>WOXC01008718.1:0-1262399 GCA_011680675.1 Gymnobelideus leadbeateri | reverse complement strand
CATATACAATGAACTTTGTGACTGTAAAGGACAGCATGTCATACATATTAAGCACATAGTGAACTTTTGTTTAATAAATTTGATATTTTTTGGAAGATTAAGTAACAAACATGAGGAAATGACACCTTCTCTATAAAGAATTTTTCCTTATTTGCCCATCTACAAATGCTCACCCATCTAATTTCATAGCGTCTTCTCTTCCTTTCTGAACTTGTCATGTTCTAATTTGCATTTATATCTATCTGTGCACACGTCTTATCCTCTTCCTAAAAGACTAAAAGTCCCATGATGGTATAGACTGTCTTAATTCATCTTTATGCTCTACTCTGGAGAAAAGGAAAGGAAGACGAAATGGAGAATTTATTTCCTCTAAAATATTCCAGTGTCTATATAGCATTTACTATTTATAAAGGACTTCTGTGTACATTAATTATCTCATTTAATCTTTTTTTTACAGCTTTTTAGAGGGGGAAGGAAGGGTAATTGGGGTTAAGTGACTTGCCCAAGGTCACATGGCTAGTAAGTGTTAAGTATCTGTGGCCACATTTGAACTCAGCTCCTCCTGACTCCAAAGCTGGTGCTCTGTTCACTGAGCCACCTAGCCACCCCTATCTCATTTAATCTAAGTACAACCATCCTGTGGTAGGTATTTATCAAGGGCCAGTTACATAGCATTTTCAAGGTCACATGAATTAATTACCATCACAGGAAGGACTCTGAACACCAAGTGTCCTTTTCACCCTACTATACTCCTTCCCATCTATTTAGCCAGAGATTTTAGAAAATACTCCTTGCCTCCATGACACTATAGCAGTTCTAAGAATTAACATGTATCAGAATCTGAGGCTACATAAAACTATAACAATCAAGACAATTTCTGATAGACTCTACAAATATTATAACAATGGCTTTTCTTTAAAAGTAGATAACTTATAAATAAGAGATAGAGAGCATTGTGAAACATATAATGGATAATTTCAATTACATTAAATGAAAAAGTTGTTGTACAAATAAAACCAATGCAGCCAAGATTAGAAAATAAGCAATAAAATTGGGGGAAAAATTTAGTTTTTCAGATAAACGTTTCACATCTCAAATATATGGAGAACTCTGTCAAATTTATAAGAAAAGAGTCATTCCGTGATTGATATATGGTCAAAGGATATGAACAGGTTGTTTTTTTATGAAGAAATCAACACCATATGTAGTCATATGAAAAAATTCTATAAATTATTATTGATTAGAGAAATGCAAATTAAAACAACTGAGATATCTCATACCTATGAGGTTGACTAAAATGAAAGAAGAAGAACATGACAAACATTGGAGGGAATGGGGAAAAATTAGGACATTAACACATTATTGGAATCATGAACTAATCCAGCCATTTTAGAGAGCAATCTGGAATTATGCCCAAGAGCTATAAAACTGTGACCAAAAACACTACTATTAGGTTTCTCAAGGTGATCAGGGAAAAAGAAAAAGGACCTCTATGTCCTAGAATATTTACAGTAGCTCTTTTTGTCATGGCAAAGAACTGAAAACTGAAAGGAAGCCCATCAATTGGGAAATGGCTAAACAAGTTGTGGTATGTAATTGTGATGAAATACTACTATGCTATAAGAAATGATGACTTAGCCGATTTTATTTATACAACATTTTAATTTTATGTAATTGAAATGATCCGTTATATGTTTCACAATGCTCTCTATCTCTTATTTTTAAGTTATCCACTTTTAAAGAAAAGCCACTGTTACAATGTTTGTAGAGTCTAACACGGAAACATGGAAAAGCTTGCATAAAATAAGGAAAAGAGAAACGATGAGAACCAAGAGAATGTTGTATCAGTAACAGCAACATTGTTGAAAGAACAACTGTGAAAGACCAACTTATTCTGAGTCTTACAAAGACTTAAATAAGTTAGAAAGGACCTATGAAGGAAGATGCTATCCATCTCCAGAGAAAGAACTGATAAACTGATAAGTAATAGTCTGGTTCTACATCTATTTACAAATTTGTGTCAAATGGTAGCCTTCTCTAGTGTGAGGAATGGAGAGAGGAAGACAGTTGGAAACTTAAAATGTAACAAAAATAAATTAATTTAATTTTTTAAAAAGTAGATTACTTTGGGGAGGCTAGGTGGCACAGTAAGAGCGCCGGCCCTGGAGTCGGGAGGACCCAGTTTCGGTTCTGGTTCCGCCTCAGTACTTAGCACCCACACATAAATAATGACTAGCTGTGTAACCTTGAGCAAGTTACTTAACCCCAATTGCTTAAAAAAAAAAAAAGTAGATTACTTACCATAAATACCAACTCCGCATAGTCAATCAGGAAATGGAAAAGATAGATTATTAGCGGTGTCTACAAGATAAAAACAAAAAAGTGTAAGCCAAATCTCATACTATCAAAAGAAACAACTAAAACAAAATAATTTCCAGACCACCAAAAAAACTAGAAGTTATTAGAATCTACATCAAGGGAAAAAGCACTCAAACATGTAAAACCCAGAACCATTTGAATATTAATAATAAAATCTTAATACCTTACATCTATACTTTAGAGTTACAAAGTGCTTTATATCTATTATCTCCTGTATATCTATCTGTGTAAAATAGGGATAACCTAGCACTAGCTACATCAAGTTTATGAAAAATTATCCTTATTTTACACAGAAGATCAGAAAGTTAAGTAACTTTGTCCAGACAGTGGTAGAGTTAAGTTTCTCACTCAAGTACATGCCATACTCATTAATTAGACCTAATAGTACAAAAACATTCCTTTCTCAGTTTACCTAGAATATCTGTACTGTGGGTCTAGAAATAAAGATCTAGGAAGATAATGTAATAATACTGTCAAGAAACTTTGCAGAAGTCTTTCTATATTCCCAAATAACCTCTCTGGGTACATTTCCCATGGTCAAGGTCTGTTTCTTCAGTTTATACAGCAATCACTTCCATCACAATTGTGACTCAAGTGAAGAGGACTTCAAACACAGGATTATTTCTTAAATAATTTTTCAAAGGATATTTTAAATTACTATTAGATAGCCAGTGTTTTAAATTGCTTAGAATTTGTTTGAACAGCAATAAAATATTTTTAATACATGGAAAAGAAAAGGAACATTAATACTTACTTCATGAAAAACTGCTCCAGAATAAGGAGACACTCCCAAATCCAATAGAGAGAGCCCTTCAACCACTGTAAAGACAAAACAAACCAATACCCACATCTGAGCCATTTGGACATACCAAATAAAATCAAAGAAATGAAGTACTAAGAAACTCTGAGGCAGTTTAAATTGTTATTTTTCACACAATTAGTGACTGATTCTTTCACACAATCACCTACCATGTTGTGAAATGTCCAAATGCCCATATAGGAAGAGCCCAAGAGTGGAGGGACAGGGAAATGAATTTGTTGGGAAGAAACTCCATGTGTATATAGCGTTCTGTTTACAGAATGTTTCATATCCATTCACTGAGTTGATTCTCAAATCCCTATAAGTTAGCTGCAGCAAAATGTGACATGGTGAATAGGCAATGAGTCACCTGAGTTCAAACCCTAAGTCTACTTGTTATAACCATGACCAAATCAGTTAACCTCTCTGAGTCCCAGTTTCCTCCTTAAAAAGTACCTATCTCACCAAACTGTCATGAGGCTTAAATGAAATGCTTTTTGTAAACCTTAAAGAGAGAAGAAGTAGCAGGTGGAGCACTGAGCTTGGAGTCAGGAAGACCTTGGCTGACTTCTACTTCAAACACTTGTTAGCTGTGTGGCCCTCTAGCCAAGTCACTTCACTCTTAATGTCCTTGATTATAAAATTGAGAAAATAGTGGCATCTACATCACAGGATTATTATGCAGATCAACTGAAAAAATCTATGTAAAATGCTTTGCAAAAACCTTAAAGAACTTATACAAATGCAAGTTATAATTACTATCCCCATTTTACAGATGAGAAAAATGAGTATGAAAGTAAAGGGACTTGACCAAGGTCAACTCAATTCAACATTTATTAAATGTCCACTGTGTTCAAAGTCACATAGCTAGTATGTAGTAAAACTAGCCCTCCAACTCAGTACTTCTGACTACTTCTGACTCCAAGGCTATCCAGGGTTCTTTCCATACTACACTAAAGAGCTTCTGATGATTAGTTATACTGAATCTGTGAATCATAAGGCCACAGATCAAGAGGAGAAAGGGACCTCAGAAACCATACAATACAAAGTAAAAACCATCTGGAAAAATGAAGGCATATTCCATCAACCCAGCCCAACACTTTCAGCCACAATGAGTAAGTTGCTTTCATAAAACCAACAAGTCTAATCAGGACCCTGGGCAGCAGCACAGTGTCAATGGTTGCCTAGGAGCAACTATTGTATAGGAGTCCAGTGTTAATACAATGGAGCGAGCACCAGATGTCATTTTTGTGTTTTGTTTTGCAGATGGTGAGTGTTATACAAAAGAAGCGCATTCAGTCCACCAAGAAACAATTTCTCATTTCTCTGTCACCCTTCCCCCCCACCACAAAGTAAAATTTACAGACTCCCAACTAAAGAGATGTTTTCCTCCCTCCAAATAGAAAGGACCTATGCATGTTGAAAGGAAGGCACTAACCTCTGCCACTACAGCAGTGGTTCTCAAAAGGTATGCTATAGTATGCCATGAGCAATCATTAAGTGTTTCAGAAACAATATGGAATTTACATTTACAACTAAAGACTCAGGGCGGCTAGGTGGTGTAGTGAATAGAGCACCGGCCCTGGATTCAGGAGGACCTGAGTTCAATTCTGGCCTCAGACACTTAACACTTACTAGCCATGTGACCTTGGACAAGTCACTTAACCCCAACTGCCCTCCAAATTAAAAAAACTGAAGACTCAAGTCTCCTAGAAATTATATGAAAATTCCACATGCAAACAATCACGTGTGCAAGTACAATTCTCCTGACCCTACACCATAAGATGGCATAGTTCCTCAGTGAAAAGAATAAGAAATGTTCTGTAAGCAAAAATATATATATAAGTCTGAGAGCCATTATACTATACTATGCTTCTGGTTTTCCTCTACTTCTCAAACAACTTTTTTGTCTTATTTTGACACCCACTTTTCTGGGTCAAGCCTAACTCAGGCCAGTCCAAGCTCAGGGTTAGAATGAAATGATTCCAGTAGACTATAAAATATAACACAAATACTTTACTAATAACAAAACGTTCCCACTGAGCAATGAGTATCCTGCTAAGACCTCTAACATCAACTCTGCACAACACAGAACTTTTATGCTTCAGGAAACAAAGAAGCCAAACCAATGATGATCCTGAGAACAGCCTCCTCAACCCCTTAAAGGTAAACCTGCCCAAACTACATAAAAAGAGGTGCTGTGACTACCATATCTACCTTCTTTCTCCTGGAATGTCAAAGACCATGAAGTCACTCTTCAAGCATAGTTCTAATTCACAGAACACTACTAGTGTGTCTGTCTTCCTACAGCTTCCCCAAATACTTCCTGTTTTTTTTTCTTTTATAATCTTCAATAATTCTCTTAGAGTGTGATTCAACATTAATTTAATTTACACTACTACTTGGAGAATTTTTGCAGATAGCTGTCAATAATTTCATTTTTTCTTTTGAAAATCAATTGATAGGGGCGGCTAGGTGGCACAGTGAGTAAAGCGTTGGCCCTGGAGTCAGAAGGACCTGAGTTCGGATCTGACCTCAGACACTTAATGCACACACAAACAAAAACCTAGCCGTGTGACCTTGGGCAAGTTACTTAACCCCAATTGCCCTCCAAAAAGCAAAAAGGAAAAAAAAGAAAACCAATTGATAAATGGTCAAAGAATATGAACAGGCAGTTTTCAGATGAAGAAATTAAAATTTCTAGTCATATGAAAAAACACTAAAAATCACTATTAATTAGAGAAATACAAATCAAAACAACTCTGAGGTACCACATCACACCTTTCAGATTGGCTAACATTGCCAAAACAGGAAAATGATTCATGTTGGAAAAGACATGGAAAAACTGAAATATTAATGCATTGTTGGTAGAATTACTAACTGATCTAACCATTCTGGAAAGATTTGGAACTATGCCCAAAGGGCTTAATCCTGCAATACCATTACTAGGTCTGTATCCCAAAGAGATCATAAAAAAGGGAAAAGAACTCACGTGTTCAAAAATACTTATAACAGCTCTTTTTGTGATGGTAAAGGGCTGGAAATTGAGGGGATGCCTATCAGTTGGGATATGGCTGAACTAGTAGTGGTTTATGAATGTAAATGGAATACTATTATTCCATAAAAAATGAAGAGCAGGCCAATTTCAGAAAAACCTGGAAAGACTTACATAAACTGAGTGAGCAGAACCAGAAGATTGTACATAGTAATAGCAATATTGTTCAATTATGAACTTTGGTAAACTTAGTTCTTCTCAAGTAATGCAATGATTTAAGATAATTACAAAAGATTCATGATGGAAGATGCTATCCACATTCAGAGAAAGAACTATGGACTCTGAATGCAGATCAAAGAATATTATTTTCTCTTTTTTTCCTTTTCTTTTTCTTTCCAGCCAAGATCTCCATGTCACCACAGTACCTTTATTAATGGTACAGATTACAAGATAAACTATCTGCACAGAAAAATCCAATCCAATAAGCACTAGAAGTTATATACAGAGAGAATATTTTCTTTTTTATATATATACATTTGTTTTTAAAACTTTGAGTTCCAGATTTTTTCCTTTCTTCCCTCTTCACTCAACCCCACTGGGAAGATAAGCAATTCAATATAGTGTATATATGTGTAGTTATGCAAAACATTTCTATAGTACGTATATTGTAAAAGACTATATTTCCCTCTATCCTATCCCACCCCTCACTTTTTGTATTTTGTCCTTTGACCCTGTCCCTTTTCAAAAGTGTTTGTTTCTAACTACCCTCTCCTCCAATCTGCCCTCCCTTCTATCATTCCCCCTCTTATTCCCTTCCCCCCTATTTTCCTGTAGGGTAAGATACCCAATTGAGTGTGTATGTTATTCCCTCCTTAAGTCAAATTCAATGAGAGTAAGGTTGTCCCATTTCCTTTTGCCTTCCTGCTCTCCCCTCCATTGTAATAGTTTTCTCTTGCCTCTTTTATATGAGATAATTTACCCTAATCTACATCTCCCTTTCTCCTTATCCCAATATATTCCTCTCACCTCTTAATTTTATTTTTTAGATATCATCCCTTCATATTCAACTTGTCTTGTGTGCCCTCTGTCTATGCACACATGTACATACATATGCACACCCTCAAATATATATTTATGAGAAATCAAGATACTAAAAAACAGACCCAAACAAATGAAAGAATGTGAAATATCTCATTGGAAATGTCAAATATCTCATTGGAAAAACCAGGACCTACACCCCCCTACACATACATATATATGTATGTATACATATATACACATAGATATTCCCTTCAACTGTTCTCATACTGAGAAAAGTCTTATGAGTTACAATTATCATTTTTCCAAGTAGGAATGTAAATAGTTTAATAAGTTCCTTATTATTTCTTTTCCCTCTTTACCTTCTCATGCTTCTCCTGCTTCTTGTATTTAAAAGTCAGATTTTGTTTAGCTCTAGTTTTTTCATCAAGAATGCTTGAAAATCCTCTATTTCATTGAATGACTATATTTTCCCCTGAAGCATTATACTCAGTTTTGCTGGGTAGGTGATTCTTGGTTTTAATCCTAGCTCCTTTGACATCTGAAATATCATATTCCAAGCCCTTTGATCCCTCAGTGTAGAAGCTTCTAGGTCTTGTGTTATCCTGATCATGTTTCTACAATACTCAAATTGTTTCTTCCTGACTGCAGTATTTTCTCCTTGATCTGGGACCTCTGGAATTTGGCTATAATATTCCTAGGGGTTTTCTTTTTGGGATCTTTTTCAAGAGGTGATCAGTGAATTCTTTCCATTTCTATTTTGCCCTCTGGTTCTAGAATATCAGGGAAATTTTGCTTGATAATTTCTTGAAAGATGGTGTCTAGGCTCTTTTTTTGATCATGGCTTTCAAGTAGTCCAATAATTTTAAATTATCTCTCCTGGATCTATTTTCCAAGTCACTGGTTTCTCCAATGAGATATTTGACATTTCCAATGAGGTATTTCTCATTCTTTCATTTGTTTGGGTCTGTTTTATAGTATCTTGGTTTCTCATAAAGTCATTAGCTTCCATTTGCTCCAATCTAATTTTGAAGGAATTATTCTCTTCAATGAGTTTTTGACATTCCTTTTCCATCTGGCAAATTTAGCTTTTTAAGGCATTCTTCTCCTCATTGGCTTTTTGGGCCTCTTTTGCCATTTGAGTTAAGTCTATTTTTTTAAGGTGTTATTTTCTTCAGTCAAGCAACTGTTGACTTGCTTTTCTTGATTTTCTTGCATCATTCTCATTTCTCTTCCCAATTTTTCCTCTACTTCTCTTACTTGGTTTTCAAAATCCTTCTTGAGCTCCTCCATGGCCTATAACCAATTCATATTTTTCTTGGGAGCTTTTGATGCAGGAGCTCTGACTTCATTGTCTTCCTCCCATTCCATGCTTTGATCCTTTTTGTCCCCGAAAAAGGAATCTATGGTAGGATTGCATTTCCTCTGCTTGCTCATGTTGCCAGTCAATTACTTGACTTCAGAACTCTTTGCCACAGTAGAACTCTGCTTTCAGAATGGAGAGAGCTTTGTTCCAAATCACTGGGGTTTTCACAGCAGCTAAAGCATTTAGGAGGGCACCCTCTCTGCAGCCCCCACAGGCTCTGGCACCCGGCCACACACCCCAGGACCTCCATCCAAGACCACGCTCCAGATCCAAGCAGGTTAAAGGAAGAGTGAGGCAGCCATGCAGTGCAGCCACCACAATTCCAGCCGCTTCCTATACCCAGGGCAGGAGCCACACTTGCTCTTCCATCCACCCCTGTTTCAACAGGGTTCCACAATGACCTTTTACTTTATCTTTGGCGTTTGTGGGTTGAGAAGTCTGGAAACCACCATAGCTTCTGGTTGCTTCACTCTCCTGGAGTCTGCTCTGGCCACTGCTGGTCTGGGCTGCCCTGGGTCCAAAATCACATGGCTCACACGGGGTTGGGCTCAGCTCCCAGATAGGTGCAATAGCCCCTTCCTGTCAGCCTGCCAGGCTGCCTCCAGCAGGAGATCTTTCCCTCTGTCACTTTATGGGTTCTGTAGCTCTAAAATTTGTTTAGAGTCATTTTTTATATGTATTGGAGGAGGTAGAAGCCAGGGCCAAGGGGAAGTCCTATTTCTACTCTACCATCTTGACTCTACCCCATTTCATTTCTTTTTCTTGTGGTTTTCCCCATTTGTTCTGATTCTTCTTTCACATGACTAATGTGGAAATATGTTTAATTGTACATGTATATAAAGCCTATATCAGTGCATGCTGTCTTGGGGAGGGGAAGAGAGGAGGGAAGAGTGAAAAAAATCTAGAGTTCAAAATCTTATAAAAGTGAATGCTGAAAACTAAAAATTAATTCATTTAAAATATTTTAAAAAGAAAATCACGTTTAAATTTAAAAAAGGAAAATAGTTATTGTAGCTCTTTTTGTAGTGGCAAAGAACTAGAAATTGAGGGATGCCCATCAATTGGGGAATGGTTGAACAAGCTGTAGTATATGATTATAATGGGATACCACTGTGCTTTTAAGAAATGACAAGCAGAATATTTTCAGAAAAACTTGGAAATACTTATATAAACTGATGTAAAATGAAAAGGACAGAATCAGAACATCGTATAAAGTAACAGCAATATTGCATGATGATCAAATGTGAATGACTTAGCTACTGTTAGCACCTCAGTGACTCAAGACAATTCTTAAGGACTTATAATAAAAAATGCTATATACCTCCAGAGAAAGAACTGATGGAGTCTAAATGCAGATAGAAGCATATTCTTTTGCTTTATTTTTTTACTATTCTCTTTTGCAACATGGCTAATATGGAAATATGTTTTACAAGACTGCACATGTATAATCTATAACAAATTACTTATCATCTTGTGGGGGAGGAAAGGCGATTGAGGGAGAGAAAAAATTTGAAACACAAAAAATTTTTAAATGAATGCCAATGATTATTTACATATATATATATAACCTATATCAAACTTAGGAAAGAGGGAGGGGAGGGAGAAAAATTTGGAACTCAAAATCTTATTTTTAAAAAGTGAATGTTAAAAATTGAATTTAAAAAAGTGTTAAAAATTGTCTCTACATGTAATTTGAAAAAAAAATTTATTTAAAAAAATAAAGGTTAAAATTGTTTTTCCATGTAACTAAAAATAAGAAAATTTTTAAAATGTGATTGGGAAATGCTTTGCAAAATTACAATACAATAGACATGGTGTGAGGGAAGAAAATCATCTACTAGAATTTGTAATACATAAATATAATAGAATATTATTGCCTTGTAAGACTCAACAAATATGACAGATTCAGAGAAATGTGATTAGACTTGTATGAAGTGATGCAGAGCAAACAAATATATATGTATATATATACACATATATAGACAGTGACTATAGTAATACAAATGAACAGAACACTAAAGCAAAGCTGACTATTCTATAATCAAATGACCAGTCTTGGCCCCAGGAAAGAGATGAAATGCACTCTCTCCTTTCCTCAGAGATGTCTGCAGCTACAGGTGTGGAAATGTTGCATTCACTGTCATACATGGTCATTTTTCCAACTGGTTTTACTAGTTGTTTTTCTTTCTCACAAGGAAAGATACATGGTGGGAAGGATTATATCAGGAAACAAGCATAATAGAAAAGCAAAAGGCATCAAAAAACTTTTTATAAGTTATTGTTCATATTCTGTAACTACTAATTTATTAGCAAATTGCTCTTAGTTTTTACATATTTGGATCATTTCTTTATGTCTTAAAAACCAAATTTTATAAGGTATATTTGATGAAAAGCTTTCCCCCCAATGACAGTATTGTGGTCGCACTAATCAAAATTTTTTATTTTGTCCTTTGTCAGCATCTCTAGCTCCTATTTGACTGTGAATTCTCTTACTAAAACTCTGGAAGAAGTGTCCTTCCATGTTCCTCATTTTTTTCTCATGTGACCTTTTACATTTGGAGTATATGTAGCATTATGCCTGACCTACTTTTTTTTTTTTTTGGAAACAAACTGCTTTCATGTTTTCCCAGTAGCTCTTGTTAAATAAGGAGTTGGTAGTTTGTACTCCTAGATTTCTTGAGCCCTAGACCACTCTGTTCAATTGCTTCTGGATCTTGTTTGTCTAGTGTGGTCCATTTACCATTTTAAGATTTTTTTCAATGGATATAAAGATATTCAATTCATTCAATAAACATTTATTAAGTGCCTACTATGTGCCAGGCACTATGCTAAACACTGGATATAAATATAGCGATATAGCTATAGGTATGGACATAGAAATAGACAAAACCTCAACAAACTAATTGAGCCAAATAAAATAAAAGGAAATCTAATAGAATTAAATGTAAAGTTCAACACTGGCAATAAGTATAGATTAATGGAGGTATGGTGTGGTAAGGACAATATCTTAACCCCTGCCCCATGCAATTTAGGTTAGTTTTTCCTCAAACACTACTGAGACATTCTTCAAGACCTGGTTGGCTCAGGGAACTAAGAGTTCAAATTGTTGATGTCATTTTCTTATTGCTTGAAAACAAAGTAGTCAAAGATGATCTGGAAAGACCTTGATGCTTGACTAGTAGATTGAAATGGGGGGTTTCTCTCAGCTGAATTATCTCAGGGCCTATCCTTATTGATTGAATAGACTTCTCCTGCTATGATGAAGTAAATCTTTTGTCAACTACTGAAGAGCTACAAGTGTCTCATTTTCTCCTAAAATCAAAACAAAACTATAAGGGGACTGGCTTGAGACTAGACCAGCAACCAAAAATAACTGTTATCCTAAGATACTTAATGAGTATAAGAATGAGGAACTTGACAAGTTCCACTCACTGAACTCTATTCAGATCACATACAGATGGAATACTGAATTACTTTTAAGATGAACATTAAAAGGAGGGGAGGTCAAGTAAAAGTTTTCTTAGCTCCTTCACATCCTCCTCCATAATGACCTAGAAAATTGTGTCAAACAAAATTCTGGTCAAAAGAGCCAAGAAAAAAAAAATACAGTGGCTCATTTGTCCAGCCCAGGGAAGCTTAGGAAGATATACAAGCAAAATTTTGGGGACTTGGGTCAGGACTGGCCAAGAGCACAGTACAGCAGTAGAAATTAGTCCAGAATCCATGGACAGTAAGGGGACTGAACATCTGGAAAGAAAATCCAAAGGTGAGAAATAGGCTGGAAAAATGAGGAACCAAAAAAAAAAAAGAACCTGACCATAAAAATCTACTATGATAATAGGGAATTTCAAAACACAAGAAAAAAGACAACAACACCCACAAGCAAAACCTCAAAGAAAAATGCATATTGGACATAAGTCCAAAAAGAATTCCTAAAAGAGTTCAAGAAAGACTTTTAGAATATAGTACTCTGGAAGACAAAGGAACTAGAATCACAACCTAAAATAATATACCCAGCAAAACTGATAATTCTCCGGGGAGAAAATAGTCATTTAATAAAACAGAGAACTTTCAAGTATTCCTGATGAAAAGATTAAAGCTAAACAGAAAATCTGATTTTCAAACACAATACTAAAGGGAAACATTAAAAAAATGAGTAGGGGTGGCTAGGTGGCGCAGTGAGTAGAGCATCGGCCCTGGAGTCAGAAGGACCTGAGTTTGGATCTGGCCTCAGACACTTAACACACACAGACAAAAACCTAGCCGTGTGACCTTGGGCAAGTTACTTAACCCCAAATGCCCTCCAAAAAGCAAAAAAAAAAAAATCACAAAGGATTTTAACAAGGTTAAATTATTTACATTCTTGTATGGGAAGACAATACATATAGCCTGTAACCAGCTTGTATTTTTCTCCTTTTTTTGGGGGGGTGGGGGTTAACAAGCTTACTTTAATCAATCAAACATATGTTGTTTACCTAGTTCAGGGGAAAAAGGTCAGCACCCCAAACTTCAGAGTATACAGACAGAAGTTATAAGACAGAGAAACAGATCAAGCAGACAGGCTTCCAAACTGTCCAACCATTATATCTATACCTAACCACAGTTACCAGAGAGAAAAGCATCAAAATCTGGGTTTTCAAAGCTGGGGGGCTCTTAATGGCTGCCCAGAGTCTCATCTGGTCAAAACACACAACACTTCTCAAAGTGAGCCCCCCCCCCCGCCCAGCTTATATTTTTCTTGGAAGTTTTTGGTGCGGGAGTTCTGACTTCACTGTCTTCCTCCTGTCCCATGCTTTGATCCTTTTTGTCCCCAAAATAGGAGTGTAAAGTTGGGTTACTCTGTTTTCTTTATTTCCCTTGTTTGCTCACATTGCCACTCAATTACTTGACTTTTGGGCTTTTTTGCCACAGTAGGACTCTGCTACCAGACAGGGGAGCTTTGTACCAAACACTGGGGTTTTCTCAGCTGCCGAACGTATTAGCTGGGTGCCCTCTCTGAAGCCTCCACACACTCTGGCAAGCTGGTCACACACCCCAGGACCTCCACCCTAGACCGTAATCCAGATCCAAGCAGGTTAAAGCAAGAGTGATTACCCCTCAGACTGGTCGATTGGTCCCCCTACAATCTACAGGCCAGGAGCTCTGAAGCAGCCACACAGCCGCAGCTGCAAGGCTGAGGCTCCTCAGAAGCTTCTCGCCCTGTGGTCAAAGGCTGACTGCACTCCCAACTACTGGATCCCAAAGTCCACACTGCACTGACCTCTCACCTACCCGCCCCTTATATTAAACTTTTTAAGCTACAGTAATAAAAAAAGAATCAAAGAGGAATAGTATCACTGCTTTGGGTGGGTCAATCAATCGTTCAATCAATAATAAGTATTTATTAAGCATCTACTATGCTGGAAACTATACTACATGATGAGCATACAAAGACAAATGCAAAATAATCCCTGCCCTCGAAAAATGCACATTCTAGTTGTATAAAAATATATACATGTAAATATGGATTCAAAACTGGAGCATGTGCATCTCTCCTCATTGGTAGAAAAATTATGATTCCTTGAAAACCTACCCAATGTATAGAAATGGGATGAAAACTTTGAAAAAGAGATATTCTTCTTCCTTCCTTCCTTCCTTCCTGTTTTGATAGAGGGCACATACAGTTGCAGATGAAAGAGAGGAAATGCAGGGTGGGGAGGTGAGGGAGAAAGCGAGAGAGAAGAAGGAGAGAACAAGAACAGATTTTGGAAGGCAAACACATAGAGAAAAGCTGACTCTTCAATATGTCCCTGATTTCCAGGTTGCCTCCCTAGAAACTTCAAGGTATTTTCCCTTAGTTGAGATGAAGGACTCTCTCCCAGCTGTCCTGAAACATCTCGCTCCCAGTAAAAGAGCCCATGGGCTCTGTGTATTATCTGATCTTGAATAAACTGATTTACTCACCATTCACTATTTCTTATGGTGTTTTATATAATTAGCATTTGGTAGGAAGGGGTAAAGTCTTCACATAAGCTTCAGGTACCCCTTCCTCTTTAAGCAAAAGCAATCAGAAAAGCACCTTGAACATAAGAAAAAATCATTACCCTAGACTAACAATATTTAAGGGTTCAGACAGATATAACTCTAATCTAGTGCTCTCCTCTCTAAGAGGAGAACAGATGGTCAGCCTTGTAATCCCTTCTCCTGCTCCCCTTCATGCAAGAATCGAAATCTCCCCTGGAGTGGGGTGGGCAAGATTCTTGAGGATACCTACCAAGGCTTCCTCAGAAGATGCATATAGACAACCCATGTGGCCATACCTATAACCTACATATGCAATATATGCATCCTACATACACATGTAAATATGCATTTACAAAATAAACATAAGGTAATCTGGTGGGGGAGCTATTAATAGGTAGGATCAGAAAAGACTTCATGTAGTACGAGTTGAGCTTTTAAAGAAGCTAGGGGATTCTAAGATATGGAAGAGAGGAGAAAGTGCATTCTAGGCAAACAGGTCAACCTATGGAAAAGCAATGAAACAGAAGATGGAATGTCCTGTGAAAGGAGCACAAAGAAGGCCCCATAGGCTGGGATAACTGAAAGGAAGGAATGTATAATAAGTCTAGAAAGTTAGGCTGAGTCAAGTTATGAAGAGCTGATCTCAGAGAAAACAGATAAAGAGTGGAGTTTACTGAGCAAGTGACAGACAGAATTTAAAATATCACTTTGGCAGCTACGTGGAGGATATATTAGAGGAAGGAGGATCTCAAGACAGGAAAGTCAATTAAGAGGCTACTGCTATAGTTGAGATGAGAGGTGATAAGGCCTTGAATTGGGAGGTGGGGCCAGGGGGAGTCATTATGCAAGTAGAGAGGGGACATATTCAAGTGATGTGGAGGAAGAATTAACAAGATTTGACAAATGACTAGATATGTGGGGTGAGAGGGAATAAATAGTAGAGGTTAATTCAGAAGTTTGCAAATGTGGCTGACGGGAAGGACGGTGGTACCCCTGACAGAAAGTGGGAAATTAGAAAAAATGATGAGCTGGGTGAAAAAATGAATTCTGTTTTAGACATGCCTTGAGAGAAGCAATTTGGTGTGACAGACAGAGTATTAGATGTGAAGTCAGGGAGTCCCAGGTTCAAGTTCCATCTCAGGCACTTACTAGCTGTGACCCTAGGCAAATCATTTAACATCTCTCATTTGAATTTAACATTTAACATCAGATTCTCACACAGAAAATAAGGAGGTTGGACTCAATAACCTCTCAAGTCTCTTCTAGCACTAAATTTGTGATTCTATGCTGAGTGTGAGATGACTATGGGATATACAGTTTGAAATGTCCGTGGGCATTGAAAATACAGAACTACCATTCAGGAAAGATACTAGATATATAGAGTTATCGGAGTAGAGATGATGACTGAACTCATATGAGCTAATAAGGTCACCAAAAAAGAATGCAAAGAGAGACCAAAACAAAGTTGAAGACAGAGCCCTAGAGTACATCTACAGCTAAGGGACTGGACGTGGATGACTATCCAGCAACACAACAACAAAAATCAGAAGAGTAATTAGGCAGCTAAGACAAGAATCAAGAAAGGAAAAATATTTATCTAGGAAGCGGTCAAAAGTGTAAAATGTTGCAGAGGCCAAAAAGGATGAGAGATGAGAAAAGGTCAACTGAGAAATCTTTGGTAATTTTGGAAAGAGTTTCAGCTGAGTTATGAGATTGGAAGCCAGACTGAAGGAAGTTAAGAAGCAAGGGAAAGATGAAGAAATAGAGGCAACTGGTATAGTTTTCTCTAGGCCATGAATGGGGAGGAATTAGGAAGCTATCCTGAGAGGCCAGTAGGGTCAAGTGAGAATGTTTTAAGGCTGGAAGAACTGGAACCTGGAGTTATTTATAGGAAGCAGAGAAGAAGCCAGTAGATTAGCAATGTCAGATTAGAAAGAAAAAATAAATAAAAAAAGAAGATTAGAAAGAAAATATGATTGTAGAAGCGATCTGCTAGAGAAGACAGAAGTCAACAGGAGCACAAGTATAAGTAAAGGATGCTAGAACCTAGTAAGAAGGACCACCTCTTCCTCAGAGACTGGAATAAGGAGGGGAAAGAAAGAAGGATGACATTAAAGCATTCTGAGACAAAGAGTAGAGAAAAAGAGGGAGTTCACAGTATATGGACTCCATTTTGTGTGGAAAAGAGAAAGTGAGATCCCCAAAAGGGACATATGTTTTGGATGGATGGATCAACAACAACAAAATGATGGAGAAAAGGAATATTTATTGATTTTGTTTCTATTTTCTCTGCCAAGAATTAACTTTGAATTGCAAATGATGAAATAAAAAAATTTAATAAGGAGCTAAAATACAAGATAAGAAAATAGTTAAGAGAGCAACTATTTATTCTGAACAAATTTAAGTAACCAAACCAAAGCAAACAATATCCCTGGGTAATAAAAGAACTGATGGATATATTTAAGACACTGTCAGTGGTTCTTTAAAGATCTTGAAGAATGATGGGACAAAAGGGCAAATGTCCTAATTTTCAAAAAAGAGAAAAAAACAAAATCTTCAAGTTAAATGGCTAGTAAAATTAATTTTGATACCTGAAAAAATTCTATAGAATTTTTATTAAAAAGAACAGTTCATGTATATCTAAAAAGAAACCAATGATCCCAACATAACAATTCATTAAAAATAAGTTATGCTATACCCTTTAATCTTATGGTCCAAGACATGACAATCTCATATACACTAAATAGCAGCACTTTTTTGTGACCACAAACAAAATGACGTAAAGTAAATGTCCATAAATAAGGGACTAGCTAAACACTTTATTACTGTATAAGAAGAAATCACAATTATGAAGAATTCAATGTATGAGAAGACTTAAATAAACTGATGACGCAGAATGAAATAAGCAGAACAGGAAGACAATATACACAATAACTACAATAATGTAAATGAAAAAAAAATTCAATTCAATGTTGCATAATTGTATTGACCAAGCTTGGCCCTAGAGAAAACTTGAGAAGATGTGCTTTACCTCTCCTTCACTGAAGAAGTGAGAGCCAATGGGTGTGGAATGTTGCATAACCTGTCAGACATAGTCAATGTATTGATTAATTTTGCTCAATTGACTTTTTTCTCATTCTTTTTTAACCTTTGTTACAAAGAATGACTCACTAGGTGGAGAGAAGGAAAGGATACATTCAGAAAGTAAAGTGTTATAAAGACAGTCAACAAAAATAATTTTTAATAGGTTATGTCAAACTAACCTCATTTCCTTTTTCTGACAGATTTAGATATAGACTGATAGATCAAAGGAATCTATAGATTAATACTGCAAATTTCAAACATGACATTTGATAGTCTTTAACATTATACCTATTAACAAAATGGATCAATATAAGCTATATGATCATAAAGTTAATTCACAATTTGTTGAATCCCCAGGACTTGTAATTAAGGAGTCCATTTCAGACTAGGAAAAGTTTCTAGTTGAGTGCCCCAAGATTCTATCCTATACCTTGTGCTATTTTATATTTTTATCCATAATCTGGATGAAATTATAGATGATAGGCCTATGAAACTTCTGGATGACCCAAAACTAAAAGGGAGTTAACATCTTAGATAGCAGATTCAGGATCAAAAAAGATCTGAAAAGGCTACAATTGGGTCAAATCTAATAAGACGCCATTTACTCTGGATAAATGTAAAGTCTTTTATGTGGTTTCAAAAAGTCAACTTTATACATGTGTCATGAGAGAGGTTTGGCTAACCAACAATTCCTGTGGAGGAATCATTAATCAACAGTCGGTCAATCAGTCGATAAACATTTATCAAGCACTTACTATGTGCCATGAACTGTGTAAGCCCTGGGGATATACAGAAAGGCAAAGGAGAATCTCTGCCCTCAAGGAGCTCACAATCAAATGGGAGAGACAACAAGCAAATAAATTCATACAAATAAGATATAAAGGATACAGCTTGTTTGTACATTCAAACAACATGTACAGGATAAATTGGAAATAAAGGTCAGAGAGAAGGAACTAAAATTAAGGAATGCCTCTTGAAAGGCTTTCTATTGAAGGTAGAATTTTAGCTGAAACTTGAAGAAAGCTAAGAAGGAACTATGGAGAGGGAAAGCATTCCAGGCTTGGGGGAGAGTCAATAAAAATGCCCAGAGTTAAGAAACTAAATGTCTTGGGTGTGGCTAGGTGGCGCAATGAATAGAGAACCAACCCTGGAGTCAGGAGGACCAGAGTTCAAATCCGGTCACAGACACTTAACACTTGCTAGTCATGTGATCTTGGGCAAGTCACTTAACCTCAACTGCCCTGCCTTTCCCCCCTCCAAAAAAAAAAAGAAAGAAACTAAATGCCTTGTTTGAGGAATAGTAAGGAGGCAATTGTCACTGTCATGTAGAGTACATAGGTGAGAACAAAGTATAAGGAGACTGGAAAGCTATATGAAGGGCTCTGAATGCCAACTATTTCATATTTGATTTTGGAAATGATAAGGAGTCACTGTTTTATTGAATGAGGTGGGGAGGGGGGGAGAGTGACATGGTCAAGCCTACACTTAGAGAAGATCTCTTTGACAGCTGATGAACTGAAGGGGAGAGTAACTTGAGGTAGGGAGGCTACTGCAAAAGTCAAAAGGCATGAGGTGATGAAGTCTGCACCAAGGAGGTGGCAGTGTCGAATAGGAGAAGGGGGTTACGAGATTTGTTTCAAGGTAAAATCAATAGGCCTTGACCACAGAGTGGATATAGAGAATGACAAAAAGTGAGGAGTCAAGTATGACCCTTAAGGTTGGAAGCCTAGATAAGTGGGTGATATCCTTGACACTAAGAGGAAGAGTTTAGGGGGAAAAGATAATTAGTTCAGAGGTCAAATTTGGACAATGATGAGTTAGATTTCTATAGAACATAAAGATATCCAAATGGCAACTGGTGATATGAGACTGGACATCAAGAGAGAAGTTAGAGCTGGAGAAGTAGATTTGGGAATCATCAGCATAGAAATGATAATGGAACCCATGAGAACTGATGATTTCAAGTAACATAGAGAACAGGGTCAGGACAGAACCCATAGGACACCCACTGTTAGCAAGTAGGACATGGATGAAGACAAAGCAAAAAAAGCTGAGAAGGAAAAGGCAAACAAGTTGCAAGAGAATCAAGAAAGAGTGATGTCCTGAAACCTAAGGAAGAATATAAAGGAGAAGAGGGTTATCAACAATGTCAAAGGCTGCAGAGCGGTCAAGAAGGATTCAGAGTGAGAGAAGGCCATCAGATATGGCAAGTAATGGATTGTTAGTAACTTTGGAGAGAGTGATTTCATTTGAACAATGGATTTCTCCAGTTTAACTGCAAAAGGCAGGAGAGACAGATGACAGCTAGTGGGGACTGAAGGATGAAGTAAGTTTTTTGAGGATGGTGCACACACGGATATGTCTGGAGACAGTAGACAAGAAGACACTTCAGTGAGGATGACAGAGCAGCTAATCTGCTAGAGAAGACAGGATGAAATAGAATGACTTGTGCATGAGACAGGGGTGAAAGAGAATATAGCAGCAATATGACATTCAAATCAACAAAGCTCATTAAGACAGTCCCACTGTCCTCTATCCTGGTCAGACTAATCTGAAGCATTGTGTTTATTTCTATTTACCACAATTTAAGGACATTAAGCTGGAGCACATTTAGAAAAGGCCTACCAAGATGGTAGAGGACAGAAGGGTAGACTGAGAGGGACAAATAGAGCTCTCTTGAAATATCTGAAGAGCTATCATATAGAAGAAGGATTAGACCTGTGCTGCTTGGCACCAGTTAGCAGAACTAAGAACGTGTATCAAGTTATAGGGAGGCAATTTTGTGCCACAAATTATCTAAAAAATAGAATACAGCACCTCAAAAGGTAGTGGTTTAGGGGTGGCTAGGTGGCGCAGTGAACAGAGCGCCGGCCCTGGAGTCAGAAGGACCTGAGCTCGGAGCCGACCTCCGACACTTAATCCACACAAACAAAAACCTAGCCGTGTAACCTTGGGCAAGTTACTTAACCCCAATTGCCCTAAAGGGGCAGCTAGGTGGCACAGTGAGTAAGAGCACTGGCCTCGGAGTTGGGATGACCCGAGATCAGATCCGGCCTCAGAAAATGAGCACCCATGCATAAATAATGACTAGCCGTGTAACCTTGAGCAAGTTACTTAACCCCAATTGCTTTAAAAAAAAAAAAAGGTAGTGGTTTATCCCTTATTTTGGATCCCTAAAGGAAAATTGGATAGTACTTTTGGGGGGATGTTACTGAATCAGGTATGGGGTGACTCTATTATAAGCCTCTGGTATTCTTCTAATTCTGTGACTCAACTGAGCACCAGGGAGAACCATGACACGTGGGTGAAAGTTTCAGTTAGGAAGATTTTAGTTTTATACTATTGAACAATTCTAATTCTTAAGTTATACCTGCCCAATAATGGAATGGGCTGCCCTATGAGAGAGAAAACTTTCTGTCACTACAGGAGATTAAGCAGAGATTGGATGTCCATTTGTTGGGGATATCGTTGAGGCCATTCATGCTTCAACTTGAGACTGGTCTAGATCAGAAGCTCTTAATTCTTTTCTTTTTTTTTTAATCATGGCAGTCTAATGAAGCCTATGAATCCCCTCTCAGAATGTTTTTAAATTCATAAAATAAAACACATTGGATTACAAAGAAAATTAATTCTATTGAAATAAAGTTATAAAAAACTTTTTTTAACTTCATCAACTCTAGGATAAAAACCACTGTTCCTAGCAGGGGCAGAGCCAAGATGGCAGAATAAAGGCAGGGACTGCCTGAACTCTCCCCCAAACCCTTCAAAATACCTGTAAAAATGACTCTAAACAAAATCTTGAGCGGCAGAACCCATAAAAAAACAAAGTAAAACAAATTTCCTGCCCAAGACAATCTGGAAAGTCGACAGGAAAGATCTGTTGCACCATGCTGAGAGAGGCGCACAGTCTAGCACTGGCACAGGCCAGCCCCCAGCAAACCAGGAGCAGGCCTTGGAGTACTGAACTGCTAGCAGTTGTGGTGGTTTCTGGACTATTCAACCAAGTACAACTTAGAAGGTCAGTAGGAAAGGTCTGTCAGACCTCGGTGAGAGAGGAGCACCGTCTAGCCCCAGGCCCAGCAAACCAGGAGCAAGCCTTTGGAGTGCCTAAATCAGCAGCAACAGCAGCTGCTTCTGGAGCTCTCAGTCCACAGACGATAAGGGGATCAAACAACTGGACACAAGGAGATTACGGGGATCTCTCTGTGGGCACTGAGACAGGATTCTGTTGCTTTGCCCATACTTGGATCTGGGTCACAGTCCTGGATGGCAGGCCCAGGGTGAGAAGGAACACTGGCATAGCAGAGTTTATGGAAGCAGTGAAGAGGGAAGCCTCCTCACAGTTCCAAGGTAGAAAAGAGTGCTTGTGGTCACTCACAGACCAGAGGACAAGCCAAGAGAAAAGTAAACACCTCTCCTTAGATCATATCACATCAGAAGAACTGAAAACTTACAGGTCCCTAGAAGTATCTCTGAAAATAGCTGCACAAACCCCCTGAAGCTTGGGACAGTACACCCTCCACACTGGAAGCAGAGCCCTACTTAACAAAGAGTTAAAAAGTCAAGTAATAGGCTGGGGAAAATAAGGAAACAATGAAAAAAACTCAGACTATAGAAACTTACTTTGATGACAAGAAAGATCAAAACATACAACCAGAAGAAGACAACAAAGTCAAAGTTATTACATCCAAAGCCTCCAAGAAAAATATAAATTGATCTCAGGCCATGGAAGAGCTCAAAAAGGATTTTAAGAGGAGAGGAAAAATTGGGAAGAAAAATGAGAATGATACAAGAAAATCATGAAAAACAAGTCAACAGTTTGCTAATGGAGACCCAAGAAAATACTAAAGAAAATAATGCCTTAAAAAACAGACTAGACCAAATGGCAAAAAAGGTCCAAAAATCCAATGAGGAAAAGAATGCAGATTTGGCCAAATGGAAAAGGAGGTCCAAAAGCTCACTGAAGAAAATAATTCCTTAAAAATTAGAATGGAGCAAATGGAAGCTAATGACTCTATGAGAAAAAAGAAATTACAAAACTGCCAAAAAAAATGAAAATAGAATACAATGTAAACTATTTCACTGGAAAAACAACTTACCTGGAAAATAGATCTAGGAGAGACTATCTAAAAATTACTGGACTACTTGAAGGCCACAATCAAAAAAAGAACCTAGATATCATCTTTCAAGAAATTATCAAAGATGGGGCAGCTAGGTGGCACAGTGAATAGAGCACCGGCCCTGGAGTCAGGAGGACCTGAGTTCAAATCTGGCCTCAGACATTTAACACAAAATTAGGCATGTGACCTTGGGTAAGTCACTTAACCCCAATTGCCCTACCTTCCCCCTCTAAAAAGCAAAAACAAACAACAAAAAAAGAAATTATCAAGGAAAATGCCCTGATATTCTAGAACCAGAGGGTAAAATAGAAATTAAAAGAATTCACCAATCAACTCCTGAAAGAGATTCTCAAATGAAAACTGCCAGGAATATTACTGACAAATTCCAGAGTTCCCAGGTCAAGGAGAAAATATTGCAAGCAGTCAGAAAGAAACAATTCAAGTATTGTGGAGCTACAGTCAGGATAACACAAGATTTAGCAGCTTCTACATTAAGGGATCAGAGGGATTGGAATATGATATTCCAGAGGCCAAAGGAGCTGAGATTAAAACCAAGAATCACCTACCCAGCAAAACTGAGTGTAATCCATGAGGGGAAAAAAATTGACATTCAATGACATAAAGGAATTAAATACATTCTTGAAAAAAGGCCAGAGCTAAATAGAAAATCTGACAGTAACACAAGACTCAAGGGAAGCATAAAAAGATAAATAGGAAAGAGAAATCATAAGGGACTTATTACAGTTGAACTGTTTACTTTCCTACATGGAAAGATGATATTTGTAACTCAGTAGACCTTTCTCATTATTAGGGTAGTTGGAGGGAATATATATAGACAAAGGGCACATGGTGAGTTGAATATGATGGGATTATATCTAAAAGATAAAATCATGGGGTGAGAGAAGAATGTACTGGGAGAAGGATAAAGGGAGAGGTAGAATGGGGTAAATTATCTCACATAAAAGAGGCAAGAAAAAGTTTTTACAATGAGTGGAAGAGGGGGGAGGTGAGAAGGAATGAGTGAACCTTACTCTCATCAGAACTGGCTTAAGGAGGGAATAACATACACACTCAATTGGGTATGGAAATTTATTTTACCCTACAAAAAAGTAGGGGGAAAAAGAATGGGGGGGGGTGTTAAGAAAAGGTAAGGCAGATTGGGGAGGGGGTAATCAGAAGCAAATACTTTTGAGAAGGGACAGAATAAAAGAAAAGAATAGAATAAGTGGGGGGCGGGATAGGATGGAGGGAGATATATTTAGTCTTTCACAACATGACTACTATTGAAGTTTTTTGCATGACTACACATGTATAACCTATATGGAATTGTTTGCCTTCTCAATGAGGGTGGGTGGGGAGGAAGGGAGAAAATTCAGGACTCAAAAGTTTTAAAAATGAATGTTAAAAATTGTTTTTACATGTAACTGGGAAATAAGATACACAGATAGGGGCGGCTAGGTGGCGCAGTGAATAGAGCGCCGGCCCTGGAGTCAGAAGGACCTGAGTTCGGAGCCCGCCTTCGACACTTAATCCGCACAAACAAACACCTAGCCGTGTAACCTTGGGCAAGTTACTTAACCCCAATTGCCCTAAAAAGGGGGGTGGTGGGTGGTGGGGGTGGGTTTGGTGGGTGTGGTGTGGTTTGTGTGTTGGTTTTTGTTTGTGATAATGGGGAATAGAAATCTATCTTGCCCTACAAGAAAATAGAAGGGAGAAGGTAGGGCGGCTAGGTGGCACAGTGAATAGAGCACTGGCCCTGGAGTCAGGAGGACCTAAGTTCAAATTTGGCCTCAGACACTTAACACAAAACTAGCTGTGTGACCTTGGGCAAGTCACTTAACCCCAACTGCCCTTCCTTCTGCCTCCAAAAAAAGCAAAAAAAAAAAAAAAAATAGAAGGGGAAGGGAACGAGAAGGGGGGATGATAGAAGGGAGGGCAGATTGGGGGAAGAGGTAATCAGAAGCAAAACATTTTTGAGGAGGGACAGGGTGAAAGGAGAAAAAGAATAGAATAAACAGGGATAGGGGGAATAGAATGGAGGGAAATACAGTTAACAATAGTAACTATGAAAAAAAATTTGAAGCAAGTTTCTCTGATAAAGGTCTTATTTCTCTAACATATAGAAAACAGTGCCAAATGTATAAAGAGCCATTCCCCAATTGATAAATGATCAAAAGATATAATCAGTTTTCAGATGAAGTAATTAAAGCTATCTACAGACACAGGAAACTAACTACTAACTCACTACTGATTGGAGAAATGCAAGTTAAAACAATTCTGAGGTACTACCTCATACCTATCCGATTAGATAATAAGAACAGAAAAGGTAAATGATAAATGTTGGAGGGTATCTGGAAAAAATGAGACATTAATGTACTGTTGTCAGAGTTGTGAATTGATTAAACCATTCTATAGAGTAATTTGGAACTATGCCCAAAGGGCCAAAAAACTATGTATACCTTTTAGACATAATATCACTACTAGGTCTGTATCCCAAAAGAGATAAAAAACAAAAATAAAAAAGACCTATATAAACAAAAATATTTATGGCAAAAACCACTGTTCCTGCTCTGAGACTTTATGATTCTATCATCTGTTTTGAATACAACAGTATTGGTAGCCAAGATATTTTATTACTCCATTCTTTTCCCTCATTCTGCAATACATTTCCCATGGCAATATTGAATAACTCTACCATCCAGGTTTTGGATATATTAAAAATATACATTGTTAAGTGGTTTATACAAGTGTTGACTGTCACATGCTACAAACTTATCTCCATAAAATGTTACAATGATTAAGAAAAAAACTTAACTAAGAAAGTAGCTACTCATTTGGCCAGAAGAACCTAAGAAAGCACTAAACACTACTATTTTATACTCTGAAGTAAGTTTATTTTGTAAAGCACGAATATTAACCAAATCACA
Source organism: Gymnobelideus leadbeateri (assembly GCA_011680675.1). NCBI lineage: Eukaryota > Metazoa > Chordata > Mammalia > Diprotodontia > Petauridae > Gymnobelideus > Gymnobelideus leadbeateri. Next base: position 1,236,688 of record WOXC01008718.1, on the reverse strand, counting down.
TATATTCCAACAGGTTGTATAGAGATCATTAAGGAAATAGCTAAGCATAATTGCCTAACAGAGAGGTTTCAAAAAATAAACTGTGATGTACCTGTTTTCACAGACCTGTAAAATCTTCACTGACTTTCTCTTACTAGCCACACCTATAACTGTTCTTCATGACATCAAGTCTAGGATAAGACAATGAAAATGTTCACATTAGTAACCAAAGTCATGTAAAAACTGAATTGCTGTCTTTTGAGATAAGGGACTTTTCATCACTGGAGGCATTCAAGCAAAGACTGAACAGCCACTTATAAAAAAATGATGTTGGGGCCGCTAGGTGGTGCAGTGAGTAGAGCGTCAGCCCTGAAGTCAGAGGGACCTGAGTTCGGATCCGGCCTCAGACACTTAATGAACACAGAAACAAAAACCTAGCCGTGTGACCTTGGGCAAGTTACTTAACCCCAATTGCCTTCCAAAAAAAAAAAATGGTGTTAAGGAGATTCATCCATTAATCAGGGAGTTGGGTTAGGTGAAATCTAGGTCCCATCCAGGTCTAGGATCCTATCATTCTACTTCACTGACTAGTTCTGCATTAATCCATCACATAGGTACAAACTGTTTTCATGTGCATATCAATGCTATCTCTCTTGGATTATAAGTGTAAAAAGCAAGCTTTATATAGCCCTATAGACAGTGTATTAGTGAAATACAGGGGCTCCAAATGAAGGCATCGCTAGAATTTGGGAACGAAACTTTTCTTAAATTACCCTTTGTAATAGTTTAACTCAGTTGCTGATAAGACACAAGGGTGCTTCCCAAATTTTATCAAGATGAGGCTATCTCTTGAATCTCATCAAAGAAACTGAAATGATACTCTGCGAACTAATTTTTAAAAAGATGACAACACTGTCTTAAGAGGAATAGTCTACATGGAGCCTTGCTGTCCTCTTGATCTCAGTCAGACTGGACTTCCTAGCTGTTCTCCATCAGCTTGCTTGACTTTGCACATTCCAGACACAGAATGCTCACCCTCCTTCCCTCCATTTCATTGAATGAATCCTTACCTTTCTTCAAAGCACGGTACTGTTTCAATGCCAGCTCTTACTGGGGGAAAGGCCTTTCTTGATCCTCCCAGTTAATAGCCCTTTCCGGCTCTTGAAATTACTTTTTATTATTTTTTTGTGTATTTTGCACATAGTTACTTGTGTACATTTTGCCATGCACCAAAAAAAGTTCCTTGAAGAAAAAGACTTTCATTCTTTGTCATCATATCCCTGTATCTAACACAGTACCTTGCACCTAGTGGCACCTAATGTTTATTGAACTGAAATGAGAGTTGAAAGTGTTATATAGAATAAATCACAGTGTTATTGTGGATTGATTCAAGTATTCTGGTCTGCTTAGCAGGTATATACATCCCAAAAGTAACACTGTCCACTAATACCCCCAAAACTCCTTTTTCTCTGAGTCTACTCCCTGTGAAACCTTCCAATTTTAATTCTACTTCTGTCTAACTGAGAAAACAGTGACCAATTGACATAACAAAAACATCCTTCTCTTGCCACCACCAAACATCTGTCCCTAATCCTCTCCTCTTTGTCTCTTCAAACTCCCCTTGGCAATTATATTTTTCCATATAAATTTCAAAACTGGCATTTTAGCTTGTCTAATGAACATGAATCATTCAGTCCCCCTAGAACCTGATCATTACGAACTGAATGAAAAAATCACCTTTCTGAACCCACCAGGTTGGAGACCCTACCAGGATGCAATAACGCAGGGAGCTCTGCCAGTTGTGAGAACTTAACAGTAACAAATAGCATGTACAAATAAATAGGCACCTTAGTAATATATTCTGGCAACTAACAGAAGTACTTGTCTTTAGCTTCATCATTCATCTAAAAATATAAATTGCTAGAAATGCAATAAAAATGTAGGAGAGATAGAAAGAAACTCCATATCTGATAAAACCTGCTAGGAAAACTGGAAAGCAGTCTGGAAAAAATTGGGCTTAAATCAATACCTTATGCCATATTCTACTTCTCCCCACAATAAATTCTATGTGGATATGTGAACTTAATATTTAAGATCATAAAATAAAGCAGCTTATATACTTTTTTTTTTGCTTTTTTTTTTTTGGAGGGGAGAAGGCAGGGCAATTGGGATTAAGTGACTTGCCCAAGGTCACATGGCTAGTTTTGTATTGGGTATCTGAGGCAGAATTTGAACTCAAATCCTCCTAACTCCAGAGCCAGTGCTCTATTCACGGTGCTACCCAGGCACCCAAGCTTATATACTCTTTCATGGCTAAGGGTAAGAGATGTATTCTTAAATAAAGGAGAGAGGCAATTACAAAAGATAAAATTTAACAACTTTGATTATGTGAAACTGAAAAGCTACTAAACAAAAAAATCAAAGTACTTACAATGAGAAGGGAAGTGGATAAATAGGGGGAAAATCTTCATACAAAAGTTCTCAGATAAGGGTTTTCTATCCAAGATATATAAAATATTTAAGTAACTAACAAATCAAAAGCCATTGCCCATGAGATAATTGTCAAAAGATATGAACAGTTCACAAAAGAAAAACTGCAAACTACTGACAACCATAAGAAAGAATGCTCCAAATCACTAATAAGAAAAATGCAAATCAAAACACTTAGGTTTCACCTCCCACCTAGAAAACTGGTAAAGATGGGAATAGCCAACATTGGAAGGGCTGTGGAAAGATAGGCAAACCTTCATTGCTGATGGAACTGTGAATCAGTATAACCATTTTGGAAAGCAATTTGGAATTATGCAAATAAAGTAATTAAAATAGTCCATACTGGGGCGGCTAGGTGGCGCAGTGAATAGAGCGCCGGCCCTGGAATCAGAAGGGCCTGAGTTCGGAGCCGGCCTCCAACACTTAATCCGCACAAACAAAAACCTAGCCGTGTAACCTTGGGCAAGTTACTTAACCCCAATTGCCCTAAAGGGGCGACTAGGTGGAGCAGTGAGTAAGAGTGCCGGCCTCGGAGTTTGGATGACCCGAGATCAGATCCGGCCTCTGAAAATGAGCACCCACGCATAAATAATGACTAGCCGTGTAACCTTGAGCAAGTTACTTAACCCCAATTGCTTTAAAAAAAAAAAAAAATAGTCCATACTCCCTGAGATTCTACAACTGGGTTTTCCAAAGAAATCACTGATATGAAAAAAGTCACTATATATACAAAAATATTTATAGCAGCATTTTTTGCAATAGCAAAGAACTGGGAAAATCGATACCTATAATTTTGGAAATTGGTAAATAAATTGTGGCAAATGAATATAATAGACTATTACTGTGAAACAATAAATGTGATGAATGTGGAGAAGCATGTCTTATATGATTTAATACAAAGTGTAGTGAGAAGAGCCAAGAAAAAATAGACACAATGATGACAACAATGTAACTGGAAAGGTCAACAGCATAACAATCAAAAGCAAATGTTGCAAAATTACAAAGAACAAGCTCCAAAGGAGATATATAAAAAGATGTCCCCACTGGGCTCATCTGCAGAGGTGGAAGGTCCATGGGTATGGAACACTGCATATATTTTCAGACTCCTTCAATGTATTCATTGGTTTACTGATTTTTTTCCCTTTAAAAACAGTAAGTTATATGGGATGACTCTCTAGGAAAAGGAAGGGATACTGGGAAAAATTCTAGTGACATAAAAAAAAATAAAAGATATCAGTAAAAATGTATGCTATAACTAAACACACAAAATAAACTTTTTATTACCTTTAGCATATTTAGTAAGTCTCAACATATTCAGGACCCCATCTTTCCTGATAGTTTTATATGAAAGAATGCTCCAAAATACTAATAAGAGAAATACAAATTAAAGCCATGGAGTTTTCAATTCCCACTCATCAGACTGGCAAAGATAACAAAAGACAAAAATGGTAAATGTTGGAAGGGTGAGTTGATAATAAGGACTGACCAAACTATTTTAGAAAACAATATGGAAAGTTAATAAAATGAATGTACTCTTTGATATCGTGAAACCAGTAACTGCATATATTCAAGGAAGTCAAAACAGTGGAAAACAGGAAGCATGCTACCCAACTCCTAACAGAGAGGTGATTACTCAGGTGGGAATGAGATTTATATTTTGACCATGACTGACTCAGGAATTTGGCTTGACTATGTATATTTGTTATAAGGATTTTTTTCTTTTTTTTCTTTAATTAATTAATTAATTTACTTTTAGTTTCCCACATTCAGTCCCACAGTCCCTTGAGTTTCAAATTTTCTACCCCTCCCTCTCCTTCCACCCCACCCCCCACCATGGTGGCACAAAATCAAATATAGGATCTACAAATACCTTCACATTAAACATTAGTCAGGTTGTAAAGGATTATAACCAATGGAAAGAACAATGGGAAAGAGGAAACAAAACAAAACAAAAAATAAAGAGGAGTAAGTAGTTTGTTTCAATCTGCTTTCAGATTCTGTAGTTCTTTCTCTGGATGTGGATATCTCTTTCCATCATGAGTCTTTTGGAGTTGTCTTATAACCTTACACTGCTGAGAGGATCCCAGTCTATCAAAGTTAGTTGTCACACATATGTTGTGTCTGTAATTGTGTACAAATTTCTCTTGGTTCTGCTCTTCTCACTCAACATCATTTTATATGTCTCTCCAGGTTATTATGGTCTGTCTGCTCCTCATTTCTTATAGCAAAATAGTATTTCATTATATTCATATACCACAACTTGTTTAGCCATTCCCCAGTTGATGGGCATCCCCTTGGTTTCCAATTCTTTGCTACCACAAAAAGATTATATAAATATTTTTGTACATGCGGGTCCTCTTCCCACTTCTATGATCTCTTTGTGATACAACCCTAGAAGTGTTATTGCTGGGTAAAGGGGTATGCACTTATTTATAGCCCTTTGGGCATAGTTCCAGATTGCTTTCCAGAATGGTTGAATCAGTTCACAACTCCACCAACAATGCATTAATGTTCCAATTTTTCCACATCCTCTCCAGCATTTATCATTTTCCTGTTTTGTCATCTTGGCCAATCTGACTGGTGAGATGTGGTACCTCAGAGTTGTTTTGATTTACATTTCTCTAATCAATAATGATTTAGAGCATTTTTTCATATGCTTATAGATATCTTTAATTTCTTCCTCTGGAAACTGCCTGTTCATATCCTTTGACCATTTATCAACTGGGGAATGACTTGTATTCTTATAGATTTGACTCAATTCTCTGTATATTTTAGAAATTAGGCCTTTATCAGAGACACTGGTTGTAAAAATTCTTTCCCAATTTTCCACTTCCCTCTTAATCTTGATTACATTGGCTTTGTTTGTACAGAAACTTTTCAATTTAATGTAATCAAAATTATCCATTTTGCATTTTATAATGCTCTCTAACTCTTGTTTAGTCATAAAATCTTCCCTTCTCCATAAATCTGACAGGTAAACTATTTCTCGCTTTCCCAGACTGCTTACAGTATCAGCCTTTATACCTAGATCGTGCACCCATTTCGACTTGATTTTGGTATACGGTGTTAGATATTGGTCTGTGTCCAGTTTCTGCCATATTATATTCTAGTTTTCCCAGCAGATTTTTGTCAAATAGTGAGTTCTTATCCCCAAAACTAGGGTCTTTGAGTTTATCAAACAGTAGATAACTATAGTCATTGACTGCTGAGTCTCATGTACCCAATCTATTCCATTGGTCCACTACTCTATTCCTCAGTCAGTACCAAGTAGTTTTGATGTCTGCTGCTTTATAATACAGATTAAAATCTGGTATGGCTAGGCCACCATCCCTAGCATTTCTTTTCATTAATTCCCTTGATATTCTGGACCTTTTGTTCTTCCAAATGAATTTTGTTACTATTTTTTTCTAGCTCTATAAAGTAATTTTTTGGTAGACTGATTGGTATGGCCTAAATATGTAATTTAATTTAGGTTAAATTGTCATTTTTATTATATTAGCTCAACTCGGCCATGAGCAACTGATGTTTTTCCAATTAGTTAGATCTGATTTTATTTGTGTGAAAAGTGTTTTATAGTTGTGTTCGTATAGATCCTGGGTTTTTGGCAGGTAGATTCCCAGATATTTTATAATGTCTACAGTAACTTTAAATGGGACTTCTCTTTCTATCTCTTGCAGTTGGATTTCATTAGAAATATATGGGAATGCTGAGGATTTATGTGGGTTTATTTTATATCCTGCGACTCTGCCAAATGTATTTTTTATCTCAAGTGGTTTTTTACTTGATTCTCTAGGATTCTCTAAGTATACCATTGTATCATCTGCAAAGAGTGATAGCTTGGTCTCTTCTTTGCCTACTTTGATTCCTTCAATTTCTTCTTCTTCTCTTATTGCTACTGCTAACATTTCTAGTACCAAATTGAACAAGAGAGGTGATTGTGGGACATCCTTGTTTCACCCCTGATCTTATTGGAAATGCTTCTGGCTTATCCCCATTACATATATTACTTGCTGATGCTTTTAGATAGATGCTACTTATTATTTTAAGGAAGACTCCACTTATTCCTATACTTTCTAGTGTTTCTAATAGGAATAGGTGTTATATTTTGTCAAAAGCCTTTTCTGAATCTATTGAGATAATAATGTGGTTTCTGTTAGTTTTGTTGTTGATATGATCAATTATATTGATAGTTTTCCTAATATTGAACCATCCTTGCATTACTGGAATAAATTCTACTTGATCAAAGTGTATTATTCTCATGATAAGTTGCTGTAGTCTTTTTGCTAATATTTTATTTAAAAATTTTACATCTATATTCATGAGGGAAATTGGTCTATAATTTTCTTTCTCCATTTTGTCTCTTCCTGATTTAAGTATCAGTAGCATATTTGTGTCATAAAAAGAATTTGGTAGGACTTCTCCAATTTTCCCAAATAGTTTGTAAAGTATTGGAATCAATTGTTCTTTAAATGTTTGATAGAATTTGCTAGTAAATCCGTCTGGCCCTGGAGATTTTTTTCTAGGGAGTTGACTGAAGCCTTGTTCAATTTCTTCTTCTGAGATGGGGTTAAGTAATTTACTTCCTTTTCAGCTAATCTTCTGGACAATTGATATTTAAGTAAATATTCATCCATTTCACTAAGATTGTCAAATTTATGTGCATACAATTGGGCTCTTTTCTTTTTTTCATGGGGAAAAGGAGATGGGAGAGGCTTTAAAAAAAAGACAGTAGGAAAGTTCCCATATAAAAATATTTAAAACAGTGCTTTCTGCTATTTAGAAAAACTGGAAACAAAGTATATCTCAATTAATTCAAGAATAGTGGAACAAATTGTGATATATTAATGTAATAGAATATTACTGCATCAAAAAACAAAGGAAACATAGGAAGAGTTCAGAAAAATTTGGTCAGATATGTACAAATAGCATGAAGAAAGTGAAACCAAGATAACAATTTACTCAAGCGGGGCGGATAGGTGGTGCAGTGAACAAAGCACCGGCTCTAGGGTCAGGAGGTCCTGAGTTCAAATCCTGCCTCAGACACTTAACACTTACTAGCCCGTGTGACCTCAGGCAAGTCACTTAACTCCCAATTGCCCTTCAAAAAACAAAAAACAAAAACCAATTTACTCAAGGACCATAATGACCTAAAAGAAAACATTGATCACAGAACTCTGATCAGCAAAGTGACCAATCTTGAATTCAGAGCACTGATGGTGAAACACGTCTTCCTCCCTTCAGCAGTCAGGTGGTAGATTATGGCTGCAGAATAAGGCATAATTTGTCACACATGACCAATATGCTGTTTTGTTTTAATTATACCTTTTTGCTAAAGGTGTAAGTTCTACATGGGTGTGGGTTACTGGAAAGTAACAGCAATGCTTTCTAAAAGTCATCAATAAACATAAAACCAAATTATTCTTACAAACCCATACCCCAATTTTGTATTTGTACTTGGTTACATGCCTCTGCTTCCATCTTTTATATATTGTCTTCTTTAATCTAAAGCCATCTGATAATTATCCAACAACTACATTAAAACCCTTTTTTCTCCTTTCTTCATAATCTGTATTATTCTCAACTATGTTGCTGGCTTCTTGTCTATCCCTCGAATCAATTTCCTTCTCAGGCCATACACTCCAACTTACTTTTTACCTTTACTTTTAAAAATCTGCTTTACTGTAAACTAGTGAACCCATTAGCTACATCCAGGCTTTCCAACTCTAAAATGACACTTTCTATGAAGATTCCTGTACCCACTTCACCAACCAGTTTCTCCTTATGAATTAAAATTAACTATACTCTTTAACCCAGAGAATCCACTGCCAAGCATATGCTCCCAAGGCAGCTGTTGACAAAAAGAAAGGCTCCATATAAAACAAAATATTTACAGCACTTTTTGTGGTTAACAAAGGAAAGGAAACAAGGCAGATGATCAACTGGGAAATGATTAAACAAATTATGGTACAGGAATGAAATAGAACATTCTGTGTAGTAAGAAAAAACAAATATGATGAATACAAAGAAGTATGGAAAAGTTTACATGAACAGATGGAAAGTAAGCATAGCCAGGAAAATAATATACGGAAAACATCAACATAAATGGAAAGAACTACTGCAAAATAATTGATGCTAAAATGGGGAAATTATAAAAAACTAAGCCAAGAAGACACCTCCCTCCACTCATCTACAATTACAGAATACTGCATACAACAGATATTTTTCAATGTATTGATCAGTTCTGTTGATTTTTAATCTTTTTTTTTTGGTTTTGTTTTTTATTGGGCTTTTTTTGCTTTTTTAGAGGGGGGGCAGGGCAATAGGGGTCAAGTGACTTGCCCAAGGTCACACAGCTAGTAAGTGTTAAGTGTCTGAGGCCAGATTTGAAATCAGGTCCTCCTAACTCCAGGGCCAGTGCTCTATTCACTGGAAATTTTAAGGGGAAAAAATTATGGTTAGTCATTTGTCCAGCCCAGTTAAACCTAAGGATACAGAGAGGTCTGTAGATACAGGATGGGATCTGACCAGGAGATGCCCAAAAGAAAGATGAGACCTCAGCTCCATACCAGATTCATACCTCCTGCAGGATATGGGAAAAGGTACCAAAGACCAACTTTGTCGCTTTTTACCCAGTTCTGGGTCACAGATTGAGGACAGATTGAGGAAGTAACCTGCACCCCAAAGTGAGAAGAGATTGTCCACCCCACCAGGGGTGGGGACCCGCGGCCTCCATGCCACACGTGGCCCTCTAGGTCCTCAACTGCGGCCCTCTGAATCCAAACTTCACAGAACGAATTCCCTGGATAGAAGGATTTGTTCTGTAAAACTTGGACTCAGTCGAAAGACTGCACCCAAGGACTGGCCACATGTGGCCTCAAAGTAACAGGTTCTGCAGCCCTGGCCTAGCCTGTGTACTTGTACCAAGCAAGGAAGAAGTTCAGAAGCAAGCAGTAACTTTGTGGCTCAGACCCCAGGAGAAGAGTGGGGCCTCAGCTCCAGCTTCCAGCCCAAGCAGAAACCTGTAAAAAGGCTAATCAGGACAGGAATTCCAGACAAAGGGGGATAGGGGGACCTTTATTTCAGTCTACAATTCTGTCACTCTGAACCAGTAGAGTTTTCCAGCCGCTGACAGCAGCTTAGTCCAGCAGTACTCCACTGTTACTTAGACCCAAACCCAAGTCAGGAAATGGCAAAGCTCAGACCAGGGGGTCAGTGATCAGATTTTGCTCTGGATGTGACACTTTGAAAGCACACAAAGCTTTCAGGTCCCTAATGTGTATAACCTTATCCCTCAGAATCTAGAATTAACAAAGCAGCAATAGGGCCAACCCAGACCTTTCCTCTAAAAGTGCACATAGCCTGGCCCCTCATATCAAGTCTAAAGTCAGAAAGGAGGTTGGAAGAATGAGCAAAAAAAAAAAAAATACCACCATAAAAAGTCATGATGGGGGCGGCTAGGTGGCGCAGTGAATAGAGCGCCGGCCCTGGAATCAGAAGGACCTGAGTTCGGAGCCGGCCTCAGACAACCCACACAAACAAAAACCTAGCCGTGTAACCTTGGGCAAGTTACTTAACCCCAATTGCCGTAAAGGGGCGGCTAAGTGGCGCAGTGAGTAAGAGTGCCGGCCTCGGAGTTTGGATGACCCGAGATCAGATCCGGCCTCAGAAAATGAGCACCCACGCATAAATCAAATGACTAGCCGTGTAACCTTGAGCAAGTTACTTAACCCCAATTGCTTAAAAAAAAAAAAAAAAGTCATGATGGTCAGAGAGACTTCCAAAATGGGGAAAAGAGAAAGGGAATTAACATTTATACTTATATAAATTAAGAGGACGCCCATCAATTGGGGAACGGGTGAACAAGTTGTGGTATATGAATGCAATGGAATACTATCATGCTATAAGAAATGATGAGCAGGATGCTCTCAGAAAAACCTGGACTTACGTGAAGTGATGCTAAGTGAAGTGAGCAGAACCAGGAGAACATTATACACAGTAAACAGCAACATTGTACAATGATTAACTTTGATAGACTTAACTGTTCTTAGTAATACAATGATCTTAGACAATTCCAAAAGACTGGTGATGGAAAATGCTATCCACATTCAGAGAAAGAACAAAGGAGTGTGAAAACAGATCAAAGCAGACTATTTTCACTTTTTTTTTGTTTTTTCTTTCTTGTGGTTTTTCCCTTTTGCTCTTATTCTTCTTTCACAGTGTGACTAATGTGGAAATATGTTTAATATGACTGTACATTTATAACCTGTATTAGATTGCTTGCCATCTTGGGGAGGGCGGAAGAAAGGAAGGGAGAAAAAAATTTGGAACTCAAAATCTTATAAAAGTGAATGTTCAAAACTATCTTTACATGTAACTGGAAAAAATAAAATATTATTGAGTGGGAAAATAAAAATAAAAAATTAACTACACGTACTAGATGTCAGACAAACATAGATTAAGAGACTTGCTCAGGATCACATGAACTAGTAAGTGTTTAAAGTCACATCTGAATTCAGGTCTTGCTGACTCCAGCATTGTATGCACTATTAGCTGCCATCCAAAACGTCTAGAAACAAAGCTTCAAACACAAACCCAGCTTGGGTGTAAATTCAACTACAGAAATTAAGCAAAAGTTTAAAAAAACGAGTTAAAAAGCATTTTTATGTACTAGAGGAAAAGTGCTAGAGGTACTTTATGTACTAGAGGAAAAAAATTTTGAAAAGACGTGAAAGCAAGTACCAAGCAGGTGAAGGCACAGTGGATAAAGTGGTGAGTCTGGAGTTAGGAAGGCCTAGGTTCAAATACAGCCTCTGACAATGACCAGACTTGAGACCCTGGGAAAGTCACTTAAACATATGTTTACCTGAGTTTCCTCAACTGTAAAAAATGGGGATAAATGAAAAGAAATGAGAGCTGCAGAAGAAAGAAAGGGAAAAGGAATAGCTTAGCACAAACCAACAAACTCTCTGAAAATCAGAACATACTAAATAGAAGACAATGATTCCATGAGACAATATTAAAAGTAAAGAAATATAAGACAATAAGAAATATTAAAAATCACAAGACTGAAAAACAGAATTGTATGACATCTCATAGTAAAATCAACTGACATGGAAAACAGAACAAGGAGAAAAGTTTAAAGAATCACTGATTGCCTGAAAGCCATGACCAAAATAAAAGAGCCTGGATAGGGCAGCTAGGTGGTGCAGTGCCAGGTCTGGAGTAAGACCTGAGTTCAAATCCAGATTCAAACATTTACTAACTGTGTGACCCTGGGCAAGTCACTTAACTCTGTTTACTATTTCCTCATCTGTAAAAATAAGCTGGAGAAGGAAATGGCAAACCATTCCAGTATCTTTGCCAAGAAAACTCTAAATGGGGTCACAGAGTCAAACACAACTAAAACAAATGAACAACAAGAAGACATATTTCACCTTTTAAAAAAACTGCCCAGATCCTTAGAAACAGAAGGTAAACCAGTCACCTCATGAAAGAAAGTCCAAAATGAAAAGTCCCCAGATCAGTATAGCCAAAACCTGGAGCTTCCTGGTCCCACAATAAGAATCACACCAAATACAAGAGCCACTGCTTTAAAGGGTGCACAAAAACCATCTATACAAACAAGGAAGAGTTGGAGGAAGCAGCTGAAACTTCAACCCAACTCTCATCTGAACTGATTAAAGAATAAATACACACACAAACACATTTCATTCAAACAAGGAAATAGGACCAAAAGGGGGAAAGGTAAGATTGAGAAGTAGAGGGAGAGGATATTAAGGGAAGGAGCAGTCCTAAGCAAAACAAAACTAAGAACGTACAAAAATATTTATAGATTTTTTTGAATCTGAAGGGGTGTCAATCAAACAAGGAATGCCTAAACAACTTATGGTAAACAAATGTGACAGAAACCTAGGAAGACTGAGATGAATTAATACAAAGTGAAATGAAAAGAACAAGGAGAATAATTTATATAGTGACTACAATATTATTATAACAAACTTTGAAAGGCTTAGGAATTCTGAACAACATAATGACTAGCCAAGATTTCATGACTATGGATAAAATGTGCTACCCACCTCTTGATAAAAGTTGAATGACTTAGAGCACAGAATGAGAGATATATGTACACATATATTACATATATTTATATATTTTTTATTTAAATGTTGTCAATGAGGAAATTTGTTTTGCTTGACTATATACATGTTTGTAACAAGAGTTTTGTTTGGCTTTCATTATCAATTGGGAGGAGGAAAGGGTAGATTATTTCTAAGTGAAAAAATAAAATTTAATTTTAAAAAATGTTATTTTTCATTTAGTGGAGAGTTAGGAATGGCAGATTTCCTGATAGCTGAGTTCTCCCAACAACTACTTTATCTAGTCTCAGTATTATTTTCCCTCTAGGAAAATGAAAACTCTTTGTAAGCAGGGACTATCTTTTTTAAATTTGTAGTCCTAGTACTTAACATAGCCATAGCCATCTGCCACATGATAAACACTTAATTTTTCATTCATTCATACATTTGTTCTTAAGTATATATGCCATAAGGATTTGCCTGAGATACAGAAGTTAAATGACATAGCAAGGGTCAGAGGTTGAACATGAATACAAGCTTCCCTAACTCCAAGTCTAACATCTTATCAGTCAATACACATGTATTGGTGCATAATAAATATTTCTAAGTTGAACTGAATTTTGAGATATGTATCAGGAACTCTAAGTCAGTTGGTCTGTAGTATATTCCCATAACACTTTTGTTTCTCTTCTTTTATCTTAAAAATGTAGGCTAATACTCTTCGTGGATTTCCACACTGGAGCACATCCGTTCTTGACACATATAACTCCACTGGCCCCCACCCAATTTTAGGATCAAAGGATTCAGAGTTAAATGAAATCCTAGAGATCATCGACTCCAACACTTTACTTTTACAGATGGAGAAATTGAAGTTCTAAGCAGGGCCTAGCCTATAGCCACGCCCAGAATCTCCTCAAGGGTACCCAGCACAGAGATTCTTTGCAGCAGAAGCTTAATTGAATGAATGGAAGAAAGAAGTAACTACCCCCTAGGGAGGGTGGTATTGGGTATTATTTCAAACTAGCCCATTCTTCCAGAGTCCTGGTGCCCAATAACCCCAGCGGTTCAAGTGAAATCTGAGAGTTACTGCTCATCCTCCGCTCCTGCCCAGGGGTCGCAGCAGAGGGGTCCCGGCTGGGGCAGGTGACTCACCTAGACCCAAGCACTGGGGGTGGAGCACTTCCACAAGACACGCCCCCTCCCAGTGGCCACGCCCTCTTCCTTGACAGGGAAGGTAAGCGAGAGGAGGTTAAACAGGCACACCCCCGGGGATCAGGGCCCCATCACTTAGCCTTTCTTAGCTAGACTCCCAGGAGGATGGAAGGAGGGTCTCGCCTAAAAGCATGCCCCAGGTCTTAGGAACCACACCCTTTACGTTCAATGGCCCTGCGGCACCCTCTCCCCCATCCCGGGAGGTAGAGGCCCGATGTTCCCCACCTTCGCCCCCCGCCTTTCAATGGCCCCGCCCAGGCTCGAGCCACCTCCACCCCCCGGCCCCAGTGGAGGAGGAAGCAGAGCCCCCGGGACCGCAGCACGCCTCTCCGTTCTCCCTTCCCTGCTGAGGAGGGGCCAGAGCGGGGGCGGGGCCGGGTCTCGGGCGTCCGGAGGCGGAGCAGTCCTGCAGACTCACCTCGTTTCCAGGCGCTGAGTGGGGACACCACCTCCACCCTCTCGGAGATGAAGTCGACGAGGCTGGAGCGAAAGAGCAGAGCCCGCACGGTGACGGCCGCCACCAGCACCAGGGCCAGAGGAGCCGCCATGTTAACGGGGGCGGGAGAGCTGGCGGGTGCGCGGAGCAGGGCGGGGTCGACGCTGGGCGGTGCGGGGCTCCGCATGGAGCATGCGCCTTACATTGTAGTTCTTCCCGCCAAGGTGGGCACCACCAAAGATAAGGGGGTACCTTAGGCATGAAACTACGACTCCCAGAATTCCTTGACCGTGGCAGGACCTGAACGACGGAAAGCGAGGAGGGATTACTTATTCTCATGGCGCAACCTTTTCGTCCCAGCTCGTAGGCCCTATGAGCCGCGATGAAGATTCTCCACTCCACTGATCATAAGAGACCTGGAGGGGGCGCTTGTTGCGTGTCTCTCCCAAACGCTTTGTACTAGTGTCTGCAACCACATGGTCCTGTCAAAGGGTACTTCTCCCGGGTCTCAGGCAAGGGGTCTGGGCTGGGAAACATGGAGCATGAAAATTCCGCGGAGATTTAGGGATCATCCCTTTGAACCTGTAGATTGAGGCCTTTAAAGAGCGTAGGCCTCAGGGCTATCCAGTTAAATCATGAACAGAGTGGGGATTCAGGTCTCCTGATACCGAGCCCAGGGACATTTCTCTTCCAGCCAGGCTGTGCTCCAAGGGTGGTCTCCACCATGAAAGCCTCCCAGCCAGCCCCTCCATCCTGATGAGCCGAGCCCGATGAGCCCGAGTTATGTTTGCATACATGCCCACTTTAACCAATTAATCGATCCACAAGCATCCATTAAAGCCTCACTATTTATGTACATGTTGCCTCCCCATCAAAATGTAAGCTCATTACCAGAAGGGACTGTTTGTTAATTTGTACTTATACCAGCAACACTTCGTGGTGCAAAGCACATTGGCACTGACTTGTTGATTGATTGTGTAAAGTAGCTGTGCACAGTGGATAGGGAGCTGACCTTGGAGCCAAAAAGACCTGAACTTGTGTCCCAGCCCTCATGCATACTGGCTGTGGCCCTGGAAGTTCCAGTCTAGGCAACTATCTAATAAGACATATTTCAGAGAAGATATTGATGTAATGACATAGCATTAATTGAAGGCTTTTAGTCACTATCTTTATCCCTACTCTGTGCCAGAGCTGTGCTAAGCACTGGAAATACAAAGAAAATGCAAAAACAGTCTACGATCCCAAGTTAACAAGCATTTGTTAAACACTTACTAGGTTGCAGACAGTGTGCTAAGGCTTAGGGATACAAAGCAAAAAGAGTCCCTACCCTCAAGGAACTCACCATCTAATGATGGGATAACATGCAAAGAATTATGCACAAACAAGATAGAGATATAGATATATATGGGATAAAGTGGAGATGATTTCAGAGAAAAGACACCAGCATTAAGGGATATTCAGAAACTGTTCTTGCAGAAAGTCAGATTTTAGCTGAGACTTGAAGGAAACCAGGGAATCCAAGAGTCAGAAGAGGAGGGAGAGCAGAGCATTCCAAATATGAGAGATCATCAATGAAAATGTACAGTCAGGAGATAGAGCATCTTCTGGGAGGAATAGCAAGGTCGGTATAACTGGCTTATAAAGTAAGTGACAAGGAATGAATTGTAAGGAGATTAGAAAAGTTGCAAGTGACCAAGTTATGAAGGGCCTTAAAAATCAAACAGATCCTGGGGGAAGTAGGGAGCCAGTGGAGTTTACTGAAAAGGAGAGTGACAGTCAAATCTGCACCTTAGGAAAATCACTTTGACACCTGATGGCAGATAGACTGGAGTAAAGAGAGACTTAAAGGAGAGAGAGCTACTAAAAGACTATGGCAAGAGTCCAAGCATGAGGCGATAAGAGCCTGCACCAGAGTGGTGGGAGAGTCAGAGGAAAGAATGGGGCATATACCAAAGATATTTCAAAGGTGGAAGATAGGACTTGGCAACAGATTGGCTATGGGGGGTCATAGTGAGGAGTTGAGTTGAAGTGAATTGGTGTTGTCCTCCACTATCCTGAGAAATAGGGAAGTTAGGAGGAAGATAAGGTTTAGGGGGAAAGATAATGAGTTCAGGTTCAGACATATTGAGTTTAATATGCCTACAGGACATCCAATTTGATATGTCCAATAAACAGCTGGATATGTAAGACTGAAGAGCAGGAGAGAGTTTAGTGCTGGCTAATAGATCTGAGAATTAGCACAAGGATGATCATTGAAACCATGGGAGCTGATAAGACCACCAAGTGAAATAGAATACGGGGAGAAGAGCAGAGGGCCAAGACAGAACTCTGTGTGGGACACCCACCTTAGTAAGAATGACAGAAATTGAGATCCAGCAAAAAAGACTGAGAAGGAGCAGTTAGACATATAGAAAAAGAACCAATATAAAGTAGTGGCATGAAAACCTAAAGAGAAGGGAGTATCAAAGAGTATAATTAACAGTGTCAAAGGCTCTGAAGAGGTTTAGAAGAATGAAGATTATGAAAAGGCTGTTAGATTCAGCAATTAAGAAATCATCAGTCACTTTGAAGACAGTGGTTTCAGCTGAATATTGAGATCCCAAGCCAGACTGCAGTGTCAAGAAGAGAATAAGAGAAAAGTGGAAATGACCATTATTAAAACCTTCTCAAGGAGATTAGCCATGAAAGAGAAGAGAGATTAGAGGATAACAACTAATGGGGATGGTTGGATCAAGTGAGGAGTTTTTGAGCATGAGGGGTAAATGGGCATGTTTGTAGGCAGCAGTGAAGCAGCTGGCAGATAGGGAGAGTAGGGATGATGAGGTAATCTGGTAGATAAAATAGGGTGGAATGGGATCACTTGTGCATGCAAGCAGAAGAGTTTATCCTGGCAAGGAGAAGGGTTTATGTTAGAGAGGAGAAAAAGGAGAGATTGTGGCAGAAGTCATCTGGTTAAAATAAAGCAGGAGAAAAGGCAGCTTACTGGCCAATTGTCTCAGTTTTGAAGCAATGTTCTCAGCTGAGAGAAGTGAGAGGAGGAAGAGCCACAAATGTTTTATGGAGGGATGAAAAAATTGGAAAAAAGAAAAAAGATTTGCTGTGGTGGGTAGGATAGTGAATTGATTAGAAAGGTATAAAAGGATTACCTGAGGGGTCCAGTTGAGATTATGTAACATAAATTTGTAGAGGACTCAATCAGCATGGTTTTGTGATTTTGCCAGCTTCATGTATCAGTAGGAAGAAGGTAGCAGATGGTGGGAGCAATCTAAGGCTGTGGCTTGGCAATGAAAGATCAGTGACAGTATACAGCGCAAAGGATTCAAGAGAAGAGAATAGTGTAGAGTTGAACTGGTTCACCAAGGAATCAAATCTGGGGAAGAATAGTATAGCCAGCGCAAGGGTGATAGCCAAGGAAAGAACTGTGATGTAGAAGGCCTGGAAGTCATGATGAAGATGAATAAAGTTAAGAGTTGAAAGACAGAGGGAAAGGTAAAATTAAATAGATTATAATCAGGTAAAGGAATATCAGATTTTATGAACATGAAAGTGAAACACTTGTAGGTGATGACCAGAGCAAGAGTGTGACCATCTATAGCTGAGGTGAAGCAGGGGAGTCGCTCATGGGAAATGAGTAAGCTGGAGAAGTAGGAAGTTGGAATGTTTGGTATAGTATCAATAATTTGAAGACTCCTAGTATGAAGTCCTGTGAGTTGGGCCCTGAACCTACTGAGGAAGAAAAGACAGTGTTCTAGAGACCAGAAGATAACAGCTAAAAGAATCTCAATTGGGTGATAAATATTGATTGAATGAACTTCAAAATCACTATTGAGTGATGGTAGCAGAGGTAGAGATTAGAAGTGATCAGGAACAAGGACTGTTCTGACTCTCCCACCATGACTAGTGATTCAGGGGGTATGAGACAAAGTACAACCAGTTCTGAAAAGGGAAGTGAGCTGTTTTATCAGGAGGGATCTAGTTCAAAGTGAATGCAAGAAGATGGAAGAATGAAAAAGGAAAAGGTGAAAGTCAATTTGTTACCTATAGAGGAAGCATTCCATAGAGCACAATAGGAGGGATGAGAATCTTAAGCGGTACATTGGAATGGGGGTGGAGGTGGGGGAAGAAATTGGTCAGGAACTAGTGAATAGGCAGAGGGATGTGGGAAACAGGTTTTGTACAATTACTGCAAGTGTACATGACAGAGCAATCAAGGGCTATGTGTTAAGCCCCAGGTAGGTGATTGAGATACAAGTCCTGTGAATAAAACAATCCCTACCCATGAGAAGCTTATATTCTAATAAAGAGACAAGCACATATATAAATATACAGAATTAATGTGAAGGGAATAAGTACAAATATACACAAGTAATTCAATGCATATTTATCTGAGATGGAGGCCCTTAATCAGGAAAGGCTGTGTGTAGAAAATGGTGCTTGAGCTACATCTTTTTTTTTTCTGGAAAACTTTTTATTGTAGGTGGAATGGGACACAGCGGGACACAGTAAGTTAGATGATTCCAATTTTGTTGGCAACATCTAAAGCATCATAGTCTGGAGCAAGACGGGCATAGGTCTTCTTCTCTCTGTCAGGCCAGATCAGTGTGTTGACCTTGACCATGTCGATGTCATACAGCTTCTTTACAGCCTGCTTGATCTGATGCTTGTTGGCCTTGACGTCCACAATGAAGACCAGGGTGTTGTTGTCCTCTATCTTCTCCATAGCAGACTCAGTGGTCAAAGGAAACTTAATGATGGCATAGTGATCGAGCTTGTCCCACCCAGGGGCACTCTTCCGAGGGTATTTGGGTTGCCTTTGAAGCCTCAGTGTCTTGGGTCGCCGGAAGGTGGGGGATGTTCGGATCTTCTTCTTTTTGTGGCTATGGACACCCTTCAGCACTGCTTTCTTGGCCTTCAAAGCCTTGGACTTGGCTTCTGTCTTCGGAGGAACAATGGCTTCTTTCTTCACCTTCAGCACCATCTTGGGGGAAAGGCTTGAGCTACTTCTTAAAGAGAGAGACTGTATGAGGTAGAAATCAGGAGGAAATGCATTCCATTCCTATGGAATGGCCAATGCAAAAATATAGATGAAGTAAGGATGGAAGTACTGCATGTGTGGGGAACAGAGAATTGTATCTAGTGAGGTTGGATATTGTGTAGGGCTTTAAAAGTTAGACAGAAGAGTTTGCATTTAATCCTAGAGGCCATAGGAAGCCACTGGAGTGGTTGAGTAGGAGAGCCATATGATCAGATCTACTGTTAAGGAAAATTACTTTGGCAGCAGAATGTAAGATGGACTGGAGTAATGAGGGATTTGGGGCAGGGAGGCTGTTGTCATAATCTAAATGAGACATTTTTGGATGTGACCAATGTGGGAATTTGTTTTGTTTGACTACGCTTATATGTTAGAAGGGTTCCGTTTCTTTTTTTTTTCTTTCCAAAAGCTTAAAGATTTAGGGAGAAAATTTTTTTCTTAATTTAAACACCTTTTAAAAATAAACTAGACGAGAGCATGAATGATAACTGTGTGAGTAGAGAGAAAGAGTCAGATGAGAGAGATGTAAAAATACAAATGGAAAGAAATGGCAACAGATTGGATATTTATGGTAAGAGAGAGTAAGGAATTTAGGATAATGACAAGGTTATAAAACTGGAAGACTGGAAAGATGGTGGTGCCTTCCACAAAATAGGGAAATTTGGAAAAGGAAAGGGTCTTGAGGGAAAGATAATACATTAGGTTTTGAACATGATGAATTTAAGTCTTCAGGAAATCCAATTTGAAATGTCTAATAGGAAATTACAAGACTGAAGCTTAGGGGAGCAAATGGGGATAGATAGATAGATAGATAGATAGATAGATAGGTAGATAGATATGTATATACACAAATAAACAAGACATATACATGTAAGACATATATACAGATATAAACATGCACATATTTTACACATATATATGTAATGTGATATATATTACATACATGTGTCATTTGTATAGGCATTAAAGTTAAACCCATGGGAACCAATGAGATTACTAAGAGAGTGTAAAGGGAGAAGATGGCCCAGGAGAGAACTTTGGGGAGCACCCACCTTTAGGGGGCACGATGTGGATGATGAGCCTGCAGAGGAGGCTGAGAAGGAGTGCTCAGACAGGTAGGGGGAGAACCAGGAGAGAGTAGTGTCATGAAAATGCAGAGCAGAGAAGGTATCCAGGAGAAGAGGACGATTAACAGTGTTAAAGTGCAGCAGATAGATTGAGACGATCTAAGAGATCACTGGTAACTTTGAAGAGAGCAGTTCCAATTGAGGTCAAAATCCAGATTTTAAAAGTTGAGAAGTAAATGGGAAGAAAGGATGGGGATATGGCAAATATAAGCAGTTTTTTCAAGGAGTTTGGCTGAGGAGAGATTTAGATAGACATAGGTTCAGGGCATGGTGGGTTCTAGGGAAGATTTAAGGATGGGAGAGACTTGGACAAATTTGAAAACTACAGAAAAAAAAAACAGTAGATTGGGAGAGTTAAAGATTAAAATAGAAGATGATTGTGATGTTATCTGTTGGAGAAGACTAGGAAGGTTGGGATCAAGTGGATGTGTAAAAGGATTGGCCTTGGCAAGGAGAAAAGACAGAGGAGGAGATAGGAGGGGAGAGAGTAAGAGATGGTGTCAAGGGTTTTAGAGATGGAGAGAATGGGAGATAAGTATACCCAGATCAAATAACCTCATTTTCTGTCGAGAGAAAGGGATGTGAGGGAACTGAAAAGGGAAGAAAGGTTTGGTATAGCTTCAGTGGGAGTGAGACAGGGAATCAATTAGGGAGAAATAAAAATACTTTCTTGCCTTAGTGAGGGCCAAGTTGAGGTTGGATAACATGAATTTTTAATGTTATGTAATGTAATTTACAGCACATTTGTTAGGCTTCCACCAGCTGTACCCAGCAGCAGAAGAAAAATCAATGATGGGCATAATCCATGCTTGAGGATTGCAAAGCAAGATATGAACAGCAATAGGACAAAAGGATGAGGAGGAATTTGAGATCAGATGACAGGGTAGAGTTTCAATGGCTAATCACTGGGTTGAGATTGGAGAGGAAGGAAGGCTAAAGTCAGAGCAGAGTTAATATCTTGAGAATGGGCAGCAAGTTGGCACAGTGGATAGAGTGCTGGGTCTGGAATCAGGAAGACCTGAGTTCAAATCTAACTTCAGACACTAGCTGTGAGACCCTGGGCAAATCATTTAACCCTGTTTGCCTCAATTTCTTAATCTGTAAAATGAGCCAGAGAAGGAAATGGCAAACCACTCCAGTATCTTTGCCAAGAAAACCTCAAATGGGGTCACAAAGAATCAGATGAGATTGAAACTACTGGACAATAACAATGTCCTGAGAAAGCGTTGAGGGGTGAAGGGATTGGAGGTCTCCATGAGGGTGAAGATAGGTTTAGGAGGGATGAGGCAGAATGACAAGAGGTTATGGTCAAATAGGGTCAGGTTTCTAATTAGGGAAGTAGTACATTTGTGGGTATTGGTGAGATCCAGTATGCAACCATCCATGTGTATGGCTGAGGTGAAATGAATTAATAGATCACATGACTTAAGGAGGCTAGGAATTAGAGAGCTGGAGGAAGCATATAGATAGATAGATAGATATAGATATAGATAGATAGATATAATAATTATTATTACTATCATAGTTCCCTAGTAAAAGAACTAGGCTTAGAATCAGAAGATAAGAATTCTATTGCCAGCTCTGTTATTTACTACCTATTGGTGACACTGAGGATCTTAGTATAGCTCTATGCCTCAGTTTCCTCTTCTATAAAATTGGGGATACTGATGTTTGCACTACTTGCCTTTAAGTGCTATATCAAATGGAGTTATTCTTGAAGCATTGACAGACTCAACTTTGCAAAGGTGTCTCAGAGCTCTTCTAGTCTAATCCAAACATAACTATGAATACCCTCTCCAAGATCCTCAACAAGTCTCCAATTTCTGTTTGGGAAGAAACCCTCTTCCTCCTGAGGCATTCCATTTCCCTTTTGGACCTTTGATGATTCATGTTTTTCCTTGTGTTCCCCCTGTCCCAAAGCCCATTGGTATCAAGCCCTCCTCATTGGTGGAGATGAGTGTAAGAGACCACCGGGCTTCTTCATTCTTTGAGCTTTGAGTCTCTGAGGGCTTCTGACTTGCAGCTTCAAGAGGGAAGACAGAAAATGCCAATCCCACTTAAGGCTGCTGAAGGAAAAGATACTGGGAAGACATGAGAGGAGTGGGAGGGGTTCATCATGTCCCCATGTCCAGTTTGCTACTCTGGAGACTCTGGGGAGTTTCTACTTGAGTGAGATCTAGAACTCTCTCATGATTGAACTGAATTCCCTTGATCCCAATAGGAGGGGCTTTTTCACTCTGTATTGCCTCCTATATTTTCTCTTATATATTCTCTTTCTGATGTGGATAAATGGGTTTCTTTGCTATTTGCTATGTGTATTCATTGTGGAACAGGTATTTGGTGGGAAATAGGTCAAACCTTGGCTATAAATCTTGGGGATTCTCCTTCCCCCTACAGTGATCAGAAGTTAGATTGAACCTGATCACATCCCCCCTATGGAGTTGCAACTCACAGTTTAAGATGCCGAAGGGGTTGTGAGTGGCAAAAGTTCAAGAAGCCCTGCCCTAGAATAAAAATATCTAAAAGAGCAGACAGACATAAATCTAGCCCTTTACCCTCTCTCTCTGAGAGCAGAGTGGCCTCTAGCCCCTACCTCTTGCTTTCCTTCCTGGCAAAAATTAAAGACTCTCTTGGAGAAGGGAGAAGAGGAAGTTTAGGGATGTCTGCTCTGTGTCCCTTTGAGTCACACAGTAACAGTCCTGTGCTACAGGTAGGGCGGACAGCCCCTTGTAACACGTGGGCTTCTCTATATGCAAGGCCCACTCTGAATCAAGCTAAAACCTTCCTTGTTGCCATTCTCCTCTGTTGTCTGCTCCTATACCTGTGGTTTGGATCCAGCCTGAACAGGTCTTATGCCACATCCCCATGACGGCTGTCCAGTATTTGAAGATCACCAGCATATCCCACACTATGTCTTCTCTTTTCTATGCTAAACATCATCCTCAGTTCTTCCTTGGATCCTGTATGATATTGTCACCAGACTATTATTGTTGTGTACGCTATGGTGTGAATCCAACATGATCGGTTCTTATATTTTACCAGATGGTCTATCTAATCTCTGTAAGGAGTTCCAGCTGGGAATTTACATCTTCTCTACAATGTATGAGTTGATGGGTTGAGTTCCCTGAGCACTGAGAGATTAAGTGACAGTTGCTATATGTCAAAGGCAGGACAAAGCCTTCCTAATGCTGTGGCCAATTCTCCCTCTGTCACCTTTTTTTTTTTGGTTCCCACATTGTGCACGGTGATACCCTGGGGCACCACAACAGACTAATAGGTCACTCCTAGATATTTTAAGTTAGATTTTTTTTTTTTTTTTTGCTTTTTTGGAAGGGGGAGGGCAGGGCAATTGGGGTTAAGTGACTTGCCTAAGGTCACATGACTAGTTTTTGTGTTAAGTGTTTGAGGCAGGATTTGAACTCAGGTCCTCCTGACTCCAGGGCCAGTGCTCTATTCACTGCGCCACCTAGCTGCCCCTTAAGTTAGATTTTCAAGGGAAACACAGCAAAACCCAACATCTGTCAGACTCCACTTGCATTAGTAACAGTGTAGTTGCTGTTAGCTGTTTTAGTCATGTCCAACTCTTCATGACCCCATTTGGGATTTTCTTGGCAAAGAGTGGTTTGCTTTTTCCTTCTCCAACTTGTTTTACAGATGAAGAAACTGAGGCAAACAGGATTAAATGACTTGCCTAGGGTCACACAGCTAGTAAGTGTCTGCAGCTGGATTTGAACTCAGGTCCTCCTGACTCTAGGCCTAGTACTCTATCCACTGTGCCACCTGCCTCCTTCTAATTCAGTGTGGTTCAGTTTCAACAATTAATCAAACTACAAGCTACATTTTGTTTATTAACTTCTTGAATTACTCTTTTTATTACTCCAGTAACTTCTATTACTTTCTGGTTATCTCAATATCTCATCTCTTATCATTGTCAAGGTGGGTTTTCAGTGGTTGCTGTGATAAAAAGCAATTAGCTCTCAAAAATCATTGTGAAACAGGAAATAAAGGCTGGTAGTATCCAATCTGATTCCAAATTTTAAGAAGTTGTGCTGAATCCAACAATTCTGTTTATTCCTCTTTGTCATTTCCTGGCCAAGGCTACCACTGGTCATTTCCTCACCCCCATCCCAATGAGGGAAGTACCTACTCTTGGCTTTCGGGTTTGTTGGGGGCTGAGGCTGCCGGAAAGATGGGGCCATAAGGACTTTACTTCACTCACTGACTGGACCCCTCCACTTCCTTCCTTCCTTCCTGTCCAGCACAGACATATAAACATGTGTAGGACTTGTGAAAAGCCCATGGCATAGTTGCAAACTTAGTTCAGTTGTTGCCACCTCTTCCTCAAAGACTTGCCTGGCAGGTCCCATTTTGGTCCAGCAGAAATGACCTTTCCCCCCTCAGAGTTCCCAAATTAACTCTACCCCTTGGGCATTTATGAGTCTTAATCTACTTTGAACTTACTGTAAAATTGTAGGGTCCCTAGATATGCTGCCTCCCTCCCCTGCAAGACCTTTGCAAGGGCAGGGTCCAAGATTTCATTTTTTATTTCCATCAGTTCTGATGATTACTACAACACCCATCAAGCTCACTAGGCTTTGTGCACAGCGAGCTCTTGTTCCCTGAAATGGTTGTTCAATTATTTTAATAAATATTAGGATATGTGCGAGGTTCATGTACACAGTGCTAAGGATGCAAAGATGAAAGAAGACACAGTCTTTATCTTAAGGAGTTTATAGTCTAAAGGGGCATGGAGGTAGGAATGTGATCAGATGATTCTGGAGTCAAAGGACCTGAGTTCAAATCCCAAATCTAACATTTTATTGCTTAGTGACCTTGAGCAAGTCATTTAACTTTCCCAGACCTCAGTTTCCTCATCTATAAATGAAGGATTAGGACTAACTGGCCTCTGAGTCCTCTTCTAGCTCTATATCTATGGTACTGTGGAATAGAGGCTTAAGAACTAGGCATGGATAGCAGATTTCATATTTTTAAATTTTGAGTAATAATCTATGTCCCTTATGTCAATTTTGGACTTGGCTAGCAAGGATTAATCCACATTGTTTAATGCTTCCACCCAAACTTGGGCCTGGAAGTGTGTGGAGCAATCTAGGTATTTGTAGACTGAGTACCCTCTGGTAACCACTGGGGACACTAGCCTTTTAGGGACGATATTCTGCTTGCATCATTAGGGGGAAAAAAAGTCAACAAGGTTATTGGATTAGTGGTTGAAGTATTAACTGGTAGGCAATTTAGATTTTGCATTCTCTTGCTGGATGATTAATAGAGTGACACGTTGTCTTAATGCAAACTTAAGGAGTTCAGAACTCAAAAACCTCGGGTATAAGGCAAGGTGGAACAAACGTCTCATTTAGAAGTTAATTTAGGTATTTTTATCATTATTACTATATTGGCATGGCCTTATCATTGGCAGCCTAGGTAAGGCAATGACCAAAAGAAATTAATACTCCTCCACTATGCTAATGGCTAAAAAATTTATAGAATGTGAATTTTATAGAATACTATTGTGATGTAAGAAATGATGGTTTCAGGAAAAACTTGAAAGATTTGTCTGAACTGATATAAAGTGAAGTGAGCAGAACCAAGAGAACAATTTATATGATAACAGCAATACTGTAAGATAATCAACTGTGAAAGACTTAATAACTCTGATCAACATGATGAACAACCATAGTTCCACAGGACTCATGATGAAACAGGCTACCCACCTCCAGATAGAGAGCAGACAGATTCAGAGAATAAACTGAAGTGTGTCTTCTTCTCTTTCCCTTTCTTGGTTTTTTTTTTTTTTGGGGGGGGGTGGAGGGAGAGGAACATAGCTAAAGTGGAAAATTGTTTTGCATGATTATACATATTTGTAATGGGTCTTGTTTGGTGGAGGAAGGGGAAGTAGGGGGGAGAGTTTAAAACTGGAAATAAAATTAAAAAAGAAATTAATATCCCTCCAATTATTTGCCTTCCTTTATTTTGATAAAGTATTTAGCATTTGCATTTATGTATCTTAAGTGTTTCTTAGTAGGTCATAGCACATTTAAAGCAATTTGCAATTTACAAAAGTCCTGAAGCAGGTTGCAAAAATAATATATTTATGTTACAAATGAAGAAATAGGAATTGAGAGACATTAAGTCACTTCCCCGGGCAATATAACTAATAAGTGTCAGAGTTAGTACTCAAGCCTAGGCCTCCTATTCTCAGCCTATTCAGAGCTATTTTTCCTGAACCTCCCTCTTTCTCTTTCAGACCCCAGATCCAATTAGTTACTTTGACCTGAAAAACACTTTCAAAGTCGGGGACAAGAAACTTGCTCCTGGACCCAGGAATATAAGCACTGGGGAAATTTATCTGGGGAAGCAGGTGTCCAGTCTTTGAATGAATAAAAAAAATGTATGAATGAAAAAAGTCTAGTCCCCTAAAGATGGAAGTGTCCCACTATTATTCTCCAAAGATCTCTTATACCCACTCCCAACCTGAGCAATAGCTTTCCTGGATCTTCCTGGGTCACTTCCTAACAGGAAAAAAGTAAGGTATCCTTGCTGCCCCCTCCTCTGGCAGTTGGGCAGGGGAGGTGCTGGGCAAACTTGTGCATTCAATGTGTATCTATAAAACAAAAGCCCTAATTTCTAGCTTTCTTGTGCTCTTTGCCATGGCCTCTATTGCCCACTTCCTTACTTTCTTCTCTCTCTCCAGATATATCTTTTCATCCACCCCTATAGAATAGGAAAGTTATAAAGGACTTCAGATTGTTGTTCATTCATTTATTCAGTCAGGTCTGACTCTATATGAGCCTGTGGACCATATTGTCCATGGGATTTTCTTGGCAAAGGTACTGGACTGGTTTGCCATTTCCTTCTCCAATGGATCAAGGCAAACAGAGATTAAGTGACTTACCCACAGTCAGACTGCTAGTAAGTGTCTGAGGAGGCTCAGTGCTCTCAGTTGGTTGGTTGTGATGGGGTATGGGCCCAAGCTGAGACCCTTGTCCCTTATAAACCTCACCAGTTGGGATTGTTCTTCATTCTCAAAGAGGACCAAAATAACATCACTGTGTTGGGGTCAAGGTACAGTGTGTGTCCTGACTATAGCTGATCAGACCAGTACGAGCTTGGAAGGCACTGCAACAGATTAGGCATAAATAATCTGTGTGATCATTTGGAGCAGAGATGTCTCTAAGTTTTTGCATCTCACATTTCTTTTGAGTTACTACAATTCTGCTTTGCTCATAGAGCACAGTACTTTCTTTGATGCAGTTAAGCCATGCTGGGTGGTCCTGTGCCGTTTCCTATTTCATGCAATCAATTCCAAAGTTCTCCAGAGAGATCTTGAGAATGTCCTTGTAAGGACACTTGTAAGGCCCAGCACTCTATCTACTGAACCATCTAGCTGCCTCTGAGAGACCTTAGAAGTCTAATCCAGGGGCAACTAGGTGGTGCAGTGAATAGAGCACTGGCCCTGGAGTCAAGAGGACCTGAGTTCAAATCTGGCCTCAGACACTTAACACTTACTAGCCTGTGATCTTGGGCAAATCACTTAACCCCAATTGCCCTCCAAAAGAAGAAGAAGAAGTCTAATCCAAGTCCTTACCCTATTCAGGAAGCTCCTGGATGAGATCCTCAAAAGGTATTTGCCCACTCTCCTCAACAATAACAGCTAGCATTTATATAGCATTATACATATATTTTCTCAATTGATCCTCATGACAACCTTGTAAGGTAGGTGCTATTATTGTCTCCCATTTTACTGAGGGGGACTAAGTTTGAGAGGTTGAATGATTTGTCCCAGGTCACAAAGCTAGTAAGTGTTTGAGACAGGATTTGAACTCAGGTCTTCCTGACTCTTGAGTCAACAGTCTATCCAATGCACCATTTATCAGCAACAAAGAATTCTTAAGCTTCCCCATCACTCACTTATAGGGTCATAGGACTTAAGAGTTGGAAGTTACCCTTTGATATCATTTAATCCAATTACCTGATTTTAGAGTCCAGAGAACAGACGGTATTTGCCCAAGGTA
Source organism: Gymnobelideus leadbeateri (assembly GCA_011680675.1). Classification (NCBI taxonomy): domain Eukaryota; kingdom Metazoa; phylum Chordata; class Mammalia; order Diprotodontia; family Petauridae; genus Gymnobelideus; species Gymnobelideus leadbeateri. The sequence goes on along the minus strand of WOXC01008718.1, from coordinate 1,208,309 downwards.
CACATCTAGCAAATGACAGAGCTGGTGTTCAAAGCCACATTTTCTGACACCAGTGTTTCTTCAGCTCTATCTTGTTGCTAACTTGCTTCTCTCATTCCAGGCTCGAGGCTGCTGTCCATAGCACTTCTGCCCCACTCCTACTTCACCTCAACTCCATCCCTCAACCTTCCTCCCAAAGTCTTTTGAAATTCTCCCTCCTTTATGAAGTTGTTCCTAACTGACCCCTTTGCTCTCAAGCAAAATTTCCCTCAGAGAATAACCTTTAGCAGAGTCACCTTCTGAGGGCAGAGGCCCAGCCAGATTGTCAATATTTATCTATGGATTTCTGGGTCTGTCTGTTGCTGTTGCATCACCTTGCCTTTCCCCTTCCCCAACCCCCTTCTATCCCAATGCTCCATGAATCATGCTGTCATTCTGGTCTCAACTCCCAAGTGTTCTTGGCAGGGACTTGTTTCCTCTAACAGCACTGAGTTTCATAAATGCTACTAATAGGATAAAAAAGAAACATCTGACTTCTGTAACTAAATAGATGATAGAACATCAGAACTGGGAGGGCCATAGGACATAGAATAAAGAATGTCAGTGTTAGAAGATCTCCAAGCTCGAGTCTCCAACTTGAAAAGCACCTTAGGATACCTCATGCATAGCTGTTAGGGATCTCAGATGCTATCTATGACAGGAGTTCTTGAACTTTTTTGTGCTATAGGCCCCTTTGGCAGGCTGATGAAGGTTATAGACCTCTTCTCAGAATCATATTTTTAAATACAGGAAATGAATTTCTTTAGTGAAAATAAAAATGTAAATTGTTTTCCTGTCCAAGTTCAAGGACTCCCTAAAATCCATCTCATAAGGGTCTTCAGAACCTAAGTTAATAATACCTAACTACTCTAACCTTACCATGTTACAGGTCCAGAGAGGAAGACTACTTTGTATAAAGTTACACCAAAGAATCAATGTGTGAGCTAGCCCAGACTAAAATTCTAGCTTCCTGACTCCTAGTTGAAGATTCTTTCCATTACAGGACTGATTACAACAGCCAGAAGTTGAAGAAAGAGAAGGAAGAAGGAAGGAGATGGGGGGTTGAGGGGAAAAGTCAGAGCTGTAGGCCATCTACATTTTATAGGTGAGAATACTGAGGTCCATATAGAAGAAAAAAGGGTAACTGATAGGGAGAAGACAAGTGAGAGAAGGGGAGGAGATGGAGAGGTAGGAAGATCGTGAATGAAGAGGCAGGATCCGCTGTAGGCCTGGGAAAAGGCCCTTTGACACAATCAGGATTTGATTGTATGAAGCACTGCCCAATATCCATTTCCTTCATCTGGTTACCCTCTCCTTTTCGTTCCCCTTGCTTAAATCAAACCCAATCCAGGCCCCACTTCCATAATGCAGTATTTTCTGACTGTTACTGGACATTGCTAGCTTGGATCCTTAGGGCCTTGAGAACTACCCAAATCAATCTCCAAAGTTTCATTCTCTTCCAGGCCCTAGTGAGGGGACCAAGCAGGGCTGGGTCTCACTCTCCAGAGAGGAGCAGGGTGTCCTTAGTAGCTCTTGGATTTCCTAATACCCTCAACTTCAGGATCAAATTTCCAGCTTTTCTTAGGGAGTTACATAAAAGATTGGATAAGAAGAAAGTTTAGAAATCAGCTACTCTAATTCTTTGATTTTTCTTTTTCAGGTGAGAAAACAGCCCCTGTCTGTGAGGTAAAGCCATGTCACTAAAATCACACAGGTAGTAAATACTGTAACTATGATTCAAACTCATGTCATTTGACTCCAGATCCATTGCTCCTTCTATCAAACTACATTTCTTCTCTCTCTCTCTCTCTCTCTCTCTCTCTCTCTCTCTCTCTCTCTCACACACACACACACACACACACACACACACACACCTCTTAGTACTATGACCAAGTCCAACAATGCCACATCCTGTTGACCTTTGAACTGCTCTAGCATCCCAAACCCTGGGTCTGGGACTCATAAAAAGGGAAATTAAGGAAGGACAAGGTAGGCTAACCCTAGGGCAGTGCTAGGAATAGAATCCTAGTGTCCTGACCCTGAGTTCAATGTATAGCTCATTCTCAATTAATCAGTAAGCATTTATTAAGGACATGTCATGTGCCAACCACTGTGTTAAGTTCTGGGGATACAAATACAAAGAATGAAGCAGTCTTTGCCCTCAGGGAGTTTATACTTATAATTTATTAATAAGACTCTGGGGCTACTTCCAAGACCTCTACTCTCACTGGCAGTTCAGGTCCCCCAGAACAAGGGATAGAGTTCTAAGGAGAACCTTTAGGGGCAACAGGGTGCTTCTTCTAAAGCTATTGCCTCCATCCTCTATTCTAGTGTGTTTTCCTCAACATGATTTGCTAGTTGCAGAGGTATCAATCATTGATTGAACCAGCAATTGGCACCTTGATATCATTTAACCAAATGATGTCAATTCACTTTCACAAGGGGGACACTTATTGAAGAGATACAGCAGGATATACTCTCTCCTATACCAGTTCAGTCCCTGGGAAGAGTGAACTAAAACTTAAAGCTATAAAGCTTTAAAAAAATTAAAAAGTATCAAAGCTTTGTGCCCCACCAAATTTACTTTCCACTGTATGAGTTGTTTCTTTGCTTAAAAGAAACCAGTATCTCAGGGTTTATTCAGTACTGGACTGAATCAAGAAGGTTATCTTGGAAGCTTCACTCCTCACTGGCCTTGGCTCCTTCTAAACTCTGACATGGTACTTCCATCCTTGAACTCATAGTGTTCTCTCTCCCCCCACCAGGAAACTTAATGAAAGAAGTCCTCACCTCCTCACTCCAAGGCATTAAGACAGGAAAGAGAACAAGGTCAAATCATTAGAGCCTTTTGTTTCACATTCTGTTCTAGCTCAGAGGCCCCCTGAAAAGCCTTTCTTCACCATGAGGACCAGAAACAGTTATGTTTGTGCATGCTTTGATGTTCACATGAGGGATTGCATCAGGCTGGACATGCTGTGCAAGATCATAAGGGCATGGCTGTCACTGGCCAATTTCCATATTATACATGATAACAGGAGAAACAGCACATACTTATGTACATAACTAGAGAAATATATTACAGTGTGTTCCAAAATTTTTAGTGTAGTTTTAAGATCTAATAATAGCTTTAGTTGCTTAGAACTGCACTAAGACTTTTGGGAAACTTTGTGTATAGGAAAGAAATGCAAGGTAAATTGGAAAGGTGGGGAGCCTTAGCAACTGGGGGGTGGGTAGATCAGGAAAAACTTCATGTTCACCCATGGTGCTTGAAGGTTTGTCCCGACACTTTGGGTAAAAAGGGCCCATAGAACCTCAACATTACTAGATATGTGTATATGGGCAAATGTGTCTGTGACTGAATATGCCTGTGTACATGTGTGAATGTGTGTAATAACTAGAGTTCACATTTCTCTAATGCTTTAAGGATTGCAAAGTATACAAAGAATATATCAGCTTGAAAAGAATACATTAACTCATTTGATTCTCTAAACCAGTGGTTTTCACAGGGCAGTCTGGAGACTCCTGGGGGTCCCAGAGACTCTTTCAGTGGGTCCATGAGGTTAAAACTATTTTTATAATAATATTAAGACATTATAGTTTCTAATATGGTAAATACAGATAGATATAACACATGTAAACAAAAGCTCTTTGGGAGGGGGATCCTCAATTTTAAGAGTGTAAAGCATTCTTGAGAGATCAAAAAGTTTGAAAATCACTTCTCTAAACAACCCTATGAGGAAGGTAAAGGCATTACAAACAAGGAAACTCAGACTAAGATAGATTTAATAATTTGCCATGGTCATAAGGGCAAATGAGTCAGAAGGAGGATTTAAACCCAGGGTCAGGTCTAGAACTTGCCCTCCCCTAAGATGTTTTTCCTTATAATAGTTCTGAAAAGTCTGTAGGTAGAAGTGATTATTCTCACTTTATAGATGGAGAAACTGAGGCTCAGGCAGATGAATTGACTTCCCCAGAATTACAAGCTAGTAGGGGTCAGAGCCTGGACTTGTATCCAGGTCTTGTGATTGCAGGGCCTTCTTCTACCTTTATACATGTGTGTGAGAAAACATATACTGCGTATTTTCATAATGGAAAGGGGAGCATTCATCTGCCTACCTACCTGAGGAAAAAGCCCTAAATTGCCCTCCAATATAAGCCTGGTCTGGGTTGTCTTCTATGTTCTGATGCAGTCAGGATTAGTGATCATGGCTGATATAATGCTCTCCCCTCAAAGACTTAGTGCCAGTAAATCTGGGCTGGGATGTAGAAGAGGCCAGGTCCCTGTCTCCTACTCTTAGGTACTTGGGGGAAAGGAGGGAGAAAATAAGGTGACCTCTGAAGGCCCATGTAGTTAAATCTGTGATCCTAGGAGAAGTCTCCAAGGCCTGGAATTCACTCTCTCATCATTACCTCTCAGGATCCTTGCCTTCTTTCAAGGTTTGCCTCAGCTGTTAACTTTCCTGTGAGACCTTCCTTGATTCTAGGCCCTCCATCCCCTACCCCTGCCCACCACATACAAACACACACCTGTTGCTAATGCCCTTTCTTCCTCAAATTACCTTGCATCTTACTTCTGTATATATCTCTTATATCCCTCAAGTACAATTATAGCTTCTTTTTTTTTTTTAAGTTTGGAGCAGGGAACAGCAGGGCAATTGGGGTTAAGTGATTTGCTCAAGGTCACACAGCTAGTAGGTGTTAAGTGTCTGAGGCTGTATTTGAACTCAGTTCCTCCTGATTCCAGGGCCAGTGCTCTATTCACTGTGCCATCTAGCCACCCCCTCAATGATAGCTTCTTGAGGTAGTTTTTTGAGGTAATTGAGGTATCCCCAGTCTAGCACAGGGGTAACTTGCATATAATAGATACTTAGTGTGTGTTGAATTAAACTAAGATACAGAATATGGCCCCTAAAACCTGACAGGCCCCAAAATTACACAGGTTTTTCCCTCCTCAGTCATGGAGACGTTCTGGGATGCTATCCATCTGTTCCACAGGGACCTTCAAACTCCAAACCTTGACCAGGCCAAAGCTGTAGTCAAACCCTAGCCCTGTGACCACAGGGATTGATTGGGGTCTTGGGGCAAAGCCCAAGACAGTGATCACATTTGCCCTTTCTGGGATTTAAGCTAGGAATTCTGACCCTCTGATTTCGCTGAGCCTAAACTCCTCCCCCTCAGGCAGCCAATACAGAAACATTTATTCAGCATTTATTATGCACCAGGAATGACAGGCAGACAACTGAATAAAATTCTGTCCCTGCTCTACAGGGTTCCACATTAGCTGAAAAACAACTAATAGCTCCTTATGAGTTGATTTTCTGGAGGACATATGAGTTGAGCTGGGCCTTGAAGCATTTTAGGGTTTAAAAAGGAGGAGGACATTCTAAGCCAAGGATAGGATGATCAAAAGAAGGGGGCCTATGTGGGAGACCACAAGGGATAGTCTAGACTGGGGAATTATGGATGATAAATTGGACAAGGACTTGAATGTCAGGCTGAGTAAAGAGCACTGCTTTTGTAATATGAAGACCTAGATTCAAATTCCATCTCTAGAGTCTGAATTTTCTCATCTGTAACACAAGGAGGCTGGACAAGACCATCTCTCAGATCCCTTCCAGCTCTCAATCACATTGTAATCCTGTGACTTTCTCCTCTGGACAATAGGAGCCATTGAAGTTTCCTGAGCAGGGGAGAGATGTGGTCAGAATCATAATTTGTACAGCACTTTAAGGTTTGCAAGGGGGATTACACATATGTCATATCATTTGATCTTACAACAACCCTGTGAGTAGGTCCTATTAGGGTCAGAGAAACTAAGTGACAGTCATAGTCAGTCATAGCTTTTAAGGGTCTAACTTAGGATTAAAATCCAGGAAGTCTGCTGACTCCAAATCTAGCATTCTTTCCTATACACATATGTTGTTTTTTGTGGAAGGTTTAGAGGTCAGGGTGAGGGCAGAAGGAGTTCACAGATCTTTCCCTGCTTAGGACCTGGTGCCTATAAAGTCCTGGGGCCTGGGCTCTCAGCAAGGCCAGGCCAGCAGGAAGATTGAGTCATTACTCTCTGCCAGATTCAGGCATCCTGGGCCTCACCCTTCTGGGTGAGCCAGTCACGTGGGGCCCCTTCCCTATGTCCTGGGGCCAGGTTTGGTGTGGTCAGTGACAAAGCAACTAGGCATGTCCCTAGTCTAATCCCAGTTCTAGCCCAAGGTTTCCTAGGACTCTCAAGTCCACAGATTCCTGTTGTGCCAAGGTGGGCATACAAACATGGGCCCCAAAGAGGCTCAAGAGTCAATTCAGTTCCAACCCACTGCCCCTTTTCTAGCTGGGAGAAGACTCAGGTCCTACTCTACCCCCCACCCCATCTTCTCATCCTCAAAGTGGTAGGGCTGAAGGTTTAGGACCCTGGGAGTGGCAAAGGCCAGGGAATCCTGATATAAGTGAGAATCAGAAGTGTAAGGGTGTGGGGTTGTGGATTCCTGAAGAGAGTGAAAATATAGAATTTAGAGTGGAAAAAGACTTTAGAGATCAAGTCCCATCCTTTTTTTTCCTTTTTAGAGGGCAGTTGGGGTTAAGTGACTTGCCCAAGGTCACAAGGCTAGTTTTTGTTTTAAGTGAACTCAGGTCCTCCTGATTCCAGGGCCTGTGCTCTATTCACTGAGCCACCTAGCCACCCCCTAGTCCCATCCTTTTATTAGTGGGGAAGATAAGACTCAGAGGAGATAGCATTTGCCTAAGGTCACATAACAAGTTAATGGCAGAGCTGGCTTTGAAGAAACCCAAGTGAAAAATCAGAGACCTTAAAAGTATCAGAAGACTTAGGTCTTCTGTATGATTTGGACTCTGGTGTCTTTCCCATTCCTGGTCTTCAGTTTGTCCCTCTGTAACAAGAGAATTGTGTTATGGTCTCCAAGATGCCTTCCCATCAATCACCAAGCACCCACTTGGTGCCAGATACTGTACTAAAGTGCTGACAATACAAAGACAAAAATGAAGCGGTCTCTATAGTTACGGAGCTTGCCTTCTATTCTGTCTCCAATTTTGAAGAGCTAGGTTTGCAACTAGGTTTGTCGGTGCTAGCATTGAACTGCTGGGGAACGAGTTCAAACTCCACCCAGAATGAAGTGAGAGGGACTCCCTTAATCCATTCCCTGGTTTCTCTTGATGAGGAAGTCTCCCCCTTTCCTCCAAACCACCCTAGCTGCTTCTAACCCCTTTGAGATCTGCCAGTCTCACTTTCCTCTTCACCTACCGCCTCCATAAAGATCCTGGAGCCAGAAACTTCTGAACTCTAACCTCCAGACTTGCTCTGAGAAGTGCCCAGCTAGCCCTTAACCATTACGGAAGTTCCCTGTCCCACATCCTAAAGCTCTAGGACCTCTGAAAGCCATTGAACCTGAGTGAACCAAGGTGGTTCAAATATGATGGTCTAGGTTGGGTTTCCATTGCTTCTAGCCTCAAAGCCCAGGGGAGAGGTGAAGTGAGGGGACAGAAGGGAGTACCATCTTGAGGGACAAGCCTTGGGATTGAAGAGTAGGGAGGTCCCAGACCATAGAAAGAATCTAAGAGCTTAAAGGAGCCTTGGAGATCATCTAGACCAGGAGTTCTTAACTTTGGGTCTGTGGATTAGGTTTAAAAAATCGGTAACTACTAATTTGCTTTCCTTCGATTTTCCATGTATATTGCTTTGTGCTTTAAAAAATAGTGAAGTGACTACTTGGGGACTGGCCCAGGGGTCCATAGTACAAAAAAGGTTAAAAACTGACCGAGTCCAGCTGCCGTATATGTTACAGATGAATAAACCTAGGCTAAGGGGAGCACGAATTTGCTAAGGACACTTAAGGGGAGGACGTCTCATCCAGGACTCTCAGATAAGAGCTTCTCCAGGAGCCCTGAAGCCCAATTTAGTACTTGGTTTATTTTCTCCCTATTCTTTGGGCACTCCTGTGTCTTCCTAACATTTCCCCAGGTCTCCTGGGACCCCTCAGGAAGAATCTGATTGACTCACCCCTGAGGACCAGCAGGGGGCCCTTCCATGCAGAGCAATCTTCCCCCAGAGCTATTAAGACCCGGGAGGCCAGAATTACCGGATCTCTTCTCTCACCTCCCCCTTCTCCAGAGGATAGGGGAGGAGTTTGGATGAGGAATGGAGGGGACGATAGGGGCAGGAAGAACTGGGGAGTCCGTGGTGGGAGGAAGAGGGGGAGCATCTGGCTAGAGGATCAGCTGGATCCACCCAAGCGGGTCAAGCAGCCTTGACCCACTGGGCTGGCACAGGACTAAGAAAGGCTGGTCGGAACCTCAAAGTATGTGTGCCCTGTTGTGGGTGGATCGCCGCGTTGGGGGTAGGGGACCCGGGGACATACAATTCTTGATTGGCCTCGGGCCGCCCGGGCAGTGACGTGAGAGCGGGCGGGCCCCTTTGTGACGTCACAATCAGCTGTTTGAGCGTTCCAATTTGTGCCGAGAGCCCCGGCGGATCTGCTGCCAATACACCAACCCCCGCCGGGAGCGCTGGAAGCAAAGCCTGCATCCCCGCCACCAGCCAGCCCCGGAGCCGGCCCCCAGCCATGCTGTTGGACCTCTAAGGAGCCTCCTGCCTTGGGACACTCCGCCACAGCAGGCTCCCTCCCGCCTTTCCTGTTGCTCGCTCCCCAGCTCCAGCCCGGCTAGCTCCACGCTCGGTGCTTCGGGACGTGGCCCCAGGTCAGTGCAGTTCGGACTGGGCCTCTCTCTGCAGCTCTGAGCCGGAATGCCCAGAGCGCCATCAGAGTCGAGCGCGGTGGGGGGCTCCGGGGCTTCGAGGGGGTTCCGGGGGGCGGTGCTGAGGTGGGGGCGAGAAGAGCAGCCGTTGGAGGTCTAAGTGGGTGAGGAACGGGGCTTGTGGCTCTCTGCCGGACCGGGGGCTGCTCGGGGGACTGGGCTTGGAGGGAGGATGCTCCTGGAGCTACGCAGACGCCACTGCGGAGGGAGCTCAGAGGCTCCGGGATAGCGGTTTCAAGGCCTGGGTGCAAACGTTGCCGCTTCTGAACGCGGCGACCCCAAGGCTATGGAAACTGGGCTGCCCCGGGACCGCAGGACCCTTAGTCCTGCAGGGTTGCCCTCCCTCCCTTGCTAGAGATCCGGCTTCGCTCCTGGGCCTTTGTCTCTTGGCTTCGCCGCTTCACCAACCGCAGGAGCCCGGAGCCCCACTGCCCTCTGCCCATTGGCTCCCTGGGGCTGTCCGCTGCGGTTACGTCATCACATTTGCATATGACATTGAGTCGTCACCAAGGCCAGCTCCTCCCCGCCACCCTCAGCTCCCCCAACTCGGACTGTCCTCTGGTGACCCGGTGGGGTTGGAGCTGGATAGAGGCCTGATGGGGCGAGGCCTGTGGCTAGACTGGAGGGGCCCGGGAGGAATGGGGAGGGTGAGGGGTAGGGCTGGGTTTTCGACCCTAGTGAAGAAATGCCAATTACTAACCTGAGGCCCGACATCCGAGTTCTGGTCTGGTCTCTCCCTAGAACCACCCAGGGCAAGTAATGATGATATGCACTGGACTCTAAAACCCCTAGGAAACTGAAACCTTTCTGTGGGACCAGAGAAACACAGGCTCAGGGACTCTAGGAGTTGGAAGGTTGATGCTGGTGCTTTTTCCCCTTAGCCTACCTAGCTCTGACTTTTTACTCCATAGTGAAAAACTTGCCTGGGAATGAGGGAAGTGAGGCATCAGGGGCAGGTAATACAATCCTGGAGCTCATGACCTCTGGGGCAACATTGCCTGTCTGTGGTCCAGTTGGAGCTGGTGAAGTTTATATTACTTTCCTCTGATGGCCTGTTTCCTTTTCCGATTCTCTCCTTGCCCTTGAAGAAGGGCTAGGTTGGGTGGGCAGGCAGAGGACAGGAGGCAGTTACCTTCTGGAGGGGTAGGGAGGGAGTGCTAGTGGTAAATGTGCCTAGTACTTAGCCTGCCCATCCTGCTTGATGCAGTATAAAAAGCACTGAGTTTGGGGTCAGATTACCTAGAATCCAGGCCAGGCTGAGTTAAGATGGGCTTCTGGGCAATTTTTCCCCCTTTTCAATGGTCTCAAGTTTCCTCATCTGTAAATAGGGGCAGTGAGACTACCTACCTCACCAGGTTGATGTGGTTAGGTAAGCACCCACAAAACACTACAGGAAAGTGAGCTGTTGCTAGTATGGTGATGATGACCCCCTTTCCTGTCAAAGCAGTCATACCTGGAGACCAGGCAAGCATTTGGTTGAGGGACAGGCCTAGTTTTCAGAGCTGAGATTCTGGGGTCCCATTTCCAGCTGCACCACTGACTCACTGGGAGCCACAGAATCTATTTTGGGCACCTCTTGCAATGACTAAAGGGATTTGTCCTCCCAAGGGCTATTTGGGGAAGTTAAAAACAAGGAAGTTGTTTGGCTAGTAGGAACCTGCTTGGGTTCAGTGCACCCCTGAAGGTGGGGGGGAAGGTGACCAGGTGTGTAAGGATCCCAATTCCTGACAGTTGTGTGGAATGCTCGGTTTATGAGCCAAATCTGCCTTGACCACAATATTCTAGGATGTCCATGCTAAAGGGGACCTCAGAGACCACAACATCCAATCCCCTCATTTTACAGATGGGAATGGTTTACCTAAGGTCACCTAACTCATAAGTATCCTAACCAGAAAATGAAACTTAGGTCTCCTGACTCTAAATACAGGGCTCTTTCCATCCTATCCTACAGCCCCTTGGACCTCTGAGCTCTTCTCTCCTGCTCACCACTCTCCCTGTGGTGCCAAGCCCCCTTTCTTAGTCTGAGTTATCCCTGTGACCCACCTCTTCTTGGAAGTGAGAGGTCTGGTATGGGGAATGCATGGTGAAGGAACTCCCTGTACTGATGCATATCAGAAACTCTCCAGCACTTATATAGTCTTGCCTTGGGAACTGACTTGTTCAGGATCATATAGAACCTGAGCCCAGATCATCTTGACGCCAAGGCTGGACTCTCTATCCACTGTCTAGGCTCATTTTAATCTCCTAAGACAGGCCACTATTAGACTCTTTTAGGGACAGGTAGGGATACAAAATGCACAGGACAGAAAACCTAAAAAACTTGATGTCCAGTCTCAGGCCTGGAATATCTGGGCGTAAGGCTCTGAATTGTCTTAGATCAAATAAATGAGAAAATTTATTTAGTCTGCTGTCCTGGAGTGATAAGGGGTATGGAAGGGGTTGGTGGGAGGAGGAAGATACTCAGTACTTATAGGAAAGACTGCCTACCCTGGGCCCACGCTTTGTGCCTGAGGATTCCTCTGTTGCATGAAACCTTGCTCAGCTTTTAGTAGAGGGGAGGGGAAGAATTTATCCCTTGTCTTCCTCCTACTCCTTCCAGGGAGTTTCCCTTTCCTGCTAGTGTTGAAGAATTATTACCTTAATTTACACCTCTTTCTCAAAATCTGTCCCCACTAGGACATTGTTACCTCCTATCCCAGGTCCTGGGGAGCATCCCTGGGTAGACAGAAGGGTCCTCCCTACCCCCAGCCTGACTATGAGATATGTGAATGGGAGCCCAGGACCTGACTGTTAGCTTCCTTGTCCTCAGGTCTCTCTGTAGGGCCATTGAAGCTGGGCCTTCCACTGCTACCTCCCCCATCCCCACTCAGGCACCATGTTCCAGCGTCTCACCAGCCTCTTCTTTAGCACCAGTCCACCCTCTGAGGAGCCTCCCTCCCCCAAAGCCTTCATCTGCCCTGAGGATGAGGAAGAAGTGGATGGATGGCTCATTATCGACCTGCCTGGTAAGTGGCTGGAGAAGACCTTGGGTGCCTGGTCAAGCACATCCACTGCCCCAGTCCCAGCTCCAGTTGAATCCACACAAAGATCTTTGGGCTTAAAGATCTGGGGCTGGGGGTATGAGTAGAATTCATGGGTCTTCACATCCCCCATGTTGGGAAGGGATGAGGGCTAGGGGATATTCTAAAATTCTCTTTCAAGGCCCATTTAAAAGTATTCAGGGCTATTGGAAGTTTGTGGAGGTCCAAGAAAATGACTTCTATTGTAAGGGGTAAGAATATCTCACCTCAGATCAGCCCAGAGAAAGGAGTGTTGACTCTTGAGGCAGAAGATCCTAGGGAAGGAGACAGATCTGGGACCTGAGGGAAGTATCCAGAGGGGGGATGCTAGGCTCCTGACAGGTTGAGCAGGAGGGGACTGTTGCTGAGACCATTTCATAGCTCCCTTTCCTCAGGGGCAACACTTGCTTCTAAAGGGGTTGCTCCTTGTTCTACTCCTAGGGGAATAGCAGTGGGCCTGGCCTGGGGGAAGAAAGACATAACCAGAGAAGCACACCAGCTGGGGGGAGGATACCTAATGCCAGTGGGTTTGGGTCTGACTAATTATTCCCTTTTCTCTTCCCTATCCCACCATGTTTCCCCGTGTGTGTGGTCCCCTACCCCTGCTGTTGCCCCACTCCCTTCCCCTCCCCTCAGATAGTTTTGCTGCCCCACCAAGTCCCAAACCAGCCCCCTCCTGCCTGCTGGATGAGAGCTGGTTTGTTACCCCTCCCGCCTGTTTCACTGCAGAGGGGCCTGAGGTGGGGCCTGCCCACCTGGAGAGCAGCCCCTTGGAGGACCTGCTCATCGAGCACCCCAGTATGTCTGTCTATGTCACTGGCAGTACCATCGTGCTGGAGCCTGGGCCTGACCCCACCCTGACCCCACCCCGGAGTCCGCCCCCAGCCAGATCTGGCCACCGGTGAGCCCTAGAGACAGGAATAGGGAAGAACCTGGAATGAGACCAGGAGAAGGGGCAGGGCAAGTATAGAGGGGACTGGGTGAGTTGAATTGAGCTGAAAACACTGATGGAAAAGGCCAACAGGGCCTGACAGGTGCAGCCCACCACCAGAAGGCCTATGGAGGCAGAACTATGTCTGAAAGGGCTACCCCTGCTGGTCTAAGCACCAAAGCAGCATTCTCTACTGGGCTGATATCAAGAGTGGGCTTGTGTCACCACAGGGTCCTGAAGCTGGGGTCATTTTTTACAGAGACCTTTAGTGCTAGAAAAGAGGGGCTGCTGCTGTGTGTGTGTGTGATTTCTGCTCTGAAGCTGTGGTGATAGTTAAATCACTGTCCCTGGGAGATCCCAGTCAAAGGGTAGAAGAGGTGTCAAGCTAGGATGTACTGGTGTCCTTTGAAAAGATCCTACCTAGATCAGTAGGCTAGAGAATGAGGTGAGGCTTGGCTGTGCCTGGAAAAGTCAATAATAGATTGCCTGGTGATATTGAAGGACCTTTCAAGTGAGGATAAATAGCCTAAGCTAGAAGGTGTGTGTGTGTGTGTGTGTGTGTGTGTGTGTGTGTGTGTGTGTGTGTGACAGAGAGAGAGAGAGAGAGAAAAGACCCTTTAATTCTATGAAGCCTATGGATGTATTTTTTTTTTTTTTTAAGTTCAGAGACCTCAGGTTGAGAACTCTTGACCTGAACAGGACTCTGGTCCTTCAATTAGTTCAGTTTGAGGGGGAGGGGGGGAGTATTCCTGAGGAACACTCAGTGTAGCCAGAGGAGCCAGAAAGTAAGGCTGGAAGAATCAGTAGAGACTATCCTTTGGTAAAGAGGGCTATGAATGCTCTTTAAAGAGAAATAACTTGCATGTTAGATAAATCATGTAGTATGGATTGGGGGAAGGAGAAAATGGAGACAGGGAAGTTAGGTGGGTGGCTAAGAGTCCAGGCAGGAAATGATGAAGGCCAGTCTCTAGACATTGTAAATCAAAGGCCTGCAATTAGGGGTCAGACAGGATGGGGAGTTTAGGGGATACTGGGGTCTGGGCAGTGGTGATGGGCCTCCTCCAAGTCCAGCTCTGAGCCTACTGTGTGTCTCCTCTCCCCAAGGGAGGTCATGCAAGCCCGAAGGGATCCAGGTCCCAGGCACCACACAGCCTCGATGCCCCCTCGGACAGCAGTGCTGGAAAAGGCCAGTCAGGCCCGGTGGGTGCAGCGGGCCCGCCAGAGGGCTGACAGACAGAGGCTGAGCCCAAAAGTTGTCCAGCGGCAGAACCGTGTTCGAGAGCGCCACCCCCGCCGGTCTAAGCACCAGGGCAGCTTTCTCCACCAGCCGTGCCAGCGCCAGTTCAATTACTGACGCCCCTGAGGTCTACTGTCTGCCCATCCTGGGCTGCTCCAATCTACACTGCTCTCAAAATAAACCTCTCACCAGCCTTCCTCCCTCCCCTTCCCCGTAGACACTACCCTTCACCCACTTATTCTCACCAGCCTGCTCCTGCCACCTGTTCTGGACCTAAGTGGTGACCCCCACATGCTCCACGGACCTGTTGGCCAAGGCCCTGCTTCCCCAAGGGAGCTTCCACCCAAGGAGAGCCTACAGGGAAAGAGGTGTTGCTAGCCATCCCTTTGGGGTAACTGCCTCCCTCTGGTCATTCCCCTGTCCAGAGATGCCAGTCCCTTACTTCGGATCTCTGCATTCCCCAACTGATTCCTCCCATTCCCTACCTCTAAACCCTGTCTTGTGAATTCTGACCCCCTTCTTCACCCCTCCAACCTTGACCCCCTTATTTCCCTACATCTGACTCCACCTACACACATACAAAACACTGGTTCCATCACAACTCTGCCCCTCCCTAACCTCCCTGCTAGGACATCTGGAAGTATCTTTTCTAAGGCTCCCTGAAAAGTCTTGGCAACTAGGTTGCAATGCCCTAAGGCCCAGTTCCTATTGTCTGTACCTGAGGACAGGCTCCTTAGAGCTGGTCCAGACCTCTGAAGGTAAAGTATGTTGGAGAGGGCTGTGAGATGTGAAATTGGAGAGTGAAAGAATGGAGGAATTCAGACAGAGACAGAAAGAGACAGACTTGAGAAAAGATAAGAGAGAGTCAGAAGCAGCTCTGGAGGAGGGAACCCCCGAGCACAGGAAAACTGGATTTTTACTAGCTAAGAGGGACCCACAATCCTAGCTTAGTAGATTGCTTTATAAAGTAGGCGGTTCCCTCAGTCTGATGCCACACACACCATGACCAGAATTATGGTCCAGGTGATTCCTCTCTTTCCCACCCTTCCCCAAGGTATTGGAATTGGCAGGATCCAGGAGACCCTAGGAAGACTGGGCTAGCAGTTTTCCTGGGGGCAGGGATGGGGCTCTCTAGGACTGGGTTGAGAACCTCAGCCTGATGAGCTGCCCAATTTACTACCTGCCTCAACACCAGAGTTCTGTGCTTTGCATTATAAATGTCTCACCCACCCCAGAGCTAAGGAGAGTCCTCTCTGCTCCAGAATGAATAGATCTCCTGGTGGTCCCAAGCCTTCCTGTATTTACTATTGTTTAGATCCAGGCCTTGGAAGAACCTCCTCTGGCCCTTTCATTGCCCACCCATTCTGAGGACCTCACCCCTAAGAAACTAGAGCTATCAGTATCAACCTTTACTGAGGTTCCCTACCTTCTTTCCACCTGCAGAAACCAGGTGGCTGTTCTTTTTTCCCTGAGGTGTGTGGGAGAGGGAGAGAAAGTCCCAAAACCATGGCCAACTTGGGATTTAAAAAGTAGATGCCCCTTCTGATGGTGTGGGCTATGAATTCTGGGCTTAGATACCAGCAACTGTCCCCTCGCAATGCCCTGAATTGCCCGTCAGTTTCTAGATGTCATTTTTTCCTGTCTCTTAATCTTGATTTCTTATGCCAGTTCTGTCTCTTGAAACTTTCAAGGCCTTTTTCCTCCAACACAAGTCATTCTGTCCACTTACCTCTTTTCCCATTACTTGGCCCTGGATCTATAGCCAAGAGTATGACAGGGCTGGCTTCCTGAGTCCAGGTGCCTAGTTTCATAGCTATGTGGGCAGGAGCCCCCAGCCCTGAGGAGCAAACCAAATTATTTTTTGAAAATTTAAAACAAGGTGACATTTTAAAAATACTTTCAGCTCACTCAGAAGTCAGTGATTAATATCACACCCTGTACTTCCTAAGGTTCCCTCAACCCTCTTTTAAGAGTCTTTTCCCAAACCCCACTTTAGTCACCTCACACCCAGCTACACTGTGGCTTTCTACTATCTGGTTTTCAAAGTTCCCATCTTCCCTGTTCCAGTGCTGAGGAGCTGGGTTTGGCTTCTAGTAGCTGTTTAATGGGGACTGGAATGAAGGAAGTCTGGAGAGCAGGAGCTGATCATCCTAAACCTTGCTTGCCCCCTGTTAATGCCTCCCCTCTCCTCAAGGATCAACACAAGCTGACCATAAGACTTTTCTACCATCCCATAGACACTGTAGCATCTGAGTGTGGCAATATTTTATGTCTAGATTTTTAAGACCTGACACCACTCTGTCCCATTTGTTCGACTACAGAGCCACCAGATCTTCTCATGCTGTATGGACTGTGTATGTGCCTTTCACCCTTAGCATGGTTCGGGGTTTTTCAAACCACAGAACTTGAACAAATTAAGGAACCAGTATTCATGAAGTCCTATGCAACCTAAGACAGGGAGTCAGAGTCTGCAATGACAACTGTTTCAGAGACATTGGGGAAATGACCAGTTTGTGAGAAGTATTAGCTAGACATCAGTATAACCAGCACTTCAACAAAATTGTGTGTGTGTGTGTGTGTGTGAGTGTGTGTATGTTAGGGGGAGATGCCCATCTTTTTGTTCTAAGGGTTTGTTTCTAAAGAGTAAGCACTGTTCACAAGGGCAGCATCACTCTTTTCCTTCTGAGTCTTGAGAGCATGAACCTGCCCTTCTCTCACACCAAGTATCAGTTCCCTGCCCCCCTGCTCCCCACTCTGGTCCCAAGAGGACCTGTGTGTGTGTGTATTTACCTGTGCAGTTGTGACCGGTTTTAAGCATATATGTGCAACCAGAAATCCACCAATCCGCCCCTTAGAGCGCCTCCTTTCCTCTCTCAGAGGGCATCACTGCCCCTTAGGTGCTCCAGATCTCGAATGCCTTACTAAATCCAAATGGCTTTGAACTAGGGGGCTTAATGCAGACAAACCACCCACTTTCTGATACCTTTGACTGTAGCCCTGCCGCCTGGTTCCAAACAAAGCTAACAAGCTGTGTCTCTGTCATATGCTGAGCCCAGATTGTAGGAGGAACCTTTCTTAGAATGTTTAAAGTGTGTGTTGGTGGATTCAAGGACGCAGCCACCTTGACTCTGTTGTGGTGTGTGTATGTGTGTATGTGTATGCGTGTAACAGGACTCTTGAGTGTTAGACTGTAACGCTATTCCTCTGTGGGGGAAAAAATTAATATAAAAGAAAACACAAGAAATAAAAATCTATTTAAAGCATATACTGGAGTTGAATTATCTTGATTTGGGGTGCACCAGAGATCCCATGCTTACGGGGCATTGAGCAGGAAAAATGACAAGTAGCATAGACAGGGGTAAGGTCACATTCCTAGTCCCCTTTTGCTCCCTGATGGGTGATGATGCAAGGGACGTTGGCATCTTAAGAGAAAGGGCTGAGGCAAACTTAAGAATGGCAGCCCAGTGCTGTTCTCTCCCTACCTAAAAGGTCACCCCCATTCTGGATTGTTCTGTTGGTATGAACCTGACAGTCACAGTATCCATAATCAGAAGGCTTGAATATTGGGAAATAAGAGCACAGAAATGTGGCACCATCTCTGAGGAGGAGCTGGGGCACAACAAGCCATACTTCTTGTTCAGAGCCTAGAAGGTCTAGCTGGGAGGGGGGTATTTAGGGGTGGAGGGATGGATATGATGGTGGTGAAGCCCCATTGGGCCTTCAAATATGGCTCAGATTACCCCCTGGGCAGGACGCTGATCAGGATATTCTCTATAAACAGTGACCGTCAAGTGCCAGAGAGGAAGGACCATAAATGAAAAGTTCTATTGACCTAATGGGAAAGATGATAGCAAGGCCTGAAGCTGAAGACTCAGGGATACAGCAAGGTAGGAAAGAGAAATCAATGTGCACCTCTCATGGGCCTCCAAAGAAGCCTGCATGTACCTACATCAAGGACCTCAACCAAATCTCCTATTACCTCAGCTCCGGGAGGACAGGAGTAAAGGATAATAGCTGAAATTTATATAGTGCCAACCATGTCCCAGGGCACAGGGATAAGTGTTTTACAATTATTTCATTTGATCCTCACAATAGCCCTGGGAAGTAGGTACTATCATCACCCCCATTTTACAGATGAGGAAACTGAGGAAAAGTGGTAAAGTGACTTGCCCCCGGTCACAGAGTTAGTGTCTGAAACTGGATTTGAACTCAGGTCTCCCTGACTCCAGACCTAGAGCTCTATAAATTGGGCTACCTAGCTGCCTAAGAACAGCTAAGTACTAGGGAACGGAATGGCTGATGCTCAGCATCTTCAATGAATAAAAGTTTCCTTCTATACCTAGACTTAGAACTGGAAGGCATCTTCACGGTCACTTAGTCCTGCATTTGCAGTCAGGAGTTGGATTTGAATCCTGGGTCTACCATTTTTTTGTGTTTAACCTCTGGTAAGTCTTACTTCACCTCTCTGGATCCACTTCCTTATCTGTAAAATGGGGGAGCTGGACTAGCTGACCTCTGAGGTTCCTTCCAGTTTTGCCTCTCTAAGCTCTCATTTTGCAGATGAGAAAACCTTGCCCTTTCCTTAGAGGAGGCTCCACTATTGCTAATAATACCCTTCATGGTCTAAAACAATGACATTTATTTAGAGCATTTAGAATTCCTTATTATACAAACCCTTAGATTCTCTTTATTCACTGGTCCATTTTTCTACAACAAATATGTCTGAAATCATCTATAATAAAATTATTTACAACATTTCCAAAGGAGAGGGATTATTTCTGCCCCCAATACAGCTATTCACAGAGTACTTCCACTGCACAAAACATCACCAGCTACCTAAGAATGGCCACTGTGTCTGCTAATTTGCTTAGGAAACAAATATGAAATCTAGACATTTACAACAGTAGGTTGTCATTTCTTAAAAGAGATAATTCTTTTTGGAAAACTTGAACTTCATCTTGCCACAACAAATGGTTCAACCTCGCCTCTCTTGCTGTTCATTAATAAAGAGGCTATTTGGGTTGAGAGAGGGACAGTATTATTAAAATGATAACTGTACAGAAAGTGTTGTGTTTGTTTTTAAAAATCACAGCTCAAAATTGCTTTTTGTAAAATTCACACACATTTACAAGTCTCAAGTTGCCTGAAGCGATTTACTTGGATTTCCTTCGTTTGGACTGCATCACGCTGGCTGCAGGCTCTGTGAGGAAGAAAGGAAAAACATGCACAGCTTAGGACATCTACTCCCTGGTTTCATTTTTCTACTAATTGCTACAATGATAAATCTTCCTTACTGGGGATCCCATGAGAGCTAGAGCTGAGTTGCAAAGCAGGGTCTCCTTGGGCTGTATCATACGACAATTTGACTCAAGGCAAAGTACTGGTCAGCCAGTAGAGTAATAGGCAAAGGAATCAGATACTTGATTCAATTTAACATTAATTAACAATTAAGCATCTACAAGGTATAAAATATTGCTTAGGTGTTAGAGAGATTTAAAGATTAAAAAAAATGATAGTCTCTACCTTTATGGAAGTTACATTCTAATGAGGGCAATACAACACGCATACATGTAAGTCTAAAACAAGCATAATGCAAGATGGAAAGGAAAGATCTAGATAAACTGCTCCAGGAACATCTAGAGAGGGCAATATTTCCATTGGCTGGGATAGTGATGGTAGGGAGAAAAAAGTCCATAGACATGGAGTTGATTAGAATGGAATATTCTCTGCAGCTGCTGGCTGTTGCTGAGGCAGTGCCTGGCATGTGTGCTCTCTGGGGAAGCACATGCACACCCAGCGGCACAGACTCTCAGGAGAAACACTGAGCTCTCCTCCTGCAGCCCCAGAGGATTTTCTGGTTGGTTGAGTGACCTGTCTACAGATTAGTAAAAAGCCCTAACAGAAACAGCAGTAGCTACAGTCAACATCACCTCTACAGTTAACTAAGTGACGCCTGTTTCCAAACCCCGAAGTAAGTCTCTGGCCTGCCCCACTCCTCTCAGCTGGCTAGTGCCCGAAGGGACCCTGGCATGGGTTCTTTTGTAAAATTCTGAATTTAAATACCAAATAAAATATGCATTTCCATATACATAGTAGAAACAAACAGAAAGTACTATACATAAAATTGCAAGTTTATCATGTACAACTTGCTTTTCTTTTTTAAATATGATTTAAGTTAAATACAAATTCAAACTGTGGCTTCTAAAACTGTCCTGCTTGTCTGTCGATTTTTTTCTGGCCACTTTTCTTTCTTTGCCATTTCTTAGTTTCTCCTTTTTCTTGTCTATGCTGTTCCTAGTTTTCCCTCTACTTCTACCTCCCTAATCTCCAAAGAGAAAGAGAAAAAACACCCTTCTAATCAAATACAACACATATTCTGTATAGCATTTCCTGCTGCAGACTGCTTTGGATCCCACTCTCCTACCAGGCAACCTAACTTGTTGCTTTCCTTACACTTTTGGATTTTTTGATGGTCCAGGTGAGCCAAGACCAGGAAGTTCTCAACAATCCAATGTGGCTTCCAATGTTGGCCACTCCAATGTTTATCTTTCTTCTGGCCTTAAAGATGTCTGAAGCAGACATAGCCTAGAGATTTCAAGCATGTGAGGGAGGATTAACAATAAGGAAAGGAAAAAGGGAAAAGTATTTCAGAGCCATTCTGTTCACAATCTAGATTTTGTCCTTTGAAATAACGAGTAGTATTTCTTCCAAAATGGTTTCTTCTGAAAAGACAATTTTAAGTGAGAAAGAAAATCCCCAGATACCCAGGAATCTCTTGTGCCTTCTTTCCTGCCTGAAATATAGCTGTTTCTAAGGTGTTACTCTGTTAACTAGGGTCCATGGTGCAAATAATTTTGTGTACCCTCAATCTCAAGTGGCTATGGCACAGATTCAGGGAAGGTGAAAATGGCAGTCAAGAGGCAAGGAGAGATGGGGTAGGAGTAGGTCTCCTTAAACTTCTACTCCTTTCAATCTCCTGCTTATGGTCATTAGTTCCTATTTTTCTCTATTATAAACTCAATGGCTAAAGAAAATGTCCCAATGCATGCCACACATGCCATTCCCTCTCAGGAACATGATATGTTGAGGCCACAGGTTGAGAGTTCATAGTAGGTGAACTGAAGGTACAGAAATCAAACCTATCTAGGTCTGCACAATTCTCTGATGTTAGAGGCTGGCACCTGGTTTACATTTCTAACCATCTGAGAGCTACCCAGCCAGGTAAAGCACAGGTCAAATAAAGGAGGGATGCAAACATAGGGTACACACTCTGTGAGGGAATTCTCCTGGATCCTAAGCTCACCCGTGGGAGTACTCTGACACTCTAAAGCCTGGAAATCTTGATGACCTCCAACACTTCTGTCAAGCCTGGATTAGCAAGTCCATCAAGAATGGCAGCCCTTGCTTGTCAGGGACACTCACTTGATTAACCACTGCACACATACTTTTAAACACCATTTCCTCTATCAGAATCCTGTCTGCTTCCATGAACCCTGCTGATCTCCTGTCTATCTCACCTCAAACGTAAGGCTATTTTGGAAATTATCCTTCCCTTCTCGACTTCATGCATCACTTGGCTTTTCTTGCTCTTACACACTTACGCAGTCAGATGTGCGCTGTCAGTGTCTGGGCTTGCTATCCATCGACTATAACATAAGCGCAGTGAGGCTAAGGACCAAGACTTATTTCTCCTATCTCCCTAGAACATAACATAGTGCTTAGCACATGATAAGTACTTGGCAGATATTGGTTAAACTTAATTGCAGTGTCTTCTCTTCAAGGTCAGCAATTTTACTGTTCAAAATCTAGTTCAGGAGATTTACTACAGGAAAGGAGACTCTTCAAGCTATACAGGGAGAGGTATGGGTTTCCACTACTACAAAATGTCCTTTTCCCCTCTCTACTTCTACCCAACAGCATTACAGTGTGGTCTGTCTACTTCTAAACAATAAGCTACCTTATGGTGGGACTTCCAAATTCATGTCCCTTCCATTTCACTCTTAGCATGTGAGGGAGAATTAACAATAAGGAAAGGAAAAAAGGAAAGGCATTTCAGAACCATTCTGTCCACAATCTAGATTTTGTCCTTTGAAATACCAAGTAGTGCCTAACAGTCAAAATACCTTGGTTGTAATGAGGCTACTCTTTTTCCTGTCTTGCTTTCCTCTATGTGGTTACTCAATAGGGCCCACCTTTTGAAGTGCTAGAAGCTGATGCTGGCCGGGAGGAACGCTTGCGCTGCCCATTTTCCCCACTCTCTGAGGCAGTGTTGGTTTCCTCGGCTCTTGAGTTTCTCCGGCTTGGAGTTTTAGACTTCTCCCCTGTCTCCTTGGGCTCATTACTAAAGGAAGGACAAAAGCACAAAATTTCTAGTAATGGGCATGTATTCCGGCACAGAATTAGAGAAGGGTACAACAAACAAAAGTCACCAGGCAGATTAGATAAGACAAAGTCCCAAAACAGAGGTTAGGTGGCAGAAGGGTGAACTATCACACAAGAAGGCTAAAGCAGCAGCTGTCAAAAGACAGGACTCAAAATTCAGAAAGTGGCACACGATCTTACAAGGAATTGTTTTATTCATATTTCAGGGTTATTCCTAATAATCAGAACCTTAGGTAGAAATGGACCCATCCTATTAATACCTGCAGTCTTAGAAACATGACCCCCAATTTCCTGTTCTAAACTAACCACTATTTATACTTCCAAGCCTGGTCTTTCACTCTCTATTTAAACGTACATTACACTGTATATTTAAAACATCATCTTGGAGGAGCCTAGTTAATGCTGGGCTATGAGGTTAACATATTAACCTGTACACCAGTTACTTGAACCTCCACACAGGAACAACTCATGTTGAGAAATAGGATGAAGGCCTTACATCTGTCCAGCAAGCGGGCCTCCATAAGCTTCCCATTAACTCCCTGACATGTCAGCAGAAAACTGGCTCTCTGCATAAACGTAGCCTTTTTCTAGCCAGCACCCTGCTGTATTTCTATCTGTCCCCAGGTACAGACACTTCTTCCTCACCTCTATCCAGCTGCTTCTCATTTACATCTACCTCATCAGGACTGGCAAGGCTGTTCTCTATCTAACTGCCTGAAACATAAGCCGTGTTCCAGTAAGGCTGAAGCACTTCCCCACTACTTCGCCAGTCAGTCACCACCGATGGTGAGTGCAGAATGAAGTCCCCTTCTCTTCTCTTTCTTCTTGCAGAAGTCCTCCATCTCCCTTCTAGCAGCGTTGTGACTGGGAATCCTGCCAGCTTCTCGCTCCAAAGTCCCATTTTTTGACAGTTTGTTAGGAAGCTTGCTTAAATTGAGCTGAAATCTGCCTCTGTGAAACTCACACCCAATTCAGCTTTCTGAGATAATAAATATTCTAACTAAATTTTCATGACAGTTCTTCAGAGCAGTCTTCAAGCAGACACTGAATGACCACATATCAGGGAGACTGTGTAAGAGGATTCTTACAGTGAGTACAAGGCTGGATTGGAGATTTCTCAGGTCTCTTCCAGTTATAAATCCTGTGACTCTATGAGCAAGATTGAAAAAACCCTGAACTAAAAGTCAGAACTGGATTTAGACACGGCTCTGCTACTAATTTATTATGAGACCTTGGACACTTCATTTACCTCTGGTACTCAGTTATGCTACCTGTACAATAATGAAGATGGACCAGATGTATTCCAAGGCTCTTTCTTCATTCTATTATTCAAGAAATCTATTACCTCAAAAAACTGTCTTTCCATTGGTATAAATAATTGATTTAACTGTATAATGTCCTTCACTTCCAACGGTGAGGAGATATGGCCCACATTCTTGAATGCACAAGAAGCAGATAGGCATACTTATATTTATACTTATAGTAAAATAGCAATCACCAAGATCTATTAAGAGAAATCCTAGTTCTGGAGGCTAAAGTTAATCTGTAGCTAATGCCAGTGATAGCTAGCCAATTTAGAGGGAAAACAGACATGGGAATGAAGTGAAGAAAAAGGACAAGAAGAAAAGTCATTTAGAAATGGAGAAAGCTAACACTCTCCAAAGAGGCTTACATTCCTGCTGAATTTTCAGGAACTATCTTCTTACCTTTGACTGGTGACTACAGCAGCATTTGCTTCCAGTTCTGCAAGAAACATAAAAGGAAACTAAGAAGATGTCCTTTCCAGAAGCTGTTGTAATGTGGCCACAACAAAAACACAGATGTGGGAAGTGATGTAGAGGGCAGAGTCACGGCTGGTATTCACGCTGTACAATGAGGATGGTCTGTATGAAATCTGCTCTAGTTTCCCAACAACTCTTAAGATCAATGTCATTTGACATTAAGGTAATTAAATCTAGAGTTTGACTTTCACATAGCTCCACCAAGTCCTATACTTTCAAAAATATTAGTATTCAAGTGCTACCTAAGAATTAATCTTTTTAATATTTTTATGCTTTAGGTCTAAATTAAGTCCCCTCCAGTTCTGACATTCAATGAACACTGTGTTCAGCTGAGGACAGATTTAGGAGATATGGGATGAATATAGGGTTCTGGGTATTATTTCCACCCTTCCCTGCTTATGTCTGCCATCTTGAGGTCACTCAGGAAAGTCAGCTGTGCTGGAGCAATTCTTGCTGACAAAAACATTCCTCAAAGAAATATAACTTCATTCCAAGCCTTGACAACAGATCACTCACATCGAAAAAACTGCTGAATTAAAAACTTTTTTTAATGCTAACAGGGAACATTTTCTATTTCAATATTTATATTTACATGACATTGTCAATTAAGCAATGTTATAAAAATCCTAAACAGCATCTCATCACATAGGGTTTCATACTTTAACTGTCTATGCAGCAAAATTAGATTTATCACCTCATTCACTAATTATTTCATATTATCTACATTTTGCGTTTATAACTAGGCTTAGAATAGTCCCCGGCACATAGAAAGCACTTAATAAATGTTGATTAATTGAAAAACTCTTTATAGGGAAGGACCTAGTATCATGCTTTCTTTTCCTAAGAAAATTTTTTTTCTTAAAAGAAAATTTAAACCATAGCCACCAACATAAACCAACATTTATATACACAAACAAGAGAAAAAGATCATACAGAAAACTGATTTCAGACTGACTAAGGGAGCCCACTCAGTCAGCCCTAGAGTGAGCTTCTATCTCTAAAATGCTTTCTAGATTGCTTATGAAATAATTTGCCCTCATTCCTCAGCCTAGCATCTGAGGTACTCCATCACTGGACAACAGCGTACATTTCTAGCTTTATGTTTCGATACTCACCCCCTACTCTCAGTACTCTATTGTTCCAGCATACAGTAGAACTATACGCTACCTTTAGTCTGTGCCCTTGTATATACTATTGATTGCTAGGAGAATGCCTTCCCCAATTCAATCTCTGTCTCCTAAAAGCCTATCCATTCTTGGAAGGCCCAGGTTAAATGCAAACCTCTTCTATTAAACAAGTGATACATTTCTCCCACGAATTTTCATGGTACTTTCTAGTTCGTACTATAATTGTTTGTAATAATGTCATAGAAGACTTCAAGTTTCTCAACTGTCTCTGAATATTCCAGCTCCATGCCCAAGATCTGGTATACACTTAATACATATTTACTGAGTTTAATCAATAACCTTCAAATTAATTCAGTCAACAAGTATTAATATTGAATACTTACAGGCTCCATACATGGTACATATATAAAGCCCTGATCTCTCTCTCACGCTCACATATCCATCCATATCTAAGGCAGACTAAGGCATGACAAAAGACTTCTTTACTTATCAGAAAAATCCATGAGAAGGCCAGACTAAAATATGATTCAGGCAGGATGTGTGTGTGAACTTAGATCATAACAATCATGTCCTATTGTATTTGTCATATCACCCTGGTTTCTTTCCCTTAGGCATACTATTCCAGGACTATTTGAAGCATCCTAGGCCTAGGGGACAAACAAAATCCTACACATAGGCTGAAATGACTTTAATTTGCTGAAAATGCTTTGCAGTTTAATCAGAGATCTGCCATACAAATCCTGGCTTTAGTTATAATTAATGAGAGCACTATTTAATAGTATTTTCATTTTGTGTTGTAGAGCAGCTAGCAATTTCCCAATTCTGGAGCAGTGGGACCATAGATGAACAACAAAAGAATATTAAGAGTTCTGTTGGTTTACAGAACAGGGTACTGTAAGGACACCTGTGTTCTAGTTGTATGATGACTAAAAGAAAAGCCATTAAAAGTGTTTGAATATTTTGGCGCAAGAAATTGACAATCTGGTAGCAACATGAAGAATGGATTAGAAGGACAGATTAAACTAGATGAGAGACCTGCCTGAATGCACGTGACATGAGCATGTAACACAAGTCTTCAGTAAAGTAATGGAGTTGGACTAGACAGACTAGATTTCTTTTCTTAGAATCCATGACCTTGTGACTTGAAAGAATTAAAGTGTCTTTTGTCAGTTAACTGGTTAATTATTACTACAAATAAGGAGAAGGCAGAAAGGCTGGAGCCTCTAAATGCAAGAACAGAGTCAATCATAAGCCTGTCATTTTACAGCAAAGCTGGTTCTTAAAAGGACATGTAAATTTTTTCATTGGTTTCCTTCCTTGAGCTGCTATTTTTTTATCCAATGGGGTAAGACTGTGTGAAAACAAAAGGCAGGTGAGCCCCAATAAGAGCACTAAAGCTAAGTCTATTACCCTCCAGTCCATTCTAACCCAAAAAGAAACTTTTCCAAAATATACTATACCTGGTCTGTGTGCAGGTCCCTGAGGTGGTACAGCTGGGATCTCCTTCTGGGCCAGATTTGGTGAAGGTGCTAAAATAAGTGAGGAAAGCAGGGTGATCTAATTTTCTTTTACAAAGCAAAATAAAATGTAGTACTGTAGTGTGTGCCTTGATAACAGAAAGAACTTTACAAGTAAGTTCCAAGCCTTATTAAGAAGTTAATCTTTACTGATTGGCAAAGACCAGCTCTTGAGAGTATGTGTGTATGTACATGCAAGAATGCTAGTTCCCCTCCTCCCCAGGACAAACACCCTTTTAACAGCTATTTTTTTGTTCATGGGGGTCAGCTATTTAAAGACATTTTAAAAATCCTGAATGAAGGTCTTGGCAGGAAATTCAATCACTTCTACAGGATTTATAGTCTATTACATACCTTTTGGCAGGAAAATTCTATTTTGTCCTACTCCCTAATAAGATTATAAGCTTCCTAAGGACAGGAATCACCTCATATACACTTCTCTGTATCCATCATAGCACCTAGCAGTGCTGGACATGTATTTAATTTGTACATGTTTAATTAGACCAAGATTCTAAGATCATATGCCAAAATGCAAAACAAAAATTAAAATGTAGATGTTTTTAGTAAACAGCATTATAAAGAATCAGGGCAGGCAGCCTCTACTTTCCAGCTAGGAGCTGTTACTAGATAATGGCACTAGGAAAAACTTATCACCACTCTGGGACCAGCTGCCAATTATTACAAGCCTGAGGGAGGGGAGGGGAAGCAGGAACAGTCCACTAGCTCTAGTATTCCTGAGATCTCAAAAAAGTGGGTCTGATAGAGCATCTAGAGAAGCATCATTCCTGGGCTGTTTAGGAAGGTGATATGGATCTGAAGCTGCTGTTTCCAAGACCCAAAGTTTAAATCAAAGCCCACTGTTGTATCAGGTTCTATTCCATTACTGGCCTGTTGTATGGCTCCCTAAGGCTTTTGTCCATGTGACTGGAAGCAGGAGGGATGAGTATTTCCTAAGAATAACCAAGTAATGGTGGTGGTGTCTGGAAAGACTCCACTAGCTGTAGCTGTCTGCATATTATAGAAGTAGACTAGGTGAAAGAGCTGTATCAGTTAAAATCATTCAAAGAATAGCCTGAAATGATAAATTAACCCCAGGCTCTACTGGTATCTACGGAGGCATTTCTTTCTCCCAGCTAGGGTACAATAAATAGAAGAGATGAAGCTGCTGCAATCAACAGTAGAAATTCCACAGTCACGTAGGGTCCTTGATAGTTTCTCCTAATATATCTACTTGGTATGATGGACTAGAATGATCAAACAAATGTTTCAATACAAAGATTAGGTGGTGATGTTGACTACAAGAGCCCTAAAATAAGTTTCATTCTTTCCTAGAAACTACAAATTGGTAGAATCCTTTTTCTTCAATGATGTGGTCAGTCACCATGGATTCTTATTAAGATAATATTTTATCTCCTCTGACAAAGTCCAATACTATATTGTCAATCTTTTTTTACTACAGTAATGCTCATTCATCAGAAGGAATTACAGAGAAAGTATCTGGAAATTAAAACAAATGCTCACTAGAGAGCAGAGCCTACTTTTAAATAGTTTTCCAAATCCTATTGGATAATTTCTGATGAAAAGATTTCCCTGTTATTGTTTCAATAATACTATATAGTTCTGAATGCCATCTCATCACACAATCTTCCTGATGTGATTGTAAATAGCCTAAGTTTCTTAGCATGTTAGGTAATAATGCTCCCTGAAGGGAAGAAATGGAAAAATAAAACAGGAAAGTCTACTTTAAACATGTGGCTTCCACTTCATTTTTAGGTTTCATGTGCATCAGTAGAATGGTGTTTAAAAAACAAATATGGGCATCACTTTTAAAATACTAGGTGCTTCTTTGTCTTAAGTATCTAATTACAAGGTATATGTTTTTTTTAAAAAGCAATGGGGGTTAAGAACTTGCTCAAGGTTACATGGCTAGTTATTTATATGTGGGTGCTAAGTACTGAGGCCAGTACCGATCCCGGGTCATCCCAACTTCAGGCCGGTGCTCTTACTCACCTAGCCGCCCCTACAAGGCATATTTTAAACTGAGCATCTTGAGGACAGTCTATGTGTCTTCGCAGGATTTTGCAAAATCACAAAAAATATGGCATAATGGAAAGAGCACTGCAGTCAGAGTCCAGGGACTTGGGTTCTAATGCCAGTTCCACTAGTCATTAGTCATTCTTTTTTGTATCCCTAGAACGTATGAGCACAGTGCTTGGCACATAGGAAGCACTTAATAAATGTGATTGATTTGAAAGACCTTGAGGCAGGACTCCTACTCTTTCTGGGCCTCCATTATAGAATGAGAGGCCTGGGTTTGATGATCTCTAATGTCTCTTCCAACTCTAAAATTCTATAAATTCATAACAATATTAATGGAAAAAAATTATATAAGCTTATACTAAATTTTTTTTTTGCTTTTTTTTGGAGGGGAGAGGGCAGGGAAATTGGGGTTAAGTGACTTGCCCAAGGTCGCATGGCTAGTGTATCAAGTACCTGAGGTCACATTTGAACTCAGATCCTCCTGACTGCAGGGCTGGTGTTCTACTCACTGCGCCACCTAGCTGCCCCTAGCTTATACTAATTTTAATGCATTATTAACCATTCTGCCTATATAAAATCAGTAACTTCAGTGGAAAGCCCTTATTTTTTTTCTTCATGACAGGACACCAGGAGGGTTTTTAATCAACTTTTTTCCCCTCTAGCTATAGCCCAAACTTCTGAAATCACTGTTAAATTGGTAACTCGCTACATGAGAAAAACCATAAGGCTTGGAGTACATACCTATATTCTGTAGAAGCTCTGGGTGGGTTCCTGCTTTCTCTTCCACTAGGCCAATTCCAAGCTGTTCAGTCACTATGCCACCATGATTACTTTTAGTATTTGGGGCTGTGGAAGCAAGCTCTGAAATCACTGGGGCATTTACCATAGATGGTGCACTGGCAGAAGCACTGCTCAATAAGCTCGGCGCCACTGATACTGAGGAAGAAGAAATAGCCATGGTGCTAACACTTGGTGTGCCAGGCCCAGGAGTGCTTATCTTGAGCAGAGTGGGTGCCGGGGGCGTGCTGGCCTTATTGTCCGGTTCTGGAGTTATCTGCTCAGTTCCCACATTACACAGGGCTGGCATTTCCAGGCCCTGGCCTTCAGCATCTCCATCCACAGAATACTGTTCCTCCCCTTTTTCAAGAGATCCTGTTACCTTCTTGCACGCTTTGGTCAACAAAATCTGACCAATCTTGTCCACTTTCCCCTTGCCCTTACTAGATGAAACTGGGCTTCTTCGGTTGCCAGAGGAACCGGGACTACTGGTAAGAAGAGGTGAAACCATCACTGCTGATTGTGCAGCTGCTACAGGGCACTGATCTGATGAAACACTAACTTGAGGACTAGCCTCTTCTGGACTAAACTCTTTAACTTGCTGGACAGGGGCCTGTGTAGGAACACCTGAAGAAGCTGTGGATGGGGGAGAAGGCAGCTGCACGGGTGCAGCCCTTGAGTTAAGAACCAAAGACCTGTTGGTTGGCATGCTTGGGGCAGGACTACTGGATGGTGCACTAGGAGGTGCAGGAGCAGAAGAAAACTTTATGTTCTGGGGTATGTGTAAAGGGCCAACCACTGTCACAGGCTGTGGCATTAAATTGGAGTTAGAGGTCAGTGGGGCTGCAGGTATTGTACTTGACTGAGATCCTTTCATAACCTGAATTATCGAGGATGAATTTATAAATACAGGTGTGATGAACTGTGGTCGAGCACTGGACTGAGCTGATGATTGCCCCTCAGAAACCATAACTTTGTTTCCCACATTGGGCATTGTGACTACTGTAGACATTAATGTAGGTTGCAGGTGAGATGGCAGAGGTGTTGATGTATTAGAAGAAGTAGTTATGGGGTTTGAAGTTACAAAGACAGTTATTTGGTTTGGTGGCAAAGCAGTAGAAATAGAGGAGCTGACAGGCCTGGACATTATTGGGGGTACATTTGGTGTGACACTGGAGTTGACCTCACCCAATTCTTGGTGCATTTGGGTTGAACATGGCTCATTACTGTGAGGCAAGTTTAAGGGATTAGAAGATTCCTTACCAGAAGACGGATCCTGCAGTGAAGGAATGACAGCTATCTTTTTTAGTTCCTCCCCTGATGACACTGTAGGGGATACTTCAAGACTGTTAAGTCCAGGGGGTTTAATGGTAACATTAGGAGCTCCAGAATTATCAAGGAGTTGACTTAGAGATGTTGGGGCTTCTCTCATGCCAGAAGGGAGCACAGATTTGTTCTCTTCTACAAAAGGAAGCTTGCTAGTGTCTAAAGGTTGCATCTCCTTCTTTTGCTGGTCTTCAGAAACCATCATCTTCATTTCTTGGATAGGAATGGCTTTCAGCTCAACATTTGCCTGCTCTTTATTAGCGGGGGCGGTCTGGCAATCATTGTCCTGGGGAACATTAAGACTGTCTTTGTTATCCTCGGCAATACTAGCTGCTACTACCATAGGAACCGTTGGGTTTGATGGATTCAGCATGTTGTTATTAGGAAAATTCCCAGGTACAGGTGTGGGTAAAGAAGTAGAATTGGCTAACACATTTCTTTGTAGTTCTGTACCCTGCATCAGAGCTGGATTTGTCTGGGATGTCAGAGACAACTTAGGTGTTTTTGAGTTTTGTCTGCCTGGACTTGGTGTAGTTTTCCTACTGGACCCGGGACTAGACCTTCGACTATTGCTTGGACTAGCTCGCTTTGTTCCTCCAGCATTAGTCTGCTTTCCAGAATTAACTACAACAGAATCCAACTTATGAGTCTGTGGAGGAGCAAAGTTTGATGGATTATTAATAGTGAGATTTGAAGGGGCTTGCCCAATGGCCTTCAAAGTAGTTGGATTAAGACCCTGCTGATCAAACCCTCTATTCAGATTAGGCCTGGGAGGCAAAGGAATATTAATTTGAGGAGGAAAGAGACCTGCTATAGAAGCATTGAGCCGTTCTGGTGACAAACTTATTTCTGACGGTTCTGTGCTAGGTGGGCGGTTGTTTGGTGTCTGAGGGTAATAGGGCCTTGGGCTGGCCCTGTTTGGTGTTTTAGGCCTGGATGTCTGTGTAGGGGTAGCAACATTTGGAAAATGGTGACCATGAGAACTAGATAAAGAATTAACTGGTGGTTGCTGTGGACTTGCACCTTGAGTAGCAGAAAGGGGAGATGGTCCTGGTTTTGGCCCTGCTATCATTAACTGATTTTGAGAAACTACTAAATGTGAAGCCAGGTTATTTGAAGCTCCTGAGACTGGAGGAACTTCATTTCCACTTCCTTCAGGAAGTGATGCCACTTCTCCCAGAGGTGAATTAGAAGGATTTTGTATGTTATCTGGGTATACCATTTTTCTTGCATTATTCCCCAAGGGAGGATTTACTGGCAATGGCATTCTTTGCTTATCGGGAGATGGTGGTACTGAGCCAGGACCTTGCAAGCTGACCATTACTGACATGCTACCACTCTGCTGCATGGGCATTCTCTGTGCATCTGGGTTTAGGGGACCCCTTGTGGGATGAACATTTTGGGACACAGGCAGTCTGACTGATTTGGGATCTTGCTGCATCATAAGCATCATCATCATTTGTTGTTGTTGCTGCTGTGACTGTGCCTGAGTAGGGGGCGGTGGAGGGGGCTGTGGTTGAGGTGGCTGTGGTGGTGGCTGCTGTGGAGGTGGCTGCTGGGATGGCGGCACATGCTGCATGAGTTGAGGAGGCATCTGTTGTAGTGGCCTTTGTTCAACTTGTTGAGATGGATAACCTAGAACGAGCCCCCCAAATCAGGGAAGTTAGATTTCCAACAAGTTCAGGAATCTGTAAAGCATTTTCACAAACATTCAGTGATACTTCTGAGGCAGGCCACAGCGAATCTATACAAACAGTGCAAGCACAATCATTTTTCCAGGATGCAGTCTTTTGGCATCAGGCACACATATAGTTTAAGAAAATGTAAAGAAGCTTAGGAAAGGGCAAAATCACTAGAACTCCTGAGCCCCTGGGATATGAATGAGATGCTACTGATTCCAGGTTCTGACAACTGTACAGCTATTCATTGCAAGAAGTAGAGTCCAGGTGACATATCTGCCAAAAATGTGGATTAAGGTGCCAGATCCAATCATATGAATGCTTTGTATAATCTAGAACTTGTGTGTCATATAGATGCCACCTGACTTTCACTATACATATCAATGAAGTAATTCTCTCCATTGTAAGAAATAACTAATTTTCTCATGTTTTTCATATTTCTCATGGTTTTGTTGACAATTGTGGAGGAATAGGTAGCTTCATGACTTGTAAAACTGAGATAGTTTTAAAAGTCTAGGATTTACTTCCTTAAGAAAAGTAAATCTTATTGGCAACTTGGCGGTCCTTGCTCCCCAGGACATTTACCAGCTGAATGAACTATAAACCACAAGGAGATACATATAAGAACTCTGGAAAGGGACCTTTATGTATTTATTCATAAGTCCATCTCTTAAAATTGTCCCTTACCCCCTTATTTACTTATACTTCTTTATTTTTTCCACTTGCAGAAAGATTTCTCAGTAATCCACACCATTAGAAAACATCAAGACCAAAGACATCACTATGTGACGTACTGGACAACAAATGGAAAAGAAATGCTGGGGATATAACCACAGAGAGCTTCATAAAGGCAAGGCTTAAATGGTTGGCCCATTGCTTACAAAGAAGCATTACTTATCACAGTGTTGAAAATAAGTAATAAAAAGGACGCTGACATCAACAATGAAAGTAAATGAGTTGGAAGGAGAAGGGCATGGGGCTGAGATAACTTTTGTAATAGAAATTGTTAAAATTGCACAATAGTCAGGCACAGTAGGTTTAAAAGCTTTGCAGAAGTGGTTTTGTTTTGTTTTTGATCTGGCAAAACTGAACGGATAGTAGCTTAATTTCACACGGTACTAGTTAAGTTTTCTTTTGACCTTTATGGATAAGTGTCATCTAAGAACAGAATAAATGATAATTTCATCTAAGTTAAGATTTGTTTGGCACCTAATAGTAAATGCTAAAGAATCTAGATTTGGATAGTCTTATCAATGTTTTAAAAAATGTAACTTTTCTTTTAAAGAAACTGTTCCCCAAGGTAAAATACAGTATTGTTATATATTTAATTCTTGTCCTTGAGGCATTTTTCTCAAAATAAATGAGGAAGATACCTGCTAACACAATCAAGCATATATGTGATGAATAATAGATATCCTTTTCTATATGAGGCACAGACTTCACAATGTGCATCACTTAATATCAAGCACCAAAGCAGTTATGGTTTCTCCACAAGTTCCTTGATGCTAGTGCCATGATACAGGTGAGTTCTCCCAATTCTGCTTCAGCAGCTGGTACATCTGCCATGAAAGAGGAAATACAACACCCATCCAGGGTGTAGCAGGGAACACTGCAGAATCATCTAGTGGAAATTACAATCCTAGATATGGATGTCTTGAAAGGTTCAGGGACAGGCAGTATCTGAGGAGTCACAGGGTTCCTAACAGTGTAAAAGGTGAACAGATGGTTTATGTGGGAAGATCCTAAGGAAGATTAGGTAGAAGCATCCAAGGACCTCCTACCATTAGTTACTGCTATGGACAGAGTCTGTATCCCCCTTGGCTCTACCTGTCACAGGTTGGTGAACAGACATCTTAGTGAACCCTACCATTAATAGGTATAGACGATATTTCATCTGAAATGGACCCTATCACATTCCTAGATGCTAGAGTGACAGTACCTAAGACCAGCACTTCTTTTTGACATCAAGCTTTCCAATACTGAAAAAATGTATCATTTATTTCTTGGAAATCCACAGCTTACAATGCAGAAAGGGCAGCTCAGCATATCAGATCAGATAATAGGGAAAATTCCTCATTTAAACTTGGCTTCTCTGAATATGGCTGGGACTTGCATGAATACTGTCAGGATCAGGGAAGTCCATCCCATTTCTGTCGTCCTTTGAAGAAAAAAAATTTGGGGGAGGGGGGGAAGGCAAGGCAATTGGGGTTAAGTGACTTGCCCAAGGTCACACAGCTAGTAGGAGGCCAGATTTGAACTCAGGTCCTCCTGACTCCAGGGCCGGTGCTCTATTCACTGTGCCACCTAGCTGCCCCTCAGTCTTCCTTTGGAAGAAGCTGAAAGGTCCAAGTAGAGGTGAATCCAAAGGTACATGTACCTTCAGACAGGTTTTATTATTATTTTAAAGGTTTATTATTCAACAACACAACAAAATTCTCAAACATCACACATGCCAAAATGTTCAGGAAATACAAATGTGTCACAATGGATAAAATAGTGTTGCTTCTTCCTTGAGGGGAAGGAGGAACACCAACAAAGCCCCCTTTCATATGTCATAGACAAGACAAGTGACATCATTATGCTTTATCACCTGGTGGCCTACTTGCAAAATCTGAGAGTTTAGGGCCTGTGTTGTCCAAGTTAATTCCTTGTTCTCCAGACAGTGGTTGTTGGTCAGACTCCTCAAGGCCAGTTGGGCGTGTATCTGGGGTACTGGATTGAAAAAAAGAAGAAATAAAAGGAAAGCATTTGAAAGTTAACAAGAAAAATTAGTTTGACCTTAAACTATTCTTTTTTATAAGCCAACATTGGAATTATGATGCTTCCTATAATTTAAATAGTCTATATAATCTGGTAATTGGGTGAAATATTACAGGTCACTATGTTAAAAATCACATTTATTCCAAATAATTTTTGCACAACTACAATTTTTATTGTAATGTAACCACCCAGAATCAAAGAATTTTGGAGGTGGAAAGAATAATTCACAGACTTAGAAGTGGAAGGGACCTTAAAGGTAGTTTATTTAATTCAACTCTAAAGTCTCTCTCCATTCTCGTCAATCCTTCCCTTTACTGCTAAAGGGATCTTTCTAAAGCTCAGGTCTGACAATGTCGCCTTTCTTACTCAATCAATTCTAATGGCTCCTTATCTCTAGTATAAAATTTTAAAACTTGCTTGGCTTTTAAAGACCTTCATACATAGCCTGGCCCCTTCCTACCTTTCCAGTTTCCTTACACTTAGTTACTCCATCTCCCCAGCCTGGGCCTTTTTTCACTGGCTGTCTCCCAAGCCCGGAATGCCCTCCCTCTTTGCCTCCATCTCCTGGTCCTACTCCTATTAGTGCCTTCTCTCTGAGACTATCTCCCATTTTCGCCATATACGCCTTGTTATGACATAAGCTATTTACAAGTTGTCTTGTGTCCCTAGTGGCTGGCACATGGTAAGCACTCAATAAATGTTTGCTGATGGTGACTGATTTGTTTTAAAGATAAGGAAGCTAGGGGCCAGAAAGGTCAAGTGACTTGCCCAAGGTTACACATTTAGGGACAGAAGCAGGATTTCAATTCTGTTCCTCTGTCTCTAACTCCAGTGTTCTTTTCACTGTACCATGCTGTCCCTATCTTAGTTCAGGATTTAATCCAATTCCCTAGTTTTAGAGATGAGGAAACTAAGGGACCCGTCAAAGGTCAAACGACAAAGTCAGTAACAGAGCAGGAGCTAGAACCCAGGTCTCCTGGTTCCCCTTCTATTATACCAACCTGCCTTCCTAACAGGCAGAGGCAGAAGGAACAGTTTAAGACTTCAAAGAGGTTCTGGAATATCAGCATATGATAAGAATGGGTTTGAAGGTGCTGACTCTAATATAGACACATCTGCAATACCACAATCTCAGAAGCTGAAAAAACGTAAGCAAGGGACCCAGTACTTGTTACTCAGAGAGCAGTTCCCCAACAGTGGCTCCAATCAGTAAGTATTTAAAAGGGAGTGGAGTAGTGAGAGGAGGAGAAGGTACAATGAGAGGGAAAACAACCAAAAAAGTCTAGCTGACATTTACTAGCTCTATGACTGTGAGATAGCCTAGCTTATCACAAAATGATGGTGATAATATCTGCACTACCTGCTTTCAAAGGTTATATAAAACTTAACAATTGCCAGTAAGTTGAACTAGATGAGTCACAGTAGGTTAAGGCGGAAAGGAACCTCAAAGACTACACAGTTCAAACTCCTCATTTTAAATAGGTGAAAACTGAGGACCAAACAAGAAGGTTTGCCCAAGGCCACACAGTAAATCAGAGGAAAGGCTGGCACTAGGACTCCTAACTCTCTATCTCACAGTTTTATCACTGTACCCTACTGTAACTCTATGGCTAGATTATTTTAGGGAGCTGCCAGTCAATGACTGACTTAGGCTGATCCCAATAGTAGTGTGTAGTATATTAATGGGGGCGGCTTCTAGATGCTGAGGTGAGGTGTACCTCCCTGAGGACTGAAGGAGACAGAGAGTAAGAATATGTAAAATATGCCAATAGCAAATAACTATGCATTTCAGTCTTTAACATTCAGACTATTGGGAAGAGAACAATAACCCTCTCAAAAGAAAAAAGGAATGACAGCACCAAATAAATTATTTCATTAGTAGACACGTAGAGAAAATAAAGTATAAATAAAAGTTAGAATTCAAGAAAATAAATCTCTTCTGAGATTATGGCTAATGATCAATTTTTTTTAAATGGCTAAAAGAGGACTGAAATTTAAGTGGGGTGACAGTAAGAGGGCATTTAACTGCCCTCAATGAACTAAAGTTCTGAAGCCCAGACAAATTACATTCTAGGGTTCTATCAATCACTTTTTAAAAATTATAGAGAATGGAAGAGGTGAACCAGGACTACAGCAGCATGTGAATTTGTCCTAATTTTCAGAGTCACCTTTTACATGAATTGGAGGAGGTGGAAGCTGGAGCCCCTCGGAAGTCCTGTTTCTACTCCTCCGTCTTGACTCCGCCCCTCCCTAATTTTCAAAAAAGGGAAAAGTAACATCTCTAAACTATAGGCCAATAAGCTAAGGAGTGAGAAAAATTCTAGAGAGCATTATTAAAAGGTTGATTAAAGAACATTCAGAAAGGGAAGCAGTGAGGTATTGGACTGTTTTGTTTTGTTGAACTGCTCTTCTCCCCTGTAGAAAATATTGGGAAACAAAAGAGACTGATAAGATTTTTTTTAAAGAGAAGCAGTGATCACCAAGAATTGGTAATGGTTTCATCTAGAATTAATCACTCCTGATTAACCTTACTTTCTTTGTTGAAAGGGTTAGTAGATTGCCATAGGAGTAATAGGCTAAAGTTGCAGAAAATAAAACACAGATTTTATGCAATTAAAAGCCTCCTAGAAATTTGAGATGTTGAAAAGTAACAATAGATTGAACTGAGGGATAGTGGATTTTTCTTCACTAGAGATGTCAAGAGAAAGTAAAATGACTACTTGCCCGGGATGCTGTAGGGTACTCCTGCTCAAGTACAAATATCCCTTCCAATGGAAATTCTGTGAATTTTCTCCTAGATTTGCCTTTAGGAGATTAAAAAAAAGCTTAATTTTGGCTAAACATGACTAATTAATTCTCATGTTCTGAGATGCTATCTCATATAAGTAAATTTTATCTCCAGGCCCCTCACCATCCTGGTCAATTTCATCTGGGTATCAGTCAACAAGTATTTATTAAGTTCCCGCTCCAGGCTGGCAATAGGTTTCCTAAAATATGGCTCTCAGAACTGAACATAATACTTCAGGCATGGTCTGACCAGGACAGAGTCCAGGTAGAACTGTCACCTCTTTTTTTCTGGACACTATGCCTCTCAACAGTACTTTGTTCATACCTATCCATTTGATCTTACTAACTTTGGTTCGTCATTCTAGCCTAAAATACCTTTGGAGCCTGATTTTTTACCTAACACATCAGCTGTCCCTACCAGTTTTGTAGGTCTGTGTTACCTGTAAGTTTCTACTGTACTGAACAGCATAGATCAAAACAAATACCTGGGCCTTTCCACTACCAGGACAGTCAACCACACCACTTCTCTCCATCTTATCCATAAAGATGCTATAAGAGGCTTTGTTAAATGCTATGTTGATATATAGGTAGCCTATGGTTAAGGACTAGGGAAAAAACTTTTCACAAAACACTGCTGATTCCAGTATGACATCCAAACTCCACTGGGAATCAATATGAATCTCTAAGATAAAAGATGATCAAAGTATAGAACAAATAGTTTTTAAAAATGCAAACTATCAAGAACCATCTTAAAAACAGCTCAAAATCATCAATAAGAGAAATAAAAACCAAAGCAACTCTGAGGTATCACTTTACACCTATGAAATTGGCTAAGAAAATAAAAGTTAGAAAAAGTCCATGCTGGTAGGAATGCAGGAAAACAGACAGACTCACTGTAAAGAGTTATGGGGGTGGCTAGGTGGCACAGTAAATAGAGCACCAGCCCTGGAGTCAGGAAGATCTGAGTTTAAATCCGGCCTAAGACACTTAACACATACTAGCCATGTAACCTTGGTCAAGTCACTTAACCCCAATTATCCTGCCTTCCCCCCTCCAAAAAGAAAAAAAAGAGGAGTTATGCCTTATTTCAACTATTTTGAAAAACAATTTGAAATTAGGCAAGAAATTTTACAAAACTGTCTGTATTCTTTGACCCAGTGATCCCATTATTGGGTTCATACCCCAAAGAACAATAAGAGAAGTTATTAACAACAATATTTCTATATGCATAGAAATATTCATTAGGAGTATTATTTGTAATAGCAATGAAGTTATAAGTAAAATATGTGCCCACTGAACTGGAGGATGATTGAAAAAACTATGATATATAAATGTAATGAAAAATTACTGCTCCATAAGGGACACTGACTATGAAGAATCCAAAGAACTATGAGAAAAGCTATATGAAATGATGTGGGGTGAAATATGAAATTTGAAATATGAAATATGAAAATTACTACAGACATCTAAACGAAGACAACTTTAAACAGCAACAAAACTCAAATAAAAACTTTGACCTACAAAGTGTATACCCATCCTTTCTTTAAACAAACTGAAAAACCACTAAAGTGTTATATTATAAAGTGGTATATTGATTTTCAGTTACAATTAAGCTTAACTGCTTTGGGGGATTGGACTTGAGGGGTATTCAACTGTGAGAATACTGGTGTTTTCTATAATGTCAAAACCAAATTTACTAGGGGGTGGCTAGGTGGCACAGTGAGTAGAGCGTCGGCCCTGGAGTCAGAATGACCTGAGTTCAGATCCGACCTCAGACACTTAACACACACAAACTAAAACCTAGCCATGTGACCTTGGGCAAGTTACTTAACCCCAATTGCCCTCCAAAAAAAAAAAATGATCAGCAAAAATAATTTGTGTGCAAGTAGAAAAAATACTGAAGTTAAAAATAAAGTTATTAAAAAAAACAACCAAATTTATTAATAAAAATACAAACTAACAAAAAAAAATGACTGACACTGGCTCAGTAGTCACATCTGCCAGTTTTTGCAGAATTCTGGGAAGCAATATGGCTGGGTTTGATGAGGGGACCTAGATATTATTTTACTATCTTATTATTTATTTTCGGTTCCAATTCCTCATTAAACATTTGTGACCTATTTTTCCCGGTCAAAAGATCATCCTTCTTGCCAAAGAAAACAAAAGCATTATGTCTTTGTTCTATCACTCATTCAATGTATGAAAATATATAAAACTTAGGGATTAATGATCATTAAAAAATCAGAGTAATCTTTAAATTATGTGCTTGCCTAGTGTTTTCTGTATTAAAATTTCACAAAATTTGGTTTTTATATAAATTTTCAAAAACACATCTCTGCACAAAGTGAGGGATATTGGTGCTGTCAGAAGTGAGGTTGAAGGGGGGCTAGGTGGAGCAGTGAATAGAACACTGGCCCTGGAGTTCAAATCCTGCCTCAAGACACTTAACTAGCTGTGTGACCCTGGGCAAGTCATTTAACCCCAACTGCCCTCCAAAAAAAAAGTTAAAAAAAAAAAAAAGAAGTGAGGTTGAATCGCTATTTCCTGTTTTAGAAATCAAAACATTTCTAGATTCTCTGTGACTGTAAAAGAACTTGATTTTACCTGTATGTGAAGTAAACCATCCTGGTATTATCATCTACCACATTTAAAAGTGCTAGAGGAAGGGGCGGCTAGGTGAATAGAGCCCTGGAGTCAGGAGGACCTGAGTTCAAATTCGGCATCAGACACTTAATACAAAACTAGCTGTGTGACCTTGGGCAAGTCACTTAACCCCAATTGCCCTCCAAAAGAAAAACAAAAACAAAAACAAAAATGCTAGAGGGGCCCATAAAGGTCACCACTGAGACTTGCTCTATCTTTAATACAGCAAAAGCTACATGGTTGAAATCAGAAGTCAGGGGAAGCACATGTCCCCCCCTCCTGTCAGTTCCTGAACTGCAAGAAAATAAAAGGGTTGAAGCAAAAAAAAAAAAAAAAGTTATCTCACCCTTATATACCTTTTTAGGAAAAAGGACTAGGAAACTTGAATGTTTTGACTCAGGTCATACTACCTTTTTTAGGAAAGAAAAGTTTCTGTATCTTATTTCCCCCACCCCAACTTCTGTACCAAACAGGCAAAGTTTAGACAGTAGTGGGAGAATGCTAATTCTTTTCTTTAATGCTAAATTCCTCTGCCATCAACTCTAACATTTAATTTATGATCTGTATTAGTCAAATGATTAAAATAATAAAAAACAGTCAAAGAACCTCCAATGTTAAAGATCACAACTGCACACATCTACCTTAAGAACAAGAAAATATACACTGTGGGATTTCATTAATAGAAAGTCTTGTCCTTTCTCCTGTAGAAAAAAATGTCAAGCCTAGCCA
Organism: Gymnobelideus leadbeateri; assembly: GCA_011680675.1. Classification (NCBI taxonomy): domain Eukaryota; kingdom Metazoa; phylum Chordata; class Mammalia; order Diprotodontia; family Petauridae; genus Gymnobelideus; species Gymnobelideus leadbeateri. Next base: position 1,166,753 of record WOXC01008718.1, on the reverse strand, counting down.
AGTCTTACTGAATTCTTATTCTAAAAACTGATATGTTAGTATATAAAACATTCCTGAGACCTTTTAGAAACTCAACAAATTTGAACAAAACAAAGTTACACAAATAACAGCAAAAATCATGTTTCTCTAAATTGTTGATAACCAGTCCTCTCGTAAAATTCCTTCCTTTTATCAATACAGACTGGCACCTATTTTGCAGTTCAGCCTTAAAGATTTGCTTTGGGGAACTGAGAGGTTAAGTGGCTTGACCACAATCATATAGCCGATCCAGGAAAGCTGCAGAGCCCAGACCACCTTTAAAGAAGTATAATGCTAACAGACATTCTACTGTCCTGGAAATGACAGATTTCATGTTTTGCCAGACTTACCCTTCACAAAATGACCCTTTGCACCAGACAAAATACTGAGATTTTAGGGCACCTGATTCAAAACATCCTTATGACTTAGAGAAATCTATAAAATCTATAAAAAGAAATCTATAAAATTTTGCTAGTTGCATGCTATATTTCTTAAGAGTCTTTGAAATACAGTGCTACTCTGTAACTATTCTGACATTACATTTTAAGTAAATCTCAAAGAATATATCCATCTTATGATAAAAAGAACACTAATAACTTCAGGGGGGAAATATATTCAGGAAACCTTCTCTCTGTAAAACTAATAGGCCATTTAACTAATCTGATCTTTTTCAACCTGATGCAAGGTTTTGGGTGGTTTACTGTCTTCTTTGAAGGTCTCATTACAGAGTGGAAGGGGGATTTGAGTTGTCAAAGAGGCTAAAAGCATAAACATTTTGGTTAAGCCTACAAGCAAATCAAATTTTAAGTAAAGACCAAGCAACAAATGATGTTTCTGTCATCTAAGAACCAGTCCGGTTTGGTATGGAGGTGACCAGGGGATATTTCTTCTTTGCCACAGGAACTCTTTAACCGATTTTAATCTGCATCAGTGTTGGGAGTACCTATGCTGATGAAGTCACAGATCTTTCAAAGTATACTTATCATACATAAAGCAGATGCTTTTTACTTTAGATTCAATTCTGATGCTACCTTTGTTCTTTTCTTTGCTCACTAATCTTGAAGAAGTATAATCATGGCAAAGACCCTTTTGAGATTAGCATTGAAGCTAGGCACTAAATGTTTACTTTTAACTTTACCAATAGGTAACTTTCAAACAGCATAGTTCTTGTACCAGATGATTAAATAAAAACATATGCAAGCTAACCCCTCTTTAATGGACAGAATCACAGAATGAGAGTTGAAAGGGATTTTAGCAGTCATCTAATCCAACCAATACACAGAAGGAACCCTCATAACACTCCCATCAAATGATTATTCAGCCTCTGCTTCGAGACTTTTAAGGAGAGGGAACCCAATTGACCTTCTGAGGCAGTTCATCTAACAAATTAATTTTTACTAGATCTCAACCACAAAATGAGTCTTTAAAAATGTACTTCTTACAAGTGAAAAGTGGTTTATCAGATTTGATACTTTTAATTTAGCTGCAGAAGTCACAAGGGAAATCTGCAATAGCTAAAGCCTTTGCTCTGTAGCCTAATATCTATCACATATTTTTTGTTACATATGTATTAGGCTAAAGTCCAGACCAGACAACTGGAAGAACAATTAACCACTGGCTAATTAGGGTCGTTTATACTTCTACTGTCAATTCTAATTACATATCTGAATTAACCTTTTCTACTTCAATGGAGCAATTAGTGTCTTACTAAATTCTATTACATTTCTGTCTTACATTTTGAAGCAGAGAGAAATAGTTAGAAGTTTCCTTGAAAACACTTACCATCAAGGCACAAAACAAATCAAACTAACATTCAGCCTTTGGAAATAGAGTATAAATGAATTTGTTAATCATTCTGCCTTTTGTGAACGTGTAAGGAACCCATCTGTCAGGGATGGAAAGGGGGCTTGTTTTGAAGTGTCTAATCTTCTTAGCATAGATTTTAAGCCTCTAGAAATGATTAAGAACCAATATTCTATGAAGACACCTGTCAAAAAAAACCATTTTTCTGTGAAACAGCAGGGAGCTTTCTTAAGCAGGTTTTGCTTTATCAGTCACATAGGCTGTTTTTCAAAACATACATACCCACTCTGGTTCACTAGTCATAATTAAACCTCAGAATATAGACAATAATAGCTGAAGATCTATTTCTTTTTGCTACAGTGGCCCTGGTGACTTCCCAACAAGTATGAGTCATGGGTTCCCTAGGATAGTCTTTACTAGTCAGCAGATGATTTCAATGTCTAGAGGTCTAGCTAAATAAAACAATGTGGAATGTTAAAGCTGAAGAGTCAGAAGAAAGAATCTATTCCAACACCCTTATGGTGCAGAGGATCCTAAGACCTGGAGAGAAGGGATACGCCTAAAAATCATAAAAGTTGGGGGCGGCTAGGTGGCGCAGTGAATAGAGCGCCGGCCCTGGAATCAGAAGGACCTGAGTTCTGAGCCGGCCTCCGACACTTAATCCACACAAACAAAAACCTAGCCGTGTAACCTTGGGCAAGTTACTTAACCCCAATTGCCCTAAAGGGGCGGCTAGGTGGCGCAGTGAGTAAGAGCGCCGGCCTCGGAGTTTGGATGACCCGAGATCAGATCCGGCCTCAGAAAATGAGCACCCACGCATAAATAATGACTAGCCGTGTAACCTTGAGCAAGTTACTTAACCCCAATTGCTTCTAAAAAAAAAAAAATCATAAAAGTTGGTGGCAGAGCTTGGACTAGAACTCTCAACTCTCTTCATTCCCAGTCTAGTGATCTCTCTGCTACAGGGTCTCCCTTGATACAGAAACAAACAAATAACATTTAGGCAAGATCATTTCAACCTACTTAAGTTCTCCTTGCTGATTAGTTTTCTTCTTCCTCGGTGGCTTCTTCTTCTTGGGTTTATTTGCATTTGTATTATTTTGTTTATTGTTCACTCCAAAGTGGCCTGCAGATATGTCACTTTGTAGTAAATTCACTAATAAAGGACTTGTTAGAGTGACGTCTTTATTGACAGGGAAACCGGGATTCTGACCACAGGACATCTGATTTCCATTTGGTGCTCCACTGAAGGGTGCATTAAAAGGCATCCCATGCCCTGAAAAGTGGTTCCCTGAGGTGCTGTTTCCTTGCATTGCCTGCATGTGAGGTGGCACCATGTTTGATGGCTGCATGGAAACATCAGGCATCATCTGGGAAATGTTGACTTCATTATTTGTGGGGGTAGTGGCATCATTATGCTGCTGGGACATGTGTGAGCCAGGTCCTGGTGGTCTTAGAACCTGCCCCTGAATTCCCATAACCTGAGATGGATTGCTGTTCACAGGACCTTGCTGGGCCATCATTTGTCCTGCCATCTGTCCTGTAAACTGAACCATATTTCCTTGCATGTTTGGAGTTGGTCCTCTCATTATCTGAGCTGGTCCCGTCATAACATTGGATTGGTTCTGACCATTAAATGGCTGCTTATTTCCTTGCATCTGATTGGTCATTATTTGTTCTATCATTGGATTCTGCTGTAGCAAGACCTGGCCTTGAGGTCCCATCATTTGATTATGTGGTGCCATCATCTGCTGGCCCTGCTGGGGAATCATTTGTTTGGGAGGGGTCATTCTTTGCGGTGAAGGCCCAAGGTTTTGGTTTTGAGGGGCTACCATCATTTGGCCTTGTGGCATAAGTTGGGCACGAGAAAGGATCATTGGGTTTTGAGGGTTCAGGGCTCCCTGAGCCTGAGAGTTCACCATCTGTCCTTGGGAGGACACAATCTGCTGATGCATGCCCATCATTTGAGATGGGGGTCCTTGCTGAGGCTGACCTTGCATGTTGCCCATGTTCACCTGAGGAACTCCACTGTTACTAGTTTGCTGACCAGTTATATTGCTATGAAGTCCCATCATATTGGGCTGCATCATATTTGGGGGCCCATGTGATACTTGCATCTGGTTCTGGGGAGGACCAGTTCCTTGGCCACCTTTAAAAGAAAAAGAATGACTTTAGAAAGAAATTCTTAGGAGTCAACCGGCATTAGTATATTCCGATTACCTTAACTACAAAGATACCCCACTCCCCACCATTCTGATCGACCAATTTAAATACCATTACCTGTCAACACACTTGAGAGTGCTTTTGGTGGGTTTTCTGGGTCATAAAGGTGTGACGCTGTATAATCATCTACATTGAGATCTTACTGCACAACAGGGATAGAGGTAAACAAGTTCTCCCCACTCCTGCCTGGCAACTCAATGATACAATTTTTTTGCTGGATAATCAAGCTTACATTCTCTCAGATTACAAAGGGAAGAGGACATAATCTCATTGTCAATACTGAATAAGATGATTGTTGCTACCTGTAAGATGAAGAAAATTAAAAACACTTTTGGTCAGTGAACTAAACTTTGCCTCAAGAGCAGCTGGGGAAATATAAGATGCAAGTGCAGAGACTTTAAGAAGATGCTTCCTTTCTATCAGGCAAATTCTGAAGAAGTTGTAGAGACCTACAAAGGTTTCTTGGGAAGCTCATCTGGATTTTCCTCTTGAGCTACCTGAGCCAATACTATTTGTAACATATTCAATAAGAAAGGTCAAAGACATTGCCTTTCCTTCTCAAGAAGTCATAAGAATTTTCACCAGCTGTGAACAAGGCTTTTCTAATTCTTCAATAATATACAATTAAAACTGGGACCAAATTATCAAATTAACCCCAAGTAAGAACATAAGGCTATCAAGATATTTTTGATGGCATCAGACCAATGTTCCAATCTAAACGATGCCATGACATGAAGGGGTAACATAGGAATAGAAACAGTTATTTGGTAGCTATATAATCAGAGAGATGAGATGTGGGCCGCTGAGCACTTCTTGGCTCATTCCTGGAGTAATCAGATTCAGCCTCTCCCAGTATGTTTCATGTAAGTGTAGTGTACTGTGGGAATTGATTGCACTAGGATGTTTTCTTGCTTCCGCGACCAATACACAGGGAGTCAGGAGCTGCTGTGTGGGTCAAGTTAACATGCAGTATATGTTTTATTTACTGATTTCTAAAATACTTATCCATAGGAATGAACACTTCTCAAAGAGTTTGTGGAGAAAAATCCCAGGACAGATCTCCTTGACCTTTATTTTCACCTATCTTCAATTTAACTTTACTCACTCTGCCCAGAACACATGTTCAGCTGCTGCTGATGGTAGCATTACACCCAGCCTCTCAAGTGCACTGGCTGGCAGTTAACCTGGCCCAGAGGTAGACAAATTCCATTTCTCCTTATTTCAATTGAGAAAGGGTTAAAGTGAGGAATAAGCATAGAAACATCTTAACTATAGGAAAACTTTACTGGAGACTTAAAGCTCTAGCAAAAGAAGGGAGTTGTGAATGGAGGTCCTTTCTTAGAAATCTCTTCCCTAATTTGAAGGCTAAAGGTGCTGACTTCCCCAGCTCGTTCCCAAAAGACAAACAGCCTATTTCACTGACGTTCACTGAGACATATATTCATCACACAATCCTAAGATTTAGAAGGAACCATAAAGCTCAATTAGTTTAACATCTTATCTCCATGGATGGATTCCTACTCTAATATCCTGGACAAATGGTTTATTTGGCCTCTGTCTAAACACCTCCAGCAATAGGGACACTTGAGGTAGTCTAGAATACCTCTGTTAAGCAGTTTTTCCTTGCAGGTAGCTAAAATCTGCCTCTTTTGAATGTACACCTATTAGGCCAAGTCATACCCTCTGGGGGGACAAGAGGATAAATCTAACCCCTCTTCCACATAACAATCCTTAAGATATCTTAAGACAGTAATTGTGCCTGTTTTATTTACCCCACCAGCCTCAAGTCTCTTTGTTCAAATTTGGCATAAGAGAGATAAAATCAGTAATATGAAAAGCTCCCGTTCACAGATATAGGCAGAGACAAACCTGTGTGCTGTACACTCTGGTTTCCTTGGAGTTGAGGGGCTCCTGTGTTCCCAGGGGTTCCAGAGGCTGTTGAAGGCACCTGGCCTTGCATAAAATTCTGATTGGCCTGTCCTGTCGAGAAGCCAGGTGGGAGCCGTTTAGGCATTCCTTAATAGAAAACAATGAGTAAGGCAGTTACCTAGCAAATTTGCACTTCTGCTCAAGTATGGAATGAATAAAGAAGGATGAACAGCATGAAGAGCCCACTTACTTAGGATTTTTTAGTCACACTGGCTTTATCTTTATATTAAGTTGATAAAAGATGGTTAAAAAAATCAACACAATCTCTCACATAAGCATTGTCAAAATGAAAAGAAAATATTTAAAAAATTTATACTTAGAACATGCCAAGGAAAAGAGGGCAATCTGCTACCTAGAGGTGACCAGAGCTCACTGGCACTGCTAGGTTCACGTGCTCACACTGTTCTGTAGCCTACCAAATCCGGAAAATCCGAATTTCCTCAGCACAGACCCCAAAGGAGCATCTGAAACAAGGGAACATGCTAAACCTTGAAATGTGAAAAAAAAGCATGAGAACAGGTTGATATGTAACATATCATGGTGAACAGTTGAGTCCTGATGTTAAAAATAGATAATTAGCTTCAATCCCATCTAAGGAGATAAATGACACTTCCTTCTATGATATTCCTCCATCTTTCCCTCCCCCCTTAAATATTATAGTGATCGTCTCCTTATAATGGGTGGTAGAGAGAAGCTTCAAAATGAGGGTATTATCAGTTTAACACAGAACCTGCCCTAAGGTTCTCTGCTCCATCCTCTGATGGATATGATGCAAAGAATCATTATAATATGAAGTGGCTGAAATCTTGCTTCTCTTTTATAACAAGGTTTAATGTCTGAGAATTAATTTAGAAGGAAAGTAAATAATATAGGATTGGATGTGTTCAGATCATCTAGGTTAACCCATCAAGGACCCAATGGAAGGCATTTAACTCAAAAATCTTCTTTCCAATTTATTTGTATTAAACACCTTTCTTTAAAAGTGCTGTTTTTAATCTTAAAAGATATTTTTTGCATACAATTATGCATCTGTTTAATAGTGTGTCCCCTTGCACCATCCGATGGTACCTGAAAAGACAGTAATCAAATCTGTAGAGTGGGACCCAGATAAAACTTAGCTGATGATCTGTATCAGAATGTCCAGAATGTTGGGGGGGGGCTGAAGTTTGGGGTTGAAATTATTTTTTCTTTTCCGGAAAACATGAATTTGGTAGGGCCCTTTTCTCCAAGAGATGCAAATATTAAAGCCATAACTATAGCCCATGTCAATAAAATAAATTGCAAGCCAGTGAAAAGATCGATGAGCAACTCAAGTTCACCAGAAACTATGAGAACATGCCTTTACTATGCTGTACTAGAGCTTTAGGAGTATATTGGGGGTGGGGAAGTGACTTTCTTTTCTGAGCATGTTTATCAGATGATAATTGTAACCGTGCTTTCTATGTCTTATTGAAAAGCTCCAAGCACATTCTTGTGCACTAGATAAATGATCAATAACAATAAATAATAATAAACATGGAGATGGATAAGTTTTACGGTAATCGTTTTACCTCTCACACATTAAGCTCCATTGCTTTTTCTTCATACGAGAGACACCTTAAAAATTAATAAATAAATCTCCTTTAGGTATAACTAGTGGAGCTCCCTCTCTAAGGAGCAGCTGTCTGCATTATAATACTGTAAAAGTCTATGCGTTCTGAACTTTTGCATTTTAACAAAGTTTTACCAAATTTATCAAAAGATCATGTTTACTATTTTACGAGTAGTTGGGGTAGGGGCAGCTAGGTGGTACAGCAGATAGTGAGCTGGGCCTGGAATCAGAAAGACTCATCTTCCTGAGTTCAAATCCAGCCTCTGACACTTACTAGCTGTGTGACCCTAGGCAAGTCACTTAACTCAGTTTCCTCATCTGTGGAAAAGAAAATGGCAAACCATTCTAGTATCTTTGCCAAGTAAACACCAAATGGAGTCACAAAGAGTCAAACACAACTTAAACTACTGAATAACAACAATGTACTAAATTCAATAGATAGGTTGTGAAGGGAAAATGTGATTTTTTGACACATTTTCTTAGCTGACAAGTCAAAGGATTTCAAACAACAAAATGATCACATCTAACCTGGTTACCTGTATTTGCACAAAGATGGTTGGCTTAATTACCAAAATATCATGACACATCAAAGTAGCTAAGTTAATGTGACAACACTAACCATGCAGTGTAAAACATGAATTAGATCCTTACATTATAGCTTTTCCCACGCCAACTGAAAAAGTCAGATGAAATTCTAGCAATTTTTCTCTCTAAGAAACTGAATGGCAAAAATATGTTCAGTCCAGCTCACCTCCTAGACCTGGATGTAAACCCTGTGGACCCTGATTTTGCTGTTGCATCACCATGAAGTTGGGTGGCACATTTCCCTGTTGAACCATAGGATTTCGACCAGGAGAAGTGACAGGCTGCTGAAATCCTTGGGGAAGAGGGTTATTTTGAGGAGGCCTTGGTCCCATCTGCTGCTGTGTTTGGTTAACTGTTGGAGATGATGCAGGAGATCCCTGCTGAAAGGAGGAGGGAGATGAGGCAGGAGACTTGTTTGTTAGGTGAGGCTGCTGAAGTGGGGTAGGAACCCGAGAAGGTCCCCCTTGAAGGCTCTTCATCTGAGGAGCAGTAAATTGACCTGGGTTGCTCATTGGAGGGAAGTTTGTGTGGGACTGTGAGGCTTGCTGGCTTCCAAAGGGATATGGAGGTGGAGGGTGGGAAGGAGTCTGCACTGTGGCTAGAGATGGCCTTGCCTGGAGCTGCTGCTGCATAGGACCGGGAAGGGGGGCTTTTTTCCACCCTTGATTTGCTGTCAATGTACTCAGAGCACCCTGGGCAGGGGGAGGCTGAAGAGCTCCAGAAGGCAACTGGTTCCAGCCAGGAGGCACAGGCACCTGAGTGGGGGCAGTAAAAGGAGGCCGAATTCCCTGTGGCTGTTGCTGCTGATGTTGCTGTGGGGGTCTAGGTTGCATCTGCTGTTGCTGCTGCTGCTGCTGCTGCTGAAGCTGCTGAAAATTAGGTGGATTTATCTGTCTGTTGACTGGTACAGGCTGCATTTGGTGGAGTTGAGGAGCCAAAGACCCTGAGGTATGACTCTGTTGCTGTAGAGGAAGCCCAGAGAGGAGTGGATCCACCGAATCTGTTTTGAAGAAAATCAACAGAAATGAGGAGCAGATGGACTTCATATTTACCTGGAGACACTTATACAAATTGATGCTGAGTGAGAAGAGCAGAACCAGGAGAAATTTGTACACAATTACAGACACAATGTGTGTGTGATGACCAACTGTGATAGACTGGATTCTTCTCAGCAATGCAAGGTTATAAGACAATTCCAAAAGACTCACGATGGAAGGAGATGTCTACATTCAGAGAAAGAGCTAAAAAGAAGAGCTTGAATGCAGATTGAAACAAACTACCTGCTGTCTTTCTCTTTCTTGTTTGGTTTTGTTTCCTCTTTCCCATTGTTCATTCCATCAGTTACAATCCTTCTTTACAACCTGACTAATGTCTAATGTGAAAGTATTTGCAGATTCTATACTTGATTGTATGGGGGGGGATCTAAAACTCAAGGGTTTGTGGAATTGAATCTTGTAAACTAAAAGTAAACAAATTAAAAAAGATCAAAAAACAAGAATGAAAAAAGAATCAACAAAGGGATAATTCACCTAATGCCACTGAAAAGCAATCACTTTTCTAAAGCACTTTAAAGTTTACAAATCACTATTATGTTTCAAGGCTTACAAAACACTTCCCTCAAAAGAACTCTATTATAGGTATATTAAGTACTATTATCCCACATTAAAAAGGCTGAAAAAGAAAAGTGGCCTGCCCAGTCACACATTAAGTGCCAAAGGTGGGAATCAATCCCAGGACTTCTGATCCTCAGTCTGTACTAGGCTCTCTTATGACACAACAGGTCTCATGGATTCAATTATCATCTCTGCAGATAATTCTCAGGTCAATTTATCCAGCCCAGACCTCTTTCCTGACACGCAATCCAACTGCCTGTTGTATATATTGAACTGGATGTCCTGTCCCAGAGACATCTTTAACAACATGTCCAAAATTGAACTCATTATCTTTCTTCAAAAACCCTTCCCTCTTCCAAACTTCTCTCTTTCTATAAAGAACAACACCATCCTTCGAGTCAACCAGGCTTAAAACATAGGGGTTATTCTTAATTCTCACTCTCACACATCTCCTATAACTAATCAATTGCCAAGTTCTGTTTATTCAATCTTCAAAACATCTTTCACATATGCTCCTTTCTCTCCTCTGACCCTACCACCACACTAGTGCAGGCCCTCATCACTTCAGGCCTAGACTACTGAAATAAGCTTTCTGGTGGGTCTCCCTACCACAAATCTCTTCCCACTCCAGTCTATCCTCCACTCAGCTTTCAAAGTGATCTTTCTAAAGTACAGATCTTTTTTGTTTTGTTTTGTTTTGTTTCTTTGGAGGGGAGAAGGGAGGGCAATTGGGGTTAAAGTGACTTATCCAAGGCCACACAGCTAGTAACTGTTAAGTGTCTGAGGCCACATTTGAACTCAGGTCCTCCTGACTCCAGGGCCAGTGCTCTATTCACTGTGCAACCTAGCTGCCCCTGTGTAGGTCTTTTTAAAACCCTTCATAACTTGGTCTATTCCTACCTCTCCTATTTTCTTGCACTTTACTCCCCTCTATGTACTCTACAATCCAGTGACACTGCCTGCCCATAGTTCCTCAAACAGCGCACTCAGTCCCCTGACTCCAAGTGTTTTCACTGGGTGTTTCCTATGCCTGAAATGCTCAGCCTCCTGGTTTCCTTCAAATTTCAGCTAAAATCCTACCTTCTGCAAGAAGACTTTCCTGGTCAACTTTTTAAGGCTACTACCTTCTCTTAGATTACCTCCAATTTATCTTGTCTACATTTTGTTTGCATGTTATCTCTCCTCATTAGAATTTCAGCTCCTTGAGGGCAAAAAACTACTCTTTGCCTTTTTCTGTATCTCCAGTGTTTAGCACAGGGCCTGGCACATAACAAGTACTTAATAAATGTTTGTTAATTTGAGTGGAGTAGAAACTGCACCAAAAGGATGATTGTTATAAAACAAAATGAGCATATGTGCAGGTGCTATTGTGTTTGAGACCCACGAAGGGAAATTGTTAAAGAATTACATAAAAGCAGTAAAAAAGAAAGTATAGGTATTTATTATACGTGTCTACTCACACACTAAATGCCTTCTGCACAGCCTAAAGAAATTAATGGAATCCTAAAGGAAAGGCCTACTCACAGGCTTTAAAGGAATCAAAAAAGTTTCAATTTGAAAGTGCTCATGCAAGAAGCAGCATGGCAATGGTGAGCAATCAATCATCTAGCCTTGGAATCAGAAGACCGGAGTTCAAGCTCTGCCTCTGCCTTCAAATGTGGTATGACGGAGCAAATCACTTAACCTCAGTGCCCCAGGCAATGAACTGTAGGTAATAGAGTCTGGTAGAGGGAATTTCCTTATTGGGAGCTCCCTATACCAATGCAATCACAGGTACAGTGGAAAACCGTTGGTGATCAGACAGACTAAGGCACTTGAAGTGGCTAATGCTATCAAAGAGAAAAATAGTCAAACATTGGAAGGACTTTAAAAAATGGTGAACAAATAGATTTTCTGCCTAAGATAACAAGGTCAATGCCATCTAAAGTCAACGCCTTTGTTGGATTCTCAAGGTTAAATGAGAAATAAGTTGGCGTTAACAAGTCATGCACACATATATGTATATCTATATGTGCATATGAGAATATGGCCAATGTGGAAATTTGTTTTGCTTGATGAATTTGTAACAGAGATTTTATTTTCATTCTCAATGTGGGGAGTATAGGAGGCAAGTTTGGGGGGAAAAAGTAACAAATTTTAAGTTACTGCTTCTCATCATAGGAGGGAGTTAAGCACTAATGAAAAATGATCAAATCACACAAGCTACTTCCATAATCTAAAGAATTCAAGAACTAAAAAGATAAACACTGATAAGGGTTGATATAATCACACTTTTCCCCCCTGATGACTGTGGATAGTAAGGATTGATATCTGAGACCACATGTGGCCCACTCCTGAATTGGAGCATAGTTTGATAATGAAGCCAAGGTTCAACCTGTGTGAGTAGAAAATAGGAGCTGCCCCACTAGAGACCCAACTGGAACTGGACAATTGGGCAACACAGCTCCCTCCCTCCCTTCCTTCCATTCTTTCTATCCATATAAGGCATCACACCCTTGCCTATAGGTACTCTGCATAAAGGAATGTAAATTTTCATAGCTGAAATCTTCCTAAAGGAAGAGTGTCCTTGAGGACCACACCTTAAGACCAAATCACTCTGGTTCTCATTGACTGGCCAACAATAGGTCCAGGCCAAGTCCTACTTGGTCAGTGTTTAGACCTGGTTTGGCTCAGTGAATGTAAACAGCAATTATTTCTGTTTTGGCCAGATATTCAGAGGGTCTTCCTCTCCCAGACTGATTTTTTTTTGGACTAGGTTAAAAGATTTTTTGCTTCATTTCTTATCTAGCCTTAATCACTGAAGGGGTGATTCAGTCAAACTGAAGCTCGCTGAAGACCTTAGTTTAAAAAGGCCAAGGTCTCCCAGTGCATCCAGGGATCCAGGGCCATCTTCAGTTATCCTGATCTATATCTTGCCCCTGGACCCAGATAGCTCTGGAGGAGAAAGTGAGGCTGGTGACTTTGTTTGCAAGGGAGGGCATCATCTCCCTGATGTCCTGGCCTTCTTCAAGAATGGAAGGACCAACAATATCAAAGTTCAATCCCTGCATTGTCTAGTTAGCTCTGCTCTGTTCCACAGCTACAATCTGCATGCCTAATTCTGACCAGCTACCTGGGAATTTGTATCACTGGACACAAAGGAGAACAAATAAAGGTATTAAGTAATGTAAAACAGAATAAATCTAACCTACACTATGAGAAAAACAGCTCAAAATTTGTACCCTTTAGTACTGAGATCATGGATTGGAATAGAAAGTCTTTCATATTTTTTTCAGCTCTAAGAGTCTATGAAGATACATGATCTTCAAATAGAAAAAAAACAACAATACTTTTTTTGCTCGACAAGATTAAGGAAATAAAACAGTCTAATAATTACCAAAAAAATTATGAAAGAACAAGCAGGGCAGAACAATAAAAGGAGAACTATATTCAGTCACAAAACCCAGGTTCAAATTTTGGCTCCAACATTCATTAGAGACTATTAAGACACTTCACCTTTATGAGCCTGTTTCTCTGTAAAAAAGGAAATAACAACACACTTTGTACGTTAATGGGTTGTTATAAGGGAAAAGCTTTACAAATTTTGTTGTATAGCATAAACATAAGCTAATACGGTTTCTCAATATAGCTAATTGCTAGTATGCTCACATAGGCAAAAGATCAAAAATCTCAGAGAAAAAATGGTTAAGCATCTATATATCTTTGAATCTGATTCGTCCTTTGTAAAATGTGGTGGATGGAATAGTACTTTCTAGGCTTCCAATAGAATTCCCATAGCCATCATTCAGAAAATGAATTCTTGTGGACATAAGACCTAGGAACACCTTTTGCAGGTGCTGTAACCACAATTAAAAAACACTGGGCAAAGTTCTTGTCACCAAAGCACTGTGAAATGACTCAGTATCAGAGATGGCTTTATCAGTGGAAACAATATTAAAGATGCATTAACAACTGCCTTGTTGCTAAAGCAGAATAGGGTCTGTGCTGAAACCTTCTGTGTTATATCCCCTTATGAGAAAATGAGCTCCTTGAAAGAAGGCATGCTTTGCTTTTCTATCTGTATCCTAGGTGCTTTGCACAGAGTAAGTGCTTAAGAAATTCTTGTTCATGGGCGGCAAGGTGGAGCAGTGAGTAAGACTGTCGGCCTCGGAGTTGGGATGACCCGAGATCAAATCCGGCCTCAGAAAATGAGCACCCACACATAAATAATGACTAGCTGTGTAACCTTGAGCAAGTTACTTAACCCTAATTGCTTTAAAAAAAAAAATTCTTGTTCATTCATCATAGCTTTCATATTCTATGAATCTACTAAAGGGATAATTCCCAGAGATGACCTAGAAGTTTTCTCCCATTTCACCCCAAGTACCTTCTGTCATGTTAAGGAAATGAGAGCTATTAAGACAAAAAATGTTTGACAAACTTGGCCTCAAACAAAAGATAGAAAAAAAGTACATCTTGCTCTTCTTTTGCAGAAGTAGGGGATAACGGGTAAGAACACTATATATAATGCTTTTTTCAGTATGTTGGTTACTTTTGCTGAATCTTTATTTTCTCTTTTGTATTCCTTATTATAAGACAGCTTTTTTGGGAGGGGGTAGAAGCAGGGATTTAGTGGGATATGGATATTAATAACAAATTTATTCATTTAAAAAGAAATGTTGAATTGTGAAATGATGAGCTTTAGGATTCCTTCAATTACTATGATATCTATTCAAAGGCTTAAAAATCATAATCAATGGTTCAAAAGGCAAATACCACATGTTCCCTTCCCCAGAAACATACAAAGTATAAACAGACTAACAAATCACTTAACCTCTCTGGGCCTCATCTGTAAAATGAATGGGAAAGACTCAAGGACTTGTAGGGTTCCTTCCAAACTCTAAATGTATGAATCTATACAGATCCACTCATTTTGACTTAATTTTTCCTTTTTCCTTCTCAACATACTCTTAACCTAAACAAGTGGGAGGGGGCTCAGCACAGCAAAGAGCTGGAGACTAACTACCTACATCCTACCATTTGATGCCATCCTGCACTTTACAATGGACTTTATACCCGAATTTATTACCTGACTGTGAAGCAGGTCGGGGTGCTCTGGTCTGCAGCTCTGGGTTAGCACCAGCTGCTATCATGGAAGAAGATACATTTCCACCCTGGGACATCATAACAGCTGCAGGATTGTTCATTCTTATTAATCCTACAAAGAAATTTGGAATCCATTAGCTTTACTTAGAGCAAACTAATAACTTAAAAATCATCCTCAAAATGTACATTTCCATAGCACTTTAGGGTTAACCGAGTATGGCTGTTGTTTTTAATAACAACCCTGTGAGGTAGGCAGTCTAAGTATTATAATTCCCCCTTTTACTGAAAAGGAAACTGAAGATCAGAGGGATGAAGTGACTTGCCAAGGGACACACAGCTGTCAGTGTCAGCGTTAAGCATTTGAACACAAGTCTCTTGATTCCAATTCAGAGTTTTCCAATATGGCAAGCTACCACATTCAATTCAATAAACATTTATTAAGTTATGTGCTATGTACTATATGTTGCTACTACGTACTGTTTTAGGGATGCAAAGACAAAAAAAATCAGTCCTTGCTCTTAAAAAGCCTACATCCTACTAAAGGGATACAAGAGACATATAAATAAAGTATACAAGGAAAACTGAAGAGGAAAAAAGCACTTAATAACTTAGGTTGTAGTGTGGGAGATCAAGAAAAATTTCATAGACAAGGACACCTGTGATGGGTCTTGATGGAATAAAAGAATTACAAGAGTTATAAATAAGGAAGAAGTACATTCCAGATATAGGAGATGGCTTGTACAAATACAGAGGCAGAAAAGAAAGAGTCAAGTTCAGAGACAAGCTAAGAATGGATCATAAAAAACCCATGAATAGGGAATAGTATGAAATAAGGCTAGAAAACTAGAGTGGTGGTCATGTGAGTTAAAAGAATGTGACAGATGCAAGGAACATGATAGAAGCTACTAGCAAGACTAAGCAACTGATGGTTATGGGGATGAGGTGAAATAGAGGATTATGCCAAGTTTCGGAATCTGGGAAAATGAGAGGATTATAGTGCCCTCCAAAGTAATAGGGAAGTTTGGGGCTAAGAAGTGAATAGATGATAAAGTAGAATCAGCAAGTGTAGATGATTCTTTCTAGGAATGTAGCAAGAAAAAGGAAGCCATAGGATGAAAGCTTAGTGAGATTGCAGGGTCAAGTGAAGGAGTTTTTTTCAGCATTTTTGTAAGTAGTCTGGGGCAGGGGTGGTGTGGAGCCAGTGGAAAGGAAGAGATTGAACATGAAAAAAATGATTGATGGGATTAGCTTCCGCAGAAGAACAGAGAGGAGAAAAGACAGACATAGAAGGGTTGACTGGGAAAGAAGATTCATCTGTAAGGAGAGGAGGCTGAATAAAGATGTAAAAAAGTTTTAAGATATGGATTAAAAGAGATAGAGGAACTAATGGATCACTTTGATTTCTTCAGGATCCTAAGGACTTCTAGGGGGAAAAGAGATAAGAAGCTGCAGGACTGAGGAGAAAGGAGTAGTCTGGAACTACTGCTAAATCAGGTGCAAAGAAAAACAGAGAAAGAATAAAAGTTATGCCATAAAATGATGGTCCAGTTGAGATAAGATAACATGAAACTGGAATGGACTCAGTTGGCACAGAGGTATGACTTTCTTTAGCATAATGACTTTCTTCAGAGAAGCAGGGGACAAGAGAGTCAGTAAAGGGTGGAAGACAATATGTGGCTGAATTAATTAAATATAGAGTAAATACTGTTAAATAAGTTAATATGATTAAGGCCAGAACAAAGATAGTAAGGTGGGAGAATCAGGAGGGATAGAGGTAGTGGAGTTTGAGGTGAAGAAGAACAGGAGTGAGACAGGCATCTCATAGATGCCAGATTCCCAAAACAGTAAGTATTAAACAACAGCAGTGAGTAGATGATAATTTATTTATTTCATCTAAGTATTGTTTGGCTGTGTCTGACTCTTTGTGATCCCATCTGGGGCTTTCTAAGCAAAGATATTGGAGTGATTTGGTTTGCTATTCCTTTCTCTAGTCATATTATAGATGAGGAAACTGAGGCAAACAGGATTAAGGGACCTGCCCAGTGTCTCACATCTAGTAAATGTCTGAGGCAGGTTTAGAACTCAAGTATTCCTGACTGTAGGTCAGCACTCTACCCACCATGCCATCTAGCTGCCTTATTCCATTTTTTTTTGTCCCTTCATTTTTTTTAAATTTTAATTTATTTTTTAAGTTAAATTTTTATGCTTATTTTTAGTTTACATTATTCATTTCTACAAGATTTTGAGTTACAAATTTTCTCTTCATCTTTCCCTACCCACCATCCCAAAATAGCAATCCCACTGTATACCCCCTCCCCAATCTGCTCTCTCCTATATCCTCTCCCATCCCCCCTCCGACTTTCCAGTAGGGCAAGATGGATTTCTATATCCCAGTGCCTGTATATCTTATTTCCCAGTTGCATGTAAAAAAAAAAAAAAGAAAAAGTGTTTTTTGTTTGTTTGTTTTTTGCTTTTTGGAGGGCAACTGGGATTAAGTAACTTGCCCCAAGTTCACACGGCTAGGTTTTTGTTTGTGTGTGCCTTAAGTGTCTGAGGCCAGATCTGAACTCAGGTCCTTTTGACTCCAAGGCCAATGCTCTACTCACTGCGCCACCTAGCCACCCCAATAGTGTTTTTTTTAAACATTTGATTTTAAAACTTTGAATTCCAGATTCTTTCCCTTCTACCCTTACTGGGAAGACAGGCAATTCCATACAGGTTGTATATGTGTAGCTATGCAAACATTTCCATAGTGGATATATTGTGAAAGACTGACTATATTTTCCTCCATCCTATCCCACCCCCCTACTTCTTCTATTCTCTACTTTGACCCTGTCCCTTTTCAAAAGTGTGTGCTTCTAACTTCCCTCCCACCAACTTGCCCTCCATCACTCCCCCTCCCTCTCAGCCCCTTCCCCCCTACTCTCCCATAGGGTGAGATACCCTATGTAGTATGTATGTCATTCCCTCCCTAAGCCAAATTCAATAAGAGTAAGGTTGACCCATTCCCTTTTGCTGGTTGGGCCGCCCTGGGGCTAAAACCATGGGCTCAGGAAGGGCTGGGTTCTGCTCCCAGTGGGCTGCAAGAATCCTTCTGGCTGGCCTACCAGGCTGCCTTCAGTGGGAGATTTGTTTCTCTCTGTCACTTTGTGGGCTCTGTAGCCCTAAATTTTGTTTAGAATCTTTTTTTTTTGTTTTGTTTTTGTTTTTTGGAGGGCAATCGGCGTTAAGTAACTTGCCCAAGGCCACATGGCTAGGTTTTTTGTGTGTGTGTGTTAAGTGCCTGAGGCCGGATCCAAACTCAGGTCCTTCTGACTCCAGGGCCAACACTCTACTCACTGCGCCACCTAGCCACCCCAGAATCATTTTTTATAGGTATGTGAGGTGGTTATGGGGGGAGCACATGGAGTTTTCCTGCTTCTACACTGCCACCTTGGCTCTGCCCCCCCAGCTGCTTTATTCTTAACTGTCTATTTACAATCTCAAACCATATGTCTCATAGATCTCTTAAACATGTCTGAAAATGAACTCATTATCTTTCTTCCCAACCCTCTTCCCTTCTTTCTAATTTCCCTATTATGGTTGAGGGTTTCACCATCCTTCTGGTTACCCAGGCTTCCAACTCAGGGCTTACTCTTCACGTTCAATCAACTGCCAAGTTCTCCCATTTCTATGTTTAAAAGCTCCTTCTTCTGCACTGACCCTGATGCCACCTTGGCACAGGTTCTCATCACCTCACACCTGGGCTGCTGCAATAGTCCAGGAATGGTCTCTCTACCTCAAGTTTCTTCCCACTCAAGTCCATCCTGTGTTCAGATGTCAATATGATCTTCCGAAAGGGCATATCTGACCATATCATCCCTAATTTAATCAATTCCAGCCACACCCTATCACGTCCTGGATCAAATACAAAATTCTGTTTGGCTTTTAAAGCCCTTCAAAAACTTTACTTCCCTCCACATGCTCCAATCAAATGCTGTTGGCCTCCTATTTCCTGTACACGACACTCCATCTCCCAGCTTCAAATTTTCTCTCCATTCATCTCCCTCCTCATCTCTGCCTCCTGGCTCCTCTGGTATCCTTCAAATGTTAGCTCAAGTACCACCTTCTGTAAGAAGCCTTTCCTAGTCCTCCTAAATCTTAGTTCCTTCCCCCTGATACTATCTCCAATTTATCCTGTGAATATCTTATTTGCAAACAATTCTTTACTTACTATCTTCCCCATTAGACTGTGAGCTCTTTGAGGATACAGATTGTTTTTGCCTTTCTTTGTAACCCAGTGCTTAACACAGTGCACTGGATATAGAAGGTATTTAATAATGGCTTGTTAATTTGTCTTATTTGCTACAATTATCCCTCAAGAATAAACAGGTAGAAATGTTTCACAGGCTTCAAAAAACATGGAAAGATTTACATAACATGGTGCAAAATGCAGCACCAAGAAAACAATATATACAATGACTACAGAAAGACTTAAGAGCAAATGCTGCAAAATCACATAAAACAAGTATGGGTCCAAAGAAGAGCTATGAAGACACCCCCACACACACACCCCATCCCCTTGCAGAGAGCTTCCGTGGAAGGTCCATGCATGTGGTATACTGCAAATATTTTCAGACTTTTCAATGGACTGATGAGTTCTGTTGATTTTTTTCTCTCTTTTTAAAAGTTATTATTTGTTATATGGGATAGCTCTCTAAGAGAGGAAAGGAATACTGGGGGAAATTTTGATAATCTAAATAAACAAAAGATTTTAAAATGAAAGAAAACACGGTACACAGAAAGAATATTATTTGTTATATGAGGAGGAAAAAGAATAACAGAAAATCTTAGTGATGTTTAAAAATAAGTTAATAAAAATCTTTTTTGAAAATCACAGATCCTTCACATATTCACATGTGTGTAATATATACTAACACATATAATTTGTAGTTAAAGATTAAGATTTAAGTGCAATGAGAAATTTCATTAGTCAGTTACCCATCACTAATGTAAAAAAAAATGTAAAAAAACGTAAAAAGTAGCAGTAGAAAACTCCCCCAAAACATAAAACTTCACTGCAAGTCATTCAGTTGAATTATATGATAGACTTGGTTTTATTTTCTTTCCCTCCCAAAAGACTTGCCTGTTTGTGTCTGCCTTAGGTCAATATTACATTTAGTTTGCATTTCACTGAGGATGCTGAAAACTGACAGATGGTTATTTCTTAAATAAATATACCAACAATATATTACACATTTTATATAAGTCAATAATATTATATTAAATATATTGACATTCTTTTCCTCCCATAAATGACACAGTCAACCACAAATGAGTCCTAGAGTTCAAGTCGCTACTAACAAAAGTACTCTACAGTGATATGTTAATTCTTACCTGGACCACTTGCCATGGGAAATCCTGTCTCCATTCTAACAGAATTCCCAGCTCCCATGGGACCATTCATTCGAACATCTTGGCTTCGATTCTGAGCCAGAGCCAGGTTGATTGCACCTTCACCTGAAAATGGCAGTCAGGTTGAAAAGAGGAAACTATTTCAATGAGAATAATCAACCTTCCAAGGTCAATTCTGAGAACGAGCTGGATCTTTCTCAATAGACTTAAGTATATAGTCCTAACTGGCTAGATGTCAATCATTTCTATAAGATATGAAAACTGGGCAACTAGATGGGGAAGTGGATAGAGTGCTGGGCCTATAGTCAGGAAAATTCATTTTCCTGAGTTCAAATCTGATCTCATACATTTACTAGATGTGTGACCCTGGGCAAGTCACTTAACCCTGTTTGCCTCAGTTTCCTCATCTATAAAATGAGCTTGACAAGGAAATGGCAAACCACTATTAATATCTTTGCCAGGAAAACAACAAATAGGATCATGAAGAGTTAGACAAGACAAAAACAACAAAATTATAACTATATAAGGTAGTATTAGGGACAAGGGATGGAACTGTTATTTCATTGATGCAACGAATTCCTGGGTGAAAAAATTTCCTATCCCAATGCAGGTTAGCAACTTCTGGGCAACTTACAGTTTCAGAGAGTTACCAAGAGCAATGAGAGGTTTCTAATTTGCCCAAGATCACATAGCCAGTATGTGATAGAGGCAGGACTAGAAGCCAGATCTCCCTGGCTTTGAGATTGGCTCTCCATCCACTCTGCCATCCTGCCTTTATCCAAATCAGTATTATACAGGAGTAAAGATATACAGCCTAACATTCAGTATCATATGGCTCCTTCTGGATCCTTGACCAAAGGGGGTTACTTACCAGAAGTACTGCTGTGTAGTAAAGCTATTCATCTTAGTGTCTTAGCCCTCTCCCAAACGGAAGGGACTGTGTCTTACCTAAACTCTCTCTCCTATGGTCTATCATGTTGCCCTGTACACAAAAGTCACTTATTAAATATTTGTTATTGTTACAGAAAGATCATATAACAAAGGCTAACTATAATAAAGCCCACAGCAGATACCAAGGATAGACAGTTATAGAGATCCTTCAATATTCCTGATACTAAATATATTCAGCTCAGGACAATGTTAGAAAGAGTGCTCACATGAATATAGGATATGTAGCACTAAATAAGGTCCTTGTAATTCTCCAAAGCAATATATGCTGAAATTAAACGGGAAATCAACAACCTAAAACTGAAATCTGAAAAGGATACATAAATGTAGATACTGTGAAACTTTTCCAAAAACCAGACTTAATTTACTATCTACCAAACAGATCAGTCAGCCAAGCAAAGCACTTCAACAGCCTAGTATAGTGTTAAACATCAGCTTTTATTAAACATAAAAGGCAAAACATTAAGTCCAGCAACTTTTAAAAAATGGCTTTTAAAATTAGTGACAACTCTGATGAGGATATGATATCCATAGTATATACAGAATACAAATGTGTAAGACCAAGGGTCTTTCCTCAATGGTTAAGTGAT
Source organism: Gymnobelideus leadbeateri (assembly GCA_011680675.1). Lineage (NCBI taxonomy): Eukaryota > Metazoa > Chordata > Mammalia > Diprotodontia > Petauridae > Gymnobelideus > Gymnobelideus leadbeateri. Next base: position 1,144,974 of record WOXC01008718.1, on the reverse strand, counting down.
CAAAGGATATGAATGAATAGTTCTTAAAAGTGCAGGCTATTAACAACTTTATGAAAGACTGCTCCAAATTACCAATAAGAAATAAGAAAAACAAATTTTAAAATGTAAGGTTTCATCTCATACCAAACAATGGTCTTAGAAGTATTGTAGAAAAATAAGTACATTCATATATTTTCAAAATTGTGAACTGGTCCAACCATTCTGGAAAGCAATTTGTAATTACGCAAGACAAGTCACTAAAACTGTCTATACCCTTTGGCTACACATATATGCCAAGTAAATCAGTTAGAAAAGTTCCATACATACCAAAATATTCAGAGCAGCACTATTTGTGCTGCAAAGACTGAAAATAAAGTAGATGCTCATCAAATGAGTAAGAGTTAAACAAATCATGGCATATGGATGTCATGTAATATTACTCTATAACAAGAATTCAGAGCAGCACAAGACTGCTGAAATGATTCAGTGAAGTAAGCAGAATGAGGAAATTAACTTAACTTAAACAATAATAATGTACATTAAAAAAAAAAAAAGAAAGAAAGAAAGAAATGAAACTGAACTAAGCTTGGCTCCAAAGAAGAGATGAGAAAATGTACCCTATTCTTTTCTTTGTAGATATGGGGTACCATGGGTATAGAATACTATATATATTGCTGGATATACTGATTCGTTATTTAGTTTTGTTTCTTTTTTATTCTTTGTTACATAGATGTCTGGCTCACTATGAGGATGGGTTTGGGAAATATATTTGGAAATAAAGATGATAACAAATAAAACTTTCAATAATTTAAAAATGAAATGATATTAGTGCTAGGTAACAGGTAAAGACACTAAGTAGAAATTGCTCTGCGAGCATTAGAATGCCAAATTCCAAACTTAAAAGCCGCCCACTAAAATATAAAAATCAAGGTATAAAAAGTTATATAATTTTATGAATTAGAAGGGACCTCAAATATTATCTAGTCCAACTTCCTTCCCAATATTAGAATTACCTCTGTAACATTCCTGATGAATAGTCATTTACTTAATGTCTTCAGAAGAAACTAATTTTCTGGCTACCAAGTTTTTTCTATGAATCAGACAAGCCCCATGGATAAATAAGTCCCTACCTATGACATTAATAAACAAAGTATACTGAGGCCTTTCATAATCTCTTCATGTTGGGCATTAATGTACTGCTTCCCAATCAGTAGGATGCTTTGATGCATAAATAAAATGAAGTGGAAGTAAGGAACAGGCTGGAGAGTATCAGGACTGGTACCATGTAGGTATACCTATAAAGTGGTTGTAGTGAGAAGTGTAGGTAAAGTAAACAAATGACTGTTGCCCATTGTTCTCAATAATTTCAAAAATGTGTCAATTTTTTTTTAAGTTGGAAAATTCCATATTAGTCCTCTGACAAAAGGAAAAATGGCAAAAAGGCCTCTCTCCACCTTTTTCTTTGTTCATTTCTAGCAGAGACAACCCAAACAGAACTCACCCAAAAATGGTCAACCTCTTATCAACAGATATAGAAGGGTCTATTCCAAGGCAAAGGAGTTGAATTAGATAATTTTTCAGGTCTCTCCCAGTTCTAGAATTCTAGACAATCATTTCAGTGAAAGACAATATCCAGATGGGATTTACCTCCCTCTATCAAACTTGGCACCACATACCATTTCTTGAACTGAAAAGATTTAAATAAGTATTCAATGCTGAAGCAATTTTAACCGTTAAATTTGAAGTGGATATAACAATTATTAAAAAAAAAAAATCTGGGTGGCTAGGTGTCGCAATGAATAGAGCACTAGCTCTGGAGTCAGGAGGACCTGAGTTCAAATATGACCTCAGACACTTAACCCAAAAATTAGCTGTGTGACTTTGGGCAAGTCACTTAACCCAAAAAAATGCCTTCCAAAAAGCAAATAAATAAATAAATCCATTTACCAAAGAATTATTTACTGACTTTTGTGCTAGGAGAAATGACCCATCTGTGAAACAATAAGCCATGTGGTAGTTTACACAAATTTTCTTTCCAGGAAAATAGCTCCATCTTGTGGACAGAGAGAAGCACAGGCAACTAGAGTTTAAACACATGTGGCAGTGAGGACTTCTTGACCTTCCTTACTGAAGTCTGTGGCTATGTAACCAGCTGATTAAAATAGGATGCTAACAAAGCCAAGAAAGGTACTTTGCTCTGTTCCATAACCAAACCTGTGTTGGTCTTTTAGTTACTAACTAGCTGTATGACTGTGGCCAATTGTGTGAACTCTCTGGGACTCAAGTGTTCTCTAGGGTTCCCTGTAGCTCTACGGCACTTAATTACAAAGAGGACAGAAAGTAAGTAGAACAACCGGGTGCGAATTCATCCTTTACTACTAAAAAGGTCAATGTTCACACCACACTGATGTCACAATCAGTAGTGTTAATTTTGTATATCCAGGAAGATACATGTTTACTAGGGGCTGCTAGAGTGATACTGGGATTTGTCTACTGAAGGCTTATCACGACTACAGGAGCAACCCTTTCAGCAGAGGTTGTCTGAAACTGTTATGAATTAGAGAATATGAAATTAAGTAAGTGAATTAAAAGGAAAAAAACTCATGTTTCTCCTTTCCAAGACAAGGAAGGAAACCATGAACATATTAAGTATGCTAAAGCCAGGGTATTTTCAATTTAGTTAAAACCCCAAAGTACCCTAACAAAGTTATTAAAGCACTAGTTCCCAATCTTTAGTTATAACTCAGTCAGGTTGCCAAGAATTTACAGCAAGGTTATGAATGATCCTTAGAAAAACAGTGTTCCCCAATGTTATTCCAGACATGGATCAGGGAAGAAAGGAAGTGATAACTTGAAGGAGAGGACTGTCCCCCAGCCATGGCCAATAGGAAGCAGTGCCTCCTTCTGAAGTGGCCACTACCATTTCTACTATTTGTCTGAACCCTTGGGGATCACAAGGCAGAGAGAAGGGGGAGCAAGTGGCCTAAGGTTTACTTTACACATACCCTGCAGTTAGAAAGCTATGCTTATATCATGACAACCATTGTTATATCCATGAATTTTATCACTCACAAATGCAGTATAGTTGGATCCCAAAGGGGACTGGGTAGCAGAGTGACAAGACCGCACCAACCTCAACCCATCTTCCACTCTTAGCTGCTAAAACAGGAAACACAGATTGGTTTATGATCTGGCCATCATTCAACAGGGCCTGACAATTATATAACTGAAAAATATCTATAAAGCTGCTCCAATACATAATGCAGGCTTTCTATTTCCGGTGATTCCTATCACTGTCATAACTGAAACTATCAATATGAGCAAATTAAAGAGTGAGATACCTTCAATCTGAACGGAGAGAATTCCTAAGTCCCGGAGTTGCTGATTGTTGTTCTGAGCCAGAATTCGTAACCGTTCTGCAGCTTCCCGGGGGATGCTAAACGTAACACGGACACTGTTCCAAGGTTCTACCTTCTGTACTTTGAGCTTATTGGATTCTTGGTTAAAAGAGAAATAGAAAAAAAAATGTGTCAGCCACGGAAAGGAGCTCAATATGCTCTTCCCAGCCATCTTCTCACAGTGATGCCTACATTCTAGTTATAATCATCCTTGGCTTCCCACTGCAACCTTGGATTCTGCTCCTCAGCCTCTCGACCCCAAGAGACGAAAGTCTGCCCACCTTCTCTGGAATGAAGTCTCCATATGATGCTGCCTCATATATACCTGGCCCTCCCTTTCTAGTTCCATTCTATAGGTTGTCTTTCCCCATTAGGATGTAAACTCCTTGAGATCAGGGAGTATCTTGCTTGCTTGTATTTGTAACCTCAGTGTTAGCATAGAGCCTGGTACACAAAAATACATGCTTTGTCTGTTGATCTGGATAAGCAAGAAAGCTCATGACACCTCTTCCATTAAGTTATCATCCTTTTCTGCCAAGTTTCACCATAAAAGAATCTTCACAGCAGTACAGGGGCAAGAAAGGTTAAAGCATTTCAATTTATTACCATTATAGTACTCAAAGTAGAAAAAGTAAGGCCAAAGAGAAGGGACAGTCTCAACAAGCTATCAGAAACTTTCTTCACGAGAGGGTTTGGCTTTACATTTCTCAAGTGCATTCTTCTTCACTGAATCTTTCCTCATCCTTCAAGTCAGAAGTATTATTTTTTTCTGGGATATCACATAGCACTTCAGACTTCTCATGCTCTCATCATATTCTATTATGCTTTATGGCTATTACATATTTATATGTCTTCTTTCCCCCATTAGTTTGTGAGCTGACAACAGGGGTCATGACTTATGTCTTTTTTGTATTTCCTCCAATACACAGTGCTCTGTACCTAGTAAGCATTTAATAAATGGATGAATGAATAATGCATTTCTCAATCTAAATAAACAGCAAGTATTTCAAGTTATTACACACAAAATAGTCTGTAATTCAGACATCAGTCATTTGAACTCCCAATCTCTTCAATTATTCATTCATTCATAAAAGCATTTGTTAAGCACTTAAAATGTGCCAGGCACTGTAACAGGCAACAGGGATATAAAAACAAGAACAAAACAAACTCTGATTGCAAAAAACTTACACTCTATTAGAGGAAAACAACATAAGCACATAAATAAAAAACTCCACACAAAGCAAATAAAAAGTAATTTTCAGTGGGTTAAGCTCATTTAAGCTGAGCCTTATAAAGAGCTAAGAATTCAGAGTGAGAGGTGAGAAGCAAGTACACATCAGGAATAAGTATTAAAATAGATGAAATATCCCAAATAGGGACTAGAAGCTTAGGCTGAAACAGAATGTGCAAAAGAACAATGTACAAAAACTCTAGAATGATGGTTGAATGCAGAAGGACATTAAATGCCAAGCAGAGTTGTTCATGTTTGTTTGTTTTTTTATCATAGAGGTAAGAGGGAGTTACTAGAGCTTCTTGGGCAAAGCAGTGACATGCAGTATGGATAAGAAAAATGAGAAAATAGAGGCAAAAAGACCGACCAGGAAGCTACTAGAATAGTCTAGACAACAGGTGAGATGGGACTGAATTTGAGGTGTGAGGTGTGTAAGTCAAGGGAAGGGGACAGATGTCAAAGACGTTGTGGAAACAGAATCAATGAGACTTGGCATAATGAGAATTGGATACAAGGCATGAGAGAGAAGAATTGGAGACAACTCCTCAGTCATAAACCAGGGTGACAAGAAGGATGGTGGTACTTTCAATAGAAATAGGGCAGTTAGGAAGAGGAGAGTTTTCAAAAACAAGTCTTGTTTTGGATACACTGAGGTTGAGATACCCATGGGGCATCCAGTTAAAGATGTTCAATAGGCACCTGGTTACATGCCACTAGCATTCAGGGAGAAACCAGGTCTGAATATACAAATCAAGGAACCATCTGCATATAAGGTGAACCCACAGGAGTTGATGAAACTACTGTGAATTCATCCAGATTTGGGAAGTTTCACTGTAATGAAGCCTGGGGAAGCAGGCTATATTACAATAAAACATAGCCTTAGCTCAAGACTTAGGACCTAGAAGAAGATGTCTTGAAGAAGTCTTGGCTCGGCCAGTTAATTAAATAGCAAAATTGTTGTTATTTTCAATTTTGAGCTGCAAAGGGTCTGAGATGTTAGGTAATCCAACTGCCAGCTAGTAGATGAGGAAACTGAGACACAGAGAAGTCAAGTGACCTCCCCAAGGCCACACAGATACCAAGTAACAAAACAGGGATTAAAATCAGGTTCTCCAACCCTTAATCCAGTACTTTTTCCTACTGCCTAACGATAAGACTCTGGGCTAGTCATGTAACCTTTCTAAGTCTTGGTTTTCTAACTGGTGAAAGGAGGATAGTCATTACTACACTGCCTATCTTACAGGACTATTAGGAAATCTCTTTGCCTACTGGAAAGCATTACATATAGATGTTATTACTACTGAAAATTAACTTAGTTTAAATTGAGTATACAAATTGAGGACAGTGGGTTAAAGAGAGAATAATAATGAAAGACTTACAAGAAAGGCAAGTTTTAAAGGGAGGGACACAGAAGGTGAATGAGAAAAAGTGAATTCCAAAAAGAAGGTAGAAACAAGTAAGAGTATATGAATATTAGACTGAGGTGACAGTACAAAAGAACTGAAAAAAAGATGAAAGGCTTGGCAGTAATGAGGACTAAGGTAGACAAGATAAAACATACTGGCAGCAGTCCCAGAATGCTAGGTTCATGAATTTAGATTCAATACAAGGAATAATTCTAAGTTACAGTGACAGGTGGAAATGCCAAAATGGTGTAAGGGAAATAGCACAGGACTAAGAGTCTGGAAACCTGGATTCTAATCCAGATTCTCTAGTATCTCACTGCAGGCCTTTGACAAGTGATATGCTTTTCCTGGACTTCAGTTTCTTCCTTTCTGTAAAATACAGGTACTGGATTAAATGGGCTCAGAGGTTTCTTCTAGGTTTTAAATTCTATCACTCTCAGACTCTTAAGTTTCAATTATAGGATGGAAGGCCATCCTACTCCTAGCCCCATTATGGTCCAATGGGGGGGTCTAATAAAGACAGTCTATTATAATGGGTAATCATGTTTGAGATTAAGTGTTGAGCTTGACAACTGCTAAGGTTGCTTCTAACATTAGAGTTCTATGATTTTTTGAGGAGAGGTCTAGTGGGCTAACTGAAGAGATTGACAGGGGCTCTTGGAATGCCTTTCAAGTCTTCTGGGACAGGATAAAGTCTTAGGCAGAAGGGGAAATGACCCTCCTGTTACTGGCTCTAGGAAAGGCTTTAAGAACATAAACCACTTCATAAAGCCTTAATCAAACTCTCTTGAAAAGAGAATCAAAGGTTTTCAGAGAGAGCATATGCAAATGTAAAGGTCATTCAGAAGTATGGAATTGCCTAAAAGCACTTTCTATTTTAGCACAAATATTCAGACCTAATACTACTATTTTAAATTCAGTGACTTTGTAATATATCCTAAAATCACCAAACAACAGGGATTCTATATCTTAGTAAGTCAGCAAAGCAATGCCAAATGCACCAACTTAACATGATTTAATAGCTGCTTTGTGAATAAAAAGGTTCTTAGTATATAATATACATTGATAAATATGACTGACAAATACAAGGCTCTGAATACATGTGCTAAATAACTGCTAAATAAGTTGGTTTAAAGAATCCAAATTCCTTGAAAAATGGTATCTTCTCCACAGAAAACAAATTACACTACAGAAAAGTTAATTCAGGTAAGAAGAAATCAGAATTTGGGGTAATTCTGAGAGGACCTACACTGAAGTCTGCCTTAGTACTAGGGTGTTAGTGTTAAGCACAAGACTTCTGGGAAAATTTTAAGAGGACAAATTCTTCTAGTCTTCTTTAGTACTTATGTGTAATTATATGTATATAAGCTAACTGCTAAATCATTCTTACCTAGGAAAACACATTCTAGGGACATTAGACAAAACTCAGCCTAGTTACAATCTCCCATCTGAAAATAACACGCTTTAATTTCTTTTTAAATTTCTACAATTCAAAATTTTTTTTTTTTACTAATTCAAACCATGATCCAATCTGGTCACTCTCATATTCCTGCAAATGAGGTGTGACTATTTATAATTCAAGATAACCACATAAATACTAGAAAAGACTCTTAAAGCAGATTACCCATATGCAAAAGACTGGGAACATTCTCCAATATGGTGTCCAATTTCCATTTCAAGTCAGTATCATCTATGTTTCCTTTGAAAGCCATAAAGATAGTAGAATCCCCCAAAATACTGTCATGTTTTGCGTCATCATCTTCCAGTTCAGAGTCAAAATCCACCTCTGAGTCTTCCATTGTTGGTGAGCACAAGGAAGTATAAATATCTTCTAAGTTTGGAAGGTCATCCAAAACCATGGTGATGATTATTCAGTATAAAAACACCATGTAGACAGTGAGGCAACCTTTTAAACGAGAGAAAAAAATGACAAAATTTCTCATTGTGCATATATTACAATGTACATTTATGTATTTCAGCTGTATTCCACAGTACTGTGAAAGCTGTAATTTATTTGTCAAGCAATAAGACAGCACCCCCCCAAAAGGAATTTTTTAAAATGTCTTTAATTGAGATGTCCCAATAAGCATAAACATAACAGAATTAGAAACTGGCATATCTAATCCCTCCCTATCAATAAAAAGTAAGAGGACTATGGGTGTGGAATACTGATTGCTGTACACACTGTCAGTTTACTAAGTTTTACTTAAAGATTTTCTTTACTATAAAGGACCCTGGACCAGGATAGGTGGTATATTGGCAAATGAGCAGTGTAAAAAAGGAAAAGGCATCAATAAAGCTTTTTTTAAAGAGTGCTTTAAATTTGAGAAGAATATTTCTTTTTATTCCATTTCATGTTACCTTCATAAACATATGGGATATGTGGCGGTGGGGGAAGGAGTAGTGAGGGGGCAAATGTAAAATAAGAATTAAGTTTAACTCTATAAATATTTATTCAGCACTGATCATGTATCTGGTACTGTATATATCTCATCTAGGAAATACATATACAGACACATATCTGGAAGCCCAATCTATCACTCTTCTTCTATGTCCATAAATTATACCAAGAAAGATAAATATTTATTGAAAGATAGCTAGAGAAGGTGATTCAATAACATAATGAATTATCCACAAGTGATTAAGTCTCAAAAGTTACTTTGGGTAGTATTGATGTGATTTTTGTTTCCTTGAGTGAGGGACATCCACAGGACAAAAACAAAATCTGCAGTACATTTTAAAATATCTTTCTCTACCTGGGAACTGTTCGGGAGAAAGAAAAAAAAAAGCAACACTTGATCACTGAAAAAAGTTTAAAAGGAACTGAATTTAAAAGAATTAAATTTTTTAATTAAATTTTTTTTAATTTAAAAGAAAATGAATATGATAAATACAGAAAAACATGGGAAAACTTATATGAACAGATGCAAAATGAAGTAAACAACTAAGAAAATGTTATATACATTAACTACAACAGTGCAAATGGAGAAAAAAATTTAAACTCAATGCTTCAAAATTGTATGACTACATTTAGCTCCAAAAAAAAAAAAAAAGAAACAAACAAGAAGGCACTCTCTCCTACTTCTTTGAAGAGGTAGGGGACTAAAAGCATATATTGCCCAGTTTTTTAAATAGGTTGATTAGTTTTGCTTAACTTTAATTCTTTGTTATAAAGTATTGCTCTCTAAGAAAGGGAAAAGAAGAGATAAGCTAGGAAATGTAAGTGATGAAAAAAATGTATTAATAAAAATTTACTTCAAAATGCAAAAAAAAAAAAAAAAAGCTACCTAGGTATGTCACACTTAGCAGTCATGAAGCAGCTGATGACTTTGTTCTACAACAGTGGACCCTCATAGCATCAGGATTTGGGTATTATATTGGCAAACATCATTGATCAAAAGAAGCCCAAAATTATTGTATGTGATTACTTTATTTAATGAATATCATCCTAATATATAATAAAATTAACATAAAATTACAATGCACCAAGTTTTACCAGATAAAATTTTACTACCATAAATTTGTTAATTTACTACATGCTTTTAGTCATCTGGATAGAACCAAGAAAAAGAAAAAAATTATCCTTCAATACAAAAAACATTATGGCTGGGTCTTACAAAAGTATTTCAGGTTTTTGGGTGTAATTCTTTAACATGCATCATGTAATGTTTATATTGCAGTGACCAATGTTTGTGTGACCAATCTTCTACTAGATGTGTTAGCAATTTGAGAGCAAGTACCATGTATCATCTAAACAAGGCAGCACCTAGCACAGTGGGTATTTAATAAATGTTCAATGAATGAATGAAAAAAAAAACAAATGGCTTAACCTTCTCTTTCAGGTACACATTTCTTGCCAGCTATTGAAGATTATTTTTCTAAAAAGAGATTTCCTTACTTTGAATTTACTTTACTCATCTTGAAGCATTCCAGAAAGAACAGGTTTTACTCACCAAACCTTAAAAAAGTACAACCCCTCAGCAGCTGGACTTAGATTCAGAGGGTGGTAGGGTCATGGCTCATGGCTTAGGTCATGCTGGTGGATGAAATCCTGCTCAACAACCAGGGAAGCATGATTTTCCATACTTAGCTTATCTGTCCCAACAATAACTAGATGCAATTCCCTACAGGAACCAGTATATGTTTCTTTGCTGGCCCATAAAGACTAAAGTTCAATTATCTTCACTACAGCCTTGGTGAAATAAGCAAAGATTTTGATTATTGGCTAAGACTACTAAGAGAGTGTCTTCATGAGATGATCAAAATCATTAATTTAGCTCCCACTCTGATGTTCTAGAGCCACAGACAATGAAAAATGAAGTTGGTTTTGGTTCACAGAATTTAGAGCTAAATGATAATTTTAAGTCCAAACTCCCTTTTTTTTTTATAGATGTAGCCCGGAAAGGTTAAGTGATGTGATCAAGGTTATACAAGCAGTACCTAAGACAGTCAGAATTTGCACCCAAGAAAATAGTCAATAAATATTTATTAAGTACTTACCATGGGTCAGATACTGGGAATACAAAAAGAAGCAAAAGACAGTGCCTGCCCTCGAGAAGGCCACAACCAAACAGAATATGTACAAACAATTTACATACAGGATAAGCAAGAAATAATCAAAGAGAAGGATGGCACTAGAATCAAGTGGGAGTTAGAAAAGACTTCTTGTAGAGGATGGGACTTTAGTTGGGACTTGAAGGAAGCCAGGAGCAGAGGAGGGAGAACATTGCAGGTATGGGCAACAGGCAGAAAAGATGCCTAGAGCGAAGAGATGGAGTGCTTTGTTCACAAAAACAGCCATGAGACCAGTGTTAACTGGATCAAAGAGTAAAATAGGGAGTAAGGATGAAGAAAGACTGGAGTAAGGTCCTCTGACTCAAAAGACTGTGCCCTTTACAAGGCATCAGGAGGCCTTTCTAGACAAGGTAATAATAATTTTTTTTAAAAAAAGGTTCATAATGGTTTCTAGAAATCCTATTTAGAGAAACAAAAGAAAGAACACTTATAGATGCTAAGGAGAGTAAATTAAGCCTCAAAATCCTTTTGAGCAGGTATTACTGTTACAATCCTTTTTAATCAGGGGAAAATAGGGAGACAAAGAGAATTGCCAGTGCTTCCTAAACACTCACCCAAAGTCTCTCACATAGATATGGTTTCACTTACCAAAATGATGTCTTGTCTTATCATTTAGCCAGACTACTGCCTTAAACTCCAAACAAACAGGCATTTGGGTACCTGTACTTTGCAGTAACAGTTGGGAAAAAAAGGGGGAAAATAAAATCATAATGTTACATAAGTAATTGTTACAAAGGTGATCTACATTTGCCACAGCAATCAATGTGAAATAAATGTTTTTAATTGATGCATTTTCTACAGGCGATGGTTTCAATATTTTTAAATGGTACAAAAAAACCTGATTTTCATTAAGTTTGAGAAAAGACCTGTTACTAAGAACTCAATGTGGTGAAGAAATCACATAAGGTGAGAATTCCCTCTTAATTCAGTGCCAGTGTAATATGGAAATTTTCACTTAATCTGAGGACATTTAAAGTGTGACTCCCTTCATCAAGTATAGAAACTCCTAGATCACAGGATGAGAGCATTAAAAAAAAAAAAGAACTCAGTAGTCTAACAAATAAATGACACCTGTCACAAAATTTTAATGTTTCAGTTTAATTTGTAAGGTACATACAAAGTAACTGGGAGAATAATTAACATGAACTGTTCAAAGGACATAGCCCTAAGAGATTTAATATGAGGCAGATCCTATCCCTCCAACCCCTCTCATAATGTTCTTATACACTACTATGTATTTCTGTCTAGTCCAGAGACCTCAGGGGCCAAGTTAGGCAAACCACTAAATAGAGAAGGTTAGTGCTCTGAATAGCTGACAAAATATCTGGTCAAGAAATTAGAATTTTAACAGATCATAAATAGTTAAAATAGCAGATTTCTTCTTTCTTGATTTCCATCTACAAGTCCCTCCCTCCAAGCTTCTTAAATACTATCACCTCATACCTGGTATACTGAGTTTCAGCTATCCCTTACTATCAGCAAATTGACTTCATTATTTAAGCCTCACTTTCTTCATCTGTATAATGGGGGCAATAATAATTACACTACCTATTTTACAGGATTTTTGTGAGGAAAGGTCTTGGCAAATTATAAAGTATGACATAAGCACAAGATATTATTACTATGCTGCATGAAAGGGGGACAATGCCAAATTCATATCTTTATCTAATACAGGCTGGGGCTGTGTATATATTAGACAATTAATAATTATATGTTGAATTAAACTGACCCCCTCCAACAAAAGGTTCAGGTCAACAATCTTATTATCTTAGCTAAAGAAAAAATTAAGAAACTGACCTATTAAACCTCCATCTTAACATAAATTGACACATGTGGTAAGAAACTTGACCTTGGCACATTAGGCCTAAAAGACAAAATCAAAAGCTCAAAGGAAATCTCATACTAGATGCTATATTAGAAGGCTAAATATCCTGAAGAATAACAAATGTTACAATCTTCCAGATCTCTAAACAAAGTTTACAATGGGCTTGGAGTTTTTATCCTTTATGACCCAGCAACAACAACAAAAAAACACAACAAAACAAGACTTTTTTTTTTTTTTGCTTTTTGGAGGGAAATTGGGGTTAAGTAACTTCCCCAAGGTCACACGGCTAGGTTTTTTTTGTTTGTGTGTGTGTTAAGTGTCTGAGGCCAGATCCGAACTCGGGTCCTTCTGACTCCAGGGCCAACACTCTCTACTCATTGCGCCACCTAGCCACCCCCAAAACAAGACATTTTTAATGCATTATCAAAAAGTATCAAAAATATAGTATAGGTTCTAGGCAGCATCTCTTTGTTATTTTTTTCTAAACTGGATCAATGATTTCATTTTCATAGGGAACACCTTTGGGGAAATACCTTTCAACTGTTCAGCAAGTTGTAGAGTTAGAGAGTTGTCTAGGACATGAAAAGCTTCAATGATTTGCCCGGGGCACAAGACCAGTACGTCAGACAGACCTGAACAATGGTCTTTCTGACGCTGAGGTCAATTCTCTATACACTCCACCAGGCCTGCACAACCTGTAGAGCATGTTCTCTACATTTTTCTCAAGCCATCTAAAATCCTATGGTGGGATGCAGGTTGTGCTGGCCTATACAATGCCATGCTGCCTCTCAAGATAATAAAAAATTCTTATCAATTAAACAATCAATTACTTTATGTAAACTGAGCAAAATTCAACAAATACTAAGTACCTACTATACTGAGAGCACTTTGCTAAGCTAGAAAAAGTACAAAGATAAATTAGACATTGACCTCTCTCTTTGCAGACTTTAGAGACTTGGCAGGGGATATGACACTTATACAAATAACCATAATGCAAAACAGATTAAGCTAAGTGTATAAGAAGTATAAACCAAGTGTTTTGTAAGCTCCATGGAAGGAATTGAAAGACTTCATTTCTCACTAGGGGAATTATGAAAAACTTAAAAGAAGGTGTGGATCTTGAATGATGGGAAGCCTTTCAAAATGCAGAGATGGGGTAGAGAAGGGAGGAGTTGATAGAGGGCATTTCAAGCATAGGTAGTTGAATTAGTAAAAGCCTAGGGAAGACACAGGACATAAAAAGGTAATGTGGAATAGTTCAGCTGGATGGAGCATAGGAAGGGATTTATTATGAGATTTAAGACTGGTCTAGAAAGTTAGGGTAGCACTGTCTGGAAAGGAAGTATAAAGCCCTATGCTTAGTGCTAAGGTCACTAACACTCAGATCCTGCCCTATGGATACTTGGGCCTCTTCTTTCTCTAACAATAATTACTAAGAATTAATTGTACATAGAAACAATCCCTTTGATCCTATTCCTCAGCTATTATCCTCCTTTAAGCACAGAATTTCTAGAATTTAAAATCTGTAAGACCTATACCCAACATAGATGATAATAACATAATGAGGGCTAGTGAACAACATGGACAGATCTTTGAGTGATCATATAGACCTGTCAAATTCAGCCTCCATCTGTTTGTTGAGAACTGCCAGGGAATTCATGGATCCAACCCTCAGGAAAAAAAAAAAAAAGAATAGAGGAGGATCAGGAAGGATCCTAAAATCACAAAGCCCTAATGTTAGAAGAGGAATCAGAGAGTATCTTGTCCAAGGATTACCGAAGCAAGAATCTCCTCTACAAACCTCCCCAGGAAGTCCCTAAGTCTATGCTGAATTACCTTTGATAATAAAAACCTCAAACTTCAGAGGCAGCCTATTCTATTTTAAAATAACTCTTTATTTGTTAGAAAATTCTTCCTTATTGAACTGAAGTCTACCTCCCTATAAATTTTGCCATATAGCCTTGTTAGCTCCACTGGACACCATGGAGGATAAATCTAATCATTCCTCCTCATGACATTCCTTCTCATGAGTTGAAACCAGAGTAGGACGGCAGCTATTCCCTTATCACCTTCTATCATTATTCCTGCAGGAGAAAAATAAGAGAATGATCAAGTAGCAGGAAAAAAAATTTCATCTAATTTCATGGCCTGGGAAATTTATTGGCCTTATCATCATTAGGAAGATCCTAATCACCAAATGAAAGCCTTTGGAAGGCATAATGGAAGAACCTGAATCAGAAGAAGGATCCTGCATCAGAATTCTTTCAATTGAGTTTAGAAATGAGAGACCTGACAAAATTATATATTCCAATCATTACCGGAAGCAAAAAGCCCTCCAACAGTCTCCACTTGAAGAGTCTTTATAGATCCCATTTCTCCTCAGCCAAAAGGCAGTGCCAGTGAGGCACACAGATAACTGGGGAGTGCAAGCAGGTGCCTCCGGCCTCTAGTAAATGCTCCACTATATATGCTCTGTAAACACTACAGTGCCACACTCAACAGGAACTCAAACTATATGAATCAATTATGATATGATGATAGGTTTCCTTTAGTTTCACACAGAGATGACGTTCTTCACAGTAAACACTTTTATTGCTTCCAGAATACAAATTCTTTTTTTTTTTTTTTGCTTTTTGGAGGGCAATTGGGGTTAAGTGACTTGCCCAAGGTCACATGGCTAGTTTTTGTGTTAAGCGTCTGAGGCCAAATTTGAACTCAAGTCCTCCTGACTCCAGGGCCCAAGCTCAATTCACTGTGCCACCTAGCGGCCCCTAGAATACAAACTCTTAACAGAATCATTTCCCACCCCTCACACCCCCAAGGGATTTCCCTCCACAAAAGCATTTCAGCAACAATTCCACAACTTCAGATCTTCCAGGAATTACTTGAGGCGATCTGACAGATTAAATGACTTGCCTAGGGCCATAAAGCCAAATTGCAGGATTTGAATCTGGGCTTCTCAGCCTCAGAGGCAAGATCTCAATGCATTATGCCATTTAGCATTCTCATCAAGAACCATAAAGGCAAAAATTTAACACAGCATGTGCATGGAAGTTATTTTTATTACTACAGCTGCAAGCACTCCTACACCTGATCCAACCCATCACACAATGAAGGAAACACTTCTTTACCCCCCCCCCACTTTTTAGCTCATTTTGGTTTGCTGCCTTCCTTCATTAGAATATAAGCTCTTTGAGGGCAGAGGCTTTCTTCCTTCTTGTATTAGCAGCCTCAGTAATCAGAATGTTCATTCCCACAAGATACAGACAGTTCTGACTTTTCTGCAGGTCTCACATGAGATGATTTAATGTGCATTTGTGTGAATTTGCCAGGGGAAGTGAAGGGAGGGGAAGGAATCGAGAAGGGGCCGTTTCATGGTTCCAGGTCAGGTGGGGGCCAGAGATAGGAGAAGTTGGGCAAGAGTACAGGAGACCATGAATCACTCAGGGCAGGAGCAGAGAGAGAGCTCTGTACTCTACGATAAAGTTAACAGAGGTGGGTTTTCTTTTTTGGAATGAGGACTTCTTTCAGATTCTTTGTGTAAAGTCAAATTTGTTTAATGCAAATTTACATAAAGTGGGAACTGTCTATGTTGGGAAAAGTCACTTAGTACAGCAGAAAGAACACTGCTGGTTTCAAATCCTGTCTACCTTTATGACCTTGGGCAAATCACATAACCTCCCTAGACCCCAATTTCTTCATTTGTAAAATTAGGCAGGCCTATAGACCCCTTCTACATCTGGATCTATGGCTTGTGATCCTATGACCTCTCCAAGCCTGTTTCCTTATTGGTAAAAAGGATTAATAAGGTCCCTCTGAGTTCTAAAATCCTTTGATAATAGATATGGCCATCCATGAACTTCTGTTTGAATATTTTCTATGATAGGAAGCATTCCCATTCCATTTATAAATGTATTTAATTTCTATAAAGTTTTTCTTGAGATTTAAACATAACCCATCTCTCTCAAAATAACTACGATAAAAATACCTACATTTGTACAGTACCCTATACAAATAGGACTTTATCTTCTTTGATCTGTGAATATGTCAAGGTGGTAATAGGAACCCCATTTCACCAATTAGACAGTGAGATAGGTTGAGAGATAAACCTTTTTTTTTTAACTTTTTTTATTAATGTGTACCTTCAGATATTTAAAAATTACCTTCACATTTCCTCCTACTGTTTTTTCCACTGCTCCTGAGATGAGACAATATAGTTCCTAAACCCTCACTATCCTTCACCCTTAAGGATCTTTCCTATATCCTACTTTTTCCAAATTATCTTCACCACAGAGAGCTCTATGACAAAAGTAAAAAGCCTTCCTTTATTGTATCCCATAATGCTAAGCAGGATAGTACAGTGGAAATGATCATGAACTTGGGAGTCAGGAAGGCCTTTAATTCAAATGTTACCTTTGATACACTATACCAATGTGACCCTGGGGAAGTCAGCAAGTCATATAACTTCTCAGAGACTAAGTTTCGTTATTTGTAAAATGGGAATTATAGCTGTCCATTCAGGGCTGTTGTCTAAGAATCAAATGACAATGTATATAAAGTGCTTTGCAAACATTAAAGCACTATATAAATGTAACCTATTATCTTTTAATGTTATGAACCACTTTATTTTAGCAAATTATGCTTGACAATATTTTAGAATTAACCTTAGAAAACAGGTTTGTGTTTTTAAAGGCCTCCAAACTCACCTGGCAATTTTCTACCTCCACAATCTCCAATTTTCTGGTAGGGCCACCCTCCTTCATCCCTATGTGCCACAAGTTGGCCAGAGAAGACATTCTAAAACCTGAAGATCTCTGCAGCAGGCCAGGAGGGTGGGGAATGGGGAGGTCCTGCAGTTGCAAAGCAGAAGAAAATGAGTCTGCAAAATGCTTACTGTGAAACCCAGCTAACCTAGATCATCATATTCACACGCAAAAATTGTTAAGGAGGACAACAACTAGCCAGAAAATAGAACAGACTTACCAGTGTTTCTATAAAACTATTTTCATCATTGTGATTACATTTTGATTCTAGCATCTGAGTACCAACCAAATGTACCATAATGAAGAAACTGAAATGGAAATTAAGAAAATAAAGTTGGAAAAATAACTACATCCTGAAGAAATCCTGGCTACAGACATACATTGAAGGATCCAATTTCCAGACATCTTGAAAAATGTAACATACCAAATGATGAGAAAAAAAAATCAGTATTATTCTCTAAAAAAAGCAACTGAGGGGACATCAGCAACTACTAAACTCATCTGCCTATTTTCAGATTAATATAAAATATTATGAAAATAATGTACACAATTACTAAGGTATAACTTTGATGAATATGCGAATGGAACAGGCAATTTCAATTTTCTACACTGGACTACATCTTCATAATCACAAAAGTGGCTGAAAAGTATAATGATAACAGTAATAATAGTAATAATATTAATAATAATGGCTAACATTTATGAGTGCCCACTCTGTGCCAGGCACTGCACTACATGCTTCACAACAATTTCATTTGGGCCTTACAACAATGCTGTGCTATTATTATCCCCATTTTACAGATGAGGAAACTGAGGAAAACAGATATTAAGTGATCTGTCCAGGGTCACACAGCTATTAAATGTCTGAAGCCAAATTTAAACTTGGTCTTCCTGATTTTAACTAAGGTACTTTATCTACTGTGACCCTTAGCTGCCAGGTTTCTTCTGTTTATTTGTTGTTTTTAAAGTATTTGAGAGGTGGCTAGGTGGCTCAGTGAATACAGCACAGGCCCTGGAGTCAGGAGAACCTGAGTTCAGATCTGGTCTCAGACACTTAACACTTACTAGGTGCGTGAAATTGGACAAGTCAGTTAACACCAACTGCCCTGCCTTGGCCCTCCAAAAAAGTAAAAAAAAAAGTATTTGAGTAGTTGGAGCAAAAAAGTAACCCCACAGACTATCCTCTGATGTGTTTCCATGCATATGTAAAAAACATGTAAGATTATTAGGCTGATAAAAATCACAGAAATAACTTAGTTCAATCCTCTATCAGTCTCGAGGTGGCATAAAACAGGAAGACACATATTCACCAAAGTGTTAGCTCCTGTTATAAAGGATTTTCTGGCAAAATCCCAATTGAAAAAGGGAGTTTTTAAAAAAATAAATTGTGAGGTACTCCAGAAACTTCGGTTTCCAGGTAACACTGCACTGATTGCATTGTGATTTCATTGAGATTCAAGGATACTCAAAAAACATCTCAAGATTCACCTGACCAAAAAAAAAAAAAAAAAGTGAAAAATGCGTAATGCTCCCAGATCATTGCATGCTGTTGGATGAGCAGTCCACTGAATTTATACAAGATGTATTTATGGAGATATCAATGAGCAATAAACTAAGCTCAAAATTGAATGGGAGGAACAGAGAGCTGGACTGCTTTTGGAAAATTGTGTAACACATTCAATGATGCCTCCTTGATAACACTAAAAACTGCCTTTTGAACACCAATATGGCTGGAAATCATGTGACACCACAATATCCAAAAAAATCAAGGTTTCTGGTAACTCAAAGGGTCATTGAGAGAGATGTATAATAGTAATATACTGTTTGATAAACTCAAAGATTCAAACTTCAGAATTCAATATCTGATAAAAATTGCTGGGAAAACTAGAAAGCAATTTGGCAGAAACTAGGCAGAGACCAACATCTCATGCCGAATACCAAAATAAGGTCAAAATGGGTAAATGATTTAGACATAAAAAGTAATGTCCTAAGTAAATTAGAGGAGCATAAAAATGTAACTTTGATTATATAAAATTAAAGGGTTTGGACAAACAAAACCAATACAACCAAGATCAGAAGGAAGTGGGGAAAAAAATTTACAGCAAGTTTTTCTGACAAAGGCCTCATTTCTCAAATATGTAGCAAAGTGAGTTAAATTTATAAGAATGCAAGTCATTCCCCAATTGATAAATGGTCAAATGATATGGACAGGAAATTTTCAGAAGAAATCAAAGTTAACAATAGTCACATAAAAAATAATCAAAATGACTATTGATTAGAGGAAAACAAATGAAAAAAACTCTGAAGTAGCACTTCACATCTATCAGATTGGCTAACATGACAGAAGAGGAAAAGGACAAATGCTGGAGGAGATGTGGAGAAACTGGGACAGTAATGCACTATTGGTGGAGTTGTGATCCAACCATTCTGGAAAGCAATTCATAATTGTGCCCAAAGAGCTATAAAATTGCATGCCAAAGAGCTCAAAGATATGGGGAAAACACCTATTTGTACAAAAGTATTTGTAACAGGTCTTTTTGTGGTGGCAAAGAAGTGGAAATTGAGGGGATATCCATCAACTGGGGAGTGGCTGAACAAGCGGTGGTATATGATTGTGATGGCATACTATTGTGCTCTAAGACATCAAGAGCAAGATGGTTCCAGAAAAATCTGGGAAGACAAACATGAACTGACGCAAAGTGAAGTGAGCAGACCTAGAAGAACACGGTACATAGTAACAGCAATATTGTAGTGATGGTCAACAATTCCAAAGGACCCACGATGAAAAAAATGTTATCCAACTTCAGGGAGAGAATTGATGAATTCTGAATGCAGACTGAAGCATTTTCACTCTTTATAGTTTTGGGGTTTTTTTTTTGGTGGTAGCACGGTTAATATGGAAGTATGTTTTGCATGATTTCACATGTCTAACTGATAACATGTTGCTTGCCTTCTCCATAGGTGGAGAAAGGACTGGCAGGAAGGTAAGAATTTTGAACTCAAAGTTTAAAAAAAAGAATGATGAAAATAAATTTTTAAAAATGTTAAAGAGAAAAAACAAAGTAGTGAAAAGCAGGCTACTACTTATCATGACTTATGTAAAGAAGTAGTACAAAAGATATCAACTCAGTCATGAGATGGCCCTTTTTACCTATCAAATGGTGTCTAATGTACTGGGTAGATTTATGGGAGGAAAAGGACAAAAATCACACGAGAAGACAAATTGTGAATGAGTTGTGAACTGTATAATTAGAAAGAGTACCTACACCAATGTGATTAAAGAACTACTAAAGAAAAATCCATTTAACATTTCTCTAGTGCTTTAAGATTTACAGAGCACAACTGAGTCAAATTTATAAGAATACAAGTCATTCCCCAATTGATAAATTGTCAAAGGATATGAACAGGCAATTTTTAGAAGAAATTAAAACAACCTATAGTCATATAAAAAAATGCTCTAAATCACTATTGATTAGAGAAATGAAAATCAAAACAACTCTGAGGTACCACATCACATCTATCAGATTGGCTAACATGACAAAACAGGCAAATGATAAATGTTAGAGAAGATGTGGGAAAATTGGAACACTAATGCATTGTTGGTGGAGTTGTGAACTTATCCAACCATTCTGGAGAGCAATTTGGAACTATGCCCAAAGGACTATAAAAATGTGCACACCCTTTGACCCAGCAATATCACTTCTAGGGCTGTATTCCAAAGATACCATAAAAACGGGAAAAGGATCCACATGTACAAAAATATTTACAGCAGTTCTTTTCTGTGGTGGCCAAGAACTGGAAATTGAGGGAATGCACATCAATTGCTGAATGGCTGAACAGGCTGTGGCATATGAATGTAATGGAATACTATTGGGCTATAAGAAATGAAACAGGAGAACTTCAAAAAAGCTGGAAAGACTTACATGAACTGATGCTGAGTGAAGTGATAAGAACCATGAGAACACTGTACACAGTAAGAGTCACAGTGTGTAATGACTAATTTTGATATACTTATCAAAAGTCTATCTCAGCAATGTAAGGACCTAAAACAATTCCAAAGGACTCATGATGGAAAATGCCATCCACATCCAAAGAACAACTATGGAGCATGAATACAGAGCAGACTATTTTCCTTTTTTGTTTCATTTTTTTTCTTTTTCATGGTTCCTCCCATTCATTCTAATTCTTCTATACAACACGACTAATGTGAAAATATGTTTAACAGGAATGTATATGTAAAGACTATTATCAGATTGAATGCCATCTTGGGGAAGGTGGGGTGAAGGGGGAGGAAATTTAAAACTGGTGGAAGTGAATGTTGAAAACTAAAAAAAATAAACTTATTTAAATAATTAATTTAAAAAAAGATTTACAAAGCACTCTCCTCATAACAAGCCTATGAAGTAGGTAACATGAGCATTATCATCACCATCTTACAGATGAGGAAACTGAGGCACTAAAAGGTAAAATGACCAGCCCAAGTTCACACATCTAGAAAGGAAGGATGAAAACTCAGATTTCCTAATTCTACAACCATAACCTCGCTTCTTTTTTACTTTAGTACATTTCCTCTTCCTCTCTGCCCCTGGAAAAGTGGTACAAGTCAATCTGAATATGAACAATACAAGGAAGTTGCTGATTGGGAGCTAATACATCCCTTAGCAGTTCTGTTGGATCATCTAGTTTCAAAAGGCCCTATCACGGTAAAAGCAGCTGCTGAGTGAGACCCAACTGGCTCTACTACTGGCTAGCAGAGGTAGTCCTAAAACAGGAGACACAACAGGTATCATTAGGTAGCCCACAACACATGTTCATCTACTTCAAGTCAAAGAGCCCAGAAAATACCTGGGAACAAGGTGAAGGAGGCACTGCCAGAACAATAGAACTAACCAAGATCCTCTCTACACTAAAAGGCATTTGCGACTCTCATTTATATAACCTAGTGGCCCAGATCCTATATTTAGGCATTCATGGCAAGTTCACGTACTTCCATTCCCCACACCCTTATTTTCATTGCCCCTTTTCTGACTCCAAAGTTCCAGATTGCAGGAGCTAAAGGAGCTCTTGGACATGAACTAGTTCAGAGCTTCTTAACCTGAGGTTATTTTTTTTAAAAATACTTTGATAACTGAACTTTAGTATAATTGGTTTCCTTTGTAATCATACGTATTTTATTTTATGCATTTAAGAACATGATTATGAGGAGTCTAAGGCACACAAAAAAAGGTCAAGAACTCCTGGCCTAGAGAATAAAATACAAATTCCTTAACTTGGTACCCAAGTTCTTCCACATCTCCACATTTTCCAAATTTTACATTACTCCCCCATTCCCTACACTCTACATTCCAAACTGGACCACTACACCTTCTCCTTCTTCCATGCAATCTGTCCTCCAGGCCTGGAATTAATTTCCCTCTTCATTTCTGCCTTTCAGAATCCTTGAAGATTCAAATTCAGATGCCTTTCCAGATTCCACTGACCTCCAAGGCCCCCACCCTAGGTGGTACTTATTTGTATATGTGAAATCACCCAACAGACTGTAAGATTCTTGAATAAATGAAAAAGCATTTAAATACTATGTGCCAGGCACTATGATAAACATTAGGGATACATTACACACACACACACACACACACACACACACACACACACACACACACACACACACACACAGAGTCTCTGTCCTCAAAAAGCTCACCTTTAATAGGAGAGGTAACACATATGGGGAAGTGTTGGTCAATTTTGGTCAGGGAAGATGGTCATGTCATTTTTTATCTTTATATCCTTAGCATCTAATACAATGCCTTAGATATTGTAGGCACTTGCTAGATATTTTTTTAAAAACTGAATTCACTTATTCATTCACTCATTCAATGAATATTTATTAAGTATTTACATTTACTACCTAGAGAACACTATGTTGGGTGCTGGAAAGATATAGTTTAGATAAAGCAAGTTTGTATAATTTTCGAGGAGCTTAAATTCTAGCAGAAGAATAAACATATACTAATACTACACAATAAGTGCATTACAGATATGTAGTAGTTCAACTAGCTCATTTTACAGATAAGGGAGCTGAGGCCCAGAGAGGTTAAGTGGCTTAACCAAGTTCTTTTAAGTTTTAACTGGCAGAACCTGGCTACTTGGAGCCAGACATTCTGGCTCCAAATTAACTTCTTTTTCTACTCCATAAACTGTAACTTTTATCAAATAAAACAACTTAGAAATAATCACATCACCATCAAAAGGGATTACAACTGCAGAGGAAAATTACAAGGTTATAATGTGGTTGAGGCACTGATTTTGAATACTTCAAAAAGAGAAGAATGAAATTTAAATTCAATTAAGTAAAATCTTTCAAAGCAAGCAAATATATATCTCTCCCTATTCTGGACTCTATTGTTGCTAAAATACTTGACAGTAGCCCTACATAAATGAAAAATTTAAGATACTTTCTGAGAAAGTGAATTTTTTAAATGATGAGAGTGAGAAATTTTACATCTCCCCAAACCAGAGAGGCAGCCTGACATAAAGGTTAGTGAACTGGACTTGAGGTAGGGAAGACCCCCAAATCAAATCCTGTCTTATTAGTTGTGTGACTCTGGGCAAGTCATTTAACCTCCATGTGCCTTCGTTTTCTTAACTGTGAAATGAGGATAATAACAGTAGCTAGTTCATAGTGTTGTTGTGGGAATTAAATGAGATGACACATGTAAAGCACTTTGTAAACCTGAACGTGCTGGGTACAAAAAATGGTGTGAGGTCTGAAAATTGTTACTGATCAGGGAAAATCTAATGGATGAGGTGACAAATGAGTTAAGAACAAAAGGATTGGGGCAGCTAGGTGGTGCAGTGAATAGGGAACTGGACCTGGGGTCAGGAGGACCTCAGATACCTAACACAAAAAGCAGCCGTGTGACCTTGGGCAAGTTGCTTAACCCCAACTGCCCTCCAAAAAGCAAAAAAGCAAAAAACCACAAGGACTAGTAAGGATTCAACAGTAGAGGATAATGATGATAATCTGTGTTTGAATAAAACAGTTTGTTTTAAGCACTGTACGGAGAGAGGGGAATAAAAAGAAACAAGGCTGAAAAGGTAGGAAGTCCCAAGCTGTAGAAGACCTAGAACTCCTGGCAAAGAAATCTGAACTTTACTTGGTAGGCAATAAAGAGTCTTTAAAGTTTTTTGAGCAGAGGAGCAACATGATCTATACATAAGAAAGCATATTCTGGTAGTAATATGAAGGATGAATTTGACAAGGTGGGAGGCCCCTAAAATAGAACTAGTGAATAGAAATGAGAACCTGTATCTCATTTGGTGGTATCATTGAGAAGAATGAGGGAATGGATGAATGAGATGTTGCAGAGGAATAGGCAGGACACTTGGTACCTAGTTGGATATGAGAGATGAGGAAAAGTAAAGAATAATAGATACCCCAAAGTTTTGAATATAGGAGGCACAGCAAATAGTGGTGAATTGAACAAAAATAGGGGAGACAGGAGGAGAGACCAAAGAAAAGAAATAAGCTTGATTTTGAACATGTTAGATTGAGGTGCCAAGAGGATATCTAGGTGAAGCTTTCTTGTAGGCAGTTGGAGATGCACATCTAGAGGTCAGGAGAGGTAAAAATTGGAGATAATTTGGGAGTTATCTACACAGATGCAGTAGTTGATGTATAAATGTTCATTTGTCAACGGAAAATGCAGAGAGAAGGAAAAAAGGGCTCAATACAGATGGTCAAAGAACATTCGTTAAGAGATAGAGACCAAGTTAAGGGCACAGTAGGGCACTGAAAAAGGTCAGAAAACCTCTGGAGTATGGTCTCTGACACTGACAAGTCAAGGGAATTGAAAACCATTGGATTTGGTGATTACAATGGTGATCCTAGAGAGGAAAAGTTTCAGTAGATAGATGGGAACTAAAATTCCATCTTAAAGGAGAGACTGGGTAATGAAGATGTGTAGGCATCTGGTATAGACAATTTTTCAAGATGTTTAGCAAAGACTGGGATGGTAGCTATATAAAAGTGGATAATTAAAATGAACATATTTGTAAACTGATGATATGGTACCAGTGGAGGAGAGACTGAAGAGATGAGTGTCTCAGAGGGACTGACTTCTTAAATATGGTGTTTAAAGAAAAAAATCAGGTAAAAGGATTAGCCTTAGAAAAAAGTCAGAATATCTTACTTCAGTGACTGGAGAGGAGACAGATTATGAGGAATTTGAAAAGGGAGAAAGGGGTTCTTTTTAGTGAAAGGAGAGGAGGGTAAGAAAAGAAAAACTGAGAACCAGTGACTGGAGGAAATGGGAGTTAATAAAATTTCAACAGAGTGCATTAGTCCAATCCACTAATTTTACAAATGGGGGAACTGAGACCTAGATGAAATATTAAAGTGACTTGTCTTAAATCACATAGGTAGTGGCAAGACCCTGAACTACCACCTATAGCCCAAAGCCTTTCTGACACCCTTATACTGCTTCACACAACTGATAAAATTTCCAAATACACAGGATTTAATAATCAGGTCATTCATCCATTCAAAACCTTTCAATTGCTCCTTATTGCTACACTAATAACTTCTCTCTCTGACTTTCAAAACCCTTCATAACCTGGCCCCAATCTTGTTATTTATTACTCCCCTTCCCAATCTACAGTAGAACCAAACTGGATTTCTCTCTGCTCTTCAGGCATGACACCTCCACTGGCCATTTGTGCCTTTGTACTGGCCATCCCCCACGCCTGGAATACAAGCCTGGCTTCCTCCAAGAAGCAGCTCAACCAAGACCTTTTACCCAACCTTTCCTGATACCCCCAACTGTAGCGCTCTCCTTCCCTACCTGGTTTCTGCATTTATTATGTATATCCTCAGACAAGGCGTCCCAAAAGTCTCTGTGCAGTTTTAAGCCTTTAAAGCTAGATTTCAAGCTCTCTGAGGACAGGGCCCTTTTCTTCTCTGCAATCCCAGCACCCTGCACGGTGCTCCGGGCAACGTTTAGGTCATGGGAAGTCCGGGGGACTCGCGGTGGGCTCCCTGCTCCAAATCGCTAGCTCTACACCTTGCTTCCTCAGCCCCACAATAAAGAGTTCTACTCGGATGGGGGTCCTTCCCTGCAGAGTGCCCTGGGGCACTGCCCCCACACAATGCCATTGCTCTTTAGTACATACAACGCGACGGGGCCCCAAGCATCTCGAGGCTTCATTCCTCCTCCCCACCTCGGGGGACTGTGTATCCTCTGGGAGGGAGAAGCCCTCTCCTTTGTAGCGCCCGCTGTCAAAGTCCCCGGCCGGGCCTCTGCCTCAGTGGCCCTCCCGTGTCCTTCCTGCCCTCCCCCACCTCCCTTCCCCCGGAGCACCCTCGCGCACACACACCCGACCCGGTAACCCCAGCACACAATGAGGTGGGCCTGCCCTGCACGCCCGCCCGGGCCGGGGCTAGGACACCTGCCTCCCCCGGGCCCCGCTGGGGGTTTGGGAGGCGGAGCTCGGATTGGGGCACCGCGGTGAGCCCCCTCCCCCGCCGCAGGCCTGACCCCAGCACCCCCCCCCAAGCCCTAGCCCCCCGCAGGCTGGGGCCAGCTCCCCAACATGGCGGCGGCGGGGAACTAGCGAGCCCGGCGGCGGGCGGCGGCTCTCGGTCTGGCCAGGCCTGTCATCCGCCCCGCGCGGCGGCGCCATTTTCCCGGGGCCAGGGACAAGGCTGGTCCCATTCGCGTACCGTCCCGACCTACCCCACCCCCCGGGACCCGGCCCGGGCTCCAGCCTCTGCCTCACCTGCGGCCCTGCCAGGGGCCTCCGACGGCGGCCCACTCTGGCCTGTGGCCTGCGACCTCCGTTCTGTCCGTCCCCGCGGCCCGGAGAGCCGGACAGCGGGACACCGGGGCTCCCGGACCCGGCAGCGGCCTCAGACCCGGCGGGGAGGGGGAGGGGAGGGGACCGGGGCCCGGGAGGGGGAGGGGAAGGGGAGAAGGAGGGGGAGGAGCGGGGCGGGGCCGGGCAGGCGGGGGCCTCGCGCACGTGACCGGAGCGAACGTCCCCGGGAGCTCGGGGCGGCCGCACGCACGCGCGCCCAGGCCCGCCCCACCCCACCCCGCCCTGGTCTCTCCTGGATGGAGCTTGGATTTTTTTTTTCCTCCCCGATCCTCGTCAGTTTTTCTTTCCTGCGCCCCATTGTAGCCTTGTATTCATTCCTTGTATATACATTCCTTGTAGCCTTGAATCCTTGCTCCCTTTTTTCCCGGCGGGATTCCGCATTCCCCGACTCCTCGTAGTGCAGAACCCACAGTACCCCCCCCCTCTTTTTGCAATCTCCAGCCTGAGTGGACTGTGCCCCCTCTGCCCTCTTAAGGAAATGGTAGCCAGAATTGGCCTTGTTCTTCTGCCTGGCTGGTTGGTTCCTCCGAACCTAGGCCCTCTGCTCTTGGCCCGTAGTCTGCCCTTCAGATATGCTGAGGAGGCAGTGACAGAACCAGTCCAAAATCTTCTTACTCCTATGGACTTGTGCCTTCCAGGGTTTCTATCCTCAGCTCTGGGCACTTACATTCTTAATGACTGGCCCAAGTACCTTTACGTGACTGAATGGTCTCAATTCCCAGGTTTAAAATTCTGTTCGAGATCCTGCATGTTAAATTTGGGGAACTAGTGGGGTATCTAGGTAGAGTCATAGGACTTAAGAGTTGGAGTGGCCCGGTGAGGCTAGAGACAGAGAACTGAAATTAGGGAGAGAGGTGGGGACTGGAAAGAAGGGTCATCTAAATTATCTCAGGCAGGTGAGCGATCAGCAGGAATGGCCTAAAAACCAACACAGATCTGAGGTCACTGTTGACATGTAAGAGCAGGGTTATGCATCTGCTAGATGGGAAATCAGGAGGCTTAGATGTACAAGAGGACACAAGTTGAAGGAACTCAGATTGTTTAACCGGGAGAAGAAAAGACAGGGGAAACATGATCAGTGTCTTCAGTTATTTGAAGAGCTGTCATATGGAAGAGGTTGTAGCTTTGTTCTTTTGGCTGCAGAAAATAAGTAGGAGCAATGGGGGGGGGAGTGGAAGTTACAGGGAAGGAGATTTGGGGGGGTCAATAAAAGGAAAAACTTGTTAACATGGAGAGCTCCACCTGTCAGGGTTGTTGAAAAAGGAATCTTTGTTCAGTTCTCAGTCAGACTATATATCTGGGGTTCCTTTCAACTCTTGGATTCTGTGCTTTGCATACCATCTCTATTAACTCAACACTGAGGACCTTGGGCATGTACCTTCCCTTCTCTGAGCCTAAGTTTCCATCTCAGTACAACTAGACGGTCAGTAAAAATTTCCAGCATTAATATTTAATGAGCTATAAGGAAAAAAGTACCAGATGACATACCCCACTTCACCCCATCTCCAGGACACAGCCTATTAGAGACTAAGGAAAATTAAAGAGAGGTTGGGAAGATCCACTTTCCCTCCCTAGGGTCTTTTCTTAGTGAACTTCATGGAACTGGAATTGTTTATGGGGTGAGTTAGAGGTGACATTGCCCAGAGGTAGAGAGATAGTCTAAACAGCCTCCAAGGTTGCAGATAGCCTGAAGTACTCATATTAGAAGCCTGAGTGAAGAGACCTCTCTCCCAAAAATTCAGCCATCTGTCCCAACTTTGACCTGGAGACCAGCTAACAGACCAAGCCAGAGATAAGATTTCTTAAGCAACTTTCTCTTTAATTCCTCTTGGGAAGTGGAAGCCCCTGAGCTGTTACCCGCCGCCCCCCCCCCACCCTTATGTGGCCCCTTCTCCCTGCACCTCTCCTTCAGATCCTCACTACTTCTGGGACAGAGAGGAGAAAGAGGGCCCCTTGCTTCTGAATGGTCAGTTAAAAAAAAAAAGTCATTTAAGAAATGAGACTGGGGAGAGGGAAGGGGAAAGATGCCATGGGTTGGTGGGAAGAAAGGATGGTTAGGGCCACCTGGGTGGGTTTTTTTGTTTTTGTTTTTAAGCAAGCATTTCCCTAAGCCTCTCAGGAGTGGGAAGTATTGGAAGGAGGCAGAACCATTCTTCTGGTCTGAGGTCTGTCAGGCCACACCCATCATCTGGAATTTGTCAATTATTCTGGAATGGGGTTTGATATAAATCTCTGGTCCCCAGGCCCTGGGCAGAGCTTGAAGGCACCAACCTCTGGTCTTCAGACCCACTCTGTGCCTGTCCCCCCTCCCTCCCTTGCCCAGGGGGAGGCAGGGCTCCAAGGGGCTCTTGGAACATGCAAAGGGGTATTTGTGCTGCAGCGCCTGCCCCTGCCCCAACCACCCAGCCCTACAAGATGGTGGCACCCGCTCCATCAGGGCTTCGAGGGTCTTTCACCCCAATGATGAAATTGTTGGTTCTCCGGCCTCCATGGACCCAGGATAGAACATCTACCTTCTCAACCCGATGGCCTCTAGCCTCCAGGAACTCAACCTCTTCCTCTGTGAATTCACCTGAAAGAAATCACATGCAACAAAATCAATTCAAACATTTATTTAGTATCTCCTCTATACAGAAATCTCTTTAGGTGTTTAGTAAACTCATATAAACCCACAAGTACTGGCCAAGAGGATTTATTTTTCAAGATTAGACAGGCTTGTCTGTCGAGAGCAAATCCCCTTTACTTCCCAAATTTCTCTCCAGTCCCCCAAATCCCTTTAATAGAGACAAATCCCAACATTCTCCTGGGATCGGATAGATGGAGTAAATTCCCTTGGGAGAATGATAGACTGCCAGAGTAGGAAGGGATTGTAGAGACCACTTACTCTAATCCTCACATTTCACAGGAGAAACAATCCCAGATGGCTTAGCTCTGGGACTTGTCACTAGTACTAGTCCAGCTTCTCCATTTTACAGATCAATCAATCAATGAGCATTTACGTCTTTTGAAAATATTTCTTTGGCTGCTATATGAAAGATAGACCGGAAGAGAGATGAACTTGAGGCTGGAAGACTAACTAGAATGCTATAGAATTAGTTCAGGCCCAGGGAAAATAAAGATGAAGGGAATGGGGCCTTGAGAGGTAAATGGATTGGCCTAAGGTCACATGACTACTGTCAGAGATAAATTAGCATTAACAGGGGAGCCTAAGTCCAACCTTCCTCATTTCAAAAGTAGGGAACCTAAGGCCCAGAAAGGAGGAAATGGCTGAATGTCTGTTACTTAGTGATTATTAGTTATTATTATTTTAGGTCTCAAAGCATTTTCCAAGAACAGTCTTTGGGAAGGTAGGAGGCAAGAGGGCACTGGGGATCAGAAGGGACATTGGGATAGAAGGGGTCACCGCTGAGGTGGGAAAAGGGCAGAGAAAGGGGTAGCTCTTGGTGTCTGGGATAAACTTTATAAACAGCAATTCTACCATTACCTGGCTGCCTTCATCTGTCCAGCCATAGCTTAAAGCTCTTCAGAGAACCTGCCTACTTGGGCTTCTCGACCTAAACTGAATTATTGGGTGAGTTCCTCCCCCTACCCCTCCCCTTCCAGCCCTCGAGGGCTCTAAACCCTGAGGTGAGGGAGGAAATGCCTATTAAAGAAAGACCACCACTAGAGAACTGGGTAGAGAAGACTAAAAGCTTCTAACTGATTTGTAGATGAACTTGACCTTTAATCTCTTTTGTCCTCAAATAACAGCAATTTAAAAGACAGTACTGTCTTTGTAAGCATTTTCAAGTTTACAAAACACTTTCTTCCCAATAACAGCCTGGAGGAAGGTAGAGCAAGTGGTTGTTAGGTTGTTTTCAATCTAGTCCAACTCTGTCTTTTCCCCATTTGGGGTTTTCTCCACGAAGACACAGCCATTTTTGCCATTTCCTTGTCTAGCTCATTTGGCCGAGTAAGAAATTGAGGCAAATAGGGTTAAAGTGACTTGCTCACGGTCACACAGCTAGTCTGAGGCCAGGTTTGAATTCAGGAAGATGAATCTTCCTGACTCCAGGTCTAGCACTTTATCCACTAGGCCACCTAGCTGTCCTCTATTGACTTTGAAAGTCACGTGTTTACATTATCAGTGCTCTCTTGCATTTTTATTTATTTTGTCAAACATTTCCCATTGACAGAGCACTTGGAAGTGTTGAGGGATCTGTGTGACACTGGTCCTGAGTTTGACACCTGAGTCCTACATAACTCTCTAAGACAAAAAGTATCAGAGATGGAAATTTTGTCACCCAGGAGCTCCCTATACTGATGAAATCACAGGTTCAGTCCTACTTGTTGGCTACAAAAGCTCTGGGGAGGGGAGAAGGATATAATTGGAAATGAACACAAAACAAAAATAAAATATATACATTCAAAATTTTTAAAGAGTGTTCGTGCCCCTAAATAATAAATAATGATGATAGCAACTCCTGTCCTATAGCTTTCTTCCTTATAAAGACCCTGAGTACATAAAAGGATTATTATCTTGGCAAAATTGACTAAGCATGGGGGGGGGGTGGAGAATGACTAAGTAATGAGTCAATTAACAAGCATTTATTAAGCACTTATGATGTGCCAGGTAAAGTGGTGTTCCTGCAGGTAGGGGGTAGGGTTGGGGGATGAGAGAGAGAGAGAGAGAGAGAGAGAGAGAGAGTGTGTGTGTGTGTGTGTGTCTCTGTGTGTGTGTGGCCTGAGACATCAGAAGGAAAGAGAAGCCTAAAAGTCCCCTTCTCAGGAGGCACTGAGGGTTGTACCTCCTGTAGGCGTGGCCCACCTAGGTTCCAGAATCAGGACCCCACCAGCCTGCCCTTCTCCCTATACTCACTGTCCACCTGAAGGATGTTGGATTGGAGCTCAGGGTGGAGGCGCCCTAGGGACAGGCTGTCACTCAGATTTCTGTTCATAGTCAGCACATTCACCAGGACCTGCAGGATGCCACAAAGGTGAGAGGGGCATACAGCAGGAAGTATCCCCAAGGAGCCCAGGCAAATCATCCCTTATAGCTGCAAAGCATTATATACTTTTAGGTACTAGGTGCTACAGTAATAAGGGTGTGCTGGAGCCAGCTTGAACTCGCTCACAAGTACCAGTGGTTAAATTTTCAATGTGAGCGTGTACACCTTAGAAATTGGCAAATGTTAGAAATCGGAGCTTGATTTATTGTTGTGCTGATTGTTTAGATTTAAGAAAATAATGGAGAAAATATTGTTAATGCAGATTAAATTTAAAAGTGTCATGGGCACAATTTTTTTTTCTGAGAGCCTGTTGTTAAACATTTACCAGCATACTCCTGTGGATAAATTAAAATCTTACCTCAGACATTTACTAACTGCTTTCGGGCAAAATGCTTAACTTCTATTTGCCTCAGTTTTTCCATCTGTAAAATCTGGATAATAATATCACCTACCTCCCAGGGTGGTTGTGAGTTTAAAACAAAATATTTGTAAAGCCCTTTTCCCACCTTAAAGCACTATATAAATGCTATTCTTTTTAATACTTAGCAAATCAAAGCACTTCGTCACCTACAATCTCAGACACTAACAATAGCCCCTTTGGGTCAGGAAAATCAGGGATTATTGTTCTGATTTGACAGAAGGGGAAACTAAAACACAAGGAAGGAAAGTGACTTGTCCACTAGCCACAGAAAGAGTTAGTGGCAGATCTGAACTAGAACCCTGGTCTGACTCCCTGTCCAATGTTCCTTTCATTATACCATGCTGCTTCACATTGTCTAATAATAATAGCTCACATTTCCATCACATTTTAAGGTATACAAGACACTTTACACAAAATAGCCCCGCAATGTAAACTGGGCAAGTATTACTCTGCCTATTTCACAGATGATGAAACTGAGGCTTACAGAAGTTAAATGATTTGTATTTACACAGTTAATGCCAGAACTACAATTGGATTCTAGGTCTGAATACTTCTTCAGTGCTCTTTGCACTGTGTTATTTATTTTTTTTTATACTATACTGTTAATAGTAGTAGTAGTAGTAGTAGTAGTAGTAGTAATAGCTAACATTTCTGTAGCATTTACTATATGCCAAGCACTGTGCTTTACAAATATTATTTCATTTGATCCTCACAACAACTCTAGGGAGAAGTGCTATTATTATGCCTATTTTACAGATGGGAAAACAAAGGCAAACAGAGGTTAAGTGACTTGTCCAGGGTTACAAAACTAGTAAATGTCTGAGACTGGATTTGAAGTCAGGTATTTCTGTTTCTAGGCCTGGCACTCTATCCACTATACCACCTAGCTGCCCTACTACATTGCTTCTCATGCTTCTTGGAAAAATAGAAAGACAACCTTAAAGTTCTTAAAAAAAAATTTGAATGGGGAAGTAGACCTGAGAAGGTGTGAGGAGGGAACTGTAGCCCTCTTCCCTCTCCCATTTCTCATGAACAAGTTGTCTGGGCCAAGGACTCAGTTCCCATACTGTTCTGTCAGAACGGACAAAGGGAAGGGCTCACCTGGGTGAGGCTGCTAAGTCCTCGGGCAGCACCATTGGCTCCCAGTGCCAGGTAAGTCCCGCAAAGTCCTTCAGCTGGCCTCACCACCGTGGGCAGCAGGAAGGACAGTGGCCTCTTCCCAGGATGAATGGCATTCTCCTGTCATAGTAACATAGATCTTATGGGTGATGGGAGGGGAACCTGAACTTACTCTTTTTGTCCCCAGTTTCTTTCAGGCTCAAAGAAATCTGGAGTAGGGAGCTTCAAACCCAGCTCTACCAGTACCCTTATTCCCCTGGGCCTCAGTCTAGTGTCTTTGAAATGGACAGAGTGTCCCCTCCCCAGGGCCATCTGGGAGGTATAATATATTATATATATATATATATATATATATATATATATATATATATATATAATGGGCTGGGGATAGAAGGATGAGAAAAGGGGTAGGGGGAGAGAATATAAGAGACATAAAGGAAAAGGGAATAGAAGGAAGCAGAGGAACAGAGGCCTCTCTTCAGGAAGCCTTTCTTGACTATCCAACCCCTAGTGAAATCTCTCCCAAATTTAATTCTTGTCTGGGATGTTATGTTAGTTATGTTTACATGCATATGAAGTGCTATGTTTCCCCAGCTAGTGTGGTTGGGCCCATAGCACCCAGCACAGGACTCGACAGATAGTTGACTCATTCATTCAACAAACATTTTCTGAGTACCTGCTGTGTACAAGGACCAGAGCAAAATACTTCAGAATGTGGAGTGAGGAGGGAGGAGATGGCAGGGAAGGAGGAAATGAATGAGTGGGGAAAGAGTCAGGACTTAGGAACAAAGCGTTTGATAGTAAAGTGGAGTAGGATGGAAGGTTGGGCTGCTTTAGAGGATTATTCCCAAAGTGCAAGGGAAAAAGAAGGGAGGGAGGGGAAGAGGAGGGCAGGGCAGCTAGACCAGCCTCGGAAGTACCAGGCTGGGTGCTGAGTGGTTTGCAGTTTTATTGGGCCAGGAGAAGTCCAGCATCTGACTGTTTAGCAGGATCCCAGAGGGTGTGATGAGGCCACTGCCAAAAGGGCGGTTCAGTGAGCTGCAGAGTAACAGGAGACATAGATGAGACCCCATCTCTTTCCTGGCTCTTCTCCATGGGGTAAGCCCACAGGATCAGCATTGCCCTCCTCGAACCCAAACCCAGTTCCCTGTTCCAGCAAAGGAAGGAGAAGATGCTTGCCATGGCAATCCCTCCTCCACCTCCCCAACCTGGATGGGCTCTGAACTCTGGGTTTCAAACTCTGGACACTGGACTGTACCTGACCACAGCTACAATGAAGTCATCAGGCCCCATCACCAGCACCTGTGCAGCTGTGGCACCACCATCCAGCTCATAGGCAGGCAGCAGTGAGCCAGGGTCTGCCTGTGAATCGTTGATGTGGCCCCGAAGGTACCCAGCCTCCAGCTTGCTGTGGGAACACAATAGATAGGGCTGAGAGGGGAGTGTAAAGAAGTCTTCTAGGGGCCAGGCAGGATTTAGATAGTGACCACCACACTCCTAGGAAAGGCAGGCTAAGGCTAAGAGAGAAAGAAGCAAGAGGTGAAAAGTGTGTGGTGGTTGTGGGGGATTATGAGGGAGACAGATAACCTTGAACTATCTCTCACACTGGGCAGCTGGGTGATACAGTGGATAGAGCCTGAGGCCTGGAGTTAGAAACACTTGAGTTCAAACCTGGCCTCAGACACTTGCTGTTCTGGGCAAGTCACTTAATCCTGTCTGCCTCGGTTTCCACATCTGTAAAATGAGCTGGACAAGGAAATGGCAAACCATCTCTACCAAGAAAACCCCAAAGGTGGTCATGAAGAATCAGACACAATTGAAAAATGACTGAACAACCACATCTCTCACATACCCATGTTCACACATACACTGTGTATATGCAGTATATATACACTGATACACATGCATCAAACTGTATACACACAAATATACATATACATCTCTTTACATTCATGCATTCATATTCATATGTTCACACATACAGATAGATACATGCATGTATGACTGATCTGACCATTCCTCTCTGTCCTTTGGTGGCTCATCATCCCTATCATTACCCTCAACTGTGGATAGTCCCTAAAGTTGCTCTAGGACCTATTTTCTTCTTTCTTTGTTTTCTTCTCTCTGCTTTGATGACCTTGTCAGCTCCCATGGGTCTAATTATCATTTCTAGTAATTCTCATCTCTATGCAAAAGACTTGAATATGCATATATTGAGCCCCAGTCTCCCCTGAGCTCCATTTCTGCCACACCAACTGACTGTTGGACACATAAGGCTAGATATCACAAAACATCTCAACTTCAACATGTCCAAAATGGGAACTTGTGATTTTTTTTCCCTAAAACCTACCCCTCTTCCAGTCTCCCAGGTGGGTTATCCTTGACTCTTCACTTTCCTTTACTATAGATATCCAATCAGTTACCAAATCTTTCTATTTCTGTGGCTACATTTCTCATATATGGTCCCTTTTCTTATTCATGCTGCTACAATCTTAGATCAGCCCTTATCACCTCTTGCCTTCACTGTTGCAATGGTCTCTCAATTGGTCCCCCTCCCTCAAGTCTTTCCTTACTCCATTATATCTTCCATACAGCAGCCAAAGTGATTTTTCCTTTAGTGTAGCTCTGAGCATGTCATTCCCCTATTCAGTAAATCCATTGGTTTCCCATTGCTGCTAGGGTAAAATTATAGACTCCTCCAGTTTGCTGTTAAAGCCTTTCATAACCTGCCTCCAATCTTTTAAGTCTCCTTATCCATTACTTCCTTTCCTTTACTGTATGGTCTAGACTGGTCTTTTCTCTGTTCCCCATGCAAAGCCTCCATTTCCCATTTCCAAGGTTTTCACTAGTCATAGATTCTCTGACTCATACATTTTCTCACTTCAAGTCAAATCAGGTCAAATCAATAAGCATTTATTAAGCACTTACTGTGGGCCAGGTACTCTGCTAAGTGCTAGGAATATGAAGAAAGGCAAAAACAGTCTCTGTCTTCAAGAAGCTCACAATCTAGTGAGGGAGTCACCATGCAAACAAGCAGGTACAAACAAGACATATACAGAGAAGCTGGAGGCGATCTCAGAAGACAGAAGAAGGACTTCTGGTAGAAGGTGGGATTTTAGATAAGACTCAAAGAAATCCAGGGAAGCCAGGAGGCAGGGTCAATGAGGAAGAGCATTACAAGTACGGGAGACAGTCAATGAAAATGCACAGAGTTGGAAGATGGGGAACCACAAGGAAGTAGTGACACTGGATCTTAGAGTACATGAGGGATAAAAAGATTGTGAATCTTTGGAACAGGTTATGAAAAGCTTTAAAAGTCAGAGGGTTTTAGATTCAATTTTGGAGGGAATAAGGAGCCACTGGAATTTACTGAATGGTGGAAAGGGTGACATAATCAGAGCTGCACTCTAAGAAGATTATTTTTGGGGGTGGCTAGGTGGCACAGTAAATAGAGCACTGGCCCTGGAGTCAGGAGGACCTGAGTTCAAATATGGCCTCAGACACTCGACACACTTACTAGCCGTGTGACTGTGGATGAGTCACTTAACCCCAACTCCCTCCAAAAAGCAAAAAAAAAAAAAAAGATTACTTTTGTTAGCTAAGTAAAGAGTGGGCAAGGGGTGGGAGAGATTTGAAGCAGGGAGAACAACCAGGGGGCTATTGAAATACTTGAGGTAGTAAGAATCTACACTAGAGTAGTAGCAGTAACAGAGGTGAGAAAGGGGTATGTTTGAGAGATTTTACAAAGGTTGAAAGGACAGGAGTTAGCAACAGTTTAGATATGGGGGATGAGAGTGAGTGAGGAATTGAAGATGATACCTAGGTTGTGAGCCTAGGAAATTGTGAGGATGGTGGTACCTTGACAGTAATAAGACAAGTCTGAGTCACATGTCAACAAGATGGAGGACCATAGGAAGTATGCACAAAAGACAAAGCAATTTCAGTTCTCTCCACCATCTAGGACACCAAGAATCCTAATAAGATGACAATAAATGAACTAACAGAAAAGAAGGTTAATCTCTAACCTCTAATGTGCTCACTCAGCACTCCCACCCTCACTGCTCAACATGATCTAATAGCAGGGCTTCAAGAGCCAACACATGGGCTTATAACAGAACAAAAGCCTACCTGTTGTCTCCTCATAGTGCCATGGAAAACCAAAAGTCAAAAGCTTGCTTAGTCTAGAATAACAGTTCAGAAGCACTCTGTGCTGCTACAGAGCTCAACTAGACAACTAAGGAACAAAGGAAACTAGGACAGGACATAGGTGTGCTACTCCACTAAGCCTAGGGGAAAAAGCCTAGCTTTGAGTTGGGGCAAGTTTTTTACCCCCAGAAGTCACTTGAGGCAAAGACAGACTGGTTAAACTTGAATTTCCCAGCATGGGAAGAAGCTAAAACAGCTTTAAGGTACAACTCCCAAGGAAACTACACTCAAAGGGGAAGGAGTCAGAAAGTGAACAATAGAGGGAAAAAGACTGAAAATGTCAAAGATTTCAGGAAGGAGAAAGCTCAATTAAAGACCTTCAGCATAAGCAAATAAACAAACAAGGAAGATATTAATAGCAGAGAGGAATATGGCCTCCAAATTAGCTAAACCACTAGACATGTATGCATAAGTATTGTAAGACAAAGGAAAATAAATCAACACCAAGGCAGAGTACCCTATGGATTTTCAAGAGAGCATGGATCCACAGTAGTATGTTCCTGAATGGTTTAAAAGAAAAATAAGAATTGTAAAATAGAATATATGGCCCACCCAGAAGAAATAATTGGCAGAATGGAAAAAACTTGAACTCAAGGTGGTAAGTTTCCCCAAAGAAACAAGAGAACATAACCTATTAGGAATGCCCACTGAAGTGAAAGACAATCTAGAAGGAGAGAAGCAAAATGTAATAGTGTTAAAGAAAACATGATATTTGTACAAGCAAAACATATTGATCTCCAAGACAAGATATGTAGAGACAACTTAAGGATTATAAGTCTCCCAGAAGAACACAAGAAGTCAAAAAACCTGAACACCATAATACAAGAAATAAACAAAATAATAATACATAAATTCAATACAACTCAAACACCACTTCCTCCAGGAAATTTTTCTTTATCCCCTATCTGCTAATGTCCTCTCTCCCTATCTTGTATTTGTTTTGCATTTATTCTCTATATACTTACATATGTGCATGTTATCTCCTTTAAGAGAATGTAAATTCAGGAGCAGCTAGGTGGCACAGTGAGTAGAGCGCCGGGCCCTGGAGTCAGAAGGACCTGAGTTCGGACCTGACCTCAGACACTTAACGCACACACAAACAAAAACCTAGCTGTGTGACCTTGGGCAAGTTACTTAACTCCAATTGCCCTCCAAAAGAGAATGTAAATTCTTTGAGAGCCAGAATTGTTTCATATTTTGACTTTGTATCTCTAGGACCTAGCACAATTCCCGGTGATTAATTATGTGTACATGTGCACATATATAGAGAGTTAAAGTTTAAATTTTAATAGCTTAAAACCAAACCAAGACTTTTGGGACTCCCAGTATATGCAGAAATAGTATTATAAGATTTAGAGACAGAATGAATTTTACAGATCAATAAACACATATACATAAATACACATATACAAATATGGAGTGTGTGTGTGTGTGTGTGTGTGTGTGTGTGTGTGTGTGTATGTGTGTGTGTGTGTGTGTTTCTGGGAAATCAGAAGGAAGCAAAAGCCTCAGATAAATGCTTTTCTCAGGTCTCTCCATAATACCCTTCCAACCCCAATCTCTTCCTATTGCCTGACCCTACCTGAGCATGTCTTCTGTGCTCTCGGAGATGGTTGAATCATAGAAGGGATCTCCCAGTCTGCTAGCCAAGGCCAGAGCAATCTTCAGGGTCTGTGTTTACAAAGGCATGCAGGAGACACCAGGCACATCAGGACCTCTTCTCTGCCTATGACCCCCAAGCTTCAAAATATCCATGCCTCACCCCTCAGAATTCCAAACACCTTCCCTGAAATTCCTTTATTGACCCCATATCCAAAGGCTTCCCCTACACACAACCCTCTTCCCAAGGACTGTTTGGTATTCCCAGTACCCAGACAGAGTGGGACAGGGGAGGGGAAAGGTTGACACTGACTCCAGTCCCCTGAATAGCAGAAACACAAAATAGGACAAGGAAGCTGAGAAGTTGACAGGGAGAGTAATGGGAAAGGGAAGGGGAGCCATACCTCGGCCACCCAGTGCAGAGCCTGTTCCCTGGATACCAGGCTGGTAAGGTTGAAGCCCTCTAGGATGTTCAGGGCAGCAATGAGGGCAGGTCCCGTGTGAGGGGGTGGGGGGCTGAGCACCAAGTGGCCTTTGAGAAGGGGAGAGGCCAAGTTAAGTAGGGGAGGAGAAACAGATCTAAGCATAAGGACAAGGGGGCAAAGAATTTTTACTGAGGTAAAAAAACAAATACCAAATTCTTAGAAACTGAAGTCTTCATTTTATAGATGAGGAAATTGAGGCCCAGAGTTAAAAAGGGACTTGCCGAAGATCACACAGTTAGTGGCAAAGCAAGGACTAGAGCCCAGGAGGCCTCCTGAGTTTCAGCCCTGGGCTTTGAGACCTTCAGAAACAAGGATCCAAGATATTCATTCATTCAGGGCTGGCCTCAAGCTAGTACAATGACCCATTCCAATTCCCCCTCCACCCACTCCTAACCTTCCCCACCACTCTATTTGCCAAAGCCAAAAATGTTTCTTACAAAGACAAAGCATTTCATGCCCAGTGAGATAAGATTGACCCTGCTGACCCCATGCTGATTGGGTCCACTAGACCTTTATGTTACCTAACTTCTACTATGGAACTCATCTGTTGTGTTGTTAGTATACATTTCCGGGACAGACAACGGACAATGAGGTGGTTTCAGGATTAAACAGAAGGGCTGCTTTTGGGAAACTGCAAGTTTCTTTTAAGAAATCCAAGCTTTTCCCAGAAACAAAGGCTCATCTCTTCTAAACCATCATTCTGGGGACATTGTATAGCTGGGAGCACAGTGGTCTCTGAAGAAATGAACAAGAACCATGGAGAACCCTATGGAGAGGTACCTGCAATGTGTAACCAATGAGGAATTTCAAAGAAGTGGAATCTAAGATGTCATAGACAAAACATAGGATAAGAAAAGATGGGCTGGTCATGCATCATGGGATTATAGGTGGGCAGTCATGTGCTCTACTGCTTTCCTTGAAATATCAGGACAGACTGATTTGGTGAGAAGGGAAGAGATGGCCAAGAGTTGCATAAGATGGCAGTCATAGAGAAGATCCAAACCCATATGACTGATACGAATAATTCCATCAGGGCCTCACTATAGCAAGGCAATCCTTTTCCTCCTCTGTAATTGACTTTCTATTGGACACTCCACAGGAACTACTTCAAACCTTTATTTCTCTCCTCCTATATACTCCTTTTCCCCTCCCTCTCAGCAGAGGACCTCGTGTCATATGTTACTGATAAAACAGAAACCATTCACCATGAGCTTCTTCTTCTCCCTTACTCTATATTTCAAAACTCCTTATCATCATCCCTCCCCCCCCCGCCCCGCATTCCCCCTCCCCATCCTCTCCCCCATTCTCCTTACTAAGGCCAACATCTCTATTTGTACCCTCATTCCCATCATCCCTTTATGACTCCTTCAGCAAATTATCCCCACAATTATTCAACTTCTCTGTCTCTAGTCTTTTACCCTTCCTTCTGTTACTGCTTACTTCCCTGCTACCTAAAAACATTCCTAGGTCTCTGACATTAAAAAAAAAAAAACCTCTCATTTGGGGGCAGCTAGGTGGCACAGTGAATAAAGCACTGGCCCTGGACTCAGGAGGACCGGAGTTCAAATCTGGCCTCAGACACTTGACATACTTACTAGCTGTGGGACCTTGGGCAAGTCACTTAACCCTGATTGCCTTGCCTTCCCCCCTCCAAAAAAAAACAAAACAAAAAAGAAAAAACCCTCTCATTTGATCCTATGATCCATTCAAGCTATGATCTAATGTCTTTCTTCCTTTTTATAGCCAGAATGCTAGAAAAAGCAAAGTTATCTACTGTCACCACTTCTACTTTTTCTCTTCTCAATCTTTGCAGCTGTGTGTACTGCTCTGATCATGAAATTGTACTCTCCAACATTATCAATGAGGTTAATTATTAATGGCATTGATTATTAATAATTAATAATTATTAATGAAGTTTTAATTGTCAGAACTGATGGCCTTTCTTCAGTGTCAAACCTCATCTTTTTTTTTTTAAGTATTTGGGGTTAAGTAACTTGCTCAAGGTTAAACGGCCAGTCATTATTTATGTGTGGGTGCTCATTTTCTGAGACTCCGGGCCGGCACTCTTACTCACTGCGCCACCTAGCTGTCCCTCAAGCCTCATCTTTTTTGATGGCTCTGAAATGCATCTGAAGCGTTGGAAAGTTTTTACCACCATTTTCCCAGAGTCTTTCCTCTCTGGGTTTTCATGACATTGCTCTTGGTTCTCTTTCTACCTGTCCGACCAATCCTTCTCAGTTTCCTTATCATAGACCACAGATTATTATTTTTATCTTCTCACCCGACTGTGGCTATGTTCCAAACCTCTTAATTGGGTCTCTCTGTCTCAAGTCACTCTCTCCTCCAATACATCCTCCACATAGCTGCCAAAATGATATTCTTAACTACAGAATAGCTCTGACTACATCGTTCACATCTCTATTCAATAAACTCTAAAGCTCTTCACAATCTGGCCCCAACCTACTTTTCCAGCCTTCTTATAAATTATACCCTTTCATCACTCTTCCATTCTTCAGTTCAGCCAAACTGGCCCTCTTGTTTTCCCCACATTCTACTTCCTCTCTACTTTTTTCATACAATTCCTAGTTTTCTTCTAAATTCAGATGAATGCTAAGAAACCATGGGCAAAGACAACATGGACAATTTCATTTTTACCCAGACCCACTGTTCTTTACAATCTGAATTTAAATAGTTTCATCTGAGATCCACTCTGATGGCATGAATGAATAAATAATAGCCTTAAAATATATTTGGGGGAATAAAAAGAACTCAGCTCAAGTACTACCTCCTACAATAAGGCCTTTCCTGATTCCCCAGATTCTTCCCAAAAAAACTATCTTGAATCTATTCTGCATATGCATGTATATACGTATATGCCACAATAGAAAATATGCTCTGTGAAAGCAGACTGTTAAATTTTTGTCTTTTTATCCCCTAACATAGTAGTTTAATAACTTAATAAAGATTGCTCAATGATTGATCCCCAGGAAATTACATGGCCAAGAATATCACTGAAAGCAGGGTTTTATGAGCACTTAAAGAGGAAGAGAGGAGGGGTGGGACGGGAAGAGAAATAGGCTCACACAGAGAGGTTAGGTTAGGAATGATGGAGACAGACTTCGAAATCTTGCCAAAATCTCACCCTGAGACCTAAGAGTCCAAAGCCCTGGCATAGGAATCAGGATACTAGCTGTGTAACCTTAGGCAAATCTCTTCTACTCCCTGTTTTTCAGCTTTCTTCTCTATAAAATGAGAGAATTGGACTAGATTCTCTCATCTCTTTTCCAATTCTGATAAACATGTTCTCAAGTCTCTTTTTGCTTTGACATTTTGTGGTTCCTTTAGGCCAAGACCATTAGGAAGGGACAGCTAAGTGGTACAGTGGATAGAGGACTGAGCTTGGAATCAGGAAGACTGAGTTCAAAACCTGCCTTAGACACTTATTTAGCTGTGTGACCATGGGCAAGTCATTTAACCCTGTTTGCCTCAGTTTCCTCATCTGTAAAATTAACTAGAAAAGGAAACCACTTCAATATCTTTGACACAAATGGGGTCATGGAAGAGTTGTACGTGACTGAAATGACTGAACAAGTGGTATTGGGAAGATAGGAGAGAAAAAAGGGCATGAATAGGAAAACCAGCCTCCTTGGCAAGACTAGACCTCCCACCTGCCCCCCAAATCTTGACATTCTAAACACTTGGGAAACTGGCTGAATTCTAGTTTCTGCGTCAGACACTGGCCCACTCAAGGTTTCGGGGTTTGTTTCTTCAATGGTGGACAGGAGCCTCTAGATAGCATAGAAGGAGGGTGAGGGAGGTTGCTGAATGGGGGGCAGGGTCACCTCGGTACACGCCACGCACAGGCTTCTCCACTAATACACTGTAGTTACTGAAATCCTCCTCAGTCAAGACTCCACCATGGTGCTGCACCTAGAGGCAAGGAGGAAGAGAGGGAGAAAGGAAGATGGCCTCAGCCAGCATTTCTCCCAGCCCCCAACTCTGCCTGCCCCTAGGGCACCACAAGGAAGGGGCTGGTAGCTATAGTCTTTCCCCACCCTCAACACTGCAAGTCCTAGAAACTGGGACATAGCAGAACAAGCACTGACTCTGAGTCAGAGGACCTGAGTTCAAATCTTGCCTTTGACATGTACTATCCATGTGACTTTAGGCAAGTGCCTTAGTTTCATCATCTATAAAATGTCGGGGTTGAACTAGATAGCCTCTGAGGTTCTTTTCAGCTCCAGATTTATAATTCCTAGGAAATTGTTTCCTCTTTCCTCAGTTCCCACCTTGGTGAGGACCACATCTCTCTCCCCAAGAGCTCCCTGATCTTTTCCTCTAGGACTTTTAAAGTCTTTAGAAATGTCAGATATTTTGTTGATCCTGAGAATGCAGAGGTGGAAAAATCCTTGGAACAGATTTTAGGTAGCCTGGGTTCTAGTCTGGATTCTGCCACTAACTTATTCCAAACTGGGAGAAATCCCCTTCTTTCCCTGAGCTTCAGTTTAGC
The DNA here is from genome assembly GCA_011680675.1 of Gymnobelideus leadbeateri. Lineage (NCBI taxonomy): Eukaryota > Metazoa > Chordata > Mammalia > Diprotodontia > Petauridae > Gymnobelideus > Gymnobelideus leadbeateri. The sequence goes on along the minus strand of WOXC01008718.1, from coordinate 1,100,596 downwards.
CCTCAGTAAAGTACTCTTTATTTTAAAGTCCCTCACAGCTTTGTTGGTTTATGTTTCTACTACCTCAGCCCACCCTGGTTTGGTACCGTCTCACCTCTGATACCATCTCCTGGGTAAGGTTGCCGCCCCCGTAGAAAGCTATGGCCCCCGCAGAGCCCAACGAAGACAGAACAGCTGCCAGGTCTGGCCTCCGCACAAACGTGCCAGGTACCAGAGGCCGGCCTTCAGGAAAGAAGATCTCCCGGAAACGCTCTGAAGCATTGGGCACAGGTTGTTCTAGGATGGCCTGAGCTGGAAGGACAGGGGGAGGGTACCTCAGGCTTGACCTTCTCCTACCTTGACCATCCCCTTTACCACCCTTGCCAACATGGAGAAGGGACTTCCAGCCCTCAAGGCTCTTGCTCTTTCTTCCCTTTGCAGCCTCACCACCCACCTCCAGGGCCCCTAACTGACCAAGATCATGGGTCACATTGAAGCCATCCTGAGCTACAGCTGAGGCGAATGCCAAAACCTTGGACCAGGGCAGCCTGAGGGAGAGAAGATTGAGAACATGGTGAGGAAGATAGAGGGAGAAGAGACCCCTTCCCCCTCAGGGTAGGAGAAGAGAATGGAAAAGGAAATTATATCTAAAGAAATGAGAACTGAAAGGAGGTAAAAAGAGGTGACTCCAAAGACAGTGGAGCCCAAGCTGAAGGAGGAGGAATTTGGGGAGATGAGACATATGAGTGGGGAAAGAGAAAGAGGCAACAAAACTTCTAGGAAGTGGGAACCTAAGGAGAGGGAGGAATATGATCAGAGGAAGCCCAAGGCAGGAGAATGCCTGGGAAGGAGAATGGAAAATCTGGTGGGGGGGGGGAGTTCCTGGTGTCACCCTCCCCCTTACCTTCCATAGAGTTGATGAGCTTCATATAGCCCCTTGGCCATTCCTGGGATCCCCACAAGGAGACCCGGCTGGGTCAGGTGAAGCAGTTAAGGGAAAGAGGAGACCAAGTCACTAGAAGGGGAGGGGCTAGGCTGAGCTCTAAAGGGCCCACAGCCCTAGGGCAGAGGGGACCCCCAAGGTTCGTTGGTACATCATAGTTCTACTGTAGCCTTGCATATATTAAATACATAGCAGACAGATGTGCCTGACCAATACTCACTCTATACAGTAACTAGCCCAAAGCAAACACACATACAGAGGGTGCACCACAGCCAGACATACAGCATGCTTAGGCAGCCAATAAGCATTTATTAAGCGTGTCCTATGTGCCAGGCAAAAAGAAAGGCAAAAGGAGCTCACAATCTAATGGGAGAAACAACATGTAAATTAATAGGTATATAAAACTACATACAGAGTAGATGGAAGGTAGGGGGCAGCTAAGTGGAGAAGTGCACAGAGCCCTGGACCTGGAGGCAGGAAGACTCATCTTCTTGAGTTCAAATCCGGCCTCAGACACTTACTAGCTGTGTGACACTGGGCAAGTCACTTAACCCTGTTTGCCTCAGTTTCTTCATCTGTAAAATGAGGTGGAGAAGGAAATGGCAAAGCATTCCAGTATCTTTGCCAAGAAAACCCCAAATAGGGTCACAAAGAATCAGACACAACTGAAATGACTCAACAACAACGACAAAGATGGAATGTAATCTGAGAGTGGAGACATAAGCAACTGAAGAGACTTCCAGCAAAAGGTGGTATTTGACCTGAGTTATGAAGGAAGCTGGGGAAACTAAGGCAGAGGTGAGAGGCCAAGGCCACCAGGAATGGGGTCTGTCAGTGCAAAGACATAGCAGCATGAAGTATGTTTTTTTTGAGGAACTGCAAGGAGACCAGTGTAGCTGTATCATAGAGGGATTGTAAAATCTAAGAAGACTGGAAAGGAGCCAGGTTATGAAGAGCTTTAAATGGCTCACAGAGTTTATATTTCATTCTGAATGTAAGAGGGATGCACCAGAAGTTATTGAGCAGAGAGTAACATAGTCAGACCTGTACTATACAAAGAATCACTTAAAGGATATGAATAGGTAGGTTTCAGAAGGAGAAACCAAAGTTATCTATAATCATATGAAAAATGCTCTAAAGCACTATTGATTAGAAAAATGCAAATTAAAACCACTCTGAGGTACCACTTCACGATTATCAGATTGGCTAACATGACAGAAATGAAAAAGGACAAATGTTGGAGGAGATGTGGAAAAGTAGGGACACTAATGCACTGTTGGTGGAGTTGTGAACTGGTCCAACCTTTCTGGAGAATAATTTGAAACTATGCCCAAAGGGTTATAAAACTGTGTATACCCTTTGACCCAGCAATTCCACTTTGTAGGTCTGTATCCCAAAGAGATTTAAAAAAAAGGAGGGGCAGCTAGGTGGCACAGTGAATAGAGCACTGGCCCTCAAGTCAGAAGGAGCTGAGTTCAAATCCAACCCCAGACACTTGACACACTTACTAGCTGTGTAACTTTGGGCAAGTCACTTAACCCCAATTGTCCTTCCCTCCCCCTCCAAAAAAAAAAAGAAAAAATTAAAAGCAAAATAGTTTCAGAAAACTCTGAGAAGACTTACATGAGCTCATGCAAAGTGAGCAGAACTAGAAGAACATTGTACACAGTAACAGTAATATTATCGAAATGATCAACTGTGAATGACTTAGCTAATCTCAGTAATATCCGAGACAATTCTGAAGGACTTATGATAAAAAATACTATCCACCTCCAGAGAAACAAATGATATAATCTAAATGCAGATTGAAGCAAACTTTTTTAAACTTTCTTTTTTTGGGCTTTTTTTTTTTTTTGGAGGGTAATTGGGGTTAAATGACTTGCCCAAGGTCACACAGCTAAGTAAGTGTGTCAAGTATCTGAGGTTGGATTTGAACTCAGGTCCTCTTGACTCCAGGGCTGGTGCTCTTATTCACTACGACACCTAGCCACCCCTAAACTTTCTTAATTATTTCTGGTTTTTGTTTTCTGCTTTTTTTGGTTTGCGTTTTTTGTTTGTTTTTTGCAATATGGCTATTATGCAAATGTTTTGCATTACTGAACAGGTAGAATCTATATTAAATTACTTGCTTTCTCAAGGAGGGAGGAAGGAGAGAATTTGGAGCTCAAATTTTTTTTTAATGTTAAAAATTTTTGTTTTACATATAATTGAGAAAAAAATTAAAATAATAATTTTAGAAAAAGGATCATCTGGGTAAATTGAGTAGACTAGAGTGAGGAGATGCCTGAGAAAGGAAATCTAGCAGAAGGCTATTCCAATAGTCCAAGTGATGAGGGCCTAGACTTGTGTTACAGCTATATGAGCTGAGAGAAGGGGACACAGATAAGAAATGTTATAATGGCAAAAATGACAAGATTTGACATTGGATTGGACATGGAGGTGAGTATGAGTGAAGAGATGAGGGTGATGCCAAATTTGTGGGCCTGGGAGCCTAGGAACATGGAAGTACCCTCAACAATAATAGGAAAATTCAGAAGAAGGGAGGACTTAGAGAAAGGATAAAGTTCAGTTTTGGACATGTTGAGCTTGAGATGTCTCTGAGACGTCCAAATCATGTGTGACTGTAGATCAGGAAAGAGATGAGGGCTGGGTATATAGATCTGAGAATCATTGGCACAGAGAAGCTAACTGAACCAAGTAAGACAATATAAATGGAAAAAAAGAAGACTCAGTACACCAGCAAAAGAGACTGAGGAAGAGTAGCTGGACAGACAAAGGAAAACCAGGAGGGAGCAATTTCACAAAAACTTAGAAAGGAGAGAGCACCCAGGAGGAGAAGTTATTAATAGTGTCAAATGTTGTTGAGAGGTAAAAAAAAAATCAAAATAGAGAAAAGGCCACCAGATTTGGCAATTAAGAGATTATTGGCAGCTTTGAAAGAGAGTAAATTCAGGTGAATGATGAAGTCAGAAGCCAGATTACAGGGTATTTAGAAGAAAGGGAGATGAAAGGAAGTGGAGGGGATAAATGTAGATAACTTCCTCAAGTTTAACCATAAGGAGAGGATAGAGATGGGACAAGAACTGGTGGGGCTGGTGGAGGTGACAGGATCAAGTGAGGGTTTTTTTGGTATGGGGAAAATATGGGTATATTAGCAGACATAAGGAAAGGAGAAGATTGAATATGAGATAGAAAATGGGAACAATTTGTCAGAGAAGTCAGGGAGAGCAGGGGATTAAGGAGACTTGTAAAGAAACTGACTTTTGCCTGGAGAAGGGGCACATCTTCATCTGAGACTGGAGCAAAGGACATAGTGGGGGAAAGTGTTTGAATGAAGTGAACTGAAGAGGAGGAGGGTTGGGGACTTATTACTGCAAGTGGACAGTAGCATGGCACATAGTAGATGCAGAGCAGCCTGGCACATAAAGGGTGCTCAGAAATGGATTTCAGTGACAGAAGGGAAGGGGAGAGGAGCCCCTCCCCTGCAGCCCCCACCTTGGTCTCCCAGGATCTTTGCAGGGCTTCCTCCCGAAGGGCACCAGGGGCAGTCTCCCGGAAGTCAATTAGGCGGCTCTCATTCCTCCGGATGTCGTGGACAAGCATCACTCCTCCCCTGGGTAGGGAGAGAGGGGAGCATATAGAAACAGAGAGGGACAAAAGGATGAAGTATTGGAGAACAAGGAGAAAGCATGTATACTCATCCAGCCCCCCTGTTGAGATAAACCTCTCCTAGGGCTTGGGGGGAGGGGGAAGAGGTTAGACTAATAGGGGAGGTAGGGTAGAAAGGTGTTGGTTCTCTCCAAAGCAGGCCTGAAGAGGTTCTCCTCACTAAGTCACCCAATATTTTAATCCCAGATTAGCAGGAACCAGCCAGAGGAGGGCACTGGGCCAATCCTAGGGGGCCATAGACTGGGTGCCTGCCAGTTTCCTGCACCTGTCTTAAAGAAGTGGCAGCTAGCTCCCGCCCCCTGGGGCTGGCTTATGTAAGGGAGAAAGAAGACTTTAGGCCCTAGACATCAGCCCCCAAATGACCTGGCCTTTACACCAAGTTTAAATTCTGAAAGGCTGAAGAGTAGCTAAGGCCTACCTTCCCCCCACCCCTTCCTGGGAATCTGAACAGGGCTTGTGTAGAGGCAAGGGAATACCCTAGCCTAGGTCAACTGAAAGAGTCTGGGGGACACAACTGGAGGACTGTGGGGGTGCTGATTAGGGAAACAGAGGCTGCTAACAGGAATCTAGGGCAGAAAATTGGGAGAGCCCAAAGGAGCTTATTTGGAGAAGCTAATGAGGGATTATTGGAGGGACCTAAGGGACTGATTAAGAAACTCTTGGAAGATCAATCGGGTCCCAGTTGAGCACTGACTGGAGGAAGTGGGAAGGGGAAACTGGAGGAGTCTGAGATGTAGATTTAGGGAGCTTCAGATAGGTCACTTACCCCCCCAGGCCAGAGCTGTGAGGAGCCACAATGCCAGCACACAAGGCAGCAGCCACAGCGGCATCCACAGAAGAGCCACCTTTACTCAGCACCTCAATGCCTAGCGCTGTGCAATGGGCAGCATCTGTGACAACTGCTCCCTGGTGGAAGATCTGGGGGAGAGAATGGGGAAGGGGAGATTTAAGGGGCAGGGCAGCAGCAAAGGCTTGCCATCTATCCTCATGAAACATCTCTCCCTTACACTAACCTCCTCTTCTAGGTGGCAAAACTCTGAAACAAGCAGAGGAAACAAAACCACCCTCCCAATGGGGTTCAAGGATGATCACAACTTCCTACCCACCAACGTAAGTTTCTCCTCCCCTAAAATCCTTCCATTCCTGAGCACAGAGCTGGGGTACACAGTAGGTGTTTAATAACTGTCTGTTGAATTGAGGCTATTCTGCGGGTTTCTGGTCCCCTCTCTCTTTCTCCTAACCGTGGCTTCTCTTCTAACTTACTTTCTTCTTTTCCTCTAATCTCCTAGTCAGCTCTCTACCTCTATTTAGATCCCTAGGCACCACCCCACCCCAAGCCCCAGTATCCTCTCTTTCACTCCCACATTTTTCTTTCTTTCTCCCTCAGGCCTCCCTACATTTTCTCCCACTTTGGCCCTTCCCAGTCTCACCTGGGGATCCCCAAAGTAGATCTGCATGACAAGGGCCACTGTGACCCCAGTGGCAAAAGTGAGGCAGGCTGTGACGATGACTGTGAGTCCATCTTGGCGGCAAGAGCACTCTGCTGCAGCTGCAAAGGGGTCTTTGTTGGTCTCCCTCAGAGGCGAGCCATCCTGGCTGCCCATCTCCGAGGAAGATGAAGGTAGCTGCTGTAGCCGGGCAGACTTCAGGAAAGAGTCAGGATCTGGGGGACAGCCGATTGGAAGAGGAAAAGGAGGAAATATTAGAATTCCTCACATCTATTGTTGACCCTTTCCCCGCTTAATCCTCTCCAGCTTCTGGACTGTCCTCCCAGAGGACTTGTTTACATCAAACAAGTGGCTTTGGGGTGATGCTTCCACCCACCTCACAGCAACTGCCTTTCCTGCTTCCTCCAGGCTTTGGCTTTCCCTCCCCTAGTCCCTGCTCCCCCAGCTCCTTAATCCCTAACCTGTCTCATCTTTCAGTCTCTTTCTGAGACTGTTCTAAAATGGGCGGAGACTGGGCTTGGCCCCTGGGCTAAGAAGTTCTGCAGACCACCACCTCCTGCCCCCTCTGGGAAACAGAGGCCCAGGGTTCTCCCCCACTTCCCCAACTCCAGTCATCAACTCATAGAACTGTTTTAAGCTGAAAGGGAACAAGCATTTATTTAGTACCTAGTGTGTGCCAGACATTGTGTGAAGCACTTTACACACATTATCTCATTCTATTATGATCCCCATTTTACAGTTAAAGAAACTGAGGCAGGCAGAGATAACGGGACAGTAAATATCTTTCTGAGGCTGGGATCCAGGTCTTCCGGACTCTAGGCCCATTGTTGTATCTACTGTGTCGATTAGCTGTTTAATTTTACAAATGAGGAAACTGATGTTGAGAGAAATGGTCAGCCCAAGGTTACAAGAGTCTTTCTCCTCAGTCCTCTAACTCCCCCAGCTTCTGCCTGTCCAAATCTAACACAGTGAAAACTCCAATTTCCTGGAAGTGGCAGAAAAGATGACGGAAGACAGAAAGGCGGAAGGCTGATGGGCCAGATCCTGTTGTTCTTCTCTAAAACCACAGCTGACTTGGAAAAGAAGCTCCTTAGGGGGCAATGGTAACCCTCTGATTCTAAAACCAGACTCAGAGAATGTAAGAATTAGAAGGGATCTGAGAGATTGTTCACAATTGATCAACATGCAAAGTGGTTAGGGACAGCTGGGTGGTCAAGTGCATAGAGCACTGGCCCTAGAGTCTGGAGGACCTGAGTTCAAATGTGACCTCAGACATTTACTAGTTGTATGACCCTGGGCAAGTCACTTAACCTCAATTGCCTCAAAAATTGAGCTCTAGGGAATATCGATCTTCCTATCTACCCCATCTCCTTAAAAACAGAGGTGTTTGGGTCAGTGGACAAATCATTTTGTATCTTGGTTTGAAAGATAAGCTTTGTTAATGATAAGCATTTTATTTATTGTTGCTGAGTTGTTTTTCCAGTTGTGTCTAACTCGTTGTTACCCCCTTACTGGGGTTTTCTTGGCAAAGATACTGAATTAGTTTGCCATTCCCTTCTCCAGCTCATTTTACAGATGAGGAAACTGAGGTAAACAGGATTAAGTGACTTGCTCAGGGTCACACAGCTAGTAAGTGTTTGAGGCCAGATTTGAACTCAGGAGGAATTCTGTGTTCCTGTCTCCAGACCCAGCACTCTATCCACTACACCACCTAGCTGCCTGTTAATCATGTTGAGCTCTGTTTATATGTATTCTAGAAACAGAAGAAACATAAACTGGTATATCAAGCAGATAAACTAAACGGTTCAGCAGTATAGTCAATGCTTATCACAAATCTTCTGCTGCTACTATGCTTACAATATCTGAATATTCAATTTGGCCAGTAGGAGAATCCTACTCAGGGGATGACGTTTATCACTGTCAATCAGCTGACTGATTAGTACTTGCCTTAACAGGCATATTCCACAAGAGTGGCATGAATGGTATCAACAAAAAGATTTTTAAAATTTGAAATGACCCATTGGATATTGCCAAAGCCTTTTGGAGGACCACAAGACTTCATCTCCCCAATAGCCTAATGAAGACACTAGCCAACATTGGCCTGTTGGGTACCTTGCCTTGAGACCTGACCTGACTGACCCAAAGCTTTCAGATTGAAGCCCAGAGGAAGGTTTCATAGGAATCACAGTCAAAGACTGTTTGAGAAAGCCCAATCTTACAATGTGATATGGGTAGTATGCTTGCTGTATTTATAGCTTTCATATGAGTGAAGGTAGTTAATTTGCCATAATAACAGAACCTAGTTAGTAAACCAAGACAAGCTGTAAACAAGGAGAGCATTTCTTGGAACAGAAAATAACCAGGCATATGGTATAAGACTAAGTCAGGTAGAACGGACAGTTTTAATCTCCAAGATCAGGGGTGGAAGTACCCAGAGAGGCCAGACTCACAATTTATCCCTGTGATTCCATGGGAACCAAGAAGTTGTTCCCATGGACAGGGATGAACTAAAATGGAAAGTAGTCACAGCAAAAGCAAGCCAAGAGAAATTCAGAGTGTGGGAATTATGGGGTGATTCGGTGATTGCTTCCCAATTTTAGCAAATGCTAAGCAAGGAGAACCACAGGCATAGAAGTCAATTTTTTCAGCAATTCTTAGAGGGATTGGAAAAATGGGTTGAGACTCCCCCCAAAAAGGCATAGACTCTGCATTCGGGTAGCAAAGGGAAATTAACAAGCAGCTGAACATAGCGGTGCATGCCTAAAATCCCAGCTACTTGGATGCTGAGACTGGAGAATCTCCTGAGCTCAGGAGCTCTGAGCTGCAGTGGACTAGAGCAGATGATGAGCCCTCGCAGTGCCCCAAACCTTAGATTAGTCTCCCAACCCAGAATATTAAAACCAATCCTGATTGACTGGGCAAAGTGAGAGTTGAGAGGGCTTGGGCTGCCCTCTAAAAATTGTAATCTGAAAACAATATTACTACCTTAGCACCTCCCTAGTTGTGGAATTCTCCTCCAACATGAACTTATCATTCTTTCCCTAACAGCAACAGAAACAAGGTTGGAAGTATACTCCACAGTATGGGATCCAAAGTTGGAGGCTGTAATGGTCTTTACTCTATATGAGAGTTGTCTAGGAGGCCATAGTTGTCAAGGCTCTCTCTGCCTTGTATTTATTTGTATATATATTGTTTCTCCCCAGTAGAATGGAAGCTCTCTGACTGCAGGGGCTATTTTTGTTTTTATTTTTAATCACTAGACTCTAGTGACTAGAGCCTAGTATGGCTCCTGGTATATAATGTGTGCTTAATAAATGCCTGTGGAATGAATAAAATGGATGGATCAATGAGGGAAGTCCTGGGAAATCCATAGTATCATTCCTGACTCTATTAATGTGGAATAGAGTTCTTCAGGAGCTACCATGTCTGAAATTTTAATGCAATGATTTAATGACCCTTTTTCTTTAATATTCCATTTTAGATATTTGGGAATTAGTTTTGATTGTTAGATTTAGTTATTGTGGTATGCTACTATGATACTGTGTGTGAAGAATTAACTTTATTTATACGTTAAAATAGAGGCCAATATCTTAAATTTTGCAGAGTATTTAACATGATGGATAGGTGTCTAGAGCTGATTAGCATGGGCACTGTGAACATCAACATGGCCAATTGAAGTGGAATGACACCAACTGCATTCCCTTTTCTGCTACTGTTTGTACTCTATGGGGGCCTGGAGCTACTGCCAGCTCCTAAAATATCTAATGAGTCATTTCCAATATTGGGATTTTTCTATGGTATTCAGGAAACAGTTTTTGCTGTTGGGAGAGATAATGAGAAGAAAACTTAATGAGCACTGAGCCAGGAAAACCTGTGTTCAAGTTCTACCTTTGACACATATTGGCCATGTCTGGGCAAGTCTCTTAGCCTCTCTGCTCTAGGCAACTCTATAAGACTATATAAATTGCAGAGCACGTACTGACCTGCATTGTTAGAGAGAATTTCTCCATGTAGGAGTTCTCTATATCAATGATATCAAGGTCCAGTTCCTATCCCTATTCCCATCCCTACTAAGTGTTAAGTACTATACTAGGCACAAAGGATACAAAGATTAAAAAAAAAACCATAGATGGTTTTGAGAGGACCAGAAGCAAAAAAACAGTTCTTCAGATAAAAGTACTTGAGACCCAGAGAGTTCTGAGAGGACCAGAGTGAAAGCAGCCTCTGAGAGGCAAAAGTACTGACTGAAGGCTGCTGTTTATCACTGAATGCATAGCAGTCACTTCTCATGTAGACTAGACAAGTAGGGATAGGAGAAGGATTGCTGGCTCTCCACATGGCTATTGCAAACACTGAAGATGCCTATGTCTGATGGGAAAGAAAAGGGAGAATGTGAAGGATACTTGTGCCCACAACAATCCAGAATGCTAAGTTCATATGTGTATATAATATTAGGATTGATTGGTACTGCTATATTCATCATGTTATGTTTGATTATTTTACTTTCCAATGTTCTTGATGAGTAAAGGGTGAAATGTATAAGGTACATAAGTTAAATTAGTGTACCATTGTCACAGGGCTTTTCATATCCAGTAAGTCATTACTTTTGCTTGTAACATTTAAATAGTCAACTTTTCCAAAGGAGCAACCTAAACAGAGGTAGCCAGGTGATGCAATGGATACACCACTGGACCTGGAGTCAGGAAGACCTATTAATTATAATAGCTAGCATTTATATAGCACCTACTCTGTGCCAGGTATTGTGCAAAATGCTTTATAAATGCTGCCTCATTTTATTCTTTTTTTTTTTTTGCTTTTTGGAGGGCAATTGGGGTTAAGTGACTTGCCCAAGGTCACATGGCTAGTTTTTGTGTTAAGTGTCTGAGGCTGGACTTGAACTTAGGTCCTCCCGACTCCTGGGCCGGTGCTCTATTCTCATTTTATTCTTACAACTACCCTAGAAACTAGGTTATCATGCTCCTTTATAGATGAAGAAACTGAGGCAAACAGAGGTTAAGTGACTTACCTATGATCATGCAGCTAATAAGTGTGTGAGGCTGGATTTGAATTCAGTTCTTCTAGACTTCAAGTCCTGTGGCTAGAAGGTCTAGCCACTGTGCCACCTAGCTGTACCAAGCTGTTCAACCAGTGGCCTATCTGGCTCTACTCAAGCTGATGGGCAAATGGAAGCTCAAGACTCCCACCTGAGAACTATCTGATAACTCATTCAGCCATATGGGAGAGCACCTGACATTACAGTCACAGAAATGATATCCTTCCTATATTGAAAACTTTCTAATGACATTTGAACAACACACACACACACACACACACACACACACATGCACACTTGTGCTTTTATATATCTGCTCTTTTTGATGAAAGTACTCCATTCAATGATAGACCTAGAGTCAGAAGGAACCTAAGAAGTCATCAAGTCTGATACACTCATTTTACAGATGAAGAAACTGAGTCCCACAAAGGTTAAGTGTCTTGCCCAAGGTCACTCAGGCAGTAAGTGGCGGAGCTAGGTTTTGAACCTAGACCCTTATTCATGGCTTGCTCATCTTAGTTCTTTTCCATGACCTTAATAATAATAACTGATATTTCTATATAGCACTTTGTTTACAAAGGTCTTTATATATATTATTTCATCTTTCACAGGGTCCGCCCAACATGCGGGGGCGGGGAGGCCTTCTTCTATATATCTTGACATTGTGTGGATACCACTGGAGTATAAAAGCTAGTCCTCTGTCATCACCTTGCTCTTGTTATGTGACCAGCCCATCTTGTTTTCTGTTTTTCTTTTTTTTTTTTCCATGTCTTTCTTTTTATATCACTTCTCCTACACAGTTCTTGGTCTTCGTATACTGCTCATGCCCACCATGTTCCTCTCCATTGACCTTTGGGTGTCCACTTTAATTCTTCAGAAATTGTGACATCCTAGACTCATAGTCATACAGCATCATGGAGGAAATACTGTTGTTATGAGCCAATATCTCAGAGAGAAGCTTCAAGCACTTAAAAACACTGCCATCTCCCAAAGCAATATAATCCATTCTCCTCCCCTTGTCTAACTCAGCTCATTTCATTGTCCATGCATGGCATCTCTACATGCTATGTGAATGGATCACCTTTATAGACTGTCCATCTTAATGTATACCATAATTTAGACAATGAACACTCATTAACTTGGCTTTTCCTGTGTGGATAATTAAGTTGAACTCTTTGGCATGAGTATGGAATTTGTTTAGGAAACTGCAATGTTCCAGGCTTTGATGCAAGAGGAAAATGTCATCTGCATATGGGAACATCTGAGGGACCTCATTATCCATGGGAAATCCATCTTCCATTTAGACTTCATGCTGAACATGTTCCATGATTCTGGCAAACACCTTTGGTGCACAAACATCTCCCTGTTTTATACCTCTCTTGACATTAATAATTAGAAGGTCATATAGCAAAGTGATCCCTGTTAAATTATTCAAGCATGTGTGTATATGCACATATTTTCAAGTCCCACATAAATGCTTTGGGGATTTGAAGGCCAAACTTGGTTGCTTTCAATAGCAGAAATCTAAGAGTTAACAAATCAAACCAACTGAGATTTTGTAAGCTTCAAGTTTCTTTACACCAGAATATGTAGCCTATGTCAGAAGTCGTGGTAGAAAATCACAAGGAACTTGGAGTCAATGAAAATTTTTATATCTTATTCTTTGCCTCAATAAGTTGTGTTCAAACATTCCTCAAAGAGTGTGTGTTTAAGATACATAACTACAGAATGTTTAGATTAAACAGATGCAGAATAATTTCCCAAATGCAATCCAACCTACTCTCTTCCTCCTATTCTAGGCAAATTTTCCATTTGCATGCCTCTCCCAGATATGTACTAATATACTAGTTTAATGGACCTACCTGTCACAATCTGGACAATAAGAATTTTTCATCCAATTAGTTTTTCCTGTATGGATTTTTAGTATGATCACTTTTGAAAAATCCAAAATCTCATTGAAAAGGCCTTGTGATGTTCTAGAACTTGATGTAATCAGGCCAATGTCATCTACAAAAAAAGGAACATCTGGGGGACCTCACCATCTATAAAGAAATCTTCCCTTTAAACCTTGCACAAGATATCCTCTACACCAATGGCAAACAACTTTGATAAGCATGAATTTATGTATTACTTAATATTAATAATCAAGAGGGTGATTTGGATATTGTTATCTCTGTGTTTGTATTTAACAAAGTATCATGCATGATACATATGGGAAGTAAAATGGATAAATTTTATTACATGAAATTATAAAGGTTTTGCACAAAGTCAATGCAACCAAAATTAAGAGGAAAGCAAGAAATGGGGAATGAATTTTTATAGCAAATTTTTCTGATAAAGGACTCATTTCTCAAATATATGGAGAACTAAGTCAAATTTATAAAAATAAGAGCCATTTCCCAATTGATAGTTGTCAAAGGATATGAATAGGCAGTTTTCAAAAGAAACTAAAACTATCCATAGTCATGTGAAAAAATGCTCTAAAGCACTATTGATTAGAAAAATGCAAATTAAAACAACCCTTAGGTACCATCTCACACCTACCAGATTGGCTAACATGACAGAAAAGGAAAAAGATAAATGCTGGAAGGGGTATGGAGAAATAGAGACACTAATGTATTGTTGGTGGAGTTTGAACCATTCCAAAGAACAAATTGGAACTTTGCCCAAAGGACCATAAACCTGTGCATACACCTTGACCCAGCAATATCCCAAAAATATCAAAGAAAATGGAAAAGGACCTATTTATATAAAAATATTTATAACAGGTCTTTTTGTGGTTGCAAAAACTGGAAATTGAAGGGATACCCATCAATTGGGGAATGGCTGAACAAGCGGTGGTACATGATTGTGATGGAATACTATTGTGCTCTAATAAATCAAGAGCAGGGTTGTTTCAGAAAAACCTGGAAAGACTTATATGAACTGATGCAAAGTGAAAGGAACAGAACCAGGAGAACACTGTACACAGTAACAGTAATATTATACAATGACCAACTATGAATAACTTAGCCATTCTGATCAAGACAATGATCCAATATAATTCCAAAGAACCCATGATGAAAAAATACTATTTAGAGAGAGAGAGAGAGAACTAATAAATTCTGAGTGCAGGTTGAAGCATACTTTTTTCAGTTTATTTTTCTTGCTTTTTTGCACTTTCTTTGGCAACATGACTAACGGAAATATTTTGCATAGCTTCCCATGTATAATTATATCATATTGCTATTGCCTTCTCAATGGGTGGGGTGGGAACAGGAGAGAGGGAATTTGGAACTCAAAAAAAATTTTAATGAATTTTAAAAATAAAAAATTGTAATTGGGAAATATCTAACAAAATAAATATAAATATAATTTAAAAAACAGAGTATCATGTATGATCCTAACATATATATGAGAGAAAGAAGTAGAAACAAAATATATGCCTATCACTTGGAGAGTGGTTGAAAAAAAATGTGATATGTGAATGTAATCAATCAAAGAACTGGAAAGTAAGAGGGAACCTATCAACTGGGGAACAGATTGAACAAATTTTGATGTATAAATGTGATGTAATGCTTTTGCGTCATACAAAATGAGGTCCAGGCTCAGAGAAACCTGTAAAGACTTCTATAAACTGACCCAGAACGAAATGCCTAGAAGGAGAACAATATATCTAATAATGATATTGTTAAGACAAACAACTTTTAAAACTTTGAGAACTTTGACCAATGCCATGACCAGTCATGATTCCAGAAGACTAATGATGAACTATGCTCCCCACTTCCTGACAGAAAAATGACAGATTCATGATACAGAATTAGATACATATTTTTGAACATGAACAATGGTGGAATTTGTTTTACTTAAGTACACGTATTATAAGAGGTTTTGTTGGGGGCGGCTAGATAGCGCAGTGAATAGAGCACTGGCTCAGGAGTTAGGAGGACCTGAATTCAAATCTGACCTCAGATACCCAACACAAAACTAGCTGTGTGACCTTAGGCAAGTCACTTAATCCCAATTGCCCTACCTTCCCCCCTCCCAAAAAGGAAAAAAAAAGTTTTGTTTTTCTTTTTTTCTTCTAAATTGGGTGGAAGATGGGAAGGAGAGAAAGTAAAATCTTGTTAATTTAAAAATAAAATAAACTGAGCAATCAAGTATTATTGCTCCATAAGAAATAACAAATATTAAGAATTCAGAGAATATTGGGAATATCAAATGAACTGATGCAGAGTGAAATAAGCAGAGCCAAGAGAACAAATTACACAATGATGACAATAATGTGAAGGAAAACAACCCTGAAAGATTTTAGAATGCTAATCAATGCATGACCAATAATGACTTCAGAAGATCAATGAAGCATGCTTCCCACCTCTTGGCAGAGAGGTGATGGATGAGAATGAGGCACACATTTTCACAGCCAAAGTGTTGATTTGTTTTGCTTAAGTACAATTATTTGTCAGAAGGGAAGACTTCTTTTAGGGTAGGTGGGTAGAGGGAGTTGGTGGGAAATGAAAGAGATGGGGAAAAAAAAAGAGAGCATATCCTGGAAAGACTCCTTACTGGAAGAGAGGCTTTAAGATTCTTTTAATGAGTAAAATCTTTTTTGTAACCAACAAACAATAACATTTCATGGTATCTTATATTTTCTCTATTTTTCAGTCAAATGTGTAATTATAAAAATGTGGTCCAAAGTAGAGAATCCTTTGGAAAATGCATGCTCTTTTCCTTCTTATTTCCACCAAGAATATCTTTGATATATACGTACATCATTCACATAAAGATTTTTTTAAAGAAGACAAAATAAACACATGTGTTTGTTATGTGCTCTCAAAAGCTTTTCTTTGTGTATATTAATATCACACATGAAGCAGTGAGATGGTGCAGTGAATAGAGTGCCAGGAAGACTTGAATTCAAATCTAGCTTCAAACACTGTGTGACCCTAAACAAGTTATTTAACTTCTGTTTTCATCAGTTCCCTCATCTATAAAATGAGGATTATAATAGCACCTACTTCCCAGGGTTGTTGTGAAGTTCAAATAAGATAACAATTAAAAAGTGCTTAGCATAGTGTCTAGCACATAGTAAGCAGTATATAAATGTTAGCTATTTTTATTATTATAATACATACTTTTTTTTTTGAGACTAGGTCTCATCATGTCACCCAGGCTAACAGTGCAGTGGCCAGTCATGGGACTCATCCAACATAAGAGCTTTAAATTGCTCCTTTTGTTGTTTTTTGCTCTTTTTTTTTTTTTTTTGAGAGGGGAGAGGCAGTTGGGGGAAAGTCACTTGCCCAAGGTCACACAGCTACTTTTGTGTTAAGTATCTGAGGCTGGATTTGAACTCAGGTCCTCGTGACTCCAGGGCCGGTGCTCTATTCACTGTGCCACCTAGCCATCTCTAAACTGCTCCTTTTCTGACCTGGGTAGGTTTGCCTCTGTGTAGGCATCCTGGTGACCCCACACTCCCAGTGACCCACCATATTGGTGCCAGACTTAGTTTAGACACCTAATCAACTTAGCCCTACTATAGATCAAAACTCCTGCACTCAAGTGATCCTGCAGCCTCTGCTTCCCTAGTAAAAGAGAATACAAGTATATGCTATGATGCACAGCTCTACATTATTTTTTCCCATTCTTTTACTATCTCTCTGAAATATCTTGTTAAGGGATCCCTTGATGTGTTGCCTACAGTATAACTTTCCTTTGATGTGTGTGTGGTCTAGTCTGATTACTCTTACCAAGTTCATTTTCCTAACAGCCATTTCTGCTTCTCCATATCATACTTCAGGGACAGAGGCATTAGAGTTCAAATGTAGCTGTTCCTTTGACGTTGATGATGAAAATAGATCAGTACAGAAATGTAGACAAATTTATTCCATCTTCCATCTATTTGTTTCATCCTTGAAGGCTTTTAGGAGATGGGGTTCATTTGCGTCTCCTGCCAGCCTTTCTATGAGGGGATAAAATTTTTAAAAATCCTAATAGCTTACATTTATAGATGGCACTTTGCAGCTCACAAAGTGCTTTACATCTGTTCTTTCCTTCGAGCCTCACAACAACCCTGTGAGAGAACTGTTCCATGTATTCTTATGCCCATCTTAGAGATGAGGAAACTGACACTTAGAGAAGGGATGTCCATAGCAGAGCCAGGATGGAAACCCAGATGTCCCTATCTAAATCTCTTTACCCAGCACCACAGAGAAAAACTGTAGGGTGTAGTGGGAAGAGCCCTTGGTCAAAAGTCTAGTTCAGCCACTAAATCATTATGTGACCTTGAGGTTCCTTCTCTGAGAATCTCAGTTTCATCATTTATAAAACGATGAGTATATAGATCCCAAATGAATCACAAGAGGAGAGAGAAGTTATGGAGAGAGAATCTGGTAGGCAGTCAGATTACCTTCTGTGTGGAAAAAGTTTGTGATGGTTTCTCAAGGTAAGCACATCACTAATCTGCATGAATTTTCTCACAGAACTGTGTGGAAAAGAAAAGCTGGGGAAATGGAAGAGCATGGGGTGTCTAGGTGGTGCAGTGAATAGAGCATTGGCCCTGGAGTCAGGAGGACCTGAGTTCAAATCCAGCCTCAGACACTTAACACAAAAAAACTAGCCTGTGACCTTGGGCAAGTCACTTAACCCCAATTGCCCTACCATCTCCCCTCCAAAAAGCCAAAAAAAAAAAATGGAAGAGTGTTTTCTCTTTAGAAGTAAGCAAGCAGCTAATAGTATTTCCTGTTATTGAGAAAGCAACATCTTGATGGAAGCTGCCTGAAAGAGGACTTTTGTGGAAAATTGTACTGAGGCCCCTAAATGGACCAGAGCCATGGACCAGCCAAAGGGAGTTTCTACCTGCACATCTGGGGATGAAGAATGAGTTAATAAAATCTACATCATATTTGTACTTGTTATAACCAATATCAATTGCTTGCTGTTTTGGGGAGGGAGGAGGAAGGGGAGAGAGGGAGAAAAATTTGGAACACAAAATCTTACAGAAATGAATGTTGAAAACTATTGTGCTATGTAATTGAAAAGATATAATGCTATTAAGTAAAACAAATCTACATCATACTGGGGGCAGACTAGGTTTACTGAACTGTGACTGAAAACAATTAAGGGTTATTTAAAGGTCCCTCTTTCAATCTTGTTCTAAATTGTGTACCATCTTGAAAATACAGTAATTGTATATAACATCATATTTTTGTGTATTCATTGGTTTTGCTGATTTTTTTCTCTTCTTCCTCTTTCTTTTAAAATTCTTTGTTAAAAGGGGTCTCTGAGAGAGACAGGGGAGAAATCTAGGTGATGTCAAAACAAAAGATATCCATAAAATCTATTAAAAAGAAAATATAATAATTAATGATAAGTAAATGACATCCTAGCTACTTTAGTAAAGAGACTTCCTTTTCATAATGCAATGAGACATATACTTTGTTTAGCATCCATAGCTATTCAGGCACCTGAGTTCAACAAAGATTTTCTGCATATACCTCCTACCATTTACTGTGTCACCTTTTGAACTGTTATTACTGTGCTGTTCATCTTTAGTGGCTTGGTAAAATTACCCCTTTATATCTATCAGTGGAAGAAGTCAGTGTTTCCATGCCTGGGTCAATATAGATAATTTGCAGTGTATCTCTGATAGCCTTCAAAACTCTGCTTAAAACGACCCCCTCTTGCGTTATCAGGATGTGGATAGGTATATGGAATGATATCAGGCTCTCATTCACTCACTTGGTAAGCATTGACTAGTTACCAGTCGAGAGGACAAGGCTATATATAAAGTCCTATAGGATTACAGAAGTACAGAGCCCAGATCCTGCCTTGAAAGACTTTATAACCTTATCCTCCTTGATGTTTTCCAGGATTGTTCTGAACATTCATGTTTCTTCATCCCAGAGCAAGGACACTGACTGGGACGCCCTCAAAGGCAGAGACTATTTCTTTCTCCTTGGACTCAGGACTCCTTGAGGGCAGGGCTATATCTTCCCTTTAGAAAAAGGGGAAACCCCTAAAGATTGGGACCCATATCTTTCCCTAGCCTATAGAGGGTATTGCCCTGGCCTCTGGGGAGCAAAGCCTGAGAACCAGAGATCTAATAACCAAGGAGACAGGTTCTGGACTAGAGTCATACTGAGAAAGCCTGAGTAGATCCCCCAATACCCAGCATTGATACCTAAGAGGTTGCTCCCTTAATAACAGGAAATACTACTAGCTGCCTGCTTATGAAGTCTGAGAACCAGGGATCTAATAACCAAGGAGACAGGTTCTGGACTAGAGTCATACTGAGAAACCCTAAGTAGATCCCCCAATACCCAGGATTGATACCTAAGAGTTTTTTGCATTAGACCATCTATACCTCACTAATTCCTAGCCAGGAGATTTAGACTTGTTGGCTATTGTGCAAAATACATGCACTATAACTTACTTCTCCACCCTGAAGCTCCCCTAAAGGCACCATTCTGCTTAAAGATACCAAGCCTCTTGGGGAAACCAGTTCCCTAATATTCAGGATAAGAGAGGTCTGAGGTTGGTGCTGCATTTCTTGCTCTGTTCTTTGGCACCACCCGCATGGCTGACTGACTGTAAAAACCTCCTTCTTCCCTCATTCATAGAATGAGAGATTCTCAGATGGGACTTCAGAGATTCTCTAGTCCAATGCTTTCCTGAAAAATAATTTTCTCTACATCATTGCCAACAGGTGCTCCCAGGGAAAAACGTTCACTTGTGAAAAGCTCTGTTAGAATGTTCTTCCTTGAGGTGGCTAGGTGGCACAATGAATAGAGCACCAGCCCTGGAATTAGGAGGACCTGAGTTAAATTTGGCCTCAGACACTTAACACAAAACTAGCCATGTGACCTTGGGCAAGTCACTTAACCCCAACTGCCCTACCTTACCCCTCCAAAAAAAGCAAAAAAGAAAGAAAAAGAATATTATTCCTTTATATTAAACCTTAAATCGGCTTCTCTGCAATTTTCAACTGTTACTACTCCTAGTTTCACCTGAGAATAAGAACAGGTCTGATCCGACTTCCACGTGACAGCCCTTCAAGTTCTTGAAGACAATGATCATATCTCCTCTCCTACCCATTGTTTTCTCTCCTCCAGGATAAACACTCTCAATTCCTCCAACAAATTTTCATATGGCCTGGTACTGAGGTCTTTCACCCATTCTAGATGCCCTCTTGTGGATGGCCTCTAGTTTAAGAATGTCTTTAAAATACAGCAATACAGCACCCAGAACTAAACACAGTCCCCTAGATGTGGTCTGACTAGGGTAGGGGATAATGGGACTATCACCTTTCTAGGCTGGGTGATTATTCTGCTCCCCCCTTCTCTCTCTCTCTTTTGGTGAGGCAATCAGGGTTAAGTGACTTGCCCAGGGTCACAAAGTTATTGTCAAGTGTCCGAGGCTAGATTTGAACTCAGGTCTTCCTGACTCCAGGGTCAGTGCTCTATACACTGTGCCACCCACTATGCCACCTAGCTGCCCCTACTCTGCCTCTCTTGATGCAGCTTAAAATCACTTTATCTATCTTTTTGGACCATAATATTACAATGAGTTTGCAACCCATTCAATCCCCTGAAACTTTAAGGCACCATTTTTCCACCTGAAGTTCTTCCTCCAATCCAACACATTTAGTAGGGAAGACTACTGGGAAGAATGTCTGAGTCTAGAGACTTAGACACTGACTCCCAACCTCCTAGCCCTTTGCAGGGCTGGTACCCCAACCTCCTTTCTACAAGCCATAAAAGGCAAGGTGGAAGGGTGACTGGTTAGACTGGCTTCTGAAAGCAACACTAACATCTACTGGTGGGAAAGGGGTAGACTAAGTGGGGCCATCTAACCCAGGTCTCCTGCCTAAAGGGATAAATATAGATCTGAGAGAACTTTTAAAGCACTTGGGAAAGGGAGCAGGAGTAGAGAAGGTCTGGAGGTGGTGACCCAAGGGGCAGAGATGGGAATATGGGAATCTGTAGATTCAGGACCCTGGGGACTAAAGGTGCTGTGGGAAAGGATATAAAAAACTGGGTAGTGAAGGACTGGAACTGGAAAGGCTCAGAGGGTCTTGGGTCAGAAAGGCTGAGGTATTTAGGGACTCAAGGGGCTTGGAATTAGAAGGCTAAGGTCACGAGTCTGGACTTGTGACAGAGGCAAGAGGTTTGGGATGGAGAGGATGGGGCGGAAGTAGCTGGGATGGCAAAGCTGATGCTTGACGAGTCAGCACTGGGAAGGTTGGGACAATTCAGGCTAAAGATTCAGGGACACACAGGGCTGGAGATGATTGCACTGGGGACTAGAAAACAGAAACTGGGAGGGTTGAAACCAAGACAACTTGAATTAGGAGGTTAAGACAGAGGAGGTTGGGATTTGGAAGTTTGTTTGAAGGGCAAGAATTGGGGAAGCTGGGACAAAGGAGAAGAGGGAAAGAGAGATCCAAAGGTCTAGAGGTAAGTGGGAAGAAACAAAGAATGAAGAAACAGGAGCAGGAGGGCCCAGTGAGGCTTACTGGGTCAGGAAGGGAAGAATATTTGGGTACCTGGGGGTGCAAGTGGGTCCCAAAGAGAAGGCCTACTACTAGAAGTATGCCCTACAGACAGGAGGTGATGCTTTGGTTTAAGGGATCATAGGAAATGGGAGAAGGATGGAGAGAGAGCTGGGCCATATGGAAAGGTAGAGGAGATCCCAGTGAGGGCCACCAGAACAGAGGGTGCCCTTCCTCTTTTCCCAGATCTCCCAGCTTCCTTGAGGTCCTCTCTATGCTTTCCCAGCCCCATAGCCTCTTAAGTTTTGTGGGAATAGAAGAAGCCTGTCTTGTGATCAGTCCTATGTTGGGGGAGCAAGAGAGTTCAGGGACCTGCTTCCTGCTGAACCCCAATACAGCCACTAGATAGTGGAATGACTATGGGAACCCATTAGATAACTATGTTGATTTCACTAAAAATAATTATCTGAAGAAAAAAAGATGGGAGAGAGTTTGGGGGAGAGGGTGCTAGGCTGCCCATTGAATGCTGAGGAATCCAGAGAGGAAAGAACACTCCAAGGACTTTGAGAGGTCATTGAATGCATCCCCCTGCTTTCCAGTAAGCCACTGGAGACCTATGAGAACCCAATCAATTTCCCCTTCCCTTCAAGGTACCCTGTTCCATTTCCCCCCACCTCCATGCACAACCTGCTGTCAAATTTTCCCAGACCTAATTTTCCCAAACCTTATTTTCTCCTGCTACTGTTCTGGTCCCTTCCTTCTGCCCCTGCCCTGCTCTGTCCTGGGGTAAGAGAAAAATCTGGGCACTCTCCTTAGCCTATCTCTGACAGTAGAAATATACTTCTCCCCTCACCCCCCCCCCCAACCCCGTCACCCAACGTTGCAATTATTTGCTCTTGGATCCATAATAGAAGTGTGGAAGCAGGGGGATGGGAGGAGATGTGGGGAGGAGGAGGGGAAGGGAGATGGGAGGGTTGAATCAGAGGGAGACAGGGAGGGGATGCGGATAGAGGATGGAGGGCAGATCGAGGATGGGGATGGAAGCAGAGAGGATGAAGGAGAAGCTGAGAGGAAGGGACACAGAGGTACCGGACGGAGAGGGAGGGTTAGGGGACAGCGAATGGTGGGAGGATGGATGGAACCAGGAAAGGGATGCAGAGAAGGGCCCGTGGTGCTGCAGTTGGTCCAGGTCAGCCGCGGTGGGTCGTGGTCAGTCTCAGCTCCGCGGGGCCCTCCCTCACCTGTGTCTGGGTCCCCCAAGAACGCGTCCTCGTCCTTGCGGCAGCGCAAGGGGACGGCAGGAGCCGGCTCGTCCTCCGGCAGCCGCGGGAAGCTCGTGATGCTCATGTAGTCCACCGGCGAGTACGCGCCCAAGGCACTCTCCTGGCTCGCCTCCTTCTCCGCCGCCATCCTCACCCTAATCTGCCCCAGCAGCGCAGCGGCGGAAGTGACTGCGGGGCCTGGGAGAAGGGATGGGGGATGGGGAACAGAGAGGGGGCGGGGCTTGTTGTCTGGGGGCGGAGCCTGAGGCCCTGTAAGTTGGGGTACTAAAGTAGGTGCCCCCATTTAAGTGGGGCTGTGTCCCAGGTTGACCGTGAGGCTGAGTGGCCGTCATGTTCTAGGAAGAGCCATGCATGGAGTTGGAGGAGGAAGGACAGTGTAGAGGAAGAAATGGAAGAAGTAACCAATGACTCTCAAGGGGGTCTCTGATCGGGGAGGCACCCAAGTAGTTCATGCTTCTTTCTCCAACAGTTCTGCCCAGTTATGGCCAATACCCACTCTTCTTTCATCTCTGTTTCTCACTCATTGGAAGCCCATTATAATTGGCATTCCATTCATGTTTTCCTCTCTATCCCCTTCGGATCTCCATTCTCACCTTTATCCCTACCCCAACCTCAATCCTAGTCCCATCCCCAAACCTATCTCTTTCCTCATCCTTTATCTCCACCCTGGTCCCCTCTCTTTATGCCGATCTCTATCCCAATTTGTCATCTCCATCTCCATCCTTTCTATCCTCCATCTCAATCCTGTCCTGGATCTTAGACCTAGAGCTGGAAGGGATCTTAGAAGTCATCTTCTGCAACTCATTCATTTTACAGGTGAAGAAACTAGGGCACAGGGAATTACTCAACTTGCCCAAAGTCTTATATGTAGCAAACAGAAGAAGCAGCATTTAAATCTAGGTCTTCTAACTCATTATTCAGTGTTCTTCCAATTACACAATACTTCCAGCCTTCCTTCGTTCTTAACTTTATTCGTATCTGCAATTGCATCCCCACACTAATTCCCATCCCCATTCTTCAAATAACATCTAAATTAATAAAGGAAAAATGAGCTGAATTTCAAAAACATATAGTAACACAATAATAGTAGGAGACATTAATCTTCTTCTTCCAGAGTTGGACAAATCTAACAGAAAGCTAACCAAAAGGGAAACTATAGAATTGAACAAAGTGTTGGGGAATTTAGAACTAACAAAAGATGGCATATTCTGAAAGGGATCACTAGATGACATATACTTATGTTATGTCATATTATATTATATTAGTGCCCTGACATTTAAAAATAGACCATTTATTAGATAGCAAAGAAATTGCAAATATAAAAAAAAATACAAGAAATACTAAACACATCCTTTACAGAACATAATGAAATTTAAATAGTATTCAATTTAGGGAACACAACAAAAGACGCAACCTAAATGTATACTTAAAAATGAAATTCTGATGTAAATGATCAAAGAACAAATAATAGAAACAACTAATAATGCAAAAGAAAAAATGAGTAAGCAGACAAAATTTCTGGGATGTAGCTAAAATTAAGAATTATATCCCTATAAACATATATTCTCACTACAACATACTTGAAAAGTGGTCATCCAGCCTTTCCTTGAAGACTACCTGTGGAGAAGAACTCATTATCTCTCAAGGCAGCTCATTCCACTTTTAGATAGCTCTATAGCTAGGAAATATTCCTTTATATCAGGTCTAAAATCTTTTCTGCAATTCATACTCATTGCCCTAGTTCTGCCTGAAGGGGCTAAAGAAAACAAATCTAATTCCCTTTCTACGTGTCAGTGTTTCAAGTATTCCAAGACAAAGATCATTTTTGCTCTGATTCTTCTTTCTTCAGGCCAAATAATCTAAATTTCTTCAACAGACCCTCATATGGCTCTGACTTGAAGACCTTCACCATTCTGGTTGTACTCCTATGGAAATTCTCTAGTTTATCAATGCCCTTCCTAAAATATGATATCTCGAACTAAACACAATACTTCACACATAGTACAACCAGGGCTAAGGATTGTGAGATCTCCTTATTACTAGAAGCTATGTTTCTTTTGAGACAGTCCAAGATCAAATTAGTTTTTTTGATTACCATATCATACTGTTGACTTATTGAGTTTATGGCCCACTAAAACCCTCAGATATTTTTCTGGCAAATTGCTTATTGTCTAATATCTTATTAAATTGTAGGCAATGGCTGCCCATCTTGTACTTGAGAAGTTGATTTTTTAAATTCAAATGTGACTTTGCATTCATCTCTATTCAATTTCATCTTATTGTATTCTATTAGGTTCTGAGAGCCTGTTAAGATCTTTCTGGATCCTGACTCTGTCATTCAGTGTATCAACTATCCCTCTCAGTTTGGTGGCATCTGTAATTTCGATGAGGATCCTCTCTATGCCTTTATCTGAGACACTGATTTGGGGATGGGAGGAGGAGAAGGGACCCGGACCTTTGATTTCATTGTTATAGGAAGCTTTGAGTGAGGAACTTCCTTTACTAAGGCAGCTCTGCTCTCTAGTCTTAGAGAGTTGGTTGGTGGACATTGACTAACTTACCCAGAGGTTAAGTGACTTGCCATTCCCTGCTTGAATGTATCAGAATAGGAACTTGATGTGAATTTTCTGTACTCTGAAGCTGGTTTAATGTCCATTATATCAGGTAGTCCTTGAAGTCCTTGATACATAAGTCAAATAGCACAGGGTCAAAAAGAGATTCCTGCAGTGTTCTACTAGAAAGTGCCTTCCAAATTCACATGGGATGGAATACTATTGTGCTGAAGGAAATGATGAAAGGGTGGTTTTAGAGAAACCTGGGAAGGCTTGTATGAACTGTTTTGAAGTGAAATGAGCAGAACCAGAACAATTTATGTAGTAACAATAATATTACAAAGATAACCAACTTTAAAAGACTTAGTAACTCTGATCAAGATGACTAACCATAATTTCAAAGGACTCATGATAAAACATGCTATCCACATTCACATAGAGAACTGATGGATTTAGATGGCATACTGAAGCACGTTTTCTTCTATTTCTCTTATTTTTTCTTGGAACATGACTAATACGGAAATTTGTTCTGTATATATATACATATTTTTAATGGATCTTATTTTTCTTGTCTTTTCAATGGGTAGAGGAGGGGGAAAGGAGAGGGAAAGAATTTGAAACTAAAAATAAAATAAAGTTGAATTAACAACAACAACAAAAATTTGCATGGCACTATAGCCTATTTAATCAATCCTGAACCTAGCATCTAGCATGTAATTGTAGGATTGGAGTCAACATAGGATCAGGTTTTTTAAAAATTTGAGTTCCAAATTTTCTCCCTCCTTTTAGCCCCTCCCCACCCAGTGAGGAGGCAAGCAATATAGCAGTTATATACATAAAATCATGTAAAAATATATTTCCATATTATCCACGTTGCCAAAAAAAGCAAGAAAAATAAAGTGAAAAATTATACTTCAATTTGCACTCAGAATTCATCAGCTCACTCTCTCAGGAGGTAAATAGCATTTTTCATCATGGGTCCTTTGAAATTGTCTTGGATAATTGTCTTGATCAGAGTGGCTCAGTTTTTCCACAGTTAACCGTTGTTATAATATTGCTGGTTTTGTGAACAATGTTTTTCTGGTTCTGCTCACTTTACTTTGCATCAGTTCACAAAAGTCTTCCCAAGTTTTTCTGAAACCATCTCCTATGTCATTTCTTAGAGCACGATAGTATTCCATCACAATCAAATATGACCACTTATTTAGCCATTCTTCAACTGATGGGCATCCCCTCAACGTCCAATTCTTTGCCACCACAAAAAAGAGCTGCTATAAATGTTGTCTCCTTTTTCTTTGATCTATTTGGGATACAGACCAAGTGGTGCTATTACTGGGTCAAAGGTTATACACAGTTTTATTGTCCTTAGGGACTAAAATTGATCTCCAGAAAGGTTGAATCCGTTCACACCAACAGTGCATTAGCATCTCTGTTTTTCCATATCCCCTGAGCATTTGTCCTTTTCTGACATGTTAGTCAATCTGATAGGTGTGAGGTGTTACCTCAGAGTTGTTTTAATTTGCATTTTTCTAATCAATAGTGATTTAGGGCATTTTTTCATAAGACTATAGATAGGTTTGGTTTCTCCTTCTGAAAACTGCTTATTCATATCCTTTGACCCACTATCAATTGGGGAATGCCTTATTTTTTAAATAAATTTTACTCAGTTACCTATAGATTTGAGAAATAAGGCCTTTATCAAAGAAATATCGTAAAAATTCTTTACCAGTCTCTTGTTCTCCTTCTAATTTTGGCTGCATTTATTTTGTTTGTGAAAAGCTTTTTAATTTCATATAATCAAAATTATTCATTATACTTCCCATGACCTTATCTTTCTCTTATTTAGTCATAAACTCTTCCCTTATCCATAGATATTACAGGTAAATTTTTCCATGCTTCCCTAATTTGTTTATGATACCACCATTTATGTTTAAATATGTACTGATTTCGACCTTATCTTGGCATATAATATAAGATGTTGGTCTCTAACTAGTGTCTGCCAAACTACTTTTCAGTTTCCTCAACAATTTTTGTCAAATAGTGAGTTCTTGCCCCAAAAGCTTGGATCTTTGGGTTTAACAAACACTAGGTTATTGTGGTCATTTACTATTATGTAGTGTGTCTAATCTATTCTACAGGATCAGAGCCTTTGAGACCATACCTTTCACCTCTAGCACCCAACCCAGCACTTGAACCTCAAACACCAGGCCCCTTACCTCTAGAACCCAGCATAAGACCATACTCTGGCACCAAACATTTTCCTGTCTTGACCTCAACTACAAATAGGACCTCTGACACAAGGATCCAATCTCTTTTCTTCCCTAACGCTTGAAAATGAATTCATTCTCTCTTCTGCCATTTATAGGGCTTTTGAGAAGGTGGGAATCCTAGTTCTTCATTCCTATCTGATGGCTGGCAAACTTCTACCTTTTGTCCTCTTTATCTAGTGATATAGGTTACCTAGTCTAAGTGAACTACACTCCTTTTCCCTGATACCATTCCCCATTCTCTCAGTCCCATGCCCATACCAAATCCACATCTGATTCTATCTTCTTCCTTTGTATACTCTGGAAACCTTGTTCAAACATGTACAAACTTCCCTTCCTTTCCTCCTATATTCCTTCCATCTTCTGACACTCTTGTATCTCTCCAGAAAATACTGCATTTTTGTCTATCTCAGGGGTGAAGAACCTGTGGCCTTGAGGGCCCTTGTGGCCCTCTAGGTCCCCAAGTGTGGTCCTTTGAATCCAAACTCCACAGAACAAATCCCCTTAATAAAAGGATTTGTTCTGTAAAACTTGAACTCAGTCAAAGGGCCACACCCAAAAACCTAGAAGACCTTCGAGCTGCAGGTTCCCCACCTCTGGTCTATCTTCTTCATCACTGGATACATCTACTTTTATATTTCTTGTAATATTGGATCAAGAGGAGGAATGGGAACATTCCTTGTTCCCTACTGTCACTTCCAGCCCCTCCTTCAGCTGCCATTACTCAGAAACTTCTTTTTTGAGGTTCAACCTATCCAAATATATTACCGTATCTAAATCTTGATGGCGTTATCTATCAATCCCAAGATGATGCTCTTTTCCTAAATTCAATACCTGATTCACAGTTTTCCTTTCCATCCCAACCTCTGCCCTTGTATTTGGAGACTACAATATACATTCTGATATCTCTCTCAAATATCCTAACCTCTAAGTTCACCAACCTCCTTGGGTTTCGTAACATTCACATAGACTCCACTTCAACTGTCATACCATTTGAACTCACCATCACCCACAAGGACAATCAAGAACTCTGAAATTCCTCCATCTGGTTATCTCCTCCTCTCCTTCCACCTCACCTTGTGCCTCACTTTTAAACCTCTTCTGTAACCTTACTTTGTCTCCCAGTCCCTCCATCTCTCAATGCTTTTCCAGGCCATCACCACTGCTTGTGCTTCACTTTTCCCCTTCCCAATCCTGATCTTATAATGAGCCAGAACATACCTTGTACTCTCTGCTAGAATCTCTGGCCCTCTGATTCTATCATTATTCGTGCCTTCCCAAGTCTCAGCCCTGAATTGACCCCCGTCATTCTACCTGATCTTACTCACCTGCTGCTGAATTGCTGGAGGAAGTCAAATTGTGTTGCCTGTGTCTACTACAAATTTAAGTTAGTTCAGCTCAATTAGGAACTCATTACTTCAAGACAATCCTTTTGCTCTTCTTTGATTGACTATTGTGCTTCTCATAACTCCTATTCTGAACCTTTTCTTCTCTCCTCAAGCTACATTCTCCCCTCCTCAGTAAAGAACTTCATTTCATACTTAGAAAAGTAAAGCCATTTGCTCTGAAATTCCTCTTTTCCCCTCTCCTATATCTCATAACTACTTAATATTATCCCCTATTCTCTTTTGCACTGATCTCTTATGAAAAGGTGGTTCTTTTCACAAAGGTCAGCACCTTTACTCATACTGTTCCAGTTCCATGCCCTCCCATCTTTTCTAGCAGTTTGCACTCTCCAATTTTTTGTTTGTTTTTTGGAAGGGAGAGGGCAGGGCAACTGGGGTTAAGTGACTTGCCCAAGGTCACACAGCTAGTAGGTGTGTCAAGTGTCTGAGGTCGGATTTTAATTCAGGTCCTCCTGACTCCAGGGCTGGTGCTCTACTCTCTAATTTCCAATATCTCCCTATCTATTGGCTCATTTCTTACCTACAAACAGGCCCAAGTCTCCCCCATCCTTAAAAAAAATTTTCCAGGATTCTACAACCTCCTCAAGCTATTGTATTATATCTCTCCTCCTTTTCATGACTAAACTTTTTTATTTGTTTATTTTTAATTTAGTATTTTATTTTCCCCCAGTTACATGTAAAAACAATTTTAAACGTTCATTTTTAAAACTTTGAGTTCCAAATTCTCTCCCTTCTTCTCTCCCCGCCTCCTCCATTGAGAAGGCAAACAATTCCATATAAGTTATAGTGTAGTCATGCAAAACATTTCCATAATAATCACTTTGTGAAAGAAAACATAGACCAAAAAAAAACAAACTCAAGAAAAATAAAGTTAAAAAAATATGCTTCAATCTGTATTTAGATACCATCAGTTCTTTATCTAAGGATGGATAGTATTTTTCATCATAAGTCCATCAGAGCTGTCTTAAATTGTTTTATTTCTGAAAATAGCTAAATCATTCACAGTTGATCATCTTACAATATTGCTGTTACTTTGCACACAGTATATTTCACTTCGTACCAGCCCATGCAAATGTTTCCAGGTTTTTTGAGAGAATCCTGCTCATCATTTTTTATACTACAATAGTATACCATTACATAACACAACTTGTTCAGCCAGTCCCCAGTTGATGGGCATACCCTCAATTTCTAATTCTATGCCCTCCAAAGAAAGCTGCTATAAATATTTTTTGTACAGATGTGTTCTTTTCCTTTTTGTTTTTTTCCCCTCTTTTGGGATACAGACCCAGTAGAGGTATTGCTAGTTCAAAGGGTATGCATAGTTTTAGAGCCCTTTGGGCATAGTTCCAAATTGCTTTGCAGAATAGATGAATCAGTTCATGACTCCATCATCAGTGCATTACTGTCTCATTTTTCCCACATCCCCTCTAACATTTGTCATTTACCTTTTCTGTCCTATTAGCCAGTCTAATAGATATGAAGTAGTACCTCAGAATTGTTTTAATTTGTATTTCTCCAATCAATAGTGAGAGCATTTTTTCATATGGCTATAGATAGGCTTTGATTACTTCATCTGAAAACTAGTCATATATTTTGATCATTTATCAATTTGTAAATGGCTCTTCTTTTTATAATTTTGACTCAGTTCTCTATATGTTTGAGAAATGAGACCTTTATCAGAGAAACTTGCTTCAAAAATCACTAAACATTGGGGTGGCTAGGTGGCTCAGTGAGTAAGAGCACCGGCCCTGGAGTCGGGAGGTTCTGGCCTGAGAAAATTAGCACCCACACATAAATAAATAACTAGCCGTGTAACCTTGAGCAAGTTACTTAACCCCAATTGCTTTAAAAAAAATCACTAAACACCTTTTAAAAAATAATTTATTTTTTCCAATTGCATGTAAAAGCAAATTTTAACATTCATTTTAAAGAAATTTTGAGTTCCAAATTCTTTCCCTCTCTCCCTCTTCTCTTCCTCTCTGAGACATTGAGCAATTTGATATAGGTTATACATGTGCAATCATGCAAAACATACTTCTATATTAATCATATTAAAAAAGAAAACAGACCAAAAACACACAAAAAATAAAGTGTTATTATACTTTGATCAACATTCAGACTCCATCAGTTTTTTTCCTCTGGAGGTAGATAGCATTTTTTATCATGAGTCCTTTGGAATTGTCTTGATCATTGTATTGCTGAGAATAGGTAAGTCATTCACAGTGGATTATAGTACAATATTGCTGTTACTGTGTGCAATGTTCTTCTGGTTTTGCTCACTTCACTTTACACCAATTCATGTAAGTCTTTCCAGGTTTTTCTGAAAACAGCCTGCTCATCATTTTTTTTCTTAATATTTTATTTTTTCTGCAGTCACATATAAAGACAATTTTCATCATTCATTTTTCTTCTCCCTCCCTCACCTTTTCCCACCCTGAGAGAATAAGCAATTTGATATGTTATGCACGTTCAAACATGCAGAATATATTGCCATATGAGTCATGTTGTGAAAGAAGATACAGACCCAAAAGAAAAAAACATGAAAAAATACAAAAAATAGTATGCTTCAATATGCATTCAGACTCCATTAGTTCTTTCTCTAGAGATGGATAGCATTTTTTATCATGAATACTTTGGAATTATCTTGGATCATTGTATGGTTGAGAAGAGCTAGTCATTCACAGATTATCATCATACAGTATTGCTATTACTGTGTACAATGTTCTCCTGGTTCTGCTCACCTCACTCAGCATCAGTTCATATAAGCCTTTCAAGGTTTTCCTGAAATCAGCTTGCTTATCATTTCTTATAGCCCAGTAATATTCCATTACAATCATTTACCACAACTTGTTCAGTCATTCCTCAACTGATGGGCATCCTCTTAGCCACCCCAAAAGAGTTGCTATAAATATTAATATATGCATGTGCACGTGTGTGTGCGTCTTTTCCCTTTAAAAAAAATCTCTTTGGGATATAGACCTAGTAGTGGTATTGCTGGGTCAAAGGGTATGCATAGTTTTATTGCCCTTTGGGCATAGTTCCAAATTGCTCTTCAGAATGGTTGGATCAGTTCACAACTCTACCAGAAATACATTAGTGCCCCAATTTTCCCACAGATCCTCCAACATTTCTCATATTCTTTTTCTGTCATATTAGCCAATCTGATAGGTTTGAGGTGGTACCTCAGAGTTGTTTTAATTTGTGTTTGATTTAGAGCATTTTTTTTGTATGACTATAGACAGCATTGATTTCTTCATCTGCAAAACTGCGTGTTCATATCCCTTAACCATTTATCAATTGGGGAATGACTTATATTCTTATAAATTTGACTCAGTTCTCTATATATTTGAGAAATGAGACCTTTATCAGAGATAAGGTTTGTAAAAAAAATAAAAATTGCTGTAAAAAAAAATTTGTTTCCCAGCTTTCTGCTTTCCTTATAATCTTGGTTGCATTGGTTTTGTTTGTGCAAAAAAAATTTAAATTAATGTAATCAAAATTATACATTTTACATCTTGTAATGTTCTCTGTCTCTTGTTCGGTCATAAATTCTTCCCTTATCCATAGTACTGACAGGGAAACTATTCCTTGCTCTCCTACTTTGTCTATGGTATCACCCTTTATGTCTGAATCATGTAACCATTTTTATCTTATCTTAGTATATGGTGTGAGATGTTAGTCTCTATCTAGTTTCTGCCCAACAGCTTCTCAGTTTTCCCAGCAATTTTTGTCAAGTGAATTCTTGTCCAAAGGCTTAGATCTTTGCATTTACCAAACACTATTTTACTATGGTCATTGCCTACTGTGCATTGTCTACCCAATCTATTCCACTGATCTACTACTCTATCTCTTAACCAGTATCAGATGGTTTTTGAGAATTACAGCTTTATAAAACTAGGCTAAACCCTTAGAAAACAGTGTCTATATTCACTTCTCTCATGTCTCAACTCTTTGCTATCTGGCTTTCAGTCTCATTTTTCAAATGAAATTCCTCTTTCCACAGCAGCTAGTTATCTCTTAATTTCCAAATCTGATGTCATTTTCAGTGAAGGATTAAAATCACCAGAACACAGATGAAGAGTGATCAAATGAACTTTAAACTAAAAATGATAGTGAAGGGAGAAAAATGCCTACTTCACTACTTCACTGACAAAGTCCAATGAAAGACAATGCTATGAGGAGAGAAGACCTTTTCCCCTGCAAGGCCATGTGGTCCTGTTAATACAGACCTGAGTTCTTTGCCTAGCTTGGCATTTTTCTTTGGGTTTTAGGTGAAAGGAGAGTAGCATCCTAGTGTTCTGGATTGTATAGCCATTTAAATATCAATACCTGAGAAGTGACTTTCAGAAATGACCTTTAGGGGGCAGCTAGGTGGTGCAGTGAATAGAGCGACGGCCCTGGAGTCAGAAGGACCTGAGTTCTTAGCTGGCCTCCGACACTTAATCCACACAAACAAAAACCTAGCCCTGTGACCTTGGGCAAGTTACTTAACCCCAATTGCCCTAAAGGGGCGGCTAGGTGGCGCAGTGAGTAAAAGCGCCGGCCTCAGAGTTGGGATGACCCGAGATCAGATCCAGCCTCAGAAAATGAGCACCCACGCATAAATAATGACTGGCCATGTAACCTTGAGCAAGTTACTTAACCCCAATTGCTTTAAAAAAAAAAAAAGAAATGACCTTTAGGACTCAGGCCAGGGATAGCTGAGATAAACACTCAGTCCTCATTTGGATATGGATTTGGTCAGACCCATGGCTACTTAGTTCAAGTTGAGCTAAGTTTGAAACTACTCTATCCAGAGATCAAGATGGTGTAGGAGTATGCCCTCAGAGGTGTTGGGGGGAAATGTTTATACTTCTGTTCTTGTCATATATCAAGTAAATATCCCTGTAAAAGCTGTAAAAAAGTTTTCATTAGATTTTTCAAGACACCAGGAAAAGATATTCTTATAAACCTTTGCTAGCTGTACTTCATCCCTGGCCAGGGGCCTTTCTCTGCTATTTTAAACTGCGGTCCAGAAATCCAAATCGTTTTCTCATATACTATCTGTTTAATAAACTGTTCCCCTCTCAAATCTGATTACCTTTTCTACACGCCTTTACTTTCAACAGGAAGCAATTACAAAAACACTACCATTGCTCCTAGTATCTTCAGTTTTGCATAATTTTTGGCAATGCCTTCTAAGTTCTTTCTGGCAGTATTATTTGTGTTCATGTGAATCACTCAAAGTATGTAGGAGCCACTAATTTTTATAAATTCTGGGAAGTTCTCTATTATCTTGGATACATGCCCTAAAAAAGCAACAGATTTCTTTGTTGATGATGTCAAGTTAACAAATAGCTTCCTCAGTTCCCTTCAGCAAAGAATAACCCATTCTGTTCTTTCTTTGATCCTTAAAGGATAATGTCCAACATGGCAGCACGTGAAGATCCATTTCACCATTCCTTGGAAGATAAGAACTTTTTTCTTCCTTAATGGAATTCACCCCCATCCTCTTCAAATTTTTTTCTTAGCTGCAAGTGTTCAGTGGTCCCTCTTCTTTTCCTTCTCTGTATCACATTCTTCCACTCTCTAACTTCCTGGTAAAAGTCAAGGGTCCCTTCCAACTCTTTTTTTTTGCTTTTTGGAGGGCAATTGGGATTAAATAACTTGCCCAAGGTCACACAGCTAGGTTTTTGTTTTTTTTTGTGTGTGTATGCCTTAAGGGCCGGCGCTGTACTCATTGCTCCACCTAGCCACTCCTCCTTCCAACTCTTGATATCCTTTTTCTTCTTGGTTTTCATACCCCCAAACTGTTTATTGTTGTTATTGTTTTTGATTTTAGGAATACTTCATTGTCCTTAAAAATCTGGAGTGTGGAAAGATATTTCTCAAGCCATTTCAGCTTTTTTTCCTAAGCAGGAAATCAGCCTGTACTTTTCATAATTAGTAAAATAATCAGTAGTCAGCTGACCATGGCAGAAATACAAAAGGAGAACATTTGGTGCAAGTCATTGCAAAATTCTCCCTGCTCTCAATTCTTACTGGTTACACACACACACACACACACACACACACACATTACATACATATATACACACATATGTATGTGTGTATATTTTATATGTATATATACAAATATATATGTATATATATATATCATCCCTTTATATTCCTGTACCCTTTTACCACCTCTTAATAATTTAACAGTCAAACTCAACTTCCTTTTCCTTTTCTCACTAAATTCTTAACTCCATCTTACCAAAATTTAACTTGCCTTTTCACTTTTTTTTTGGGGGGGGAAGGTAGGACAATTAGGGTTAAATGACTTGCCCAAGGTCACATAGCTAGTTTTGTGTTGTCTGAGGCGGGATTTGAACTCAGGTCCTCCTGACTCCAGGGTCAGTGTTCTATTCACTGCACCACCTAGCCACGCCCAACTTGCCTTTTCTTGCCTTACCTTACCACCTACCTTCTCTTGAGTTTTCCTTCTTCTCCTGCTCCTCCTCCTCTCCCTCATCTAATATTTCTTGTCCCCAATTCTTTTCCTCCTTCAGACTGAACTTTTCCCTTACCTTTTCTTCTGCTTGAGTTGATTTCCTTCAATTTTTCCTCAAGTTTTTCCAAATTTCTCCTCTCTCTATCTAATCACTTTCTTCACAAGTACAAAGTCCTCCAGATACTTTATAATTTCCTTCTCCTTACTGATCTCAAGTTGCTCTCTTACTCTAGTCTCTTCTGCCACACAATTCTCTCCTTTGGAAGAACAAATCAAGATCGACTCCTTTCCATCTCTAACTCCTTTCTAATACAAACCAAGTCCTCTACTCTATGCTCTTCCCATTCTCAGACCCAGTATTTACTCCTACCCTGAGATACCTCATGTTTTTATCACTCTACCTGGGCTACTATGTGGTTTTGAACACATATTGATATTGTTTTCCTGTCTTGTGTTTCATTATTTCCTACTCTCAGCTGAAAAAGTGTAGAAGATGGAATGTTAAGCTATGACCAAGTGAGAATGAAAGGGTCTGAAGAACTACTAGAGGTCCAGGAATTGGAGTCCATACCAGACTTTGGTGTCAACTGAGCTTAGTCAACCAGGAGTGAATATGTCACTTTGGAATGATTTGTTTTACTCAGCCTCCCAGTGGATCAGTTCCAGAGAAGTTGTATCCTTCAAGTGAGTGAGGGACTCCAT
This sequence comes from Gymnobelideus leadbeateri, assembly GCA_011680675.1. Lineage (NCBI taxonomy): Eukaryota > Metazoa > Chordata > Mammalia > Diprotodontia > Petauridae > Gymnobelideus > Gymnobelideus leadbeateri. The sequence continues at coordinate 1,064,351 of WOXC01008718.1, read as the reverse complement.
CCATTTGATTATGCTGCATTTGGATGTGAACTTAATGAGTTCAATGTTTGTAGAAGCCATTTTAAATTTGAACTCTCTCCCCAGGGGCCCAGGTGGTAGAGCAGAGAGTGTACCTTGAATTTGTTATACTTGTGTTTTTATTATGTCTTCTCAGCAAATATCTCTTTATAAAATCAAATCAACATTAAGTGGTTATCATTGATATCAAGAAGGTAACAATGGGCTACATTGATAATGGAGTGCTAATCCCTGCAATTGATGACACTAAGGAGATATTAATGGCAAATTATGCTGGGACATTAATCACTGGTGTTTGACATTAAGGAGAATATACTGGAATGGAAACTCAAGCTGATAGCATTAGAAAAACACAAAGGTAGGCTTTGAGCTGAATCTTGAAGGAAGTCAGGGAATTTAGGAGACAAAGGTGAGAAGGGCAGGCAGGGGAGAATTCTAGTATAAATGTACCAAAATGGGAGATGGAGTGTGGTCTGTGAAGAACATCATGGGACAAAGAAAAGCAATTAAGTCAGCTTACAATGCAACCATGTCTACCATAGTTCGCAACATTCCACATTCTTGGTTCTCCTCTCTAAGGAAAGGAGGAATGTTCATTTTCTCTTTGTTCTATGAGATCAGGATGGGTCATTACAATTATATATAGCATTCAGCTTTTAGGCATCCTTTTCATTTACATTATTGTGGTAATTGTTTATTTTTCTACTGGTTCTACTTATTTCACTTTAAATCAGTTCATACAATTCTTCCCATGTTTTTCTGAATTCCTTATATTCAGAGTTTCTTTTTTTCTTTTTAATGTTTTAAAATCTGAACTGAATGAACATCAAATTAAAAGAGCATTTTGCTATACAAAGTAGAACAGAAAAAGAGGATTGTAAATGAAGCTGTGAATCTCTCTGATGTACATTTTGCTTTTCCTTTTAAGTAAATAATAAATTCAATGTAGAATTTTCAGAGCTGTCTTTTGTCTGTTTCATTTTGCCTTCTGTTCTCTTCTGATTGTTTAAAAAAATTTTTTTAATCAATGAAAGTCCTCTTTTCCCTCCATCCTCCACCCCAAGTGAGAAAGAAAGAAAAACAAAACCCTCATTACAAATGAGTTTTATTGTTTTTCAGTTGTTAGGTCATGCCTGACTCTTCATGACTCCATGGACCATAGCACACCAGGCCCTTTTATCCTCCATTATATCTCAAAATCTGTCCAAGTTCAAGTTCATTGTTTCCATGACATTCTTTATCCATCTCATCCTCTGTCTTCTCCTTTTCCTTTTGCTTTCAATCTTTCCCAATATCAGGGTATTTTCTAATGAGTCCCGTCATATGACCAAAGTATTTAAGTATTAGCTTCAGTATTGATCTTCAAGTGAACGGCCTGGATTAATTTCTTTAAGTATTGACTGATTTGATCTCCTCACTATTTAAGAGACTCTCAAAAGTCTTCTCTACCACAATAATTTGAAAGCATTAATTTAGCAGTGTTCAGCTTTCCTTATAGTCCAATTCTTAGAGACATACATTACTACTAGAAAAACTGTAACTTGGACTATACAGACCTTTGTCAGTAAAGTGACATCTCTGCTTTTTAGTATGTTGTCCAGATTTGCCATAGCTTTCCTTCCAAGGACCAAGTATCTTTTAATTCATGGCTGCAGTCACTGTCTGGAGTGATCTTTGAATCCAATAATAGAAAATTTGACACTGCTTCCATTTCTTTTCTCATTATTTGCCAGGAAGTAATGGGACCAGTTGCTAAGACCTTAGATTTTTTTTTGTTGTTGTTGTTTTGTTTTTGTTTAGTTTTTTTTTTTTAGTTAAGCTTCAAGCCAGCTTTTACACACTCCTCTTACAAATGAGTATAGTCAAGCAAAACAGATTTCCATATTGACCATATACCCCCCAAAATAGGTCTCAATTTGGACTTAGTTCAACACTTCTCCTTCTGGAGGTAGGTAGCATGGATCATTATCAGTCCTCTGGCATTGTGGGCAGTCATATTCATGGATGTTTACAGAGTAATAATATACCATGAATTGAGATACCACAATTTGTTTAGTAATTAACCCAGCATATTAGGCATCCACTTTGTTTTTAGTTTTTTTGATACCACAAAAGGGCTACTATGAATATTTAGGCATATATGAGACCTTTCTTTCTGTCTTTGATTTTTTGTTTTTGGTTCAAACACCCAGTAATGGCACTGTGGGTCAAAAGGAATCAATAGTTCAAGACCTTTGCATGACTTATTCTTGATGACTTTAACTGTTTCTTAGATTACCATCCAGCTCTAGATAGTAATAATTGCCACCATTTTTTTCTTTAGTGCTTTGCAAAGCTCTTTACAAATGCTCTCATTTCATCCTTACAATCACCTTAGGAGGTAAGTGCTATCTCCATTTTACAGATGGGGAAACTGAGCAGTCAAGTACTTTGCCCATTGTCACACAGCTAGTAAGTGTCTGAGACAGGATAATTTGAACCGAGGTCTTTCTGACTCAGGTCCAACTCTCAATCCAATGAACTACTTAGCTGTCTATGATTTATAATCCTGTAATGATCCTAAACCACAATGGGTCTTTTTGATCATTGATTCCTTTTTTATGTTCACTAACCATCACTTTAATTCTAGAATCTTGCCGGTAATCGAAGTTAGTTAGCTGGTTTGTAGCCTGCAAGCTCTATGCTCTCCTCTTTTTAGAAAATCAGGCACACTCAACTGGATATCTTGCCCTACAGGAAAGTAAGGGGGAAGGGGATAAGAGGGGGGATGGTAGAAGGGAGGGCAGATTCGGGGAGAGGGTAGTTAAAAACAAATGCTTTTGAAAAAGAACAGGGTCAAAGGAGAAAATAGAATAAGTGGGGGTTGGGATAGGATGGAGGGAAATATACCTAGTCTTTCACAATATAACTACTATGGAAATGTTTTGCATAATGACACATTTACAATCTATATTGAATTGCTTGTCTTCCCAGTGTGGGTGAGTGTGGGTGAATAGGGAAGAAGGGAAAGAATCTGGAAATCAAAGTTTTAAAAATAAATGTAAAAAATTGTTTTTTAAATGCATCTGGGAAATAAGATATACAGGCATTGGGGTATAGAAATCCATCTTGCCCTACTAGAAAGTTGGCGGGGGGATGGGGGAGGATATAAAAGAGAATAGATTGGGGGAAGGGGTATTCAGTAAACTTGATATCTTGGGGTGGGGGGTAAGGGAAAGACAGGGAGAAACTTTGTAACTCAAAATCTCATGGAAATGATTGTTGAAAACTAAAAATAAATAAATAAATTTATACAACAACAAAAAAAAAAAGAAAGAAAGAAAATCAGGCTCTTTGCCCTTCTCCAGTTTTGTAGTACAGTACACCTCTTCCTCCACAATCTTTTATTAGTTTATTTATTTTTTTTGGAGGGGGAAGGCAGGGCATTTGGGGTTAAGTGACTTACCCAAGGTTATATGGCTAGTTAAGTGTAGAGCACTCAGGTGCTCCACAATCTCCACAATCTTTTAAAAAGTCACTGACAGAGATCATTGTTCTCATATCAAATGCCTAATTCTCAATTTTTTTCTATCCTTTCCCTCTTTACAGACCCAATTTCATTGCCATCCTTATCCCTATCCTTAACCTCTAACTTCATCTCCATCTCCAATAACATTTCTATCTATCTATCTGCTCATTTCCAACCCCAGCCTTTATACCTCTCCTATGCCAAAATGAATATTCAATCACATCCACATCCAAGTATTCAACCTCATCCTTGTTAAATTCCCCAATCCATTCTCCTAATTCCCATCCTTAATCCTTCCACCATTTCCACCTTGAGTCCCTTTCCCATCTTCATCTCTAACTTCAACTCTATCCCTACTACTTTTTTTTTTTGTTGCTTTTTTTGGAGGGCAACTGGGGCTAAGTAACTTACCCAAGGTCACAGGGCTAGGTTTTTGTTTGTGTGTGTTAAGTGTCTGAGGTCGGATCTGAACTCAGGTCCTTCTGACTCCAGGGCCAGTGCTCTACTCACTGCGCCACCTAGCCACCCCTCCCTACTACCTCTTAATCCATTTCTTCCCATTTCTATCTCCATTCCCATCTCCATTTTCCTATCTCTATCTCCATTCTTACCCCCTTCTCACTCCAAATCTTCTTCCTGCTCTCATTCCCTTCCAATGCCTACCCCTTTTCCATTACTTTTTATCCTATCATTCTTTCCCTGAAACATTGCTTTTATCTCATTTCTACCCCCATCTTTGTCCTCGTTTCTAACTAAATTTCTAACTCATTTCTAAATTTCTAATTACAATCCTAACCCATTTCCCCCTTCCCCCCATTCACAATTCTATCCCTAATTCTCTCTCTAGTTTCATCTCTAACCACATACCCACCCCTCTTCCTATACCCAATCTTATTTTCATCCTCATTCCCATTCTCTCCCTTAGCTGTATCTACATCTGTGGCACTTTTCTCATTTCCAACCCGTGTTAAATCGATATCAATGCCCATGCCCATGCCCATGTCAAAACCCAATATCCTCTTAGAGATGGAATACACAAGTGTGAGGTAAGAGCAAGACCTGTTCTTCAATAGATAAGTGATCCAAGGATATGAACAAACCGTTTTCAAACAAAGAAATGTAAGCTATCTACAACCATATGAAAGAATGTTCCACGTCACTTATAAAAAGAGCATTGCATATTATAACGACTCAGAAATTTGATCTCACATCTGTAAGATTGTCAAAGATGGCAAAAGATAAAAATCAGGGGTGGCTAGGTGGCGCAGTGAATAGAGCGCTGGCCCTGGAGTCAGAAGGACCTGAGTTCAGATCCGACCTCAGACACTTAACACACACAAACAAAAACCTAGCCCTGTAACCTTGGGCAAGTTACTTAACCCCAATTGCCCTAAAGGGGCGGCTAGGTGGCGCAGTGAGTAAGAGCACCAGCCTCGGAGTTGGGATGACCCGAGATCAGATCCAGCCTCAGAAAATGAGCACCCACGCATAAATAATGACTAGCCGTGTAACCTTGAGCAAGTTACTTAACCCCAATTGCTTTAAAAAAAAATAATTAATAAAAAAAAAGATAAAAATCAACCACCAATCAACCAAGAAGTACTAATTAAGCATCAACTGTGTGCCAGGTTCCAAGTGCTAAGGATACAAATATAAAGAATGAAACAGACCTTCTTACGAGGGGCTTACTGTCTAATGGAGATGACAACAAATACATATAAAAGTATATACAGAATAAATAGAAAGTAAATAGACACAAAGTAGTTAGACAAAAGGTAGTTTGAGAGGAAGGAAACTAGTAATTGGGAAGATCAGGAAAGATGTTATGTAGAAGGTTGTACTTGAACATCTTACAGGATGGGAGAGATCTTAAGAGATAAAGATAATGAGGGCACAGTCCTTCAGGTTCGGAAGAGCCAATGCAAAGATACAGCACTATGTGATAGAATGGTATGTGAGAGAAAGTCAGTTTGGCTGGACTTCAGAGTACAGGGGGGCTAGTGATATCTGATAATGTTGGGAAGATGGGTTGAAACTAGATTTGTGAAGTGCTTTAAAGGTTAAACTGAGGAATTTATTTTTTGATCCTAGAGGCAACAGAGACTCAGTGGAGTTGATTGAATAGGGAAGTCACATGGTCAGATCTATACCTAAGGAAAGTGACTTTGGCAGCAGTGGGAAGGATGGATTGGAGTGGGGAGAGACTTGAGGCAGGAAAAACAATCAAGAGGCTGTTATATTAGTCATTCTAGGCTAGAGGTGATAAGGTCCTGAAATAAGAAGGTGGTAGTTATGTTAGGTAGCTGTACACTGTTGGTAGATTTGGGAATTTGTCCAGTTGCTGCGACCTCTCCATTCTTACTTTTCCACTTGGAATCACTATCACTAAGAGCTGAGATGCCCCAAGGAAGCAGGAGTCAGACCTCCTGGTTGGCCTCCCAGTCAGCCAGGGACCCCGGGTGAGAGCTGTAGCTCAGCCAGTATCAGCAGCCCACTATCTACAGAGGTACTTCCTCCTGTTGCACCCAGGCAGCCAAGTCTGATGGCCCAAATGACTACCACCACAGCAGTAGCAGGGAGTTCAACTATTAGGAACCTTCTTGGCCATGTCATTACTGATGTCTTCAGTGGTAAAAGTAATATTTAGCCTGAAAGGTCAGACATTGCTTACCAGGAGCCTCAGAGAATCCAGTCAGAAAGCAGCAGAAGCAGCTCAGTCCTTGCCACTATGAGATGAAGCAATTACTAGTGTCTGCTTAGAACCAGGGTGACCTCAGACTATGTGAGAGATCCAATGAGATGCTAAAGCAGTGAAGGGTTACAATAAATTAGCTTAATTCTGATATCTTCAAAAGGAAGAAATGGAAAATCAACTCTGAAGATAAACTTAATTTAGCATAAAATAACAGTGAAATGGTAAAAGCTAAGACCACTAATACTTTGTTTCTTTGTCACTAATAGCCTTTCATTTCAGAACTACCTGAAAGGGGGGGGGCGGAGCCAAGATGGCGGAGTAGAAACAGCTCGTCCAAGCCTCTCTGCCCCCAGATTCTCCACAAACTATGTAAAAAAGGACTCTGAAAAACTTCTGGAGCCCCAGCACCCACAGAACGACACAGAGAAGCTAACCTCCCGCTGAGGACAGCCCAGCAGCCCTGCAGGAAGAACCAGCGCAGTGGTCTGGGAGCCGGCAGCGCGCAGAGCGCAGGAGCCGAGCTGAGCCGAGCCCAGGTCCACGTGAGCCGAGGTTTTAGCCCCAGGGCGGCAGGGCCAGCAGCCGCCTGGAGGAACCCCAGAACACCAGGAGCTGTGGCGATTCCAGAATTATCAACATAGACATGCCTAGGACAAAGTAAGAGGTTAGTGTCCTATGGACTTTGGGACCTGTATCTGGGGAATGCGTCAGCTCCCTCCCCTGGGGGCTAGAAGCCACTGAGGAGACACACCATTTTGTAGTTTTCAGAGGCATTTCCGGCTCCCAGCCTACAAATCGTGGGGAGATCCAGCGATCAGTCTTGGGGGGTAATCGCTCTTGCTTTAACCTCCCTGGATCTGGATTGTGATCTAGGGTGGAAGCTGTGGGTGGGTTTACAGCTTGCCAGAAACGGAAGTTGCCCCCCACACGTTCGGGACGAAAATTCCTCTATCTGGCCTTAAAGCCATAGTGTGGCAACAAGCCCAAAAGTCAAGCAATTAAGTGGCAACATGCCAAGGCAAAGGAAACAGAAAAATGCAACCCTAGACTCCTATTTTGGGGGCATAGAGCGGGAAAAGGACTGTGAGGTCAGAAGTCCTGCTCCAAAAGCCCCAGGGGAAAACATGAGTGGGTTGCAGGCCATAGAGGACCTTAAGAAGGACTTTAAAAATCAAATAAGAGAAGTGGAGGAAAAATTGGAAAGAGAAATGAGAAGGATGCAGGAAAAGTATGAAATGAGGGTCAACAGCCTGACTGAGGAAAACAACACCTTAAAAAATAGACTAACTCAAATGGCAAAGGAGGCCCAAAAGGGCAATGAGGAGAAGAATGCCTTAAAAAGTCGAATTTGCCAGATGGAAAAAGAATCTCAAAAGTTCACTGAGGAGATTCATTCCTTCAGAGTTAGACTGGAGCAAATGGAAGCTAGTGACTTTATGAGAAATCAAGATGCTGTTAAGCAGATCCAAACAAACGAAAGATTAGAAGGCAATGTGAAATATCTCATGGGAAAAACCACTGACCTGGAAAATAGATCCAGGAGAGACAATTTAAAAATTATTGGACTACCTGAAAGCCATGATCAAAGAAAGAACCTAGAAATCACCCTTCAAGAAATTCTCAAGGAAAATTGCCCTGATGTTTTAGATCCAGAGGGCAAAATAGAGGTTGAAAGAATCCACAGATCACCTCCTGAAAAAGATCCCAAAAGAAAACTCCCAGGAATATTATAGCCAGGTTCCAGAATCCCCAGATCAAGGAGAAAATACTACAAGCAGCCAGGAAGAAACAATTTCAATATTGTGGAAACACAATCAGAATAGCCCAGGACCTGGCAGCTTCTACACTGAGGGATCGAAGGGCATGGAATATGATATTCCAGAGGGCAAAAGAGCTGGGAATGAACCCAAGGGTCACCTACCCAGCAAAACTGAGTATTTTGTTTCAGGGGAAAATATGGTCATTCAGTGGAATAGAGGACTTTCAAGCATTCTTGAGGAAAAACCAGAGTTGAATAGAAAATTTGACATCCAGACGCAAGAAGTAAGAGATGCCTGAGAAGGTAATCAGGGAAAAGAAATCAAAAGGAACTTATCAAAGTTGAACTATTTACATTCCTATATGGAAAAGCAATATCTGTGACTGATGATATCTTTCTCACTATGAAAATAATGGAAGAAGGGGGTGTGGTCATACGAATACATATGTGAATGTGTGTGTATATGGTTACAGTTATATATGGATAGAGGGCATAGGTTGATTTTGTTGGGAAGGGAGAGTACTCAAGGGATGAAATTATGAGGTGAGAGAGGAAAGTGGCAAGAGGAGATGGGGAGAGACATGGTAGGGTAAACTATCTCATGTAGGGGAAGTGGGTGCAAAGGAGGGGGAGAATAAGGAAGGCTAAAAAGGCAAAACCACATTCACATTGAATTTGGTTCAGGGAGAAAATGACATACATACTAAATGGGATATCTCAACCTACAGCAGGATAGGGGGAAGGGGGATGAGAGGAGGGATGATGGATGGGAGGGCATCCTTGGGGTGAGGGGAGGTTGGAAGTACCCACTATAGAAGAGGGACAGGATCATGTAGGGAATGGACCAGGTGGGGGGTGGGATGAGTGGGAGGGAATTATAAGCAGCCTTGTACAATATATCTACTATGATAATGTTTTGCATAGCTAGACATGTACAACATATACTGAATTACTTATCTCCCAAGAAGGAATGGGTGACAAGGGAGGAAGGAAATGGATCTGAAATTCGAGGTCGTAACATTAAATGTTTCAAATATATATAAATACTATTATTAATACTCTTTTGCTTATAATTGGGAGATAAGATGTGCAGGCATTGGGACACAAAGATTCATCTTCCTCTAATGGAAAAGTCGATGGGGTATGGGAGAAGGTATGGGAGAGAGCAGATTGGAGGAAGCGATATCTTGTGGGACTGCTATTCTGGGAGGTTGGGTAGGGGAATAATGGGGGGAAAATGATTGTAACTCAAAATCTGGCAGAAATGAATGATGTAAAACAGAAGTTAATAAAGTATTTGTTTAAAAAAAAAAAGAACTGAAAGGGAGGGTATTTCTATATTTGTTGTTGTTGTTTTCAAATAACATTTTTTCCAATTGCATGTAAAGATAAATTTTAACATTCATTTAAAGAAAAATTTGAGTTCCAAATTTTCTCCTTCCTTCCCTCAACTCCCCTCTCCCCGAGATGGTAAGCAATTTGGCATATGTTTTACATGTGCATTCATGCAAAATATATTTCCATAATTGTCATGTTGTGAAAGACATAGAGTCAAAGTAAACACACAAATGCACATAAAGTGAAAGACAGTATGCTTCCATCTTCATTCAGACTCCATTAGTTCTTTCTTTGGAGATGGATAGCATTTTTCATCATGAGTCCTTTGGAATTGTCTTGGATCATTGTTTTGTTGAGAATAGCTAAGTCATTCACAGTTGATCATTATACAATATTGCTATTATTGTATACAATATTTTCCTAGTTCTGCTTGCTGCACTTTGCATCAGTTCATGTAAGTCTTTCTAGGTTTTTCTGAATCCAGCCTGATTATCATTTCTTATAGTACAACAGGCAGCCAAGTCTGACTATTCAGCCATTTGTTCATCAATTTCCCAGTGTTCAGCCATTTCCCAAATATCCCCTCAATTTCCAATTCTTTACCAGCACAAAAACAGCTGCTATAAACATTTTTGTACAAATAGGTCCTCCCCATTTAAAAAAAAAATCTCTTTTGGACATAGAACTAGTAGTGATATTTGTAGATCAAGGAATATGCATAGTTTTACCACATTTTAGTTCCAAAAATTTTCTCCAGAGTGGCTGAATCAGTTCAAAACTCCACCAACAGTGCATTAGTGTCCCAATTTTACCATACCCCCACCAATATTTGTCATTTTCCTTTTCTGTCATGTTAGCTGGTCTGATAGGCATAAGGTAGTACCTCAGAGTTGTTTTAATTTGCATTTAATTTACATTTTTATTTAGAGCATTTTTATATGACTATAGAAAGTTTGGATTTCTTCATCAGAAAGCTATCTGTTCATACCCTTTGACCAACTATCAATGGGAGAATGACTTGTATGCTTATAGATTTGACTCAACTACATATTTGAGAAATGAGGCCTTTATCAGAAACACTTACTATGAAAATTGTTTCCCAGCTTTTTGCTTTCATTCTAATCTTGGTTGCACTGGTTTTGTCTGTGCAAAACCTTTTAAATTTAATATAATCAAAATGATCCATTTTACATCTTATAATGCCATCTATCTCTTTTTTGGTTATAAATTCTTCCCTTCAACTATTTCAAGTAATTTTTTTATTTGACTCTCTAAATAAACCATCATAACATCTGCAAAGCGTGATAGTTTTGTTTCCTCATTACCTACTCTCATTGCTTCAATTTCTTTGTCTTCTCTTATTGCTATAGCTAACATTTCTAGTACTATATTGAATAAAAGTGGTGATAATGTGCATACTTGCTTCACCATTGATCTTACTGGGAAGGCTTCTGGCTTAGCCCCATCACAGATAATGCATGCTGATGGTTTTTCACATAGATATTTTTTAAAAAATCATTTGAAGGAAAACTCTATTTATTACTTTGCTTGCTGGTATTTCTAAATAGAATGGGTATTACACTTTGTTGAAAGCTTTTTCTGCATCAATACTCATTAGGGAAATTGGTCTAGTTTTCTTTCTCTGTTTTCACTCTTCCTGGTTTAGATATCAGTGCCATATTTGTGTCATAAAAAGAATTTGGTAAGATTCCGTCTCCACCTATTTCCCCAAATACTATGTAGAGTATTGGAATTAATTGTTGTTTAAATATTTGGTAGAATTTACTTGTGAATCCATCTGACTTTGGCGATTTTTTCTTAGGGAGTTCATTGATGGCTTGTTCAATTTCTTTTTCAAAGATGGAGTCATTTAAATATCATATTTCCTCTTCTGTTAAACTATAATTTATATTTTGTAAATATTCACCCATTTTGCTTAGATTATCAAACTTTAGGCGTATAATTGGACAAAATGGCTTCTAATAATTGTTTTAATTCCATCTCCATAATTGAATACACCCTTTTCATTTTTGATACTGATAATTTGGCTTTCCTCTTTCTTTTATTAAAATCAAATTAACCAAGGATTTATCTATTTTATTATTTTTGTTTTATAAAACCAGATCCTAGTTTATTTTTTAGTTCAATGTTTTTCTTACCTTCAAATTTATTAATATCTTCTTTGATTTTCAGGATTTCCAATTTGATGTTTAATTGGGGATTTAAATTTTTTTCTTTTTTTTTAAGTTTTATGCCCAATTTATTGATCTGTTCTTTATTTTATTGATGTAAGAGTTTAGAGTTTAAAAATTTCCCATAAGTACTGCTTTGACTGTATTCCATAAATTTTGGTATGTTGTCTCATTGTTGTCTTTCTCTTTAATAAAATTGTTGACTGTTTCTATTTCTTCTTTGGCCCACTCATTGTTTAGAATTAGATTATTTAATTTCCAATTAATTATTATTTCTCTTTCCATGGTCCTTTATTGAATGTAATTTTTATTGCATTATGATCTGAAAAAGATACTTTTAATATTTCTGCCTTTCTGCTTTTGATTATAAGGTTTTTATACCCTAACATATGGTCAGTTTTTGTGTAGGTACTATATGCCATTGAGAAAAATGTATATTCCTTTCTATCCCCATTCAATTTTCTCCAGAGGTCTATCATATCTAACTTTTCTTTTCTCTTTTTGGGGGAAGGGAGGAAGACAATTGGGGCTAAGTGACTTGTCCAAGGTCATACAGCTAAAGTGTCACGGTTCTGATATGTGTCCAGTGACAAAAGGAAAGCCTAATACTATAGAAATCAATATTGCATAGGAACCTGGAATGTAAGCTCTGTAAACCAAGGTAAGCTGGACATGATCAAACAGAAAATGGAAAATTTAAACATTGATCCCCTGAGTGTCAGTGAACCTAAATGGAAGGGAGTGGGTGAATTTAATTCGGATTATTATTACATATACTACTGTGGGCAAGAATCCATTAGAAGAAATGGGGTAGCCTTCGTAGTCAATTTAATGATGAGAAAAGCAGTACTGGGGTAATATCTCAAAAATGGCAGAATAATGTTTGTTCAAATCCAAGGCAAACCATTCAACATTTTGGTAATACAAGTCTATGCTTGTAGCAGCAAGCACCCCAGTGTCCCCAGGGCAGCTGCCAACACAGGTTCTTAGATCTGCTTTTCTAAAGGAAAGCAACTCAAAATGGGTTAACAAGCTTACTTTAATCAATCAAACATATATCATTTACCTAGATCAGGGGGAAAAGGCCAGCATCCTGAACTTCAGAGTATATAGACAGAACTTACAAGACAGAGAAACAAACAGATCAAGCAGACAGGCTTCCAAACTGTCCAACCATTACATCAATACCAAATCACAGTTACCAGAGAGGGAAGCATCAACATCTGGGTTTTCAAAGCTGGAGGGATTTCAATGGCTGCCCAGAGTCTCATCTGGTCAAATCATACAACACTTCTCAAAGTGAGCCCCAAAGCAAAGCCTCACATCAGGGATTATATAGCCTTCTCCAGGTTCAGAGAATGTTACAACCTTCTTGACCTACTGCCCAATCACATAGCATCTAGGTGTGGGCATTCCTGAAAACCAAGCCTCCTGCCACAGGTTCCATGTGACCACATTCAGCCTATTAGGGGGCAGAGTATATTTTCGAATCAAGGAAGGTTCTCCGAGTCTCTTAAGCCTACCAAAGGGCCTAAGGGCAGGGAAGATCTTTAAATTTGCATTTCCATTACAATGCTCTAACCGCTGATGCTGAAGAGGTCAAAGTTGCTCAGTTATATGAAGAGGGGTGCACAGTGAATAAAGCACTGGTCCTGAAGTCAGGAGGACCTGAGTTCAAATGTGACCTCAGACACTTAAACACTTACTAGCCGTGTGACCTTGGGCAAGTCACTTAACCCCAATTGCCCTGCCTTCCCCCCTCCAAAAAGACAAAAAGGGAACCACCAAAAAAAATCAATTATAAGAAGACCCACACTGTCTTCTAGAAATCACACCCAAAAAAGATGTCACATCCATGATAGGGGATTGGGATGCTAATTGGAATAATATGCAAGTTTGGCCTTGAAGTAGAAAATGAAGCAGGGTAGAGATTAATACAGTTTTATCAAGATAACTTGCTGGTCATAGCAAGCACTCTTTTTTCAACAACCTCAAATGCAACTCTACACATGGAAACCCCCATAAATGCTTAATATTGAAATCAGATTGATTATTTACTTTGTAATCAAAGATGGAGAAGCTCTAAACTGTCAGTTAAAATGAGACCTGGAGCTGTAGCTCAGATCATGAACTTCTTATTGCCAAATTTATACTTAAAACAGGAAACCCTTAAGACCATATAGGTATAACCTAAATAATATCCCTTATAAATATTAAGTGGAAGTGATGAATAGATTTAAGGGATTAGATCCAGTAGATACAGTGCCTAAAGAGCTATGAATGAAGGTTCTCATTCTATGCAAAAGGCAGCAACAAAAAAACATCCCAAAGAAAAAGAAGAATAAGAAAGAAAAATGGCTCTCTGTTGAAGCTTTACAAATGTTGTTTGTTCTTTGTTTTTGAAGAGAACGGATGACATCATGGGTGATGTCTTGAGCTGTATGTGAAATGGATTTAAGTGAGGTAGAATTGCACAAAGTCATCAGCCTCATTGTCTCTTTCAGAGCCATCAAAGACCAGTGGCAAGAAAAAAGCCAGGACAACTGGCAATGGCCTAGGATGCAGTGGATGACCAAACATCTTTGATGTTTGACCAAGCTCTAATCACTCCACAGAACCTGCTTCAGCACCCTTCATGGCTATTAGAACAAATTATTCTCATACACTTATTCTGCCTGGAAGAAGTCTTTACATACTTAGGATAGACAGCCCCCTAACTCACCAATTAGTTAGAGACCTGTCAGTTACCCTCAACCTAGTTTTGCTTGTCTGCTGAGATGGTTTACCAGGATGTGGCCACTGTACTTGCTACAGCTTCTTGGAGCCACAGGTGAGAGTTGGGTGACAGGTAGACACCAAAAGTGGATCATCAGCTCTGAAAAGAGCTCAGCAAGCCTCCCTTAACTCCCCATATACCCTGGCTTTACAAATAGCTGAGAAAAGAGACAGGGAAAGAGAAAGAAGAAAGGGAAAGATGTACTTAACTGAATGCAAAATTCCAGAGAACAGCAAGGAGAAATAAGGTTTTCTTAAAGGAACAATGCAAGGAAATAGAAAATAATAGAATGGGAAAGACAACAGATCTCTACAAGAAAATTAGAGATATCAAGAGAATTTTTTGTGTAAAAATGGGCATGCTAAAAGACAAACATGGTAGGAACTTAACAGAAGTAGAAGAGACTAAGAAGAGGTGGCAAAAATATATAGAAGAACTATGTAAGAAAGATCTTAACATGGCTGATAACCATGACAGTGTTGTACTATCTGAATCTAAAACCAAACATCCTAGAGAATGGAGTCAAGCGAGCCTTAGGAAGCATTGCTAACAACAAAGTTAGTGGAAGTGATGGCATTCCAGCTGAGCTATTTAAAACCCTAAAAGATGATGTTGTTAAAGTACCACCCTCAATATATCGGCAAATTTGGAAAACTCAACAGTAGCCCCTGGATTGGAAAAAATCAGTTTACATCCCAATCCTAAAGAAGGGCAATATCAAAGAATGTTCAAATTACTGAACAAATGTGCTCATTTCACATACCAGCGAGGTCATACTTAAAATTCTGCAAGCTAGGCTTTAGCAATATTTGAACTGAGAATTACCAGAAGTGCAGATTGGTTTTTGAAGAGGCAGAAGAACTTAAGACCAAATTGCCAACATTGGTTGGATTATGGAGAAAACAAGGGAATTTCAGAAGAAAAAAAACCATCTGCTTCATTGACTGCATTAAAGCCTTTGACTGTGTGGATCACAACAAAATGCGGCAAATCCTCCAAAAGATGGGAGTACCACATCATCTTACTTGTTTCCTGAGGAATCTGTATGTGGGTCAAGAAACAATAGCTAGAACTGAACATGGAACAATTGCTCGGTTTAAGATTGGGAAAAGAGTACAACAAGGCTATACATCATCATTCTATTTATTTAATTTATATGCAGAGTACATTGTGCGAAAATGCCAGAGTGGACAAATCAAAAGTGAGAATTAAGGTTGCTAGGAGAAATATCGATGATCTCAGATATGGAGATGATACCACTTTGATGGCAGAAAGTGAAGAATTAAGAAGCCTCTTGATGAGGTTGAAAGAGCAGAGTGTGAAAGCAGGCTTGAAGCTTAACATTAAAGAAAACTAAGATCATGGCAACTGGTCTCATTACTTCATGGCAAACAGAGGAAGAAGGAATGGAAGCAGTGTCAGATTTCATATGCTTGGGCTCAAAGATCACTGCAAATAGCGATTACAGCCATGAAATTAATGAAAAGTTAATTAATTAAAATTCAAAGATGCTTGCTCCTTGGAAGGAAAGCTATGGCAAATTTAGACAGCATACTAAAAAGAAGTGATATGACCTCGTTGACAAAGCTATATAGTTGAAGTTATGGTTTTTCTGGTAGTAAAGTATGGCTGTTAGACTTGGACTCTAAGGAAAGCTGAGTGCTGAAGAATCAACACTTTCAAATTGTGGTGGTGGAGACTTTTTGAGAGTCCCTTGGACAGCAAGGAGACCAAATCAATCAATACTTAAAGAAATTAATTCAAACTGTTCATTGGAAGGATAAATACTGAAGCTGAAGCTTAACTACTTTGGTCACATGATGAGAAGACAGAACTCATTGGAAAGTACCTTGATATTGAGAAAGATCGAAGGCGAAGGGGATACCAGAGAATGAAATGAAGTGAGCAAAATCGGGAGAACAATATACACAATGACCACAAGAATATGAAGGAAAATGACATCTCTGTCTTTTCCCACGGCCTTCTGTAGTGCTCCAGCAGTTTTCTTAGATCACAACCACCCTGAGTTGCCAGCTCTTGTCTCCTGTCCACTCTCCCAGATGCTAACTCTCCCTGCTTTTTCCTATTGGGTGTGTGGGCTCCTGGACTTCACAGGACTCAACATCACCATATGCTGAGAGGTTGGACTTCGAGGGAGGGCCTTGAACTGTCTAATCGTCTGACTCCTTCAATGACCTCTCTTCAGACACTGATACTCTGCCTGAACTCATTCCTCAGTGGTTGACATATTCTCACATCCCATCATAGCCTCTGTCAGCCCAGTGTTTCTAAAACACCGTACAAATAGAATTCACTATCCCCCACTGTCCACTCCCTTATTCCCATTCCCCTAAAACCTATCCCCCCAACTGCCCTACTCCAGACCTACCTTTCTATTATGCTCTCAAACAAACTTACTTTCATCTGAAACATTTTCCTTAACCTCCTCCATCTTTTGGATCTCACTCAGACCTGGCTCCCTCTTGACGAAACAGTATCTTTAGATAGCCTTTCATTCATACCCTTCTAATCGCCCTCCTCCCACCCGCCCCACTTCAGTGGTCATGGTAACTCTCTCATTTGCTCTCATCTGCTTTGCTAGACTCTCCCTATACTACCATCACTCAGTAACTTTTTCTCTTCTGAGGTTATTTCAATACAAAACTATCACCTAATAGCTGTTATCTACCAGTAGCCAAGACACATTCATTAATTCCTCAATGAGTTCAGTACCTGGCTCACAGTTTTTCTCTCTACTCTAACTCCTACCCTCATATTAAGGGACGCCAGCATGCATAGATAGATAGATAGATAGATAGATAGATAGATAGATAGATAGATAGATAAACAGATACTCCATCAAACACCCTAACCACTCAGTTCCTTAATCTTCTCAATTTCTATGACCTTCTCCTTCTCCTCTACCCCCTCTCAGCTACACACAGAGATGGACATATCCTTGATCTTGCCATCACCTATAAGTCTCACATTTCCATGTTCATGAATTCCAAAATTCTTTTATCTGATCATAATCTTTTCTCATTCCATCTTTTTTCCACCTTATTACCCCTAACCCTATTCTATTCTTTGTCCTCACCATAGCTTCCAATTCTTCCACCCCTTCACTAGATACCCTCAGCTCCCTTCCTTATCTCTATCCTTTGGTGAGCCAGTTCAACCTACACCATTCTTTATACTTGAGTCCCTTGTCCCCTTATCCTATTGCCAGTTATGCATTGCCAAGCCCCAGCCCTGGATTATTCCCCTCATCAACTGTCTCCAATTCTAGTCATGGGCAGCTGATGGAGCTAGATAAAATCATGAAATTATGCTTACTGGGTCCACTACAAATTTATGTTACATAATCTCAAATGGGCCATCAATGCAGTATGTCAATCATTTCATACATTTCTAGTCAATTCCTCAAACTTTACTGAAAAAAAAATTGATGTCATTTCCTGAGATCTCCCTCTTCTTTCCTGCTCCTCATCTCATCTTATTCAAATATTTTCCTCCACTGTCTCCTCCTTCATCCTTGTCTCACATGCAGACCCCTTTTTATACCCAAGCAAACACCTCTACATCCATCCTTGATCCCATTTCCATCCTGACTTCTCTAGCAGATTACCCTCTTTCCCATCCCTACTTTCTCACTAATCTTCAATCTCTCCTTATCTACTACATGCCTTTCTACTGTCTACAAACATACTTGTGACTTTTTTTTGCCTTTTTTTTTTGGAGGGCAGTTGGGGTTAAGTGACTTGCCCAAGGTTATATAGCTAGTTTTTGTGTCAAGTGAGGCCAGATTTTAACTCAGGTCCTCCTGACTCCAGGGCCGGTGCTCTATTCACTGTGCCACCTAGCCACCCCAGTACTTGTGTCTTAAAAAACCAAAATCAAAAAACCCCTAAAACCTAATTTGATCCAACCATTTCTGCTTACTATTGTCCTGTATATTGCCTTCCCTTCATGGCTAAATTTAAGAGAGGCACTTACAATTAGTACCTCTACTTCCCCCTCCCCCCCACTCTCTAATAAATCCTCAGAAGTCTTATTTCTGACCTCATCTTTCAACTGCAATGGCTCTCTCCAAAGTTACTAATGACTTCTTAATCACCAAATTGAATAGCCTTTCCTCAGTCCTCATCCTTGTCATCTCTTCTGCTTTTGACAATGATGATTGCCCTTTTCTCCTGGATAATATCCCCTCTATAGGTCTTCATGACATTGCTTTTTCCTGGTTCTCTTCTTGTCTATTCCTTTTCAGTCTCCTTTGCTGGATCTTGGTGTATCTTTCAAGAGTTTGGCTTTTTTTTTTCCTTCCCCCATATTATCTCACTGGGTGATCTAATCAGTTCCTATGGGTACAATTATCATCTTCTAGATAGACAATTCTCAGATCTAGTTATGCAGCCCTAATCTTTTCTTGCATCACCAATTTCCTATTGGACATCTCAAACTGTTTGTCCCATAGACATTGTAAACTCAGTATGTCCAAAGCAGAACTAATTCCTCCCTCCCCCAAACCCTCTCATCTTCCTAACTTCCCTATTACTGTTGAGGGTACTACCATCCTTCAAGTTTCCCCACTTCATAATCCTGTTGTCATCCTAGACTCCTCACTCACTCATATCCTAGACTCCCACATATCTAATCTGTGGCCAAGTTTTGCCATTTCCACCTTCCCAACATCATTCCTATGAGACTCTCTCTCTTCACTCAGCCACCACTCTGTTACAGACCTTCCTCATCTCACTTGGACATTGGTTGGTCTCCCCACCTCAAGATTCACCTCATTTCCATCCTCCACTCAGCTGCCAAGGTGATTTTTCTAAAGCATAGGTCAGACCATGTCACCTCCCCTCCCCCCCCCCATAAACTCCAGTGGCTTCCTGTATCTCCAGAATCAAATATAAAATCCTATGTTTGACTTTTAGAGCCCTTCACAACCTAGCCCCTTCCTACCTTTTTAATCTTTTTGCATTTTGCCACTCTCTGGATACTCCACAATTCATGTATACTGGTCTCCTTGTTCCTAACCATGGTATTTCATTACCCTATTCTGCACATTTTCATTAACTGTCCTCTCAAGCCTCAGCTCAAATGCCACCTTTTATGAAAAGCTCCCTCTTTCATACTCTTTCTCACTCTCTCATTTTCTCGCTCTTTTTTTTACAATGTAAATTTATTTCTAATATGTATGCTCTCCCCCCCCATTACATGTTGAAACAATTTTTAACAATTTTTGGAAAGTTTTGAGCTCCAAATTCTATCCCTCCATCCTGTCTTCCCTTCCCTCCCTTCCATGAGTCAGTAAGCAATTGGATATAGGTTATACAATGCAATTATATAAAACATTTTCATATTAGACATATTGTGTAAGAAGACTCAAATAAAAGAAAAAAAAGAAAGAAAGTGAAAATGGCATGCTTCAGTCTATATTCAAACAATAACAATTCTTGCTCTGGAGATGGACAGTATGCTTCATCATTAGTCCTTTCAGATTGTCTTGGATCATTGTATTGCTGAGAATAGCTAAGTCATTCAATATTGTTATTGTATACAACATTCTCCTGGTTCTGCTCACTTCACTTTGCATTAGTTCATGTAAGTCTTTCCAGGTTTTTCTGAAATCATCCTATTTGTCACTTCTTATAGCACAATAATATTCCATCATAATCATATACCATAGCTTGTTCAGCCATTCCCCCACTGATGGGCATCCCTTCAATTTCCAATTCTTAGCCACCATAAAAAGAGTTAATATAAATATTTTGTACAGATAAATTCCTTTCCCCCCCATTTTTTTATGTCTTTGGGGTACAGACCTAGCAGTGGTATTGCTGGATCAAAGGGTATGCACAGTTTTATAATGCTTTGGACATAATTCCAAATGGTTCTCTAGAATGGTTGAGCCAATTTACAACTCCACCAACTCCTCTCCCTCCTTCCCTCTCTTCTTCCCCCCCACATATACTACATATACTAGTGCCTTCCCTCTGAAATTACTTTCCTTTTATACTGTATATATCTTGTATGTACATAATTGTTTGCATATCATCTCCTTTATTAGAATGAGAATTTTTTGGGTCAGGGATCCTATTTTTTGCTTTCTTTTTATGTATCCCTAGTTCTTAGCACAATGCCTGGCACACAGTAAGTCCTTAAAAATGCTTGTGGAGATAACGACTTCGTCCTCTAAGGCACATTGTCTTGCTTTTAGGGGAAAGGTCTCAAAAAAGACCATATGATTTGAAAAATCAACTCAGGGCCCGAAGACTGTCACCTCCTGCAAAGCTCCCAATGGACAGGAGAGGGCAGCACAGGATCAGGACTCTGAAGTAGAGGGCCTTGAGCTCAGAATGCAACAAGGTTAAAAGCTGAAGAAAGAGAGTGTGTGCACCAGATTATCCGTGTATGTGAGTTTGTGCCTGCTTGTGGCTGTGAATGTATGTTCCATATATATGCTCAAATGGCTCTGTACACATTACAGGGATGTACTAGTAAATGTTAACAATCAGCTCTCTGGGGAAGAAAATATAACAGGACATATTTTAAAGTTTAATACACATTACTAACATTTTCTCTAGCACTTTCTTAAATCTAGACAGTCAACAAAACAATAAACCAAGCCCTGATTTGTAGCTTTTGCCAATTTGTAAAAACTCATATTGAAAATTTTGCAGTTGATTCTTATGAACAAGTATGAATTGGCTCTAGTACACTGCTGCTGATGTATGTGTAAAAACAAATACGTTTGTGAAGAGGTAAATTATATAGATGCTTATCTCTTAGATACATATGCAAGTATGTATATGCATTATGAGTGTGAGCATGAATGCAAACAACTATTCACATGGATCACAAGACTTTGTTCTGGGAAGGACCATAGAGATTATATAGTCTAACTCACTCCTCCTGTCCATGTGTGTGCTATGTTGTTGTTGTTCAGTCATGTCCAACTCCTCATGACCCCATGAACCACAGAACACCAATGCTGTCTGTGGGGTTTTCCTGGCAAAGACATTGGAGTGGTTTGACATTTCCTTCTCCAGTGGATTCAGACAAACTGAGGTTAAGTGACCTGCCCAGGGTCACACAGTTAACAAGTGTCTAATTGTCTAAGACAAGATTTGAACTCAGGTCTTTCTGACTCCAGGAATGGTACTCTATCCACTGAGCCACTGTGTGCATAGATCTCAGTATATTTGTAACCACCTCCATCAAGCCTTCCCTCATCCCAACTGTTACTAAAGACCCTCCTTATCAGACTGATCAATATGACTTGTTATCTGTGTGACCTTGGGTCAGTCCCTTCCCCTAATATAGGCCTCAATTTCATCCATCTTTAAGGTGATAGAGTTTGGTGGTATCTGAGTTTCCTTCCAATATAGACATTCTATGACAACATATGCACTAGAAAAGACATTGTCTCTGGGGTCAGAGGATTTCAGTTCAAGTCCAATTGATGCCCATTACCTGTATGACCTTGGGCAGTCACTTCACTACCCCAGGGCCATTTTTCTTGTCTATAAACTGAAGGGAAAAGGACAACAAAGATGGCAGAGTAAGATGAAGCAGTACAGCCCAGCTCTTTCCCACAATTATTCTAACACATATCAAGGAAGAGCAGTGGATCAAGTAGTGATAGGGAAATCCAAAGAGAAATCATAGTGAATCATTTTTCCAGCCCAGGGAGCATAGGGAGGTAGCCAGAGACCTATGGGTACTGGATGGAGGAGTTCTAGCCTAAAAGTCCTGTGCAGAGCCTTTCCAGCATGGAAACTGGGCCAGGACCTACAGAGACATGTTCCAGAGCAAAAAGCAGGGTTACAGAATGTAGCAGCAAGCACCCCAGCATACCCAGGATGGCTGCTATCACAGGTTCTTTGATCTGCTTTTCTAAAGGAAAGCAACTCAGAGCAGGTTAACAATCTTACATTAATCAAACATATATCATTTACCTAGTTCAGGGGAAAAAGTCAGCACCCTGAACTTTGTTCTCATTTCTCTTCCCAATTTTTCCTCCACTTCTCTTATTTACTTCTTAAGGTCCTCTATGGCCTGTAACCAGCTCGTATTTTTCTTTGAGGCTTTTGGTGAAGGAGTTCTGACTTCACTGTCTTCCTCCTTCTTCTTTGATCCTTTTTGTCCCCCAAATAGGAGTCTAATGTTGGATTCTTCTGTTTGCTTTGCTTTCTTTACCTGCTCATGTTGCCACTCAATTACTTGACTTTTGGGCTTTTTGCCACAGTAGTACTCTGCTATCAGATAGGGGAGCTTCATCCCAAATGCTGAGGTTTTCTCAGCTGCCAGAGGTATTAGTTGGGTGCCCTCTCTGAAGCCTCCACATGCTCTGGCAAGCTGGTCACACACCCTTGGACCTCCACCCTAGATCGTAATCCAGATCCAAACAGGTTAAAGCAAGAGCAATTACACCTCAACTGGTGGCTTGGTCCCCCTACATTCTTCAGGCCAAGAGTTGAAGCTGCCACATGGCGACTCACAACTACTGGATCCCAAAGAACACACTGCATTGACCTCTCACTTTGTCCTTAGCATCTATGTGTTGATAATTCTGGAAACTGCCATAGCTGCTGGTGACCTGAAGTCCTTCCAGCCAGTGGTTGGTCAGGCTTGCCCTGGGGCTAAAGCCTCCAACTTGTGGGGAGCTTGGGTCAGCTCCCAGAGTGCTGTGCTGGCCACTCCCTTCTGGCCTACCAGGCTATTCTCAGCAGGAGGTCAGCTTCTCTGTGTCATTTTGTGGGTTCTGTAGCTCCAGAGTTTGTTCAGAGTCTCCTTTTACATGAATTGGGAGATGTGGAAGCTGGAGCGCTGCAGAAGACCTGTTTCTACTCCACCATCTTGCCTCTGCCCCCAGCACCCTCAACTTCAGAGAATACAAACAGAAGTTACAAGCAAACAAAAAAATACATACAGAGAAACAGACCAGAAGACAGGGCTTCCAGCTGTCTGACCATTACATCTATACCTAGTTAGTTACCAGAGAGGAAAGCACCAATATCTGAGTTTTCAAAGCCTGGGGGGGTGGGGGGAGGCGGGGGGGCTCAATAGCTGCCAAGAGTCTCATCTGGCCAAATCACATAACTCTTCCCAAAGTAAACCCCAAAGCAAAACCTCACATCAGGGGATATATAGCCTTCTCCTGGGTCATAGAATGTCACAACCCTCTTGATCCACTGCCCAATCACAAAGTAACAAAGTATGGGCAAGGGGCAGCTAGGTGGCACAGTGAGTAAAAGTGCCAGCCCAGAGTTGGGATGACCCAGGATCGGATCTGGCCTCAGAAAATGAGCACCCACACATAAATAATGACTGGCTGTGTAATTTTGAGCAAGTTATTTAACCCCAATTGCTTTTAAAAATAGCAAAACAAAACAAAAACAAGGTATGGGCATTCCTGAAAAATCAAGCCTCACACCACAGGCTACATGTGACCACATTCAGCCTATTAAGGGGCAGAGCATATCTTCAAATCAGGGAAGGTTCTCAGATTCACTTAAGCCTATCAAGGGGCCAAGGGACAGGGAAGATCTTCAGATTTCCATTACCATTACATTCAAGGAATACATGTATTGGCTGGAGTAATAGGTTCTAATTATCAAGGAGAAATTGTTGTGACATTCCATAATTTAGGCTAAGAGCCCATACAGATTTGTAAAAATGATAGGATAGTTCAAGTGATTATCATTCCTTGTAAAACAATACAACTTAAAAACTGACCCTCCTTCCAAAATAACCATCAAAGGAACTGAAGAATTTGGTTCTACTGATAGAGTAAAATTGGGAGCTAAAGTATGGGTAAAACAGAAGCCAGATGATGGTCCAAAGGCTGTGGAGATTATAGCACATGGAAAGGCTAACACTGTAGCTATTGTTTATTCAGGAGAAGATGATTACAAAATTGTACCCTTAACTCATATATTGTACTGTGAGTGAGGCTACAGTAGTGGGCTCATGGACTCCAGTAGCATGGCTGATCCTATAGCTACCTTGTTTCTGGTTATTGACTCCTTGTTTCTTCTTGGCTTTTTGTCTGTTCACCTTGTTTGCTAGATTTCTTTCCGAAGGCTTGGTACCCTCCACCTATAGATGCCTGATAGCTTAAGCTGAATGTCACCCCCTGTCCACAACTGTGATGTCTGACCCCTGGACCTGGCATCAAGTACATTCCAAATGCTGGCTAAAGAACTGACCTCTCAAATGGGACCTTTTCGGGTAGGGACAGCTCTATATTTTAGCAGCAAGTAGCCATGGAAAAAGAGACCTTTGCCTCTTACCCCAAGATTTTGGAATCTCATTTGTTCAAGAAGGAATGCTAGGGAGCTTGTGCTCAAGCCTCACCCTAAAATATTGTTTTCTGTGTTTATTGTGTGCTATCCTTGTTATATTATTGTAAAATTCTGTTGACACCAGTTACTCCCCAAACTCCCATTAACCTATACAATGAAACATATCACAATGTATTTTTGCCATGTAAGGGACATGAAAAATCTTGGGGCCGAATGTAATGGTAATGGGATTTGAAGATCTTCTGTGCCCCTTGAACTTGCTGATATGGCAGGAAGGGGTGGGGCAGGGAGGAGCCAAAGCTAAGTAGAGGCCAGGCTGGAGCCAGTGTGGTGACTGGAAGCAGTGGCGGCAGCCTGAACTTCTGAGAGCCAGTCAGAACTGAGGACTGCTGGGGACAGGAACTGAGGGGGGCTGGAGTGGCTGGGAGAAAGCTGTGTGGAGGCTGAGTAGTTACTGTGAGTGAGGAGAGGAGGATCTTTGCCTGAGGAAGCCTGTTTTGTTTTGAAGGTTTGAGAATGTGAGTATTTACTACATTAACTATGTGGTGTCAACTCCATATCTACTCTGATGGCTTTGACTTTCTGGTTTTGGGACTCAGCTTTCTGGTATCTGAACAAATGTTCTGGCTATGACCCCCATGTAGAGAACCCATTACATTTTGTGATTAATTACTATACCAGCATATTTATAGTCACTATAGGCATTGTGAATATTGCATTGTTGTTACACAGAACTAATAAAGTCTGAAGCCATGTACCATGCGAGGAGCAGGAATAGAGCTAGCTTGGAAGAAAGCCTTCACATAGCTCCTACTATGTGTTAGTCATTGTGTTAAGTGGTTTTTGTTTGTTTATTTTATAAATATTACCTCGTTTGATTTGTAGAACAACCCTGGGAGGTAAGTACTATTATTCTCATCTCCATTTTACAGTTGGGGAAACTGAAGCAGAAGTTAAGTGACTTACTCAAGGTCACACAGCTAGTAAGTGTCTGAGGCCAAGATCTTCCTTACTCCTGGCCCCTCGGTCTTTCTATGGTGCCACTAGCTATCACAATAGCAGGCAACTATTTCACTCTGACCTCGGACCTGGGTCTCTGAGGGGCCTTTGGGGTTGCATAGAAGGAATGGTTGAGCCTGATCAGTAGCTATGCGACTCTGATCTTGGACTAGAATTGTGAGTTCAACCTACAGACCTGGGATGGGATGTGCAGCTGAGTAACCTAGGCAAGGAGCTCAGACCAAAGGTGAATTTATAGTTTTGTTGCTTGACTCTGCAAAAATATTATATCTTGCTGACAGGCAATGGGACCAGCAGTAGTCTATTAGAACTCCAACCAAGAACAAGCTTGCAGTTATGACTACTAGATGCAAATTGGCACTGGGAGTTTGCAATAGGTATAGAATAGGTAGGCAGTTGTCAGATTTTGCCCTAGATCAGACCACTTAGGATACACTGAAAGTTTCTAAGTCCTATATCTGAACCACCCCTGATACCTTTGAAGAATAAAGCAGTCATTACCTGGGGAAAGGAATAGTAGGATTTCAGAAAATATAGATTAGGACTAAGCAAAATTTCAATATCCACAAGTATATGGAAAAATGAGTAAACAAAAAGCAACAGCTATGAAAAAGACCTGTAAGAATGCCCAAGACACACAACCAGAAGAGAATAATGCTACAGTATATATAACTGAACTCCTTAAAGGAAAATATAGCTTAGTCACGAGGTCAACTAGAATTCTTGGGAAAAAATAAAGCAAGAGTTTAAAAATCACATTATAAGGGGAAGCTAGGTGGTGCAGTGAATGGAGCACTGGGTGTGGAGTGAGGAGGACCTGAGTTCAAATCTGGCCTCAAACATAACACAAAAAAAACTAGCTGTGTGACCTTGGGCAAGTCACTTAACCCCAACTGCCCTCCAAAAAGCAAAAAAAAAATCATATTATAAATTATGTGTGGTCTCCTAAGGAAAGAATTAAAAAGGAAATGAGAACACTAGAGGAAAGACTTGAAAGGAGAATTAACAGCTTAGTAGAAAAGACTTGAAAGGAGAATTAACAGCTTAGTAGAAAAGGTACAAAGCCTTACTCAAGTAATAGACTCCCTGAAAATTAGAATGGACCAAGCAGAATTTAATGACTTCACAGGACAAAAAAAAAATTTAAAACAAAGTCAAAAAAAGGGAATAGAAACAAAAGAAAATATAAGGTAACTCATAGAAAAAAAAAACTGATCTGGAAAGCAGGTCAAGAAGAGATAATTTCAGAATCAATGGACTACCTGAAAGTATTGACCAAAAAGGAGCCTGAATACCAGATCATGAATGAAACCCACACCTTTTAGAATTAGAAAGAAAAGTAAAAATAGAAAGAATACACTGGCTACCTCAAGAAAGAAAGTCCAAAATGAAAATTCCCAGGAAAATCATAGCCAAAACCTAGAACTTTGATATCAAAGAAAAAAATATTTCAAGTACCAAAGAGCTGTAGTCAAGATTACAGATTTGTTAGCTAGCACCAAAAAGGAAAAGAGAACTTAAAGCACAATATTCCTTTTTTTTTTCTTTTTTTGGAGGGGGAAAGGCAAGGCAATTGGGGTTAAGTGACTTGCCCAATGTCACATAGCTAGTGCATCAAGTGTCTGAGGCCATATTTGAACTCAGATTCTCCTGACTTCAGAGCTGGTGCTCTATTCACTATGTCACCTAACTGCCCCAAAACACAATATTCCAAAGGACAAAAGCATAAGCTTACAAAGAACCATACTTTACCCAGTTCGCCTTCACTATTAAATGTGCCTTTAATAAAATAGAGAATTTCCACAGGGAGAAAAAAAAGACCAGAGCTGAATAGAAACTCTGAAATAAAAATATAGTCATCAAGAGAAAAAAGTAAATACATCTGAGTAATTAGAAGGGATTATTCAAGGATTAAAAAGTTTATGTTCTAACAGGGAAGAAAAAACAAATGTTCTCTCAGAACTCTAAAGTCATTGGGTCATAGGAGAAGTTAATGAAAGGACTGGAAGTGATTTTGCTCATTTTATTTTATTTTATTTTTTATTTAGAAGTTATTTTTAAAATAAAAATTAATGAGCATCATATTTATTGTAATTCTTTGGATCACTTTCCAAATTTTGTTTGTTTATTTATTTACTTTTATTTTACAACATTCAGTTCCACAGTCCCTTGAGTTTCAATTTTTCTCCCCTTCCTTCTCCTCCCCCCTGCATCATGGCGGCAAGCACTCGAATACAGGATCTACAAATATCTTCACATTAATCATTAGTCAGGTTGTACAGAAGGATTATAACTGATGGAATGATCTGTGGGAAAGGGGAAACAAAACCAAACAAGAAAAAGAAAGAGAGCAGGTAGCTTGTTTCACTCTGCATTCAGACTCCGCATCTCTTTCTCTGGATGTGGGTGTCTCTTTCAGTAACGAGTCTTTTGGAGTTGTCTTATAACCTTACATTGCTGAGAGGGACCCAGTCACACGTTGTGTCTGTGATTGTGTAGAGATTTCTTCTGGTTCTGCTCTTCTCACTCAGCATCAGTTTATGTAAGTCTCTCCAGGTTATTGTGAAGTCCATCTTATAGCACAGTAGTATTCCATGACATTCATATACCACAACTTGTTCAGCCATTCCCCAATTGATGGGCATCCCCTTGATTTCCAATTCTTTGCCAGCCTTTGCTTATTTTAAGAGAGAAAAAGGAGGGGGAGGGGACAGAGCCAAGATAGCAGAGTAAAAGCAGGACTTCACCGCCGCTCCAGCTTCCACATGCACCAATCCATGTAAAAGGGGACTCCAAACAAACTTTGGAGCTACAGAACCCACAAAATGACACAGAGAAGCTAACCTCCTGCTGAAGACAGCCCGGCAGGGAGCGGCCAGCACAGAACTCTGAGAGCCGACCCCAGCCCCATGGGAGGCGGAGGTTTTAGGCCCAGTGCAGCCTGACCAGCAGCTAGCTGTAGGGACTCCAGAACATCAGAAGCTGTGGCCATTTTCAGAATTATCAACACATAGACGCCAAGGACAAAGTGAGAGGTCAGTGCACTGTGGATTTTGGGACCAGTAGTGGGGAGAGCATCAGCTTTTGCCCCCAAGGCAAAAAGCTGCTGAGACACTTAGGTGCAGCTGACACCACATTGCAGCTTCAGCTCCTGGCCTGCAGAGTGTAGGGGGACCAAGCCACCATTCTAGGGCATAATTGTTCTTGCTTTAACCTTCTTGTACCTGGATTGCAGCCTAGGGTAGAGGTCTTGGGGTGTATGACCAGCTTGCCAGAGCGTGTAGAGGCTTCAGAGAGGGCACCCAACTAATACCTCTGGCAGCTGAGAAAACCCCAGTATTTGGGAAGGAAGCTTCCCTGTCTGGTGGCAGAATCCTACTGTGGCAAAAAGCACAAAAGTCAAGTAATTGAGTGGCAACATGCCCAGACAAAGGAAACAAAATGAACAGAAAAATTCAACATTAGAATCCTATTTAGGGGCAATAAGGATCAAAGCATGGAACAGAGGAAGATAGTGAAGTCAGAACTCTTGCACCAAAAGCCTCAAATGAAAATACCAGCTGGTTATAGGCCATAGAGGACCTTAAGAAGCAGATAAGAAAAGTGGAGGAAAAATTGGGAAGAGAAATGAAAACGATGCAAGAAAATTATGAAAGGAGAGTCAACAGCCTGACTGAGGAAAATAACACCTTAAAAAATAGACTAACTCAAATGGCAAAAGAGGTTGAAAAAGGCAATGAGGAGAGGTATGCCTTAAAAAGCCAAATTTGCCAGATGGAAAAAGACTCTCAAAAGCTCACTGAGGAGAATCTCTACTTTGGATTTAGAATGGACCAAAGGGAAGCTAATGACTTTGTGAGAAATCAAGATGCTGTTAAACAGATCCAAACAAATGAAAGAATAGAAGGCAATGTGAAATATCTCATGGGAAAAACCCACTGACCTGGAAAATAGATCCAGGAGAGATAATTTAAAAATTATTGGACTATCTGAAAGCCATGATCAAAGAAAGAACCTAGAAATCACCCTTCAAGAAATTCTCAAGGAAAACTGCCCTGATGTTTTAGAACCAGAAGGCAAAATAGAGGTTGAAAGAATCCACTAATCACCTCCTGAAAAAGATCTCAAAAAGAAAAGTCCTAGGAATATTATAGCCAGGTTCTGGAATTCCCAGATCAAGGAGAGAATATTACAAGCAGCCAAGAAGAAACAATTTGAATATTGTGGAAACACAATCAGGATAATACAGGATCTGGCAGCTTCTACACTGAGGGATTGAAGGGGCTGGAATATGATATTTTGCAGGTCAAAGGATCTGGGATTAAAACCAAAAATCACCTACCCAGCAAAATTGAGTGTCATGTTTCAGGGGAAAATATGGTCATTCAGTGGATTAGAGGACTTTCAAGTATTCTTGAAGAAAAAACCAAGAGTTGAATAGAAAATTTAACATTCATATGCAAGAAGCAAGAGAAGCATGAGAAGGTAAATAGGGAAAAGAAATCATAAGGAACTTATTAAAGTTGAACTATTTACATTCCTACATGGAAAAATGATAATTGTAACTGATGAAACTTTTCTCAGTATGAAAATAGTTGAAGGGAATAGAAACATATGTATATATATATATGTATATATACATGTACATGTATATATATATATACATATATATCAGAGGGTATATAGGAGTAAGAATACATATGTGAATGTGTATATATATGTTTACAGGTATACATTGATAAAGGGCACAGGACCAATTTAATAGGAAGGGATGATACTTAAAAGGTAAAATCAAGAGATGAGAGAGGAATATAATGAGAAGAGATGGGGAGAGACAGAATGGGGCAAACTATCTCATATAGAAGAGGCAAGGGGAAATTGGTACAATGGAAGGGAAGAACAGGAAGGCTCAGGGAGGGAATGACATACACACTAAATAGGGTAACCCTACTCTCCTGTAGGGGGGAAGGGAGTGAGAGGGGGTATGATGGAAGGGAGGACAGGCTGGGAGGAAGGGAAGTAGGAAACACACACTTTTGAAAAGGGGCAGGACCAAAGTAGAGAATAGAACAAGTGGGAGGTGGGATGGGAGGGAGGGAAATATAGTCAGTCTTTTACAATATATCTACTATGGTAATGTTTTGCATTAGCTACGCATGTACAACCTATATTGAATTGCTCATCTTCCCAGTAAGGGTGGGTGACAAGGGAGGAAGGGAATGAATTTGGAATTCAAAGTTTTAAAAACCAAATGTTTAATATATATATATATACTATTATTAATACTATTTTAAATGTAATTGGGAAATAAGAGGAGGGAATATCCTAGGGGACTGCTATTTTGGGGAGGTGGGTAGGGGAAAAACAGGGAGAAAATTTGTAACAGAAAAACTGGTAGAAATGAATGAAGTAAAACAGAAGTTAATAAAGCATCTAAAAAAAGAAAAAGGAGGAGGAAATGAATATATGAGATAAGAAGGGCACTCAGAATGAAAGTTAAACTATGCTATCTCACATAAATAAATATGTGTAAATAGAAGACTATATAAACATGGATGAAGAAGAGAGGTAGCAGGCATTTCATCTGAAGCAGTCAAAGGAGAGTAGAAAATACACTGTCTGGTATAGACATATACTCAACTCATCAGGGAACCAGGATGAAATGGAAAGGGGAGAGGGCAGAATAAAAGGAATGGCAGATTCAGGGAGACCCATTAGTTATGAGCACCACAACCTCCAACCTCTCATCTGAAGGTGAATCATGAAGGAGGGTTAAAGAAACAAAACTCTCTTTATAGAAATGAAGACAAACTTAAATAATAGGAGAAACACACACACACACACACACACACACACACACACATATATATATATATATGTGTGTGTGTGTATGTATATTTTCCCCTTTTTGGAGGGGGGAAGGCAGGGCAATTGGGATTAAGTGACTTGCCCAAGGTCATATGGCCAGTAAGTGTTAAGTGTCTGAGGCTAGATTTGAAATCAGGTCCTCCTGACTCCAGGGCCAGTGCTCTGTTCACTGTGCCACCTAGCCTCTCCTAGGAGAAATATTAATCACTCAGAGATAGGCTGAACCAATATAACAAAAATGGCCATATTACCTAATTAACCTATTTGCTATCAAACTACCAAAAGATTACTTAATAGAAATAGAAAAAAAATAACAATGAAGTTCATCTGGAGTTACAAAAGATGAAAATCTCAAGGGAAATAGTGATAAAAGAGTGGGAAGGATGGGTATTTAGCAGTATCAGCTCTCAAACAGAAGAGGCACACAACATTGTAGAAGTCAAAGAACTTCCCAGTCTATTGTTTGATAAATCAGAGACCCAAGTAACTTGGCAAGGATTCACTGTTCAACAAAAAATGGTTGAGATAACTGGAAAGAAATCAACAAATTAGATCAGTACTTCACACCATATACAAGATAAGCTTGAAATGGAAATTTGATTTAGATATAAAGATCACATCATAAACATATTAAAGAAGCAATAAAGAAATTACCTTTGAGGTGATAAATAGGAGAATTCACGAGTCAATAAGAAATAGAAAGAATGAAAGAAGATAAAGTAGACAATTTTGATGGCATAAATTAAAAAGATTTTAGATGAGCGAAACCAATGTAGTTAAGATTAAAAAGATAACAGTTAACTGGGGAAAAAATCTTGGCAGCAAGTTTCTCTGATAAAGATCTCTTCTAAGATATACAAGGAACTGATTCAAATATATAACAAAAAGAGTCGTTCTCCAGATGTCAAATGATCAAATGATATGAACAGGCAGCTTTCCAAGGAAGAAATTGAATCTATCAACAACCATAATTTTAAAAAATCCTTCAGATCACTGTTAATTAGAGAAATATAAATTAAACCAACTCCAAGGTTCTATCTCATATCAATTGTGTTGGCAAATATGACACAAAAGGAAAAAGATAAATTTGGAGGGCCTGTGGTAAAATAAGAGCTGTGAATTGGTTCAGTTACCCTAGAAAGAAATCTGAACCATGTTCCAAAAGTCATTAAACTGCATATCCTTTGACCCACTGATATCATAACTAGGCCTACATTTTTTTATGGTGGCAAAGAAATGGATTCTAAGAGGGTACACAACTGGGGAATGGCGGAACAAAATATGGTATGAGAATGTAATGGAATATTAGTGTATCATAAGAAATTATGTTTTCAGGAAAATTTGTAACAATTTGTTTGAAATAATGCAGTGAAGTGAGCAGAACCAGAGAAAACTTTGTAGAATAACAATGACATTGTAAAGACAAACAGCTTTGAAAGACTTAAGAACTCTGACCAATGCAATGGCCACCCGTGATTCCAGAGGCTCATGGTGACATGTTCTACCTACTACTGGTCAGAAAGGTGGACCCCAGATGGAGAATAAGGCAGACGTTTTCAGACAAGACCAACATGGGAATCTGTTTTACTTGACTGTGCATGTTGTTTTGTTGTTGCTGTTCAGTCATCTCAGTTGTATCTGACTCTTCAGACACAAACCCCAACTTGGGGTTTTCCTGGCAAAGACACTGGAATGGTTTGTCCTTTCCTTCTCTACCTCATTTAACAGATGAGGAACTGAGGCACACAAGGTCAAGAAATTTGTCCAGATCCCACAGCTTGTAAGTGTCTGAGATCACATGTGGATGAAAGTCTTCCTGACTCCAGGTCATGTACTGACTGTATCTACCACACCACCTAGCTACCAGAGCTTTATTTTTCTTCTTTTTTTAATCGGGGTGGCAATGTGAGGGGGGAAGAAAATGAATACTTGTTAATTGGGGAAGAAAAGTTTTTTAAAAATAAAATGAGAGGGTTTGACTCAATGATTTCCAAGATCCCTTCCAGCTGCAAAACCTCTGATGATCCTAGGATCCTACCTCACAGAGCACCATATTTGTACCTCTTTAATGTATTTATCATGTAATAATATGCTGTAGAGTTTTTGTTGTTGTTTTTGTATTTTTTGCTTTTTGGAGAGGGGAAGGCAGGACAATTGGGGTTAAGTGACTTACACAAAGTCCCACAGCTAGTAAGTGTTAAGTATCTGAGGTCACATTTGAACTCAGATCCTCCTGACTCCAAGACAGGTGCGCTGTTCACTGCGCCACCTGGCTGCCCCAATATGCTATAGTTTTATCTGACTTTTGGATAAAGTCCAAGGTCAAATTTCTAGTCATCTTCAAGCTGCCATGGTTGTATAGCCTAACCTCCACCTCCAGTCTGGAACTCAAGCTCCCATCCTGGGACCCTGGGATCATAATTGGTGAACATTCACCATATCCAACCCAGGCCCAAATTCAGCACACTACTCCCCTCTCTCTGAGCTCTGAGAACAGTAACCAAATCAACACAATCAACATTAATCCAACACAACACAACTAGAAAAGATATGTCCATCAATTACCCTATGACTCCAATCACCATCTCTATAATAACTTACAAGGTAAAACATTAATTCCTGGACACCCTATATGTGTCATCTTCCCTATTAAAATGTAAATTTCTTGAGGGCAAGGATTATTGCTTGCTTATATTTGTATCTGTTGCATTTAGCATTGTACCTGACACATAGAAGGTGCTTAATAAATGCTTTTTTAATTCAATCTCTACATAGTGGGTGCTTAATAAATGTTTGCTGATTGAATTAATTCATGATATAACAGGCTGGGGGCAGCAATATCCCCTCCCTATTGGCTCTTCTAGATTGGTTACCACAGCTATCATCTAGGGGAGCAGCTCCTATCAAGAAAGGGCCCAGAAACCCTGCCACCACCTATGCTAACTGCCAACCACCTGTCATTGTAGAACAGGGAAGTCCAAGAAGTCCAGAGGAATAGCAGCTCCACACATGTACCAGCATTCCACCAACCCTGATCCTAATCTGAGATGTGACACAGTAATTGACTTTGCAGGGGCTCCAGTGTTTCCTGATCTTGCTCTTCCTTATCAGCCCCTGCTCCTGAAGACCCAGAAAAGATTTTTCATGCCAAAGTTCTTGGCATCATCAAATGGCTCAACATTTGAAACTGAAATGGTTTTATTCACAGAAATAAGAGTAACGAATCTGCATTACCATCTGCATTGTGTCAACTGCACCCTAAGGACTTTGGGGTCTTTCCATCTTACATGATGCTGAAGCCTCCTAGATGTGTTCTCTTGACACAGGGTCAGGGAGTTCAAGGAGTCCAGAAACTCCAATAACCAGAGTCCCTAGAAAGCAGTCTGGAATGAATTCATGGACTCAAGCATTCTCTAAGTCAAGGTTGCAAAGATTTATTGTTACAAGAGGGCAAGAGTTCTTAGGGAACTTGCAACCTTAAAGGGGTAGAGTTAAAGTTTTTATAGGATAATCATAGTAAAACCTAGGCCAAATATGCTAACTAGGTGAGTCAGGCCAGAATTATCAAGGAGTTAAGGAGTGGTCAGTTCTTAAAGGAACATACACTTTTGATATCTACTGCACAGTGGTATTGTCCAGTATTCACTGGGAACTAGCCCAAGGTGCGGCTGCCTGGAGGTGTGGTTTTAGGCTTGAAACCTCATTAAGTCAGCTAGCTGTCAGGGCTGACTGAGAAAACTCAGGGGTCCCCACCAGTGTCTTGTTAGACAAGATAGATGTTGGGAATAAACTTATATTCCAAGCTAAGGAGGGATTCAGGATGTTTATAATGAGCTAGGGAGTATACATATGACTGAGTCTAAGATACATATGATAGATATGACCCATTACACAGCTGCTTCAGCCAGTACATAGTTGGGTCAAACTACTAAATTCTATAAGTACTGCTGGCCTCTGTATCAGGAAGAGAGATAAGTATTTTGCTAGAGTATGCTGCTATTGAGCTAGAGACAAACTGCCCCAGACAGTGTTTAGAGGCTAGGGAGAAATGTGATTTTACAAATTGGGTGTTATTTTACAAACCTGTTCAAGCACAGGCACCCAAGCACCCCCATCACTCTCATCTTATTAGAATGTGAGCTCCTTGAGAGTGGGGACTGTCTTGATTTTCTATTTGAACCCCTAACAGTTAAGCTTTGTGCTAAAGCACAATTAGTACACAATTAGTACAACGTAGTAAGTGCTTAAAGAATACTTCCTCATTCATTCTGTCCTTGGGAGGGAAGCAGCACAGTACTGAGGAAACCTAGCTTTCCCCAGGCAAACCCTGTAGCCAAAGTTGTGCTGGTAAATATTTAACAACTGGGCCCAGGGGTGGGGGTGAGGGAGACAGAAAAAAATGTCTACTTGACACATTTTTTAGTTTAATCTGCATTGTTAATATGTTCTTAAGTCTAGGCAATCACTAAGACAATGTCAAACCCTGGTTTGTAGCATTGCTTACTTCTGAGGTATAAATGTTAATATTTAAAATTTAATAAGCAACTGAACTCTGGAGCTCCAGGCTGGTTCCAGCATGTTCCTTCATGTAGCCCTTCCCTGAGGTGGTAACCCCATTTCCAAGTGCAATATATGCCCCTTAGTTGGGTCTTTTGTTGGGTCTCTGTTATCTTCTCAAGGTTTCTGCCCTCCTCAGTAAGGTCCATGTCCTCCTAATATTGTCTGTGTCGTTATGTGGGCTGTATCACATTTCCCCCATAAGGGCTGAGTCTCATAACTAAGAATCCTTTCTCTCTACCTTCAGTAGGGTCTGTGATCCTTAAGGCTATCTGTGTCTCCTTCAATGCATTCTGTGGCCCCTTATTAAGATCTAAGACCTCCCAATGAATTCTATCTCTTTCACTGGAGTCTATGGCCTCTCAGTGGAATCTCAGTGGGACTTGTCTCCTGTAAGTGTCCTGGTCTCTTTTAAGGCATGTAGCTTTCTTCAGTGGAGCCTGTGGCCTCTTACTGAAGTCACAGGAATTAGTGGGCTGTATGTATCCTAAGTGGGGTCTCTGTTCCCTTAGTGAAGTGGCTGGGTAGTGCAATAGATAGACAGATAGCTGGTTCTAGATTCAGGAAGATCTGGGTTCAAATTCAGCTGTGTGCCTTTGGACAAGGTGCTTAACTGCTGTATCAGTTTCTTTAATTTTAAAAAGGAGATGGGGAGGTGGAGCCAAGATGTCAGAGTAAAAGCAGAAACTTCTCTAAGCTCCCACTCCAACCACCTCCAATACCTGTAAAATATGACTCTAAACAAATTTTAGAGCTACTGGAACCTACAAAGTGAAAGAGGGAAACAAATCTCCCACTGAAGGCAGCCTGGCAGGCTGACAGAAAGGGTCTTATTGCACCAAGCTGGGAGCTGAGCTCAATCAAGCATGAGCCACAAGAACCTGGACCTGGGGCGGCCCCAACCTGCTGCTCAAACTGGCAGGAGCAGACTTCAGGAGAGTGAATCACTGGTAGCTGTGATGGTTTCTGGACTTCTCAACCAATAAATGCCAAAGAAAAAGGAGATGGGCAGGGGCAGCTATGTAGAGCAGTGAATAGAGCACCAGCCCTGGAGTCAGGAGGATCTGAGTTCAAATCTGACCTCAGACACTTGACAGACTTACTAGCTGTATGACCTTGGGTAAGTCACTTAACCCCAATTGCCTTGCCTTCCCCCTTCCAAAAAAAAAAAAAAAAGGAGTTATAAAAGGAGATGGGAAGCTAGGTGGCACAGTAAATAGAGCACCGGCCCTGAAGTCAGGAGGATCTGACTTCAAATCCAGCCTTAGACACATGACTA
Organism: Gymnobelideus leadbeateri; assembly: GCA_011680675.1. Taxonomy (NCBI): domain Eukaryota; kingdom Metazoa; phylum Chordata; class Mammalia; order Diprotodontia; family Petauridae; genus Gymnobelideus; species Gymnobelideus leadbeateri. The sequence goes on along the minus strand of WOXC01008718.1, from coordinate 1,027,028 downwards.
GCTGTGTGACCTTGGGCAAGTCACTTAACCACAGTTGCCTTAACTACCCCCCTCCAAAAAATAAAAAAGGGGATCATAACAGCACCTACCTTACAGCATTGTTGTGAGCATTAAATGAGATACTTGTAAAATGCTTAGCACAGTGTCTGGTACAAAGTAGGTACTTATGCTTATTCCCTTTCCTTTCCTGTGCCTTCCTCAGTGGGGTCCATATCAGTAAGGTGCCTGAGGTCTGTCTTTCTGTTAGGATTCTCATCTTTTCAGCAGACTCTTTGCCTGCCTCACTGAGGCCCTTATGTTTCTCACTGTGATCTGTGTCTCACTTAAGGGTGTCTCTGTTCTTTCAGTGGTATCAATAGCCCCCCAGCATTAGGGTTAAGGTATTTCCCCAATGGGATCTTTAGCCTCCTCTGAGAGGGTTATGTTCCTCTCAGTGGGGTCTCAGCCCATTCACTGGGTCCTCTTTTGGTCCTCTCTCACTAGAATCTGTGTCAACAAAGTGGGTCTGTAGCCCCTTAGTGAGGTCTGTGCTCCTCTATCATCCTCACCCCCACTCCGTAGTGTCCTCTTAATGTATTCTTCGCCTACTCTGTGGCATCAATGCTCCCTTTTGTGTGACATTTGCCATCTCGACAGTGTGTGAAATCTGCACTGCTTTAGTCAAGCCTATAGCTGTGGAGCAGGGTTGGTGTCCTCTTAGTAACCTGGAGAGCATCCAGGTGTATCAATCTTGCAGAAGGGAGGAGATGCTGGATGTTGGTTGAACCAAGAACTAGAAGGAAGGAAGGGAAGGGAGCTGAGCAGACCTTCAGGGAGGAAAAGATGGGGTGGGGCAGAACAGGGCAGGTGTAGTCACTCCCCAGGCCTTACTGTAGGGCAGGACTGACCCCACGTACTACTGGTGTGAGGGAGCCAGCTCCACCCCCTCAAGCTAGAGAGCAAAGGGCTTTAGGGTTAGAGGTGGAATCTTGGGCCAGGCCTTGGGAGGTGTGGGTCAGATTTCCCCAACATCCCCTGAGGGGTTGTGCATAAATAAACTGAGAGGGGCTTGCTGGAAGTAAATAATAAAAATTTCCCTTTATATCGGTGTCCTTTATATTTCACAAAGCAGTTTGCCACATGGGACAGAGTGTAAGGGAAAAAACCCTGGGCTAGTAGCCAGGAACTTTGGCTTCAGTTCAATCAATCCTCATTTATTAAAGAACCAACTCTCTAGGTGCCAGGCATTGTGCTAGGCACTTGGGATCCAAAGCAGAAATGAAGTAGTTCCTCTCATTCAGAGGCATGCATTCCATCATGAGAGAAAATATATATTTATGTATATATATATATATATTTTAACAAATTACAAAATCAGTATTTTGTAAAATTTGCATATTGCAAAAGCAAAACAAACCAAAACAAAATATGCATAGTCATTTTTTGGAGTAGAGGGCAAAGAGTGGATCAAGAAAAGTTTCTCGTAGAAGGTGGTGCTTAAACTGAGGATTTTAAGGTGAGGAGGGAGGTGAGGAGACAATGGCTAGATTATTGCCTCAACCTCTTAATTAATCTCTTGTCTCTTCAATCCATTCTCCAAACTGCTACTGCCACAGTGATTTTCCTTAAGCACAGATCTGACCATATCACTCTCTGTTAAGTAACCCCTAAAATAAAATTAAAACTTATTGAAAGTGGATTTTGGGGAGAATACAATTGATTCTCTTCTGTCCCATATTTTCTATTTCTTAAATTTTTTCTCTTTGACTTGTACTGAATGTCTCCTTCAATATCTCCTTTCCCCTAATCAATTTAGGATTTCAGAAGAAAACTAAGAGGACCCCAATAGTTCAGAGAAGTTGCCCCCCCCTTTTTTAATCCTATCTAATAAAATACTTGGTAGGCCCTTAAATTCTCATTGACTGACTTATAAAAAAGGTATTATTTTCTCTGCTGACAAGGATACATTCTTTCTTTTTTCTTTTTCTTTTGCTTTTTGGAGGGCAATTGGGGTTAAGTGACTTGCCCAAGGTCACACGGCTAGTAAGTGTGTTAAGTGTCTGAAGTCAAATTTGAACTCAGGTCCTCCTGACTCCAGGGCTGGTGCTCTATTCACTGTGCCACCTAGCCGCCTTGGACACATTCTTTCTTTTGTAACAATTTATGCATCCTCTTTTTGCTTTAATAAAAGTATCTTTCCCTGCCTCTTGAGTTCTACCTGATCTTGCCCAAATGACCTTCTAAGAAACATATCTCTTTCGTTATGAGAGATCTAGATCACTTTGTTAAGAAAAGAGTACTAAGTTTACGTGTCATGCACGTGTCATGCCATGCGTGTCATCTGCAAAGTCGTGAAACACGTGTCCATTATGAACTGATGGTGTGTCACACTCTTGAGTAAATAAACTTTGTCATGTGCTTATTTGTATAGTAGCTGCAAAGGACCCTGACACTTCTTGCAACAAAGTCCTCTGTTTAGCTTTTGAAGCATTTCACAATTTTATCCTAGACTATCTTTTCAGCACAGCTGGGCACTATTCTCCCTTCTGCACTCTTCAGTTTTCTGTTCTTCCTATGTGACACTCCATCTCTGGTCTCTGTGCCTTGGCATTGGCTATCCATCATGCCTGGAATGCACTACCTCCTCACCTCTGCCTCAAAAAGTCCTTCTCTCCTTCTAGAACCAGCTCAAGCACTACTTTTCACACAGTCTTTACAATCTCAATTACTAGTGCCCTCCCTTTCACACTACCTTGTATTTGACAATGTATTCATTCTCTTCAAATGGGAGTTAAAAGGTCAGCAAGTGACAACTGAGCTAGGCACCATTTGTCTAGTCACTTAAGTTATGATGATGCTATAGGTGAACCTAAGGAGACAGTGACATATGTCGCTAAGGGAGAGTCCTTTTGTGTGTTGCCTTCCCCTGTTAGATCGTAAACTCCTTGAAAGCAAGGTTGTTTTTCCTTTTCATATTTGTATCTCCAATGCTTAGTATCATGCCTGGCACAATGTAGGTGCTTAATAAATGTTTGTTGACTGACAATATAAAGACTACTTATGTAAAGTATACCTTACATTTAATTGTACATGTTTATTACCATGCATGTTAATTACTGCATATATGAATTATGCCTCTTTTATCTTTTGCTGTTATGTTTGTTTATATATGTGTTATGTTTGTAGTTTAGTCTGTTGTTTTGCTTATAGTTTGTATACATACTAATGATTGTTTTAAAATTTTTTGCTATTTACGATTATTTCCTTTGTGCTATGGATGTAATTGTATTCTCAATATGTGTAGGTACTATGTCTGGTCTATAACCCAGACATTTTATCTTTGAAGTAGCCCATCAAATGATGCCTTGTATAATGTTACATCTGTCTCATTCAGGGTTAATCAGCATTTATTTTCAAGGCTTCTTTAGAATTGTTACCTAGGAAGCCAGGAAGATATTCCTTATTCTTTTAAAGTATTAAGGTCTTTATTTATTCTATGTAGTTACAGTTTCCAATCAGACCCTGGCTGATTTTGCAAAGGACTAAAAAATTTCTGATGCTGGGAAGGTATGTTAAGAGAAATGTGGCCCTGGATTAATGTAACCAAAGAGACTTCCAGGATTAAATTGACAGCTGAGGTCATGACATATGAGGTCATGTGAAGGTATATTTTAGAGTTCTGAGAGAAAGATGCCAGAAGTAGAAGGAGTATATTAAGACCTAGGGGCAGAAGTTTGACTTACCTCCATCTTAAAATCACACAGACTTTTGTAGAGTCAAGCACTTACTGGATTTGTGTTTGTCTGCTCTTCTTGTTAGAGACCGAAAGAAGTAGCCATTGCTAACTTAGCAGCAGGTTAATAAAGAAGCTGAGGCAAAGTGAGAATAACTTGACTAGCAAGCACTTAACTTTATAGTCTAGTTTGGGTGAGATAATCCCTGCTGCTTCTAAAAACAATTTCCTCCTCCTATAGCTCTGCACAAGCGAGAAGGCAAATGCTATTAAATGCAACACTCCTCTAGAGTTTGTGATTCACTTATTCCCATATAATTCACAGAGATTCCTCTTTTATTTCTGTGATTTCAATACATTCTTTTGTCACCATCTATTCTAATGGTATATAAAATATATTAGTGACCACTAACATTTGTTTGTGTGATGTAATGTGGGTAATAGCAATTGAAAGCCAGTGAAGTCTGGGGTAATATAATAAATTCACCCAGCATGTTCAGTTCAGAGGCATGGATGGGGTAGGGGCGGAGGGTGAGAAATGGCAGCCAAGCAATAGACTCTCCCTGAAAACTCCCAAGCCCAAAGGTGTTGACTGTGATTGCTTTCTAAACCAGGTCAAGGTGATAAGGAGGAGAACTAAAAGTAAAGAGAGATTCATAATTTGAAACAAGTGACATTCTCCTAGATTAGAGATATTGTTGTTGTGAGCCAGATATCTGGTATTTAGAGAGATAGAAGTAGTCTTCCTCTGGAAACATTTAAGGAGAGCACTCCTCAGTTTCCCTCCTTGCCTCTATCCATCTCCTATTTATTGGGATTGATGGGGTATAGGCTCTGGGAATCCCCTTGAACTCTCCCCTGAATTTTCCCACTTAATCTGGCTTTTTATGCCCAAACCTATCCTAGCTCATCATTGTTTGTTACCTCTAACTGCTTCCTACCCTTGATCCCATCAAAATCCCATTCTCTTGGTTCCTGGGAATCTGACCTCTAGTCACCCCAGTCCCATAAAGATCCTCCTTAGACCCCTCCTCTAGTTACCCCAGACTACTTGGCCACCCCTAGCTCCCTCCCATAGTCTTTCTGTATAAAAGATCCATCTTATCTCCATGAAGGAGCTCAGATTTAATCTAGCTGAGATTCAATCTGTCCTGCTTGTCAATCAATACAAGCATCACAAATACTTGGGCTCCTTAAGAGGCTACCTAATATGGCAAATCTTTAATAAATTTTGTTTTACTTTGGCTAAAAGAAGGCTTGTGTCTAATTCATTCCCGCAGGACCTGGCTTGTTGGTATTTAGGGGTCCTGAGCACCCCCAAATCCCAACAGAATTGTTGAGGTCTAAGGGTACTGGTGATGGGGTTTAGGCTCTGGCAACCCCTTTGAATCTTCCCACTTGATGAGGCATTTGCCTGAGGCCATAAGCCTTTCATTATCACTAGGCCCAAATCCCTATTACTCTAGCCCTTCATTGTCCAGCTACTTCCCATCCTTGATCCCATCAAAATATCTATACCCAAATCTGTTACCCTTAAACTAGCCTAGCCCTCCATTGTCTGTCTTCTCCAGGTAGCCTTTATCTACTTCCCATCCTTAATCCTATTCCTGGAGCCTGATCTCAGTTCCTCAAGATCCTCCTTATATTCCTTCCCAAACTCCTCCTCTGTACCACCCTCTAGATCTTTCCCACAGTCTTTCTGTAAATAAAATCCATCTTGCAAAAACTAGCTCTGTGACCTTGGGCAAGTTACTTAACCCCAATTGCCCTCCAAAAAGCAAAAAATAAAAAAAAATAAAATCCATCTTGCTGCCGTGAAGGTGCTGAGATTCAATCTAGCTCAGAATCAGTCTGTGTCAAATTGTTCTCGCTTGCTTGTCAATGAGTAGCACAGATACTTAAGCTCCTTAAGATCTATCCATTATGTCAGATATTTAATAAAATGTTTTAATTTGGCTGAGAGAATGCTTGAGTTGAATTCATTCAGCAGGACCCAGCATGTTCATATTTTGGGATCTCGAGCACCCTTACATGCCCAAACCTCAACACTGGGACCCTGAAATAGCGATACACAGGTCTTGCTGAATGAATTCTACCCAAGCCTTCTTTCAGCCAAACAAAAACAAAGTTTATTAAAGATTAGCCATATTGGCCAGACTTAAGAAATTTCAGCATTGGCTGGACTGTTGAGGAATGTGAGCATTTCTGATGCTTTTGTTGGCAAGTGGGACAGATTGAATCTGAGTACCTTCATGGAGGCTGAGGTGGATCTTATATACAGAAAGACTGCGGGAGGGATCTAGGGTTGGTCCAATCCTCAGAGGTGACTAGAGGAAGGGTTTAGGGAGAGTTTTATTGGGAGTGGCCAGTAGTCTTGGGGTGAATAAAGATAGGAAGCTAGGGAGCAAGATAGGATTAAGGATGGGAAGTGGCCAAAGGAGATCTGGTATTACAAACTATGGAGGGCTGGGCTAAATTAAGGGTAACAGAGAATTGGGCGTAGCCATAATGAAAGATTTATAACTTCAGGTGAATGCCAGATCAAGTGGGAAGATTCAAGGAGCATTCAAGGGTGTTCCCATAGCCTATACACCTTCAGAATTACTCTACCATAGTAGTGATGGGGTATAAGTTCTGGAAGCCCCCTTGAACGCTCCTTGAATCTTTCCACTTGATCTGGCATTGGCCTGAGGCTATAAGCCTTTCATTATCACTATGCACAAATGTCTGTTACCCTTAACCTAGCTTAGTCCTCCATTGCCAGTTACCTCTGAATCACCTTTGGCCACTTTTTTTTTTTTTTTTCAGAAGAGAAGCAGATAAATGGGAAACATCTTTGCAGCATGTTTCTCTGATAAAAGCCTCATTTCTAAGATATATGTAGGGAAATAATTCAAATTTATAAAAATAAGCACTGTTCCCCAATGGTCAAAGGGTATGAAGAGGAGTTGTAAGAGTAAGAAATTTAACTTATCAAAAGCCACAAGAAAAATTGCTCTAAATTACTATCAGAGAAATGCAAATTAAAAACAGTTCTATCTTACACATATGAGATTGGCAAAGTTGACCCAAAAAAAGGAAAATGACAAATGTTGGAGTGGCTATGAGAAAACATGTATATAATGCATTGTTGGTGGAATTGTGAACTAGTACAACTACTCTGGAAAGCAATTTGGAATTATGACCCAGAAGTTAATAAACCCTTTGATACAGAGATATCATTACTAGGTCTTTACTCTTAAGGGATCAGAGAACCAGGAAAAGGACCTACATGTAAACCTTAAAAAAAAAAAAAAATATATATATATATATATATATACATATATCTGAGTGTGTGTGTGTGTGTGTGTGTGTGTGTGTGTGTAATCTCTTTGGAAACTGAAGGAATGCCTATCAATTAGAGAATGGCTGAACAAATTATGATATATGAATATTATAGAATAATATTGTGCTATAAGAAATGATGAAAGGAAAGTTTCAGAGAAACCTGGGAAAACTCATATAAATTGATGTAGAATGGGGTAAGCAGAGTCAGAAGAACAAGTTATACAATGACAATTATATTGTAAAGACAAACAATTTTAAAAGAGGAACTCTGATCAACACACTAACCAACCACAATTCCAGAGGACTTATGATGAAACATGCTATCTACTTCCAAATAGATAATGGACTCAGAGTGCAGATTAGGACATGTTTTTCAGGACGTGGCTAATTCAGGAATTTTTTGCTTGACAATACAGGTTTGTAACAGGTTTTGTTTTTTTTTTCCTTGTTTTCTCGATGTGGAGTTGGAGGATAGAAAAGAGAGATCATTTGAAAATAAAATATACTTTAAAAATATAATGTAATCCCCTCACTCCCCAGAGAAGGCTGTGGCTACATCTAGGTACCAGAATGAACAGAGACCAGAAAGCAATTTTTGCCCAAGAGAAGCAAGACTTTGTCCAGCATTTCTCCCAGATTGTAAAGATCCTGATAGAAGATGGGATGGGGCATTCTGAGGTGGGAGATGCCATAGTCAGGCTCAAGAAGGTCCTGGAGTATGATGCCCTTGGGGAAAATACAACCAAGGCTTGTCAATGCTCATGATATTCCAAGAGCTGGTAGAACCCAAAAAGCAGGATGCTGACAGTCTACAGAGAGCACTAGCAGTGGGCTGGTGTGTTCCAGGCTTTCTTCATAGTAACAAATGACATCATGAATGCATTTCATGAATGCACCAGGGACATCCATGCTAGTATAAGAAGCCTGGAATTGACTTGGATGCCATTAATGATGTCATGTTGTTAGAAACCTGCATCTGCTGCCTTCTAAAGCATTACTGCCATGAGCAGCCCTATTACCTGAACCTCATTGAACTCTTCCTACAAAACCCTTACCAGGATGAGATTGGCCAAACCCTGGATCTTATCAGCCCCTCAGGTAGGACAAGGTTGATCTTACCCAATTCACTGAGCAGAGAAATAAGACCATTTTCAAATACAAGATGGCTTTTTACTCCTTCTACTTACCATTTGCTGCTGCTATGTTTGTGGCAGGCATAGATGGGTAGAAAGAACACGCCAATGGCAAGAACATTCTTCTGGAGATGGGGGAGTTTTTTCAAATTCAGGATGATTACCTTGACTGTTTTGGTGATCCCAGTATGACTGGAAAGATTGGTACTGACATCTAGGACAACACATGCAGCTGGCTGGTGCGAAGTGCCTTTAGCTGACATCATCCGAGCAAAGAAAGATGTTGGAGAAGAGTTATGGACAGAAAGATCCAGAGAAGGTTGCCAAAGTGAAGGAATTGTATGAGAAACTTGAATTGCCTGTTTATTTCACCAAATGTGAGGAAGAAAGTTAGAGTGGACTGATGGGGCTCATTGAGAAGCATTCATCCCTTCTTCCCCCATCTATCTTCTGGAAATGGCAAAGAAGATCTACAAATGTCAGACGTGGCCAAGGTGTTGGACATAAGGAGTGGGGCTGGGAGGGAAGGGCACCATGTGTGGAGCTGAGAAAGGAAGTACTCTCAATAAATTATGGCTCTTTAAAAATATATATATAATGTAAGCTCATTGAGAGTAGAAATTGTTTTATTTATTTTGTGTCCCCAGTGCTTAGAAGAATGCCAAATACATATCTAATACTTAATAAATATTTGTTGAAGGCAGTTTTCAGATCAAAGTTATCAATAGTCATATGAAAAAATGCTCTAAATCACTACTGATTAGGGAAATGCAAATTAAAACAACTGAAATACTACCTTGTACCCATCCTATTGTTGAGGTTTGAGGTTTTAGAGGTGCTTGAGAACCCAAAATATTAACACACTGGATCCTGCTGAAATGACTTCGACTCAAGTTTTCTCTCAGCCAAAGGAAAGCAAAGTTTATTAAAGATTCCCATAATGGGTAGACTCTTAAGAAGCCTAAATCTTTGTGAAGCTTGTATTGACAAGTGGGGCAGAATAATCCAGATACAGTGAGTTTGTGCTAGATTAATCTCAGTGTCCCTTCTTATACAGAGGATTTAGGGGTGGTCTAGAGGAGGAGTTTGGGGAGGTGTATCGGTAATAGAATTTAAAGATCCCCTTGTATTGGCTTGGTTTTCGGGTTAAGTGTTAAAACCCAGAGCTTTTGGGATGGACTTGTTGACATGAAGAGATGGGGCTAAACTGGGAGGAGCTGTGCCATGGATTTAGAGAGAGGTTTAAGCAGAGAGAGGCCAGAAAAACTTCTGGAAGCCAGCATCTGGAGGCTGCTACTGATAAGGTATGGGCTCTGGGAGCCCCCTTGAGCTCTCCTTGAGTCTTTAAGGTACAGGCTCTGGGAACCCCCCTTGAACTCTGATTAAATCATCCTATTTGATGAGACATTTGCATGAGGCCATAAGCCTTACATTGTGACTGGGGCTAAACCTCTGTTACTAGACTTTTCACCCTAGAGCCTAGCAAAATAGCAATCCACCCTTGAACTGGCCTAGCCTACCACTGTCTGTAGTTTCCAGGTAGCCTCCAGCAACTTCCCACCCTTAATCACTCATTGACCCTCCCCAAACTCCTCCTCTAGACCACCCCTAGATTTCCCATCTTATCTCCATGTGTGTGAGAGTGCCATAGAATGACCTAACACAGACTTAACTCTATACAAGCGAATACAAGTGAACTTTTAATAAACTTTATTTTTCTTTGGTTGAGAAGATTTTGAGTCGGAATTCATTCTGCAGGACCCCGTGTGCTGGTATTTTGAGGTCTCCAAAGCAACCCTAACCCTCTTTATGGGTAACCTCTTCATTTTTATGGTTCCCTGATACTGGAAACACTGCTAATCTCAAGCTCTTCTCCAGCTGGGACTGGAAGGTATGTAAGCCTCTCTCCCTAGCACCTTGGAAGTAGTTTTTTTGTTTTGTTTTGTTTTGTGTTTTTTTTTGGGGGGAGGCCTGACCTCTCAGGTCCCATTAGGTCAGACAGCTAGGAGGCTGCTTCATGCTCAGCCTGACCTCAGGTTCTCAATCCTGTCTGTTTATTTTGGAGAACATGGACATGTGCACATCTTCTGAAGAATGGAGGACAAGGACAGATGCCCCATCTGGAAGTATAAGCCAGATTCTTTCAATTCTCTCTGCTTTAGGGAACTGGGAAAACTTCGGGTACTTGTGAGGGATAATTTGCAGTGAAGTTTCCCCATTCTGAAAAATCAAATCTAGAGTGGCTTCAGCATCCACTAGGCCTAAGTTTAGAAGTCACCTGACCTTGCAGGAATCTGGGACTTAGAGCAATGGAGACCTTCTCCAGTGCCACCTCAGCACAAGATATGCCAAATAAGGACAGAAGTGCTTTCTCAAACATACATTGGGTGATCTACTATTTCCTTGTTCTGGTACTCGAGGTAGATTGCCATGTTTAGATTGTATACCTAACTTCCAGCCAATGGAAGAAAAGGGTCAGGAGGAGAGTGGGGGAGATTAGGGCTTTATAACTTCACCATTTCCTTTTGTAAATTGCTTCTCCTCCCTGACCATTTGTCAGGAGGGTGGCCCTTTCTCAAGATCATAAATAAGCCATTCTTTTCTGCTTCCTACCTTGAGAAGCCTCTGAATATTGTTTGGGTAAGGATTTCTGTTGCACACAGTTTTGGGGGTGCACAGTTTTGGGGGCTCAGCTGGGGTTTATCCTTTTTGTGAGAGGGTCCCACAAGGCTCTTAACAAGGACCAGGCACCAACCGTGGTTTTTTGGAGGTCCTTGGAATTGGTTTATTAGATCTGACTCCAATAGAGTAATGACCTGAAGAGAAGGACTCTGTAGGAAGCAGAAATTCTGGTTTTGCTAGTGAAGACTGCTAGTAGGGATCCCACAAGTTTGTGTACACAAACCCAGGTAAGCAAGTCCCTGGGTGATCCAGAGGTGGGGGACAGTCTAAGCAGTTCGAGTCTGTAAGACTTCTCCTGCCAGGGGTTCTAGGGGTGGGGGACACTCTAATTTGAGTCTTTAAGGTTTCTCCTGCCTGGGAAAGAGTTAGATAGGCCTAATAGATCCTGATAAGATTAAAACTATCGGTAAAGAGCAATCTAAAATAGCAGTCCAAAATACCTTCCTAGCATTCCAGAGGATAGTCCTCTTGGAGATAGACTAGCTAATTGGGATAATTTACCAAAATGCAAGGGAAAAGACCAAAGGAAGATGATAAAATACAGTTGCTTCATTTGGGCCTCCCTCTGGGCCCAAATACAGCTACTCTGAAGATTGGGTGTGCCAACAACTAAATTTGTATATGAATTCTAAAGAGCCTTCCCTCTAAAGGAGGGGGAGGAGCCCAAAGGGAAATCAGAAGAACAAGAACTGAGGCCCCATCCCAGGGACCTCCTTCTTTCTCGAGAACCCCAGTCCTAAATTCCTTTATCACAGGGACTGGGACAGAGAAGGGGACTCCCTGGTCCAGCCTCAACTCCTCCTTCTCTGCCCTCCTCAACCTCTGAAAGGGAATTTGAAAGGGGTGAGGACTTAATTGACTTGGTTGGGTCAGGCATACCCATACACCTTTCCAGAGAGAATTGAAACAGTTGATAAAACATGAAGTTTTCCAGTCCCTAGGACTGCAGAAGCTACTAAAGCTTTCCGTTTTAGGTAAGTCCTGCTGGCCCACAGGATATGTGAATGCCCCCCACCCACCCACTCCTTAAGCAGCACTGAAATTAGAACTTTTAAGAAAGAAATGAAGCAAATTGAGGACCCTTAGGGGGTCGCTGATCAGGTTAATCAGTTTTTAGGATCCAATTTGTATACTTGGGGGGAATTATTATCAATCTTGGATATATTATTTACTGGGGAAAAGAGGAGAGAAATTAGGTGGGCCACTATGCAGGCTTGGGCTATGCAGCCTATGGCTCAAGGGGGTCCAAGAGGGGAGAAAAATTTTCTCTCTGAGATCCCAACTGGGATCACAATAACTTCATTCATAGAGGGCACCTATAAGATCTTAGAAACATGGTGACCCAGGGAATTCGGAATGCAGTGCCTAAGAACCAGAATTAAAAAAAAAAAAGTACAGGAAATACAGCAGGACAAAGATGAGTCCCCATACAACTTTCTTGATAGATTGAAAGAAAATATCAGAAAATTTTCTGGTCTAAATTTAGATGATCCTATGGCCCAAGCGTGGGGGGAAATTTTTTATCAATTACTTATAGATTTTGTAACATTCAAACTTACTGTGGATTTTCTGAAGTTTCTAGATGGGACCCTGGGATTTGGGAACTTCAGGCAGATTGCCTAGAGTCACTCCACTTATCACAGATCAGATTAAGATGGGAATTTTACCACTCCCCACCTGGGGGGGAGGAGCAGCAGTTACTTCTTCAGCCTCTGAAGAAGCCTTACTGAGAAATTAGTCAGTCTCCAAACTGGTCTTCAAAGTTGGTTACATTGATTTCTAGTCATTGGTTTTTAGTACAAATTTGGAATTTAGAATGAGAATTCTGGTAAATCTTTGTGGTATATTGCAATTCAATGAGAGTGAATTGATCTTGAGGTAGGGGGGTTTTGGAACTACACTGCATGCTTAGATGCTTTGTCCAATCAGGTCCCTGCTTTTCATCTTTATGGCAGAGTTTGGTAATCAATGGAAAGTTAGGCATAATGTACATTTTTATTCCCCTTAACAGGAGGATAAATTCAAACTTTTTAAAGAAAGGAAATACTTTTAGAAAAGATGTTTTGCAGAAGAGATCTTGCTGTTTTAATCTGAATTTGTGGTTATTACATGGCATAAGCCAAGCTAACATGTGTAAGTGAATGGATGAGTAAAAGATTAAGATTCCTGAAGTATCTCACTCTTCCAGACTGAGTATAATTAGGGAAGAGCTTGTGGGGTTTAGCCATTAACCTCTTTGCTTTCTTTAAGCAGAACAGTTATGTTAACAAAAGAATAATAACTTACGAGCTATCTAGTTTTATGTTTAAAAATGTAAAGGAAAGCTGAATAATCTAGACAATGGATATGAGAGATTTGGAAGGATAAATAAAGGTTTGATTGGAAATATGGAAGGCATATAAGAAGGTTTGGGGACAAATGGGGATTTATCCAAGCCCCTCCTGTCTCTAGATAGTGGTCTGGATACCTTTGTATCAGACGGTTTAAGTATGTTAAGAGTATAAGGAAGTATTTAGGAAGGCAGAAAGGTTTGTAACTTGATTTTATAATTAATAGCTCAATCCTATTTGAGAAGGAAAGAAAATAAGGATACAAATGTAATGTTGAATAATCCCATGGACTGAGGTTGAGATTATAAAGTTATTGTAGAAAAGTTATATCTGTGTATATGTGTGGAATGGGGTCCCAGTATATTTCAAAGTGTAATTGAGTATTAATACAATTGACTGAATTAATTGTTGGGATTAAATTGGAGACATTTTTAGTTGAGAGAAAAGAAATTTTAGTGTGACTTCAGATTAAGCATAGTCTCAAGAAGACAGGGAAGCTTGGGAAGTAGATGCAAATCTATTAGAGCAATAATTTATAATCCTGATGGGAGATTTGATTTTTGTGAACAAGAATAAATATAGAAAGGAATACAGGTTATTTGAAGCTCACTTTAGAGATGTTCCTTAACCAATGTGAGATTATAATCATATCTTAAACTGATTGTTAGAGCTTATTATTTAAGATTTGATGGGACGTTAACTGACTGTTACTCTGAGTCTAACTCCAAGTATGGATATTAAGAAAAGCTATCCAAGCTATCCGAGCCACTGATCCATGAGATGAAGTACAGGTATGGAAGGCCTGTGAAGTATGGGTATGGAAGGTCAAGAGAATGACTGTTCCACATGAGTTGAGGTAGGATTCTCTTGATTCAACCTTCCCAGCGACACCTGGCAAACTTTGAGCTTGGCTCAGTGCAGATTGCAACCTGGTATATATTTTGCCTGGAATTGACATTCTAAAGTTGGGGAAATGGTTCCCTCATTACAGTCTCATCCCTATTCTTGGTGGCAAATTTCAATAATCAAAAGTTTTGAAAACACAATAACAAATCTATTAAATACTTGATTCTGGAACATCTCAAGTTACTATTAAGATAAAGCTATGAGGCTTAGGATTTAGTATAGGTATTCCTGTATAAGTCAGGGTCCTTTGGTTCTTTGTAATAGTATAAGGACAATAGATGGAGGGTTTGTGAGAATATTATTTTGGCATTTAGTTAGTATCACACTTGTCTCAACTTTGTTACAATTGGTCAATGTTAAAAGGAGGATAATCTTTGGACTACTTGGTAAAAATTTAAATTGTTTTAATTGTGTTTTAATTGTGAGCTTAATGTAAATTCCTTAGTGAAATCCCATCCTCCTGGTGGAGGAATGAATAATGGATTAATACAAAATATAGGAAACTGTTTTTAATGTGTGATCATGACAATTGACTAAGACTCCAATTTTAATTTTGTAAGAATGATAAGAGTTCTGGAGTGGTCATTTAAATTGGTTCCAAGGTTCCTTTTGTAGGTAAATGAATGAAAGAAGGCAGAAGAAAGAGAGGCTGGGATGCTTGACTGAAGATGGATGACCCTAAGCCACCAGAGGACTTCCTCAGATCCGGACAGCAGTGTGAAAAGAGACTTTTGGACTTTGAAAGGACAATTGTTTATTATTGTTTTCTTTTGAATCTCTGTATCTGCACTCATAAAGGGGACTGCCCCCTTGTATGTTGTCAATGCAATGAGGGTAATTAGAATTAAGAGAAGTGGGAAAACTTCAAAAGGTATAAAAGAACAGGGGGGAATTGTGAGGGATAATTTGCAATGAAGTTTCCCCATTCTGAAAAATCAAATCTAGAGTGGCTTCAGCATCCACTAGGTCTAAGTTTAGAGGTCACCTGACCTTACAGGAATCTGGGACTTAGAGCAATGGAGACCATCTCCAGTGCCACCTCAGCACAAGATATGCCAAATAAGGACAGAAGTGCTTTCTCAAACATACATTGGGTGATCTACTATTTCCTTGTTCTGGTACTTGAGGTAGATTGCCATGTTTAGATTGTACACCTAACTTCCAGCCAATGGAAGAAAAGGGTCAGGAGGAGAGTGGGAGAGAATTAGGGCTTTATAACTTCACCATTTCCTTTTGTAAATTGCTTCTTCTCCCTGACCATTTGTCAGGAAGGTGGTCCTTTCTCCAGATCATAATAAACCATTCTTTTCTGCTTCCTACCTTGAGAAATCTCTGAGTATTGTTTGGGTAAGGATTTCTGTTGCACACAGTTTTGGGGTGCACACATACTTTTTTGTGAGGTTTTTTTTTGTTTGTTTTTCAAGGCTTACTCTCAAACCTTCCTTTATGGAGGAAGGGACTTCCAGGCCCTATGCCTGTAGCTCCCAAAAGTTTGCCTTTGGGTTGTCTTTTGCAGCATTAGAAAAAATTTAGTTTCTCTGGAGACTTTAAAAAGGAAAAGTTGGTGTTTTTTTTTTTTGCAACATTGTTTGTCCTAGATATGGCCTAGAAGACCATGAATCGTGGCCTGTTTTGGGGACTTTAAAAGATAATAGTCTCTTGCAGTTAGAATCATACTGTTGCAGAAAGGGAAGATGGATAGAAGTTGCCTACTTACTGGCTTTTGTTGAACTTTCTCAGAACAAGGTTCTCAGGAAAGACTGTGAGATGCTTGAAGCTAGAGCCCCTCCACAGAGGGGTAACGGGGACCAATTAAATGACCCCTTTCCTATGGCTTCAGCCCCAGCCCCTCCCCCCTCAGCAACTCCTGCTCAGGTCACCAAAGCAGCTTTCCCAGCCCCTCCTGCTGCACCCCAACCCTTTTCCCCCTGGTTTCCCCTTCCCTTTTCCTCTAGCCCAACACCACTCATTTCCTGCCTCCTACATCATCTGTATCTCCTACCCTGTATCTCCCAGCATGGCCTCTCCCCACTCAGGGACCCCTGTTCAGGTCCCAGCCACTGGTGTTGCTGAAGTGCCTCCCTCTGTGGCCCCTCCCCCTGAGGCAACACCCACTCAGGCCTCAGGCCCTACCCCTGAGGCAGTCATAGAGGTATCTTCTCTTCTGACCCCTTTCCCTTCTCAGATGCCAGCCAGATTCTCCAGTCTTGCAGTCTGATTCAGTTCAGCCAGCACCCTCCAGTCACTCTCTCACAGAAAGTGGGACTTTCTATCTCCCTTCCCAAGTCTCTGTCCCCACACTGCCTTCAGGGCTTTTTTTCCTTAAGGGAAGCAGCTCTCTTGTCAGGTGGGACAACTAGAATGCATGTCCCATTCTCCATTTGGGATCTCAATCAAATTAAAGAAAAGTTGGGTAAGTTCTCTGAAAACCCAACAAAGTTTACTGGTGGCTTTCGGGACTTATCCCCACAGTTTGAGCTTTCTTGGGGTGACTTGCATATCCTCTTCTCTACCTGTTGTTCCTTCCACTGAGGAAAAGAGGAGAATCTGGGAACAAGCCCAAAAATTTGGGGATTGTTTGGCTAGTAATGACCCCAGAAAATACCCCCCAGGAACAGGTGCTGTTCCCATTGGTGACCCAGGATGGGATTATCAAATCAGGGAGAGTAGGGAGAAGAGAGACCATATGGTACTTTGCCTGTTAGAAGGCCTAAGAACTACATTTCAAAAGCAAGTAAATGATCAGAAAGTCAGAGAAATTTCTTAGACAAATCAAGAAATCCCCGCCCTTTTCTTAGACTTGTAGAAGCTATTAAAAGGCATACAAATTTAGATCCTAACTCTATAGAAGGGGCAGCAACCTTTAACATGTATTTTATTAGTCAGTCTGCCCCAGATAGTAGGAGGAAACTGAAGAAATTGGCAATGGGACCCCAAACACCCCAGGACCAATTACTGGAGATGGCCTTTGGAGTCTTTAATAACAGAGACCTGGCTGCAGCAGGGGAGAAAGAATGCAGGGAATGAACCAGAGAGAGAACATACTGGATTCTAGGCTGCTGCCATGGCCAGGAAAAGTCCCTCCAGGGGACACCCTCAGGGTCCTGAGACTGTTCTGCAGGCCAAGAGTGAAATGAGGAGGATGTTGGCAATATATATTGTGGCTTTGTTAAGCTTTGTCTTCCCAGGAATGAGATTGCAGAAAAGACTTCTCCTAGGATATTGAATGCTGTGATGATATCTTAACCTTGTTGTGGCTTAGGGGTAGATGGCCTTTGTACACTTTATTGCCCCTTTGAGAGGGTGCTTGGTGGTTATGAATGGTATTGTAATTCAGTTGTGATCCTGGGGTGGAAAACTTTTGACTTTTAGAGAGAAGACTTTGTGATTGACTAAATGAATGTACTGCCCAGCAGTGGAATACTTGGACCTTAGTACTTTGTGTTTGAATTGAGACCTTGCTAAATGACTGACTTACCTTGTATTTTGATTTTGATTTTCTGTGAATGTTTTGCCTTAACCTGTCACTGAATAAATGGAATTTGCTTTGCTTATAATCAAACCTGGAAGTTGCTTGTGCTTGGTGTTACAAGAGGGTCTTGAGGAATCTAAGGAGGATCTTTGATGGAACTGAGGTCAGACTCCAGGAATGGGATTAAGGGTGAGAAATAGCTGAAAGCTACCAAGAGGTGACAGACAATGGAGGACTAGGCTAGTTTAAGGGTAACAGATTTGTGTATAGATATTTTGATAGGCTCAAGGGTGGAAAGTAGCTGCACAGTGGAGGGCTAGGCTAGGTTTTCTTTATGTATTTTTAAATTTTATTTATTTATTTTTAGTTTATAACATTCAATTCCACAGTCCCTTGAGTTTAAAATATTCTCCTCCCCATTTTCAACCCCCCATCATGACAGCATGCACTCAAATATAGGATCTACAAATATCTTCACATTAATCATTAGTCAGGTTGTAAAGAAGGATTATAACTGATGGAATGATCAGTGGGAAAGAGGAAACAAAACAAAAAAAGAAAAACAGAGCAAGTAGTTTGCTTCAATCTGCATTCAGACTCCACATCTCTTTCTCTAGATTTGGATATCTTTTTCCATCATGAGTCTTTTGGAGTTTTCTTATAACCTTACTTTGCTGAGTGGAGCCCAGTCTATCAAAGTTGGTCATCACACATACGTTGTGTTTGTGATTGTGTACAGATTTCTCCTGGTTCTGCTCTTCTTGCTCAGTATCAGTTTATATAAGTCTCTCCAGGTTGTTATGAAGTCCATCTGATCCTCATTCTTATAGCACAATAATATTTCATTACATTCATATACCACAACTTGTTCAGCCATTCCCCAATTGATGGGCATCCCCTTGATTTCCAATTTTTTGCCACCACAAAAAGAGCTGCTATAAATATTTTTGTACATACAGTTCCTGGGCTAGGCTAGGTTAAGAGTAATAGGCATTTGGGCCTAGTAATAAGGAAAGGCTTTTGGCCTCAGGCAAATGCCTCATCAAGTGGGAAGATTCAACCAGAGTTCAAGAGGTTTCCCAGAGCCTGTACCACATCACTATTGGCTAAAATGACAAATGCTGGAGGGGATGTAGAGCCACAAATGGAATGTTGGTGGAATTGGAAACTGGTTCCACCATTCTGGAGGGCAATTTGGAACTATGCCCTATGAACCTCATGAGCCCCACAAACAGAGTCTGTTCTAAGAAAGAGAAAAACTAAATTAGGGTGCATGTGCATGGCTTAATTTCTCCCAAGCTGGCTTGATATGCATTACATGGGAATTACAGTGCAAAACAAGGCCCCACACTAAGAGGACCAGTTCAGAACTGGCTCAGTTTGGGGATACAGGTTATATGTCCTTTGAAGAGTAGGTGTTCCAAAGGGGTGTCAATCAACTCTGATAGGTCAACATGCTGGGAGGTGGGCTATATCAAAATAAGGTCTTGCCTCAGTTCCCTTAATCTTGATCAAGGAGACATCAATTCCATAACACTTGTCTTGACAATTAGGGAGAAATCAACATTCCCAGAACTGTCTGGGTAACATAATGAGCAGGGTTTGGATTAGATCTTAATGTCCTTCTGAAGGACTGAACTTTGAAAGAAAGGGGGATGGGGAAGCTCTGAGTTTCTAAGACAATGATTATTAAGAAAAATCATTTTTCATAGCCCAAAGGCCTATAAAACCATGCATACCCTTTGACCAGCAATACCACTGCTAGTTCTGTACCCAAAAGAGATAGAAGAAAAAGACATACGTAGAAAAATATTCATAGCAGTTCTTTTGTGGTGACAAAGAACTAGACAAATTCAAAGAGATGCCCATCAATTGGGGAATGGCTGAACCAGTGGTGGTATATGATTGTGATGGAATGCTAAGGTGCTCTAAGAAATGATGAGCAGGATGTTTTCAGAAAAAACTGGGAAGACTTATTTGAACTGATGCAAAGTGAAGTGAGGAGAGCATCATTTATAGTGTTGTACACGACTCCACCTTCCTCCTTCCCTTCATTGATCTGTAAAGCAGACAACTCCACCTCTCCCCCCCCCCAATTGTTCTGTAAGCAAGCACAACCCTCACCCCTCCTCTTCCCCTAATTGATCCATGGGTGGGAGTTTCAGCCTAGGGTTTCATGCTGGTGGGAGATTCAAATGTACACTGACCAATCACTGTAGTTTCAGCTTATGTAACCTGGCTATGTGACCTCTTTAAAAACCAGCATGCTATATGTGCCAATCCAGTGTCTGATTTGGGCATGTACCCCGACAGTCCCGCGGTAAAAAATCCATGCAAATTCTAATCTCAGGGATCTTCTGTCTCACTTCATTAGGGTACAACAATAGAAACAGTAAAATTGTAAGATGATCAAGTGTGAATGAGTTAACTATTCTCAGTGTCTGGGTAGTGAAACCTTCTCAGAATGAATCTTAGAATTTGGTGTCAGTTTTGATTGTCAACTTCCCCTTCCCTCTTCATTTCTGCTATCAATCAGTAGCAGACCCTTTTAGGAGTTTTTTGACTCCCAGATCCCCACCTAGCTTCAGTTCTTTGTCTACTTTCCTGCCTCTGTGGGCCCCTCCTTCCAGCCAGTGGGAGTCAGGCACAGTCTGAGTTCACCCCCCCTCCCCTAACCAATGAGAGTGAGGGACAATGGGGGAAATATGACCCTGCTGTATTAGGGTTTAAAAACTCTGTTCACCCCATATTACCTCTTCTCCTTGATCTGTCATGGAGAGGACTGCCCTCTTCTCCCCAGGGGAAGAGAATAAAATTTCCTGTTTTTATCCTGAGAAATCTCCATGTTCTTGATTAAATTTTAAATGGGATTTTTCATCCCACACATCAGCAATACAGTGATCCAAGACAATCCTAAAAGACTTATGATAAAAATGCTATCCACCTTCAGAGAAAAAACTAATGGAATCTGATTGCAGATTGAAGCATATTTTTTTACTCTATTATTCTCTTTTTGTCTGCATTTTCTTCTGCAACCTGTCTAATAAGAAAATGTTTTGCGTGATTTGCACATGTATAACATATCAAACTGCTTGCTATCTTAGGAAGAGGGAAGGGAGGGAGGAATAGAATTTGGAACTCAATCTTAAAAAGCAAATATTAAAAATGTTTGTTTTTACTATGGAAATGTTTTGTGTAACTACACATGTACAACCTATATTAAATTGTGTCTTCCCAGTGGGGGTAGGTGAGGAGGGAAGAAGGGAAATAATCAGGAACTCAAAGTTTTAAAAGCAAATGTTAAAAATTATTTTTTACATGCAATTGGGAAATAAGATATACAGGCAATGGGGTATAGAAATCTATCTTGCCCTATAAGAAAGTAAGGGGTGATGGGAGGGGTTAAGAGAGAACAAATTGGGGGAAAGGGGTAGTCAGTATGCTTGCTATCTTGGGGTATGGGGTAGGGGAGACACAGGGAGAAAATTTGCAACTCAAAATATTGTGGAAATGAATGTTGAAAACTAAAAAATAAATAAACAAATATATAAAAATGTTTGTTTACATGTAATTGAAAAAAATAATAAAATAAAAATTAAATGCAAAAAAAGTGCCTGTTGATTGATTGTAGGCCTCATGAGATTCAACCAAAGCAAAGATATAAGAACAAGAAATGAAGGGACAAATATGAAAATCAGTAAGACCCATATAGCATGGTTAGGACTGATGAGGTATGGGCTCTGGGAGCCCCCTCAAGCTCTCCTTGAGTCCTTGAGGTACAGGCTCTGGGAATCCCCTTGAACTCTGATTAAATTGTCTCATTTGATGAGGCATTTGCATGAGGTAATAAGCCTTACATAGTGGCTGGGCCCAGATCTCTAGCCTAGTTACTAACTACTAACTACTAACTCAAGCCTACTTACTAGCCTAGCCTTCCACTGTTCATCTACTTCCCACCCTTGGGCCTATCAAAATATCAATACACCCTTCAACTGTCTTAGCCCACCATTGCCTGTAGCCTCCTGCAACCTCCCACCCTTAATCACTCATTGACCTCATTAACTCCTCCTGAAAACCCTCCCCAAATTCCTCCCCTTAGACCAACCCTAGATTCCTCCCACAATCTTCTGTATATAAGACCCTGTCTTGTCTTCATGTTTGTTAAAGCTCCATGGAATGACCTTGCACAGATTTACTCTGTGTCTAATGCAAGAGAACTTTTAATAAATTTTACTTTTCTTTGGCTGAGAAGACTTGAGTTGAATTCATTCAGCAGGACCCGGAGTATTGGTATTTTTGGATCTCCAGAGTAACCCTAACCCTCTTAGTGGGAAAGCTCTTCAGGACCAGGTTGTAAAAAGTTTTAAATGCCAAAGAGAGTAGTTTATATTTTATCCTAGAAGTCAATAGGGAGATACTGGAGTTAAGGAGGAAAGTGATGTGGTCAGATCTGTTCTTTCAGGAAATCTCTTGTGTGTGGAGGGTGGCTTGGCTTGGGGAAAGAGGAGTCAGAGAGATCAATTAGGAGGCTATGGTAAAAGTCCAGGTAAAAGGTAATGAAAGACTGAACTAGGGTGGTTGCTGTGTGAGTGAAGAGAGGGGGTTAGATGAATGAGATGTTGTAGAAGTAGAAATGAAAAGATGCATGTGACAGTAAAAAGTGTCCAAGAGTGGTGAATTTGGGGAAAAAGATACTGAATTATATTAAGGTTGAGATGCCTGTGGGAAGGATGTATAGTTCAAAGTGTCCACTAGGCAGTTTGTGATGTGGGGACTCTCCTGACACTTTAATGCTTAGAAGACAGACTTGGGCTGGATCTACAGATTAAGAAGTCATCTGCACTGTGAGTATATTGAAATCTGTGGGAGATGAAGAGATCACCAAGTGAGAGTATAGCCGGGGGCGGCTAGGTGGTGCAGTGAGTAGAGCGTGGCCCTGGGGTCAGAAGGATCCGGCCTCAGACACTTAACACACACAAACAAAAACCTAGCCGTGTGACCTTGGGCAAGTTACTTAACTCCAAATGCCCTCCAAAAAGCAAAAAAAAAAAAAAAAAAAAGACGAGAGAACCTAGGTCGGTCTTGGGGTACCGCCCACAGCTAAGAGCAACTGGATAATGATCCACAAAGAGAACAGAGAAGGATTGGTTAAACAGGAAAGAGTGGGATTAAGAGAGAACAGTGCCACAAAACCCAGGGGGAGAAATCATTCAGCAGGGTATTTGGTTGGCCAACAATGTCACAAGTGAGAGAAGTCAAGAATGACAACTGAGAAAAGGCCCTAAGGTTACATTGAAATCATTAGTAACTTTGCAGAAAGCAGCTTCTGTTGAGTAGTAGGGTTAGAAACCAGATTGCAGAGTGACAACTGAGAGGAGCAGCAATGGATGCAAATGTACTTTTTATTATTTTATTTATTAAGTGCTTACCAGGCATAAAGCACTGGGGGTGCAGAGACAAAAACAAAATAGCTTCTGACCTAAAGATTGCACTCTGTTGTGTCCAATACAAGCGAACTTTTAATAAACTTTACTTTGGTTGAGAGAAGACTTGAGTTAAATTCATTCTGCAGGACTCTGATAATCTAATCTCAGCTAAGCCCTCTCAATAATCTTTTTGTTCTTACTGGATTAGCTATTGCATTCTCTACAGCACCTGTTCTAAACCTTCTCCCCTTAAGTCCACCAGTCCATCAAGTTTATACTTTAAATTGAAGCCACTCAATGCCTTCTTCCTCATTTGGTGTGTTGGTATTTTGGGGTTTCCAGAGCAACCCTAACCCTCTTTATGGGTAACCTACGGAAGTGAATGTTGAAAACTAAAAATAAATTAATTAATTAAATTTAAAAAGAACAGATCCATTAAAATAGTGAAACAAAAAAGTTGAATCATAGGATTATAGATTTAAAATGCCTACTAGGTGCCTGACACTGTAAATGGGAACTAGAGATGGAAAGACAGAAATACAAGTCTCTTCTCCAGGGGGGCATTCTACAGGGAAAGACACAAGACGCATACACATATGAGTATATACAAAATAAGAATATACAGGGGTAGCTAGGTGGTGCAGTGGATAGAGCACTGGCCCTGGAGTCAGGAGGACCTGAGTTCAAATTTGACCTCAGACACTTAGCTGTATGACCCCAGGCAAGTCCCTTCACCTCTCTGTTGCTTCAGTTTCCTTGACTGTGACATGGGGATAATAATAGCAGCTATCTGCCAGGGTGAACCTGAACAAGTCATTTAAATCCCAATTACCTTTAAAAAAAAGGAGGGGGGGGATATAACAAGGTAATTTTTTTGTGGTAGGCACTATCAGGCTGTAAGTTTTGGGAAAGGCCTTATATAAGAAGTGCTAATTGAGCTGAGCTTTGAAGGAAAGGAGGGATTCTAAAAGGCAGATGTAAGGAGTGAGTGTATCCAAGCATGGGGGTTAGCCTGGGCAAAAGTATGGATATAGACAGATGAGTGTTTTGTGTGAAGAACAAAACAGGTTTAGCTGGACCCAAGAGTTCCTGAGGGTGAATAACAGAAAAGACCTCAGGGTTCAACTGGCCCTACCTCCTGATTTTACAAATGAGAAAGCTGAGAACCAGAAAAGTTCAGGTTGCCTAGGTAGTGACAGTTCTAAGATTTGAACTCAGGTCCTCTGACACCAGATACAGTGTTTTTTCTCTAAAAAAGAAAGAAAGAAAGAAAGAAAGAAAGAAAGAAAGAAAGAAAGAAAGAAAGAAAGATAAGGGGTAGAAGGAGGGAGAGAATTTAGAATAGAAAATAATTTTTTTTAAAGGACAGGGACAGGACCTATGATTTTATGATTTCATTAGTAGGGACCTTGGTAAGAAACCTCCCTTTACACATTACAGATATGCACCTTCTCGGCTTAGATTTGTTGCTTAGAGCATTGAGCAATGACTTGATTAGGGTCACACAGCCAATTTGTATTAGAAGTGATATTTGAATCTGTCTTCCTGGCTTTGAGGCTAGCTGCCATGCTGCCTCAATAGTGGTAGGAATAATCTAACCCATATAGCAAGTCTCCTAATTCCAAGGGCTAATGTCCTTTCCACTATAAGATGAATCTAGTCTCCAAAACCAATTCTGGATACCAAAGTATAAAACTCGAATCTTAGGTCTGTCACTCAGCTGTTAAGTGATTTTCTCACTTATGATTCAGTCGTGATATTTTGAAAAAACATTTTTAATTAATGGGTAGATCAAAAAAGACTTTGCATAGGAGATTTCAATTAAGCTGGACCTTGAGGGAAGCTATGGAAGTGAAAGTAAGGAGGTAGTGAATTCTGGACATGGAGGAAAGTCCAGTGACATTTGTAGAGATAGGAAATGTAATTTTCTTTCAATTTTATTTTAAATTCCAAGTCCTTGCCCTCCTTCCACCCTCTCCAGAAGGCAAGAAATACAATACCCATTATAAATATGAAATCAATCAAAAATCTTTCTACATTAGGCAGGTTTACACATAAATACACACAAAATAAAAACAAAAAAAAGAAAGAGAAAAATATGCTTCTGTTTGCCAATTTGAGTCCACCAATTCTCTATCTGAAGGTATATAGCATTTTTCATTTTTCATTTCCTGTCAGTTGGTAAGGCAGTTAACAGGCCAGTTTTACTTGAATACAAAGGGCAAGAAAGGGGTTAATATGAAATAATGGAATATTTTTGAGCCAGATGATAGAGGACTTTAAATGACAGGCCAAGAAATTTACAGTATTTTATTCTAGAAGCAATAGGGAGCCACTAAAGGTTTTGGGGCTGGAGGTGACATAGTCAGATCTGTGCCAGAGGAAGATGATTTGGGGGCATCTGTATGGAATTCAGGTCAAAGTGAGGCAGCATTGGAAGTGGAAACATCATTTGGGAAGGAAGTACGAGGTTCTAAACCAGGGTATAGCTTGTGTGAACCAAGAGTGGAAAGATTAAGAGAATGTGGGGGTAGGAATCAACAGGGCTTCTAAACTAAATGGATA
This sequence comes from Gymnobelideus leadbeateri, assembly GCA_011680675.1. Classification (NCBI taxonomy): domain Eukaryota; kingdom Metazoa; phylum Chordata; class Mammalia; order Diprotodontia; family Petauridae; genus Gymnobelideus; species Gymnobelideus leadbeateri. The sequence continues at coordinate 1,001,475 of WOXC01008718.1, read as the reverse complement.
TGGAAATAAAGGAAAGGGAAGAGTCAATGATGCAAATCAAGGTTGCACATTGTGGTGATAGGAAATATGGTGACCTCAACAAGAATAAGGAAGTTTGGGTTTGGGGTGTGTGAAGGCAAAAATACCTAGTTCTGTTTCGGATATGCTGAATGTGAGATGCTGATTTTAGTCCCAGTCAGTAACTCGCTGGGTGATTTTAGACATTCTTCCCCTCACCTTTCTGAACATCAGTTCCTCCATTTATAAAACGAAGACAGATGATCTCTAATTCTCTTCCCAGATATTACAGTTTTATGAGTCTATGACAGGGAGTAAATTGGATAGGTAGGTTTGAGGAGGTAAGGGCTTGGGGGAAGGGTGGTTAGGGGCGAGGGCATCTGTTTTTCAGGTAGGGGTTATTTCAATCCTGAATGTTGAAGGTTTGTTTCTGGGGTGATGTCTATCTCCGGAGTGGTGGTGAACTCTGTCCCAGCAGTTGGAGTTGTATTCTGCCCCCAGGCTTAAGAGGTCACTTTTGGAAGTTGAAGGTGGTGGTGTGGGCTATGTCTATTTGAGGTTGGAGGAGGTTCCATTTACAGAGCCTTGAAGAGAGAGTTAGTGGTTGTTTGTTTACAGGACCTGTTGGGAGTAGTCTCTGCTCTCTGAGCTGCAGATCCTAGCCTGGGACCCCTCTTCCCCGCCTCCATCTAGTGGGGTGATAATCACCTCTTTCAGCGTTATTATCATACAGAGGAAGCTCAAGTCCCGCCCAATGGTTGCCCTGACCAGGCCCCGCCCACACAACCTGGACCCGCCCCTTTCCTCTCCCCCTGACCTATCTCCTTCCTTCTCTTTCCCATTTGGGCTCCACCCTGGTATGGCCCCGCCCCACCCCTCGTCAACGCAGCCCCGCCCCTGGAAGGCCACTCCCCTTCCTGTTTGGCCCCGCCCCCAACCTGTAGGGAGGGGCTGTTTTCCCCTTGAGCTGGGTAGGGCGAGGTAGTAGCTGTGACAGGCGAGAGGGCACTGGGGCCGGGACGAGACGGTTGGGGCTAGCAGAGATGGGGCTGCCTGAGGAAAGGAGCGGTACCGGCAATGGGAGTGGCAGCGGCAGCGGGAGCGGGAGCGAGGAGCGGACGCGGAGCTGGTCCCCGCCACCAGAGCTCAGCCGCACCGCGCACGTTCCTTCCATGGCGCGCTACCGGGAGCTGCACGGGCACTCGGTGCTGGAGCCTCGGGGTGAGTATGCCCGTCTGCGCCTGCGCCTCCGCGCCCCAGAGGGTGACTGGAGAGGTTCTGGGAGCTGGGAGACGCGGAGAGGGGCTGGGGTCCTGTAAGGGGAGGAGAATGAAGGGGAGCTCTGTGGTGGGCAGGGGGGAAAGATGATTATTCCGGAGTCAAGAACAGACGATTGGAGGGCGTTGGTGGGAAGTCCAGGTGACTGGGGAGACCCCAGCGAGGGTGATAGAGGAAGTTTGATTTGGAGGGTGAAGGAGGGGAATGGAGATTTGCCAGGGTGGGATGTCAGGGGGACAAGGATTAGGAAGGGGCAGACAAGGTGAGAGGTTGGAGGGGGCTTCTCCTGATCCCCCGGTCTTTTCAGATTGTCTTGCTTACTTATCTGTCTGTATGCTGGGTGTGTTGCCAGTGAAAGTAAGCTGCTTGAGGGCCAGGACCATTGTGGTTTCTCCTTGTCACTGCTTCCCTCCTACTGTGCCTCTACATAGTAGATAATAAGTCTATCTTGAATTGAATTGGGAGTTAGGAAACCTCAATTCTGATCTTTAAGATCCCAGGGAAGTCATTTCTTTGAACTTCATTTTTCTTATTTATAAAATGAGTTGAGCTACACGATCTCTTGGTCCACCTCTCTCCTTTCCCATTTTAGCTTCCTTCCCTACTTCTTCAGTTCTTTGATTTCCAGCTTCTTTTTGGGAATTTCTACCTCTCAGGCTTAACCTTGTCTACAGTTGAACTTATTATCTCCCTTACCCAACTTGTTCCTCCTGACTGACTTTTCTGTGGCTATTTATTAGTGATGTTGTCATCTCCCCAAGTCTTGAAAACTTTCATCATTGAAAGTCATGTTTGACTGCTCCCTCTCTCAGTGATGCACATCCAGTCACAAGTCCTGTTTATTCTTCCTTTAAAATGTGTTTCAAATTTCCCTTCCTTTCTGTTAGTACTGCCAACACCCTGATTCAGATCCCTGTTGCCTCTCTCCTGGACTGTAGCAATAGTCTCCTAACTTCCTGCCTCCAAGTCTCTCCACCCTCCTATCCATCCTATACTTTCTGCCAGTTTAATCTTCCTTTTAAGCAGCTATGATTAAGTCACTTCCCTGTTCAAAAACGTTCTGTGTCTCCCAAGCTTAACCTGGCATTCAAGATCCTCCACAAGCCAGTCTTCTCACACTGTGCTTATTCCTGTCTCCGTACCTCTGTACATGTCACATTTACAATGGTTGCCATTACTTCTGTTCCCTTTATGAACCTGTTCCCACTTCCTTTTACCGATCTAGACCATACCATCTTTTATTTGCCTCTTTCAGGAAGCCTCTCTTGACATCCAAAGTCCACACTGATTTAATGATGATAATAATCAATAGTGCCCATTCTCATAGTGTTTTATGGTTTACAAATTGATTTATATACATGATTTCATTGGAACCTCACAACAGCCCTGTGAAGTAGAATGTTATCCCCATTTTATAGACGTGGAAACTGAATCTCAGTAGAGGTGAAATGGCTTATCCAAGGTCCTTCAGTTAGAAAGAGCTGTCTAGGGACCAAGTCCCAGTTCCTAATACTCTCTGCTGCCCCCTGATTTCCCCTCCCTGAATTCCTACAGCATTTACAATCTGTACCAAACAATCTAGCTCTTGATGCTATTCTGTCTTGTGACAAAGGCAGCAGGAGTTCAGAGAAGAGAGAGCTCTATGGGGGCTCAGAGAAAGCTGGATTTGAGCTAAGCCTTGAACTGTAAAGAGGCAGTGTGTCTCAGTGGATAGAAAACTGGCCTTGAAACTAAGAAGAGGGCTCAAGACCTGTCTCAAACACAAACTGGCTGTGTAATCCTGGGCAGGTTACCAAGCTCTCAGTGCTCTAGGCAGCTCTTTAAGACTGTAAGTTACAAAGGGGATGAGGACTTGCATAGGAAGAGGAAGTTTTCCCCACTCAGGAGTTATCCATAACAAATAAAAGCACAGGGTACAGTCCTTTATTTCTATTTCCTTGAAGGATAGGAGTGGGACAGGGGAGAAAGGGAGAGGAAGTTTTGGAAAGGGAGCAGTAGGAGCCAACAGGTGAAATTAGGGTTTAGTGTGTGTAAGGAATAAGGAGGAACTTAGTGCCGGTTGCAGTTTAGGGAGATGAAAGAGGGTAGATGGGATCAGACTGGAAAGGAGATGTTTGGACTTGGTCCCTAGGCAGTTGGATGTGATAAAGAAAAAAAAGAAAAAAAAAGGATTTCTGAGAAGCTGAGTAACAACCTGGCTTTCTTTTTCTATACAGAGTTTTGGGGAGATATTGCTAAGGAATTTTACTGGAAGACCCCATGCTCTGGCCCCTTCCTTCAGTATAATTTTGATGTGACTAAAGGGAAGATCTTCATTGAATGGATGAAGGGAGCAACTACCAACATCTGCTACAACTTGCTAGACCGAAATGTTAATGAGAAGAAACTTGGAGACCGAGTGGCCTTTTACTGGTAAAAACATACAGTTTCTGGTCCCTGGGAATAGCCCCCTAGGCAACATGAGCCAGAGTAAAGGCTAGGGTGGAAACTGGGAGAGGGCAGCTCTGGCTTCTCTCTTATTCATGCATGTGCATGGAACAGGCTGTCTCTGTTCTTCCCTCTTGTAATCTGCTCCCATCCCCATTGGAGATTCTCTAGTCCCAGTGGCCCTTGGTGGGTGTTAAGCACTTGAACATGGAAAAGACCTTGCTAATATTGTATTCTGAGGTTTTTTCTGCCTCCCTCAGCAGGTGCCCTAGGAAATTAGGGTGAGTAACAGTCTTGGTTACTTAGTCTTCTGTAATATGGTGGTCTGGAAAGAGTCCTGGCAGGCCACCAGGAAACTTGAGTTCTAGTGACTTTAAGTCAGTCACTTAAACTCTCCGGGCCTAAATTTTTAAAATGGGGATAATACCTTCTTTGTCTGTCCCAAGGCTCTGATCTGAGAATCACAAAAGGCATAACATTGGATTTAGAGTCAAAGGACTCTAAATCCTCTACCCTCTACTTCAAATCCTCATAGCCTTTGTGACCGTGGGTAAGTCACTTTACCCCTCTGAGCCTCAGTTCCTTATCTGTAAAATAAGACGTTTGAATTAGATAATCTTTAAGGACCTTTCCAGCCCTAAGTCTGTGGTGCTGTGAAATGAGATTGTGGCCATGAAAACACTTTGAAAAGCTATTAGTGCTCTTGAAGTATGATGGGCTGTTATGCTTATCTTATATTTATTATTATTCCAATCTTGTCTTCAGTACCACTCAACTGTCTTCTCTTGGTCACTGCTCGGCTTCTAGCTTGCAGTGCTTTCCTATGGGCTCAGGCTACTTCCTGAGCATGTTGGAGACAACATAGACCATTAAAGGCCAGCCAGAAATGAACATTTAACTGCCAGGACCCAGGAGACTACTTGGGCACTCTTGCTGGGTACTTCATAGTGCTGTATAAGTGTTAGCTGCTATTATTGTTACTTGGCTGGAGCCCTGAAATTTTGTGTCTGAAGCCCTGTGTCTACCCTCTGGGTTAGGTACTATATGGAGTCAGACTAGAAGAACAGAGCTATTTATTCACAGGGCAAGAGAGTATCTAGAAGGCAGGAAGGCAGATGGGAAGAGACCACACTTCAGTTACTCAGTCAATAAATAACCTTATTAAACCTACTGTGTGCCCAGCCCTAAGGTTAGCTATATCATGGTGGAGAGAAAGAAGACCTGGTCATTTCTCTTAAGTGTCTAACAGTCTTAATTGGGGAAATGAAACTGACACAGGAAACAAATTTGAGAGAACAATTAAATGCTATTTCAGAGAAATGAGGTGATCAGGGAAGGTTTCATAGGACAAAAAGGGTTTGAGCTGGGCCTCAAAGAATATGTAAAATTTAGGTGGTGGGACAGAACATGTCTTCCAGACAAGAGGATTTATTTATGTGAGCTAAGATTCAGAGGCCATAATGACTATGGGGTATGTGGGGTGTTAGGACACTGGTCTGGATACATGAAGGGGAGCAGTTGGGGGTCAGGCTGAAAGTTATCTAGATGGTAGAAGCCTTGAATGCTAAACTAAGAAATCTGGAAATTATCCATGAGCAGCTGAAGGATTTGGGGACAAAGGAATGACAGTCAGACTTGTTCATTAGGAAAATTAATCTGGCAGCCTGTACAGGAGGGATTGGAGAAGGCAAAGAGACCAGTCAGATTCTTGCAGTAGTCCATGAAATGGGTAATGAGGTCTAGTTTGGGGTGGAAATAGTAAGCATGGAGAAATGGGGGTGGATTTGAGAGATTTTACAAAATAGGCTTTATAGGGCCATGACAAATCTGCATCTAGAACTATTAGTTTTGAAAAGGTATTTATTTCTTTGATCCCAGAACCTCATGTTCCCCTTCCCTCCCTCGCCAAACTAGTCTTTAGCCCTAACCAGTAACTCTTCACAGCTATTAGGCTTCAGAAGTAGGAGAGTGTGTGTGTATGTGTGTGTTGGAAGTAGGCAGGAAGGAGAGGAGACAGTGGGGGCATTTGGGGACTGGTGTGGAGGTCTGAGGATGGTCAGCACTAGAGGAATAGGGTTGAGTTTTGAGAGAGAACGTGGATAAGGGACCATCACTGGTCCCTTTTAGTGGTTTCTGCACCACTGCCTTTGCATGGCCTTGGGATGTCTGGCGGAAGCCCCTAATCTCAAGTCCTCTGTGCTGCTTCTCATGAGCCACCCCTCTGCCCTTACTCTTAGTGGTCTGCTTGTGTCCTGAATCCGTGTAGTTGTTGCCATTAGTCAGGGAAGCTGGTCCTGCAGCAGGATGGCGGCCGGGGCTAAGAGCCTGTCAAAAGGCCCCCCTTCCCTGGTTGGACAAGGCCAGCTGAAATCCCTTTTCTTCCCTTTGCCAACTCCGGGACTTATTTCAAACCTTCCCTTTGAAACGAGAGATGCCGAGGAACCAGTGGCCTTGTGGGTAGCCTCGAAGGCTCTGGTTCCTGCTTGTTCTGAGCTTAAGCATCAGTGGACTGAGCTCCTCCAGATGGCCCTGAGCTTTGGTTTCCAGAATGTGAGATTTGGGGTCCTAGGTAGGGTGGGGTGGGGGGGAAAACCCACAAAGAAGAAAGAAGCAAGTCTTCGGTCATGATAGGAAAATCAGGTTCTCTGGGGGGTCCCACATATCAGGGGTATATCTAAGTCCATGTAAGCCCCGGTGCGTTTTTGGATTGGGGAGAGTGTGGGTGTGCTCCTTGTGTCTGTGTTCTAGGGCTACATGTATGTGGATGGGCAGAGAGAGACAGACAGACATTGTCTTGGCCCAGTGTCCATGGCATCTCTAGACAAAGAACCACTAACCCTAAAGGCACAGGACCTTGAATCAGAAAGTGCATCCTTTTCCAGTATTCCCTCTCCAAGATGCCACAGTTTCCTCAATTGTCCTGGTTTTATCATTTATCTGCTTTTGCTACTGAAGGATGGGATCCCAGATTTGAGAGAAAGGGAAGGGGTTTTCCTCTTTGTCCCAGCATTATTCTTCTTTTTCCTGGTTCTGTATCTAATGGGTTTACCCTTGTCACTGTCTTTCAGCCTGATTGCCTTTTGTAGGTGGTGACTTTCTCCCTCCATGGTGGATCCTTGATATTTTTAGAACCTACCCCTGAGGAGGCAAGACTTAGTGGAGTGGATAGGCTGTGGGTAGTTATATCCATGTCCTGCGGCCATGCTGAGTGGCTTCCTCTTTTGGGTGGTATCAATTCCATAAACATTTGAGAATGATTAGGGTGAATTCTGGCAAGCTCCTTTGCCTCTTTAGGCCTCATTTTCTTCTGCTGTTCAATGAGGGAGTTGGACCAAATCCTTTCAGTTCTGACATCCAATGGTTCTATGATGCTGTCTTGCTAGGAGGAAGGAAGTGGTTTTTAGGAGTTCTTTTGCAACCTTTGGGGAGCTGTGTGAGAAGAGTCACCTCTCCCTTTCCAGTTGTCTTTGACTCAAGTAGGTATTGCAGTTAACAGATGGTGAAGTTAAAGAGAGGCAGCAAGCTTCACAGGGTGGCACATCAACTGGGGGTCACATCAGGCCCCAGGGTCTGAGCTTTAGCTCAGGAGGCTCTGTCATTTGATCTTATCCATCCTCTTAAAGGTGATCAGGCTACAGGAATCTGCTTCCCATTAATCACACTCAAACCAGAGATTGATTCACCAGATGCCAATGTATTAATTTACAATAGGAATATTTCTGGCTCCAGAAATGTTCTTAACTGTCTATAGGGTGCTCTCCCTTCAGTGGGTAGGTTCTGTCTACTCAGAAAACCCAATTTGTCAGTAGGTTTGATTGGTAAGCACAGAATCAGAGCAGAAGGAAATTGAGTGCTATTAAGGAATGTTTCTCTCAATCTAGAACAGCTTGGTAAACTTTCTCTAACCATAAGGATTTCTGACTAAAGAAGTTGGATGTCACCTAGAACCAGAGTAACTTCTCCCCAGGGCAGTGTAGACACTTTCCTCCTCTTGGGTTTTCCAGGCACCATGCAGACCAATTTCTTTTGCTATAACAACCTTAGATCACGAGGGACAAATTATAATAAATTAGGTGACAGCTTTTTTGACTGGAGTCAGGAGACATTTGTCTCAACCAGAACCCTTTACAAACCAATCATTGCCTTACTGACTTCTTATCCATTCTGTCTTCTTCTTAGGGCCCATTTCATTGAGAGGGGTTTTCTTACTTGGTTCCCCAGTTCTGGTAGTAGACCCTACCTGCATGTTTCTGTGATGTGACTGAACAGGCATTGGGGCAACATATTTGGATGGATGCCAGGGGAAAATGTCACAGTCCCCTCACTGAGGTTGGATTTTCCCCTGACTCCCCAACTGCCCCCTAAGATGGCTCAAAATACTAGCCATGGAGCTGGAGATGCTCTATCCTTTTCCACTTTTGCTTTGGGAGAGATTGGCCACATGTACCTCCCACAAGAAGAGGTAAAATTGTCCTTATGCTTCTCTCCCAGAGTTCCCTATCATAGGATGTTAGTACTGGAAAAGCACAGACTTCAGAGGTTGTCTAATCCAAGGCCTACCCAATGCATGAGTCCTTCTTACAACATAGTAATAGTAAATGACATTTATATACTACTTAAAGGTCCGTGAAGTGCTTTGCTCCCAACAATCTTGGAGCTAGGTGCTACAGGAATTAACCTCATTTTACAGCTTTGGAGAAACTAAGAAACTAAAATGATTTGCAAAGCATCCCATACCTATTCAGTATTAGAGGCAAGATTGGAGTCACTGTCGTCCTGATTCCAGAGCCAGCCGTCCAACCACTGGGTGACCTACTACCCATCCAGCCTCTCTGCTTGATGATTTCCAGGGATGGGGAATAGACTACCTTGTTAGGCAACCAGTCTTATTGATGAAAGGCTCAAATTCTTGGAACATCCTTCTTTATATTAAACTGAGATCTGCCTCTCTGTAACTTAGTCTCAGAATTAGCACCTAATTCTGTTCTCTGAAGAATAATTTGGCTCCCCTCTTCCATTTGAAAGTCCTTCAGTTATTTTTTATTCATTCAGTATGCATTCATTAAGCACTTACTGTGTGCAAATCATCTCATCGTGCTAGGCGGTAGGGAATTAAAAGGCAAAAATGGAGAGATCTCTGCCCTTGAGCTTATCCTGTGCTTGGTGGCTACAGCGTGTATGCAGATCAGTAAACTCTAGTGATTTACAGTGCATTTTTTAGGGGAGGAGAGCACTGATAGTTAGAGACTCGGGAGAGTCCATGCATAAGAGGTGACACTTGTAGGGGGTCTTCAGGAGAAGATCCCTGCCTGGGCAATGCCCTGTCTGGAGGTAGAGGCAGCAGCAAGTAATAGGCCAGGTTGGCTAGAGCACCAAATGTAAGAAGTATAACGTGGAAAAAACCCTAAAAGGCTAGGCTGGAGCCTGCCTTAGTCTTTCTGAGGAAGGAACTGGGGCCCTGAAAAGAGCAGTGACCTGTTAGGGATCACACAGTGAATTTGTAGCAGAGCTAGGAAGGAAACCTACTTAGCCCAGCTCCCCATCCAAGGGTTTTTCTGCTCCACGTAGGGCCATAATCGAAGCAGGGTTTTGACCTGCAGGCCTGAGTTTAACTGGGGAAGGGGATATTTGGTGCTGGGGTATTGTGTTTATCCTTGCATCACAGCAGGTGAAGGGGGCGGGGTTCTTCCCCAGGTGCTGCTGCTTCCCTGTTTCCTTGTTCCAGCTGTCACCTGAGCATTGCCAGTCTCTGTGAAGGAAGAAATTGGATCCTTCTCAGAGCCTCAGGTTGCTGTTTTCAGAGTGTCCTTTTCACATTAATACTATTGGGAGAGCCCTTAGAGATCATCTCATCTGACCCCCACGTTTTGCAGATGAGGAAATCGTCTCAGAGAAGCTAAATGACTTGTATAGGGTCACACACAAGTTTGCTGGTTTCTGCCATTAAGTAGCTGTACGGTTTGTTCCAGTCCTGCCACCAAGATTTATGACCCTGGGGTCATATATTTGGAACTGGAAAGGCCCTCAGAGGTCATCTAGTGTCACCTCCATATTTTGCAGTTGAATAAACTGAGGCTTAGAGAGGATAAGTGATGTGGCCAAAGTCTTATAAGTAGCGAGGAGTAGAACCCAGCTCTTTGAATCCAGTGCTCTTTCCATTATACTACACATTTAACATGTGTGGCCTTTGGGAAGTCATTTCCCCTTTCTCTGCTTCAGGTTTCCCATCTGCAAAAGGAAGGTATCAGGTAGATAGGATCAGCTATCTTTAAAATCCTTTCAGCTGCAACATGCCATGGCTCTGTAGTAAGTCAGGTTCATATCCATAGCACAGGAGTAGGTTATGCATCCAGCCTTACACTTGCTTTCTCACTGGCTTCTTGACTAGGTCTGATTCTCTTTCCCATCCTTTACAGTCCCTTCTCTAGCCATCCAGTCCTCTTATCAAGCCCACGGAAAGAATTCCTGTCCATAATTGTATTCCCTTTACTTTACTTCCTATGTGTTCTCGTCCCCTTTCCTCCAACCTCAATAGCTGGTGTTTGACCATGGCTGACAGTGTATACCATACTTTGACCTAAGAGATACCCCCTTCTGTGAGAAAGGAAATAAATCTATTTTCTCTTTTTTGACTCAGTTAAGCGTCCTTTTGGTGATCTTTTCATATACATTGTTAGTTGTGTAGATTGTTCTCTTGATTCTGTTTATTTCACTTAGCATCCCTGGATCCCATTTATAATAACACCCCTAAGGAGTAATCTAGATTCTGTTTTAATTCCTCTAGTAACAAAAACTTCATTACCCCAGGAAATACCTCATTATTGCAGTGTCCTGATTATAGGGAAGTTCTTCCTTATATTATGCTGATAGCTGCCTTACTATAACTCCAACCCATGTGTTCCTTCCTATGAAACCACACAGAATAAGCCCAGTCATTCTTTACTGTGACAAATAGTTGAGCACAGTAAGCATATTCCTTCTAAATCTTTTTTTTCTTGCTTTTTTGCAGGGGGCAATTGGGGTTAAGTGACTTGCCTGAGGTCACATGGCTAGTAAGTGTTATGTGTCTGAAGCCGGATTTGAACTCAGATCCTACTGCACTACCTAGCTGCTCCCTAAATCTTCTTTTTTTAAAGCTAAAATTCCTAGGCCTATCAACTGTTCCTTGTAGGCTATTTGGAGGACATCCAGACTGCTGTCTATCAACCATGAACTATTCCTTGTAACATTCTTGTAGGATTTGAAGTTCCCTTCATTATTTTATTTGGGCCTCAATTACCCATGATCATTATACAAATGAGGAAACTTAGTCTCTAAGGACATACATTATTTGTCACACAGAATTAGTAGCAGGCCCAGGACGAGATCTCAGATCTCAATTCCATATGTCAGTCAGTCAGACATTATTAAATGCTTACTTTGCACCCAAGCACTGTGTTAAGCTCTAGCGATACAAAGAAAGGCAGAAGACAGCCCCTGCCCTCAAGGAGCTCACAGTCTAAAGGGAGACAACAAACAAACAAATATGTACGAACAGGCACTATACAGGATAAATTGAAAAAAATTAACAGCATTAAGAGAGATTGGGACAGGCTTCCAGTAGAAGGTAGGATTTAAATTGGGACTTGAAGGAAGCCAGAGAAGGCAGGGGGTGGAGATGAGGAGGGAGAGCATTCCCAGAATGGAGGATGGCTGAAGAATGAATGCCCAGTGCTAAGAGATGGAATATCTTGTGCATATAACAGCAAGGAGGCCGGTGTCACTGGCTTGAAGAGTACTTGGTAGGGAAGGAGAGGATGGGGGAGGTCATGAAGATCTTTCAGTGTCAAAGAGAGGCTTTTGTGTTTGATCCTGGAGGTTAGAGGGAGCCACTGGAATTTACTGAGCATGAGGGTGATGTGATTGGACCTGCATTTTAGGAAAATCACACTGACAACTGAAAGGAGAATGGATTGGAAAGGAGAGACTTGAGGCAGGCAAACCCATTAGCAGGCGACTGCAGTAATATAGGTGTGAGGTGGTAAGGGTCTGTACTAGAGTGCTGGCAGTATCAGAGAAGAGAAGGGGGCACATCTGAAAGATGTTACATATGGGAAGTGAGAGATAATGTGGAGTCGAGGATGACACTCAGCTTGTGAGGCTGGGAGACCAGAAGTGTTGCCCTCTCCAATAATAAAGTTAAAAGAGGGAAGGGTTTAGGGGGAAAGATAATGACTTCAGTTCTGGACGTGTTGCGTTTAAGATGTCTATTGGACATCCATTTTGAGATGTCTAAAAGGATGTCAGCAGAGAGGCTAGGACAGAGTAGACAGTTTTGAGAATTATCCCCATAGGAAGGTAATTAAATCCATGGGGGCTGATGAGATCACCAAGTGAAGAAGGGAGGGAGAAGGAGGGAGAAGAGAAGAGGGCCTGGGATAGAGCCCCGAGGGACACCTGTGTTAAGAAGGCATGATCTGGGTAAGGATCCAGTAAGACTGAGCGGAAGGGGTCACATAATGAGGAAGAGAATCAGAAGAGAGCAGCGTCCTGAGGATCAGCAGGGCCAGAGGCTGCAGAGGGGCCAAGGAGGGAGGAGGACTGAGAGAAGACATTGGGTTGGGCAGCGAAGACACCGTCAGTGACTTTGCAGAGAGCGGTTTTGGTGGAATCCTGAGGCTGGAAGCTGGATTTTAGGGGTTAAGAAGACAGTGAGAGGAGAGGAAGTGGAGGCACCTAATGTCGATGGACTTTTCCAGGAGATCTGCTACAAGGGCAGGAGGGACATAGGATGATAGCAGGATGGTAGGATCAAGGCAGTAGGGAAGGAGCCAGTAGACAGGGAGAGACTAAAGATAAGTGACAGAATGATGGAGGGAACAGTCTGCTGGAGGACACAGGATGGCATGGGATCACTTGCAGAGGTAAAGAGGTTTGCCTTTGCAAGAAGCGGGCCCACCATCCACGAGGAGGTAGTGGCAGAAGGCGTCTGAGCAATGAGACGAAGAGAAGGAGAGTTCGGTGGATGACCTCAACTATTCTAGAAGATATGAGGCAAAGTCCTTAGCTGAGAGAATGGGAGGAGAGGGGAGAAGGTTTGAAGAGGAATGAAAAGGTTTGGAAGAGAGTGGGGTAGTGAGTTGGTGAGGGACATAGAGCGTCAGGGAGGGCCTGGTTGAGGTTGTATGCCATATATTTATAGTGGACCCAATCAGAACAACTTCTTAATTTTTTTTTTGGAGGGCAGTTGGGGTTAAGCGACTTGCCCAAGGTCCTGTGGCTAGTAAGTGTTAAGTGTCTGAGGCTCGATTTGAACTAAGATTCTCCTGACTCCAGGGCCGGTGCTCTATTCATGCCCCCCAACTTCTTAATTTTTTCCACCTTCATTTAGTAGTACTTGTGTGAGAGTAAAGGCAGCAGATGGTGGGAGTTGTCCAAAGCTGAGGCTTGGCAGATCCAAGTTGGCAGTTATCTGAAGGGGTCCAAGGACTCGAGAGAAGAGGACAGTGTAGAGCTGAAGTGGGTAGCCAGAAAGAGGAGAGAGTGGCTAGTGCAGGGGCGACAGCCTGGGAGAAAGCTGAGAAGTCCAAGAATTGGAGGTCATGGTATGGGAGAAGAGCAGGATTTGGTATGGAAAGGCAGAGAGAAAGGTGGAGAGCCAGTAGATTATGGTCAGATCAGGAGGTTTCAGAGTTCCTGAATGTGGAAGGATGGCAAGATCAAAGCTATGATCATCTTTGTGTGTGGCTGAGGGAGGGGTGGAGGAATAGGTCAACTGCAAACCACTATGTACAATCAGGCTGTGGTGTTCTTTTCATTAGGCCATGCTGGCTGTCTGTCTGAGGGCCAGGGCAGGAGAGCTCTGGGTCTAGGACTGAAATAGCCCGAGGAGGGAGGGGGGGGGCAGGAAAGAGACACCAGCCAGCCAAGACTGAGCTCCATAGATGGGCAGGGACCCTTCCCTCTCATTTTCTCTATGATGCAGTAGGTTCAATAAAGGTACATTAGAGCAGGAGGTGACCTTAGAGGTCAAAGAGCCGGGATCAGCAGACCCAGGATTGGAACCCAGTGCTCTTTCCACTAGACTGTGCAGCCCCTTTATTTGATAGGGAAGAAACTAAGGTAACAGCCAGAAAGTGACAGAGCTAGTTCTCCTGGCTTCTAGCCCAGGACTCTTTTTAAAAAATTGTTTAATTTTTGTTAACAAGAACATTTCTATACCCAAAGAAGAACTGAAAAATATAATTAGATATAAAATGGCAAATCTGTTATGAGCCCAGAACTGTTTTTCTTTCCTCACTCTATCTCCCCTTCCAAGTTCCTGTTTTCAGCTGCCCTTTCACAGAGCTGGAATGATAGACACCCTCAGGACCAGCTTCTCAGCTCCACCTACTTCCTCAGGTCTATTTGTGATAACTCATGACTCAGGTGCCTTTTTCTGCTCCACCCCATGTAACTTTCCACAAGCCCATAGCAGGAGATGACAAATGATTAAACCTACAGTAGTAACGCAGACTGTTTCTACTGGTATTAAAAGGCTGGTTTTATGTGTGTGTGTCACCTGGGCCCTTTCTTTACTGGTTGTGAGGGTCAGTCTAAGAACCTCAGAGCTTTCTCAGCTGCATTTACCCATTGAACTTCCTGTTCCTCCTGAGTCAAACCCTAATCCACAGGACTTTGGGACATATAGTTTGACCCCTGCTAGAGGAACAGTATTTATGGCTGACCTAGAGCTGGATTTTCTCCGAGAAAGTGAATACTAGGGAAAATGGGGTAACTATATCAATAATTCAGGATAAGGACAGATTGGCATCCATTATGGGCATGAAAGGAAACGGCTGTACACGTTTCATACATGCAGTTATGTTTGTGCATGCCAGTTCATCTGCACACATTTGGGTGGGTTTATGCATAAGGTATGCTGTTTTGTACAAGCTGGTGTTGAAGTAAAACATATTAATACTAATAATATACTATGTGGTTAGGTACTGGTTTTTCAGAAATCATTTAATTTATCATTAATCTGTTCCCAAGTCATTTCTAGCTTAGAGAGATGTACATCCTGGCCATAGTTCCCCGTATCCTCTGACATAACTCTCTGCCAAAGGATTTCAGTTAATGTTTGTAAGAATCTTGAAACAAGAAAAGATATCTTAAAATTCCCTTTGGATTAACATTTCATAATTGAGCAATCAAGTCACCGTCTCATGTCTCCAGGACCATTTTCCTCACTTCTGCAGTTAAACAGAGGGACCTCCTTCCTTCTATCTTACTCCTTTCTCAGTGGAGGAGGTTGGATGCTAGCTCTCATTCACTTCCTGTGGACAGGTAAAGAGCAGACTGCCCTTAGATAGGTCAATAACCAAATGATGGTAGGGGTGGGGAAGGCAATGATATGAACAAGACAAGTTCTTCGTTATTAAAATGTTTGGTATTATTATTAATCCATATTCATAGAGGAAAATATTATTTCCTAGCATTTCTAGAGAAGCCAAAAAAAATTTTTTTTTGTTTTTTTTGGAGGGCAATTAGGATTAAGTGACTTGCCCAAGGTCACATGACTAGTTTTTTAGTGTTGTCTGAAGCCGGATTTGAACTGAGGTCCTCCTGACTTCAAGGCTGGTGCTCTATTCACTGCGCCACCTAGCTGCCCCCAAAATAAAATTTTTAATATGCTTCCACACTGCTCCTCATATACATGCTGCTTCATGTGGAGGGAGCATGCACACGTGTTAGTTTGTGTGCATTCAGGCGAACATGAGTATGTGGAATGGGAGGTAGTGCTTTTTTTTGCTTTTTGGAGGGGGAAGTTAGGGGAATTAGGGTTAAGTGACTTGCCCAAGGTCCCATGGTGTTAAGTGTCTGAGGCCCAGGTTTGAACTGGGGAGGAACTGACTCTTGACTCCAGGGGGCCAGTGCTCTATTCACTGTACACACTTAGTGCCCCAGTGCTTTTTAAAGTACCCTAGTTGGCACCTTCCAGAGGCTTTCCCAAGGCTCTTGCTGCCCTGTTTGACCAAGGAAACTGCCTTCCTACCCTGAACATTTCAGGCACTGGTTCATTGATCTAAGCTCCCCGTATTTGGCCTGGATTTCTGGGAATTCAGATTGTTTCCCGATTCCTAAAAAGCCTCTTCAGTGTTCCAGGTTTGGATTGTGATTGACTTGCTCAGGTCAGCAGTCCCTTAGCTTCAGAAGCCCTTAACAAGGTTAGGACAGTCCCATCCTCCTTGTGTGGGACAAAGCACATTCCTAGGCTCTGCTTCCCCTTGCTTTCTCCTCCACTACCTCAGGTACTTGTTACACTTGTCTCCTGTGAAAAAGTCCTGGGTTTGAAGGCCCTGAGTAGTTTTTGTCCTGGCTTTTCCACTGACCCAGTCCCTCCTCTGAAGAATCCTGGGAGGGAGGAAGGAAGCGGGAGGGATAATCACCCAGTCTTACTGAGGCTCAGAGAGGGAATGATGCCTTTCCCAAAGTCACACACCAAGTATAACCCTCTGGAGCACAGGAGGGTGGGCAGTAGCCCTGACTGAGGAGGTCTTAGAGGTCATCTTGCCTACCCCCAGATTGAATACAGGGCTTTACCTTTGTCCAGGGTGGGGGGATTTCCAAAGTGTGTCTGTTGACACAAGTTCCCTTGGTGTCTACCCTCAGGGAAGGCAATGAGCCTGGAGAAGCCACTCAGATCACCTACCGAGAGCTCCTGACCCAGGTGTGTCGGTGTGCTAATGCCCTCAGGAAGCAGGGTAAGTACTGACGGCTGCATAAGGCAAGGCAAGGCAGAAAGCATTTGTTGGTGCCTATGGTATTCCAGACACTAGGCTAATCACTGGGGATGCAAAGAGAAAAAGAAAACAGTTCCCTCTTTCCAGTAGTTTGTGAACTAATGGGGGGAGAACATGCAAACAACTATGTACAAAGTATAGAGAGGAAAAAATTGGGGGTGATCTCAGAGATCTAAGATTAAAGAGCATCAGGAAAAGCGCTTGAAGAAAGTGAGATTTTAGCTGAGACTTGGAAGAAGCCAGAAGATGGAAATGAGAGAGAAAATTCCAGGCATAGAGGACAGTCAGTGAAAATGCTAAGGTTAAATGTCAGGGTTAAAGATGTGGGTTGTAAGAACATTGGAATAGTTAAGAAGGGGGTCAGATTTATGAAGGGGTTCAGAAACCAAACAAGATTTTATGTTTGATGCTGGAGGCAATAGGGATCCATGGGAGTTTATTGAATGGGAAGAGGTGGGGGGGGGTGACACAATTATATCTGCACTTTAGGAAGATTAAATTTGGCAGCTGAGTGGAAGATGGACTGGGGTGGGGAGAGACGAGGCAGGGAGAACTAGCAGGTGTGAGGTGATACCAGCCTAGACCAGAGTGGTGACAGTGTCAGAGAGAGGACTTGGCAACGGATTGGATATGAGAGAGTGAGGAGTTGAGGGTGATGCTTAGGTTTGGAGCATGGGATGCTGGCAGGTTGGTGGTAATCCCATAGTAATAGGGAAGTTAGGAAGAGGGAACGTTTAAGGGGAAAGATACTGAGTCTAGTTTAGAAATGTTAAATTTAAGGTGGCTTCAGAACATCCAGCTAAAGGTGTTGCATAGGCAGTTGGATATTCGAGACCAGAGGTCAGCAGAGAGGTTAAGATTGGATAAGTAGATGTGAAATTTTTCTATTATCAGCATAGAGATGATAATTGAATCCATGAGAGCTGAGGGTATTATTACCAATTGAAATAGTATATAGATGGAGAAGAGAAGAGGGTCTCAGAGCTCACGGCAACACCCACAGACTTGGCAATGTTCATAGGCCCAGGAGACTTGAGGGGGCCTTAAGACTAGGAGAGACTAAGCCAGAGGGGGCAGATGTCTGGAGAATGGGAAGATCAGAAAGCCCACAGGTCTTATCTCCTGATTGCAGGCATTCGGAAGGGTGACCGTGTATCCATCTACATGCCCATGATCCTGGAGCTGGTGGTGGCCATGCTTGCCTGTGCTCGTCTTGGTGCATTGCATTCTATCGTGGTAGGAGTCTTAGGGGACAGAAAGTGTTGGGGGGGGATCCCAATGGAGCTCATTTCCTTACCCCAAGACCCCACCCTTAGTTTCCCCTTACTCAGTTTGCAGGCTTCTCGGCTGATTCCCTTTGTGAGCGGATTCTGGACTCAAGCTGTAGCCTCCTTATTACAGCAGGTGACTGGCTCCTCCCTAGCTAGGCTAGGCTAGCTCTTCCAGGCAACCTTCTAGCTCCTGGTTGGCTCTTCCCAGGTTGGGATGAGAGAGTGGGAGGAGGAGGGCTGCACTGAATCTTGGAAGGGGGTAAGTAAAACCCTATATGGACTCTCTGATGGAAAAACTAGTAGCTGTTCAGAAGAACCCCTTTCCAAGTGCTTCACCCTCTCACCTGCCCCTCCTGGCACTGGCCCCATTGGCCAAGGCCTTCTTTTGCCTCTGGCAGTCAGGGAGGGATCTGGGAGCATAATGCCCACTCTTCCCACAGATGCCTTCTACAGAGGAGAGAAACTAGTGAACCTCAAGGAGCTTGTAGATGAGGCCCTGCAGAAGTGCCGGGAGAAGTAAGTATTTTACTCTGGGTTCCCCCTGGGTTCTTAGGTTCTCCCCACCTTCATACCTCACTGAGCCTTCTTTGTTCTCTAGGGGCTTCCCTGTGAAGAGCTGCATTGTAGTCAAGCACCTTGGCCGAGCAGAGCTGGGCACGGGTGATTCTCCCAGCCATTCCCCCCCATTGAAGAGGCCATGCCAGGACTTGCAGGTAGGCCCCTTCTTCCTTCTCACCCTCATCGATAACTACAACTATCCAGTATTATCATAATTATTTCTGGAGCAACTCAGGCAAGTTGATGAATGTAGTCAGGAAGAATGGACAGTTTCCACAGCAAAGAGATAGCCTGACTTGAGGGGCTGTGGTATGTATATATATTGATTAGGGGTGGGGGGAGGTATCAACGTTCAAGTACAAATTGGGAACATCCAAATCCCCTGGGGTTCTAGTTGGTATGAAATCTTCTGGGGGGCAATATCCATTCTTTGTGAGCTGTTGGCTTCATCTGGGCAATATTGGCCTAAGAGATTGGGGACTGACCCTCTTGGCAAAGGATGCTCTGTAGTTGGCCCCTGTGGTGAGCTCAGGTGTGAAGGTTGGGGGGTGCCCCACCCCCTTTTTTAGAAGGATCTCTAGGAACAAGTCTTGGATGAGCACAGGCAAGCATGGCTGCTACCGGCTCCTTTCTGAGCCTCTAGAAAAGAGTCTTGGAAAATGAGTGGTTATTTGTTCACCTACTTTTGACTGGGAAATGGTAGAGACCAGGTTTGGGCCTACGGACCTAAGAGCTAGTTTGGGGCAGCTCTGAGGTCATAGGGTTCCTGAAGTGGGAGGATCAGAGATCTTTGGGGGAGGGCAGTCGGAGTAGCTGAGGAACTCCTGGGTGGTGGCTTGGGGTTGGGGATCTTAGTGCCATCCCTTTATTACTTCCCTCGCCTACTCACCAGCCTCTCCATGGGCTTTTAACAGGACAAAACGAAAGAGAAAGCCCTGTCCAAGCGGCCCCAGGTATCCACTGTCCCAGGCACTGCTTCACTGTGCCCTTGTCTGTGTGTCCATCCGCTTTGCACCTGCTTGCCCTGTTAGTGTGGACTTGAGCTTCATGGTCCCTGAGACCCCTGCTGATCTTAGCCTGGTCATTAGCTACTACACTGTGCATCTGCTTCTAGGACTTTGTACAGTACCTGGCACATAGTAGGTGGTTAACAAATGCTATTGGACTCTGAGTGACTGACAGGGAAGGATGACGATGTGAGGCACAGCTCTCTGGGAAGGAACCCAGTAATCCAGCACAGTATTGAGGAGGCCTGGGTTCTAGC
This sequence comes from Gymnobelideus leadbeateri, assembly GCA_011680675.1. Taxonomy (NCBI): domain Eukaryota; kingdom Metazoa; phylum Chordata; class Mammalia; order Diprotodontia; family Petauridae; genus Gymnobelideus; species Gymnobelideus leadbeateri. The sequence continues at coordinate 981,916 of WOXC01008718.1, read as the reverse complement.
CCTGACACAGTCCCTCAGTGGCTATGTGCCTTTGCATAAATCTTTTCAATTCAACAAGCATTTATGTGGTGCTGGCTCTATACAGGGTCTGAGTAAGGTTCTGGAGATACAAAGACAGAAATGGAAATCCCTACCCTCCAGGTGCTTACATTCTTCTGAACCTCACTCAGTTTGCTCCTCTGTAAGATAAGGAGGTTATCTTTAACTTCCTCACTTACTGTAAAAATTAGAATTTGAAAGGAACCTAGAGGCCACCTCTTTTACAGAGTAGGCAAGGCGTGGCAATGCTGCACCATGGATTTGTGGCAGAGCCAGGACTCTGGGTCTGTTCTTAGTTTCCATGATTTGCAGTGTTCAGATGTGTGCGAGGCAGGCAGTCCTGCTGGAGAAATGAGACCAGAGCAGAGTCTGCTGGGAAAGCAGGGTATGCATGCACACAGGCATGTTAGAATCAAGTATTAGATTGGATAGAGGTCACAGTTCATATTTAAGAGAGATTCAAGGTCAGAGAAGAATGAACTTTCTGTGACCTATGGTATTTGAGAAATTCTTTCTGGAGGAGAAAAAAATTCTGAACTTGAATGAGGAATAAACTTAGGGTTGTTATTTTAAGGGACCTCCCTGAAGGCTTCCTTTGATAGCAGTATTGGTGTTGGTGGGCTAGAAAACCAGAAACCCTGGCTATTTTATTTCATATGTCCCACAGCCCTTTCAACCCTGGATCCTGGACTTGGCCTATTTCCCTGCAGGTGGGGCTCAGATTGACCATTCTTGGGTACTGGCCTTGGGGCTGGCCCTCTATACCATGTTATGCAGAGACTACTACCTGACTTCAGTCCAGATTCAATGAATGGCTAAGTTGTGTGTGTAGAGGGATGCAGGGAGGCAGAACAGGTAGAAACTGCAAGAGGTGAGGAGAAGACACTATTTTTCCTAGCTCTGGACAGTGGAGTTGCATCACTTTTCCTGCCTCCCCTTCCCCCAAAGGCCATTTTAGGACAAACTCAAGGCCCTTAGACCCTCACCCAGCACATAAACTAATTTCTTCAAGAGGTGACATAGTTTTAAAGTATAAGCAGGTTTAGGTTTTGATAGATTGCTGAACAGAAGATATACAAGACTGAGAAATTCGGATGTTTAGGGACATTGTGGGAGGACAGCTACAAGGGACACCATCAGTGCCTGGCTTCTGGGCTGACTCTGGGACTGATCCCTATTAACAGAGGTTTCTGTAGGCATTCCAGCCTGGAGCAGGGAGCTTCAGACCCAGTGACCCAGGCCCGCATGGGGCCTGTGTACACAAAGTCCTACTAAGCTGCTCAGAGGGAGCTCCTGATCCCTCCTACCCCAGGTAGTAGAAATGACATCCTCCTTGCTGGCTCAGAGCTTGGGCTTTGAGCCTTGGGATACAAGGAACGGGGAACTTGCACAGAAGCTGCTGTGGAGCTAACGAGGCTGAGTGGCATCTGGGCCTTTGGGTGCTGCCTGCTGCTTCTAGTGTTTGTGCATTTGCATTCCTGCTCCTATAGATACTCATGCATCAACATGTTTGCCTGTGCTTTGTGTATATATGTGTGTGTGTGTGTGTGAGTGTGTTGAGAGCATATCACCGCAGCCTTGGGAGCTGATCCCTGGGGAGCCTGGCAGAACCTCCTGGCAAGAGCCACTGTCCCTGAGAGAAGTGGTTCTGGGGTGGGAAGGTGACCTAAGGAGGAGGCTGGTGCCATGCCCCACATGTTACCAGTGAGAATTCTAACCCTGCCCTCTGACTCTGGGAACACTGTCAATTCCATGGTCTTTCTTCCCATCTTCAAGTCCCCATGATTTTATGGAGCACTTACTAGATGTTCCCTGTGGCCACTGCATTACACTACTTTCTAGGGGGAGGGAGGAAATGTACTTTCAGCTCTTGAGCTCATTCTGATTGGGGAATGTCACTAATGCATGGAACTACATGATCACACACTAGAGGAAGGAATTCAGGACTGTGGCTTAGTCTCTAAGCACTGTAGGAAATCTGAGGAGGGAGATCAGAGATTGCTTCCCAAAGGAGAACTTGAAGGGTGAACAGGTTTTGGGTGGCAGGGGTATGGTCACGGGAGAAAGGGGAAGTTGTAATAACCCCGGTGGGTGGGTGTAAGAGAAAATGGAGATTGGTCAGAAAGGGAAGAAACCAATTTGGCTAGAGGGGAGGGTTTGTCAGAGAATCATAGATTAAGCTGGAGCAAGAAAGTGGGGCTGGGTTGGAGAGGCCACTGAATATCAAGTTGATAGAATATTTCCTTGGATTTGACCAAGGAAATGGAGCCACCTTGGGGTCAAAGGCAGGGACAGGACATCTGGTCCTGTTTCGCCATCTGCAAAATGGAGAAGCAGTTGGTGACCTTTAAGGGCCTTTTGGCTCTAAATCTGCTTTGGAAGGTTAATCTGGTGTTATGAGGGCCATGGTGTGTAGGGGCAGGGCCTGAAAATGGGGGAGACCACCAAGGAGGAAACCATGACAGCAATCCAGAAAGTTGATTAAAGGGCTGAATATAGAATGTGGCACAAAGTAGCGGAGAAATTAGATTTGAAAGACACTGAAGAACTAGACAGGCCACCCTCAGGCTATCTCTGGGATTTTGTGTGAGAAGCTGAATGTGGCCCATCTAGGGCTGAAGTCCAGACTATGCATCTGTGGGACTTGCATACCAACCCCAGGTAGACCATGAAGGAGACTGGTGCCATGGCCATTTGGGGAGTCCAAGCCTTGGGAATTCCCGTTAGTGGTAACTCAGGCCAATACCCTTGGGGCGTCTCTCCAAAGCCACCCTGGATATATTTCTTGTCCTTCCTCCCTCCTCCTGTCCCTCCAGATCCCCTGGAATCAGGGGGTTGACCTGTGGTGGCATGAGATCCTGGGGGATGCAGGGGAGGAGTGTGAACCTGAGTGGTGCGACGCAGAGGATCCACTCTTCATCCTTTACACCAGTGGCTCCACTGGCAAGCCCAAGGTCAGTGCTGGGAGGGTGAGGGTTGGGTGGACATGTCAGTAGGAGGGGATGGGGATGTGCCCTAACTCTGCATCACCCTCCTGCCACAGGGAGTGGTGCACACAGTAGGGGGATATATGCTCTACACGGCTACCTCCTTCAAGTATGTCTTTGACTTCCATGAGGACGATGTGTTTTGGTGCACAGCAGACATCGGCTGGATCACTGGGCACTCCTATGTCACCTATGGACCTCTGGCTAATGGGGCTACAAGTGTCCTGGTGAGACAGGGTGGGCTGTCCATCTTGGGATAAGGGTCAGATCCCAAGTATTCTGGGGAGATGGGCCTGGGTGGTTTTGCCCAGGGGCCTCAGAGAGAGGGGTAGAGGCTCTGATGGGGTAAGCCCCTGGGGATGGTTGAGGGAACATGAGGTAACATCTTGGTTGGGTGCAGTTTGAGGGGATCCCCACGTACCCTGATGTGAGCCGCTTGTGGAATGTTGTGGACAAGTACAAGGTGACCAAGTTCTACACGGCACCCACAGCTATCCGCCTGCTCATGAAGTTTGGGGATGAGCCCGTCACCAAGTAAGGCCCAGTCCCTCATCTTACCTTTGCCTTTCTCCTTGGCACCCCTGCAGTGACCCTGATGCAGTGGAATCAGTTTTCCTCATTGTAGAGATGGAGTCACTAAGGCTAGTCACTTTGCTGTGAAAGGGGAACAAGCCCCTGCCCTGGCTCCATCACAGAAGGGCAAAGCTGGGAGGCTTTAAGAACCATCAAGGCCACCTTCCTTATTTTATGGTGTTGTTTTGTGGGGTTTTTGGCCTAGCCGCCCCACCTTCCTTATTTTATAGAAGGGGAAACTGTCAAGTCATAGCACAGCCACCAGCTGGAGCCCATATCTCCTGATTCTCAATCCAGGGCTCTTCCCACTGGGCGACAGGGGAACTGGTTGGTGTCCCTGGTGCCCAAATCCTTGCTCCTGTCCTCACAGATATAGTCGGGCATCCTTGCGGGTATTAGGGACAGTGGGTGAACCCATTAATCCAGAGGCCTGGCTGTGGTACTACCGTGTGGTGGGAGCCCAGCGCTGCCCTATTGTGGATACCTTCTGGCAGACAGAGACAGTGAGTACAGAGAAGCCTGGGAAGTTGGGGGGGGCGCAGGGCTGGGACCTGATGTCAGGACTGACCTCTGACCTCCAACAGGGTGGCCATATGCTGACCCCTCTCCCTGGTGCCACACCCATGAAGCCAGGCTCTGCGGTGAGTGGGGCCAGCCTTCCCCTTAAGCCCCCAGGGAAGGGAATGACTAAAGGGGGAGTGAGAAGTTAAGGAGTAGTTGCTTCCATGAATTCTTTGGGCCTTGGGTTCTTGGGTTTCAGTGGGAAATTGAAGATCCCTTTATCAGTGTCTACCCCTGCACCCCCAGACTTTCCCTTTCTTTGGTGTGGCGCCAGCGGTCTTGAACGAGTCCGGGGAGGAGCTGGAAGGAGAAGCAGAAGGTTACCTGGTAAGGCTGCTTCTGATACCTGGGGTGACAGATCCCAGATCCCAGGGGGAGTGTGTAGGACAGACATAACATGGATGATTGAGTATAGAGGAAATGGGACTTGGGCAGTATTTGATGTGTGACAGGTGACAGTGTGGCATGGAACAGTGATAGTTTATATATGATTCATGAGATAGGTCACAGGTAATATCTTCTATAGTATAATGGGTAAGTTGGGAGGGTATGATGATTAACAGGCATGTCAGATATTCCTTCCCTGCCCTTCAGGTGTTCAAGCAGCCCTGGCCTGGGATCATGCGCACTGTCTATGGGAACCATGAGCGTTTTGAGGCCACCTATTTCCGGAAATTCCCAGGCTATTATGTAACAGGGGATGGTGAGCTCTCCCACTTCTCCAGCCTCTGACCTCTTATGGCCGAGTCACCCAGAAAAGGCAGGGCTCTCTCCCGCTGTGTCAGGCAGTGTATCTCTCTTGAAATGCTAAGCTGCAGGACCATCTTCCACTTTCTCCCTGGGTCTAGGCCCCTGCCTCGGGAGGGCTTCTGTGCTAAGAAAGCTATGGGATGTGACCCCTTGTGCTTTCATGTACTTTTAAGGTTGTCGTCGGGATGAAGATGGCTATTACTGGATCACAGGTCGGATTGACGACATGCTCAATGTGTCTGGTGAGGGATGCTGACCTGGTCAGCATCTGACCAGTCCTTTTTTATACCTTCCATACAAACCTAGCCTCAAGTCTGGGAACATATTTTAGGAGGGATATTGACAAGATGTGACATCCACAAGAAAATCACAGGGATAAGGAAACAAATTATGACTGATAAAAAACTGGGGATACTTAGCTTGGAGAAAAGCAGGCTTTGAGCAGAGAGCTGCCTTCAGATATCTGCAGGGCTGGGGTTGACCTGCTCGGCTTAGCCTCGCCAGGCAGAACTAGGACAAGGGTAGAGGTTAAAGGGAACCAGATTTCACCTAAGCCCAGGGCAGAACTTCTGACACTGAGAACCACTCAGAAGTGGAGAGGGTGCCTCTGGAGTGAATGAACAGCCTGCTGCCGGTGGCAGTGTCTGAGCCAAGGCAGGCTGACCACTCAATGGGGATGCCAGGCCTTGGAAGGTTAGACCAGCAGCCTTGGACCATCATAGTGGCCTTTGTTCAGTGAGGTAGAATGGGCAGCAAATCTAGTATCAGTGTGGGAAGCCGAGGTGCTCTTTTCTGAGGCCCAGAGCAAGACTATCTGCCCTCTCACAGTGCCCATCCTTGCCAGGTCACCTGCTGAGCACAGCAGAAGTGGAGTCAGCGCTGGTGGAGCACAAGGCCATCGCTGAGGCAGCGGTGGTCAGCCACCCCCATCCCGTAAAGGGGGAGTGTCTCTACTGCTTTGTCACTCTCCGGGAGGGCCATAGCTTCACCCCCACCCTCACTGAGGAGCTCAAGAAGCAGGGTAAGCATCCCTTTTACCCACTGGGGCCAAAGAGTATGGGCTTGGTCCAGAAAAAAGCAGGACCTTCCTCCCCTCAAAGCTGCCTCTTTGAATAGTGGTGCCTAGCACAAATTCTTAGTAAAGGTTTGCTGCTTGATTACAGTTAGAGAAAAAATCAGCCCTATCGCCACCCCGGATTACATCCAGAATGCACCTGGCTTGCCCAAAACACGATCAGGTAGGCATGCATCCTCATTTTGGTGGGTAGTCTGGTGCTGGCCAATGGCAGCGGGAGCCAGGGCCCCCCAGCAGGAGCTGTGGAAGGGGACAGTCAAGGGGAGGGAGCCTGGGGTCACCTTTGTCTTTCATGTGCCACAGGGAAGATCATGAGGCGGGTACTGAGGAAGATTGCACAGAATGACCATGACCTGGGGGACACATCCACCGTGGCTGACCAGTCTGTCATCAGTCATCTTTTCAGCCACCGTTGCCAGACAGTCCTATGAACCAAGGTTCCACCCCTAGCTCCTTCTCCAGACATCCCTGCTTGACTGTCCAAAGTTGTGTCCAACTCTCCACCCCTTGCCAACCATCACCCAGGAGTACTAACAGGTGATGTAGCTTGTACCCTCAGGGCCAGAAGATGTGGGGCAGGGCCTAGCGCCTTATGTCCTTGACAGCCAGGGCACAGGACAGGCTGGACCCCTTCCTTTAGGCCTTGCCAGGAGCTGGAGGGGAGTTGGGGGTGGGAAGGGAGCTGGAACCCTGGGAATGAATGAGGGCTGGGTCATAGGCCCTTCCCTAGGAACGCCAGCACTTACCTTAGATCTGTCTTTAGAAATTGTTCCTTATTGACAGTTTGCAAAAGGTGAAAACAAAGAAAAATAAAGCAAAATCCTGTTCCCTTTACTGGTGGAAGCACCAGGAGAGGGAAATTCCAGAGGCCACAGACCAGAAACCTGTTAGTTTCACCACTTGGAAGAATTGCAACCCTTCCATTTTCTTGGACCCCATTGATGTGTTCTTCCTGGAACAAAAAATACTCAGGGCCCCATGATGTCTCCAGGTCAGGAAGAGTGAGGGGCCATGGCTAGAATTTGTGCTGCTCTTAGGTTCTTTCCCGCCTCCATCACACTGTCATTAGGGCTAAAAAAAATCCCTTAAGCCCCATGGTTGTAGGAATAAAGTCTCTAAAATGGAGGGGATGGATATTCTTTCTTTTAGACTTCAAAAGTCCTTGAAATGCAACTGTATCATCACACGCCAGTGAGTGAGTCTGCCCAGGGCCCTCTAAAGCAGCATTCTTAACCTGGGGTTCACAGATCCCCCAAGGGATCTATGGATAAATTTTAGGGGATCTGTGAACATGGATAAGAAAAACTATTTTTGTTGTTCAGTCATTCCAGCTGTGTGTCTCTGTGATTCCATTTGGGGCTTTTTGGGTAAAAATACTAAGAGTGGTTTGCTGTTTCCTTCTCTGTCAAACTTTACAGATGAGGAACTGAGGCACACAGGGTTAAGTGACTTGCTGAAGGTCACAGTTAACAGAAGGTCACAGAATCTGAAGCTGGATTTGAACGCGGGAAGAGGAGTCTTCCTGATTCCCAGCCAGTGCTCTCTGTCCACTGTATACCTAGCTGTCCTGTTTCACTGTATTTGGTTTCCTTTGCAATCCTAAGTACTTTGTGCATTTATAACATTGAAAAGGGGTCTTTGATACCAAAAAGGCTAAGAACCCCTGCCGTAACCTGTGAGCAAGGCTCATTCATAACTCTTGGTAGGCCTTGGCCATATCAAAAATGCTCTGAGTTTGAGGGTTGATCCTTTTGGGCTAAGGAATGGTGGCTAATTATGACCACTGCTACTCAGGCTCATATGGAATCAAGAAAATGTCCACTCTGAACCTGGGTTGGAGAGAACTCCACATGAACAATATTACACCAGGAACACAGCTTTAATCAATGCATCTTTATTTGAGGGGTGGGGAGCTAATCCATTCCAGGCTGAGGTCTGGCCTCTGCAGAGGGGAGAGGCAGGGCAGGCCTCTGATCCCACTGGGTTTCCAGGGCCTAAGGTTCAGGGAAAAATCAGTTTCCTGCTGCTTTTCTGGTCATCTGAAAGTAATCTAAGCTGTGAGGAGGGAAAATCTGAAGAAAGCAGGGAGAATCCAAGGCCATTCACTAGTTCCACCCTGCATATACATGGGACTGATGTCTACCAGTCCCTCACACTGGATAGGGGTTGTCTAGGACAGCTACTCCAGCAGCTACCCCACCATCTGCATATTTCGTGGATTTGGTACGGAGAAGGTGACCCACATGCTTGTTCACCAGCATCGTCTTCCCTTGCCTGTAAAAGGAGAGGAAGAAATGCTTGTTGGCAGGAAACCAACAGGCACAGGAGGAGGGGTGGGGGAATGTGTCCTGGAAAAGGGGGAAAGGAGGAAAGGTCTGGTTCCGGAGGGAGTAGTGAGATTAGGAGGAAAGATATCTGGTTCTTTCTTGTTGGTAAAGTCCTCAGCTTTCCCTTTAATCACCTAAGAAGACCAGCCCTGATACTAACCCCAGCCACCTTTCTCCCTTTAAGATTTCCTCTTCAAACCTGTCCTGGGGAAGCCTTCCCCCACCCTCTTGCTGAGAACCTTGCATCATGTTTTACTTAAAAAAAAAAAAAAAAAAAAGGAGGCCACTCATCAAGAGCTCTCTCGTCTCCCCGCTACCTCCTCACCTCACCTCACCCAGAAGCCTTCTTCCACTATCTGCTGCTTCACCCCTGTATCACATGAAGAGGTGGCTCTTCTCCTTCCAAGGCCTCCTCAGTATGTGCACAAACGATCCCATTCCATCCCATCTTCTTCCTTGGACCGTCCCCTCCATCATCCCTCCTCATCTACCTTCAGTCCCTCCTTGTCTGCTGGCTGCTTCTCCACTGCCTACAAACATGCCCTTGTCTCCCAGCCACAGAAAGCCTTGGCTTGATTTGTTCATCTCCACCAGCCATCATGCCACATCTCTTCTCCCCTTTGTGGCTAAACTTGAGAAGGCCATCTGCAATGGGTGGCTCCACTTCTTTCTTCTCACTCTCTTTAGCTCTCTACATTCTGGCTCCTGACCTCATCATTCAACCCAAACTGCTCTCCTAAATCATTAATGATCTCTTAAGTGCCCAATGCAGTGGCCTTTCTTCAAGCCTCATCCTTCTTGACCCTATTTTCTAAGTTTGTGACACCACTCTATCCTTATCCTGGTTCTTTTACCAATCTGACTGTTCCGTCTCTGACTCCTTTGCTAGATTTTTGTCCAGCTCCCCCCCAATAATGGTGGGTGTGCCCCAGGAGCTTCTTCTGGGCCCTCTTCTAAACTTTCACTTGGTGACATCAGCAGCAGCACCCATGGAGTGATCATTTGTATTCTGATGATTCTCAGATTTATCAAGCTCTGACCTCTAGGCTCACATCTCAAACAGTGTCCTGTAGACATTTTAAATTCAATTCGTCTAAAACTGACCTCATTCTCTTTTCTCCTGACTTCTCCCCCTTTCTGAGCTTCCCCATCATTGTCAGGAGCACCACCATTCTCCCATTCACCCAAACTCTCAAGCAATGTGTCCTCCTCCACTCCTCACTCTCACCCCTCAACCCCCCATATCCAATCTGTGGCTGAGTCCTATCCAAACTTAACCATTCTGGAAGACATTCCCTTCTGATATTGCCACCACCCTGGTGCCTCTACCACCCTCATCACCCAATGCCTGAACAAAAGAAAAAAAAAAAAGCAAAAGCTGCTGGTGGGCCTGCTTGCCTCAAGCCTCTCCCCACCTCCAGTCTATCCACTCTGTTGTCAAATCAATCTCTCCCACCCCTCCCCTCCATTCAACACACTCCAGTGACTCCCTATCATCTTCAGGATCAGATATCAAATCCTATTTGGTGTGTAGAGTCCTTCACAACCTGACCTATCCTACCTTTCCAGGACCTTTTCAGTCCCTTCCACATAGTCTGTGATCAGGTGGCACTGGCCTGTTCCTCATACCAATTGCTCCTACAAATTCCAGGCATTTTCACTGGCTCTCCCCCATGCCTGGAATCCTCCCTCCTCATCCTCCACCCTCTGAGTTTCCTAGCCAAAATCTTTTATGAGAAGACTTTCCTGTTCCCCCTTAATGTTAATGCCCTTCCACTGTTGTCTCCAATAATCCTGTATATAGCTGGTTTCTTACATGGTTGTTTTCATGCTGTCTCCCTCCATTAGACCGTGAGCTCCTTGAGAGCTGGGGCTCTTTTTTTATCTTTGTAACCTCAGTGCCTGGCACATAGTAGAAGCCTATTAAATGTTGACTGACTTACTGATGGCCAAACTTTCTGGAGGGGCAGAACAAGGAGTTCCCCCATGTCCCAAGACCCCAGAAGTACCTTTCATCCCTACTCATGCCCCTTCTACCTACCTGGTGGCCTGGGCCTGCCATAGGATCCTTTGAAGAAACAGAATGACTCCTGACTGACCAAGCAGGACATACTAAAATTGTACACCAATGGGGTGCACCACTGCACAAGAGACTAGGTTCCAGCTCCATGTGTCATATGTGGGGATAAGCCTTCACCCTGGCTCACCTGACATAAACACCAAAGATGCCCAGCTCTGAAATGCACTGGGTCATCTGTGCAGGGACCCCAGCTTGCAAGAGACAGTTCCCAAAGGGCTCAGGCTCAATCTTCTCCATGAGAATGTAGGAAGCTCTCTTCTCACTGGCTTTCAGCCGCTCCAGGGTTTGTGCTATCTCCTCCCCATACAGGTTGTTTCCTGAAACAGACCACCCCAAAGCCAGTCACTCTAGGGGCCCCAATGGCTCCATTACCCTGTCTCCACACTGCTGGGGGCTTGGGCCCTATCAGGTATTCTCCAGCTGCTGCAAGGGGCCAAGGTGACCTAATTTTAAGCAAGTTCAACTCCTACCTGATTACTTAGCTTATTGGGGCTGGGCATCCTATCAGTTCAACCTAAGAAGGCTACCCTAACGGCTATGGGGGTTGGGTTGAAGCGGGAATAATGACAGGAGCTATTTTCCTAGTTATGGAGACAGAGGCAGGATGAGAAAGGCCCTTCCATAGTATCTCTGACACATGCTTATCCAACCTTTGTTTAAACACTCCTGACAAGCTCAGCATCTCCTAGGGCAGCTCCTTCCAGTGTTAAACAGTTTTAATTATTTAAAAGTTCGTAGCATCCTGTAACTTCCCACATCCTCTCTCTAGGACAACCTCTCATCTGACAAACCTTTAGATACTTAAAGACAGTGACTTAAAGACAATGAAAAGACTCCTAAGTCTTTTCCAGGTATAAAACCCACTAATCCTTTCAATTCTCCTTCATGTAACTCCACCTCTGACATAGCTCTGACAATTTCCTCATCTGTAGTGTGGAGGATATCTGAGACCATGCCCTAATGGTAGGCTCCAATGAGATAAGCTACGTGAAACACTCTACTACTCTTCCTCCTCTGTGGTCTCCAGTACCTTCAACATTCTGATCACCTTCCTCTGGCCATGGATCTAGTCTGTCAGTGTCCTTAAAATATGGTCCCTAGAGTTGGAGTCAATGCTAATTAAATCACCAGGATGGAGGCCTAACAGCCCTGAACATGATGTATCTGTTCATGAAGCTGAAGGTCTCAACTGTTTTGGTGGCTGCTTGCATATGCTGGGCTTGTGGTTCCCTGCTACCTAAAGAACAAGGGAAGACCTGCCCGGCACCTACAAAATCATCCCATGGGTGGCTTGTTCCCTGGCAGTAGGAGAACCCTTTGAAACTCACAAGAAGTAAATGTAGGACAAGTACAAGTGAACAGAAATCCTAGCGAACTCATTCCCCCAAGAGACAGTCTAGGCCAAAGGTATAAACAGGCTCAGGCAACATTTAAATTAATCCCCAAATGGCGGACACAGGGGTTCTATTAAGACTAATTAGAATGTCTGGGTGATGTCAAAACTTCAGCTGACATCAAGGAGAATGGTGACCAGCCTCTGGGCTAGAGGGACCAGAATTGTCCTAGCAGCCAGAGAAAGCCTCCATCCCTTGGGAACATGGCTGTGTTTGGGAACACATGTGGCAAGGTTTGGCCTCTCCTTGTATCAGCAAGAGGAAGGGAACAAGGTTCCAGGATTTGGTGACAGGATGGGACCCCTAAGGCATGGTGTGGGGGTGCTGCTGGGGAAGGGGGAGGGAGTCAGCACTGGATAAGGCCTGAGGTCCCACTGCCTGCTTCCCTTGCTGGAACATCCTAGAGAAAGAGGGACACTGGCCACTTACCTCCACCCTCCCTTTGGGGCTTCAGGACAAATCGGTCTGGGGCAGCGATGGCCTCCATGATAGCACGGTCACCTTCTTCACCCTGGCATGAGGCAACGGACCCATCATTGGCAGCTGTGGTGTATGGATCTAATGTGGGGGTGGGGGCTTGTCTAACATTAAGCCAAATAGCAAACAAGGTTGGGAGAAAAGCCCAGAACACATACTGGCACTGGGCCACCTGAGGTCAAAGTGGACAGGAATAGAGGAAAGCCAGGACTAGTTCCTTGGCCTAGCTTAGAGCTGCCCCTTGTTCTTCCTGAGACAAGGCAGAGAAATGAGCTTCATGAGGATGGCCCCTCCTCTCCTGGCACTGGCACTAGCAGGGGCCCACTGCTCTATGCAACAGGCACAGAAATAGCAACAGCTGCAGAAATTCACCCTGTTCACTGAGCAGGGGTGACCCTGCCTTAGCCCTGCCCCCCTCACAGACTGAGACTGACCTCGGCCACAGCTCCCAGACTCCTTCTCACATAGCTGGGCTGTCCTACCAAGAGGTCAGCCCTGATTTACAGCACTAAGTGGGTCTGACCCTAACTAGAGTCCCTTCTCTACTAAGGAATTTGTCATAAATCCTACCCCAAACAGCACAGCTTTCCCCATCAGATCTTCCTCCTTCCATCTTAGGAGAGAGAACAGACTGGAGGGCTTCTGTGAGATAAGGTACTGTGGACAACTATTTACCATATCCAAGGAGTAGAGGCCTGCGAATGTGGCCCGGAGGCGGGCCACAGCTTCTGGTTGGTCTGGTATCAAGGTCTCTAGCACCCCTGGGCGGCTCAGTTCCTGCTGGACCTTCTTGGTCCCAACCAACTGAGTGGCTATATCTGGGCACTTAACAGCACACGATCTTTCCAGGAGTAAGCGTGCTTCCCAATTCTGCAACAAGAAGGGAAGAGAGTGTTCTAAGCTCTGCACTGTCCATCCCAAACCGCTGTGATGGTGCAGCTGCTTTGGCTTCACATCCAAGACAACTGGGGAGCCTGCCCCAGCCTCCAGAAGCAACACAGCACAAATATTTTACGGACTTGGAGATGCTTTGACAAAATCAAGAATATAAGAATTAGCAGGACCTTGTTAGAGTTAGTTTAATCTCTCCTCTATTTCCATCTTTCTCTCTGTCATGGGCTATCCCAGCAACAGCACCCTCTCCACACAGTCCTCTCAAACATAATGATTACACTGGCATTTCAATTGGCATGGTCTATCTTCGAGCCAGGTAGTCACTGGCACACAGACAAGACACAGTGCCTTTGAGAAGGTTTCTCTCACTGATTCTGTCACTCAGACTGGACATCTCTCTAGCTCCCTGAGTGCCTGGCTTCCTTGGCATGGAATGTACGTAGCTCTCTAAGGAATCACCCTTTCCCAGTAAGTTCCCTGAGGAATCACTTTTCTTTACCAGACAAAAAATCTTTAGGCACACTCTTCCCTCTAGGCCCAGGCCTGGCTTTCCCTGGCCTCCTGCCCAGTGTACTTCCCATTCTCTAGACAGTATGATCCAGTCAGAAGTTGAGGTAAAAACATTTCATTTGGTTTTCCCCTCTCTCCACATATCCCCCAACAACCTATTTATCCAATGTATCCAGAAGGCTGAAGGTAATCCTGTGACAAGCTGCAGGCCTTGGAGTCATCGTCCTGACTTTCTCATCCTCTATGCCGACAGCCTCCAGTCTAAGGCAGGGTTTCCTAACTTTTTCATGGACTCACAGAATATCAGGTCTGGAAAGAGCTTTAAAGATGCTACAGTCCAACTGCCTAGTTTTAGAGGAGAAAACCAAGGTCTAGAAAGGGGAAGGTATTTGCCTAATGTCACAGAGCAAGTTGGTGAAAGAAGAATTAAAATGACAACCCAGGTCCTGAACTCCTCTGTATGGCAAGTCCTCAGTTGTATGTCTTGTCACTTGCAGTATTATCTGCTATTAGCCTGGGCCTATCTAATATTCACTGTGACCCATGACCCATTCTGTGGTATGTCTATTAATATGAACCACAGTATGCCTGGGGAGAAATGAGTCCCACCACTGTCCCAAGTGGCCACAGAAGAGGGACAGAGGCCTCTGAGAAGACTGCGTATACCTCCGATACTGAAGGGGGACATTGAAGAAGAGAGGGGCACTGACACCCAGCTGCTGCAAAGGGGTGTGGAGGAGGCGCTATGAACCCCTCAGGCTTCATAGGGAAACAGGGAAGAAAGAGGTCATTTTAGAAGAGGAAGCAAAAGGGCAGGGGAGGCGGCAGAAGTACGTAAGTGGCTTTTAGGACAGGATCCCCAGGAGGAGCCCCGCTGGGGACAGAATCCCAGCTCAGCGGGAGGCTGAAGTTAGGTCTCTGGGATGCAGTGTATTCCTAGGAACAGAACAGTGTTTTAAATCCAAAATACCAACCTGGGGGCTGTACTGACTGGGCATGTAGCCATCACGGAAGTAAACTACAGCAATCTCCTGGCCATCCCTGGAACACAATGTAAAGAAATCTTTGTATATTAATGGGTAATGGCAGTTAAATGATTGAATTAAATGTAACCTATGTCTTATGTATCAAAAAGAGTCTGGCTCCTTAAGAAAGCTAGGTGGCAGTGTCATTTACATAGCAAAAGCCTGGCTAGGAGTTAACTGGAACCAGTCTAGGTAAGCTCTCATGACATTACATGCCTCCCACTACAAAAGGTACAGGTAAACTAGAGAAAGGAGGCTCACTTCAGGCTAGTGCAGGCGAGCTAGTCTAAGAAGGGACAAGAAGAAACAGAATGCATCAAGAACTATGGGGAAAAAACAAACACGCCAGGTAAATCCAAGGCATCGTACCACTTTTATTTTTTTTGCTTTTTGGAGGGCAGTTGGGGTTAAGTGACTTGCCCAAGGTCACACGGCTAGTTTTTGTGTCTGAAGCCAGATTTGAGCTCAGGTCCTCCTGACTCCAAGGCCAGTGCTCTATTCACTCCGTCACCTAGCCGCCCCCACTGTGCCACTCTTAACTCAGCAGTAACATATCATGAGAGCGTGACAAGGTGCTGGGACTTTAATACCTAAAGTACCTTGGACTAGGCTGAGATGGGTGAATTGTCACAGTTCTGTTTATTTTTTTATTTTATTTTTTATTTTTTAAAGCAATTGGGGTTAAGTAACTTGCTCAAGGTTACACGGCTAGTCATTATTTATGCATGGGTGCTCATTTTCTGAGGCCGGATCTGATCTCGGGTCATCCCAACTCTGAGGCCGGCGCTCTTACTCACTGCGCCACCTAGCTGGCCCTTTAAGGCAATTGGGGTTAAGTAACTTGCCCAAGGTTACAGGGCTAGGTTTTTGTTTGTGTGGATTAAGTGTCGGAGGCCGGCTCCGAACTCAGGTCCTTTTGACTCCAGGGCCGGCTATTCACTGTGCCACCTAGCCGCCCCCACAGTTCTGTTTAAAAGAGACAAAGTACAACCTTCTGCACTTGGAAGCCTTTTTTCTCTTTTCTTTTGCTCTGTTTGGTTTCTCTATTTAAGCTGATACATGACAAAAGTGATTCATGGATTCATTTCAGCTGAACAAATTGCTCCCCATATACAAGATGCTAAGACGGGCACTGGGGGTAAAGAAGAGCAACACAGGCCACATCTCCCAAGAGCTTATGTTCAACAGGACACACAAATGAACATGCCATGAAGGAGAATGGGGGAAAAACAAGGAGAGAGCCAATGCGCCAAAGGAAACGAAGGGGGGGAGACCAACTTTAGCTTTGTTACAATAAATGGGTGTTCTTGGTATGAAAACTCTGGTATAGGATTACTTTAGGAAACTCCTTAGAGATTAGGGATTTCCTCAGGGATCTGTGGCTTCCCACTCTTTGAGAGGGGCATAGTTCAGGGAGGAACTAAGCAGCCTCTTAGAAGACTTACTCTATACAGCCTTCATTGGACTGGGTGTCAGCTCCCTTTCCCCCCTTCCTTTTGCATGACTGCTGAGACATGGAAGATAAAGAGACGGAATGTGGGAGCCCATGTGGTGTGTATAGTGGCTTTGGTGGGGCCAGCGAGGGCAGTGCTAAGGGACGTGCTCATTTATGGGCCAGAATATGGTTGTTAGCATTATTGTCCAACCCATCAGAAACCCACTGTCTGACTGGATGATACTGTGGCTAGCATGCTCTTTCCCACAGAGGGTGGAAGGGATGTGGCTTTTCCAGAATCCTCTTCACCTTCCCCCCTCAGGAAGCAGCCCACCTAAGAACTTACACAAACAACTTCCGGTCTTGGGTCAAAGATCCTGTTTGAGCAACATCTTCAAAACTTCGCCGAATAACGTGGATGTTCCTGAAAGAAGGCACAGGTCACTAGGAGAAGCCCTGGACTGTTGATGCAGGAAAGGTCCAAAGGGGTCACACTTACCTGGCTAATAGATCATGTTCTATGTAGCGCTGGTCAAACACATTTCTTTCCTCTTTCTGAGCAATGACAAGAACCAGAGCCCTACAAAAGGACAGTGAAGTTCACAGATTCCACTTTGTTTTTGTTATACCTCTCCAATACTTAAGAGGGGAGTTAACTTCCCAAACTGAGACATATCTTTCAACTCATCCAGAGTTCTACATATAAGGCTTCTCAACATATCATCATTGGGAGCCTCCCGATATCTGCTGACACTAAGACCCAAACAGTTATTCCACGGAGATGGGGAAGGTCAGGTCCTCGTGTTACTTGCATGTCACCTGGGGAAAAAGGAATGGAAGGATGGGGAGGGAGGGAGAGTGCACAAGTGTTACATCTACAGTGTGGGCTCCCCAGGGTGAGAGAGGAATGAAAAAAAGACTGAGCTTGAGTCTTCCAGCTGCCTCAAGAGCTCCAGTGGCCCTAGTGTGACTGCCTGATACTTGGTTCATTTGCCTAGATCAGGGATGGGGAACCTGCAGCTTCGACGCTATGTGTGGCCCTCTTAGGTCCTCAGGTATAACCCTTTGACAGAATCCAAACTTCTCAGAACAAATTCCCTTAATAAAAGGATTTGTTCTGTAAAACTTGGACTCAGTCAAAAGGCCACACCCAAGCACTTGGAGGGCCACATGTGGCCTCCAGGCCTGAAGGTTCCCCACCCCTGCTAGATCCTGACCCCTGGATGCTCAGTGTTTTGGTCTGGGTTGCCTTGTTCCCTCAAATTCCTGATACCTACTGTTTGACTTCTGAAACTGTACCCATTATCTGCCTGAACCTATGGGCCTCTTCTTAGCTGATTCTCCTGGATTTTTAATCTAGGCCCTCCCTCTTACACCAAGACCTGGGGTAAGATGGAGAGTGTTAGCCTAATGGAAGGCCTAGGGATAGGCACTGGAGAAAGTGAAAACAAGAAGGTTACTATCTACTCCATTCTGTGACAGTCCCAAAGACCAGCCACAGCAGTTACCTGACAGCCAGGATGAATTGTAGAGATGCTTAACAATACGTTCTCTGGCCATGGTGAAAGGCCCTGGGCCTCCTTCTTTTTAGAAGGGGGCAAAGGCTGGAGGTCTCCTGGGTTATAAAATGCAAACATGTAGGCTGGGTAAGCCAGTGTGCCATCTCATCTAACCAAGGAAAAACGTTCTAGCTGTGGAGGTCATTGGCAGGTAGTGGAAAACATACAAAAAACAGAGAGGAATGGGAAATGAGGAGAGAAATAAGATTAGAGGGGCAAATGGAAGAGAGAAGACAGCCTGTTGAGGGCAGTAGGCTGCCTACCTCCCCCTACAAAGTACTGTTCTTTCAATAGGTGAGTGCTCTTTTATGGAACCAGACAAAGAATGCAAATAAGGGCTGCCCCTAGCAGAGAGTTTATGCAAACAAATCTCACGCTTTCTGCTGCTCTTGTCCCCTTATTAGAAGGACAAATAGTACAACCCCCAAACTCCCAGGCTCATTTTTCTCTTGTCCAAGACTAAAAATAGGATTTAATGAATTCTTCTATATGACAGATTATTCTGAAAGGTCACTTCACCAATAGGAGCCTGAATTTCCTCAAGTGTTAGAGAGGGCATCATGAACAATAATAATGGTAATTGTAGTATCAGTCTTTGATCTTTTAATCATTCTTGTACAAAGATCATCAGTACCCAATTCACACAACGTTTGGCAACCTAAGTGGTCTGGAACATATGTAAGAACCAAATGAAAAAACAAAGTAATTATCCAAAACAAACGTCAAAAGTTCAGGCATTTGGGGTGGCTAGGTGGTACAGTGAATAGAGCACTGGCCCTGAAGTTAGGAGGACCTGAGTTCAAATTCGACCTCAGACACTTAACAAACAAAAAAACTAGCCATGTGACCTTGGGCAAGTCACTTAACCTCAACTGCCCTCCAAAAAAAAAAAAAAAGTTCAGGCATTAAAACTTCCAGGGAAGCCCTTCAGCCCTCATTCAGAATCTTTCTACTCTTACTTTGTTATACATAACTCTAATGAACTTGGATTTCTGGCTTGCCACAGCAGATTAAAAGCAACAAACTCTAAAGGCATTTACAGTCAAACAGAACTATTATAAAAAGTAAACAAGATGTTCTGGAACCCAGAAGTCATGAGAAAATTTGGTGTAGGGACTAGAACTGAATAGTTACACTTTTACTGTGAAAGGAAGAGGGAAGGTTTTCTGCTTTGACTCTGACTTTGAATCACAATTATGTGGGGTCAGGATGGGAGTGGAATGAGACAGACTGAGATGGGTCATGAGGGTTTGCTAGCAGGTTATGAGAAGCGAAATACCAGTTAATGGCTGTTAAATGGAATATTTAGTTGATAGAAACTTAAGAGGCCTCAGGAGTCATCTGGTCCAATCCTATCTGAACAAGAACTTTTTCTACAACAAACTCCACAAACGTCCAGAGCTCCAGCCTCTGCTTAAAGACCTTCAGGAAGGGGGAACCCATTGAGTTTCTTTGTTTTGCTTTTTTTTTTGGAGGGCAATTGGGGTTAAGTAACTTGCCCAAGGTTGCGCGGCTACATTTTTGTTTTGTGTGTGTTAAGTGTCTGAGGCCAGATCCAAACTCAGGTCCTTCTGACTCCAGGGCCAACGCTCTACTCACTGTGCCACCTAGCCTCCCCATCCATTGAGTTTCTTTGGACAACTCCCAGTGTTAAAGTTTTCCTTCAGCCAGAGCTTTAATCTGCCACTCTGCATCTTCCACCCAGTTTCTACCCTCTGGGGTTAAACAGAACAAGTCTAATCTCTCTTCCACAGGCTAGTCCTTCAAATATCTGAAGACAGTTACATCTTCTCTTCTCCAGACTAAACATTCTCATTTCCTTCCAATGATCCTCATGGCATAATCTCAAAGCTAGCCACCATTTTGGTTACCTTCCTCCAGACATCCTCCTGCTCATCCATGTTCCCTCTAAAATGTGGTACTCAGGAATGAAGGCTTTATTCCATGTCTGGCCCACCCAGAGCAGAGTACAGTGAGTGGACTAGTCCTAGTCCTAGAACTATTCCTTAGAGATGTGATATAAATGAGGTGCTGCTGTCCGTAGTTGCCATCTTCACCAAACCTTTATAAAGACACCGCCTCCTTTCCTCGTCCTTACTTGGGTGAACCATAGAGTTCCCATGCTTTGGCGATGCCCAGGGCCAGCCCCTTGCTGGGATTGTTGGAGAGGATACTGGCAGCTTCCTTAGTTTTTCCCAGGACATTAAGGATGTGCCTGTAAGAGGGAAGACAAGGGTCACAGGATGGGCCCAGGGAACACTGGAGGGTCTGCTTATTGCTAACTAGTCACTCTCTTAGCAGCACTGCTACATCCTGGCCATCTGCTGAGTAACTGAAAGCATTTTAGAAAGACAATCATCCAGTCCAGGACCCACCAGAGGTCCCACCTTGTCCAGAGTCTTCCCCAGCAATTCCTGCTGAAGGGAGGGTTATCTCGCTGTTTACACCACACACCTCAGCAAATCACATGCTATCTTGTATGAATGAGACTATCATATGTTTGCTTATTTTTTAAAAAAACAATTATGTGAGAATTCATCCATCCACATGAGTGTTATTGTGCAAAGAAGTTCTCTGGGAAGCAGAACCATCAAGTTGATTTCAGTGAGGCCACCACTGCTTTGGAAGCTACTTTTGGAGAGAGTTCAAAGTCCTTCCTTTTGGAACAACCTTAACAGTGGCAAATCTCTGTTCTGCAAAGGTAGAAACAGTCCAAAAATATGATAAGTGGAGTCCACCAAAGAAGGCAGATCAATCATTACTATTTAGGGATAGAAACAAGCTGTGGTTATACAGTAATCAAACAAGAGAATGCACGTAAAGTATTTTGCAAACTTCAGAATGCTCTGTAAATGTCAGCTGCATTTATAACTTAAGTAATGAGGATGATTCTCTCATTAGATGGCTTGTAACCTGATAATGAAGGCAGTTTCTAAGGAGGATTTTCAAGAATGTTTTGAGTTGAAATAAATGCACAGCCTCCTCTGGGAGCCACTGTGCTTACAGGACAACCCTCCTTCTGGCATGGGTCTTTGGCAAGTCAGGAGGGCTATCAGCCTTCTTGCTGATGTACTGCACAACATCTTAAATCTGCTTCCTGTTTAGTTTTCCTCAGGTAGACACAAGCTCACTGAGGTCAGGGGTGGTGAGTTCTCTTGTACTTGTATAGAGTGGTTCTCTCAAAACATACTTGTGGAAATGAACTGAATCCTAAAAATTTCATCCAAAGGTATTAAGAGAGGTAAGGAGCTGGATATACGGAAGCCCAGGCCTGTCTTTGTGAGCAAAGGTTGTG
Source organism: Gymnobelideus leadbeateri (assembly GCA_011680675.1). Classification (NCBI taxonomy): domain Eukaryota; kingdom Metazoa; phylum Chordata; class Mammalia; order Diprotodontia; family Petauridae; genus Gymnobelideus; species Gymnobelideus leadbeateri. Next base: position 960,935 of record WOXC01008718.1, on the reverse strand, counting down.
TTCTTTTCCCCCAGGTGTGACTGAAACTCTCTCATTACAGCCAGTGCTCTCTGCCTACAGCAGGTTGGGTCTCACAGCCCTTTGTGGATAGAGACACCTTAGGTCTGCCTCATGGCCTGAGAAAGTCTGGCCTAGAAGTGGCTGCATATCAAGGGCTCACCGATGCACAGCTGGGGTCTTGGAGGAGAGGCCCCCAAAGCTGGCAGAAATGGTGTTGATCTCGATTTGTTTCAGGACCGGGGGGCCAGCTGCACTGCGGTTAAACATGTAATCAGAGCGATTCAGTCCTAGAAACACCGTCTGCAGGAGGGAAAACAAAACGTGGAGGACGGCCGTCACCAGGGATCTGCGTGGGCACTGTCAGTAAGCAGGGGATTCGGACCTGTTTCCATGGGGGGAAATGTTTCCTGGGGCTGCATCACTATAGGAAAGTTTTTAGAGAATCTACCAGAGACCCCATGGGAGCTCATTAACACTCTGCAAATCCAATGAGACAGCTTATCTGTTCCTCCCTGTCATCTCTACCAGATAAATTCGAATAAGCTCCAGCACCCAACAAAATGCTTCAGAGGAAAAGAGAAGAGGCTCCAGAGGCCACACCTGGTAGTGCATGTGGTGGAGTTGGGGGCAAGGTGGGATAGGTGGGGGAGTTACCTGGGCAATGCCCTCTTTCTGGACTTGTTTGTAGATGCTAAAGAGCCGAGCGATGAAGTCATCTATTTTAATGGTGCTAGAAGAAGAAGAAGCAGAAAGCAATCAATCACCACAGAGCAAATACCAACTATGGTCTTTTCCTTATTTCCACCAATGATCCTTCCCTGAGGGAGGTCTCTCCATATAAAGGATCTGAGTCTCAGAATGTATATCTGAGGCAATAAGAAGAAAAAGCTATCCCTGTCCTGCTGCACCCTGAAAAGGGCTCAGGAAGAACAAAACTGGATGATGATGATAGCTAGCATTTATATAGCACCTTAAGGTTTGCAAAGTGCTTTACAAATACTATCTTCTTTAATTCTCATAAACACTGTGAGGAATACAGATGAAGAGGTGGACAGAGAGATCAAGTGACTTGCCCAGGATCACAAAACGAATAAATGTCTGAGGCCACATTTGAACTCAAATCTCTTCCTGATTCCAGGCCCAACGTTCTAGCCACTTTACTGCCTGGCTGTCCCTAGCAAGGACCTGTGGGTAAAACTAAATTTCTTGTATCATCAGAGAAAAAACAACTTTTCCAACATGTTCCTCCATGGTTACTCAGCCAAGATGGAGAAAAGAGACAGAAGAACAGAGCCCAGTTTATTATCTATTAGAAACACACTGCCCCCAGCCAGGCTGGAGACTGCAGATCACTCTCTTGTGAAAAATCCTAACCCAGAGCTCAGGGAAATAAAAATGTCCTAAGTGCTGCTCTGCCCTCAGAGGCAGAGAGAGGTAACCCTTGCCTCCATCAAGGGGACATTATTTTGCTTATATGAACTCTTAACACCTGCCTAGACTTCAGCTTCCTGGAACCTGAATAGTACAGGAGAGTTAAGGTGGTAGAAAGAGTAAGTCAAATCTGGCCTCAGACACTTAACACTTACTAGCTGTGTGACCTTGGGTAAGTCACTTAACCCCAACTGCCCTGCCTTCCCCCCTCCCAAAAAAAAAAAGCAAAAGAAAAAGAGTGGGTTAGGGAAGCAGGAACAAGTGGAGAAGAGGAAAACCATTACAACAAGAATGGCCCCCATTAACAATGGTAGAAATACATTTCTATCTATCTAAAGGCTACAGGTCATGAATTGTACAAGGTAAGACCACCTGAGCTTTAGGGAATGAAAACAGGTTCCTTCCTTCTGCCTCCTGGGGGAAAAAGAGAGACTTAGAGGAGAAAAAAGGTCAGCTGCTCTTGGAGTTGTGACAGATTACACATGGACCTTGGGGGTGGGCAGGCATGGGCCTGGGCTGTACTCAAGCAGGGCAGGCTATGCAAAGTGGCAGCAGGGAGGGCAGAAGCCAACAAACCAGAGCATTCCTTAACTGGAGTTAAGCTTGGCAAATCTAGTTGGAAATGTGGTGATGTCCCTCACACCCAGCCTGATTCCAAATGGAAACGCCACTCTTCAAATAAGAAGTCACACGCCCCGCCCTGATGCCCCGCATATCTCCCTTCCCGGCCTCCATGTCTCACACCTGGAAGCCCTGATACCTGGAGAGAGTCTGCTCCAAGAAGGCTGAATCCTGGCTGACTGTGTCCACAAGGAGGTTGAAGTCCATTTGTACCGAATAGGCTTGCTCCAGAAGCTCTCTGGGTACTGAAGAGGGGAACAATGTGAAGGGGGCATAACTTACAATCTAAATAGGGAAAGATGACAGAAGACAAAACAACTTGTTAGCCTTTCTAAATACATGCATATGATGCAGGTGGAAGAAGTGTCTCATGCACACCATGCTAAGACCTCTCAAAGTTCTAGTTTTCTGATCAATGGAAACAGCTCTGTGGGTTTCACTCTATAATAACGTATTCCAGCTAGTTGGTCCAAATCGGAAACAATTCACATCCACTAAAAACCACCACCACATCTCTGGATTTCCATTTCTGAACTTCCAGGCCCTGGTCCATTGAGGTGCTGGCCTTTTAAAATTCTGAAATAGAATCAATGACCACATCCTCCTAAGTCTTCACACCTACAGTGGTCTCAAATTGAGAATTGTGGTTTGATCCCAAGGTCTAGTGAACAGAGGGAGGGAAGATAATAAAGAAGTGTGGTCTTTTCTCCAACACAATCATACCATCTCTGTTCAATACCCCTTCCCTTTGCCTGCTCTTATAGCAGGTCTGCACTGGCTGCAAGAGGCATACCCTCCTCACAATGGGAAAAATATACCCTAACAAGACATAGGCACAAGCAGCAGCTGTAGGCAAATTCCTAGCACCTCTTGTCCCTCATTACCAGTGACAGGTTCTCACCATAGAAGCTGGTGAGTAAGCCCTTTTCCTGGCCCCCAACACACAAATATCCATGATTCTCATTTTTCAGGGGCAGAGAGTGATGAGCAGACACAAACTCTCATCCCACCCACCCCTCATTCCAACTTCCTTACTGGTCTTGGGCACACCAGACATCTCTCTGGTCGACTACCCACGTTCCCAAGTGTGGCTTGCTCCACATCTCCTCATCCCATCTCCAGTTTTTGTTGGCCACTACCAATCTGTTTGTTTGGGTACTTGATTGGGCCCCCTGCTTTCCAGACTCCACTTCATTGGCTCAGTCTGTTTCCCTGGCTTCTCAACTTTGGGCTTGTGCCAGGGCCATGCTTCTGCTCTCCTGAGGCCCTTTATACACCATTCCCCTCCCTCTCCCCTTCCCCCCACTTTCACTGAGTATCCCCTAGAAAAAGGAGCCCTGATCACTAAGGCCATGTTCAAGGCTTAGCAACACCTAAACAGGACTCAAATGGTCAGAAAACATAAGAATGGATCACCCCAACCTCACATATCTATCAACAACCATTGTCAACAGCAAATATTTGGTCTCTAGCCTGCATATGATCAAATTTATATAGTCTACACCTATTTAGGCAAAATAATCAGAGGGCTGAGGTACTCTCACATAAAACAATACTGGAAGTCATCATGCCATACCTCCTCCCCCCCTCCCAGAACCCAACAGCAAACTACATATAAGCCATGCTTACTGCCCTCCATGCTGCCCATTGAGGAAGTTTCCATTTCATCAAGAGCCTCTAGTTATCTCAGACTTTTGGTGGCCTTGAGTCTGTTGGCCACTAACTAAATCGGCACATACAAACCCTGTGCCCCCGCAAAGGATCCATCCAGTCAGGAATATGGAAGGTCTCTGAGAGTTCCTAACCATGCTACAGTCATATGAAAAAATGCTCTAAATCACTATTGATAAGAAAAATGCAAATCAAAACAACTGTGAGGTACCACATCACACCAGTAGATTGGCTAAGATGACAAAACAGGAAAATGAGAAATGTTGGAGATGTGGGAAAATTGGAGCACTAATGCATTATTGGTGGAGTTCTGAACTGATCCAACCATTCTTGAGAACAATTTGGAACTATAGCCCTCCAAAGGGCTATAAAACTGGACATACTTTTTGACCCAGCAACACCACTTCTATGTCTATATCCCAAAGAGATTATAAAAATGGAAAAAAGACCCACATGTACAAAAATATTTGTAGCAGCTCTTCTTGTGGTGGCCAAGAACTAGAAATTAAGGGGATGCCCATCAACTGGGGAATGGCTGAACAAGTTGTGGTATATGAATGAAATGGAATACTATTGTGTTATAAGAAATGACCAGCAGGCAGACTTCAGAAAAACCTGGAAAGACATACATGAACTGATGCTGAATGAAGTGAGCAGAACCAGGAGAACATTGTACACAGTAACATTATGTGATGAAGCAGACTATTTGCTCTCTCTTTTTTTGCATTTTCTTTCTTGTGGTCTTTCCCATTGATTCTAATTCTTCTTTACAACATGACTAATGTGAAAATATGTTTAATATGAAAGTATATGTATAGCCTATATCAGATTGCATGCTATCTTGGGGAGGGGGGAGGGGAGGAAGGGGGAGAAAATTTAGAATTCAAAATCTTATAGAAGCAAATGTTGAAACTAAAAATAAATTTTAAAAAAGATTTTAAAAATAAAATAAAAAAGAATGACCTGCCTCCACAGCCTCCCAAGCTCCTTAGCTAGGACCACTACTCCCAGATCATTTCCCATCTCTGAGACTCCCTGTTCTATCCTGTCAATACAAGGAGAGTTCACTTCCACTTATCTCCTTCAAGCTGATAGAAAGACTAACCACACCAATCAACCTTTCAAGAAGTACCAGAACAACCAGGTCACCTTGTTGCCTGGATTTTGTTATAACCCTAACCAGTCATCTGCACAGATGATTCCTTTCTCCATGATAAACAATGGCTTTGACCTCTTGTACTTCCCAGATTCCAACCCCTTCCTCACATGAAAATAATTTCCTGAAGGAACCAGAGATAACCCAAATCAATCTAAAAGCTCCCTCCAATGGGCCTATAAATATTATTATTTTTCTGCAGAGAGTCTATCCAGGTAAGATACCAGCTATGGCTCTTTACTTATAACTTCTAAAATATCTGCCTCCTCAACACTCCCCCACCTCCAAAAAAAAAAAGGACCTCTAGAAGGGACCCCTACCTATATCATAAGTGGTAAATCAGATGACCTCTTGCCTTCAATGACCTACCTCATGTCCAATTCAACCCTGTTTTCTACCAGTATCTGCTCAGGCAAGTCTGGCTTGACCCAACTCTCCATGCTATGGCTCCCAAGATGCCCCTCCAGTATTAAATGAATAAGACCTGGGCCACTAGGGTCTCCTCCTGCTGCCATGATTTAATTTAATAAATATTTATGAAGCACCTGTTTATAAGGTGATGTGTTACCTGTCTACCACAGTGGCCTGGAAAGGCTATCTGGAAGGATGTATGTAAGAACTGGATTTGTACTCATAGGCTTCCAAAGGATTCCCACAGCTACTACCCAGACAAATGCTGATTTCCAACTTCCTGGGAAATATCCTACCCTAAGGGGAAGAGGAATAAGGATTTATATACTGCCTACTACGCACGAGGCGCTTTTTTTTACAAATATTATCTCATTCAATCCTAAACAACTCTATGAGCAGGTACTAGTATCTCTCCCATTTTAGGGCTGAGGAAACTGAGGCAGAGGTTAAGGGACTTGCCCAGAATCACACAGCCAGGAAGTTTCTGAGGCTCAGTTTGAACTTGGGTCTTCCTGATTCCAGGCCCAGTGCTCTCTTTTCCACTACCGTGCTAGCTATCCTAAAAGGGAAGATGGTGTTCTATGAGGATCTTCATTGGCTCTTTGTTCAAAGAGCCCTGTCAGTGGGTAATTCACCTCTGCCATTTGTTGCTCAAACTTCCTGGGTTCTTTTTTTTTTCTTCTGATTCTATAGATTGTGATTCTACTCATATCCACATGGGTTTTTTGACCCTATGTTCTGTCTGCTTCCCAAGCCAGTCAATTCCCAGTTTATATCATAATTATGCTGCTGTCCATCACTCTGCTTCAGGCCCTGCCCTGCCTTTCACCCCATTCTTGGTAGATATCACCAACACCAGTGCTTGTGGTTTTCTGATAGCTCCTTCTTATTCTTGGTGTCCTGGAGAATAAACTCTTCTCAGCCGGGCTACTGCTGCTCCCTGCTGGCCCTGGCAGGCCCTGTGGAGCCAAAGAGTCTTATACAGCCAATTAACCTTGTGTGTGATAATTCCCAGTTTCAGGACCTGATGCTGAGCCTCTCCCCAAGGCCCTCTTGTGCTCCAGGAGGAGGGGCATGGAAGTTCCTTCATCTTACTGTTAGAGCTTCAGAAGAGAAGCATAAACCCGGGACAGCGAGTTAGAACTGAAAATGGGTAAAAGAATCAGTGTTCAGGTTAGGTTCTCAAGACAGTCTAGAAAAGTCCATATTTAACCCATTATTAGTTGATAGTAATGTCACGTCTATGCAAAAATACAGTCTTAGTTCCAAACAATAAGTTTATAAATATCTTCTGAAGAAGTATATTCACAACTTGGGACAATCTATATTAGGAAACCGGTAAGAACTGATAAGGCTTTAGTGCATAATTCACAAAGCAGAAGGAGTTTAGCATTAGAATGAATGTACATTAGCTGTTATTTGAGGGTAGGGAATCTGGCATTAGTCTTCAAACTATATTAAGCTGAAGTATTTTATGAGGGAAAAACCTTTAAATGCTACAAGTTTACGGGGTAGCTTAGGAATCTAGCTCTGGAATAAGCACTGATTTATGAGAATTCCACAGTCCTTTCCCATCTTTAAAATTTTACCTGGAACTTACTGTTCCCAAATGTGTCCTATCAGGTCCCAACATCCAAGAGGATCATGACCTACAACTCCTGCATTCCCACACATAGGTGCTATGGCTGACGATAAATGGATATGCTGGCATGCAAAAGCCTACACACACATCCCCTATCCCTCTGTCAGTGAACTTGCCACAGGAACAATTACAGGACCTCAGTGGCCTTTATCAACAGATCAGTGTCTGCTAACTGAATGGAGGAATGAAATCTCAAGAAGGAAAAAGTCTTGTCCTATCCTGGCTTGTAGCTCGGAGAAGCTCCAGGCCTTGCAATTGGATCAATGATACTACCAGCTTCCAGTGGCTGCCCCATCAGTAAAGCAGCTAACATTGTGACTCCAGGCCACCACCATCCTCCCCCAGACCAGACTAGGTGCAGCTTACATCAGAGGAGGTGGGGTCCTGCTTGGTTCTCATCAGCACTCCCTCCATCAAGGCCTTGTCCACAGCCTGCCGGGACAGTTCTTCCAGCTGCTGTTCATTCTGCAGAATGTTTTCCCAGCTGGCCGCCATCACCCCAGCTAGGACAAGCAAGAGACTAAGTTACAGAGGTGACTAAGCTACCCCAAACAAGCCTACAGAAGGGCTTTTGTATTAACTCATCTTGTGTGGAAACAGTGGGATGTGCTTAAACAGCAGGGGATGAGAGTGGGTGAGAGTCCCTGATTTCACTACCAGTGTGACATAAGCAAACCGTCCTCCCTCTGTCTCTGCCTCAGCTCCACAATGAGCAAGCAGGGTGAGCCAGAGGAGCTGCAAAGTCCACTGCAGCCCCAAAGCCATGATCCCCAGAGCTGTTTAAGCTTTCTGAACTCCTGCTTAGAACGGGTAGATGGTAGAACTGACTGACTTCAGGAAACTGAGAGACCGCTGTCTCAGATCTGTTATTTTACCGGCTCATTTACGCACCAGACACATCTAGTCGGTCGTTAGATCTTGTTGTTTTTACCTCCATAACATCTCTCAAATATATGGGGCAGCTAGGGGCACAGTGGATAGAGGGCCATCCCTGGAGATGGGAAGACTCAAATCTGGCCTCAGACACTTCCTAGCTGTGTGTCCCTGGGCAAGTCACTTAACCTTGTTTGCCTCAGTTTCCCCATCTGTAAAATGAGCTGGAGAAGGAAATGGCAAACCACTCCAGTATCTTTGCCAAGAAAACCCCAAATGAGGCCCCCCCCCCACATACTCTTTCCCTCCATTTAGCCACAACCTTAGTTCAGAAATTCATTACCTCTTACCTGAATCATTACAATAGTCTCCTATTGGGTATCCCTGCTCTGTCTTTCCCTATTTTAATCCATCTTCCATTTAGCTGCCAAAGTGATTTTCTTAAAGCTCAGGCCTGACCATGTTACCACACACATACAACACTCCCCCCCAACTCCAGTGGGATCAAATATAAAATCCCCTTTAGGGCATTTAAAGCCCTTACAAATTGGTCCCTTCCTGACGTTCCAGTCTTCTGATGTGACTATCTTCCATCCACTCTGTGACCCAACTGTACTGTCCTACTTGCTGTACCTCACACCAGACATCCCTCCTCTGAGCTATTGCCCTGGCTATGCCTCATGCCTGGCATGCCCTCCCTCCTCACCTCTGTCTCCTGGTTTACCTGATTTCAAGACTCAGCTCAGAGGCCCGTCCCTGTCCATATGTCCCCCAACCCTCCAATCCCTCCCATCTGGGATTATCTTCCATTTACACTATATTTATCTTGTAGGCCCACAATTATTTTGCATATTGTCTCCTGTAGTAGACTGATCATTCTGAAGCAGAGGCCCATATTTTTACCTCTTTATTTCTTCAATACTTAGTACAATGCTTGATACACAACATTAAAAAATACTTGTTGACTGACTGTGTGACCTTGGGCACACTACCTAACCTCTATTGGCCTGTTTTCTTAATTTCATCTATAAAGTTATTATTTATAATAATAATACATTTACCTATATTTCAGTTATAATGCTATCATACATCATCTTATTTGGACTGGAAAAATTATCTCTCAGATCCTAACCAACTTCTATGATTCTTAGTATTTATATAGGGGTAAGCCACTTAAAACACCCAATACAACAGAAAAATGGGATACAATCTTAGCACCCTATCTTTTCAAAATATTGTTGACCCTGGTATTTTGTCGATAAGTTGTGTCCAACTCTCAGTGATCCCTTGCAGGGTTTTCCTGGCAAAAATACTAGAGTGGTTTGCCATTTCCTTCTCGGGCTCATCTTACAGATGGGGAAACTGAGGTAAATAGGGTTGAGAGACTTGTCCAGGGTCATATAGTCAGTAAGTGTCTGAGGCCAGATTGGAACTCAGGTCCTCCTGACTCCAGGGCTGGTGCCCTATCCACTGAGCCATCTAGTTGCCCATGATCCCTGGTACAGAACATGGGATTTACAGCTGGAAAGGCCAATCTAGACCAAACCTCTCATTCTACTGGTGAGGAACCTGAGACCCAGACGGATTTTGTGACTTCACCAAGGCCATGCATTTATTGAACTAACAAAGCCAGGGTTCAAAACCAGGTCCTCAGACATAAAATCCAGCATTTCTTCTGTGATATCCCAGTGACCTTTCATACTTTCACATACATTACCTAATGTGATTGTGAGGTATCATCAGATGAGGGGTCAAGTAACTTGCCAACATGGTAGAGTTGAGATGAGAACTCAGGTCTCTTGACTCAGGCCTCAACTGCTTCATGCTCCTACCTGCCGACTCCCACCCACCTCAGCTCTATCCATCTACCCAATTGGAGGTCATATGAGAAGGGAGGTTTGGCTTCTTGGCTGTCTTGCTGTTAGAAAAAAAGTTCTAACCACCCTAACTATGACACTGCTCTGCCAGCCACTGCATTGTTAACTCATTAGAGGAACCGGGAGGCAGGCTTTCTCCAATCCTGCCCTGAGGCAGACGGATGGGCACCATGCCCAGGCCTGCTTCATAGCAAAGTCAGACATGTTCCGGGCCATACCTCTGTGGTAACAGTTTTGTATTAGCTAACAGTTCTTAGACCAGGGTTGTACAGATAGAACCTGTTGACATATTTGTGCCTCCTTGGGTTTTCAAGAGAAAACTGGGTTTTTCCTATGGAGTGGACAGGGGCTGGGGTCTTAAACTGTACCAAATATACCTTCATTCAGGGCAATATGCAAATGATCTCATTTAGTAGTTTTAGAAAACACACAGTTTAATTGTAACTAAACAGTGTAATCTTGTTCAGGGACTATCCAGATGATCCAGGCAGATGGTTTTAGAAAATGAAGAACTTTAAAGACATAGGTGTGTAGGGACTGGATCTATTATTTCATTAGCATAGTTAACTCCAAAGGGAAAAAATTCCTTTTACTGGTGAGGGAGTAGCTGTGGAGGATGGAGGGAAGAAGTAGGAGAGATGGAGATAGAAAATAGAGGGAGAAAAGATATAGAGGGAAGAGAAGAGAGGAGAAAGAGAAAAGGAAAAGAACATAAAGAATGAAAAGAGAAAAAGAAAGGAAAAAGAGAAAGAGGAAAGGAAAGAATGAAAAAAGAGAAAGGAGAGAAAAGAAAGAGAAGAATTTAAAAAAGAGACTACTAAAGGGGTGGGAGTTTTTAAGTACTTTGGAAAGAAAAATAACTACTGTAGAATACTGGAAATTCAGGTTTAACAAATGAGTATGTATCTTTCTGGCTCCCTTAGGGTTTGAGCTCCCAATTAATAATAAACCATAAGGTCCACAAAGCATAGTCTATCTACTCCACCCCACCCTCCCAAAAATCTGTAAGGCAGATACTACAAGTTTTCACTTGAATTTTTTTTTTTTGGAGGGCAATTGGGGTTAAGTAACTTGCCCAAGGTCACACAGCTAGGTTTTTATTTGTGTGTGCGTTAAGTGTCTGAGGCCAGATCCGAACTCAGGTCCTTCTGACTCCAGGGCCAACGCTCTACTCACTGCGCCACCTAGCCACCCTTTCACTTAAATTTTACAGCGGTGAAGTAATCTGAAGATAGTCACAGAAGCTGCTGTCACTGTTCATTTGACAAGTTTTTATTCAAAACATGCCAAGAGCCAGATGAGAGGTAGCTCAGTCCAGGCTCCTTCCTAGAAGCCAGGTACAGCTGGGTTCCATTTCCATCCTTCACAGCCCAGCACTAACCTACCTTTCCAGTCTTATACATTACTCCACTTCATAACCTCTTCAATCCAGTCAAACTCAATTTCTATCTGTTCCTCAAAAGACATGCCATCTTCTCATCTCTGAGCCTTGCCTGGAATGCAATTCCTCATTTCATACTACAGAATCCCTACTTTTCTTTGCTCAAATGCCTTTTCCTGCATGAGGTCTTTATGAGAATTACCTCTTATTTATTCTGTCATATACAGACATATTATTTCTAGTGAATGTAAGCTCCTTGAGGGGAGGGACTTTTTTGGTCTTTGTGAGGGGAAGAGACACTTTTGAAAAGTAGGATAGAGAACTGGCCTCACATGCTTGTTTTCTGGGCCTCAGACAAATCTAACATTTTAGTTACAGATGAGCTGCAGTGTTGCCATTAGGAATGGAGCTTCCATTCTGGAAATTCCCTGTAGAGGTGAAATCACAGTTCTAGACCATCCACTCTCCCCACCTACTTAAAAAAAAGTGCCAGATACTCTGGATACCAAAGACAAAAACGGAACGAATAAATAATTTCAGGAGGGGGGAAGGGAAACTACCAACTGAACATGTCTATTGTCCAAACAATGATTTGCAGTTAGATGAATAGATCTGAACTTAGGCTTCCTGACTCTAGGACCATGGATAATAGCATCACATTTCTATTGGGTTTTAAGGCTTAAAATGTTTTTTCCCTCTCACAACACTGTGCAGGAATAAAAGGATTATCCTTCAAATTTCTGATGGCACCTTGCTGGGCCCTCTCTGTCTTTATCCTACAACAACTCTTATGTTTTAACATATTTATTTTGATCACATACCTCATCTTCTGTCCTTACCCTCTCCTCTACCTCCAACCCTCCCATCAGCTCCTCAAGAACAAGAACAACGTGGTGCTCCCAGAAAAGAGCAAAGTGAACCAAGCACCCGCTTGTTCCTGAAGCACACAATTCGGAGCTGAAAGGCGCCTCCAACAAGACTGCCTTGGCCAACCTGTCACTCTGTTACAGATTAGAAGGCTAGGGTCCACAGTAGGAAAGCAGTGATTTGTCCATGGTCACACAGAAAAGGCAGGATCTGAACTCAGATCATGATTCCAAACCCTGAGCTCTTCCCTGGAAGTCTAAGAGGGCTGCGAGGATGCTGGTTAGACCAGTGGAAGGGTCTCGGGGGAGAGAGGGATAGAGGAAAAGGCTGGGGAATGGTGGAAGGGGGGGAGAAGTGGAAAGAGGGAAGGGGGGGAGAAGTGGAAAGAGGGAGAGAAAAAAGGGAGAGGATGGAAAGAAGGGAGACGGGAGGAAAGAAAGGGAAGAAGGGAAGTGTAAAGAAGGGGGAGGGCAAAGGAGGGGAAATGGGGGAGAGGGAAAAGGAGGGAAAGAAGGGAAGAGAAGGGGGGAAAGGAGGGGAGGAACAAGGGCCGCGAGGGGAAAGGGGAGTGGATCTCCTCGAGTTCAGGGCCCCGCAGCCGCCTCGGGGGACCTTTGGTCAGAGGCTCCAGCCCTGAGCATCCTCTCGGCCCAGGAGTTTCTTCCTTCACCCATCAGGGCCTCGAGCCAGCTTCGCCTAGAAGGGCGAACCCATAGACCCATCATCGCCTTCGGGGCCCCCCCTACCCCGCCCCCTCCTCCCTGTGTCCAGCCCGGGTTACGGCCCCTCCCTGCTCTCTAGAAGGAGTCTCCTGGAGCGTGTCCCTCGCAGGCCACCGTCCCAAGCGTCCCCTCACTTACCCGAGAGTTCGCACAGCCCAGGCCGCTGCAACTTGGCTCCAAGCGCCGCTCCAGGCGGGGGAGGCTCCCTAGCCCCGGAAGGGAGGAGAGGAGCAAGGGGGGGCGGGGCACGGCGGAGGCGGGGCCTTGGAGCCTACGGCTGCGCATTGGGTGCAGCCAGGGGGAGAAGGGATAGGGGGTAAAGGTTAGTTGTAGTAGAGGTGATCCGTGGCCGGGAAGAGACCTGCCGAGGCAGAGAGAGAGGGCAAGCTGGCTGGCTGACCGCAGTGGAGCCGGGTTCTCTCGGCGCGCGGGCGCGCACGCGCGCCAGCTTTCCCCGGGCTCGGCTTCCCGCGCTGCTCTGGATCCCCAAGGTGACGTCAAAAATTCCTGAGATGGAATTTGACCCGGAGGCACGATGCGGCGCTCCTAGGGCAAGGGTTCTAATCCCGACCCAGTCTCTTACTAGCAGTATGACCCTGGACAAGTCGCTTCAGTTCTCCTTGCATCAGTTTCTTCCTCTGTAAAATGATAGGGTTGGAGCTCCTTTCCCAGGGGAGCAGGGGGAAAGGCCTCGGTGCCCCCTTACCACGGTGCCAGCTGATAAAGTCTGGGCTTAAAGAGTTTTCTGAAGTCAGTGAATGAGCTGGAGGGGACTTGTAGGCACCTGGTCCTGGTCTTCACCCTTCCCACCTGCCGTATGCAGGAGGTGCACAGAGAGCTTGCAAGATCGAACGGGGAGTTATTGGCAGAACGTATTACCCCTCCTCAAACTATGTAACCATTTTCCATATACAGCATCACACACTTAAGTTGGAAGGGATCTTAGAAATAATGTAACTCCTCAGTTTTACAGATGAGGAAACAGACCCAAGAGGTGTGGCTTTGACAGTGTTAGTTAATAGTAGGACTGGGCTTGGCAGCTAGGGCTCCTGACTCCAAATGCAACATTCTTTCCATTTCGCATGTTGCCTCTGTTTATATGGCATTTTATTACATATTCTCTTACATTCTAATCGTTAACAAATATGTTATATAGTCTGTTAGCCTTTAGAAAAGGTTTGGTTGGGGCGGCTAGGTGGCACAGTGAGTAGAGCGCCGGCCCTGGAGTCAGAAGGACCTGAGTTCGGATCTGGCCTCAGACACTTAACACACACAAACAAAAACCTAGCTGTGTAACCTTGGGCAAGTTACTTAACCTCAATTGCCCTCCAAAAAGCAAAAAAAAAAAAAATTTCTGGTTAAAGGAAACAAATAGTATAAAATTACATTATTTATTCGTTATTCCCTTAAGGCTAGTGATATTTGTACAAGGAGCCAACAGCTAAGTCCTGACTGATGAACAGATGAATCAGAAGAGTTTTTATACATTTTAGAACCATCCCATTTCAGGATGACCATGTCACAAAACTTTGACTTCTATTTGTTACCATCTATATGTGAGAGGGTTGTAGATGCAAATTGACAACAAACTTAGCAGGGTCCATTTTATTTATGGTCTCAGAATGTAGTCAGTCCCAAGATGAGGGGAATCTCACCTCTGGTCTTTGAAGTTGCCAATGCAGAGAAAGCAAGGGAAAGCAGTTTGATTAATTCAGACTTTGGCCAAAATATGCTATTTAATGATTATCAATTCTCTACTAGACTTTGAGTCTCACTTGGACAGTGACCAGGTAATCTTTGCATCTCCCAGCTCCTATCAGGGCCTTGCAAAAAAAGGTAGTATGTCACTAAATGTTGAATAAATGATTGAGATGAAGTGGAAAAGAAGGGATGGGGGAAGGTTTGAAATGAAAGTAGATTTGGGGCCCCAGACTGATTTTGCATGAACTCCCCAAGTTGTAGTTTGGAGCTTCTAAAAAAAGACCCAGACTTTACTTTAAATCATACAAAAATTAGCTGATATTAAAGGAGGAAGCTTATAGTCATTTCCATTTTATATTGCACTTTCCATTTTATATTGCAAGTAGGTGTGTTGCTTGCAAGGCATGTTTTAGTAGATGATTCTATTTTACAACTTCATTGAGCAAGTGTTTATTTGGTGCCTTCTCTGTGCTAAGTGCTGTGGCATCCCAGAGAAGGTAAAAGTCTTGGAACTGGCCCAACGGGGGTATATAATCCAAAAATAGTAAGTGTAGCTCATAGCTTACATTTTTACAGTTCTTCAAATACTCAATATGTTTGTTGAGGTACAGTGTTTCCACAGAGACTGCCAGTACCAAGGCACTTTTCATTTGGCTTTGGTGTCAGCATGACCCAAATTCATTTGACTACAGATGTTATTCTAGACATCAGGGATTGTATGAGGAACTTGAAGAAGAGAAGAAAAAGAAATGATGGCCAAGGCTTCCACACAGTTATGCCTGCTGTCTCCCCTTCCCCAGTTTATCAGTGTTAGATTTTTGATGAGTGGCTTCCTGTAGCATTATTAGCCTTGAAGTATTTAAGAAGCACTTCTTTCTGGGGCTGGTGTTGCAGAGATGCCCCTTCTCTTGAGCACTATGCCATGTAGCTTCCAGAAATTGGGAGCCACTGGGACCATGGAATCAAGGATTGTGATGTCCCACGCAGCCTTGACCAACAGAGTCATCAAAAGCCTTTGTAGGGGCGGCTAGGTGGCGCAGTGAGTAGAGTGTCGGCCCTGGAGTCAGAAGGACATGAGTTCGGATCCGACCTCAGACACTTAACGCACACACAAACAAAAAAAACCTAGCCGTGTGACCTTGGGCAAGTTACTTAACCCCAATTGCCCTCCAAAAAAAAAGCAAAAAAAAAAAAAAGCCTTTGTAGCACTTTCTAATCCCAGTGGCGTGCATATTGAGAAATGGGAAATTTATTAAAAGACTTGACACTTTGAGACTGTCTTTTTCTTAGCTTAGAAATGTGCTATAAAAAATGAAAAACCTGAAAAGAATTACTTGAATTGATGCAAAGTGAAATATACTGTGTACAAAGGAGCAACAATATTGTAAGATGATTAGCTGTGAATGACTTAGCTATTTTCAGAAATATAATGATCTAAGACAACCCTGAAGGACTTATGATGAAAAATGCTTTCCATCCCCACACAAAGAACTGATGGTGTCTGAATATAGATTGAAGCATACTTTTTACTTTATTTTTCTTGGAGGTTTTTTTGACTCTTTGTTTTCTTTCACAACATGAGTAATATAGAAATATTTTGCATGACTACATGTGTATAACCTATATCGAATTGCTTGCCTTCTCGAAAGGGGTGGGGAGGGTGGAGGGAGGGAGGGAGGGAGAGAATTTGAAACTCAAGTTTTTTTTTTAAATGTCAAAAATTGTTCTTTAAAAAATTGCTTGTACATGTAAATGGGGAAAAATAAAATACTTTTTTTAAAAAAAGAAAAAATGGTGCTAGAATGACTAGCTATCTATGTAGTCTGAAAAGGAGTGGTGGAAATGGCAAGTTCCTGGGTTACTGTATCCAGTGATACAGTTGTCTGATGTTGCTTGCCATTACCATGATTTTACATATCTAATTGAACTATTTAACAGTGGTTTTAAAGTCAAAGTGATTTGTGAACAACCAGCAGAATCTAGGAAGAAATGGGGATTTTTTCAGTGAAATATAGCACATGAGTCCTGGAGAAAAACAGAGCCTTCATGCGTGCTCACCTTTCTCCATTCATTTTTTTTTGTGGGAGGAAAGTGGGACTGTCTCTTTAAATTTCTTTTTCTCTACTTGAATTTGTTCAAGTCATTTTCCTATAAAGTGACAAGCCTGTGCATAACCACTGTGGAAAGACTGAAATAACTCAGACAATGCACTTTGAGGTCATTCCAATACCTTGGCTGGATTTTTACCTTCCATGATTGTGCATAAAAGGCAAACTCTAATAGAGCGAACACCATAGTACAAAGTGGTATTTGCATATCCCCCAAGTGTGTTCCTTCTATGTGCTTATTACCTGTGGGAGTGGTAGCCAGATCAACTACTTTTCTTGCAGTGTCATTAAATGTCTTTGAACTAATTTTGTCCTCTGGCACACAGTAAAGGGGCACTGGTATGAGTTATGGTTTTGAGAGGATGGCACTCCATCAGATACCCTGACCCCAGAGTAACCATGTCTGGGGGATCCTTTTGTAAGTTGGGAGGTGTCCCTAGGTGCTATGTAATTATTGGGGGAAAGCAACCAAAAAGTACAAAGTACAGGTGGTGTAAATTACAAAGGTGTGTTCAAAATCTTTCAACATCTTTCAAACCAGGTAGTGTCTGTTAGCCTCCCCCATCCATATTACAACTTTCCCCTCCCCTCCTCTGCCTGCCCAAACTGAGTGGGGGACCCCCAGCAAGGGAGACAGAGGAGCAAGTCACCCTTGATGGGTCTATCTTGTCAGGGAAACAATGGGTAAATAGTTCAGATGTTGGTCATTCTAGCACTGGTTTCTTTTTTCCTTCTTTAGCATTTTATTTTCCCCCATTTACATATAAGAACAATTTTTAACATTCATTTTTTTTAAACTTTGAGTTCCAAATTCCCTCCCTTCCTCTGTCTTCCCCCACCACCCCTGTTGAGAAGGCAAGCAATTTGATATAGGTTATACCCATGTAGTCATGCAAAATATTTCTATATTACTCATGTTGTGAAAGAAAACATAGAGCCAAGAAAACCTCCAAGAAAAATAAAGTAAAAAAAGTATGCTTCAATCCATATTCAGACACCATCAGTTCTTTGTGTGGGGATGGAAAGCATTTTTCATCTTAAGTCCTTCAGAGTTGTCTTGGATCATTGTATTGCTGAGAAGAGCTAAGTCGTTCACAGCTGATCATCTTACAGTATTGCTGTTACTTTGTACACAGTACGTTTCACTTTGCATCAGCTCATGTAAGTCTTTCCAGGTTTTTCATTTCTTATAACACCATTAGCATTCCATCATAATCACATACCGCCGTTTGTTCAGCAATTCACAAATTGATGGACATCCCCTCGGTTTCCAGTTCTTTACCAGCAGAAAAGAGCTGCTATAAATATTTTTTGTACATATAGGTCTGATGGGGTCCTTGTGATATATATATATATATATATATATATGTCTGTAGTATCAATCTGTAACATCAGTTTGTAAATGGGGTGCTTTGGGATTTATGTCTGTAAAATCAATTTGTAAAAGCAGTCTGTAAGATCACATTTCCACCCCCCAGCCTCAGAGCATTGACTCTGCCCCTTCCCCCTTCCAGCACTCTGCCCAGCAACAACTCATGACCTGTTTATCTCTGCTTGAAACAATAAGTTATGTAAATGTTATCTCCCTTAGTTAGAGTGGCAGCCCCACCATAAATTCTTCAATACCTTATCTGTAGGGTAACTCCTTAGTCAATTATATACCCACACTGTCTCTGATGACCTTGGTGGGAGGCAGACTGGGCACTCTTTAGTGACCTGTCAGGCCTAAAACCACACCTCCAGCTAGCCCCTCTTGAGCTATTTCCCAGTGAATTATGGGCAATACACCTGCGCAGTTGATATTAAAAGTGTATGGTCCTTTGAGCACTGACCACTCCTTAACTCCTCCCTGATCCCACCCTTACTCACCTAGTTAGCATAATTGACACCTTAAAACTATGCCTGCGGCCTTTGCAAGTTTGCAGGTTCCATAAGAATCTAGCCTGCTGTTCTCTACAGCGTAACAATAAACTTTACAATTTCGGCTTCAAAGTTTGCTTGAGCCTGGTGAATTCCTTCCAGACTGGATGCCAGGAGAGGTATCCCTGGCAGAACCACTTACCCTCCCCCCCTCCTTATCACCCTTCCCTCTTCAGGTCCCTTTCCTTTTTGTTTTTTCTCTCTTTTGGGACATGGACCTAGTAGTGGTATAGTGCTAGGTCAAATGGTATGCATAGTTTTATATCCCTTTGGGCATAGTTCTAAATTTCTAGAATTATTGATTCAGTATACAGTTTCACCAGTGTTTTAATTAATTATGTGTTAATTAACACATTAGGGTTTTAATTTTTTTAATTTTTTTTAAATTTTTTAATTTTTTCACATCCCAACCATCATGTGTCATTTTCCTTTTCTGTCATATTAGCCAGTCTGACAGGTATGAGGTAGTAGCTCAGAGTTGTTTTAATTTGCATTTCTCTCACTAATGGCGATTTAGAGCATTTTTTCATAGGATTATAGATAACTTTGATTACTTTGTCTGAAAACTACCTGTTCACATCCTTTGACCATTTATCAGTTGAGGAATGATTCTTATTTCTGTAAATTTGACTCAGTTTTCTGCATGTTTGAAAAATGATTCCTGGGGTGGCTAGGTGGTGCAGTGAATAGAGCACCAGCCCTGGAATCAGAAGGACCCGAGTTCAAATATGGCCTCAGATTCTTAACACAAAAACTAGCCATGTGACCTTGGGTAAGTCACTTAACCCCAATTGCCTTACCTTCCCCCTCCAAAAAGCAAAAGCAAAAAAGAAAAAAAAAGGAAGAAAGAAAAATGAAGTCTTTATCAGAAGAACTCACTGTAAGAAAACTTTTTTTTCACCTTAATGATTGCCAACTATTTCCCTACATGCAATTTTCCCCATTTATCCTACTTTCTCATTTTACCCTGGAAAAGTCTTAAAAGTGTTTTGCTTCTGACTTTTACCTGCCCCAGACTGCTCTCCCTTCTATCAGCCTCCCCCTTTCTCTTATTTCCTGTATATTTTTTCCTACTTTCCTGTATATTAAGATAAATTTCTACACCTGAGTATTATTCCCTCTTTGAGCCAATTCTGATGAGAGTAAGGTTCATGTGCTCTCCTCTCTGCTTCCCTCATTTCCCCCTTCACTGTAAAATCGCTTTTTCAGATAATGTATCACATTTTACCTCTCCCTTTCCCCTTCTTCCAGTGCATTCTTCTTTCTCAACCTTTAATTTTATTTTTATTAGATATTCATATCATCACATTCAACTCACATCTCTGTTTTGTGTCTATGTATACTTTCTAACTGCCCTAATAATGAGAAAACTTTTAGAAGTTATAAATATAATTTTCCCATGTAGGAATATAAGCAGTTTAACTGTATCAAATCCCTTAATGATTTCTTTTTCCTGTTTTCCTTTTTATGCTTCTTTTGTATCTTGTATTTGAAAGACACATTTTCTATTTAGCTCTGGTCTTTTCATCAGGAATGGCTTTAAAGTCCTCTATTTTCATTGAATATCCATTTTTTTTCTCCTGAAAGAGTGTACTCAGTTTTGATTGGTAGGTGATTTTTGGTTGTAATCCTAACTCTTTTGCCCTCTGGAATATCATATTCCAAATCTTCTGATTCCTTAATGTAGAAGCTGTAAATCTTATGTTATCTTGTCTGTAGCTCCATGATATTTGAATTGTTTCTTTTTGGCTGCTTGCAGTATTTAATCATTGATCTGGGAGGGCTAGAATTGGGCTATAATATTCCAGTTTTCATTTTGGGATCTTTTTCAGGGGATGATCAGTAGATTCTTTCAATTTCTATTTTACTGTCTAGTTTTAAAATATTATGGCAGTTTTCCTTGATAATTTCTTGAAAGATGCCTAGGCTCTTTTTTTTTTTTTAATCATGGCTTTCAGGTAATCCAATAATTCTTAAATTATCTCTCTTGGATCTATTTTCCAGGTCAGTTGTTTTTCCAATTTTCTATTCTTTTGATTTTGTTTGTTTCTTGATGTCTCATAAACTCATTAGCTTCCATTTGCCCAATTATAACTTTTAACAAATTATTTTCTTTAGTGAACTTTTATACCTCCTTTTCCTCTTGGCTAGTACTGTTTTTTAAGGAATTCTTTTCTTCAGTGATTCTTTTTTTTGGGGGGGGGGAGAAGCCAAGGCAATGGGGGTTAAGTGACTTGCCCAAGGTCACACAGCTAGTAAGTGTGTCACATATCTGAGTCTGGATTTGAACTCAGGTCCTCCTGACTTTAGGGTCAGTGATCTCTTCATTTGTGCCACCTAGCTGCCCCCTCTTTGGTGAAATTTTTGTATATCTTTTTCCATTTGACCAATTCTGCTTTTCAGGGCATTCTTCTCTTCACTGGATTTTTGTGCCTCTTTTCCATTTGACCTATTATATTTTTTAAGGTGTTATTTTCTTCAGTATTTTTTTGCGAGGGTATCTCCTTTACCAAGCTGTTGACTCTTTTTTCATGATTTTCTTGCATCACTCTCATTACTTTCCCCAGCTTTTCCTCTACCTCTCTTACTTGATTTTAAAAATCCTTTGGCCTGAGATTAATTCATATTTTTCTTTGAGGTTTTGGATTCAGAAATTTTGACTCTGTTGTCCTCTTCTGAGTGTGTATGTTGTTCTTCCTTGTCACCATAGTCACTTTCTATAGTCGGAATTTTCTTCTGTTTGGTCATTTTCCAGCCTATTTCTTGATTTTTAACTTTAAACTAACGTAGGGCTCTGCTTCCCAAGTGGAGGGGGCACTTACCCAAGCTTCAGGTTTTTTTGTGCAGCTATTTCAGAGGTAATTTTGGGGCCCTGTAACAAGTTTTTGGCTCCTTCAAGATGATATAATCTAGGGAGAAGTGTGTTTATTGTTTTACTGTACTGTGTCCTGGTTTGTGAGTAACCACAAGCACTCTTTTCAACCCTGGAACTGTGACCAGGGTCCCTGCTCCCCTGCAGCCACAAGCTCTGCTGTGCTAGTGCTCCTCCTCACACTTCGACTAAGACCCAGGACTGCAACCCACATCCAAGTATAGCCAATGAAACAGAGTCCTGTGGCTGGGACCCCTGTAAATCTCCTTCTGACTGATCCTCTTACCATATGTGGCCTGAGAAGTCTGGAAATTGCTGGTATTGCCATGATTTAATCGCCCCCAGGCCTATTTCTGGTTTGCTGGGGCCCAGTCTGCATTGGTGAGCCTGCACTGGACTTCTGTCACCCTGGTGCAACAGACTTTTCCTATAGACCTTCTAAGTGGTCTTGGGCTGAAAATTTGTTTTACTCCATCTTTTTGTGGGTTATGCTGCTCTACAATTTGTTTAGAGTCATTATTTAAAGGTATTTGGAGAGGTATGGGGGAGAGCTTAGGTGAGCCCCTGCTTGGCTCTGCCATCTTGGCTCCACCCTCTAAGGCTATTATACTTCTAACCCCTTTGAGCCTCTGTTTCCTCAACTGAAAAATAGGACTAAAATATACTAGAGCTAACTCAATGTTGTTATGAGAAAGTACTTTGTAAACCTTAAAGTGCTATAGAAAATGTAAGTTATCTTTAATGTTGTTCAAGTCTGTCAGTCTTAGAAATTTGCCTCGGACACTTGAGAGATTATGTGATTTGCTGAGGGGTCACACAACCAGATCTTCATTGGTCAACTTCTTTTTTAAGATTTTATTTATTTATTTTTGGAGGCAGGGCAACTGGGGTTAAGTGACTTGCCCAAGGCCACACAGCTAGTTTTGTATTAAGTGTCTGAGGTCGGATTTGAACTCAGGTCCTCCTGACTCCCAGGCTGGTGCTCTATTCACTGTGCCACCTACCCACCCCTAAGAGTATTTCTTAATTGGGAGTTCTTAAAATTAATTAAAGGGCAACTCGGTGGTGCAGTGAATCTAATATACTGCAGGTCTAATGATCTATCTGTAGATACACTGGATCACCTACCTGCCCCAACATTCCTTTTTTTTTTTTTTTAAACTGAGTCCCATCATCTTTCCCAAGCTGGAAGTACAGGGGCTACTTGCAATCTCTGTCCCATCATGACCAGCATAGGAACTTTGATCTGATCTGTTTCTAGCCTGGACAAGCTCACCACCCCATCTCTCCTCCTCCCCACATTGATGTTGTAGTTAGTGAAGACATTCCATAGCAAAGACCTCTGCAGTTTAGAACTCCCAAACTCAAGCAATCCACCAATCTCAGGCTTCCTTGGCAGCAGAGAGCCCCAGGCATGGACATCCCCTGATGCAGCATTCCCAATCAGTGTTCATCTAGTCACTGCTTGGAGACCTTCAGTAACAGGAAACCCATTATATCTCAAGGTATCCATGCCACTGTTGGAAAACTCATGTAGGAGGTCTCTGCACTATCTCATCTCTGGGAGCTGAAGGGCCCCCAGTAATTACCAATGAGAGAAACAAAATTGTGAGACTCTGGGAAGGAATGAAACTTCTGAAAGCACAGAGCTCAGAGTTCCGTATTTCCTTTGTGCCAGAGATATTCCATCCACCATTCCTGGTTCAGGGAGCAGAAAGCTTTGGCAATCAAGCCGAGGCTCCCCTGCCCTCCATGTGGGTTAGCAGAGAAGCAACAAACTCCTGAGTTACCTCAACCTGCACCTTTATTTGCTGTAAGCATCACCAGCTGAGAGAAGATTGCATATGACTAAGGCATCTGCGGCCTCAGGCCTCTTAACCTGTGGTGACCAACCCTGAGATGATCCTAAGATCAGAGCTGAGAGGAGCCTCAGACCCTCGAAGACAGTCCCTTCATTTTACAGATGAAGAACCTGAATCCCAGGGATGTTATGTTGTTTTCCTAAGGTCACACACAGAGGAAGGGTAAGAGATGGGATTTGAACTCAGGTCCTCTGACTCCAAAGTCTTTAATATATTTTTTTTACTCTACCATGTCACCAGGGAGGGAGGAGAGAGGGCTTCATGTGGGGAGCACATAACCATTTTTCTTTTAATTTTCTCAATACTTAATAAACTATGTGGCTACAGTATATTGATTGCCTGAGTTTGTTGAATGTTGGGGTTTGATAAGAAGAGGCCAGATGCAGGGAAGCAGTCACAGCTCTAGAGATCTATATTCAGACCATATATTTAATACTTTAAAATTATATGATAAATGGTCAAAGGATTTAAGCAGTTTTCAGAGGAAGAAATTAAAGCTATCTATAGTCAAATAAAAAATGCTCTAAATCACTTGATTAGAGAAAGGCAAATTAAAATAATTCTGTGGTACCATATTGCAACTATCAGATTGACTAATATGACAAAAAAAGGAAAATAATAAATTTTGGAGAAGATGTGGGAAAATTGGAATACTAATGCATTATTGGTGGAGTTGTGAACTGATTCTGGAGAGCAATTTGGAACTATGCCCAAAGGGCTATAAAACTCTGCATAGACTGCTGGGTCTGTATTTTAAAGACATCATAAAAAAGGGGAAAGGACCCACATGTACAAAAATATATATAGCAGCTCTTTGTGTGGTGGCAAAGAATTGGAAATTGAAGAGATGTCCATCAGTTAGGGAATAGCTGAACAAGTTGTGGTATATGAATGGAATGGAATGCTAGTGTTTTATTAGAAATGATGAGCAGGCAGATTTCAGAAAATCCTGGAAAGACTTACATGAACTGATGCTGAGTGAAGTGAGCAGAACCAGGAAAACACTGTGCACAGTAACAGCAACATTTTATGACTAACTTTGATAGATTTAGCTCTTCTCAGCAATACAATGATCTAAGACAGTTCCAAAAGATTCACAATGGAAAATGCTATCCACATCCAGAGAAAGAAATTTGTAGTCTGAATCCAGATCAAAGCATGTTATTTTCTATTTTTTTTTGGTATTATTCTTTTTCATAGTTTTCCCTTTTGTTCTGATTCTTCTTTCACAACATGACTAAGGTGAAATATGTATTGTACATGTATACCCTGTAGCAGATTTCATGCCATTTTGGGGAGGGGGGAGAGAAGAAAGGGGTAGAATTTAGAACTAAAAATCTTACAAAACTGAACGTTGGGAACTAAAAATAATTTTAAAAATGTAAAAACTGTAAAGCTATTATTTCATTATTCCTCATTCTAAATCCAGAACGTGGCCAGCAATGGGTTTAATTTATTCAGCCACCTGGAATCCTGCAGCTCCAAGGACGCGGGGAAGCTTACACAAGCAAGCCAGAGAGACTCTGATGAGACCAGTTGGCTGATGGAGTGAATATAGTGCCACCTGGTGGCACTCCAATATTACACTCATCTTGGGCATACTACTTTTTTGTGGAGTTGAGCAAGGAGGTTTAGAAATTGATATATGCTGTTACCATAGCACCCCAAGTGTCACTACAAGGATTCACCAAGTGAACACAGCTCACAGGTGTCACGTTAAGAAGTCTTTCCTTCCATTGATCTGTCTCTCCACCATGTCCACACATTACTTCCAGCTCTGTCACTGGGGAATGGGGGGCAGAAAGCAAAGCTCAAATTTCCCCCATTAAAATGACACACTTTTCCAAATCTAACATCCTCTAATTCTCAACCTTGGAATAATTTCTGACTCCCAGACTCGAAGAAAGCAACATTCTTTCCTTATAGAATACCTTGTATTGAAAATTCCTGACAAGTGGTCATCCAGTCTCTATTTGAAGACCATTGGTGATGTTGGTTCACTTACCTCTCCAGACTATTTTCTGCCATAGTACATTGTGTGTGGTGGTGGTTTTGGGTTTTGTTTTGGTCTTGCTCAGGACTTCAGTCCAGGAGCCTTGCTCATGAGGTTCAATAGGATGTGGGGTCCTTGAGGAGAGAGACTTTCTTTTTTGTGTTAGTATCCCCAGGGTGTGCCTCATCAGAAAGATCTCAGACCTTTACCATGTGACCTCAGGCAAGCCACTTCACCTTTATTGCCTCAATTTCCTCAACTTAAAATGAGGATAATAATAGCATCTACCTTCCAGGTTTATTGTTGAAGCAATAAAAAAAAAATCAGACGGTAAACATTTATTAAGCATCTGTTATGTGCCAGGCACCATTTTAAGCACTGGGGATACGAAAAGAGGCCAAAGAGGACCTTCAAAGAACTCGAAATCTACTGGGGGAGACAATATGCAAGCAAATGTGTATAAAACAAGCTACATGCAGGATGAATAGGAAATAATTAAAAGATGGAAAACACCAGAATTAAGAAGGGTTAGTTTTTAGTTTTGTTGGGATTTTTTTCTTTCTTTCTTTTTTTTTTTGGAGTGCAATTGGGGTTAAGTGACTTGCCCAAGGTCACACGGCCAGTGTTAAGTGTCTGAGGCTGCATTTGAACTAAGGTCTTGTGCTCTATTCACTGCGCCACCCAGCAGCCCAAGAAGGGTTAGTTTTGTTAGATTTTAATGAAACTTAAAAGAAGCCAGGAAGACCTCCTCAAAAAGGAGGAGGGAAAGCATTCTAGGCATAAGGGGACAGCCAGAGAGAATGAGATTATATTTGTAAAGTGCTTAGCACAGTACCCAGCACAGGTATGGGATTAGCTAACTAGCTAGCAGTAGTAGTAGTGAGTAGCTAAGGGTCCAGAGTAGTAGACTATAGTCAGCACTTAATGTTTGTTGAATTAAATTGAATGGAACCATTGGGTGCAAGAATGGAATTATGGGAACTTTAGAAGTTACCTGGAAGAGTCAGCCAGCCCCCCTTCTTTGTTGCTGCTGAGTTGTGCCCAACCCTTCATGACCCCATTTGGGGTTTTCTTTGCAAAGATACTGTAGTGGTTTGCCCTTTCCTCTGCATTTTACAGATGAGGAAACTGAGGCAAACAGGGTGAAGTGACTTTCCCAGGGTCAAACAGGTCTGAGGCCAAATTTGAATTCAGGTCCTGAACTCCAGGTTCAGCCCTCTATCCACTGCAACCACCTATATGCTCCAATTTTACAACTGGAGAAACTAAAGGGTGAAATGACTTGTCTAAGGTAACACAACTGTTTTGTGACATAGCTGAGAGAATTCCCAGACGGAATAGTACCACCAGAATCCCGCTGCTTAATTTGGTCTCCACACAAAGCCTCTCTCACATCCTTATCCATCCCTACTTGTGGTTTGGAACTTGCTCTCTTGGGATGAGGGTGAGGTTTGTAGGTGCGCTGTCTAGCCACCCAGAAAGTCTGCTTTTGCCCTGGCGTGGGGCCAGGTAATCCAGTGGAGGTCAGCGCGAGGCAGCCCTGTCAAGGGTCTGGGAGCCTGGGCTCTCTACCGTTCTGGCCGGGAAGAGGGGGTCACCGCACCCCTAGAGGTGTGGGTTGTGGGAGGGATGGGAGAGGGATTTCTAGATGGATCAGAGCTTCGCTCACAGTAGGGGGGGAGGAGCCGGGGTTGCTGTGACGTCAGCCCCGGCGTTGAGACCCCCACAATGCCTGTAAGGACCAGAACCCCGGGCGGCGCCAGACTCTGCAGGTGAATAAAAGGCGTTGGGGAGAGTTTTGGGAGGAGGAGCTGCCCTGCCGATGGATCAGGGTCAGGGGCACGGTTCTGGGCAGACACTGAAAAGTCACAGAATTCCCGGGGGGAGGCATGGTGAAAACTCGAGACTGAAGGGAGGACGCTGGGATGGGGAGGGGACTTCCCAGAGCTCGGTCCAGGTCTCCTACACACTTTTTGGGGGTAAGGATGGTTCAGCAGCCCCAAGAAACTAACCCCTCTCTCTTCCAACATTCAGCCTCCCCCCAAATTCAATTTAGTTTCATTCTATCAAGGGGGTAGTGTTACTTATACTGTATTGTCACCAGCACCCAAGGAGGGAGGAGGAGATGGGCTTGGGATGGCTCTGGGACAAAGAGGCAGAAAACACCCAGGAGTGAGCTCCCTGTCCCCACAGGGAAGATTCCAGTTGGTTTAGGTATAAGGTTCCCCTCAAGAAGACCAAATACTGAAGTCCAGGAAAAATAATAATTCTCACACACAGAGCGCTTCCAAGATAAGAAAGTGCAGGGTTCCTACCAACAAACTTGTTAAGTAGGTAGTATAGGCATTATTCCCTACCTACTATTTTTTGCATATTAAGAAATTGGGGTTCAGAGAGGTTAAGGGTCACACAGCTAGTTATGTTAGAGCTGGGATTCAGCACTCTTCTCTGTGATGATTCCTAACATAGCCATGGGGAGACACCCCTTTACTAGACATCCAGGGGGATAGCTGATACCTGTATTAGAGACTTTCTTTTGGTGTCCCAAGGCATCAGCTAGAGGTCTCAACTGGTTAAGCAGTTGTAGAATAGGCAGGTGAGTCAATTGAACCATCTTGCCTTCAGACAGAGAGACAGAAAAATCAAGGCAGAGAAACAGAGAGAGAGAGAGAGAGAGAGAGAGAGATAGGACTCTTCTCCTGGGCTCATATGAGAGTGTACCTAATTGGGAGATTAGTCAGGGAATTAGCATAGTAAGTAATTGAAGCAGGGCAGAAGGATAGAGGTCTCCTTTTCCCCTTACCTCATAGACAAAAACCCAGCCAGTACTTAGGATTCATTTCCTGTGGGGAAAATCCCTACCCTTAGCCGCCCAGGGCCCTGAGAATATCAAACTACCCCGTCCTCTCCAACCCCACCTCTCTCCTGCAGGGAAGCTGTCCCAGTCCCTCGGCCCAGGGCCTGGGAGAGGCTGTCAGACATCCCCCTGCCCTTGTGATCATCTGGTGGCCACTCGGTGGTGATCAGGACCTGGAACTGAACATCCATCCATCCATCCCTCCAGGCCCCACACACCATCACCAGCTGTTGAGCCCAAGAGAGTCCTGGACGTTGCCTGCTCAGTCCAAGTAGAGTCAGGACCACCCCTGGCCCCAGGGGCAGCTGAGTCAGACAGCAAGACCCTGAAACCACAGGCCAGGCCAGGCCTACAAATCTGGCTACCAGCACCCAGATTTAAAGAAACCTGATTCACTAAGAAGACTGGAAACCATTTCCCTCATCCCCAGGGGCACAAATATTTAATGTCTAACAGGAAAGTCAAATCCCCTCAGCCTGTGACTTCACCCTTGAGGCAGCTCCTTGTATAGTTCCAAACCTCTTTGCCCAAAAGCTTCACTACAAAAAAAGAATTTCCCCCCTCCTCTTCCCCCTTGGAGGATCAGGTCCATCTCTGTGCCTGCTCATGAGTGTGGGCCCCAGCCCCTGGGAAATGGACATCAGTATCCAGAACATCCTGAGCTTTTGCTTTGGACGCTTTCTAGGGTCCAAGAACAGCCAGCCTTTCCTGCCCAAGATTGAAAGCCCTCTGCTGCAGATCATGGGCCGCCCCCCATCAGAGGCAGAAGATGCCCTTCTGGAGAATGAAATCCTCCCAGACAGCATGCCGTGCTTCCCAGAGGGAGACAGTATGAGCAGCACAGAAAGGGACCAGGGCCCTTGGGATGTGGTATTATCCCCTGATGGGGAGGGATCCACAGGGGTAGTGGACAGAAGCAAGCTGCTGTGGGAGTCCAGCTCCATCCCTATATCTGAGTCCTTGGGGGCCCCGAGCACAGAGCACCCTGCTAGCTGTAACTGTGGGCAGCTTGGCCCCATAGCACTCTTCTCTCTCCCGGAGGCCAAGGAGTTGGTGCCACACAACTCTCAGGGCCTGTCTGCCCACCACAGACAACATGATTGGAGGATGGACACAGAAGAGAGGAAAGACATCGAAGAGCTGATGAACTCCTTCTCAATGAGGCCTGACTCCTCCAGACAGCTGTGGCCTAAGACTCTTGTGTGCCCCGCCTATCATGGAACCTCAGAGGCAGGCCGGCCTATGTCAGGATACTGGAGTCCTCCTCAGCCTTTGGGTCATACAGACGCTGGTGAAGCAAAGGTCCTGCAGCCATCTCAGCTAGACCTGGGTCCCACACAAGGGTGCGTTAGCCCGAAGCCCTACTGTGAATGGTCAGACACACAGACACATGAGGACATGAACATACACACAGAGAAGCCATCTCAAGCACATCAGCACGAGCACATACATAGGAAAAAACATTTTCGCATGAAAACAGACACAGACCTGGGTCATCCAACTCTTTAATCCCCCTCAAAGTTTCTGTCCTACAGCAATACCCTGGGGATGGACTGAAGGATTCTGGAGGGGTCAGGGGAGTGCTTCCTGGGATCTGGAAAGAAACAAGTGTCCAATAAAGGCTAAAAGATTCCCTGTCTGCTCTATACTATAGCTTCTTTTTGCATAATCTTGGCATGTAGATTTTGTGTCTAGGTAGAGGGCACAGTCTGGGCTGGTTCCCAGAGGGAGGACATTCTTGGATTCTCAGCATGGCATTGCCTCTGCCCCAGATGAAACCACCCTAGGTGGTCTTGATGTGAACTTCACAGATGGAGCTTATAGATGCAGAGCTAGAAAAGGCCTCGAATGCCATCTATCCCCAACACCCTCCAACCCATTTTATAGATAAGGAAACCAATGCTCAAGAAGAGTAATGGATTTGTCCAAGGTCACACAGAGAGTGAGAGGGTCACAGGTGTGATTTGAACTCAGGTCCTCAGACTGGCACAAGGTGGTGTTTTTTTTTTTTTAAGCAATTGGGGTTAAGTGACTTGCTCAAGGTCACAGGCCAGTCATTATTTATGTGTGGGTGCTCATTTTCTGAGGCCAGATCCGATCCCGGGTGCTCCCGACTCTGGGGCCAGCACTCTTACTCACTGCGCCACCTAGCCACCCCTCAAGGTGTTGTTTTTTTTTTTACTGTACCACACTGCCTTCCTGTTCTTTCTTCCCCCTCACAGAAGGACTCCACTCCTGAAATGTCAGAGCACTTTTGATAACTTCTTCCTAGGGTTAGTCCCCAAATGCCATCCTACAAGGCTCCCCCAAACTTTAACCTTCTCCAAAGTATCAGATATTTCCCCTAGAATAGCAGAGCCCCCTAAAATTCCCTCCACCCATATTATCAGGGGCAGTTTGGGAGCTGTTGAGGTTGTATTCTTTGTGGGGCAGAAAGCTCAGTTTACCTTCCCCCTCCCCCATCCCTTCCACCCTATACCTCTGTGGAGTCTCGAGCCCTGGCCCTGTGACCTAGATGGGTCAGAGAATTTGAGGATTTACAGCTGCAAAGAACTTTAAAAGCATCTAGTCTGGTTCTCTACATGGGAGTCCGGTATCTGAGCCCCCAGCCTGGGGCCCCAGGGAAAGAGAGTATTGCTGTTCATGCCCCATTCGTGCCTGCCAGACAGACGCCTACTACATACCTGTCTTGCTCAGCCCATGTGTCACTGGAGAGGAGCAGAGCACAGAGCAGGCCCTTGGCCTGCAGATAGGACCCTCCGGGCCCCCACCCCCAACCGCCTGTGAGCCTTGGGTGGCTCCAGCCCCTTATCCAGGGCTGTGGTGGTTCCGGGAGTAGACCGAGACAAACAGCAGCAACTGGAAGGGCCTTATCTCTGGCCCAAGAATAGCTGCTGGGGAGGAGTGGAGAGGGGAGGGGGGCGGGGGGCAAGGGAATAGCTGACTGGAAAGAACCCGTGGGAGACTGAGGCCCGGGGAGAAAAGTCAGAGCTCATTTCTATGGTCTCTTCCTTTGGGAAGCCTGCCTTGATTACTCTGGGCATCTATCTGTGTCTCCCCATTCCTTTTCAATTGCTGTCTGTGCCCTGAAATGGAATGCGTGGGTCCAGGTTTTCCTGTCTTGTCTTGGTTGTGCAATTGTTTCATGGAAAATAAGAGCTAGAGGGCCCTAAGAGATCAATAAAGCCAGCCTCAGATCTTTGAGTAGAGAAAACTGAACATCAGAGTGGGGACAGAGCCCAGATGTTCCTGAGTCCTGCCTTGGGGCTCTTGCAAAGGACCTTTGATTTAGGGCTGGAAGGCACTTAAAAGGTCATCAAACCTAACCTTCCTCATTCTACAAATGAGAAAATTAAGGCCTAGTGACATTAAGTGGCTGGCACAAGAAGTCCACACTCCTAGTAGGAAGCAGCAGAGCCCATAATCAGACTCCAAATCCAGCGCTTTTCCCACTAAGGCTAGAAAAAAAGAATGGCAAAAAGTAGGATCTTAAGATTTGGAGCTGGGAGGTATTTAGAAATTACTGGGGCCTCCCTCCTCATTTTGAGGAAGAGAGGAGGGAATACACATTTAAGTACCTTAACAAGGCACAGGGAGGGGTGGCTAGGTGGCACAGTGAATAGAGCACTAGTCCTGGAGTCAGGAGGACCTGAGTTCAAATCCGACCTCAAATCCAACTTAACTAGCTGTGTGACCTTGGGCAAGTCACTTAACCCCAACTGCCCTGCCTCCCCCCCCAAAAAAAAGACCTACTAAGCGCCAAGAGCTGTAAATAGGCTCTGGGATTACCCAGAAAATTAGGGATAAAGCCAGGACTAAAACCAAAGTCTCCTGATTGCTTCTTCAGGGTTCTTTCTGCCATGTTGGGCTGCTAGGGATATGATTTGCCCTCAACAAGCCAGGGGCAGGTCTTCTCTTTCAGAGATCCAACAAGCTTCCATGTCTCCATACCACGGTTAGCTAATTGGCCAGATGTGACTGAGAGGATAAGAAATATAGGACTAGGCTGTTTGTCCCATACACCAGGATCAAGTATAAAATGTTCTGTCTGGTATGTAAAGCCCTTCACAACCTGGCCCTTTCCCACCTTTCCTCTCATCTTTCTTTCATTCTATAATCCTTGCCTTATGACTGTGTATCTCCTCCCTCCAGGCCTTTTCATTGGTGGTCCTCAACTTCTGGAATGTTCTCCCTCCTCACCTCTGCCTCTTGGCTTCTTTTAAGATTCAGTTCAAACTCTATCTTCTCTCTTTCCTGCTCTCCCCTCCCTCTACAATGAATGACTTGTGCCTTCCTCTTTGAGATTGCCTGCCGTCTGGTGGGGACCTAGTTATTTACATGTTATGTTAGAATGTAAGCTTCTGGAGGACAGGGTTATTTTTGTCTTTCTTTTTACCCCCCAGCGCTTAGCAAAATGCTTGGCACATAGAGTAAGGGCTTAATGAATGTAGACTGACTGACACACATACATACACTCTCCCAGGGCAGCCCAGGCCCATTAACAGGTTCTATAGACTCTGTCTACCTGTTGCTACAGTCCTATTGTCTCAGACTGTACCCCTAGACCATGACCCTGTGATCCAATCCCTACAATTCATTCAGTGAACTGTTATGTTATGTTATGTTATGAACTCTGTTTGTTATGTGCCAATCCCTCTCCCCAAGGATTTACAGTCTCTAGCTTAGATCTGGACCTTCAGGCCTGAGTTTGAATCCTGCCTCAGACATTGACTAGTTTGGTATTCTGGAGCAAGTTATTTACGCTTTTCTTGGCCTTAGTTTTCTCATCTGTAATATGGGGATATAATAGCACCTCCCTCACTGGACTGTGAGAACCAAATGAGAAAACCTATGTAAAGAGCTTTGCAAACCTTAAAAGTGCTACTTAAATGCTAGCTGTTATTATGATTGTTATTACCTTTATTACTACCCATTTCCATCCAGCACCAGCACTGGCCCAGCTGCTACAAACCAGAGCACACCAAGGCCCGACGCCTTTTCTATAGTCCCTCATCCATACTTGCTTCCACCCTCCCTGAAACTTCCCCTTCACCAAAAGCTCACTATGATATAATAGAAGAGAGCCCTGGTCTGGGAGTTAGAAGACCTGGTTTCACATCTCAGCTTTTGCTCTCTGACTTTGGGGAAAGTCATAGCCCTTCCTTGAGACTCAGTTTCCTTCTCTGTAAAATGAGAGGATTTTACCATAAGATTCTTAAGTTCTAAACTACTCTGACATTTGATGTTCTGTGGTCCAAAGTTCACTTCAGTGCTGACATTCTAGGTACCTCCTGACTCTGATATCCTTTACTCTGTATACCAAGCTCCTTTCTGGCTCTGACATTCTGGTGTTCTATGCTCTGAGTTTCCTCATTCTGATGCTCTATACCCTCTGACATTCCCCCAATCCAGCCATTAGCTATCATCTCTTTCCCCTGCTCCCCTCAGCAACACAAATCCACTTTCCACTTTAGGCTGCTCCCCAGCCCCACAGAGGGCTCACCCTTGCCTTAGAGTCTAGCCTCTCCCTCTAGGGCCCTTCTAACCTGCTAGGGATATCCCACATGGTCAGAGATGTCTCAGGCCCCAGACGCCTTGGGGGCCTCACACAGCAGGCCATGGTGGGGGAGGCCTTTTGAGATCCATTTCACTTGGTGGGGGAGGGGTCTGGGAGAGGGTCCTAATCCTCTGTCCGACTATTGTTTGAAGTTGGGAACAACAATTGAAGGGCACAGAGAGCTATAGATAGGCCTGCAGCTGCCACTGTCTGTCCTAGGCTCCCTCTCCACCTCCCCCAAGGGCACAGTGCCCAGGCATTGTCTGTGTGTGGGGCAGCACCGCGGGGTGTGGGGCCCAGCCTTGGGGATGACAAGAGCAGGCCAAGCCCAGCCCCAGAGAAGAGTTGAAGACTCATGAACTAGATGGCCTCTGAGGTCCTTTCTGAGATTCTCTGATTTTCTGATTCTCAGAGAACTCACATCTTTGTTATGTTTAAAAGTTTACAAAGGGCTTCCCCACAATAGCCTAGTGAAATAAGTAGTTCAAATGCTATCAGCTTCTTCTTACAGAAGAGGAAACTGAGGCTCAGGGTAAGTGAGGTAGGTGCTGTTATTGTCTCCATGGTACTGGTGAGGCTGCAAAACACAGCCAGTAAGAGGCCAGATTTAAACACAGTCACAGCTTTTGAGTGTCACACTAGGGAATGGGACCCCAGGTAGAGAGGGAGAAAGTCACAGTGGGCAGAAGTATTGAAATATTGTCAACAACATAAAACATACCTTGGATTTTTCTGGATTCAGTGGGATACTGCCAAAGATCTTTGAAATTAAGGAGGGAGGAGAGGCAATAAGGTGAAATGTAATGAATGGAGTAATGGACTTGGGAATAGGGGACCCCTAGTTTTAGCTCTGGCCCTGCCACCATCTCACTATACGACCTTTAGCAAGTTACTTCCCCTTCTGGGCCTCAATGTACTCATCTGTAAAAAAAAAGGAGAGAGTTGGAGTAAATGATCTTTAAGGCCCTACCAACTCTGGTATTCTGTGGTTATTCAACATTCTCCCACTGTTCTGAGTATGTCCACCTTCTCTCCCTCCCACTGCAGTCTAAGCCACCCCCAGCCTCCCTCTGTGAGCGTGGGGAACAGCTGGCCAACCTTCCCCTTAGGATAACCTTGGTGTAGTAAATCCACTGTATTTTATCTTCTCCTGGATAAATAGTCCCTACCCTTTCCATCTGTTCTCATGGCTCTGATCTGACTCCCTACCTCCTGTCTCCCCCGCATGCCACTTCCCCCACCCCAACCCCCCATGACTAGAACCTGCCTCTGTTCTCTGTCCAGCTGTCCTGAGACCTTGAGACCAGCCCACCCCCATCCTCATTAAGGTCCTTATCTGGTCTTGCCTGCACAATTAAACAGCCTTCCTGCTTCTAGTCTCTCTTCTTCCATTCCATTAAAAAAAAATGTCACGGCTATCTTTTGTTTTTATATCCACTACATTTCCCAATATGTCCCCTCTGCTTCCCAGAGAGCCATCCCATGTAACAAAAGTCCCCTCCCCCCCAATCCTTTCTTTTTTCAGTTTTTAAAAACCTGTTTGTATAGGTACGATATATTATAGTAATTTTACAAATATAAAATTTTGTTAGCTGGTAAAACATTTATAAAAAACCATACATCCTATTTATTTCAGCTTAGCTGCAAGATAACTCTAAAACAATTTTAATTTTTGAATTAGAAAACATAAAATACTTTCAACCTTGGAGAAATGATCTGGCTTTTTTAAAGACAATGCTCTGTAAGAAAGCCTGCTCAGAAAATAACAACTTTTCCCATATTACCAAGTTCAACAGGTGCTTCCGATTTATAAAGCATTTGGAACCAATGCCAGGGAATGTTCAAAGGACTTCATCAGTATGCACCATAGCAAATCTAGAAACGATTCAAGCAGATTTCTTTAACTTTAAAAAAAATTGAAAAAAAAAATGAGGTCTTTTAAAATATGAGCCAGGATTCTGAACATCTTTTTTCCATACCGATCATCTCACTTTTAATGTGATAATATTTGGTCCCACAGAATTCTCTACAATTTATACAAACATATTTGTTTTCTTGGGACCACCATATTTTGACAACTGTTTTCAGCCAATGACTACCAACTTTAAGAGTATAATGATGAGCTTTTCTACCCAGTACAAGCATCCAAGACATTCTTTATACCCTTCCAGAGTAATCTTTATTATACTTAGATAAATTGGTCTCCTTGCTCAAAAACCTTCCTTGATTAAAGGGTCAAGTTCAAACTGCTTAGCTGGGAGGAGAAAACAAAGGGTTATGTAAACTGAAGAGGGTAAAGGTCACTACTGACAAAGGGGAATCAAAGAAGGCACCTGGAGGTGGTAGGTGGCATCTAACTCTCTGGTTTTTCAGTCTGCATAAGAATTCAGCTGGCAAAGGGGAAGAGGAAATCTATTTGAAAGACAGTGAGGTTATGATGAGCTGTATAGAGGTGGCAGAGTGTGGGGTATGCTTAGGGAGCAGAGTTGTCTATTTTGACTCTAGTGTCCACTTCCATTACTGAAGGGAAGTTATAAGAGAAGGCTGAAGAGGAAGGGTGAAATCAATTTGGGGAGGGCCTTGAATAAAGAGTTTAAACCCTATAGAAGGTTAGGGTTGCTTAGGGAGCACAGTTGCCTATTTTGACTGTAGTGTCCACTGTTCCATTACTGAAGGGAAGTTATAAGAGAAGGCTGGAGAGGAAGGGTGAAGTCAACTTGGAGAGGGCCTTGAATAAAGAGTTTAAACCCTATAGAAGGCAATAGGGAAGAGTGCCTGTCAATTAGGGAATGGACGAACAAATTTTGGCATATGAATGCAGTGAAATACTACTATGCCATAAAAAAGGATGATTTCAGAAAAACCTGTGAAGACAGAGGCAGAGCCAAAATCCTAAAGTAACAGGAAGAAGTACAGTGGGTTCCTCTTCCCAAACACATCCAGAAAATGAACCATAATGAATCCTTATCAGGAAATCCAAGAAAAAAAATCATAGTAAGTCATTTTTCCATTCTAGGTCAGCATTGGAAGACAGAGAAGTCTTTGAACATTGAGGATTGGGTCTGGCCAAGAGTGTGCCCTGAAGAGTTCTCTTCTAATGGGAGAGCCTGTGTATCAAGGCAAGAAGATCTAGCTTCAAGGGACCTCAGTTTGTGCAGGGTGCAGGAACAGGTGACAACTGGCAAATTTGTCACTCACTACCCAGTTCTGGGTGATTTCCAGCTGACTGATAATGGCTGAGTTCAGCAGCAGTCTGCTGGAGCTCCAAATAGGGCAAACCCACAGATGTATTGCTCAAACCCAAACCCAGGTCCAGAACTTGCAGAACTCAGATCAGGGAGGCAGCAATCAGACTTTGCCCTAGATCATACCACTTTAAGAGCTCTGAAAACTTGTAGGCACCAGCTTGAAGTATTTCTGAAATTCTGGAATAATACAATATTTAATACTCCAAGAAAACAGCAGCAGGACCAACCTAGACAGTCCCACCAGAAGTGTGCAGAGCCAAAGTCAGGAAAAAGGCTGGATGAATGAACAAAAAAAAAAATCATCCCATCATAAAAAGTGACCAGAAGGATAGGGATGTTCAAGATATAAACCAGAAGAGAATGACCCCAAAACATCTGTAATCAAAGCCTCAAAGAATATAAGAGCTAAACAAAGAGAGTAAAATGTTTTTATAAATGAAATGAGAATATTAGAGGAAAAAAATAGCCATGGAAAAAAAGATGGAAAATGGAATTAGCAGGTTAGAACAAGAAATAGAAAACATTTCCCAAGCAGCAAACCTTGAAAATTAGTTTTTTTAATTTTTTTTTTGCTTTTTGGAGGGGCAATTAGGGTTAAGTGACTTGCCCAAGGTCATATGGCTAGTTTTTGTGTTAAGTGTTTGAGACCTGATTTGAACTCAGGTCCTCCTGATTCCAGGGCCAATGCTCTATTCACTGTGCCACCTAGCTGACCCAAACTCTGAAAATGAGAATAAATCAAACAGAAGTTAATAATTCTACAAGCAAGAAAAATAATATTGAAGTAAAGTCAAAAGACAAGAAGAAAATAGAAAAAAAGTAAGGTATCTCATAGCAAAAATGCCTGATCTAGGAAACAGATTGAGGAGAGATAACTTAAGAATCATTGGACTACCCAAAAGCCACTACTAAAAGTAGATCTTAAACATCACATTTCAAGAAATCTTAAAAGAAAGCTACCTAAATTCCCTAGAATTAAATGACAAAATGTATAGAGAAATAATCCGTCAGTCACTTCCTAAACAAAATCTGCAAATGAAAAATCCCAGGAATTGAACCAAAATCCAGAGTTTCCAGGTCAAAGAAAAAATACTAAAAGTATCCAGAAAGAAGGAATTCAAGTACCAAGGAGTCACTGCCAGGATCATACCAGACTTAGCAGCCATCACTATAATGGAGCAGAGAGCTTAAAATATAATAATCCAGAAGGCAAAGAATATATAGGTTTACAGCCAAGAATAATTTACCAACAAAATTGAATATAATCCTGCAAGAGAAAAAATAGATCTTTAATGAAATAGAGGGCTTCCAAGCATTTCTGATGAAAAGACCAAAGCTGAATGGAAACTTGGAAGTACAGAGTCTAGAGAAATGTAAATTAAACACAAGAAAACAATCATAAGAGACTAAACAAGGATAAATTGTTTATGTTCTAATGAGGAAGATAATATGAAATCCTAACATGTGTCTCCTCGGAACTCCATCATCATCAGGGCTCATAGAAAGAGTCTAACTGGACAGAAGGCTTGGGATTGGTTCTATCACGTCTTGATGATCTTAAAAGAAGAGTGTAGGGGCGGCTAGGTGGTGCAGTAAATAGAGCACTGGCCTTGGAGTCAGGAGGACCTGAGTTCAAATCCAACCTCAAATACTTAACACTTACTAGCTGTATGACCTTGGGAAAGTCACTTAATCCCAATTGGCCTACCTTCCTCCAAAAAAAAAAAGAAGAAAGTAAAGGGAGGGGAGGAGGAATATATGTAGTAGCGGGAAGTAAAGGAAGGTTAGGGGAAATTATTTCATATATTTAGGGTATGCAAATTGTTGTTCGTTCTTTGATTTTGAAAAGGACTAATGACATCATGGGGTGATGTTTTTTTGAATTGGATTTAAGTGAGGTAGAGCTGCCCAAAGTCATCAGCCGAACTCTCTCTTCCAGAGTCATTAAAGTCCTGTGACAGGACAAAAGTCAGGACAACTGGCAATGGCCATGCAGTGGATAACCTTGGTGTCTTTGATGTCTGACCAAGCTCTAAGCCCTCCACAGTGCCTGCTTCATTTGCTTGCGTGGCCACTGGAACAAATTATTCTCATCTGTTCACTTCACTGGGGGAAGTCTTGACATGCTTGAGATAGACATCCCCTAACTCACTAATGGGTATGAGGCATGTATGCAAGTATGTATCTATACAAATAAGAATAACACTCTCATTTGAACTGGTCAAAGGAAGGAAGAAGGTGCACACACAGTTGGATCCAGAACAATAGTACAACATCGTAAAGACAAACAATTTTGAAAGATTTTAAAACTCTGATCAACACAATGACTGGCCACAATTCCAGAAGACCAATGGTGAAACATGTTACCTATGTCCTGATAAAGAGGTGATGGCTTCAAGATACATAAGATACATGCTACCTACATCCTCAAAGGGGTGATGGCCTCAAGATGCAAAATAATACAAATTTGGGGGTCATGGCCATCATGGGGATTTTGTTTTGTTTTCCTCTCTTTTTTTCCAGTGGGAGGAGTCAAAGGGACAGAAAATAGCTTTTTCTTAATTGGAAAAAAAAATTCAACTTTAAAAAGAAGGCAATAGGAGATCATGGGATATTTTTGAGCCGCAGAATGGAATCTCTGAATCTTAAAGTCATCTCTGGCAGTAGTAGGAAAGATGGGCGGATGGGAGGAGAGAATGCAGGGAGGGACACCTATCAATCCTTATCCCAGTACTATTCAGTACTTCTTTACACATGTCCTTTGCTCCAGTCAAAGTGGATTCATTTTTTTTTCTTTTTTGCTTTTTTTGGAGGGCAATTGGGGTTAAGTGACTTGCCCAAGGTCACACAGCTAGTTTTTGTGTTAAGTGTCTGAGGCCAGATTTGAATTCAGATCCTCCCGACTCCAG
The DNA here is from genome assembly GCA_011680675.1 of Gymnobelideus leadbeateri. Lineage (NCBI taxonomy): Eukaryota > Metazoa > Chordata > Mammalia > Diprotodontia > Petauridae > Gymnobelideus > Gymnobelideus leadbeateri. The sequence goes on along the minus strand of WOXC01008718.1, from coordinate 921,256 downwards.
GGCCAGTGCTGTATTCACTGTGCCACCTAGCTGTCCCTACCTTTTTTAAACCTTTTTTCTTTCATTTATTTATTGTTAATATTAATTTTAAAAGATTTTATTTCCATATTCTTTCCCTCCCTTCCACTCCTTTCCCGCCCATTGAGGAGGCAAGCACTACAATCTCAATTATACATGTGAAATCATGCAGCACGTATTTCCATATTAGCCATGTTGCAAAAACAAAACGAAATAATAAAAGCAGGAAACAGAAAGTGGAAAAAAAAAGCGTGCTTCAGTCTGCATTCAGAGATCACCAGTTCTTTTCATAATGGCTCCCAAAGGACGAAGTTTTAAATTTAAAACTTGGCTATATTAACATTTTTCTTGACTACTTTCTTCATACAATACAATACAATCTTTCTTTGTTGTTGTTGTTTAGTCACATCTAACTCATCGTGGCCCCATTTGGAGTTTTTTTGGCAAAGATACTACAATAGTTTGCCATTTCCTTCTCCAGCTCATTTTACAGAGGACACATGTCCACAATTAATCAATAAGCAGAACAAAATCTATGCCAAGTAATGAGGGGGGAAATGTAAGGAGAGCAAGTAATTAAGGAGCAGTAGCTACTGGGCTTAATATCATCCTCATTACAGATGACTTAGCATTGGGAAGACCTGAGTGTGAATCCTGCATTATATACTGACAAGCTCTGTGACCTGGGTAAGTTGTCTCAACTTTTCTCATCTGTAAAATGGGGACAATATAAGGACCTATGTGGCTGTTGTAAAGATCCAAGGAGACAATATATATATTTTGCAAAATTTAAAGTGCTATATGGGGGGCGGAGCCAAGATGGCGGAGTAGGAACAGCATTTCCAATGTGCTCTGCCCCACACAAATTTCAAATAATGTGAAAGGGGACTCCAAACAACTTCTGGAGCCACAGCACCCACAAAACTGCACAGAGAAGCTAACCTCCTGCTGAGGACAGCCCAGCAGCCCTGCAGGAAGCGGCCAGCGCAGCGCTTTGGAGAGCAGGCAGCACAGCACGCTGGGAACCGGCAGCGCAGTGTGCAGAGCCGAGCCAAGGTCTGAGGTTTTAGCCACAGGGCGGCCAGACCTTCAGCTGGCTGGAGGGACCCCAGAACACCAGCAATTGTGGCGATTCCAGAATTATCAGCACAGATATGCCTAGGACAAAGTGAGAGGTTAGTGCCCTATGGACTTTGGGACCAGTATTTGGGGAACTCGTCAGCTTCCTCCCCTGGGGGCGAAAAGCTGCTGAAGAAACAGCAGCGCAGAAGCCATTTTGCAGCGTCAGTAGTGGCTCTAGCTCCTGGTCTGCAAACTGTAGGGAGATCCAGCAATCAGTCTGGGGGTTAATCGCTCTTGCTTTAAACTGCCTTGATCTGGATTGTGGTCTGGGGGGGGGAAGTTTGGGGTGGGTATCCAATTTGCCAGAGTGGGTGGAGGCTTTACAGAGGCCACCCAACTGGTGGAAGTTGTGAAGACCCCACGTTTGGGCAGAAGCTCCCCTGTCTGGTGGCAGAGTCCTACTGTGGCAACAAGCCCAAAAATCAAGTAATTAAGTGGCAATATGCCTAGGCAAACAAAACAAAATAACCAGAAAAGTTCAACATTGGACTCCTATTTTAGGGGCAAAGAGGCTCAAAGCATGGAGGAGGACTGTGAGGTCAGAACTCCTGTACCAAAAGCCCCAAATGAAAATACAAGCTGGCTATAGGCCATAGAGGACCTTAAGAAGCAGATAAGAGAAGTGGGGGAAAATTTGGGAAGAGAAATGAAAAAGATGCAAGAAAAGTATGAAATGACAGTCAACAGCCTGACTGAGGAAAATAACACCTTAAAATAGACTAACTCAAATGGCAAAAGAGGCTCAGAAAGGCAATGAGGAGAAGAATGCCTTAAAAAGTCGAATTTGCCAGATGGAAAAAGAATCTCAAAAGCTCATTGAGGAGATTTCATTCCTTCAGAGTTAGACTGGAGCAAATGGAAGCTAGTGACTTTATGAGAAATCAAGATGCTGTTAAACAGATCCAAACAAATGAAAGAATAGAAGGCAATGTGAAATATCTCATGGGAAAAATCATTGACCTGGAAAATAGATCCAGGAGAGATAATTTAAAAATTATTGGACTACCTGAAAGCCATGATCAAAGAAAGAACCTAGAAATCATCCTTAAAAGAAATTCTCAAGGAAAATTGCCCTGATGTTTTAGACCCAGTGGGGGAAATAGAGGTTGAAAGAATCCACTGATCACCTCCTGAAAATGATCCCAAAAAGAAAACTCCTAGGAATATTATAGCCAGGCTCCAGAACTCCCAGATCAAAGAGAAAATACTACAAGCAGCCAGGAAGAAACAATTTCAATATTGTGGAAACACAATCAGAATGGCACAGGACCTGGCAGCTTCTACATTGAGGGATAGAAGGGCATGGAATATGATATTCCAGAGGGAAAAAGAGCTGGGATTGAAGCCAAGGGTCACCTACCCAGCAAAACTGAGTATCTTTTTTCAGGGGAAAATATGGTCATTCAGTGGAATAGAGGACTTTCAAGCATTCTTGATGAAAAAACCAGAGTTGAATAGAAAATTTGATATTCAGACGCAAGAAGCAAGAGATGCTTGAGAAGGTAATCAAGGAAAAGAAATCAAAAGGAACTTATCAAAGTTGGACTATTTACATTCCTACATGGAAAAACAATAACTGTGTTTGATGAAACCTCTCTCATTATGAAAATAACTGAAGAAGGGTACATGGCATATGTTCACAGGTATACATGGATAGAGGGCACAGGTTGAATTTGATGGGAAGGGATGATTCTTTTTTTTTTTGGAGGGCAATTGGGGTTGGGTGACTTGCCCAGCGTCACGTGGCTGGGTTTTTGTTTGTGTGTTGGGTGTCTGGGGCCGGGTCTGAGCTTGGGTCCTTCTGACTCCAGGCCCAGCACTCTGCTCGCTGTGCCAGCTAGCCGCCCCAAGGAAGGGATGATTCTTAAGGGGTGAAGTCAAGAGGTGAGAGAGGAAAGTGGCAAGAGGAGATGGAGAGAGACAGGGTAGGGTAAACTATCTCATGTAGAAGAGGCAAGGGGAAGTAGTTGCAGGGGAGGGGAAGAACAGGAAGGCAAAAAGGCAAAAGCATATTCTCATTGAAGTTGGCTCAAGGAGAGAATCACATACATACTAAATGGGATATCTTACCCTCACTCACTCTCCTGAGTAGTGGAAAGGAGGATGAGAGGGGGGATGATGGAGGGGAGGGCATTCTGGGGGGAGGGGAGATTAGAAGGACCCACTATCAAAGAGGGACAGGATCAAAGTAGGGAATGGATCAGGTGGGAGGTGAGACGGGTGAGAGGGAAATATAAGCAGTCTTTTACAATATATCTACTATGGTAATGTTTTGCACAGCTATACATGTACAACACATACTGAATTGCTTATCTTCTCAGAGGGAGTGGGTGACAAGGGAGGAAGGGAATGGATCTGAAAATCGAAGTTTTAAAATTAAATGTTTCATAAGATGTCCAGGCAGTGGGGCTCAGAAATTCACCTTGCCCTAATGGCAAAGTCAAAGGGGGTATGGGAGAAGATATGGGAGAGAGCAGATTGGATGAGGGGATATCTGGTGGGACTGCTATTCTGGGGTGGTGGGTAGGGAAAAAATGGGGGAAAAATGTAACTCATAATCTGGTGGAAATGAATGATGTAAACCAGAAGTTAATAAAGCATTTGTTTAATTAAAAAAAAATAAAGTAATACCAGAAAGTAAAAAAAAAATAAAAAAATAAAGTGCTCTATGAATGTTAACAAGTATGGTTTCGTTGACATTCTCGTCTTCTTTTGTATCAATCTCATTTCCCATCTATTCTCCAATACGCCCACAGTAGCTCTCCCCTATTACAACTAAGGATAGTCAAAAATCAACTTCACATATTGGTCACGTCTCATTCTGTACAAATGGTCCCAACAGCTCAAGTTAGGAAACGTGCTTCATTGGTCTTCCAGAGCTGTTATTGGTCATTGCACCAATCAGAATTCTGAAGTCTTTCAAAGTTTAACAGGTAACCTTTCCTGACTACTTCAGGCTCCATGACAGTCCTCTTCTTTGTCCTGGGAATCTAGGGCCCTGGTTTGACTCCCAGTTGCAACCTGTGCTCTAATTGCCCCAGTAAGACAAGATACAGGCTAAGACAGAACTTGGGCTGAGATTGGTCTCCCCCACCCCCAGTCACCTCAAGCCCCCAATCTCTCACCCTTCTATCCAGTGGGGCCCAACTTCCCCAAAATAGCTTCCAGCTCAGAAACTGTCTTGATAATCAGTGACTGAGAGCTCCATGAGCAATATCTCTCCCAGCAACTGCTGATAGGAAAGTGTTGGGGAATGACAGCTGTCAACACTCTGCCGCCAGCCCCCTCAGGCTTTCCTAGTCTCAGGTCCCAAGCCCCCAACCCAGCCCAAGTCTCCAACCCCTCACATCTCAGTATCTCTAATGAGCCCCCAGATCCCAGATCCAAGTGAGGCCTTTAGCAGTGACTCCTTTTAGCATCCACCCATCTCCAAGTGTCCAGGTCCCCAGACCTCAGCCTCTAGCCCATTTGACTTGCAGCCTCTGGCTCCTAACTGGACACCTGGCAGCCAGACACCAGTTTTTGATACTTTAGTCTTAAGAACCCAACTTTGAACCCTGAGCATCCAGATATGAACTTCTAGTCTCCCAGTCCTGAAACTCCTGCCTCCAATGCTGAATCCCTAGTCCTTAACTCACCCGAGCCTGGAACCTGCCTGTAGACCCTGAACCTGTACTTTCTCAAATTCTTCATCCCTCAGCCTTCAGGCCTTGACCTGCAAGATCCCAGCAACATAGCCCCTAGCTCAGGCCATGGTCTTGACCAAACCTGGGCCTCAGGATGCTCTTTTGTGGTTTTGTGCAATTGGCCCCACCTAGGAGCCCTGGCAACCTCAGACCAGGAGAATGAGTGAACTGTGGGTGTCTTGCCAGTCCACTGGTCCTCTTTCTAGCACCTTCACCAGGCTCCTGGGGAAAGCCAGTTAGTCAACAAGCATTTATTAAGCACTTAATATATTCAAGGCACTGTGCCAAAAAATGGGCATACAAAGAAAGTCAAAAACAGCCCCTGCCTTTGAGGAGGGAGACGACATACCACCAACTATGTACAAGCAAGGTGTGTAAAGAATAAACTGGAGGTGATCTTAAAGAGAAGTCACTAGCATTAAGGGGGATCAGGAAAGGCTTCTCACACAAAATGGGATTTTAGCCGGGACTTGTAGGAAGCCAGGAGATGAAGGTAGGCAGGGAGAGGATTCAAGCTATGGAAGACAGCCCGGGCAAATGCAATGAGGTGGCAGGTTTGGTTTATCATGTGAAGAGCAGCAAAGAAGCTGGTGCTGCTGGATCTCAGAATACGTGTAAATAGTGTGAAGTGTACAAAGACTGGAAAGGTAGGAGGGCTCAGGTTGTGAAGCCAGAGGAAGTCAAGAGGGAGCTCTGGAGGCAGAGCCCTTTTCAGGGCTGCTCCCCCACCTATGAGGGTGCAAGAGAGTGAGGAGTTGAGGATGAGACCTAATTTTCAAGCCTGTGTGACTGGGAGGATGGTGGTGCCCTTGACAGAAATAAAGAAGTTAGGTAGGGGGAAGGTTTGTATGACAGGGAAGATGATGGAGGCAACTCTTCTACGGTCTTTTTTTGAAGTCTTCTGAGACAGCAGTGACTTACATGATATTGGTAGGCATCAAAGAGAGCAAAGCGATCTCAGGTCCACTTCTCCTTCATCAGACAGGCTTGAATACCACCACATTATTTCCTATCCTAACCCAGGTGTGGGGAACCTGTGACCTCGAGGTCACATGTGGCCCTCTAGGTCCTCAAGCGCAGCCCTTTGACTGAATCCAAACTTCATAGAACAAATCCCTTTAATAAAAGGATCTGTTCTGTAAAACTTGGACTCAGTCAAAAGGCCCCACCCAAGGACCTAGAAGGCCTTGAGGCCAAAGGTTCCCCACTCCTGCCCTAACCTGTAACCTCAATCTAAACTCTGAGAGAATCCACTTCTTGTTACAGTCTTCTTGCTCTGGGTTTTGTACTTTATGCTCAATAATTTTGTGGAATGGATGAATAATGGATGGATGGAAGAATGGATAGACAAGTTAATGGATTAATTAATGGATAGAAGAAGGAGGAATTGGTGTTACTTTATAGATGGATGATGAATGATCTGATAGATAGGTACAATTCAACAAAATTATCTTCCTAATCCATAAATCTGAACCTATTACACTATGATAAGAGAATTTCTGGCTTAACTTTCTTAAGTGCCAGTTACTTAAAATGAGCAGACCACATAACGAGCCAGAGCTTGCAAAATCAAGTTAAGATATCAACTATAGCTCCAGTGTTTACCAGCTAGCTTCCTTTATCTGATACAGATCTTGCCTTTCTGCCATCTGTTCTTTGGGCTGTAAATCATCATCTTTATTAACCCTTTGAAATTCCATTGTACCCAGCTTGCTTCTGCTATATAAGGTTGCTAAAACTGCTGCACAGGCTAGATGATTCTTGTATACAATGAGTCTATGTTCTTCGCATGATAAGCCAGTTTTCTCCCTATTTCTGCCTTGTTGACTGTAGAGTTGGCTGCTATTCCTATCCTCAGACAATTTTTGTCTTGTTCCCGAATCTTAGAAGTTCTCTACTACGTTTAGAATCAAAATACAACTTCTCAGTTTGCCATTGGAGAGCTCTCACAATCTTTTTCTGATCTGCCTTTTTACATTCACGTTACTCCCCTTCATGCATTTTGACCCTAATCTGGTTTATGTGTTGTTCCCTGAATTAAGTTTCAGTGTGCATAGTGAGCCCACTTGCCATTTATCAAATTTGGTGTTCTCTCTTTTGATTTTGGAAAGGCTGCTCCTTTCCCCACTTCCCCTGCTCAACCTTCATACATTCCTTCTTCACCTTAGGATCCCTGGTTTCACCTTAGTCACAGATTTCTATAGCCTTTCCCTGATACCTCTGGTTGTTAATACTCTTTCCATCCTCAAAATTATCTTGAGCTTACTTATCTGTGCACCCGATGACTTCATCCCTCCCTTCTTTCCCTGTAGACTGTAAGTTAATTGATGGCAGGGAAGATTTTTCATTTGCCTTTATATTCTCAGCACAATTCTCAGTGCCCAAGATATTTAAGCACTAAATAAATTTTTGTTTAATTGAATTGAATGTACAGACAAATTTATGGACAGATGAATGAATGAACAGGTGAAAGGACCAGTAAGTGTATAGGTGGCTCAATGGACAAATGAACTCAAAGGTGGGTGAATGGATGAGCATAGAGACAGATGGATGGAGGGACAGATGGAGGAACAAAACTACACTCTCCAGGCTGTTGCATGCCCTACACTTCCCACTCCCTCCCTTCATCAGATCTTTTCGCTTTCTTCAGTTCTCCAGTCTTAATGTTATCATCATCCCTACTCACTCTGGTCTTCTTTGTGTATATTTTGAAATACTTGTGTGTTTCCATCTTGGCTCCCCTGATAGCTGCCTTGAAGGCAGAACTATTTTATCTTTATCTTGGTTTCTCCAGAGCCTAGTATCACCCAGCACATAGTAGGCACTAAATAAATGCTTGGTGATTGCTGACATATTTGTTGATACATTCATGGTCAGTTATCTCCTCTAGGGGACTTTAGTCCCAGCCCACCTTTCTCTTTGCTTAGATCCAAGATTGAGAACCTAAGAGGCTGGGTGGTATATTGGAAAGAGTGCTGGATTTGGAACAAGAAGACCTTGAAGTGGGATTTGAGGAAAGGTTTAAAAAGTATAAGTTTTTAGGAAAAGAATGGAGAAAGAAAAGGGAGAGGGAACACTGAAGGTGTAACTGAGATGGAGTTTCAGCTCAAGGGAACTGAGTAAGATATTCACCCTGCAGAACCAAGGAGGAAAAAAATCAATGAGGAAACTTCTATGGGAAGAATTCAGAAGGTATTTTCCACATTAGGATTTGGGTGATTTTGAGGATAGCAATTCTCTCCTATTAAGGCTAAGAGGAATGAATCGGGGACCCAGGCAGATAAGGACTCTTTCTCTTTAGGGAACTGGGAATCAAAGAGGGGGCTAAACTCAAATCTGGGGGCAGAAGGAAGATGAAATAGCAAGAAAGAACAATGACTCCAAGAATGTGGTAGGCATGTACTTCTAGGAAACTGAAGAGAGAAAGACAGGTCCCAGACAAAAAAACATGAAAAGTAACACTTTTTGTGGCACTAAAGAATTATAAACAAGATAGATGCACATTGATTGGAAAATGGCTAAACAAATTATAGTACATAAATATAATAGAATATTATTGTGCCATAAGAAATGACAAATATGAAGAACTTAGATAGACATGAGAAGATTTATATGAATTGGAACAGAATGAAGTAAGTAGAACCAGGAAAATAGAATATATAATGACTGCAGCAACATAAATGGAAAGAATAAGAAAACACAAAATTAAACTCTATGAGTTTTAGTTTCTCCATCTATAAAAAGAAGGGGTTGAACTATATATACACACACATTACCTCTCAATTTTCTTTCAGTTCTTAGTTCTATGATCCTAAGTTACTGAGGAGGTGGAGATCTGTATCAATGGAGTGAGTTTCCACATTGAGAGTTAACCATACCAATAAATCACAGATTCAGAATCCTTCCCTCTCCTCCCCCTCAATCTAGCAACTTGTGACTATTAATTTACTTGGGCTTTTAGTATAATTAAATTTAAAATTTTAATCTAATTTCATTTGGGTCCCATGAAGCCATGCTTTTTCTTTGTAATTCCTGACTCACCAGGTCCAATTTCCTTCATAGTATTGCCAGTTGAGCCTGAGGTCTCTGTGTGGGGCCTTTCCTAGAAGGGAGGGGAGACAGGAGGGAGCATAGGAAGGGGGCCAGTGGTCTAGGAGAAGAGTTAGGGAGTTTCCACCTCTTACTATTTCTTTTTCTGTCTCAGTTCTGTCATTGACTTTCTGGTTGACTCTTGGCTAGTCCCCTTCCTCTGGCTCATGGTTTTCCTATGTATGGAATGAAGGGAATGGACGGTGTAATACCTAAGGCCTCTACAAACTCTAGTGTTCACTAGTTTCATGTTTTCCTTTCTCAGTCAATCCATAAACATGTATTAAGCACTTGAAAGGTTCCTAGTGTTATGCTGGGATATCCCCACCTCTCCCTGTGTTTTTGTAGCCCTTTCTCAGGCCCTGCCTCTACCTGCGTTTCTCTGCCTCTCTGTCGCTGTGATGCTAGTGTTTTGGTGTGTACGTGATTCTGCACCCTACACCCCTTGGTGTGTCTCTGTCTCTGTGTCTCCATGTCTCTGTTTCTGTTTCTGTCTCTATAGTTCTATCCCTGTTTGTTTCTCTGTGTCTATGTCTTCATGTTTTTCAATCTCTGTATTTCAGTCTCTAAGTATCTCTCTCTATTACAATCTCTCAGTGTCTCTGTATCTCTATATTTCAGTCTCTCAGTATCTCTGTCTCTGTATCTCAGTCTCTCTTTCAGTGTCTCTATATCTGTCTCTCAGTGTTTCTGTCTCTGTACGTCAGTATCTCTGTGTCTCTATCTCTATATATCAGTCTCTCAGTGTCTCTCCCTGTCTCTGTATCTCAGTCTCTCAGTGTCTCTCCCTGTCTCTGTATCTCAGTCTCTCAGTGTCTCTCCCTGTCTCTGTATCTCAGTGTCTCTCCCTGTCTCTGTATTTCAGTCTCTCAGTGTCTCTCTCTGGCTTTGTGCTCCCCTGACAATAGGAGGTAAAAATAGCCCCTGGGCGGTGCTGGCTGGGATGGAGATAAAAGGGAGTTTGCCTTTTGTGTCCTGTGGCCAGGATGGGGGGGTCGCTGGGCCTGCGCCGACACATGGGGATTGCTGACATAGCTCCCCTGCTGACCTTGACAGGGCTGATAAAAGAGGCTGAGCGGCCCCAGGCCTTCACTTCGGGTGCTGAGGTTGGTGATACAGGGTGGGGGAGTGCAAGCTGGGCTTGAGTGTGCTGGGACTCTAACTATGTGTGCAGCTATTGACACTTGGCTGTATGTGGGAGAGGGTGGCTCTGTGGGTATGTCTGTGAGAGGCTGTATGTTAGACTATGGCTGAGTGTGCAGGATAGAAGACAGTGAGTGGCTATGAGTTTGAGTGGGCAAGTCCACTTCTCTGTGAGTGGGTCTGAGCATGGATGCTGTGTGCTAAATTGGTAGGTTTGCTGTGCCTGTATCTATGAGTGAGTGTGGAGGAGGAGGGAGGACTGGGCTGTTATCCTGCCCCTGACCGGGACCTTTGGGTTGACTTCTAACCTGAGGGAGACTGGAGGAATGATTCCATGAAGCTCCAAGGCCTGCATTTCTCCATACTCCAGGGCTCTTTACACACTGACTTGCCCTCGACTGGCCTGGTGCTTCCTTGTTGACTCTTCCTTTTTTTCTGTCTTCTCCCCACGGGGCTCCCCAGATTCTCCTACTGTTCCTCATTTCTGGTCGTCACCTCTGCCACCTCTGCCACCATGATGGACCTGAGTGAGTTGGGGGAAGCTGCAGCCTACCTGAGAAAGAGCTACCAGGAGATGGTGAAGGTGCACACCGTGCTGGGCGATGGTGAGAGAGGGCCTGGGATTTGGGGACATAGGCACAGACACAGATGGTAGACACCAGCATGGGCAGCCAGGAGTCACAGGGGCATGGGAGTGTGGAGACCATGGCTCAGACCAAGGCCAATGCTTCACAACTCAATAATAATAGGGATTATTAGAATAGCAGCTCATATAGCACCTTAAGGTTTACAAACTACTTTCCATTTATTATTTCATCTGATCCTTATGATCCTTGTGAAGTAGGTGCATTCCATTTTATGAATAAGGAAACTGAGGCCAAGATGGGTTAAGTGCCTTGAAAAATCTCACACAGCAAGTATCTGAGGCCAGATCCAAACTCGGTGTTTCTGACTCCCAGGCCCACATTCTTATTTCCTGGAGCCACATAGTAAATTCCATCAGTAAATTCAATAGACATTTATTAAGCACAAACACAGGGTGTGTGTGCAGAGAACCCTGTGGCCTTTGGCTGAGATGTGGTTCCTGCCCTCATGGAGCTCACAGTAGCAGGATAAGGCACATTCACAGATACTGAACTATAAAACCAATATAACATGATAAGCCCATTAGAGGTGTGAAATGAGGGGCTTTGGGCAGTGATCTGAGGGGAGGAAGGTTGAGAGTGTAAGGGGAAGAGTTGGTGCTTGAGTGAGTTGTATTTTAAAGGATGAGTAGGAATCCAACCAGCCAAGAGGGGGAGGGAGGACATTCCAGGCATAGAGAACAGTTTGAACAAAGGTGGAGACACGGGCAGAGTGATGTGAACACAAGGGCAAAGGGGCTGTGGGCCAAAGGCCCTGGAGAGTCATAGACATGACAAGCCTAGCCCCTAGATGGCTAGGGGAGGCCACCCCAGTTAAACCCCTAGGGCTGTGAGGGGCACAAGCTGGAACCAGGAGAGAAGGCGTTGCCTCGGTGTGTGCTTGCCTCTCTTTGTCTCTCTATACTGATATTTACAGAGAGGAATATTATTAACACCCTCATTCCAAGGTGACTAAATTGAGTCTCAAAGGGAACTTGTCCAAAAACATCCCATGAGTTAGTGACTGAGCTGAAGTCAGAATCCAGGTTTCCCTGCACTTAGATACCCCTTGTGTATACAGGAAAGTCACATACCTGTCATTTATGGCTGGTGGGGAGGGAAATGAGGAGCCTCAGGGCTGAGGGTGGGAGGAGGCCCAGTGTTTAGGAGGATAGCATTGTTGGAGGGGCAATAGAAGGTCTCCAGAGGTGGGGAGATCAGAGAGAGCTGTGGAGTTTTCTCATACCCTCTCCTTGGAAGTTTCTGAACCTCAATTAGAGGTCCCCCTCTCCCTAATCCTAACCTTCTTATTTCCCCTCTTCTAGGGAAGAAATGGGTCTGGGTCCCAGATGAGCAGGAAGCCTATCTGGAGGCAGAGGTCAAGGAGATCAAGGCAGGCCGAGTCACTGTGGAGACCAAAGACCAGAAGGTAAGAGCCCTTGGATTCTGCTGTCCCAGAACTTGTTCTTCACCTGAAAACCCTTGACATTGCTGGCCTCTTCTGCTCTGACAACTCTGAGACCCTCAGTTTGCCTGGATCCAGGCCTATAATCCTAAAACACACTGTATTCCCTACCCCAAGGAACCAGGATTCAAGGGGAAACAGCTTCCCAAGCCCCTTCCCCATTGGACCCTTATTCCCATCCAGACAGATAAGACAGGGCAGACACTGTAATGAAGAGATAGTAAGGTACAGGAGACAATGAATAGGACCTGTGTGACTAGGTACAAGACAGTTAGCCTCTTTGGGCCTCAGTTTCTTCACTTGCAAAATGAGGGGGTTGAATTAGGTGGCCTATAGGAAGCAATGGAAGGAAGGGGAGAACAGGATTAACCCAATGTACTTCCCCATGGGAATATTGGCCATCTAGCCATGATTATGATGGAGACCTGATTGGGAAAAAAAATTCATTTGAAAAAGAGGTTGGGGGAGAGAGCTAATTTGATCACAAGTTCAGTATGAATCACATGTGCAGAGGCAACCACTGAAAGCTAGTGGGCTCTAAGGCTGTGTCTAGTGTCCAAAGTGAGGAAGGGGATGGTCCTTCCATGCACTCTTGTAGGATCATTTTGATTCAGTTAAATATCTCTGAGGGGGCTCAGGGGAGAGAACACTGGGCCTTGAGCCAGGAAGGCTTAAATTTAAGACCTATTTACAACTTGGCAGCTGTATGACCCTGGGAAAGTCACTTGATCTTACTCACCCTCAGTTTCCACATTTGTAAAATGAGGGAATTGGATTCAACGGGCTCTAAGGTCCTTTCTAGGTCTAAAATCTGTGATCTTATGGCCTATTCTCCTAAGTGCTAAGGGTACCTAGAATACAGAGATGGAAGAAAATGTCACCAGGGAGCTCACTGTTTAGAATAAGTGGGAGATGCATATGTAAATGAGAGGCAGGGTACAGCAGTAGATAGAAAGCTAGCCTAGGTACAGGCCCTACCACTGACATCCTGGTTGTGTGACCCCTGATAGAGCACTCAGACTCTCTAAGAATATAAATTGTGGAGAAGGTAGGGAGCTGCACTGGGGAGGAATGTCCTCACGTGAAAGCTCTCCATACCAATGAAATTGCAGGTCTTATCCCTATCTCCTATAGATACATAAGTATAGGTATAATATAGATATTAAACAGGGTAAGTGACATCATGATTAATTGCTTCTATTTCTGTAGAACTTTCAGTTAGAATATAAGCTCTTCGAGATCAGGGACAAATTTATTTCTGTCTTTGTAGTCCCATTACATAGTAAAATACTTAATAAATAATTTTGGATTTAATTAAATCATTGAATTGACAGAGTGCTTTCTTCACATCTTTGGGAGAAAATAGGACTGTTATTATATCTGTTTTAAATATAAGGAAAATGAGGTCCAGAGACTTGTAAAAGTTACACAATTAGTTTGCGAAAACCCAGTTTTCCCATCTACAAGTCCCCCAGGTTTTCCATTGTACTACAATTAAGTGAACTGAAGGTCAGATAGAGAAGCCTAAGAGATGTGGAGAACGGAGAGGAGGGATCACAGAAGGCTTCGTGGAAGAGGTGGCACTTGATCTGGGCAGTGAATGATAGATGCATTTCAGGAGGTAGAGATGGACAAGGGAGGAGGGATTCAGTCCAGGCATGAGCAAAGGCTCCCTCCCTTCTTAAATTATCCTTCATTTACTTATGTTTTCAGGCTCTATCCCTCAGGAGGATGTAAGATTCTTGAAAGCAGGAACTCTGTCTCAGTTTTGCATTTGTATACCCAGCATCTAGCATGGTCCCTGGCACATGGCATGTGTGTGGTATTTGTTGAAATGAATTGAATGGAACTTGACACTGCACAAGGGTCAGTTAAGGAAATGGGGAAGGTTAATCTGGAGAAGAGAAGAGCCATGATGGATATTATGAAGTGCCCTGGTGTAGGGCACTGGACTTCAAGTCATGAGGACCTGGGTTCGAATCCTGATTCAGACACTTATTAGCTATGTGACTCAGGACAAGTTACAACTTGCCTCTGCCTCAATTTTCTTATATGTTAAGAAAAAGGAGAGGAGGAGTTGAACTCAAAGGCCTTTAAAGTTCCTTTTAGTCTTAAATCTTTGATTCTATGATAGCTTTTATCAAATATCTGACAGGGAGGAAGGCAAACAAGTATTTATTAAGCACCAACTATGTGCCAGGCACTGTATTAAGCACTTTACAAATATCATCTCATTTGATCCTCAGAACCACCTGGGAGGTTGGTGCTGCTATTAACCCCATTTTACAGTGAGAAAACTGAGGCAGACAGGTTAAGTGACTTGCCCAGGGTCACATTGCTAATAAGCATCTGAAAACTCAGGTCTTCCTTACTCGAGGGACTTGTTCCATTTGGTTTCAGAAGGCAATGCTAGATGAGATGGGGCAAAGTCCCCAGGAGGCAGATTTCAGTTCAGTAGAATTTTTAAAAAAATTTTTAAATTAAATTGATTTGTTTATTTACTTTTAATTTACAACATTCAGTTCCACAGTCCCTTGAGTTTTAAATTTTCTCTCCCCCCCTCTCCCCTGCCCATAATTGCAGCATGCACTCGAATATAGGATCTACAAATATCTTCACATTAATCATTAGTCAGTTTGTAAAGGAGGATTATAATTGATGGAATGATTAGCAGGAAAGAGGAAACACAACAAGAAACACAGCGAGTAGTTTGTCTCAACCTGCACTCAGACTCCGCATCTCTCTCTCTGGATGTGGACCTCTTTTTCGATCATGAGCCTTTTGGAGTTGGAAGAAAAGACTTTCTAACAGTTGGGGAGAGCAGTCCAGTCATTGAATAGCTGGCTTTGGGAGGTAGTGATTCCTTGTCACTGAAGGTCTTCAGGCAGAAGCTGGATGATTCCCTGTCTGGGATTTTGTAGCAGGGATTCCTAAACTGGGGTGGGTGGGGGCAGGCTGGATGAGGTCCCTTCCATCTCTGACCTTCTATCCTCCCCTGTCCTTCTTTCCAGAATAGTAGCCCTGCCCTCCCCACCTTTGCACCCCTCTCCTTCTCAGGACTGATCAGCTGGGTCAGGTTGGACACTCCCCTTGGTCTCCCTGAGGGGCCCTGGTTGCCTGGGAGGGGTCCTAGAGGCTGGGGCCAGAGGGAAGGGTTCTGAGCCCCCCTGGGTGATAGCCTCCGCTTCCCTTACAGATCCTCACTATACGTGAAGCTGACATGCAGTCCATGAACCCGCCTCGTTTTGACCTGCTGGAGGACATGTCCATGATGACTCACCTCAACGAAGCCTCAGTCCTACACAACCTTCGTCAACGCTATGCCCACTGGATGATCTATGTGAGTCCCTGAAGATCAAGGCTGGGGAGGGCATCCAGGGGACCTGTGGGAGCCTATGGCAGGGGAACCCTATGCTTCAGAGAACACCCCCAGCTCCCTCAGTAGAGGGAATTTCAGACCTCTAGAGGCGTCTAGGGCAGCACCTGATAACTGATCATATAACAAGTATTTTTAAAGCACCCTACTGTGGACTGGGCCCTGTGCCCCATACTAGGGATCAAAAGGCAAAAATGACATGGCTCCTGCCCTCCAAGGGAGGGACATAGGGTGGGGATAGGCTGGAGGAGAGGGGGAAGGGGCAACAGCATATACACAAATGAGTAAATGCATAAGATCTATAAAGAGGTACAAAATAATTTTGGGGAGCGGATTCAGGAGGAGTCACCAGCAGCTGCGGATGATGGGGAAGGTGCTTCATGCTAGCCAGTGTTTGAGTTGAGTCTCCATAGAAGTCAGGGATTCTGAGTGGGAGATGGGAAGGGAGAGCATTCCAGGAGCAGGGACAGCAAAGGAACCAAGAAAGGGCACGGAGTGTGGGGATGGGTGAGAACATGTGAAGACCCCGGAGAGGTGGCAGCCATGGAATTCTGAGCAGGGGTTTGTCTCTCCTACAGACTTATTCAGGCCTGTTCTGCGTCACCATCAATCCCTACAAGTGGCTTCCTGTCTACACTGCAACTGTAGTGGCTGCCTACAAGGGCAAGCGCCGCTCGGAGGCACCGCCCCATATCTACTCTGTGGCAGACAATGCCTACCACTCCATGCTGCAGAGTGAGGGGCTAACCGGGACCCAGACCCCTAATATGAGACTCCCTCCTCTAGCAGGCTGGCTCCCCTAAAAACTACAGGGCTGCCCAGGACCTGGGGCTAGGCTGAGCTTGTAGGGTGGGGGGCAGGTATTGTGGTAGGGGCTGAGACTCACATCTCACCCTCTTCCCCTACAGATAGAGAAAACCAGTCCATGCTTATCACGTAAGTACCCAACGTGGGGAGGGGATGGGAGGCTGGGGAAGGGGCTGGGGGTCCAGCCTAGGGCCAGGGAGATGATGAGGCTATCTCCCCTCACCCCATCCTCTCTAGATTACTGACTTAGAACTTGGGTTTCAGGATCCCCCAAAGCTCCAGACAGATGGCAGGACACCATGGCACTAGACCGGGATTAGGAGTTCAAAGCCCCCAGGGGCTTCAGAGACACCCTGTCCCTGATATTTCCCCCCATCACACACACTCACACACACACACACACACACACACACACACACACACACACACACAGCTCTAAGCCGGCCCCTGAGCAAGAGTAAACCTATATTGTTCCTCTAGGGAGGCCCTCCCTTTCTGCCTCAAGAGTTCATTCCTCTAGTTCCCATGGAGAGGTGGGAGGAGGGGACCTGACCCTTGTTTCCCCCACAAGGCCAAGACTTTCCTTGGGGATCCCAGGGCAGGAAGCCATGGAGCCAGGGGTGGGGAATGTACAGGGGAGGACTAGGGAAGAGGGGGCCTCAAAGGGGTGGGAGAAGCCTTCCAATGGACACTGACTGGCTTTTCTGTCACCCAAGCGGAGAGTCAGGAGCCGGTAAGACCGTTAACACCAAGCGGGTCATTCAATATTTTGCCATCGTCGCTGCCCTGGGAGAGGGGCCGGGCAAGAAAGCCGTAAGACCTGCCCTGTTTTGGCTTCGGCTTGTTCCCTTTCTTTTCTTCCTCCTTTTCCCCTTTTTCCTATTTTCCCTTCTGGGGCCTCTCAGCCCTGGCCCTGCCTGAGCCTCCTCCCCCAGGGAGGCAAGACTCTGGCCTGAGCAAGGCTTGACCAGCCCAGTGCCCTGTGTCCAGAGCTCTGGGGTTCCCTCTACTCCTTCTTCCCAGGACCTCTGCCCTTTATTGAATGATGCCCACCCTCCCACAGGCCTCTTCTAGTCCTGTCCAGTCCCATTTCCAACTGTTGAGCCTTGCTCTCTGGGGGCTTTTCGGTTTTGTGGTGGTTTTTTTTTTTCTTGTGCTTTTGACATCATCTTTTTTCCCTCTTTATTTGATCACCTTTCCCTTTTCATGTCTGATCTCCCTGTTTGGGGTGTTTTTTTCTTCTACTTTTTTTTGTCTCTCCCTCTTTTAAACCTTTCCTTTTTCTACCTCCTACTTTCTCCTGAGTGGCCAGTGGAAATGAGACAACATAAAGAAAGGTAGTCTGGGAGCTTTGGGCTAGCAGGGAAGAACAGCGGCCTATGTGGGCAAAATTAGGAAAAACAAAGGGGAACAGTTTTAGATCCCACAAGAGAAGAACAGGAATAAGGGGCTTTGAAGGGGGTGAAGGGGAGTGATCAGGGCCATAACCCCTTTCTCTTCACTATGAAATCTTGGAAGCTGCTTTGGTAAGACTCTCAGCAATCATTTAGTCCAAGCTATATCTTAGAAATGAGTCATCTGAACTTCCACTTAAAAATCTCCACTGATGAGAAGCCCACTACTCCAAAAGGAAGCCAATTCCACTTTTCCACAGATGGACAGACAGACTCATAACTAAGCAAGGCTGCTGGGTTTTTGCCCAAGGTACTAAAATCTGGAGGGGGATGTTAGCATTTGAGAAACAGTGAAAGAAGCAACCAGGTTTAGATCTCATTAGCAAGAATAATTAGTTAAAATTGGAATAAGTCACTCAATCAATGAGCATTTATTGTATCTGTCTAGTAGGTGATAGGCATTAGGCTGGATGACTAGATACAGAGACAAAAATGAAATAATCCCTACACTCAAAAGAGTTCACAGATGATGAGGGGAGACAAGTGCAGAATAATATCCAGAATAAATACGAAGTAATTAGGAAGGGAGGGCACTAGTGGCTTCAGGCATCTGGAAAGGTTTAATGAAGAAAAGGCACATCATTGGTGTCTTGAAGGGAGGAAGGGATTCTATTAGGGGAAGGTGGGGAAGGAGCACATTTCAGGTATGGGGAATGACTAATGCATTAACAAAGGGATGGACTATACTGTACCCTACATGAAAAATGCAAAGGCCAGTGTGACTGACCCTCAGGGTGCTTAAGAAACATCGAGTATAATGAGCCTGGAAAGATAAGTCAGGGGCAGGTTGAAAAGGTAGGAAGAACTAGTAGAAGCAACAACAAGCCCCTGGAGTTCATTGAGTGGAGAGAATGAGGGATGTTGTCAGATCTGCACTTAAGGAAAGCCATGTTGGCAGAGTGTGGAGGATAGATGGGAATGAGGAGGGGCTTGAGACAGAGAGATCTAATGCTAAACTGATCCAAGGGAGAGGTGATGAGTAGCTGAATTAGGGTGATGGCTGTTTGAAGTGAGAGAAGCAGCCAAAGAGAGATGTGGTAGAGTTAGACACAGTAAGATCTGAAAACTGATTAGATGTGTGGGGTGGGACAATGGGAGGAGTATCAGATAAGGCCAAGGTTACAAACCTGGGATATTGAAAGAATGGTGGCACTTTCAACAGAAGTAGGGGAGTTTGGTAGATGATCAGCTTTGGGGAAAGATAATGGGTTTTCTCTTTTGCACATTTAGAATTTGAGATGTTTATAAGTCTTCCAGTTAGAAGGTAGTTGGTGAGGTAGGACTGAAGATCAGGAGAGAGACGGGGACTGGATATATAGGAAGTGACCCATTGCTGTACTTCCTCATCCCCCAGGTAACCTTCTAAGGAGCTGGCCTTCCAGTGTCATGGGGGCTGGTGTTCACTGGCTCACCAGCATGGGTGCTGTCCTTGGTACTCTACTTGAGGTCTGAGCTGTCGAGATTTTCCCTACCTTCTTCTACCAGCCAAACTTCTCTTAACTTGAGGAAGCACTTCATGTTGCTGACCCTAGGCATGTTTTGTGGCACTTGCCTTGAATATAAGAATTGCTCTAATTATTAGAAACGTTTCCCACTAAAATCTATCTTCCTGTAACTCAATCCAGATGCTACTCATTCTGCTCTCTGGGAGAGTAATATAGATAATTATGCACATTTCTCTCAATCATCAATCAATCAACAAATATTTATTAGGTTCCTGTCATACCCCCAGTACTCTGCTAGCCTCTGGGAATATAAATGCAAAAATGAGACAGTTCTTGTCCCAAAAAAGCTTACATTTTACTGGAATATAAACTCTAGAAGCAGAGGTAGGTAGCACAAGTATTGTTGGGGGATTACTTCATTTTTATTATATTTTTATCCCCAGCACCCAACACAGCACCTGTACATTTTAGATACTCAATAGAGGCTTGTTGACTGACTGGCTAATTGATTAGACATGAGATTTCACCCATGGTATAATAAATTCCCAACAAGGAAACTCCCTCTATCAGTGAAAGTTAGCACCTTCTCTGCAAATTATATTTGTAGAGTTGCCTAGAACACTGAAAGGTTACGTGACTTGCCCAGAGCCTCACAGCCCAAGTGTTTCAGATGTAGGATTTGAACTCAGGTCTTTCTGACTCCTAGCTCAGCTTTCTATCCACTATGCCATGTTTCCTCATTCCTACTTTATGGATGAGGAAACTGAGATTTGGAGAAATGATTAGCTCAAGATCATGTAGCTAGTTAATATTACAGCTGGGATTCAAACCCAGATTCTCTCTACCTCCAAATGCAGCATTCTCCACCATATGACATTGCCTCTTACAGCCTCCATATTTTACAGCCCTACAAATATCTGAAGGTAACAATTAGGTCTTCTCCAGGCTAGACATCCCTAGTTCCTTCAAGTGATCCCCTAGATGGCCTTGGTCCCCTCTCTTCTCCAACTTGTCAATATTCTTTAAAATGTGTTACATATGACAGTCCAAATGTATCTGATATGGGCATAGGACAGTGGTTCTATCACTTTTTCCTTTCTGTCTCTCTTTTAATTAATTAGTATTTCTGGCTGCCATGTTGTATTGTTGTAGCCAGGCTTTGGGGAACTGCTCCAAGTGTCTACTACAACTAGTATATTGTGTGTGCAGAGAGGGATTCCTCCTTACCTTCATATACATGCCTACTCTTGGACTTGTTACCTCTGAGAGATGACGGGAGAGAAAACAGAATATTTATGTCTTTGCAACTGGCCAAGTCATTTTTTTTCAGTCATGTCTAACTCTTTGTGACCTCATTTGGGGTTTTCTTGGCAAAGATCCTGGAGTGTTTTGCCATTTCTTTCTCCAGTTCATTTTACAGATGAGGAAACTGAGACAAACAGGGTGAAGTGACTTGCCCAGGGTCACACAACTAATAAGTGTCTGAGGCTAGATTTGAATTCAAGAAGGTGAGTCTTCTTGACTCAGCCCTGGCACTCTATCCACTGTGCCACTTAACTGCCCTCAATTGGCCCAGTATAGACCCCCCAAATCCCAGGTAATGTATGAGTCCCAGATGGGGAGTCAAAAGATCTGGATTCTAGTCCTAGTTTTGTCATCAATTTGCTAGGTGACCTTGAGCATGTTTATTACCTTTCCTGGGCCTCAGTTTCTTCCTTTATAAAATGAGGGGATTGGACTCTACAAGGGCCCTCATGGCTCTGAATTCTATAATTCTAAGTCATTTCTCATAACTCAGTGCTCTGGGGTGAAGGGGGGGTTCCCCTTTGGACTTGTGGGGTCAGCAACTGGGAGTCAGCTGAACCTTTAAGCCAGACCATACCAGGGCAGAGGACAATGAAATAATAACAAAGGTTATTCATCTTCATGGGTCAGTGAAGAAGCCAGGGTAGGTATTATGACCCCTGTTTTACAGACGAGGAAACTGAGGCTCAGAGTGGAGACCTGACTGGCTCAAAGACATAGTTAGAAAGTGTTAGATTCAGGATTCTTGCTCCAGTTTCTGGGCCTTGAGCCCCTATACAGAGAGGGAGGACAAAGGAGAGACTCCTTCCTGGCTCAAGTGGGCTGGAGGAGAGGGTGTAGAGAGCAACTAGGGAGCAGGGGGTAGCTCCCCACACCCGCCCTAGCCCCCCAGCTGTGCGCAGCCCCTCTTCCCTTTCTCCTCTCTTCCCTCCCTCTCCCCCTTTCTCCCTCCTGCCTTTTGCATTTCTCCATCTGCCCTTTCTTCTTTCTCCCAGAAGAACTCTGTGGGGGTTCTCCTCCAATGGGGGGAGGGGGGCTTTTGGGTTGTTCAAGTTAATCCTGTGCCCAGGTTCTCCCCACTAACATGCTGCCCTTGGTCCTTAGCCTTCACCTCACAATGGCTTCTCACTATCTCTCTTTCTCTCTCTCTTTTTTTCCAGCAACTTTTGGCAACTAAAACTGGGGTGAGTTTGGGGGTCTTAAGGAGGGGAGAGGGAGACACATATTCCCAGGGCTCCCCCTCATTACTATCCCTGTGTCTCTTAGTAAGCAAGGCTGTGAGATTAAAAAATAAAAGGCATATTCTTGCCAGCCTTCCCCCTTCAAATTCCGGCTACCTTTGTAGTCAGAAGCCCTCAGTTGAGATGCCTTCCCCTTTTGCTGCCCCCCTCCCACTCCAGGGAACCCTCGAAGATCAAATCATCGAGGCCAACCCAGCTTTGGAGGCCTTTGGAAATGCCAAGACCCTGAGGAATGACAACTCCTCCCGTTTTGTAAGTTATTCCAGGGCCAACTAGGGGGATAGAGGAAGTGTGGGGTGGGGGAATCAGCCTGTGGTCCCAGCAGTTAAGTGATCTGGGGGACAGAGGAGTAGGTAAGGTGATGGGGAGGAGCAGGGGAGGGGACTGAAAGAAGAACATCAGCCATCAAGGACTGGTATGGGGGAGTAGGGGTGCAGGGTCCTAGGTATACTGGGATGGGCATGGAGTGAATAGAGACTTGGGAACCCTAGAATCCAGGCCTGCTCACAGCCTGTGTCCCCTTCACTCCTCAGGGTAAGTTCATCCGGATCCACTTTGGACCATCAGGAAAGCTGGCATCTGCTGATATTGATAGCTGTAAGTCAGAGGGAGAGATGAGAGGGGAGGGGGAATGGAGGGGGCAGAAGGTTCTGGTTTTCTGTATACTAGCCCCAGCAACAAAAGCAGACTTGCTCTCTTCAGATCTCTAGATTCCCCCAGCCCTGTCAACCTCCCAGTCACCCAGGCTTGATATTTCAGGATTATCTTATAGCAGGGATGAGAGATTTAGGAGCACCAGCCTCAGGAGTAGAAGCAGTTGAGGAGAAGGCAGAAAGGCAGAATAGGAGAGAGAGGGGTGAGAGAAAGAGAAGGAGAAAGACAGACAGAGACAGAGAGAGAGGGGGACAGAAACAGAGACACAGAGAGACAGAGACACAGAGAGAGAGAGACAGACACAGAGGGAGAGAGACAGAGACACAGACACAGACACAGAGACAGAGAGAGAGACAGACAGACAGAGAGAGAGAGACAGAGGGACAGAGAGACAGAGACACAGACACAGAGAGAGAGAGAGAGACAGAGGGAAACAGAGAGGCAGAGATAGAGACACAGAGAGACAAAGAGAGACAGAGAAAAGAAGGAGGAGAGGAGGAGGGAAAGATGATGATAGAGACAGAGACAGAGACAGAGGCAGAGGCAGAGAGAGAATGAGGACTATGAGCTTGACCAGAAGTCACAATTCTATTACAAATTCCCCCTTTCTTATCCTGTACCTCCAGTCACCAAGATCTGAGGATTTTATATAAAAAATATTTCCCTCACTTCTCCCCTTACTGCCACCTTTTCCCCAATTTAGCTCTCCCTCCTTGCCTAGATTACTATAGTGTTTTCCTAAATGATTCCCTACCTCTAGTGTCTCCCACCTCCAATCCACCTTTCACACAAAACTGCCAAAATTCCCTTCATAACAAGCAGAGGGAGGGGCAGTATGGGGCAGTAGCTAGAGAACTGACCTCAAAGCCAGGAAGATCTGGGCTACAGTTTTTTCTCTGATACACACTGGCTCTGTTACCCTGGGCAAGACAATAAATCTGGACAATTCCTTAAGAACTAAGTTGTAAAGAAGGCACCATTCTACATTGGTGGAGGGAGTTTCCTCACCTGGGAGTTCCCTATAACTAACATTTCTTTTTTTTTTTTTTTTTGGAGGGTAGTTGGGGTTAAGTGACTTGCCCAAGGTCACACAGCTAGTAAGTGTCAAGTGCCTGAGGCCAGATTTGAGCTCAGGTCCTCCTGACTCCAGGGCTGGTGCTTTATTCACTGAGTCATCTAGCCACCCCATAACTAACATTTCTAACAACAGCTAACATTTATATAGCATTTTAAAGTTTGAAAAGTACACAACAACCCTGGAAAATAGGTAGATCAAATGAGACAATATGTGTAAAGGATACGGCACCGTGCCTGACATTTAGTAGGTGCCACATAGATGCTTCTTTCCCCTTCTCCTCCGTTAATATCCCCTTTTTAACAGATGAGGAAACTCTCGCTGACAGAGGTGACTTGTCCAGAGTCACACAGCTATTAAGTGTCTGAGGTCACATTTGAACTCAGGCCTTTCTGACTCCAGGTCCAATACTCTAAGCACTTTCATATGACTACCTATATTAATGAAGTATCAAATCCAGTCTCAATCCCTAATTTATCAATCTAACCATATAAGTATGTTACACCCCTACTCAAAGACCTGTAATGGCTCCCCACTTCTTCCCACCTCTGCCCATAGGAAAAAGTCCAATCTCTTCAGTCTGGCATTAGTCTTACTGCCATATTGTCATGAGTTTTGGTGACCAACTCTCTATTCCAGTCCAAGGGCAATTAGGTGGTACAGTGGATAGAGTGCCAGACCTGGATCCAGGAAGATCTAATTTCATATCTGGCTTCAGATGTGACCCTGGGCAAGTCACTTCACTCTCTTGGCCTCAGTTCCCTCATCTGTAAAATGAGCTGGAGAAGGAAATGGCAAAGTGTCTCTAGTGTCTCTGCCAAGAAAATCCCAAATGGGGTCACAAAAGAGTTGGCCACACCTAACAACCCCACTCTGGCTCACCTTAACACACCATACATATTCTCCACTTTGCTTGTGCTGCTGATTCTTCTTCCCCTCCCCCCACAACCTCAGATGAAGTCCTGCTTCCTATCTGTGACTGCTCCCAGAGCACCTGATCTCTGTTTGGCTCTGGCACAAACTGGTGTATCCCCCACTCATCCAGGCACATGGGAAATCCTGATTTTCTGACTTTCCATCCCTCTCTCACACACATACACAACACAGTCCCACCTCCCGCTGTCACTTAGACACACAAATATATACATGTACACATAGGACTATGTAGACATAGTAACACATGCACAGGACCATAGAGTTAGAGTTAAAAGAGATCATAGAGGTCACCTTGTCCAACCCCTCCATTTTACAACTGGGGAAACTGAGGCACAGGAAGGTTATGGGACTTGTCCAAAGTCACACAGATAGTAAGCTGTCAGAGACAGGTCCCCTGACTTCAGAGTCAATGTTCTTCTTACTGTCCCATGTACACTGCCTCCTTCCATGCTGACACTCTCACAGACATGGACACAATGACAGATATGCATAGATGCAGAAACAACTATGCCAACACATAACGTTGCTACAGATTTGAACACATGTTGGGTCAGATTCACACTCATTCATTCACTCACATAGCCACATTCTCACTGACATGCAGCCCAGGACTCTCCTGCATCAGCTAAAGGGACACCCAACTGTCCTCCAGGGAAGCTTCCTGTCCCAGAGCCCCCCAGGAGAATCTAGACTAGTTTGTTCTCCTCTTGGGCCCTAACTCTTCCTCCCCTCCTGCCTCCGGCCCAGACCTCCTGGAGAAGTCTCGAGTGATCTTCCAGCTGCCCGGGGAGCGAGGCTATCATATCTACTACCAGATCCTATCAGGGAAGAAGCCAGAGCTGCAGGGTAAGAGGGTAAGGGAGGGGGGAAGGGGGACCAAGTAGCACCAGGTCCAAAGGGTTACAAGCAGCAGTGTGCTGCTAAATGTTTAACGATGTTTAAAAAAATGTTTGCAGGATACACTTTTAAATTTAATCTACATTTTTAACATTTTATCCACCATCATTAGACAATTAACAAAACAATACATGAAGTCCTAATTTGAAGTGTTTGCCAGTTTTTGAGGTATAAATGGTGCTCACCCTGAAAATTTAGCAATCCCCTCTCAAGTGGGTTAGAATTGGCTCAAGCAAAGCCCTGGGTACTGGGTTAAGATGACAGAGGGTGGGGGAGAAGGTAGACTATTAGGGAAATGAGAGGGTTCAATAGGGAGCCCCCATCTGCAGACTAGCAACCCTTGGGCAAGGGGCCAGCATCTGTCAGAGGCCTAAAACGTCAAACCTCTAGATAGCCTGCCTAGATTTTCCTGAGATGTCAGTGGGTAATTATCATGAATAATACTAATGATGATGCCACACTTCTCCAGTGTTTAAAGGTTTCAGTATACATTCCTCACATCAGCCTAGGGAAGGAGGGAATGAAAGAAGGTTTATTAGCCCCATCTCATAGATGAGAAAATTGAATCTTCAAGAAGTGAATGTTAGTCATAGGGGTTGAGGGAAAGTAGTAACAGGCTCTCCCAAAGTCACACAGCTAATTGAAATAACTCACATTGATATAGGCCTTTCACATTTACAAAGCCCTTCCATCTCACTCCCCCACCCCCCACAACCTTATGAAGGAGGCTGTACAGGTATTAGTATCACCATTATCCTTGTGGGTAAACTGAGGCCCATGGGACTTGACTTTAATTCCAAATGCACACTGGGTTAAAGGACCCTCATCAATACCTCATTTAGCACCTGTCAGTTCTCTTGTCTCTTCTTCAAAGGGCATGCTGAGAGAGAGAAGTGGGGTGGCTTTCACTCTGGATGGGGGAAGGCAGGGCTGGTTCCAAGACCAAGAAAAAAAGAGCTCTCGATTCTGTCAAATTTTGGGTTTTGCAAGTACTGACCCCCATGTTATAGATAAGTAGAGAATTAAATGATTAGGCTTAAATCTCACAAGTGAATATCTGAGTCAGATTTCAAAGTCAGGCCTCCTGACTTTAAGGCCAGCCTTTGTTCCACTACCTTGGGCTACTGGGAGGAAGAAGGAACAGAGGGAAAGCATCCTCCTCAACTTGGAATAAAGAAACCTGGCTTCGAATTCTGACTTTGCTATTTACCAGATGTGTGAACAGGCAGGTTGCTTAACCTCTCTGACCTTCAGTTTACATGTCTGTATAATGGGCATATATAATACTTGTGCTGCCTGTCTAATAAGGCAGTTTCGGCAGAAGGCACCATGCAGACCTTAAGTGCTAGAGAAATGAGATCATTTTTAGGAGGAACAGATGAGCCAGGGAGAACCTTGACTGCTGACATTGGAGATGCTTCCCCAAGCCGTATTTTACCTTCTAGACTCTGCAGTTCTGAGTGTGAAACTGCCCAGAGCTATGTAGTCACTGTGGGGATAAGAAGGGAGGGGTCATTGGGGCTTCTCTGTCTCACAAGGACCAAGGTATAGAGAGGCTCAGGGCTGTCTGCTAGAGAAGAAGAAACAGGTGACCTGCGTCCCAGCGTCTAAGGGAGGCAGGATGAAGCCCAGCCTTGGGGGAGCTGCTTGGGACTCGGGGTTCATTCAGGGAGTGGGTGCCTGGCTGGAGTCCCTGGCAGCTTCCTGGACAGGGGATGACCTCTGGTTTGAACATTCTCCTCTTTGGGGTCCCTTCGTGCTAGCCTATGCCCAGATGCCTGCCCTGGGGAGAAACCAGCCCTGGCAGGCCTGAAATTTCTCTGTGTGCCCTCAGATATGCTGCTGCTCTCTCTGAACCCCTATGACTACCACTTCTGCAGCCAGGGCGTCACAACTGTGGACAATATGGACGATGGACAGGAGCTGATTGCAACTGATGTATGTGGGGGGAAGGAAGCCTCTGGCATGTTGGAGGGGTGGAGGCAGGGGCATTCTGGGAGGCTAGAGAGAGATGTAAGGGGATCCAGGGCAGTGGGAAAGCAGGGGGAACATCTATGGAAGAACAGAGGGAGATAATCGGGAGGCTTGGGCATGAGATGGACTTAGGGGAACATAGAATGGGTTCTGAGGGACAGAGGGAGATGTATTGGAGGGGCTCAGGATATTAGGTGATAGAGGAAGGCACAGAGGAAAGAGGCAGCTGTTTGGGGGACTTAGGACACTTCTACCTGTGTAACCTTCTTCCCTTTCCTCCCACCCAGCACGCCATGGACATCCTGGGCTTCAGTGTAGACGAAAAATGTGCCTGCTACAAAGTAGTGGGGGCTCTGATGCACTTTGGCAACATGAAGTTCAAGCAGAAGCAGCGGGAGGAGCAGGCAGAGGCCGATGGCACTGAAAGTAAGACCCCAGCCCAGACCTGGAGCGCGGCTCCGCCCCTGCCCAGGGGTCACTGATGCCCTAGGGTTTTTGGGGACAATGACTCCCAGTCCTACCAACTGTTACCTCCAATGTCCACATCCCCCAGACCACCCTGTCTCGCCTGATACCCCCACAGGTGCAGATAAGGCTGCCTACTTGATGGGGATTAGCAGTGGGGACCTCCTAAAGGGGCTGCTGCACCCCCGAGTCAAAGTGGGGAACGAGTATGTGACCAAGGGGCAGAGCGTGGAGCAGGTGAGTGGAGTGAGGAGGAGCAGGTGAGGGGTGACAGGGAGAAGCAGCAGGGGAGACAGAGGAGCAGGCATGGGGGTGGGGAGGATTAGGTGGAGGGCCAAAGGAGCAAGTGAAAGAGGCCAGAGAAAGATGAGAGGGGGCAGAAAAGGTGAGAGGAAGCCGAGAGAGGCAGGAATGGGATCAGAGAGGAAGGATGAGGGGAGACAGAGGCAGGGCAGGGTCAGAGGCACAGGTATGTGGAGACAGCAAGAAGCAAGATGGGAGGACAGAGAGGCGGGGCGGGGTGGGGGGCAGAGAGAAGAAAGTGAAGGGGCCAAAGGAGAAGGTAAGAAGGAACAGAGAAGAGGAGGGAGGCTAGAGGAGCGAGTATGAGGGGCGGAGGAGCGGGTGTTAGGGAACAGAGAGCAGAATGTAGGAGGATAGAGAGGAGAAGGTGTGGTGGGACACAAGAGCAGAAGAGGGACCACAAGAAGACCAGGCGAGAGGGACAAAGAAAGAAGCAAGAGGGCAGAGCCTACCTGAGGGAGGCGGAGGTTGACCTGAGGAGGGAGGGAGAGGTGGAGCCATGAGGAGGGGGAGGAGCCTGTCTGGGGGAGGGGCGGTGCCTACTGGAGGAGGGGGCGGAGCTTTCTGCCAAGTGAGGGGAGGAGCCTATCTGATTAAGGGGGCGGAGCCTGTCTGAGGAGGGGGAGGGGCGGGGCCAACCTGAGGAGTGGGGCAGAGCTTGCCAGAGAAGGGGTGGGGCATGAGGGTGAACTTCGGGGAACTTAGGAACCTACCTGAGCGGGGCGGATCCTTCTGAGGAGTGGGGGGGAGGGGCGGAACCTACCTGAGGAAGGAAGCGGGACTTGTTTGAGGATGGAGGAGGGGCCTAACTGAGGAAGGGGCGGGGCTTGCCTGGGGAGGGCGGAGCCTACGTTAGGGCCTGGCTTCCAAGGATCAGAATTGCGGTCCCTAACCCAGCCCCTCCCTGGCATTCTTGCAGGTGGTGTTTGCCGTGGGGGCTCTGGCTAAAGCCACATATGACCGGCTCTTTAGATGGCTGGTCATGCGTATTAACCGAACCCTGGATACAAAGCTGGCCCGGCAGTTCTTCATCGGGGTGCTGGACATCGCTGGTTTTGAGATCTTTGAGGTGAGCAAGGCAAGACTGTGGGGGCCGCTGGGGGCTCTCGGCTGTCATCCGTCCCTGACTGCTTAGTCCTTTAGGTTCCCCGGCTTCTTAGGGGAGGAGCTAGATACTCCCATGCAATGGATGACCCCTCAATGAAGGGCTCCAGCATAGTTTCATGATAACACAGGTGCACAATCTCAATTCTTCAGCTCCCTCTCCCCTCCCATGTCTGAAAAGGAATTTCCTCCTAGGAAGGGAAGAGAACAAGCATTTATGTGATGCCTACAGTGTGCCAGTTACTGTGCTAAGTGCTTTTCAAATACTATCTCATTTCTTCCTTACAAGCACACTGTGAGGTAGGTGTTATTATTATCCCATTTTATGGATGAGGAAGCAGTCAAATAGAGGTTTGCCCATCACATAGTAAGTATCTGAGTCTGGAGTTGAATTCCGGTTGTCCTGACTCCAGGTCCAGGGCTCTGTCTTCTGTACCACCTAGCTACCTCAGGCAATCATTCACATAGAAATGAGAGCTGTATTTATTGGAATGGAATTGATTAGATTGGGGCAGCTAGGTGTCTCTCTCTCTTTCATCTTCCTGAATTCAAATCTGGTCTCAGACACTTACTAGCTATGTGACCCTGGGCAAGTCACTTAACCCTATTTGCCTCAGTTTCCTCATATAAAATGAACTTGAGAAGAAAATGGCAAACCACTCTATTATCTTTGCCAAGAAAACCCCAGATGGGAAAAGGAAGAGTCAAACACGATTGAAAAATGACTAAATGACAAAAAGATTAAATCAAGGATCCCTCCTTTCACCTGTTGAATTTTCCCCCCTCTCCTAATACCTGACTCAATACCACCTCCTCTGAGATGCCTTCCCTGATCTCTCCTGTTGTGGGCAAACTTACTCCTCAGAACTCATATAGCAGCTTTGTATACTACAAGGAAAGCATTTTGTAAATCTAGATGCTACATGGATACAAACTATTATTTTTCTAAAAACTAGACCTGTGATTTCATCAGTTATAGACGTGAGGAATGCCATGCAGATGAGAACCTATACTGAAATATATGCTGGGACACTGACAAATTAGACTCTACCCAGAATGTGTAAGAATCAAAATTTGAACTCAGGCCTTCCTGACTCTGAAGCCAGTTCTCTTTCCTCCACACTATACTGTCTCTCCATATTTAAGTTATTGATAATGAAGATGAAACTTTAAAGTGCACCCCATACCCATGCCAGAGAGCCAGTTTTATACATTTATCCTAGGCAAACAGAAGTTCAGTGACTTGCCCAAGGTCACACAGCTAGTAAGAGTCTGAGGCTGGATTTGAACTCAGGTCTTCCTGACTCCAGGCCCAACACTGTCTCCATTGTGCCACCTAGCTGTCTTGCCCATAGGGAGCACCTAATACCTCCCTGTCCTATGTCCTGCCTGCAGTTTAACTCCTTCGAACAGCTATGCATCAATTTCACCAATGAGAAGCTCCAGCAGTTCTTTAACCAGCACATGTTTGTGCTAGAGCAAGAGGAATATCGACGGGAGGGCATCGAGTGGGTTTTCATTGATTTTGGCCTTGACCTACAGCCCTGCATCGACCTCATTGAGAAGGTGGGCTCTGGGATCTCAGGAAGGGAAGGGGCCTGAAGTGTTCCCTTGAGAATGCTGGGGAGGATCATGGTAGTGAAGAGCTGGGGGAGGGGGGGGTCACGATAAGTGACTTCTTCCATGTCAGGAACTCCCAGGGAGGAAACTCCATTCACCAGTGGCACTGGTCTGACAGCTTCATCAGCTGGTTTTAGTGCCCTGGGGGCACTGAGAGCTTAAATAGTCTGTTCAGGGTCACCATAGCCTAGGTGGACCAAAGGAGGGGCTCAATCCCAGGTCTCCCAGGCTGAGGCTGACTCAGTGTTCCCTGTAGGGATGACAGCTGTCTTCGAGAGTTGGGAGCAGTGGCCAGGGAGAAGTGCTTTGGTTTGGAATCTGGTCTCTGACTGGGGCAGCAAAGCAGCTGGCAAGGAGATGGAGAGCTAGGGAGTAATTTAAGTGTGACTTAGCCAGGCCTGATGTAGAGGGCTCCTCACCAACCAGGAGAGCAAGGATAGACATTCTGGAGATAATATTATTAGGTCCTCCATGGTAAGGTGTCCAATACTGGTGTGAGTCTTCTCATTTGCTCTTCATGAATGACTCTACTAATAATTCCATTATACAGATGAGGAAGTGAGGCCCAGAGAAATTTAGAGGCTTGCCCAGGGTTATATAATGAATTAACAGTGGAGCTGAGACTAGAACAATCCATGTCTCCTGCCTCTGGATCTGGGACTCTTCTGATTATCTCATGAGTGTGTGTGTGTGTGTGTGTGTGTGTGTGTGTGTGTGTGTGTGTGTGTGTTAGAGACAGAAAGAGAGACAGAGAGGCAGAGAGAAGAGACAGAGAGAAGAGAGGGGGAGAGAGGAAAGAGAGACAGAGAAGAGAGACAGAGGAGGGAGATAGAGAAGCAAAGAGAGAAACAGGAGAAACAGAGACACAGAGAGGAGAGAGAGGGAGAGGGAGAGGGACAGAGAGTGTCAGTTAAGTGCTTACTATGTGCTAGGCACTGGGGATACAAAAAAAGGCAGAAACACACTCCCTTCAAGAATCTCACATTCTAATGGGACAGACAACATGCAAATAACAAAACACACACACACACACACAGACAAGATATATAAAGCATAAATGAAAGGTGCTCTCGGAAAGATGGGGCCCTATGGGGGGTGGCTGGGGGACCTCCTGGCACAGGAGAGACTGGAGCCTCGCCTGGCAGGAAGCCAGGTGTCAGGGGAGGAGGGCCAGCATCCAGGCCTAGGGGAAACCACTGCATATTTAGGGAGCAGGGAAATGGAGTGTCACCTGAGAAACAGGTAGGCTGGTGTGGATGGATTGTAGGGTCTGTGAAGAAGAGTAAGGTCTAAAAAGACCAGAAATGGAGGAAGGGGCCAGACAGTGAGGGACTTAGGTGTTCTGGTGGGCTGTGTGCATGTCTGTTCACTGACCTGCTTCCCGCTCTGACTCTGCAGCCAATGGGCATCTTGTCCATCCTGGAGGAGGAGTGCATGTTCCCCAAGGCCTCTGACGTGAGCTTCCGGGCCAAGCTCTATGACAACCATGCTGGGAAATCACCCAATTTCCAGAAGCCGCGGCCAGACAAGAAGCGGAAATACGAAGCACATTTTGAGATTGTGCACTATGCCGGGGTGGTATGCGCCAGTCCCACCCCCTTGCCCCCACTCTTCTCTAATCTTCCCTAACCTTCATCCTAGCTCTGACCTCTGACGACCTGCCCATGACCCTACTCATATCCTCTGCCCTTACCTCAGCCTTCCTTCCAATAGAATATAAGCTTCTCATGGCCAGGCGCTGTTTGGCTTTTGTCATTTGCATCTTCAGCATGGACCACAGTGTCAGGCACATGGGAGGTGCTTAACACTGCTTACTGAACTGAAGCCCTGACCCTGTCCCTGCTCCTGGCCCTTGTTCACTTCAGGTACCCTACAGCATCGTGGGATGGTTAGAGAAGAACAAGGACCCGCTGAATGAGACTGTGGTTCCAGT
This sequence comes from Gymnobelideus leadbeateri, assembly GCA_011680675.1. NCBI lineage: Eukaryota > Metazoa > Chordata > Mammalia > Diprotodontia > Petauridae > Gymnobelideus > Gymnobelideus leadbeateri. The sequence continues at coordinate 888,521 of WOXC01008718.1, read as the reverse complement.
CTTTCAGAAATCCCAGAACAGGCTGCTGGCTTCTCTCTATGAGAGCTACTCTGCTTCTACCACTGCTTCAGGTAGCCTAGGGTGGGGAGACCCAGGGATGAGGGGTGCCACAGGGAACTGTCCCTTCCATGTGACCAGTGTCCTTGTCTCCACCAGCTGAGGCCCCCAAAGCTGGGGTGAAGGAAAAGCGGAAGAAGGCAGCATCGTTTCAGACGGTGTCCCAGGTGCACAAGGTGAGGGGAAGATGCCTTTCCTGCTCCCCTGGCTCTAACTCCTCTCCTCAGCCAGTCCCCTGCCTCTCTGGGTGGGCAGCTGTTAAGACTTGCAGTGATGTTTAATTCTTCTCTACGTGAACATCACAACAAGTCTATACAGTTTCCCAGCCCCATATCTCTGGGACCAAGCTGGTGGTAGATGGGGATTGGGGTTGGGGGCTTGGAAGGATTGGCCATGGGAGTCACCAGTGGAGAACACAAAAGTCACTGGAGCCCTGGGGCATGTACAAAATTATCCAACTTACTAGCTGTGTGACCGTGGGGAACAAGTCCTTTGCTCTCTCTGGGCCTCAGTGTCCCCATTTGTAAAATGAGGAGTACATCAGACTGCATCATTTCTAAGCTCCTTTCCTACTCTAAGTCTCATGAACCAAGAAGCAGGCCAGTTCAAGCATAGATGGCCTCTGGAAGTAAGAGAGACTCATGAAGGCACAGGAAAAACTGAGGAACGTGGAAAACTTGGGGAACGCAGAAATTCCATAGGGGGTGGGGAGGCCATAAAGCAGACATAAGGAACCCTAAAGCCAGGGGTTTGGGACATGACCAGGAACACAGGGAGGTGAGAGGGACAATCAGCTGAGAGGGGATGCCAGGGCCTCTCTCCCATTTTATCCCCCACCCACTGCTTCCTCTCCTGCCCAGGAAAACCTCAATAAACTGATGACCAACCTACGGGCCACCCAGCCACACTTCGTCCGATGCATCGTCCCTAATGAGACCAAGACACCAGGTAGATGCCTGACTGCGCACCTGGGGATTTGGGGAATTCTGGTGTTCAGGAGGGTATTAGGCAGAGAAATGGGTCTGGGAGACTTCCCCTGCCCCCTCCCCTCCCTGATATATTGCACACAACCTCAGCGATCTCTGCCTGTTCTCATTGATCTTCGCTGGGTTTTCTGGAGGTTGGGCTGAGATGTAGTCTCCACTGACCTCTACCCCATGACCCCCATTCCAGGAGTCATGGATGCCTTCTTGGTGCTACACCAGCTACGCTGCAATGGGGTTCTGGAGGGAATCCGCATCTGCCGCCAGGGTTTCCCCAACCGCCTGCTTTACATGGATTTCCGACAGAGGTCTGTGACTCCCCTGCTCCCTGTGACAATGTGACAATCTTCCTCAGTATTAAATAGCTACATAGGGAAAAAGATGCAAGCCCTGCCCTTGTAAAGTCCAGGAATTTTGTTGGGAAAATGAAATCCACATGATGCATAGGAAAAGAGAAATAATCAGACAAGATTTTGCATGCTTGGGGCCAGATGATATGGTCAGTCAGGTCTATGAGGACTTAGAATAATTGTCTGTGGCTTGGAGAAAGATGGGCAGATGGGTTTTGAAGGATGCAAAGGATTACAAGAGGAGGCAAAGGGGCATTCTAGGAAGGCAGAATGTATGAACCAAGGCTCAGAGGTGGGGATCAAGTATTTGAGGAAACCTAGCCTGTTTGTAGCAGAGGAGGTTGGGGTTAGATCATAGAAGGCCTTGAAGGCCAGGATGAGGAGTTTGGAATTTTATTTTCTAGTGGTGATAGGAAGCCAGTGGAGGTTTTTGAGCAAGAGGAGGGAGGTGTTTAGAGTTGTGCCTTATAGGAAGGGAAGAATGGGGGTTGTAGGGGCAGGATGGGATAGAAGGAAAGACTGGAGGCAGTGAAGTCATTTAAAAGACTGCTATGTCTAGGCAGGAGCAAGCTTGACTGGAGGAGCTAAGAGGCAACATCATACTGGATGGCCACATAGGGAACTGGAGTTTGAATCAGGAAGACCTGCATTCAGATCTTGTCCTAAGATACTTACTAGCTGCGGTACCTTGGACAAGTCATTAACTTCTTTGTGACAAGTTCCCTTATCTGTAAAAAGACGAGGTTAGACTCAATAGCTTCTATGGACTCTTCCAGATCTAAAATCTGTTATTGTATGTTTGGGCATCACAAAGATGAAACAGATGTTAGGAACATTCCAAAGGAGCTAACTTTTAAAAAATATTATTTTTAATGATGCCTTTTTTGGTTATATCACATGCATTTCCAAAAATATCCCTCCCCCCACCAGTGAACCTTGTAACAAAAACTTAATAAAAAGGAAAAAAATCAGTTCAGTCAAAACAACCAACATAGGTGACCATGTCTGACCATCTATTCCCAATCAAAGGAATTAACTTTTTTTAAGTTAATTAAGCCTTTTTTAAAAGGTTTCTTAAGAGGATAGAATCAGGTTCTAAAATCAAGATACAAAGCAATTTCTTCACATGTGTCCCCTGCTGTCCTTCTCCCTGTTCCTACCTTGGCCTCTTCTAGCGGAAATCCTAACTCTGGGCCACACGTGGCTCTTTCCCGTGGCCTCATGATACCTGGTTCCTGACCCTCCCCCATGCTCACTTCCAGGGATCCTCCTGCCACCCCTTCATTCTCAACCTCTCCCCAGGTATCGCATCCTGAATCCCAGTGCTGTCCCAGATGATACCTTTGTGGATAGCAGGAAGGCCACTGAGAAGCTCCTGGGCTCACTGGATATTGACCACACACAGTACAAGTTTGGTCACACCAAGGTAAGGGGGGGAGGTCACACTGTCAAGTGTCAGGAGTCAAGGGTTACTCCGAGGTTACCAGACACAGGGGCTCATGGGAGCACAGGTTTAGAACTAGAAGGGGCCTCAGAGGTCACCCAGTCCAACCCCCTCATGTTATATATGTAGGAACTGAGAGCCCAGTGAGGGTGTGCGATGTGTCCAAAGCCATGCAGCTGAGGACTCACGTTGGGAAGGGGGGGCGTGTCACAGGGGGCCAAGGAAAGCCCATCTTTTCCTTACAGGTGTTCTTTAAGGCTGGGCTGCTGGCCGTGTTGGAGGAACTTCGGGATGAGCGGCTGGCCAAGATCCTGACCTTGCTGCAGGCCAGGATCCGGGGCCACCTCATGCGCATTGAGCACCAGCACATGAGAGGGGGAAGGTAGGAGGAGTCCAGGGGCGCTCTGCCCATGGTGTGGCAGGGGGCTGGAGATCTCCCCCCGGCTCCTGCTGCCCCCTGACCTGCTGCCCCTCTCTAGGGACGCCCTCTACACCATCCAGTGCAACATCCGGGCTTTTGCGGCTGTGAAAAACTGGTCCTGGATGAAGCTCTTCTTCAAAATGAAGCCGCTGCTGCGCTCTGTGCAGGCTGAGGAGGAGCTGGGGGCCCTGCGGGCAGAGCTCCGGGGGCTGAGGAGCTCCCTGGCTGAAGCCGAGGCCAAGAGACAGGAGCTAGAGGAGAAGCACATCAGCATCGCCCAGGAGAAGAATGACCTGTCCCTGCAGCTGCAGGCGGTGAGCCCGGCCAGGGTGGGCCTGGGCATGGGCCTGGGCAGCTAGGCTCTCAGGAGCAGCAGCCCTTCCTGCCTCCCTCCATGGACACCAGTGGGTCCACCCACACTTAGATAGGATGCTTTACAGTCTGCAAAAATTCTTTCCTCACATTGGCCCCAGAAGATAGGCAGAATACAGACTGTTATACTCATTTTAGAGAGGAGGAAACAGCCAGAAAGAAGATGTGACTTGCCTAGGGTCAATATAACTAGTAAGTATCAGAGCTAAGACTCAGGCTCAAATCAGAGGATTCAGAACTGGTAGGGATCTTAGAGGTCCCATTGCAAGGATTCCGGTCAAGCTCTTCATTTTGTAGATCAGGAAACAGGGAAGAGAAGCAGCTTTTCCAGTAATGGAGCTGAGATTTAAAATCAGGCCTCCTGACTCTAAACCCACTGTTTTTTCCACAATATCACATTGTCCCAGTTATGATACAAGCCTAGCATTCAAGGAAGGCTTCCCTTCATTCCTTCCTTCCTTCCTTCTTTCCTCCCTCCCTTCCTCCCTTCCAGTCCAGTCCTCTCTGCAATATCTCCAGCAACTGGCCATTTAGACTCTAGCTGAACACCTCCAGTAACAGGGAGATTACTACCTACCTTGTTCACTTGATCACTGTCTTGGTTAATGCCAAGGCAGCTCATTCACTTTTGGACAGCTCTATTTTTTTTTTTTATCTTACATTGATTTGAATTTGGCCTCTCTCTCTCTCTCTCTCTCTCTCTCTCTCTCTCTCTCTCTCTCTCTCTCTCTCCTCTCTCTCTCTCTCTCTCTCTCTCTCTCTCTCTCTCTCTCTCTCTCTCTCTCTCTCTCTCTCTCCCCCTCTCTCTCTTCTCTCTCTTTCGTCTCTCCTCTCTCTCTCTCTCCCCTCTCTTTCTCTCTCTCTCCTCCTCTCTCTCCTCTCTCTCCCCTTTCTCTATGTCTCTTGTCTCTCTCTTCTCTCTTCTCTCTTCTCTCTCTCTCTCTCTCTCTCTCTCTCTCTCTCTCTCTCTCTCTCTCCCTCCCTCCCTCCCTCCCTCCCTCCCTCTCTCTTTCTCTTTCTTTTTGTCTCTCTGTCTCTGTCTGTCTCTCTTTCTCTCTTCTCTCTCTGTCTCTCTTCTCTCTCTCTCTTTCTCTCTCTCTTCTCTCTTTCTCTCTCTCTCTTCCTCTCTCTTTCTCTCCTCTCTCTCTCCTCTCTCTCTCTCCTCTCCAACCCCCCATCTTAGTTTTATCCTCTGAGACTGGATAGCACAAAGTTCCTCTTTCTTCTATATTACAGGTAGCTTGCAGGCACAATGAATAGAGGGCTGGGCCTGGAGTCAGGAAGACCTGAGTTCAGATTTGATGTCAGAACACTTACTAGTTGTAGGACTCTGGGCAAGTCTTTCCTTTACCGCTGTCTGCCTCAGTTTCCCCAACTGTAAAATGGGGATAATATCTCCCTGATATGTTTGGAGTTTTAAATGAACTAATATTTGTAAAGTACCTGGTACATAGCTGGCTCTTACTAGGTATTCATTCCCTTACTCTTCTCTTTCAAATGTGTGATCAGATTTCTCCCTTAGTGTTTTCTTCTCCATGATAGATACTCAGCAAATGTTTGGGAATGAATGAATGAACCAATGACTGGGTAAGACCTGTCCACACTTTGCCTTGCGTGCAGCCTGGTCCCTTGCAGTCCCAGCTTCATATCTCTGGCCCTGGGCCTGGGTACTGCTGATCCCTGCTGTCCATCCCCTTTCCCTCCAGGAGCAGGACAACCTGGCAGATGCAGAGGAGCGCTGTGACCTTCTGATCAAGTCCAAGGTGCAGCTGGAGGCCAAGGTGAAGGAGCTGAGTGAGCGGCTGGAGGATGAAGAGGAGACCAACTCGGATCTCACGGCGAGGAAGCGGCGTCTGGAGGATGAGTGCACCGAGCTCAAGAAGGACATCGATGACCTGGAGCTGACCCTGGCCAAGGTGGAGAAGGAGAAGCACGCCACGGAGAACAAGGTCTGTGTGACCAGGGCCGGGGCAAGGTAGAGCCACTGCCCAGAGCTGGGACTGGGCCCAAGGAGAGCCAGAGGAGCTTGTGCTCAGATCTGAGGGAAGGCCTGGGCCAGGGAAGAAAGAAAAAACACTCAGAGGGCAAGTCACAGAGAAGGCTCAGAAAATAGCAAAGAACTGAGACTGGACAAGACTGGGCAGACAACTGGGAAAGGGCCCAAAGCAAGGAAGGGTCGGGCAATAGGCATGAACCCAGACCAGCAGGGAGGCCTGAAGCAGAACCTAGGGGAGGGGCTTTGGGTAAGGAATGGGGTAAAGGGCTGAGGCTCTAGAAGCTGAGAGTCTGGAAAGACCACTGAACAAAAGCCATCTGACTGGTGTATGTCTTATACAGACAAAGGGTTTGCATACTGTGTCCTCTATCAGACTAAGACAGGTCACCTGGAGGACAGGGTCCACTTTTTGCCCTTTTTTTATATCTTTAACATAGTAAGTGCTTCATAAATGCTTGTTGGCTGACTAATTGACTGAGTACTGCCTGATCTTCTTACTGCCAATATGACAGCCTCTCTGGGTCTCAGTTTTCTCTCCTTTAAAATGAGAGGTTTAGGTAACTCCTAAGCTCCCTTCTAAACCTAGTTCAGTGATTTAGGTCAATGAAGGAATCCTTGAAGATGAGAATTAGAGAAACAATGTAAGACACTCAGTGCTACTGGGTCTTGCTCTTCCAAGGATGGGAGATTGGGGGCCGGTTCAGCTGGTACTGCTCTGACAGGCAACACTGTCAGTGTCTGAGGACACATTCTCAACGTGGCGTCCATCATTGCTAACTCCCAGTTCTAGGACATACCATATGTAGGCTTGAGCTGTGACCAACACAGACACTGGGGCTTACCCCCATGCCACAGTAAAGACATAGGGGGAGAAAAAGCCAAGCCTCTCAGCTTCATTCCTCCATGTCTCCTCCCTTCACTGAGAACACTTATTCCACTAAGCACTCTGCTCACTGCCACAGAGACCAATCAATGGCTAAGATCAAGGTAGCCCTTTGAAGTTTACCTGGTACTTTCCTCACAGTTCTCCTGTCATTAGCTCCAGTTCATGGATAAGGAAACTGAAGCTTAGAGGACTTCAGTGAGACCACATCGTTAGAAAGTGAAAGAACCAGAATTTGAACTCAGGTCTCTCCATTGCTGGTCAGTTGCTTTTCACTAAAGCACACCATCTCACCAGCCCCCATTTTATTATTGGTGGAAGGGTTGGTGCCAGCAGATATGGGGACTAGGCACCATGGGAACATAGATCTCCTGGGGGGGTCTCCCATGGGTCTCCCTCTGCCTCTCTTGCCGTGCCCTCTCCCTCCCTCCACACAATCCATTCTCCCTAAAACACTGAGACATAGAGACCTGGACGATTAAGGGATATGAACCCTTTGAAGAAAAGCATAGTATCATGGGAAGAGTGTTTCTGACTTAAAGTCAGACATTCTAGGTTCAAGTCCCAGTCCTGACTCTACTATTGAATGAGATCTTGGTCAAGTGACTTCCTCTCTCTAGTCTCAGTTTTCTCATCCATAAAATTAGGGAATTGGACAAGATGACGGCTAAGGTCCTTTCCAGCTCTGACCCAAGGCTGGGGGATGAGGACCTAAGATTTAAATGGAGGGAAGGAGAGCTGTTTCCCCTTCAGTTCCTGTTTTCTCCCAGCTGTCATCTCCTCGATTCTCCTGGTTCAGGTGAAGACCTTGGTGGAAGAGATGGCTGGGCGGGATGAAACCATCGTCAGGCTGACAAAGGAGAAGAAAGCTCTGCAGGAAGCCCATCAGCAAGGCCTGGATGATTTGCAGACTGAGGAGGACAAGGTCAACACTCTGAGCAAAGCCAAGGTCAAGCTGGAGCAGCAGGTGGATGATGTAAGTGTGACCTGGCAGGTGTGTGCAGGAGGAGGAAGCAATCTGGGCTCTGGGCAGGAGGAGATCACTCTCCAGGATGAGGAGGAGGGAGGATGGGCAGCCCTGGGGCTGGCAGAGGAAGTAACTGAGAAAGCCTGTGCCTGTACCCCCACCTCCCACAGCTGGAAAGCTCCCTAGAGCAGGAGAAGAAACTACGCCTGGATGTGGAACGAGCCAAGCGGAAGCTGGAGGGGGACCTGAAGCTCACTCAGGAGTCAGTGACAGATGGAGAGCGGGACCGGCGGCAGCTGGAAGAAAAGCTTAAGAAGTGGGTTTAGTGGATAGTGATGGAGAGGTGGAAGCTGGTAAACTGGGATATTGTTTCTCCTTTCTCTGGGCTTCAGTTTCCTTATCTGTAAAATAAGAAAGTTTGGAGAAAATGGACTCATATGCCCTCGAGGCAACTGTGGACCAGATAGTTCAGGGCCAGGCCCAGTCGGAGGTAGGGATGTTGGAGGCCAGGTCAGGCTCACAAAATATCAGAAACCCTCAGGGCTGGTGCCTCCAACTCCAAACCATTCCACAGATGTGGAAATATCTAAATTTGCACTGGAGACTACTATGCCTTCTGCAGACTTCAGGACTTAGTGGGTAAGGACTAGGAGTCAGGGAGACAGAGGTGGGAAAGGTAGGACACAGGGAAGCATCCAAGATGGTTTTTTGAGTTTGTATGTTGTAAAAAGGAGGGATCTCTGGTATTAACATTTTATAAACTTGGCATGATTAGCAGATGAGGGTTTGGAAACACTAACCTAGCCTCCTACTAAGGGACAAGAGGAGGATCAATTGATCAGTCAATAAGACTTTATATGTCAGGTACTGGGGTGCTGAGGATATAAGTGCAAAGAATGGAATGATCCCCAGTCACAAGGAGGTTACATTTTTATAGTGGAGACAAGTACATATGAAAATATATGCAGCACAGACTGAAAGCTAATAAATACAAATACAAAGCAGTTAAATACAAGGTAGTCAGGGGCAGAGGATGCTAACAATTGGGGGGAAATCATTCAGAAGACGGTGCTTGAGCTGGATCTTAATAGGAAGGAAGGAAGGAAGGAAGGAAGGAAGGAAGGAAGGAAGGAAGGAAGGAAAGAAGGAAGGAAAGAAGGAAGGAAGGAAAGAAGGAAGGGGAGGAGAGAGGGAGGAAGGAAGAAAGGAAGGAAAGAAGGGAGGAAGGAAGGGAGGGAGGGAGGAAGGAAGGAAGGAAGGAAAGCAGAAAGGAAGGAGAAAAGGAAGGAAGGAGAGAAGGAAGGAAGGCAGGCAAGCAGGAAGAAAGGGATGGAGGGAGGGAGGAAGAGAGTGAGGAAGGGTAAAAGGGAGAAAGGGAAGGAGGAAAGAAGGGAAGGAAGGAGAGAAGGAGGGATGGGAAAACAAGCATTTATTAAGCACCTCCTACCTTCCAGACACTGTGCTAAGCACTTTACAAATGCCTCATTTGGTCCTCACAATAAAGTAGGTGAAGGAGAAGGTGCTATTATTTAAATATGGGCACAATGATGGGCCTTGGACCTGTCCTTCAAGAGCCAGTCTAGCTAAATTCAGAGGCTCATTACCAAGAGGCTGACCTTCAGGTGAGGAATACTGTGGACATACCAATTCAAACTGGATGGAGGGAGTGCCCAAGCTGATGAAATCACATGTTTTTTGCAGTATTTTAACAAAGTGCAGGATTGTAAGCCCCTTGAGGGCAGGGGCTGGTACACTTTTCATCCTTGCTTGCCCAGTGCCTAGCATAGTGTCTTGCACATAGAATCAGGGATAAAGGTGCCAAATGGGTATAGTGGCAAAAAAATCTGGATTTGGAGCTGAAGAACTGGCCATTGTGGCCCAGCTCCTTGTGTGACCTTGAACCCCACTCTCTCCTTCCCCAGCTCATAGCTTCCTCGTCTATAAAGTGAACAAGCTTAGAAGGCTCTAACTCTCATGGTTTGTCTGTGTCAGGTCAGAATCCTGAGAAGTTGGGGTGAGCAGGGCCCTCACAACCCATGTAGGCCAACTTGAACCTGACCAGAAATCCCCTCTACAATCCCTGACAAATAGTCATCCTATGTCTGCCTGAAGACCCATGATGGTGAACTCACTGCCTGCCTGGCAGTCCATGACACTTCTAGATATCTCTGATTGCTAAGAAGTTTTTTTCATTGAACATAAAACCACCTCCCTGTCACTTTCATTCATGGCTCCATGGCCCTGTCTGAGACTGGGCTGCGGGATGGTTGCTCTTGCCCTCACATCACATTACCCATAGCCATCTCTTGTCCACTGCAGGAAGGACTTTGAGATGAGCCAGCTAAACTCTCGAATTGAGGATGAACAGGTGCTGGGAGCCCAGATGCAGAAGAAGATCAAAGAACTACAGGTGCCTTTCCCTCTCACCCTCACCCCCTTCCTCCTGATGGACTCCAGCTGTCAGCAAGCATGAGGTTCCAGGCTGGCTGACTGGGCTGGGCAGCACTAAACACTTCCCTGTGCTGCCAAGGGGTGGGGGGTTGAAATCCCTTTGGCAGCCCCAATGTCTTCACACCTTACCTGGCTCCCCTCCCCAGTCCCGTGGAGAGGAGCTGGAGGAAGAGCTGGAGGCAGAGCGGGCAGCCCGGGCTCGGGTGGAGAAGCAGCGGGCAGAGAGTGCCCAGGAGCTAGAGGAGCTAAGCGAGCGGCTGGAGGAGGCGGGAGGGGCATCGGCTGGGCAGCGCGAGGGCACTCGGAAACTGGAGGCAGAGCTTGGCCGGCTGCGGCGAGAGCTAGAGGAATCCACCTTGAGGCACGAGGCCACCATGGCGGCCCTGCGGCGGAGGCAGGCGGACAGTGCAACGGAGCTGGGGGAGCACATCGACAGCCTCCAGCGGGCCAGGCAGAAGCTGGAGAAGGAGAAAAGTGAGCTCAGGATGGAGGTGGATGACCTCAGCGCCAACGTGGAAGCCCTGACCCGGGGCAAGGTAGGCTGGGGATGCTTGATCACTGATCCAACTCACCCATCCCTGACTTGGCCTTCTGACTTTGACCCAGTCCAGACAACTTCTGGTGGCCCTTGTAAGACAGATAACACTAGCACACAGAAGGACTGCTAGCACAGGTTCACTCTTGGTCTGGTCAGACAGGAGGGGTTAACAATCTTACTTTATTCTAGTCTAGTCTTCTTACAAGACGATTGCTGATAATAGCACCAACTCCTACCGTTCCTTGCAGGGCCCAGAGAGAAGGGCGGGGGGCAACTACCCCTACATTTCAATGGGGTGCATCCCCCCAATCCCCTCAAACCTCAATGGGGGGCAGTTGAGGCAAACACAGACTCCCCCAAACCCTGATGGGGGTCCATCAAGGCACAAACAGCATTCCAGCTTGTGCATTCAACCCTAAGTTTCCCCACCCACTGACCAGTGCCCACCTGCTTTATAGCACAACAGATGAAGACAGCCTCCTGCCAGTGATGGCCTCACGAGCTCACATTATCTCACCGCTATGTCTCACTTTGCCATCAGTGTCTGTTTACAATTTAAGCACAAATATTTATTTTATTTATCATTATATGATGCCGCACAAGGATCTGAGGAACTAAACTGTAACAAATAATAACAAAAATCTGCCTTACTTACAACCCTCCCCCTCCCCCCCTCACACTTATAAAGAGCTTGCTATGAGCCAGGCTCTGGGCTAAGCACTTGACAGTTATTATCTCATTTAATACTTACCACAGCCCTGGGAGGTAGGAGCCATTATTCCCTCCATTTCACAGATGAGGAAACTAAGACAAACAGAGATTGTGTATGCCTGAGGCAGGATTTGAACTCAGATCTTCCTGACTCCAGGCTCCATACCACTTAGCTGCCTTTTGACTCCTGACTTAAGGATGGCCCTTGAACTCCAGACCCTGATCCTTGATCAGAGTATGGATCTATGACTTTCCTTAACCCTCTGACCCTGTCCTCAGATCCACAAGCTCTAATGCCTTTGACCCCAACCTCTAATAACGCCTGACTCACAAACCTTTGCTTGTACTCCTTGGGACCCCCACCACCTCTCTTCCAACTTCTGTCCTTCTGACACACTGTGCCCCCCTCCCCCAAACCAGACCAATGCAGAGAAGCTCTGCCGGGCATCTGAGGACCATTTGAGTGAAGCCAAGGTCAAGATTGATGAGCTGCAGAGGCAGCTGGCAGATGCCACTGCCCAGCGTGGGAGGCTGCAGACTGAGAATGGTGAGGCCCACGTGAGCTGGGGTGGGCAGGATCCTGGCACTCCTCTCCCTGACCCCTGTCCTTCTGCCCCCCACCTCCAGGGGAACTGAGCCGCCTGCTGGAGGAAAAGGAGTCTCTGATCAGCCAGCTAAGCCGCGGGAAGATGTCGGTGACCCAGAGTCTGGAGGAGCTGAGGCGGCAGCTGGAGGAGGAGACCAAGGTCCGGGGGACCCTGAGGCTTGGGGAGGCTGGGCAGTCAGGAGAGGGAAGGGCTGCCTGTCTCCTGATGCCCTTCATTCTCTGTTCTCTCAACACAGGCAAAGAACGCTCTGGCCCACACCATCCAGGCGTCCCGCCATGACTGCGAGCTCCTACGGGAGCAGCATGAGGAAGAGGCTGAGGCCCAGGCGGAGCTGCAGCGGCTCCTGTCCAAGGCCAATGCCGAGGTTGCCCAATGGAGGAGCAAGTATGAGGCTGATGCCATCCAAAGGACCGAGGAGCTGGAGGAGGCCAAGTAAGGAGGCCAGGCCAGGCCTTGCCGCCTGCCTGCATCCTGGCCCTGTCACTGCCATGTCTGTAACCTTCATGTCCTATGACCGGGCCCCCAGGTTCCTGACCCTGTGACCCCCTGGCCAGGAACTGACCCATATGTGTTCACTCCCCTTCCCTCCCGTAGGTGGCCCAATGGGTAGAGTGCTGGGCCTGGAGAGGGGAAGACACACATTCAGATACGACCTCAGGCACTAGCTTTGACCCTCAGCAAGTCCTTTGTTTGCCTCTGTTTCCTCATCTGTAAAATGGGGATGATGGCAACACCTGCCTCCAGGGGTGTTGTGAGGATCCAATGAGATAATATTTGTAAAAGGTGCTTAGCACAGTGCTTGGCACACAGTAGGTGCTATATAAATGCTTATTCCCCCTTGGCCTCATATGGCTTTGTCTCTGACCTCCTAACCCCACATCCATATGGTCAGTGGAAAAAAGTGACTTAAGTCAGAGTAATGGGGTTCAAATCTGAACTCCCTTTCAGCTCTAAGTCTATGACCCTACAGTCACCTGTGTAGATCCTGCCCTGTGCCCGCATGTTCCTGACCCTTTGACTTGAGAACCTTTGGCCATGATCCTGGCCTGTGACCCCATGTTCCTGATCCCTTGACTTGAGAAACCTTAGTCATGATCCTGCCCTGTGACCCCATGTTCCTGACCCTTTGACTTGAGAGCCCTTGGCCATGATCCTGACCCTTTGACTTGAGAACCTTTGGCCATGATCCTGGCCTGTGACCCCATGTTTCTGACCCTTTGACTTGAGAAACCTTAGCCATGAACCCATGACTCTCCCCACGGCCTCAGGAAGAAGCTGGCAACTAGGCTTCAGGAGGCAGAGGAGGTTGCGGAGGCAGCGCACGCACGGTGCTCATCCCTGGAGAAGGCAAAGCTTCGGCTGCAGACCGAGGTGGATGATGTGAGTCTGGAGCTGGAACGGTCCACCTCAGCTGCAGCTGCCCTGGACAAGAAGCAGCGCCTTCTGGAGAGGGCCCTGGAGGAGCGGAGGCGCCAGGAGGAAGAGACTCAGCGGGAGCTGGAGGCTGCGCAGAGGGAAGCTCGGAGCCTCGGCTCGGAGCTCTTCAGGCTCCGGCATAGTCATGAGGAGGTGCTGGAGGCCCTGGAGACCCTCAAGAGGGAGAACAAGCACCTTCAGGGTATGAATTTCTGCCCACCTGCCCTTTGAGCAGCCCTTCAGGGGCAGGAGGTCATTCTGGGTGTCAGGGGTTTCCATAGTCAATATCATAGAGATCATTCCAGGTCATGGGGCCATTTTGGAGGGGTTGGGGTCATCCTGACATTTGAAGGTCCTTTTGGCATCTAGGGGAGTCACAATGGGATTGGATGGGGATCTTCCCACATTAGGGCCATTCCCAGAGATCATGTCTCACAACACTTTCCCATCCTCCCCAGAGGAAATCAGTGACCTCACTGATCAGATCAGCCTGAGTGGGAAGAATTTACAGGAGCTGGAGAAGGTGAAGAAGGCATTGGAGGGAGAAAAGAGTGAGCTCCAGGCCGTGCTGGAGGAAGCTGAGGTCAGAGCAGCTGGGCCCACATGCTTCTCATTGATCTCCAGATACTGACCCTCCCAAACTAACCTTCTCACATTGCCAGGACACTGACCACCAATCTCAAAACATTGACCATCAGATGATGACCCACTGCCCCCTGACTCCCTGTCACTGACTTCTAGGGGGCCTTGGAGCTGGAGGAGACAAAGACTCTGAGAAGTCAGCTGGAACTGTCCCAGGTGAAGGCAGACATGGACCGGAAGCTGGCAGAGAAGAATGAGGAGAGCGAGAACCTCAGGTGGAAAGACTAGAGGCGGCCCCATTCAGCCCATGCTGCCCCTGACACTGAGCAAGCTCCCAAGTGACTCTAGGCCCGTCACCCTCCTAAAGCACATTCTGGGTCTGGGCTTCTCTTGAGAAGGCAGAAAACTCTAACTGAAGTCCTTTGTACCTCTAAACCTCCAGCCATCAGAGAGGGAGAGAGAGACAGACAGAAAGAGAGACAGACACAGAGAGAGAGAGAGAGACAGAGAGAGAGAGAGACAAAGACAGAGAGAGACAGAGAGACACAGACACAGAGACAAAGAATGACCTGAGGCTGGTATGATTGTAACAAGAACCTAAGACAGTGCAGCAATCAATAAACTTTTATTATGGGGGATCAGGGAGAGAATTCCAAGAATGAGGTATGCCAGTGAAAATGCCCAGAATCTTGTGCAAAGAAGAAGAGGGAGGCCAGTGTCACTAGATCATCCCAGTACAGGGAACTGGGATGAAGGGAATAGGATGTAAGCAGACTGAAAGGCAGGAGGGCAGGTAAGAGGCGGTAAAGCATCAGGTGACCTAGATGGATGGAATGAACTTTTGACAAGGGGCTGCTAAGAGATGGTGGCCAAGGGTGGTCTATAAGTGACAATGAGGACCAAGGAGCAAGCTGCCTCCTCTTCCTCCTCTGTTGAGGGGCACAAGGAACAATCAGCACTGGAAGAGGGTGGCCAGGATGTGTCTTCAGAGGGAGCTAGGCTTCCAAAAGATTTCTCTAGCCCAGAGGGGTTTCACTGAGAGAGGGACTATCTTGCTGAACACCACAGAGAACTTTTTTTTTTCTTTTTGGAGGGCAAATAGGGTTAAGTGACTTGCTCAAGGTCACACGGGTAGTTTTTGTGTTAAGTGTCTGAGGCCAGATTTGAACTCATCCTCCTGACTCCAGGGCTGGTGCTCTATTCACTGTGCCACCTAGCCGCCCCATCAGAGAGAATTTTTATTGGAAGATTAAACTCTACTATAGTTGTAGCCTCTCTGAGATAGCAGGGACTTCAAAGTGTAACCTAGTCCAAGACCTAATGGAGCCTAAGTCATCCCTACAACATCCTAGACAAGTGCCCAACGAGCCTTTTCTGAAATTCTTCCATGATGGGGAGCTCCCTGCAGGCAGCTCCGTCTGGGCATAGCTCCTAACTGTATGGAAGCAGGGGTCAGTGGTAGTAAGGGATCAGAAGGGCTAGAAGCGGGCGCCTGAGGAGGCGGGAGTCAATGGGTGGCAGAGGAGACTCTGGGGTTGAGACCCTGGCAGTCATCTCTGCAGGAGGCCGTTGGCACTGACCCTACCTTGCCACCCCTCACCCCAGACAGAATCACCAGCGCACAGTCGAATCACTGCAGGCTTCTCTGGATGCTGAGGGCCGGGCACGGAATGAGGCCCTAAGGCTTAAAAAGAAGATGGAGGGGGACCTGAATGAGCTGGAGCTGCAGCTAGGTCATGCCACCCGCCAGGCCAGCGAGGCCCATGCAGCTACACGCCTGCTGCAAGGCCAGCTCAAGGTGAGACTGTGGCTGAGGCAGAATGGGAAACAATAAGGAGCCATCAGAAAGCTAAGGGAACACCAAGGAGGTGAGGCTTGGCAGGTGAATGTGTGTGTGGGGGGAGGCTTTGGGGCAAAGCTAGGGAGCTACAAGGGGATTCAGGGAGTAGTGGGGTGTACAAGGAGCTGTGGGCAGACCTAGAATGGCAAACCCAAGTATTAGGAAGCATGGGTTTTGATTGGGGCTGGGTGAGCTGCTCTCTGCCTCACCATTCCTCTTGTCCCCTCTTCTCCAGGATGCCCAGGTGGCCCAGGATGAGGCACAGCGTGTGGCTGGGGAGTTGCGGGAACAGGCCCAGGCCTTGGAACGAAGGAATGGGCTGCTGCTGGCAGAGCTGGAGGAGCTCCGGGCAGTGCTGGAGCAAGGGGAGAGGGCCCGGAGACTCGCTGAGCAAGAGCTGCTTGAGGCCACGGAGAGGATCAATTTGTTGCACTCACAGGTGAGCAGGGGCAGCAACCAGGGCTGTGCATATAGTACTCAATACGTGCACAGGTAATTACTACTATAATTTCTATATTTGCTAATGTATTAACATTCCTATATTTGTATGCATATTTAAAATAAATATATTGAATTAACATGAGACACAGGACACACTGAGAATAGAACATAGCAAGCTTTAGCCCCCAAATGCAGTTCCTGGGCACAGGAATATAGGACCTGGAAACCCAAGTGCCCTGAAGACCCCCTTCTTCAGAGGCCCCATGAGTCCTTTCTGCTGAGGGCTTGCCTGGGGCACCTGGTACTGTCCTTAGCAGGGGTTCTTCACCTGTGAAACTTTTTTTTGTTTGTTTTTTTTCAAAACATTTTGATAGTTGTATTTCAGTATAACTGGTTTCCTCTGTTAATCCTATGTATTTCATTTAATGCATTTATAAACATCCCTCTAAGAAGAGATCCTTAGGCTTTATCAGCCTATCAGTGGGGTCCATGACACAAAAGGTTAAGGACCCCTGCCTTAGAGGGGATCCAATTTAGATCTGACTCTCTCTCTTTCTCTCTCCCCCACCTCAATCCACATATGCTCCCAGAACACAGGCCTTGTCAGTCAGAAGAAGAAATTAGAGGCTGACGTGTCTCAACTGAGTGGTGAGGTGGAAGAGGCCATGCAGGAAAGCCGTGAGGCTGAGGAGAAGGCCAAGAAAGCCATCACTGATGTGAGGGTCCAGAGGCTGGGCTGGGCCCAGTCTTGGGGAGGGGAACCAGCCTGATCCATCTCAGAGCTGGAAGAATTGGGCTGGGACTAGGAAAGGAGGGCTTCAGAACAGAAGGAAGGACTTTCCAGCAGGATGATGACAGGATTACAGACTCTGAGTTGGAGGGATCCCCACATTTCACTCATGAGGAAAGTGAGGTCTGGAGAGGTTGAATATTGGTCATATTTAGTATGAGGTCATATTGGCATTAAGTGACAGAGCCAGGATCTGGACCCAGGTCTTCTGACTTCAAATCAGAATCAGAGGGCAGCTTAGAGATCTAGCTCAACCCCCTCTTTTAGCAGAGGAAGAAACTGAAGCCTTAAGAAGTCGCTCAAGGTCAAGGTCATAGTGACAGACCTAGAACTGGAACCCAGACTTTCGGACTAAATCCAATTATCTTGGTATCGTTACCTCTATCCAAGAGGGAAGTGGGGAGGTCTCCGCAGAGGGAAGGATGGAATGATCTTCAGGGGGGGCAGGGAGAGTCAGTCAATAAACATTTATTAAGCGCCTGCCACTTATCAGGCATTGTGCTGATCTCTGAAGATACAAAGGCAAAAAGCAGTCCCTGCCCTCAAGGAGCTCACAGTCTTAAAGGGAGACAACATGCAAACCACCTATGTACAAACAAGCTATGTACAGTTTAAATCAGAGATAATCAACAGCGGCACAAGATTAGCATAAGGAGGGGATGGGGATAGGCTTCCTGAGGAAGGGAAAGGCCAGGAGACAGAGATGAAGAGCAGCCCATGAGAATGCCCAACCTGTAGATGGGGTGTTTTATGCCCCTGTCACTGGATTGCAGAGCATGTGAGGGTGAGGAAGACTAGGATTATGACTCATCTGCATCCTCGGTCCCCACCCCCTCCAGGCAGCTATGATGGCTGAGGAGCTGAAGAAGGAACAGGACACCAGTGCCCACCTGGAGCGCATGAAGAAGACCTTGGAGCAGACAGTGAGGGAGCTACAGGTTCGGCTGGATGAGGCTGAGCAGGTGGCCCTCAGGGGTGGCAAGAAGCAGGTGCAGAAGCTGGAAGCAAAGGTCAGTCCCTCCTCAACGTGTCCCCATCCCCCAGAACTTCTGAGTCATCACCCCTGCCCTCTGCCTCACTTCCTCCCAGTGCTTTCAGGCTTGATCTGATTCAGCCAGTCATCTCCCTAGATTCTCCTGGCCTTGCTAGGAGGCCCCTGTCCATCTCCCCAGCACTTTCCAGTGTAGGGAATCAAAACCTAGCATTCCTTGTGGCAGGAATCTCCTCTCCCTTCCCCACCCTGCCTCGCTCAGGATCACCGATAGGTATCACAGGGCTCACCAAACCGACATTACCCATACGTACTATCAACTGCTTGGAGAGGGAAGGGGTGTTTCATCACCCAGCATCCAGGGGCTTGGGCCAAGCAGCTCCAGCCCTCACCCTCAGGGATGAACAGGCTCTCTCCTCTCCTAGGTGATCCCTTAAGCATCCCACTGCTCCCTGGGAAAGAACTTCTTTTGAGTAACCCCCAAAATATTGTGGCCCCCTAGATTCCAAGATGCTTCCAAACTCTCTAGGCATTTTCAGATCTTTTCTGGGTATTTCTGACCACTTCTCTGGCCCTTCATATTTTTCCTTGGCCTCTGACTCCAGATTCTTCACCACCCACCAATTGTCAGATTGCTTTTAGGGTTCCTACCTATTTCCTCAGCCTCCTTGTCCCTTTTTCACCCCTTCTCTCCTCAGCATGGTTATTCTCCCCTGGGTCTAGGGACATCTGAGATCTAGAGCTGGAAGGGACCTCAGAGGCTACCCCCCCTCCAATTTTATAGATGAAGAAACTGAGGCCCAGTAAGTGGTGATTTGCCCAAATCATAGAGCTAGTAACAGAATCAGGACTTGAACTTGGGTCCCCTTAGGCCAATCAGCACTCTACCAAGATCCTACCTTGCCGAACATCTACCCACTGTTCTGCAGGTACGGGAACTGGAACTGGAGCTGGATGGGGAACAGAAGAAGAATGTAGAGGCCCAGAAAGGCATTCGAAAACATGAGCGCCGAGTGAAGGAGCTCACGTATCAGGTCAGTGGTACCAGGACTGGGATCTGGATAGTGTCTCTCTGGCTGTAAGAAGAGTTCATGACCCTCAGTGGTCCCCACTGTCCCTCCTCCTCAGGCTGAGGAAGACAGGAAGAACCTGGCCCGGATGCAAGATCTCATTGAGAAGCTACAGAGCAAAGTCAAGAGCTATAAGCGCCAGTTTGAGGAGGCGGTGAGTGTGTGTGCAAATGCACACACGGCTGTGTGCTAGGCATTAATTTTCCCATTTTATAGAAGTGGAAACTGAGGCCAAGAGAAGTGTGATTTGGCCTAAACACCCATGTACAACTATTTGTTCATAATCCTACATGGTAGGCACTTAATATAATGCTTGTTAATGGACTGATCCTATATGTGACTGCTCCTTCCCAGGAGCAACAGGCCAACTCCAACCTGGTGAAGTATCGGAAGGCTCAGCACGAGCTTGATGATGCAGAGGAACGGGCAGACATTGCAGAAACCCAGGTTAACAAGCTTCGGGCTCGCACTCGGGATGCCCTGACCCCAAAGGTGAGGGGCTGGGGATAGAAAGGCAATAACTTACTCCCCAAAGTGACAGGTAGAGAACAGAAAGTTCCCCAGGGGAGGGTTTGGGGGGAAGCAAATTCAGAATTCCTTCTTTGCAGGGCTGTCTATGCCTGTGGGTAGAAGGGAGGGAGGAAGTAGGCATGGGTGTGGAGTTGAGATGTCTCTACCATTCCTCAGCATAAAGAGTGAAGGCATGGAAGCCCCCAAGCCCTCAGGGGCCTGAGATCTGAAGAGGAATGGTTGCTGCAACAGCATCATGCACCCCTGTCTCACTGCTTCCTTATCCTATCCCTAGTATCTCCAGTTCTATCACTTGGTGTAATTCCCCCTCCAATCCCTTCTAACTCCCCAAATAAATGCAACTTCCTTAAACCTAGCCTGTTTCACGTGCCTTTTGCTGAGGGGAAGAGGAGGGGAAGAAACCTTTCTGGAGCTAAGAGTAATGAAGAAACTGAGAGTTAGACTCGGACTCCTGGGCAAAAAGAGCACAAAGGGAGGGAAACTGGGCCTAGAGTACATCCCTAGTCCATCCAGTCTTCCAGACCTTAGCATTGCTCACCCAAACAAAGGTCAGTTCCACACCCCTCACTTAAAATACTTTAATGCTCTCTGTCTAATAATCAGTTTATTTGCTGTTAATAAATTGGCAATACTGTGGTGCGGTCCTCATCCTGGGGGAGGGGAAGAGCTTTTCCAGGGAGAGCTGATCTGTGTGTGGGGGGCTGTGGAGAAGTCCCTCAGGGGAAAGACTGAGTCAGCCCTAGGGGCAGTCAAGCGACACAACTCCATAACCTTTGGATTTAAAAAAGACAAACTTCTTTCTTTCCTAGAGCTACTGGCAGGACTCCAGGGAGCATGGGCTATTGGACCAAGGCATTGGGACCCAGCCCACCCTGGGCGAGTTCCCCTGCTCTGCTGGGGGCAGCCCCCTTGGGTCCAGTGTGGGAAGGAAAAGTGACAGACTGTCTGGGGCTTAAGGTGGGGAGATATGGGGCATGTCTGAAGAACATGTCTTTTCGTGAGCAGCCTGTGCATTAAAAGGTGGCAAGACAAAAAAAAGATAGGGAAGAGGGATCAAATAAACATGAAACTGATAGGGGTGGGCTGGCCCCCATCCCGGGAGCTCGAACTGGGAAGGAAGCCTGAGAACTCAGGGTGGGCCTGCTGGGGCTAGACAGGTCCTGGGCTAAAAGCAAGGTGAGATTCCCACAGGATGGGCCCAGAGGGATTAAGGACTCCCTGGACCCCTTTCTCTGCGCTCTTCATCAGCAGTGGGCCATCTTATCAGAGAATAAGGGACAACATACTTCTACACAGTCTGAATTCTGGGGAGGTGGACACTTTGTAGGGAGCTTCTTCCTACTCCTTCTGGCCTCTCTCTGGCTCCAGAGAAGGTCGTGTCCCAACTGTTGGGGTGACCAGTATCCCTCTCCCCCTCTTTCCAGCCCCACTCCCCTTGTATGGAGGACTGTAATGCCAGGGTGGGAGGAGGTACCACAGAAAAGCACTGAGGAAACGTCTGAGATATGAAGATTTTAAGTCCCACTCGGCCACAGGTGGGGGCAGTGAACAATATCTAAGCAATGGTCTGAGGCTCCTGCCCAGGGAAGAAAAACGATGAGAGACTCGGAGGGAACACCAGATAAAAAGATGGAGATCCTCAAATTCAGTGCCAGCTCTCAGGAGTGAGGGGAAAAGAGGCAATGATGAGCCCACCTCTAGCCCCTGCTCGGGGAACATCTGAGTTCATGTGTCAGTGACCCAGGCCAGGAGCCTGCAGCACAGGCACTGCCTCAGAAACGGCACCCAACCAGAGGGCCTGGTGATACTGTTCAGAAGAAGCTTCAATTGTGAGGGCTCAGGAACAGAGAGGCAGGAAAGAAGGAAAGAGCTCTCGGTGAGCCCTGCCTCCCCCAGGGAGAGAAAACAGCACTGTCTCTTCTGGGAAAAGGTATTTTCTCCTTCAAACCAGAAGTCCCTGAAATGTCCCATCCCAGGAGCAATGGGAGCAGGGGATAAAGGGGGGAGTAGCAATAAAGGGCAGGAGTGAAGGAGGGGGCCCACACGGTCCATGGATCCAAATGGAGAAGTGCACACACACCACACTGTAATCCCTGAATCACCACTGTCTTCAAGATGTCCTCAGAGGCCTGGCCCTGGCAGGTCACTCCTCTGTGAAGTTTCTGTCTATGTCCATATAGGGCTCCTCAATATAGCTGACCAGGGCACAGGGTGATGTCCGGTCGGGACTTAGCAGGATGGACACAGTCTCTTTCCAGTAGGAAAAACTAATACAGGAGCTCTGTGGAGAAGAGAAAAGAGAGAGGGCTGCAAAAGGAGTGCAGAGA
Source organism: Gymnobelideus leadbeateri (assembly GCA_011680675.1). Taxonomy (NCBI): domain Eukaryota; kingdom Metazoa; phylum Chordata; class Mammalia; order Diprotodontia; family Petauridae; genus Gymnobelideus; species Gymnobelideus leadbeateri. The sequence continues at coordinate 866,752 of WOXC01008718.1, read as the reverse complement.
TAGCACAACTACACATTCCATTTCACTGTCTCCCACCCAAGGCTAGAAAAGGTGGCTGGTGCCACTGCTCACAGCTCTTCCCCTCCAGTTAGGACTGAGGCTTTGCTAAAGCTGGGGAGAAAGATGAACCTTCTGTGTCTAGGCCATTTGGCATACAGAATTCAGACATCTTAGTCCACACTGCCCTCAGGAAGAGGTGAAAAGCCTCCTGGCTCTAAGACTGTGAAAGAATGTCAGAATGAGGGCAACCAACTAAACTTCCCCAATATTTAGCACAGGTGGGGAGAATACAGAAAGATTAAGAACTCCTCTAGTGGCTTTGGTTTCCAGGACATGAAGGGGCCTATGGTAGAGGCCTGGTTTAGGTTTTCCCTCTCTTGGTTTTATACAATCTGTTTTTAGGCAATATGGCATTACTTGCCCATTTTATAGTATTCAAGGTAATGAGGTCAGAACTGACCCTTCTCAAAGAACTAGGCAGGAGGAGTGGACACTCAAGACGACCCTGCCTCATCCCCTTCCTCTATTACCCCCAGGCAGTATTGGGCCCAAGGGATAAACTCCATTCCCAGCCTCCTCCCTCCAATCCCCAAACATGGGAATATCTGCCCATCCCCCAGGCTCTCACACACTCCTACATTCTCTAAGCAGGTGCTGTCCTTGTCCTTATGGAGGTAGTGCTGCTGCCAGAAGCGTAGGAGGCTGTGAAAGTTGTTGAGGATGAAGCCAGGGTATTTCTCATCATATTCCATCTTCTGGAGGGCATTCAGGTACCCAGGCAGTTTGTCTTTCCTCCGAGCAAGCATCAGGATCACCAGACTGGTGTTCAGGCAGCTGACGTTCTCCTGAAATACCCCAGCCCCACCCCACCCCAAACTAGTTAGCTGAGAGCCAGGAAAGTGGGTCTGGAGCCCAGACAGCGTGATGGACCAAGTACCATGTTGAGAGGAGGAATGGACTTAATTTATGAGGCCAGACACAGTAAAAACAGGCAGGAAAGAAGCCTTGGGCCTTTAGCTCTGACCTGAGGTGGGGAGATGAAAGGGGTCGTTAGTGTCAGAGGCCTAGTTAGGGGCCTCCTGTTTCTTCCCACAAAACTAGGTTCTAGACAGGAGGTATGGCAGCCTAGGGTCATAGGAGCTGAAGTTGTTCAGTGAACACAACCATGTGTATATCTGGAGGATCATTATAGGAAATACAACTAGGAGCAAGGTGTGGAACTTGTGAAAGCAAATTTCAGCTGAAGATGAAGGAAAAAAGTTCTTAATAATCTGAACTGTCCAAAGTGGGTTCTTAATCACTGGAGATGCTCTAAGGGTATCTTTACTCAGTTAAAGGCTAGACTAGATAACCCATTAGGTCCCCTCGACTCTGTGATCCTAAAGCATAATAGGTGATCACAAAACAATGCTTCCTGCCTTAACTGGCCAGCAGCAGCCAATCTAGCTTTTAGCAGAAAGGCCTGTGGATTAGAAATAAAAGGACCTGGATTCCAGTCCTTGGCAGCTCAGTTCCATCACTAGACAGCTGCTGGCTTCAAGGAATACACTATGGACCTCAGTAATATCTTCTCTAAATGGGTATCTACTACAAAGGGTATTACTACAGAAGGGTGGTTAGATTAGATTAGATGCAAGGGGGAAGGGAGGGGTCTGTAAATGCTTCCTAAATCCCAAAGTTTATATTATGCAAACAAGTGATTGTTGCTGTAGTTTCTGGATTCACTCTGAGATCCAAAAGATAGCTCTTAGGACCATTAGCTTTCCCCAATAACCCCATATGTTGTGAAATTTGCCACATTTCATCTAAGTCACTCACTGCAGCTCCTGTCCATTTAAAAAAAAATTCTGTTTAGCAGAGATGGAGAATATTTGGGCACCATCCTCTGTACACATCTTTCATAAGCTTAAAAGACCACTATGACTTTCAGTTTCCCAACTCCTACTTAACTGTCCTATTTCCAGCCTTTTGTCTCATCCTCGCCCCATTCCCCTTGCCTCTCTTATGAGGCCTCTATAAATTGTCTTCTTGTGTGACCCAGTACTTCATTCAGTAAGAAGCTCAACACTGGGCTGGGTAGAATAACAGGTTGATGTATTTTCAATATACTATCCTCTTCGAGGATCACAATGAAAAAACAACCAACCCAATGCCAGTGCTGTCCTATGCTGGTACCACACCTGTCTCAGTATAGCCTGCTGAGAGTTATGAGGGCTCTGATGGTATTTTTTTCCTATAAAAGTTAAAGAATCTTTCTTTCTGATCAACCCTAGTAGTATTATGGCACTTATGTAGGCAAGTTTACAAGGTTTCTCCTCTTGGACCAATAATTGAGGGAGGCCTTGTTATATCAAAGAAGTAAGGTTTCTAGTAGACAGAATGTGCCACTATTGGAAACAAGAACAAGACACCCCAGAGAGCCCTGAAGGCTACGCACACAGAACAAAGGGAGCATGGCCAAACATAAGAATTTGAGTTACAGAAGCTGCCAATATGACTTAACACTTGTGCTAGCTATAGTCTCGAGTATCACATTTTAATCTCTTACCTGTGTTAAAGTCTGTACGTGAATAATGTTAATAAGACGGAAAAGGAAAGTAGTTCTGTTGGACATCTGGTACATATAGGATAGCAGGCGGCACTCTGACAAAACGTGCACAACTGTGGGACAAACAAAAAAGGTCAGAGTTTGGTCTGCAACGGAAATGAAAAACAAGCTGAAGACGGCAGATTTGGCTAAGAGCCCTCATCTGCCAGTGTGCCCTGGCTCAGGTCAAACAAAACAACTTATTAACCTCTGTTCCCTGAGAGTCCAATCTGTCTTCACAGGACACTGCACAGAGTAGGTACTCAAAAAGTGGCTGGCACCTAGATGAACTATTACTTCTTTGCTCTTACCTCTAAGACATTCCTCCTGTATGGAGTACCCTCTCCTACCAATCCACAGCTTTCTTTCTGTAAAATAGTGCTTGAAATTCATCTCTCGGGAGTTCTTCCTTACCCCACCAGATTACAGGCCAACATTACTCTATGTGGAAAGGTCTCCTCTTTTAAATATTCCCAGGAGTGGGGAAACAATATTGCAAATAGGAACTGTGGGGAGTAAATTAGGACATCCTTTCTTCTACTTCAATACTGGTGATAATGTTATTGCATAATGCAAACTAAGAGTCCTTTAGGGCTCACATGTGAACTGCTACAGAGTAAGCACTAACTCATTTATGTGACCCCGGGCAAGTTCACTCCAACCTTAGAATCTTATGTACTTATAAAGACAAGCAGACAAGGTTGAATTCTCTGGACTTCAGTTTCCTTCTCTGTGAAAAGAATGGGGTGATTCCACTCCCTATGAGGACCAGAACTAGGGGGGTGGAATTTTGCATATATTGTCACACATGGTCACTATGTAGGTTAGTTTTGGTTTTGCTGAAATATTTTTTTCTTTTCTTTCTTGCAAAAAAGAGCTAGGGAATAGGGAAGGGAAACGAAGGCGTATAAAAACAAAACATATTAATAAAAATATTTTAAACAACAAAGATAAAACAAAAGAGAAGGGTGAACTAGACAGTTCTGAGGTTTCTTTTAGTTCTGACACTCAGTCTGTGCGCAGCACATTTCTAAAGGAGTTGGGCAGCCACTGGCACCTTATATAGAAATGTTTGTCCATTTTTTAGAGTTAATTTCTTGGAAAACAAGGAAAAAAGTTATAAGGCATTTCCAAATGACAATGATATGTGGAAAATGGGAGAATTCAATGTAATTAGAGGAAATTCAATGAATCCAGACCAAAAATACCTACAGGAAATTACAAATGATGATAACATAAATGAATGAATTTTGAGTTTGTCAAGAATCACAGAATATCTGAGCTCGGGTAGCATTTAGTGAAACATTTAACTGAAGTGCTTGAGACCCAGAGAGGGTGACCCGCCCAAAGTCACATGCTAAGTCAGTGACAGAGCCAGGCCTAGAACCCAGGTCTCCGGCCTCCCAGGACAGGCTCTTTCCAAGACTAGCACTCAAGTGATGGACCTCAAGCATTCATTTTTTTCCATTAAAATTTATGACTCACTGGTTGTCTGTCCATGTCTTAATACTTGTGCTATCTATACTCTCATGAACACAGTGCATTATTTAATACCACACTTGGTCTTGTTAGCCATGCCTACACTGTTTTCTGAAAAGGAGCCCTATTCTATGTAACTGTGAGCTCCTTAAAGGTAAGAGTTACATTTTACATCTTACATTCTTTAAAACTGCTTTGAGTGCCCTGTATAGGATTCCACAATGACTGGTCAATAAATTCTGAGCAAAGTAGGAGGAAAATTTGCTAGCTGAGCATAGAGAGATCATCAAATCTAGCTGTCTTCAGATTTTAGTTAGTCCTCTTCTGCTCATATAAGTAGCATGTGACAATACAGATAAGACCAGATGTTAGCTACTGCATCAAAGGAAAAAGAAATTGGAAAATTCAAGGTCTAGGGCTTTGTCCACATTTGTATCGTAAAGGCTAAACAAATGTTAGGTGGAGACTTGATATATTTATAATAGATACCATTCCAGAAAAGACTTGAGTCTGAATCCATTCTACGAAATGTAAAACTTAAGGAATGTGACATTTTCATTTATTCATTGACTAAAATCACCTTAAAGCAGAAATGTTTGCCCCAGCTATCTCCCACATGATCAGTCTTGACAATAGTAGTCTAATTTATTGATCTATTATTTTTTCTTTCCCTGTACTAAACATCTATAGTTAATGGATAACCTGGGACAAGTCCCTTCCCTCCTCTGGCCCTCAGTTTTCTCATCTGTCAAGAAGTAGGGTGGACCAGATGATCCATAAGTACCTTCTTGGTTCTAATGTTTCCCAGTTCCATTACAGGACATCAGTTGATACTGGGTTACTGAAGTTAAAGCAAACAAATATCAATGGTGGTTTGCATCTCACAGTAGGGATTAGGGAAGAAAATACCACAATTTCGGCAGGGTCAGGAGAACTAACTATATTCTATACCATAGGCCAATCACTAAAAGGTTTATTTAGAAAAGTAGAAGGGCTAAGATGAGTAATTTTTTTTTAAAATTTGACTACCCCCTTCTGTTAAGTTGCAGTAAGGCAAACAGTTTCAAATTGTGTAGAAGGCAAAAATTATAAGGAAAATTCAACCATTCTCCACCTACTGCTGTAGGAAGGAAGGCTAAAAACAGCTTCAACCTTCACTGTTTTCTAGTGAATGTACTCTGCTCCCTGAGGGGCCACCTTTTCCCTTTACCTTTCATGTCCGACTGGTTTTCAAATCGGTCAAGAGAGAGTGTGATACAGCGCAGCAGCATGTTGGAGTCCACCAATGAACTATTGATCTGGCTCAGGAAAACCTGGAACTAGAGTAGAGATCTAACTGAAACACAGTGTGGGTAGTGGAAAGCATTCTGCATGACGACACCTGCGAACCTTAATAAAAATAAGGCCATGGGCTCCTGTCATCTTTACTGCCTGTTTAGCTACTGAAACCTTAATATGTAGTTTCTTTTAATTCCTTTAATTACCTTTAATTATTTCTGAATAGTTAACAGAAGATTGCATGTGGAAATCCACATCTGGTCAATTCCAATTTAGGGGTAAATTGACAAGGGGATATACCTGTCAGATCCATAGGCCGACCATCCATGGGACCTAAACTTTAGATCTCCTAACCCTCACACCACCTGCATGCTGAAGCTTCTGATCTATTTTTACAAGTCTGCTAACTGTACCCTTAATGCCTTCAGCCAAAGATTCTTAATGGAAGGGGGTTCTGGAGCCCACCTTTCTAAAGAGTATGACTCTTAAAAGCTACTGTATTAAATGGGTCTTGTTTGTAATACATTGCCCTACATTTAATAAAATATTCCTGAGAGATAACATCTGATCCTCTACCTAACCAATAATAGCTCCCACTACCCCACAATGTTCCAATCAGGCCGATCCAGATGCAGTCCCCATGACATGTGACCTTTGCTAATACTTTTTCTTCCATATGGGGGCACTGCCCCTTCCTCTATTTGAATTCTACCCATTCTTTAAAATCTAGATCAGAAGTTACCTCCAGCATGAGGCTTTCCCTAATAACTCCAGCCCACATTCATCTTTTCCATTTCAACACCTAATAGCATTTACCATATGAATCTAATCTAATGCAATTCTATACTCTCTTAATGATTTTGGGGGGCTTCATTTCACATATTTGGTCTCCCCAACAAGATCCAGGTTCCTCAGAGACCACATCTACTTCTTCTATCTCCCTCACAGTTCCTTGTTAGGGCAGAGCACACACTCAATAAATACTTGTTAACTTACTATCTTCTCAGTGTTCTCTAGTTGGGGACCTGAAGGTCATCTGCCCTGCAGATCACTGAGCTGAGCATGTGCTAAGAATTCTCAGTTTTCGGGAAAAGATATGTTTATGCTAACACAAATTTCTGAAAACAGAGTGGCAGTTTCTTATATTTTACCTTCTCATCTGTGTTGATATATTTATTGAATCTCTTAAAAGCATCAATGTTGAATTTCATCAGTTCACCCAGGAGATCAAAGTAGCTCTGAAGCACATCCCTGGATTTACACTCACTGTCCACGATGCAATAGAGAATATGCTATTGTGGAAACAAAACAAAACCCGATTCTTGAGTAGCCCAGAAAGCTGTTCATCTGGAGCAGAGACAAATTGACCAAGCACTTGGAAATCCATCTTGATATGAACCACAGAGGTGTGACTTATTCATGAAATAAAGATTTTAACCTAGTACTTCACAAAATCCTAGGGGTAAAGGAAACCTTCGAGGTCATCTAGTTCAACCCATAGCCCAATGGATAAATCTCTAAAACATCACTGACAAGTCGTCATTTGGCATCTGTGTACTTCTGGTAACAAGGCGCTCTCTACCTCACAAAGTAGCTGTTCCACTGTTGAACAACTTTCATTGATAGAAAACTCTTCCTTATATGAAACAGAAATCTGAATATTAAGTTGAACTCAGATCTGTAGAAACCTCCCCTCTGCCTGGATTCAAATCTTCAACAGAAACTTGCTCCAAATGCCCAAACACCCCAGGGCCTGACCTGTCTCTGAGCTGAGGCAGCACAAATAATTGAGGTGGCAGGGCTGTCCCCTTAGTTACTCTCCAGGTGTTGGTGCGCATGACTGCCAAATTACTTCAACAAAGTTGGTTAGGGCTCTTTACTGTAAATGGAGGAGCAGAATTGTCTTTACAAATAAGGTTTCTGGGGTGGTTAGGTGGCGCAATGAATAGAACATGGGCCCTGTAGTCAGGAGGATCTGAGTTCAAATCTAGCCTCAGACACTTAACATTTACTAGTGGTGTGACCCTGGGCAAGTCAGCCCCAATTGCTCTGCTTTCTCCCCTCCCCCGCCCAAAAAAAGGTTTTTACATTTCTTTAGTACTGAGGCTATTTAAGCTTTACCCCTAAAAACAACGCTCTAAGATCATTACCCAAACATTTTGTTAGTGTGCCTATCACATGGTGAAGGAAGAATAAAAGAGAGCCAGAATGCTGTACTGGAACCCAGGAAAGATTAAAAGCAGCTGAATGTGCTTCTAGAGTGCTGGAGTCATACAAAGACACGAGCAAGAATCACACAAGATGAAAGGGTAAGGATGGGCTGAGAGCACCCACACTCAGGGGAATCACTGGCCCATTGAAGTATAAACCTGAATTAAAGGTAGCACCCATCACAGTGTGGTATAAAGAGTGACAAGCTGAGAGGCAGCAGACCCAAGCTCTAGTCCAGGCAAATCACTTCTCTTTGAGACTCAATATCCTTTTCTACAAAAAAGGAGTTGAATTAAATGATCTTTTAAGATTTTATGCTGCTATAATCTAAAGGTCTGAGGCTGAAGGCCACTCAGTAAATAGCAGACCATCTGGGAAGGTCTTGAAAGTATAGTGATATACCCTCTTTTGATTGCTATAGGGAAATAAGCATTGTAAGAAATTCAATTAGCTCAGTAAAAAATTTCAAAACAGACAACACACAGACATGCACAGATACACAAACACACATATACAATCTACCCCCCAAAAGAAATAATCAATTAAAAAAAAAAACACTTTGCTTTGAAAAATATTTTTTTTTAATCCCTCATCATTTGGGTACTTACCTCTAAAAGGCCCCTCTTCAGCAGGAACATCTGATCAGCATAGGAAGTGGCCCCTCGGAGGAAACTTTCAACAGCCCTTGCTTGCCAAAACCTGTAACCCAAACACAATCTGCTGTTCTCCCTCAATAAGTTTCCAGCTTGTAGACAGCAACCCCATTTTTCTAAACTCCAGACAACATAGCAATACATTTTTTCCTGCTGTTCTGCAAATATGCTCCTTAACTGTTTCAAATTTGGAAGTCTTTAAAAGGAGAGCTCAGCAGAGCAGGAAGAACACTGAATGTGGAGTAAGGATACCTGGGGCTTGATCTCTGCCTCTTACTAAAAGAGTGCCCTTATGTAAGTCACTTCCCTTCTTCCCTGGATCTCAGTCTCCTTATCTGTTAAATAGGAATAATGATATTTGTACTACTTTCCTCATAGGGTTTTAAAGGCTCAAATTAAATAATGTGTTAACTACTTTAATCATCCCCAACTAGTTGCTAGGGAACTCCTCATGTACAGGGACTTTATTGGTTACTTCCTTGTTGCTCCTAATATTCATAATTCTTAATATGCTACACTAATATAGCGGGGATTTAATTCATCTGTGTGACTCAACTCAACACCCAAGAGTGAAAAGGGGGAAGGTCCCTATGTGAGGACAACCAAACCCCTGGAGTAATTCTGTGAAGGCTTTCTAACATCTCTGTTAACTAACAGACTAACATGGCAAGGTTGTGAGGTACCAGTCATTCCAACAGGGCTGCAGACCCAGATCTACCTGAAGGAGGACTCAGTTGGCTCTTTCTTCATGACCTGCAGCAACCGAGTTAACAAACCTCTTTTTCCATCACAGACCAAACTCCTAAAATCAAAAGACATAAGTAAAAGTTGACACAACTGAGAAGCTGGAGAAGGAAGAGGCCAAGATACAACTTAGCCAACAAGGGAAATCAGCACTGTCTAAAAGAGAGTCCAGGACAAGCTTCCTGTGTTGGCAGTGATTTGTGAAGAGAGGGAGGGGAGTCCTTCCAGAGCTGCTGGAAGCCACACAGCACAGATGTCAGCTTCCCTTCCCCTCCAGGACCCATGTCTCCCCAGGGGACTCTAGGGAGCTTAGAATTTAACAGCCAGGCACTTCCTTCACACATTTTGGACAAGTTTTCCCTTTCAACTTATCTCTCCATCAACTCTTGGGCAGCCTTTCCTTCCCTAAACTACTGGCTAGTGTTCAGACGCTGGATGTGTGCCTGAGGTTGCATTAGACTTAGGTCCAGGAAGAATGGGTCTGGAACAAGGTGGAAGGGAAGGCGGCCAAACTAGGCATATTCAGGAAGTTAACTTCTCCTTCCTGTCCTTCAGCCTCTACTTCTAAACTGTCTGTGTCAATTTCATCGTGTCAGGTGGAGTATGTGACCTTTCCTTACAAAGCTGCAACAGGGTGAATGTGAATCAAGGTGAGATTATGGCAAGGTCTGCTGAGGTTTTCCACTAGAAGTGGCTTACCTGTCTGTGTTGACAACTGCATCTACCTCAGGGATATTGGCCTTGAGGGAGATTGCACTGAGTTCATTCAGTTCTTGGTTATTTAACAGCAGATACTTGTTCCTGAAACAGATAAGATTTGAGGTAGGTAAGGGGGAAGAAATATGGTTTCCACACTGGCCAAAGGCTTTCATTTGGACTCGGCAGTCTGTGCAGCTGCCATGTTCTCAGGCCTTTCTACAGAAGACATTCTACACCATAGATTGTATCACTCACCTACTTCCCTGAAAGTTCTTGCCTTCACCAATATCTCTCTGTCCTGAACATCTAGAGCATTTATGGACTATACTAAATTTTGTACTGGATTGTACTGTCCTTTCATTATTACAGATGTATAAGTGACATATATAAAATATATCCAGCTAGACATTAAGTGCCCTGAGGGCAGAGACCAACCAAGCTCCGCACCCCCCCTCCCCAAGAGCCTAGGGCCGGGCACAAATGATTCAACACAAGTGACAGCCTATGATTTCTCTCTAGGTTGATTTGACTTCTGGCCTCCAGAAAATAAATGGGGCCTTTAGCCAATACATAAATGGTAAAAGGATGTAGATAGATAGTTCTCAAAAGAAGAAATTCAAGCTAATAAAAACTATGTGAAAGAATGATCAAAATCATTAATAAAAAGAGAAATGGAAATTAAAACTATGAGGTTTCAATTTTTATACATCAGATGATAGAAAACAAAAATGAAAGAAAATGAAACAGGGTTCCATGTGGGAACACAGTCACACTAAAGCACTGCTGGTAAAGCTTTGAACTGGCTTGATTCTTCTGGAAAATATCTGAAACTGTATTATCAAAGTCACTGAATACTCTGACTTAGTGACACAATGACTAGGCATATACCTCAAGAAGGTCAAGGAGAATGGGAAAGGTCCTATATATACAAAAATATTTATATTAGCACTTTTTGTAGTGTCAAAGACCTGGAAAGAAAGTGATTAAGGAAGGGCTAAAAAAAATTATGGCATATGAACGTAATAGAGTATTACTATAAGAATGACAAATATGATGAATTCTAAGAAAACTTGGGAAGACTTGTATGAACTGATGCAGAGCAAAGTAAGCAGAACCAGGAGAATAATTTATATGATGAAGACATCAATGTAAAGGAAAGCAACACTGAAGAACTATGAGCAATGTGATGACCAACTGTGACTTTGGAGGACTTATGGCGAAGCATGTTTCCTGCTTCTTGGGAAAGAAGTGGTGGACTACAAGTGAGCAATGACACATACATTTTCAGACATGGCCAACTGTTATTCTGTTTTACTTAACTGTACTTAGTTGCTACTAGGAAGCTGTTTCATGTTATGGAGTAGGTGGGGCCAGAAGGGGGAAAGTTAGGGAATTGACTGATGTGAAGACAATCAACAGAAAATTTTTTTAAATAGTGGGTGGGAATATCTTCCTTCCTTCTTAATGACTCAACTTCTTCTTCCACACAAAATTCTGTTCTTCTTTTTGGTTACCATAAAGTTCACAGCAAGCCATATATTACAGTCCTACATGACAAGCCATTTGACAGCAAGGGCATGACTGAGAATGCAGGAACTAAAAGGCCTTGCCATCTCCTTGGCGTGAAGCCATGACTCATAAGGCATAGCTAGAAGCATTTTCCACATTCACTATATTAATTCAGTCAGCCAATCAGCAGTTATTAAGTCCTCACTGTGCTTTAGCACCATGCTAAATGTTGGGAATATAAAGAAAGGCAAAAGAGACTCCTTACTCTTAAGGAGCCCACAATTTAATGTACCCCTCTTTGACATCTAACCACCTAGTGGCCATTACAGTTCACTGTTTCATGTGTCTCCCTAAAGAAAATGCAATCTCTTTGAGGGAAGAATCCATGTTTTTTTGTTTCTTCTAACAGACCCAAGTACTAAGCACAAGGAAGATTCTTAATACATTCTACTGAACTGAATTAAATAGAATATAGAGGGACCCTGCCAGGACTCAAACTACTATACTCAGAGTATTCAACTCAATTAAGGTCTCAACAGTGCTCCTCAGAACACCCAGTTTGGTGTAGAGTGGCTGGAGAGAGTGTTAGCCTCAGATGGTAAGACCAGGCTCCAAATACTGCCTCTGACATTCCCTAGTTCAGTGACCTTGGGCAATCAGCTCAGCCTTTCTGAGAGTGTCCCAGGCAGCTTAGCAGGGTCTAGAAATTGCAGAATTACTCATCTGCAGAAGGATTTTTATCAGCAGGAATTCTCTACATCAATAAAATCACAATATAAAAAAAATACTTAAGAGGAATGGATGTTTGGGAGAATCATAACAATAACATGTACTCTGACTGCTTGGCTATCTTGAACTTGGGTTAATAACTTGGAGGAAAAAAATGCCTTAAAGAAGCAGCCAACTTTTATAAAACCTTTTTCCAAAATGAGGATCATACTTACTCATGGTGATCACTAAAACTCTGGAGAAGTCTCAAAAACTGTATCTTTAAGGTGATGTCCTATGAAAAAGAAAACAAAATGTCTTTAAAATAGATTACAGAATCTGTTAAAACAAGAATTAAGTTTCTATGAAAGCAAATAAGACAGAGGGGCATGTGACCTCAGGTAAATAAAATCCATCCTCTAGGTCTATTACATCAAAATATAATTATTACAGCAAAATGAAGGAAGATATTCATTAATAAGAGAAGTGCAAGTCAGAATTTCTCTAAGGTTTCACCTCACACCCACATGGGCAAAAATAAAAAATGCTGAAAGAGTTGTGAGAAGACAGGCAGACAAATGCACTAGTGGTAGAGTTGTGAATTGCTCCAATAATTCTGGAAAACAATTTCAAATGACACCAGAAATTTCATTATGCTCGGGGCAGCTAGTTGGCGCAGTGAATAGAGAGTTCCAGCCCTGGAGTCTGGAGGACCTGACTTCAAATTTGACCTCAGACACTTGAAATTTAACTAGCTGTGTGACCTTGGGTAAATCACTTAACCCCAACTGCCTTGCCTTTCCCCCTAAAAAAAAATTCACTATGCTCTATGTACCTCTTTGATCCAGTGATGCCAACACTAGGAATAACCCATAAGGAGGCCAGAGACTGAATGAAAAGGTCCCATAAATAGAAAAAATATTTATAGTAGCACTTTTTGTGGTAGCAAAAAGCCTGGAAACAAAGTGAGTGACAATCTCTTGGAGACTAAACAAATGGATATATGAATGCAATGGGATAGTACTGCATTGTACAAAATGGCAAACCTGAAAAACTAAGTTTACTTGGGAGGCCGAGCGTGAACTGAGGCAGAATAAATTAAGCTGAAGCAAGAAAATGGGGACAATAATATAAAGGAAAACAAAGAGAAATAACAGAACTGTAATCAATGCAGTCATCAACCTTGATCCTAGAGGACCAATGGTAAGGCACGTCTCCCATCTCTTGTCAGGGATGTGTTTAGATTACAGGAGAAGATACTGTTAGACTCTGCTAATGAGCTGGTTTTTATTTAATCATACTTCTTTGTTATGAGGGAACAGATAATTGTGGGGAGGAGTCATTGGGAAATAGCACTTAACATTACTGATAAATAAATAAAAGGGAAGTTGTATATTTTGCTCTTGTACTCAAGGTCTCAGGTCCTGCCTTACTACCCAGTCACCACTTAAGGACCAAACTCCTAAAAGAGAACAATTCACAGAAGAACTCACTGGACTACAGTCACAATTCTGGTTATGTCCATGTAGAACAAGGGTGGATGTTGAATGCTTCCTCCATATCAACTTGTCAAACAGATTATTAAGCCCAGGGATCAGTTTGAATTCTGCTATCATTTTATGAACCTAGATGGGGTAAAAAGCAGAGAAACATTAACACCAAAATACTGTCAATTCAACCAATGATATATGGCATGGAAATTAAGAGATGTGGGAAGTCTTCAGAGATAAAAGCAGTAGATCTAAGGGATGTCAAAATGGGGGCCTAAATTTGCAAAGTTCTGGGCCACCAAACAAGATATTAAGAGTCGTCTCAGGCCACTGTTCTCAGAAATCTTCTCATCATATACCCTGAGGAATCCCAACCTCTTATGAACCACCCAAAGGCTAAAGAGCTGTTCCTTGGGTGGCAGCCATGTTTATAGTAGACCAACCAAATTCATGTCAGCTATGCTAACTCACACAAATAGTTCATCACCTTAATAAAAAGCCCTTGGTTAACCTGGGGACTAAGCTGTAGAGAAAAGGTCCTCCTGACTTCCTTCACCAGAGATACCTCCTACTGTACCACAGGTACTTCAGGAGGCAGGACAAATTAAAAAAGGACTCCTACAAGGGCCTCCCCTAAGCTGTTCTTGTTGTATGCCTCCTACTGAGTCTAACATCAGGGTCCACCTCTCAGCAGAGGGTTTGAAAGCTGGGAACCTTAAAATATGAGTGCCAAAGTGGTCACAAAATATAAGAATATAGACACTTGTCTCCATCTAGTTAAGTAAAGAGATTGTAGAGCAGATACACTTTAATTTTATAGCCAAAACTCTTGGACAAGACTGTGAAAACCACAGAACTTCCTGCCTTCAGGAAGGGAGGACTACTCCCTTGCTCTGAATGGGTGAGTTTGTGTATTTCTTCTCCTTTCCTCTGTTAGCCCATCTAGGACTGGCACAAAGGGAAAATGCCCTGTCTGTGTTCTAGGGAAGACAATAATTTCATAATCTGCATACACAAAGCAAGTATCTGATGTACACTGTATATACAGAATTAACAAAACAGGGTAACATATATAAAAAGGAAATATTTGGCTGGTTTCAAAGTAGGAACACTAAAGTAGGTCAAAATGGCTGAGCTTGGATTTATTCTTTCTGGTATAACTGCTTTTGAATATAACATGCCCTGAAAAAAATCTGATATTTTCCCCAAAATATCATTTGCGTGACTTAAGGGGGTGTGGGGTATGTCATCATACATTGTGTACTTCAAAGGGTAGAGGTGAGTGTGGGCTATATGAAATGTTTGGTTGTGGGGTCTAGACTCCAAAAGGATGCTTTAGATAAATGTGAAGTGAATTACTTTAAATAATTTCCATTTCATAGATGCTTAAAAGCTGGAACGCCTTTCTGGAACAGAGAACTAGTAAAAGGCTCCTTCCAGCAGCTTGTATCTAAGTTATTCTGTAAGCAAGAACATCTGAACACATGGGGACCTTGTGAACTGATATTCCCTGGATACCAGCTGAACTACTTACAACAGTCTATCAAATCCTGTGAATGTCTCTGCCCAAGTGTGGCCCTTGAAGATTCATATATCATTAATGGGGTCCTGCTGTTATATGACTAATTTAGCTATATTACCTTAGACAAGTCACATCCCCTCTATGGGCCTCAAAATTATCCTCTTTAAAATAAGAGGGTTGAGGGGGAAGAAGGGAAGGGTGACAGGAATGCAGATCTGAATATGAAATAAAATTTAATTTAAAAAACAAAATAAAATAAGAGGATTGGACTTGCTGATCTCCAGTTCTGACATTCTGGGTGGGTTTCTTTAAGTCATCTCTATATCAACAATGTTAAGAATAAGACTTTTCTTGTTGAAAAGGGGGAAATTTCCCTCTCTAACACTAGACTGGGCTACTATCCTTTCCTCCCATACCTTCCTCTATTTAGGAAAGCTCTCTTTTGATTATTGGGAAATATATCCATGGATCTTTGGGCCTCAGAAAATGGCTACTCCTTATCAATTTAAAAAAATCAACCACCAGAGACTATCAGTTGCTAAACACATCTGTCTCTTTTACATAGGGTCCTGCATAGGATACTGGACTTAGGGCTACTCTAGGTACCTTAATGACTCTGATTAAAGCTGACAGCTACTCTGAATGCTGCCCAGTTTTTGCAAGTATAATACAGCTCTGTATTCCCTCCTCCACTGTCTGATCTTCCCTATCACTTAGAGGCTCTCAAAGACTGGCACATCAGGAACTTCTATTTATTCTCTGCCCCCACTACAGAAGCAGCAGAGGCACAGCTGGCACAATGGTGTCAAAAGGGCCCAAGCTACTCCATCCCCTTGGTTTTTTGTTTTGGCAGGGAATCAATAGTGTCTAAGTACTAAGCCACCACCTTCTGTAGCGCCCCCCTGAAGTCCCACTTGGTGCACCAATTCTGAACAAACATGGCCTCTCAGCACTCTGTGTCAAAAAGTGATTGAGTCCCTGCTGTAGGAAGGCAGTCACCTGATTCCGCTGTCGGCCCATCAGCAACACACACAGGACATAAAGCACCTCCAGTTTGTACATGATCTCATGCATGATCTTCATTGACTGGGGCAGCTGGGTCCTTGAGGAACTGTTTGCCACACCACTCTCATCTGAAGATTCTAAAGGAGGCAACAAAGTAAGCTCAGAAACCCATTCCAAAAGGGATTTATAAAGACCAAGTCCTTTCAAGTCACATTTGCTTTGTATAGACTTCAGAGTAATAGATTTCCAAGCTTGGGTCCCCGTGCCAGCAGAGCTAATACAGGCTTATAAAAGCACCAAAAAGTTCACCAAATCCCCAAAAGCAAACTTGGAAATTCAGAATAAACAGAATTTGCCACTCCTTAGATCCTTTATTCCCTAAGTTGTTTTTAAGCATAAAAATTTTCTGGCAATGCTCCTAAATCCTCTTGGAAGGGACATGGCCAGATGTTTAAATTACTTTCCTAAACACTAGGCAGTTCTCACACCTGGACACCAAACAGACTTCTTGGCAACCAGGTCTTGGGCTGAAATACCAGTTAGTCCAGGGTATCCTGGGAAGCTCAGGAAAAATCAAGGAGAAGGGCAAAACGAGGATGAGAGGCAGTGTGACATACAGGGGTATATCACTTATATTATATTTATATTGTATTATTCATTATTATTATTATTTATATTGCCCAGTGTGATTCCTTCCATTTCTTTTACTTCTCTTATTGCTATTGCTAGCACTTCTAAAGCAATATTGAATAATACTGGTGATAATGGACATCTTTGTTTCACTCCTGACCTTACTGGGAAGGCTTCTAGCTATCCCCATCAAAATGATGGTTTTATAGCATTTCTATACAATACCAACAGTACTTGGCAAGAAGAGATACAAAATAAAATAAAATACCATTTAAAATTACTACAGAATGCAATAAAATATTTATGTGTCTACCAACAAAGATAAGTTCAAGAACTATATAAATATAACTACAAACCACTATTTATAAAAATAAAGACAAACCTAGAATAACTGGAAAAACATTAATTACTTGTGGATAAGGTGAGTACTGGGGACTTAGGTGGCCTAGTAGATAAGAGTGCTAGGCCTGAAGTCAAGAAGACTCAGCTTCCTGAGTTCAAATGTACCTTCAAACACTTACTAGCTGTGTGAACCTAGACAAGTCACTTAACACTATTCTATCTGTCTCACTTGCTCATCTCTAAAATGACCTGGAAAAGGAAATGGCAAACCACTCTAATATCTTTTGTCAAGAAAACCCTAAATGGGGTCATGAAAGGTCAGACACAACTAAAACAACCAAACAACAAAGAAGATGAGTCAACGTATGAAAAATTAACACCACCTAAATTAATTGATTTATACAGTGTTATACCAATTAAACTACCAAAAACATATGTTACAGAACTAGAAAAAAATAATACTGAAATTCATATGGAGGAAAAATGTCAAGAATCTCAAGGGAAACAATGACAAGAAGCAGGAATGAAGGGAGCATAGCAGTGCCAAATTTCAAACTACAAAGCACTAATTTTCTTTCTTTCTTTCTTTTTTTTTTTAAAAGCAATTGGGGTTAAGTAACTTGCTCAAGGTTACACGGCTAGTCATTATTATTTATGCGTGGGTGCTCATTTTCTTTTCTGAGGCCGGATCTGATCTCGGGTCATCCCAACTCCAAGGCCGACGCTCACTCACTGCGCCACCTAGCCGCCCCTTTAGGGCAATTGGGGTTAAGTAACTTGCCCAAGGTTACACGGCTAGGTTTTTGTTTGTATGGATTAAGTGTCGGAGGCCGGCTGCGAACTCAGGTCCTTCTGATTCCAGGGCCGGCGCTCTATTCACTGCGCCACCTAGCCACCCCTAAAGCACTAATTTTCAAAACAACTTGGTACTGGTTAAGAAACAGAGAAATGAATCAGTGGAACAGATTAGCTCTGTATCAAAGAGAAACAAAAGTATCTGGTACTCAAGTATTTGATATACACAAAGACCCCAGCTAGTGGGACAAGAATACCTAAAATACTGCTGAGGAAACTGGACAACGATATGGAAGAAATTAGATTTAGACCGATGCTTCATACCTTATGTCAATATAAGTTCTAAATAGATACGTGACCCAGATATAACAGGTTGCATCCTAAGCAAATTAGAGAAACATGGAAAAAAAATTACTATCTCCTGTCTGTGGAGATAGTAAGAAGAAATTTGTGACCAAATAAGGGATACAGAGAATCAAAGAAGATAAAACCGATTAGTTTGATTATGTAAAATTTAAAAGGTTTTGCACAAATCCAATAAAGTTAATATTACAAAAGAATTAACTGGGGAAAAAATCTTTACAGCAAGTTTCTCTGATAAAGGTTTAATTTCCAAGATAATACAAGGACTTGATTCATATTTATAGGAATAAGTGCCATTCTTAGAGATGGCTAGGTGGCGCAGTGAGTAGAGCATTGGCCCTGGAGTCAGAAGGACCTGAGTTCAGATCCGGCCTAAGACACTTAACGCACACACAAACAAAAACCTAGCCGTGTGACCTTGGGCAAGTTACTTAACCCCAACTGCCCTCCAAAAAAAAAAAAAAAAAAAGAAAGAATAAGTGCCATTCTCTAATTGGTAAATGGTCTAAGGATATAAACAGGCAGTTCTCAAGGGAAGAAACTTTGGTTATTTAATAAAATGATATGAAAATGCTCCAAATCACTATTAGCTAAAGAAATTAAAATTAAAGCAAATCTGAGATTCTATCTCATAGTTATTATATTGGCAAAGACAAGGAAAAAGAAAAATGACAAATGTTGGAAAGGATGCAGGAAAATAGAAACACTGATGGTTGGTAGACCTAAGCATGGGTACAACCATTATGGAAAACAATTTCGAATTACACACAGAAAGTTACTAAACAGTACCTGCCCTTTAACCCAGTGACACCACTGTTAGATTTACAGCAAGAGAGATCAAAGAAAAATAACAAGGTCCTATAATGTACAAAAATTCTTTTTGTGAGGCAAAAAAAAAAGGAAAGTAAAGGTACAATAACTATAATTTATATATTGTTTGATGTAGAGTTATAATGACAGAACTCTAATAAGAAGTCACTTGGGCTAAGTGGTCCCAATGTCTATAAAACATAAAGGCAAAGACAGAGAAGTTTGCACTTTTGCACTTTTCTGACCTTTATTAACCCTGTGTTAAGTAATGAATGTTCAGTTTCAGTTTCATCTTTATAATTTTCTTTCACATAGTTATTGTTTCTATGATTTGTTTTTTGATCCACTCATTATTTAAGATTTCATTAAGTCTTCATTTGAATCTCAATATTTTGGTTTTTGGGTCCCTGAACAAATACTATTTTTATTGCACTATGGTCTGAAATGGCTGCATTAAGTATTCCTGTCTTTTTACATTTGTTTGCAGTATCTCTGTACCCAAGTATATGGTTAATTTTTGTTAAAAATTCTTATGATGCTGAGAAATATGCCTATTCTTTTGCTGTCCCATTGAGGAAACACCATGAGTTTTTTAACTGTAGTTTTCTCTAGTAATGTGTTCAGTTCCATATTTTTTTGTTTATTTTTGTTAGATTTATCAAAAACTGAGAAGAATATTGACATCTCCTGTCACTATGATGTTGGTATCAATGTTTTCTTGTAGCTCAGATGTGTCCTTTATGAATTTGGATGCTAAGGCATTTAGAATATATAAGTTTATTACCGACAATGGTTTGCTGTCTACAGTTTCTTTCAGCATAATATAGCTTCCTTGTATATCTTTATTTTTTGAATGTTTTTGTTTTGTCAGATGGCATGATGCAATTCCTCCTTTTTAAAAGTCATTTGACGCACAGTAATTTTTCCATCCCCTCAGTTTTATTTTGTGTGTCTTTGTTTTTAAAATGTGCTTCTTGTAAGCAACAGGGTTTTGTTTCCTTATCCCATGTTACTCTTCTTGTTTTATTGGATTATTTAGTCCATTCATTTTTAGAGTTATGAAAGTTAGGTTTAACAAAGATTATAGATGGTGACCAAGTAGGATTTATACCAGGAATGCAGGATGTTTTAACATAAGGAAAACGATTAGCATAATTGTCTATAACAATCACAAAAGTAACAAAAATCACATGATTTTATCGGTAGAAGCATAAAAGGCTTTTGACAAAATACAATACTCATTCCTATTAAAAACATTCAAAAGCATAAGTACAAATGAATTTTTTCTTAAAATGATAAGAAGCATCTACCTAAAACCATCAATAAGCATTATTTTAATGGGGATAGCTAGAAGCCTTCCCAATAAGGTCAGGAGTGAAACAAAGATATCCATTATCACCAATATTATTTAACATTGCATTAAAAATGTTAGCAATAGAAATAAGAGAAGTAAAAGAAATGGAAGGAATCAGACTGGGCAATATAAATATAACAAATACATAATTATTATAAATATAAAGAAATAATAAGAAAATAATAAATAATAAAACTCTTTTTGCAGACGATATGATGATAAACTTGGAAAATCCTAGAGATTCAACTAAAAAGTTAGTTAAAAAAATAATTTTAGCAAAGTAGCAAGACATAAAATAAACCCACATGAAGAACATCAGTATTTCTATATATCACCAACTCTGTAAGAATAAATAGTAAGAGATACCCCATTTAAAATAATTATAGACTATATAAAATACTATATACATGCCAAGAACTATGTGAACATAATTATAAAACATTTTTTATACAAGTAAGACTTAAATAACTGAAGAAATATTAATTACTCATTGACAGGTAGAGTTAATATAACAGAAATTATAATTCTACCTAAACGAATCTACTTATTCAATGCTATCCCAATTAAGCTACTAAAAAATTATTTTATTGAACTAGAAAAAAATGATAAAATTCATTTGGAAAAATAAAAGGTCAAGAATATCAAAGGAATTAATGAAAAAATGTAAAGGAAGGAGGTTTAGCAGAATCAGATCTAAAACTGTATTATAAGGCAATAATTATCAAAACTATCTGGTACTGGCTAAGAAACAAAAAGGTATATCAGCGGAACAAAGCAGACATACAATACACAGGAGGAAATAATTGTATTAACTTTGTGTTTGACACATGGAGAGATTTAAACTTCTGGGATAAGAATACACTATTTGGTAAAAATTGTTGGAAAAACTGGAAAGCAATCTAGCAGAAACTGGGTTTAGATCAATATCTTACACCATTTACCAAAATAAAGTTCTGGCTATAATGCCCTGTCTTCTTCACTATTACCTCCACAAGATTTCTGCCTGTCTCCTTTTATACACGTGGAAAGAAATCTCTCATTATTTTCTCTGTCGTCATTGTTGCTGTTGCTGTTCTTGGCTGTTGCATTTATTCATTCCTCCTGCATTTCTTTTTATTTGGGGTGTTCAAGAAACAAATGATCTCATCAGTTCTGGTTTTCTTTTTAAAAAAGCTTCAAATGCCTCTTTATTACTGAATGTCCATCTTTTTTCATTGTGTGATTAAGCTCGGATTTGTAAGAGTAGGTCACTCCGGGCCGCATCCTGAGCTCCACGGCTCTTCAGAACACATTATTCTATCCCCCCATATGTTTTCTAAAAGATGAAGAAGGATCTCAAATTATTTGAATTTCTTCTTTGTATCTGAAGGATTTTCTCCTAATCAACTGCAGAAATTGTTTCTGAATCAAATTGTTAAAATGTAATCACTATGTGTCAGAGTTTGTAGCCCTGGCCTTTTTTTCTGAAGGGAATCTATAAATTCTTTCAATTGGCATTTCATTTTCTATGATCATTAGTTTTGAGCAGTTCTCTTTGATTATATCCTTCACTATGAGGTTAAGGGTTTAGAATCCTTAGGTTGTCTCTATATATCCCATCTCCAAGATCAGTATGCTTTACTTGAAGAGTCAGCATTATTTTCTTTGAATTTTTTTTCTTCTTTTCAACTTGATTGTCCTTTACTTACGTGGATCTGAATTCCCAATTGATCACTCTTCCCTTTATTTCTTTGGTGACACTTGCTATTGCAGATTCTAGTTTTTCTATTCTTCCAATTATTTTTTGCTGTGCAAGCCATACATTCTGCCTTCATATTTCTTATTTCTTTTGAATACTCAGGAACAGCATGTTGGGGTTCCATCTTCTTCTGAAATTCCACAAGGTTCTTTGTGTCATAAAGAATTGGACTGGGGTGGCTAGGTGGCCAGTGAATGGAGCACTGGCCCTGAAGTCAGAAGGACCTGAGTTCAAATCTAGCCTCAGACACTTAACACACACACACACACAAAACTATCTATGTGACCTTGGGCAAGTTACTAAACAATTGCCCTACCCTTTCCCCATCCAAAAAGCAAAAAAAAAGGGGGGGGGCTGTTTTCCTTTTTTTATCTTCAACCTTTATTTTATGTTTTATATGAATTCAATTTTTTTTATTATGAATGTAATCGGATGTATATGGGTGTTCAAACAGGACTAGCACTCCTGTGTGAAAGCTTGCTCATCCATGTTTCATTTCAACTGGGAACTCAACTCTCACCCATGGCTCCAAGAAGCTATAGCATGTACAGTATCCATATCCCACTAAATCTTCCCAGCAGATGGGCTAACCCAGTTTAGGGGGATGTGTCACAAACCCATTGGTGAATTAAAGGGTGTCTACCCCAAATATGTGAAGATTTTCCCCATTGAAATAAATAGATGAGAGCAATTTATTCCAATGGCCATAAAGGTGGCTAAAGCAGAAGCTGCGAAAAATCTTAGAACTTGGTCACCTGTCAAAGACAGAAAGGTCATGCACAGTATCCTGGATCACTGTAGTCCATTCCAACTTCTGTCTTGCCACTGGACTTGAGTGACTCAGAGAGGGAAGAATCAACATCTGGCTTTTCAAAGCCGGGGGGCTTGACAATAGCTGCCTAGAGTCTTGTCTGGTCAAGTCACACATCACTTCTCAAAGTGAGCCCCTCGTTTTCCTTTTTCTTAAAGTATTTACAGATTTCTGAATTCTCTTACTAATCTTGAGGCCACATTTCTTTCTGTTGTTACTGTTTTTTTTGTTGATTTGCTTATATTCAAATCTTTGCGTTCTCTTTTTTTCTGAAATCTTTGGTAACTCAGTCTTTTTTTCCCCTTTTCTTCTTTTCCCTATTGCTCATGTTCTGACTCTCTTCCCTCTGCTTGTGATTTCCTTGGGTGCTGGCTCTCAAAGTGTCACCAGTGTAGGTTTCTGCCCCAAGTGACTTTTGGCTGGAAAGAACTGGCCCCAGCTAGAGGCTGTGCTCTTTCCTTCAGGTTTGGTAGGATGCGACATAGTTGTGCATACATATGAAGTCCTGTCCCACTGCCTCCATTCCTCAGCTCTTTGGCCAGATGCTGATTAATTCAGAGCTTTCCAGTGCTGGTGCTGCAGAGCTGTCTGCCCTGGCACTGGCTCTACGATTGCTATAGGTATAGGACTGCTCTGGTAAAGCTTGCAGCTTCTAACTGGATAAAACTCCTGGTTGACTGCAACAGTCTGAGTAACTCCTCTTTTTCTACCTCAGATAGTTAACTCAAACCCTCTCTAAATTTCCTGTTGTAATAAACTCCCTTCTAAGACTGGTATCAATAAGTGATCTTAAGGCTTCTTCAATCACATCTGATGTGTAACATTCCCTCCTACAAATCTGGCACCAATTACCTATTCTCCAGAAAGCCAATTTTTAGGGTATATAACCGCCTTATTTGAACCCCAATGTTGAGCATATTCCGTGCCCAACATGACTCCCTCTCCCTTGAGCTGGGTGGGTTTCTTGAATCCATGGAGATGAACCTCTGTCTATCTATATTGCCATATAGTGTGTATGTATATGCTTTTTAAGGAATGTAAATGAAATGACAAATGGCTGAATGAATGATATATGAATGTGATGGAAAATTATTGAGCTGTAAGAAAAAAAGAAATAGATGATTTCAAAGAGACTTGGAAAGACTTATATGAACTGATGCATAGTGAAGTAAGAAGAACCATTTATACCATAACATCAATATCATGAAAATGAACAATTTTGAAGACTTTCATAAATTAGTTTAAAAAATTAAATGAGTAGAATCAGAAGAATAATTCATAGAATAACAACAATGTAAAAACAATCTGGAAAGTTGTAATAACTATCACTACAATGACCATCCATGATTCCAAAGGACTGAAGATAAAACACTATATACCTCCTGACAAAGAGATGACATTTAAGATGCAGAATAAGACTACATTTTTGTATACAGTCAATAAAGAAATTTGATTAGTTTGACTACGCATATTTGTTACAAGTAATTTGTTTTTCTTTTCTCTTTTGTTTCAATGGGGTAGGAAGGAGAAAAAATAGACGCAAATTTTTAAAAATTAAAAAATAAAGGTGGACATGCTGGAATGATGCATACCCTTTCAGATTGTTAGTTTTAATTGTTTATGAGGCAGCCAGGTGGTGCAACTGGATAGTGTGCTGTGCCTGGAGTCAGGAAGACCTGAGCTCAAAGTTGGCCTCAGACACTTTCTAGCTGTGTGATGGGCAAGTCTTGTTTGCCTCAGTTCCTCATTTGTAAAACAGGAATGATAATAATAGCATTTACTGCCAAGGGTTGTTAGGGTCAAATGAGATAATAACTGTAAAGCCTTTTTAGCACAATACCTGATACATAGTAAGTACTACATAAGTGTTAACTCTTAACTAATTGTTATTCCTTTGTTATAAGACCTCACAAAATAGAGGTATTCAATAAATGTTTATAAAATAAAAATAAACTACATCAATAAATAGATAATATTTAGAAATCAATAAATACTGGCTCTGCTATTAATTGCTTAAGTGACCTGGACAACCCATTTTACCTTTCCAGGTCTCAGTTTCCCCATTTGTAGAATGAAGAGGCTGGAGTCTATGATTTCTAAGGTTTCTTTCAATCTAAATCTATAATTCTATCTGTGAAATTCAAACCCATAATAAAGTCTCAACTGTGTCACTCTAATCTCAACTGGTCTAATGCAGTAACCTTTACCCCTTCCTCCTCCACTGATTCTCTATTGCATTTCCTTCAGAGGATGTTCTAAACCTTCTCTTCTCCTCCCAAGTTATCAACCAAGAAACTTATACTTTACTTATCTTATTTTTACTTTACTGAGAAAACAGAAACCATTTGATATGAGCTCCCTCTTATCTTAACATTATTGTCTTTTCCTACTTTTGTCTTTTTAGTCTGATAAAGAGGTGGCCCTTTTCCTCCCCAAGGCCTATCCCTCAACATTTAATTATGACCCTATTCTCCCTCAACCTTCTCCAGCAGAATGGCCTCTTACTCAACTTCCCTTTATTTAATCTTTAATATCTATCTACTGGTCCCTTCCCTTCCATTTATAAATTTGTTCCTGTCTAGCCATCTTTAAGGAACCCTCATTAGACCCTATCATCTTCTCAAGTAGTATCTCTCCTCCTTTTCACTACCCAACTTTTAGAAAAAGTTATCTTCAGTGGCTAGGTGGCACAGTGAAGTCAGGAGGCCCTGGAGTCAGGAGGACCAAATATGGCCTCAGACACTTAATATTAGCCATGTAACCTTGGGCAAATCACTTAATCCCAACTGCCCTGCCCTCCCCCTTCCAAAAAAGTTATCTGTCCTTTTTGCCTCTATTTCCTCTAACCTCACTTCTATCTTTTGCAAGTTGGCTTCTAATGTCATCATTCAACAAAAAAAATGCTCTCTCCAAAGCTAAGATCTCTTAATTTCCAAATCTAAAGACTTTTTCTCAAACCACATCCTTTTTGACATCTGTAGCATCTGATACTATTAACTATACCGTCCTCCTGGGTTTTTGTGACCTTGCCTTCTCTTGATTCTTCTATCTTTCTGACTGCTAGTTTCCTTTGCTAGATCATCTTCCATAACATTCTACCTAACTGTGGGCACTACCCAAGTATCTGATCTAGACCCTTTTCTCTCTCTAAACTCTCTTACGTGATGACCTCATTAGTTCTCACAGATTTAATTACTACCTCTACACAGATGACTCCCAGATCTATACATCCAGTCCTAGTCTCTTTCCTGGGCTCCATCTAGCTTCATGTCACTACTTACTGGATATTTTGAGCTGGATGTCCCATAAGCACCCCAAATTCAATAAGTTCAAAACAGAATTTATTATCTTTACCCCAAAACTCAGCCCTCTTTCACATTTCCCTATTCTATAGAAGGCACCACTATTCTTCATGTCTCCCAGGTTTGCAACCTTGGTGCTATCCTTGATTCTTCACTCAACATATCTAATAAGTTGCCAGATCTTTTCATTTTAACCTCTACAACATTTGTCACATCCCCCTTCTTATTATTTACATGGCCAACACTCTAGTTCATGCTCTCATCACCTTTTGCCTGGACTATTGATTGCAACAGCCCCCTACTTGCTCTCCCTGGCTTTACCAAATTCTCCCTTTACCAAAATGTTCTCCACATAAATGCCAAAGTGATTTTCTTTACGTTCAAGCCTGACCATGTTTCTCCCCTCTGATTAAACCAATATAAACTGTTCTGCTTGGCATTCAGAGCTAGGTTATACAACCCAGTCCCCAGCCTACCTTTCAGGTTTATTACATATTACCCCATCTCCCCTACTCCATGGTCCATCCAAAACATCTACCTTGAAGTTTCTCACACTTGGCAATCTACCTCCTATTTCCATGCCTTTGTTCTGATCATCCCTTGTGTTTGGAATAAGCTCCCTTTTCACCTACCTCCAACTTTTAGAAATATTTCCTTCAAGATTCAGTTCAAGGATTACATTTAACACAAAACCTTTCTTCACTTTCTTATCTAGTACCTTGCCTCCCCAAACTACTTGATACTGATTTTGCATAATCTTTTATATGCACAGATTATCTTCCCTGATAGATGTAAATTCCTTAAGAGTAAAGACTGCTTCATTTTTGTCTTTGTATCCTCGTAACCAACCTAGCACACTGCTAGGTATATATTAATGGACAATGAAACTGGGCAATTCCTTTCTTTTCTTTGGGTCTCTTACTTTCTCCAACTATAAAATTAAGGAAATGGGCTAGATGATTTTAAACTCCCTTTTTTCTCTGACATTCTATGATCTAGTTTCTCCTGTATCCTGAAAAGAAGAATAAGAATGAAACTTCCTGGAAAATCCAGTGAAATACTTTTTAAACACCTGAATTCCAAGACCCCACAGAATGGGTCACTTATAGCACTTCAACTTTGAGCTGGCTGCTGGTACTGCTGGAGATCAGCCACCTGAAAAAAGCCCTCTGTGACAGCTAATTGTGCAAGTGTTCCTGAGTTTTACTGAACCTCCACAAGGCATCTGGTCAAGGAGACAGTGGTAAACGTATTTCTTTGAAAAGCAATGGTCTGGACTTCAAAGATGACCAACTAAGACTGTACTGGGAATGTTGTTGTCCTTAGTTTAGACACCCCTTCTAGGGTGGGGACTTGTTTTCATCTGTAGTTAATGATTTGACCATGACTCACTTTTTTGGAAACCAACAGTCCCTGTGTGTCATCTGTGCTATATTCCTCTGGATAGGTTTACTAATACCATGAGTTTTAAAGAAATACTAGTTCCACTGCTTTCGTGTTTGCACTCGGTCCCTCAGCTTCCAACATGCAGAACGACGCCAGTAACTTCATGGACCTGTACGTACCATGGAAAAGCTCCACAAGTAACAGGATCATCGGGGCCAAGGACCACGCGTCCATCCAGATAAACGTGGCCAAGGCTGACAAGGTTACAGGCAGTTTAAAACCTATGTGGAGCAATTCAAAGAAGGGGGGAATCTGATGACTCTATTCTCCGGCTGGCAAAAAATGATGGTATTGTTTCAAAGAACTTCTAACTGAAGAAATCTTGTGGAAAATGTCTTAATAAATCAGAAAAAAAAAAGAAATACTAAAGATTTAGACTCAAACTACTATACACTTAAATTAGAATAGTGACTTGCATTTTGTAAGGACATGCTTAATTTCAAAAGTCTAGTCTCATTTAGTGCTGGTTCAAGAAAGAAACAAAGGAAGATTAAGAGTCAATCCCAGGTCCTAATGGAGCTATGGAACATCACTCTACTATACTGGAGGACAAGTTGAGTAAACACATAAAAGACCATGTAAAGAGGCTGATCTATTTTTGCCTTTCATTGTGCTTACTCTTAGCACGCAGCCCCAAAGGTGGGGTGCCGCCAGCACTGTTCAACTAAAGACCAGTATGTCACCCCGCTGGCTTCCACTGAAATGGGGGGTGGGGCAAACCACTTGAGACTGATCCTTTTTTCTCCCACCCCCAAAAGGCTTCTCCAAGGCTACTGAGACCACTATTACTGATGCTGAGGCAAAGTTTGCTGATTACAAAGTTCCTACACCAATGTTATCTGAATAATCTAGTTATGAAAACCCCTGGTTCTCTCTCTTCCCTGGCTCTCTCCCTTGATAGTTTGGAGCAGGGAAAAGGGAAGCATATCTATCACATAATGGAGAAGGAATTGAGTGAGAGGTCCTCCAAAGTTGAGCAACTATTCTAATGACTATAGCAAAGAGTTGAAATCTACCTCAGTACCAGACAGGAGTTTGTGGGGATTTGAGGACATAATGGACATCTGAGACATATAAAACTGGTCCAATTTGGACAGGGGGAAAACCTTCTTTTAATGTATTAACTTATGCATCAGAATATATAGCATGGGGGCATGCTAGGTGGCACAGTGAGTAGAGTGCCGGCCCCGGAGCCAGAAGGACCTGAGTTCGGTTCCGGCCTCAGCCACTTAACACACACAAACAAACAAAAAAAAAACCTAGCCGAGTAACCTTGGGCAAGTTACTTAACCCCAATTGCCCTCCAAAAAGCAAAAAAAAAAAAAAAGAATATATAGCATGGGGTTAGAGCTGGAAGAGGTGGTAGCTGAAGAAAGTAGTAGATCAGCTCACAATTGTAAAATGCTGTTATAGGATTTTCTGATAAAAACCAGAAAATAAAAAATAAACATATGACAAATAGATATGTATGATGGTTCTTAAAAATCATTACTTGCCTTTGCCCCTTGATTCACAAAGGCTGGATGGAAAGATGTGCACCAGAAAGGAATTTCTTTCTCTTATCATAGCATAGTAGACCCAAAAGCATAGTCAGGAAGAGCTGGATTCAAGTCCCACCTTGGACATTTATTGGTTATGTGATCCTGAGCAAGGTACTTGGTACCTCAGTGTTCTAGGAAATTCTCTAAGACTATAAATGATAGAGAAGATGTTGATCTGCATCGGGAGAGAGTTTCCTCATCTGAAAATTGCCTATCATGAGATTGCTGCCTAGTTCTTATTCCTATTATCCTAGTATACAAGGTTACAGTACGTGAAATTTGGAAGAAAACAATTTCCATGTAAAAATTAGTCCAAGAAAACCACATTTCTCTCTAAACTGTTTTCTCTTTCTTTGTAACAGAGATCATCAATCTGGATTATTATACCAGTTAAATCACAAGTTTACTTTTAGGAGGGAGGCTCAAAAATTTGATAAAAGTGGAAAGCGAATAGGGTGGAGAGAGAGAAAAGCAAGAAAAACAAACAGCCCAACTTTACCCGGCCCCCAAGTTAATGGTTTCACAGGTTTCAACTGGAGTACCTGGGCTGCTGTGTTCAGTCTCTTCGTTAGCTACACGCATCAGTGCATCCAACACCAGGGCATTATCCAACCATGTGTACCATTCCTCTAGCTCCTGCAAGAAACTGGAGGTGCCTGTGCTTTCAGACACTTTTCTTGTTGCCAGTTTGCAGAGGCGCTCAATAAAACCTGGGATATTCAGAAGAGTTGCTGCAAAAGAAAAGAAAATGGTAAATCTTCATAAGAAAACTGGATATACAGAGGAGGAATACAACCCCCAAACTATTCAAGCATGCAAGTACTTTCTTTCTACCAGATTGACAGGAAATGACTCTTACTTGGAAAAAGACCAAATTTACTAAGCCAGAATTGCTATTTTATACCAAATTCCTGAGTCAACCTATGTAGGAAAAGGGATATGGTATTTAGCTTTTCAACGTGATTTACCTACTTTGTTGAATGAATGATTGCCAGATTTATTAATAACAGTCTAATTAGGAACATTAATGCCCTGTGTTCAAGTTTATCATCTAAATGAAAATCACCAGTTCTTCTCTCCCTATATCTTAGTCATATTTCTTTTCATTTCTGACAATAGCTGTCAGAGATCTCAATCTTTTGGCACCTGTGCAAAAAGCGTAAACTGAGAAACAAAATATTACATATGTATAATTTGTGAAAGCCATCTATTTGTTATGGATATTAACTTGCACTCTGATCTCCTCTAATTACTTACAATTCTTATCATCCAATGTGGCATTTGTCAATTATATTGTTACTTAAATTTCCAGTTGCATTAGTCTGGATTCTCCATATAGGTTGGATTTTGCATATGAAGGCAGGGAATATTCCTAAAACACCTCTCTATCTCCTGAAGAAGCTAGCATAGTACTAGGCACACTTGGAATTCTACAGCGTGATAGCTGCAAGAACTTTAAAAGTCATCTGGTCCAACTCACTGATTTAGTTCCTTCAGTGCAGCAAAAGGTTAAGATAAACAAATGGCCAACTACCATTGCCTTGAGGAATTACGCTTGAATGAGAAAGCCAAGGAACAGATAAAAACAGATGCCAAGATACAAGCTGTGTAAAAATGAGATGAGTGGGGCATGTAAGGTGTCTATGAACAAGAATGGAAGAAGCAGGACAGCAGTTAGCAATCATGAAACCAAGGAGATGGTCAGGAGGAAGCCCAGATAGGTCATCATATAAAAATGGACAGGCTGCCATCTGAAAACATATGCCCCTTCATGGTTTTCTTTTGGTAACTGGTTGGGGTACAAAGGCCATGTACTCGGTGAGCATTTACTATATTCTTTTTCCTCTTAAAGGGAATAGGCCAGCTGGAATATATGGATTGAAGACCCAACAGATTTGATGATCGGATTCACTTATGCCTTAGTATTATGCACGGGTCTACTGCAGGACTACTTAGCATACTGCCCAATGACAGAGAAGTCAAGAAATCATACAAGTCAAGGCAAAGGTGACTGAATATCTAAGTTAGGCTTGATCTCCCATAAAAAATCTACACAAAGCAAAAGAAAACCGTCAATAGGGAAGGCTGAGTGTTGAACTGTAAACATGGGACAGCTCTGACTGTGAACACATCCATCAACATTGGATACTATCTCTTGGGCAAAATATTTTAGCAATTTCTATGGAATCTTTGTTCTATAGGGATAGCTATATAGTTTAGAAGGATAAGAAATATACTGTAATGCAACCCATCTTAAAACACTGATTATAATAAGAACTCAGCTATCTAGAAGAACTCTCAATTCAATTGGTAGTTTTTTGTTTGTTTCCTTTTTGTTGATAGGTTAGCTAGATTCTTCCTCAATACTTCCAATGACATGTAATTTCAAAGATGAAGAGAAAGCCTTTGCTGGACTATTCTACAGATTTTTCAAAGTCCTCTCACTTTGAGGCAAAATCTGTCTCTTATTAGCACTATTTCAGCCTTCTAGAGAAATAACGGAATGTCTACTCTTATTTTTACGTGACAACCCTTCAAATCTCTGAAAGTAATCATGTTTCCTGTAGATTTCCTTCTCCAAATTAAACATCTGCAGTTTCTTTAACCTCTTCTCATATATGCTTTCTAGACCACCCCCTCAGGATCCTAGTCACTCTCCTTAGGGCACATCCTAGTTTGATACCCTTGTTCTTGTCATCATTCATAAACAAAGCCCTTCCATGGTCATAAACTCTGAAATAACCTTATGTGATTACAATCTATTCTTATTCTACCTCTTCCTGCTTGAAACCCTAAATTTTGTTCTTCATCCTTACCAGGTCCTCCCATTCCTCAACTCCCCATTTCTTATTTATTTATTTTGGAAGGAGGAGGAGGCAGGGCAATTGGGGTTAGGTGACTTGTCCAAGGTCACACAGCTAGTAAGTGTCAAGTGTCGGAGGCCACATTTGAACTCAGGTCCTCCTGACTCCAGGGCTGGTGCTCTATTCACTGTGCCACCTAGCTGCCCCCAACACCTCATTTCTTTCTCAGGCCATCACTCCCCCTCACTAGTATACTGTTCTCCCTTCTCTATCATGGCCCGTTGGTGAAGAAATTAAACCCCATGCTGTCCTCCTGAATCCCTTGCCTGCTTCTCATATTGCTGCTATCAAACCTCAGCCCTGGATCATTCCCACCATCTGCTGACTTTGTTCCTACGCACATCTGCTGCTGAACAAAGCAGGAGAAAAATCCTAATTACCATTCTGAGTGGGTTCACTACAAATGTATGCTACATAAATTCAACTGGGCCCATACTATGGCAAGGCAATCCTCTCATACTTCCCTAACTAACTTACTATCCCATATGCCACTATGGCTCTTCCAAACCTTTTCATCTTTCCTTAACCTCCCATGGTTCCCCCTCCCCACCATTCTCTCATCTGAGAATTTTGCTTCATATTTCATTGAAAAAAATCGAGGCTCTCTGTCAAGAGCTCTCTCTCTTCTTCTCCCCTCCTCCTCATCTCATTACTCAGATGCCTTCTACCATCATCTCCTCCTTCATCTTGGACTCATGTGAAGAAGTGGTCTTTTTCCTTACCAAGGCAAACTTTTTAGACTTTTTTTTTAAAAACAATATACATTTTTTCCAATTACATGTAAAAACAATTTTTTAACTTAAAAAGTTTATGAGTTCCAAATTCTCTCCCTCCCCTCCCCTATCATTGAGAAGGTAAGTCATCCAACAGGTTGTACATGTGTAGTCATGGAAAACATAGTTCAATATTAGCCATTCTATTAAAAAGACCAAAAAGCAAGAAAAATAAATAAAGTTTTGAAAAGTATGCTTTGGTCTGCATTTATACTCCATCCGTTCTTTCTCTAAAGGGCGGGGGGTAGCATTTTTCATCACAAGTTCTTCAAAATTGTCTTGGATCACTGTATTTATTCCAAGGCAGAATGCTATGTGCACAAGTGATCCCACTCCATCCCATCTTCTCTAGCACACTGCCCCCTCCATTATCCCTACTTCCTCATTTATCTTCAATTTCTCCTTGTCTACAGCCAACAAACAAGTCTGCTCTTGTCTCCCCAACCTCAAAAGATAATAAAAAACAAAAAAACCCTCACTTGGTCCTGGCACCCTCCATATCTTGCCATATCTCTTCTCCATTTTGTGACTAACCTCCTTAAGAAGGCCATCTAAAGCAGATGTCTCTGCTTCCTTTTCTCAGCTCTCTACAGTCTGGCTTCTGACTTCCTCACTGATAACTCTGGAGAGGACAGTTTAACCGCCACATCTGAGGTCCTCATCCTTCCTGACCTCTCTGCGGCCTCCGTCAATCACCCTCTAGGTTCTCTTCTGACCTGGCTGACTGCTCATTATCAGTCTCCTTTGCTGCCTCTTAGCCTGACTATTCTTAGCTTACAATGGTTCTTAAACATTGGTGTCCCGAATCAAACCCATTATTCTTCATGTAGTCTGACCAAGATATATTCACATTGGAGGAAATCTGTACGGATTTATTGAATTACTGGAGAAAGTAGAATTTAGAGTTGGAAGGGGCCCTTAGCATCATTTTACAGATGACAGTAATTATAGCAATTAACATTTATATAGTGCATTAATGTTTTGCAAAGTTCTTTATGTCTCATTATCATCACACAGCTACTAATTTAGCAGCAATATTTGAACCCTTGTCTTCTGTTTCTTTTTTTTTTCCTTGATTTTCAAATTTCCTTTACTTCCCTCCCCCCTCGACAGCATATAATCCAGTACAGGATCTGCAAATACATTCATATTAGACATTATTCCAATTACAAAGGCGTATTGTACTAGGTGGGATGAAAGATGGTAAAGAAGAAATAAAACCAAACAATGAAAAGAAAAAGATCAATTAGTTTGCTTCCATCAGGATTCAGGCTCAGTTCTTTCTAGTTATATCTCTGGATGTCGTATTTCTCTCTTTCTTGAGTCTTTCAGGATTGACTTATATCACTGCATTGCTGAAAAGAGTCCAGTCTATCATAGCTGGTCATCACACATATGATGTGTCTGTGATTGTATACAAATTTCTTCTGATTCTACTCTTCTCGCTCAGCATCAGTTTGTATAAGCCTCTCCAGGTAAATATGAAATCCGTCACCTCCTCGTTTCTTATAGCACAATAATATTCCATTACATTCATATACCACAACTTGTTTAGCCATTCCCTAATTGATGGGCACCCCTTTAGTTCCCAATTCTTTGCAACCACAAAAAGGGCTGCTATAAATATTTTTATACATATGGGTCTTCCTCCCACTTTTATGATCTCTTTGGGATATAACCCTAGAAGTGGTATTGTTGGGTCAAAGGGAATGAAATTATTTATAGCTCTTTGGGCATAATTCCAGATTGCTCTCCAGAATGGTTGGATAAGTTCACAAGTCCTCCAGCAATGTATTAGCGTTCCACTTTGTCCATATCCTCTCCAGCATTTGTCACTTTCTTGTTTTGTCATCTCTTGTCTTCTGTTTCTAAGTATAGTACTTAATACCACACTGCCTCCCAAATTTATCAGGGATAGATATAAACCCTCATAGGTGTATTCAGACAGTCAGTTGGCAGTAGAGGATGATGGAGATTTGATTTGGAAGCAGTTAATAGGCAAAAGATTTAGTGGATATACTAGTTTACCAAACGTGTATGTTAACAGCTACAAAAAACTACACAATCTCAGGCCACTAATAGACATACGGTATCAGAACACTATTTGAATAAAACTATCATTTTCCCCTTATTAGAGATAGTTAGATGGCTCACTGGATAGAGGGCTGGCCCTGGAGTCAAGAAGACCTGAGTTTACATTTGGCTTCTTAGACACTTAGTAGAGGTGTGACCTTGAGCAAGTCTCTTAACTTCTGTTTGTCTAATCCATTGGAGAAGGAAATGGCAAACTACTCCAGTATCTTTGCCAAGAAAATCTCATATGGGGTCACAAAGAGTCAGACACAACTGAATAACAACAACAATAGCAATAATATATTTCCCTTTAGTTTTTTCGACATTATTAAATATGGTTCTCCGTTCTAGTCCCTACATTTTAAGATGAATATTAATAATCAGTAAGCACATTAAACACCTACTATGTGCTAGGCACTGTGCTAAGTGCTGGAGATAAAAAGGCAAAAGACAGCCTTTCTCAAGGAGCTCAAAGTCCAATGGGGAGACAACATGAAAACAGCTATGTACAAACAAGCTATATACAGGATAAACTAGAGATAATCAGCAGACTGAAGGCATCAGCATTACGGGGAACCAGGAAAGGCTTTTTGTAGATTTTAGCTGGGTCTTGAAGAAAGCCCGAGAAGCAAGAAGGCAAAGATATGGAGGAAGAGCATTCTGTCCTGGGAGTCAGCCAGTGAAAATGCCCAAAGTCTGGAGATGGAGAGTCTTCTCTGAAGAATAGCAAGGAGACCAGTGTCACTGGATCACAGACTATATATGGGCATAGGGTTTTGGGGGGTGGAGATTAAGTTGCAAGAAGACTGGAAAGGTAGGAGGGAGTCACGTTGTAAAGGGCTTTCAGTGCCAAACAGGATTTTATATTTGATCCTGGAGGTGATAGAGAACCTGAGAGTTTATTGGATAGGGGAGTAATGTGGTCAGATATGCACTTTGGATTCATTGACAGCTGAATGGGAGAGGGACTATAATGAGGAGAGATTTGAGACAGGGAGAATAACCAATAGGCCACTGCAATAGTCCAGGCATGAGGTGAAAAGGGCCTGCACCAGGATGGTGACAGTGCCAGAAGAGGAAGGGGGACGTACATGAGAGATGTCAGCAAAGTCCTATCGATAGTACATAACAACAGACTAGTTGTGGAGGGTAAGAGAGAATAAGCAATGGAGCATGACACCTAGGCTGCAAGCCTGGGTGACTTGAAGGATAGAGGTGCTTCTGAAAGGAAGCAGTGAAATCTGGATGGGGGGAAGAGTTTAGGAGGAGAGATGATGTGTTCGGCTTCAGACATTTTGAGTTTAAGATATATACAGGACATTCAGTTTGAGATATCTGCTAGGCAGCTGATGATGTGAATCTGGAGGTTAGGAGAGAGGCAGGATAAACAGATCTGAGAAAAACTGGCATAGCTATAATTTTTTTTTCCAGTTTCCCATTTTTCTTCTAGTTTTGGCTGTATTAGTTTTGTTTGTACAAACCCTTTATTTAATGTAATCAAAATTATCCACTTTACTTCTCATGATCCTCTCTATCTCTTATTTGGTCATAAATTTTTCCCTTATCCATAGATCTAACATTTACATTTTTCCATGCTTAGGGAAGAATTCTCAACCAGACATGGGATGGAAGCAGTCAAAAAAGAGAAAAGAGATACTTTGAATTATAAAACATTTAAAAATCTTTGCATGAACAGAATCAATGAAGCTACAATAAGCGAAATTGTTGAGTATGGGGAAAAAAATAACTTTTCCATCAAATATTTTTGATAAAGATCTGTTATCTAAGATACCAAAAGAATTAGCACACATGTGTAAAACCAAGAACCATTACTCAATGCATATATGGTCAAAAGATGTGAACATTTAGAATTATAGATTTAAAGCTGGAAAGGATCTTAGCATCTTGTCCAACCCCCTCCTTTTACAGATGAGAAAACTGAGGCCCAAAGAGGTGAAGTGACTTACTAAAATCACAGAGGTAGTGACAAGGAAACAACTTGAATCAAGGTCCTCTGATTTCAAAGTCCATTGAACTACACTGCACCTCGCAAAATAATAACAATAATATGAATTGCATATTATTAACAATGGTATGAAAGATTGTTCTAAGTCACTAAGAAGAAAAATACAAAACAACTATGAAGTTTAATTTCACACCCAACAAATTGGCAAAAATGACAAAAGATAGAAACAGTCAATAATGACTGAGTTGTGGGAAGACAGGTACACTAAAATACACTGTTGGTAAAACTAAAAAACTGGTCCAAATATTTTGGAATAAATACTTAAGTATGCTAGAAAGAAACATCTATACTTTTTGAATCCAGATATCCCATTGTTAAGCATAGACTCTATGCAGATAAAAGACAGAAAGAAAAATCCCATATATACCAAAACATTCATTGCAACCCTTTTTGTTATAGCAAGAAAACTAGAAACAAAGGATGTGCTCATTGATTGAAGAATGGCTAAACAAACTATGGGGCATCAAAGTAATGGAATATTATTGTGCCTTAAGAAAAGATGAATATGAAGAATTCAGAGAAACATGGAAAACTGTATATAAATTGAAAATGAAGCGATGAAGGAAAGTAATATATACAATGACAGCAATGTAAACAGAAAGAACAAAAAACTGAAACCAAATGCTAAGAATGCCAAAACTTGGCCCTAAAAAAGAAAAAATCCTTTATAAAAAACCCAAATAGAGTTAACAAAGCAAGCTACTAAGCCATCAATCAACCAATAACAAGCCATTAAGCACTGCAGAAGCAAAAACAATAATGAAATCTTCTTTGAGGTTCTCTCCCTCCATTTATCTTACCTTGTTGCTATGTACTGGTTCTCAGGCCACTCCTTTTCTTTCTCAAGGAATTCAGTACCTGGCTCAACCTTCCTGTCCATCCCAATCTCATTCTCAGAGACTTCAATATTCACATGACATCTATGAAAGACTTAGCTACTCTGATCAATATAATGATCCAAGACAATTCTGAAGGACACATGATGAAAAATGCTATCCACCTCCAGAAAGGAAACTGATGAACTGTGAGTGCAAATCGAACTTTACTTTTTTCACTTTATTTTTCTTGCTTGCTTTGGGTGACATGGTTAATACAGAAATATGCTTTGCATGATTTCACATGTATAATTGATGTCATATTGCTTGCTTTCTCAATGAGAAGGGGATGGATGGAGAAAATTAGGAATTCAAAATTTAAAAGTAAAAAAGAACTTTTAAAATAAATAATACATTAAAAAAAATCATATTATGTTCCCTCAAAAGCTCTAGCCTGCCCATTCATCAATCTTCTCAACCCACATGACCCACCCAGGCCACACTCAGGGTCAAACCTTAAACTACCCAAAATTGTTCAGCCTTCACTCTGAAATTTGCATCTCTGATCAAAATGTTCTTTTTTTTTACCTAAACAATCCTTTCTTGTTTTGCTTTTCCTTATAACATCCCCAAGCAGAACCAAATAAATCAATAAACATTTATTAATATAATTATTATTATAAATATATTACATATATAATAAACATTATTATGCTTACTATGTGCCAGGCACTGTGCTAAGGACTGGGAATACAAAAAAAGGCAAAAGACAGTCTCTGCCCTCAAGGGACTTATAATATAAGAGGGGAGACAACATACAAACAAATATATACAAAGCAAGCTATGTTGCTGTTGTGGAGTCATTTTTCAGGCATGTCTGACTCTTCATGACCCCATTTGGGGTTTTCTTGGCAAAAATACTAGAATGCTTTGCCATTTCCTTCTCCAGCTCATTTTACATATGAGGAAACAGAAGCAAACAGGGCTAAGTGACTTGCCCAGGGTCACACAGCTAGTATATTTCTGAGGACAGATTTGAACTCAGAAAAATGAATTTTCCTGACTCCAGGCCTAGTACTCTGTCCATTTTGACACCTAACTGACCTAAGCAAGCTATATGCAGTATGAATAAGAAAAAAAATAACATAGGGAAGGCTAGAATTAAGAGGTGGTTGGGGAAGGCTTCTAGTAAAACAAGGGATTTTAATTGAGACTTAAGGGAAGTCGTTAAGCAAGGGAAGTCAGGAAAAAAAGCAGAGGAGGGAGAGTATTCTAGGCATGGGGAACAGCCAGAGAGAATGCCCAGAAACAAGAGATGAAGTGCCTTGTTTTGGAACAGCCAGGAGGTCAATGTCACTGGATTGAAGAGTATATTGCAGGGAGCAAAGTATAAAAAGACTGGAAAGGTAGGAGGGGACTAAGTTATAAAAGGTTTTGAATACCAAAGCATTCTATATTTGATCCCAGTGGCAGAAGGGTGACATAATGAGACCTGCACTTCAGGAAAATCACTTTAGTGGCTAAATGGAGAATGGATTAGAGCAAGGAGAGACTTGAGGCAGGCAGACTCACCAGAAGGCTATTGAACAACAATCCGCTGTGAGGTTATGAGAGCCTGCTCCAGAATGGTGGCAGCTCAGAGGAGAGAAGGGGGCATATACCAGAGAGGTTACAAAGGTGAAAACTGACAGGTCTTGGCAACAACTTGGATGTGGAGGGTGAGATTCCAGGATGATTCCTAATTTTTGAGCATGAGGGACTGGGAGGATGGTGATACCCTCGACAATAATAGGAAAGGCAGGAGCTGGGGAGGATTTAGGAGGAAAGAAAATGATAAAGAGGAAAGATAACTCTGTTCTGGAATACTGAGCTTGAGTTATCTCCTGAACATCCAGAGATGTTTGAAAAGCAGTTAGAGAGATGAAACTGGAGGTCAGCAGAGAGTTCCAGGCAGGAAACAGAGATTCAAGAACTATCAGTGCAGTCTTCTCTCCTAACAAATATAAGCCTAAAGCTGGTCTCATCTTTACTGTGTTTATACATACCTCCCTGTTGATCCCCAATATTCTGTCTTGATCTATCTTCTTTGGCGATTTCAATAGCTACCACGGGTTGATAATTGAATGCAAATGACTTAAAAATGTGTGTATGTAATAAACATACACATGCATTGTAATGGTAATTTGAAGATCTCCCCTGCCCCTTGATAGACCTAGGTCAATTTGAGGACCTTTCCTGATTTGAAAATAAACTCTGTCCCCTAATAGGCTGTATGTGGTCACATGGAGCCTTGTTTATCAGAAAGGCACAACTTTTGTTACTTGGTAGTCAAGTAGGTCAGGAGGGTTGTGATAGTCTCTGACCCAGGAGGAGGCTATATATATACCCTGATGTGAAGTTTTGCTTTGGGGCTCACCATGGGAAGAGTTGTGTGACTTGAGCAGATGAGACTCTGGGCAATCTTTGAGCCCCCTGGCTTTGAAAACCCAGATGTCTGTCCTTTTCCCTCTGGTGACTAGGTATGGATGTAATGAGCAGACAGACAGAAGCCCTGTTTGCCTGAATTGTGTTATTTTCTCCGTATGTAGTTTTGTTTGCTTATGACTTCTGCTTGTATTCTCTGAAGTTCAGACTTTTCTTAACTAAATAAATAATATATGTTTGATTAAAGTAAGACTGCTAACCCTTTTTTATTTGTTTTCCTTTAGAAAAGCAGACTGGGAGAGGCTAGGTGGCACAGTGAATAGAGCACCAACCCTGGAGGACCTGAGTTCAAGTCCAGCCTCAGATACCTAACACTTACTAGCCCTGTAACCTTGGGCAAGTCACTTAACCCCAACTGCCCTGCCTTCCCCCCTCCAAAAAGCAAAAAAACAAAAACAAGAAAAGCAGATCAAAGAACCTGTGCTAGCAGCCATCCTGGGTATGTTAGGGTGCTTGCTGCTACACGCCTGCAAATAAAGGTACATACCTATATACACATATATGTATGCAAAGATATATGGGAAAAGTGTGTGTGTGCATACATATATGCCTACTGAACTCTAGTTCTGTATTTTCAACTGGACATCTCCATATGGATGTCTGATCAGCATCTCAAATTCAACGCGGCCAAAAGAGAATCCATCACCTTCCCCTCAATCCTGCTCTTCTTCTAAACATGCCTATTTCTAGGAGAACAATCATATTTTCCCAATCATCTAAGCTAGAAATATCTATATTATACTAAACTTTGTTATTCCTCACCCTCACATTTGAATGTCCAATTAACAAGTCCCGTGGATTCTATTTCCACAACATCTTTTGCATTTACTCCCTTCTCTCCACTCTTAGAACAATTTATTACCTCTCACCTAACTATAACAGCCTCCCGTTTCCATTTTAATAGTTCTCTAAAAGATCTCAAAACCAGCTTATTAAGGCACCAGTCTAAACATCTTAGTACCCCTCTCAAGAACTCAGAAAGTGGCTCCAGTGCCTCTAGAATGAGACCTGAGCTTGCTGGCCCAGCCTTTAAGGCCATTCAGAGTTTGGTTCCAAACTACCTTTCCAGCTCTATCTTTCCTTATCCCCTTCTCAGGCATCCTGCATCTATAATTTAGCTAAATAAGGTTACTATTTCCAGAACATTCCATTTCCTGCCTCCACCTATTTGTATAAACTGTCCCTACCTGACTTCTTCCACCTTCCTATAAGCCTAGAATATATTCCCTCCTCAAAACCCTTATCTTGCTTCAAACCTTAGCCAGCTTAAGGGCTACCTCCTTGATCTCTCCCTCTTCAATTTACTTAATGAACTGTCTACATGTTTTATACCCCCAACAGAATGCAAACTCCTTTGGGAGGAAATATTATTTTAGTTTTGTCTTAGTATGACCAGCACCTAACAGTCTCTTGAACATAGTAGGTGCTCAATAAATGTTTGAATTAAATGAACTAAGTCAACACTTAAGAATGAAAGTGTGTGTCATAGGTAGTGATAAAAACAAAACTTAGTTCTCTTCCATATACCTGCTATATTTTAAAATGATAATCTTATAAAGCTCCTGGTTATGGGATGTGAAAGAAAAACTTATACGGGAAAAAAATCCAAATTACCTTTTAAAAGTTTTAATTTTTTTTAGGTAAAAAATCAACAAATGTAGTTCTAGCACAGTGTACCTACCAGAACAGCTTGTTGCAATAAGAACCTCCAAACTCTGAGCAAATTAAAATACTCCTGGAGGGGAGAAAAAGTCTTACCAAACAAAGCAGGCTTTCAACACAGATGACTGTCAAAAGAAGAATGTGAGACCCTCTTCTGAAACTTGAGAAATGTTTTGAGAACAGGATGTCTCAGGAAGGAGGTGGTGAGTTAAAGCCTAATGGTCTGAGAGCCAGGCCACTTACCTTGGTTGATTTCAGCACGAGTAGGACCCAGGTTTTTCTTCTGATGGGCGTTTTTGGCAAGAAGTGTATGCTTGTCATCACTTCCAGTGTCAAGCTCTGATATTGTGACTGCCAGAATCCTGCAGAAGTTAGCAAGCTGCTGCTGATCAAAACTGGAGACTAAAGTAGCAAGGTTGGGGATGTCCTCTAACCGGATCATCTCCTGCAAAAAACACAAAAGAAGTTTTTTCCATATACTCTTACTTTATTGAGCAAACCAGAAAACTCTGATTTTTTTTTTAGGATAAAGGGATAGGGTAAACTCTCTTCCTTTCTGCCAAACAGTGATCCACTGGAGAAGAGAAATTCTGACTAATAGGGAAATAAGTATAAGAAGGGTAAGTACTAACAGAGCAATCTTGCTTCTACTGTGTAAGGAAAGGGGGCATACTGATAGCCATTGTAGCTCCAGGACATGGGCCACTCCCAATCAGAAATGTCTTTGCCAGTAACTTTTTATTTATTAATTTACTTACTTTTAGCTTACAACATTCAGTTCCACAATCCCTTGAGTTTAAAATTTTCTCCCCCTCCCTCTCCATGGTGGCATGCTGTCAAATATAGGATCTACAAATACCTTCACATTAAACATTAGTCAGCTTGTAAAGGATTATAACCAGTGGAATGAACAAAGGGAAAGAGGAAACAAAACAAGAAAAAGAAAGAGAGCAAGT
The DNA here is from genome assembly GCA_011680675.1 of Gymnobelideus leadbeateri. NCBI lineage: Eukaryota > Metazoa > Chordata > Mammalia > Diprotodontia > Petauridae > Gymnobelideus > Gymnobelideus leadbeateri. The sequence goes on along the minus strand of WOXC01008718.1, from coordinate 824,082 downwards.
AGTCCGCTTCAGTCTGCATTCAGACTCTGTAGTTCTTTTTCTGGATGTGGATATCTCTTTCCATCATGAGTCTTTTGGAGTTGTCTTATAACTTTACATTGCTGAGAGGAGCCCAGTCTATCAAAGTTAGTCATCACACAATGTTTGTAATTATGTACAAATTTCTCCTGGTTCTGCTCTTCTCACTCAACATCAGTTTATGTAAGTCTCTCTAGGTTATTATGAAGTCTGTCTGTGCCTCATTTCTTATAGCACAATAGTATTCCACTACATTCATATACCACAACTTGTTCAGCCATTCCCCAATTGATGGGCATTCCCTTGATTTCTAATTCTTTGCCACCACAAAGAGCTACTATAAATATTTTTGTACATACGGGGTCTCTTCCCACTTCTATGATCTCTTTGGGATACAACCCTAGAAGTGGTATTGCTGGGTCAAAGGTTATGCACTTATTTACAGCTCTTTGGGCATAGTTCCAGATTGCTCTCCAGAATGGGTGGATCAGTTCACAACTCCACCAACAATGCATTAGTGTTCCAATTTTTCCACACCCTCTCCAGTATTTATCATTTTCTTGTTTTGTCATCTTAGCCAATCTGACAGGTGAGATGTGGTACCTCAGAGTTGTTTTGATTTGCATTTCTCTAATCAATAGTGATTTAGAACATTTTTTCATATGCTTATAGTTATCTTTAATTTTTTCCTCTGAAAACTGCCTGTTCATATCCTCTGACCACTTATCAACTGAGGAATGACTTGTATTCTTATAGATTTGACTCAGTTCTTTGCATATTTTAGAAATGAGGCCTTTATCAGAGACACTGGTTGTAAAAATTCTTCCCCAATTTCCCACTTCCCTCTTAATCTTGGTTACACTGGCTTTGTACAGAAACTTTTCAATTTAATGTAATCAAAATGATCTATTTTGCATTTTATAATGCTCTCTAACTCGTTTGGTCATGAAATCTTCCCTTCTCCATAAATCTGACAGGTAAACTTGCTCTCCCAGATTGCTTACAATATCAGCCTTTATACCTGGATCGTGCACCCATTTCGACTTGATTTTGGTATACAGTGTTAGATATTGGTCTATGCCCAGTTTCTGCCATACTATATTCCAGTTTTCCCAGCAGTTTTTGTCAATGAGTTCTTATCCCCAAAACTAGAGTTGGGTTTATCAAACAGTAGATTACTATAGTCATTGACTGCTGAGTCTCATGTACCCAATCTATTCCATTGATCCACTACTTTATTTCTCAGTCAGTACCAAGTAGTTTTGATGTCTGCTGCTTTATAATACAGATTAAAATCTGGTATGGCTAGGCCACCTTCCCTAGCATTTCTTTTCATGAATTCCCTTGATATTCTGGACCTTTTGTTCTTCCAAATGAATTTTGTTACTATTTTTTCTAGATCTATAAAGTAATTTTTTGGTAGACTGATTGGTATGGCACTAAATATATAATTTAATTTAGTTAAAATTGTCATCTTTATTATATTAGCTTGAGCAACTGATGTTTTTCCAATTAGTTAGATCTGACTTTATTTGTGTGCAAAGTGTTTTGTAATTGTGTTCGTATAGGTCCTGGGTTTGTTCGGGCAGGTAGATTCCCAAATATTTTATAATGTCTACAGTAACTTTAAATGGAATTTCTCTTTCTATCTCTTGTAGTTGGATTTTGTTAGAAATATAAAGGAATGCTGAGGATTTATGTGGATTTATTTTATATCCTGCAACTTTGCCAAATATATTATATAGTAGTTTTTTACTTAATTCTCTAAGTATGTCATCATATCATCTGCAAAGAGTGATAGCTTAGCCCTTCTTTGTCCAATTTGATTCCTTCAATTTCTTTTTCTTCTCTTATTGCTACTGCTAACATTTCTAGTACCAAATTGAACAAGAGAGATCCATGATAGCAGACATCCTTGTTTCACCCCTGATCTTACTGGAAATGCTTCTAGCTTATCCCCATTACATATAATACTTGCTGATGGCTTTAGATCAATGCTACTTATTATTTTAAGAAAAATTCCATTTATTCCTATGTTTTCTAGTGTTTTTAATAGGAATGGGTGTTGTATTTTGTCAAAAGTCTGCATCTATTGATATAATCATATGGTTTCTGCTAGTTTTGTTGTTGATGTGATCAATTAAACTGATAGTTTTCCTAATATTGAACCATCCTTACATTCCTGGAACAAATCCTACCTGATCAAAGTGTATTATTCTTGTGATAAGTTGCTGTAGTCTTTTTTTTAATTAAAAAAATTTTTTTCTAACAAAGATCCTCCTTTTCTCCCTCCCATTTTCTCTTTCCCCCACTGAGAAGACAAGAAAATCAAAATACATATAGTTAAGCAAAATAAATTTCTGCATTGTGTGCCAGCACCTTTCAACCAGAGTCCCCCTCCGTAGCCTACAACATTTGAAAGGTCACTGAATCACAGGCCAGATTTCCTCAGTGCAGCACTAGGGCTTTAAAAGCTGGCATTTCACCTTTTACTTCTATTTCTCCACCTTAGGAAAAGAAGGTAGAGGGAAGAGAAGAAAATAATCTCAGATAATGGGAAGAGGAATGCTGTGTATCCTTGGCCTTTGGATATTAAGTTCTGCCCTGAATTTTCAGTCTCTGGGATGATGAATAGGAAAATAATGGACTATAAAAAAAAAAATCAAAATTTCCTTTTGAAAGTCAAAAAAATTTTTAAGGAGAAAAAACTAAAGTTGTGTTTTTAACAATATACATAACTAACCAAAAGGTCCTTTTTATCTCATTCAAATTTAACTATCCCTAAAAACATGGTCTATGGCAAGAGTTCTTGACATGGGAGACTCACATCAGACAAGGCTGAAAGCCAGGCTCTTCCTGCCATGAAGGGAGGACTGTTTCTTGTTATTTTTTGTACAAGGTGAGAAGACTGGAAAAGAAAACTGGCAAGGAAAAAAAATCCATATCACCTTTTAAATGTTTAAATTTTTTTAAGGGGAAAAAAATCAAAGTGTAGGTTCTAGCACAGCGTACCTACTAGTAGACTTAAGATTGTTGCAACAGGAACCTCCAAACTCTGGGAGAATTAAGATGCCTCCTGGAGGAGAGAAAAAGCCTTACGGAACAAGGCAGGCTTTCAATACAGATAAGGATTGATGAAGGAATAGTGAGTGCCTTAGCCAGTCACTTAGACTAAGGTTTTAGGCATGATCCTTTCCCTCCTTGCTCAGGTGCCAATGAACATAAGAGGACTCTGAAGTACTTTTGTTAAAAAAACACACAGAACATTAGTACCAGAATGGTTTTAGGGCAATCCTCTCATTTTGTGAATGGTGAAACCAAGGCAAAGAAGTAAAGAGAAATTAATTAAGGTTACATAATGAGTAAGTGACAGAGGTACATGAGAACCAAAGTGTTCTGATTCCCTGGCCAGTGCTCCCTACCACACCACAGATGCCTCTCTTTAGGTCCCCCCAACCCTATACTTTGTCTGCTCCTCCTTTTTCATAAGCTAGAAAAAATAAATGGTAAAGAAGAATAAAGCCCTTTCATTAAAGGTACAATGGATTGGCCTGGGGCCCTTTGTAAAAGGAAAAGTACACACACACACACACACACACACACACACAGAGCACTCATATGAAGCTTCAGACAAGACAATTAGCCATTTGTGCTTCATCACACCAGAACAAAGGACCAGGCCTAGGGACAATTCAGCAGGGACAATGAAATGGGAGACTAGCTAGAAAACAGGAGTAAAGGGGACTGGGAAAGGGGAGTACACAGATTTCTTATCATCAAATCATAACCACAACCTACTCACATACTCCCTAGGTGGCTCCTTCTGTGTACCTCAGTACTAATAAGAGGAAATCTGTTAAATGAAGATGTCATGCACAGGAGGCTGTAGACCCCATATCAAGAGACACAGAATTTGTAAAGAGTCAGAGAATAGACCCCTATGAAAATGGAGCTAAGAAACAACATAAAATGGATATAAGTAAGCCATCTAGAAGTAATATACTCTAAGAGGCACCTGGGTTACTAGAAAGGCATATCTACCATAGTAAACTGGCATCCTGATTTATAAATCAGTCTCTCATGGGTTTAGATACCATGAATCAATTCTCCTGATCATTCCTAGGTGAATTTAAAATACTGAGTTATTAAAATTATAAAGTTAAACATTTAGTGATCCCCACCCAGATCAAGACACTCCATGAACTGGCCTCTCATTTAATGATGCCAAATAAAGCCCAAACTCATTAGGCTGGCATTCAAAGTCCTCCATAATCTGATACTATCCTATCTTTCCACATAGCGACAGTCATATCTTTGATTTTGCCATCAACCACAAGTATTCTACTCCCATGTTCATGAACTCTGAGCTTCCTTATCTGACTGAAGCTTTTTATTATTTCATCTTTATGTAAGCCTTAGGATCCATAGCTCTACTCTTCTTCAATGTGACTTTCATTCCTTCCGCCTCTCAGATCTTTCCCAAACCATCATTCTTACACTGACTATACACTCCCTCCTTCCCTATCTTGACCCCCAAAGAACCAGTTCAACTCTACACTATCCTCTACTCTTAAAATCCTTGCCCTTTGTCCATTCAGCCAAAAGCACCTCCTCCCATCTTGCATCACTCAGATATCTGCCCTATTTCCCCCTTCATTCGTGTATCAATTGAAGAAGTGGTGGTCCTTCTAATCCTTTGTCTTTCTTTGGTTTGAGGTTTGTTTTTTTTATGAGGCAACTGGGGTTCAGTGACTTGCCCAGGGTCACACTTTTCAAAGCCAACCTACCTAAATGCAACTTTGATCCTATCCTCTCTCATCTTTTCCAGCAAACTGTCCTCCCTATCATCCCCAGTCTCCCTCTAATCTTCAATCTCTCCCTCTCTTACAGTTCCTTCCCTGCTACCTACAATATGCCTAAGTTCCTCCATTCTTAAAAATCTTCAGTTGCTCTGACCAACTCCACTAGCTATCTTCCACTTTACTAAGTCTTCTTACTTTCTCTCAGCTATACTGCTCTACAAAGCTTTCTACACTAAGTGCCTCTAGATTTCCTTTCCTTTCACACTCTTCTTAATCCTCTACAATATGGCTTCTGTTTTCATCATTTAATTCAAATTGCTCTCTCCAAAGTTGCCAATGATCTCTTAATCATCAAGTCTACTGATCTTTTCTCAATTCTGATCCTTTTTGACCTCTCTGCAGCATCTGATCATCTTTTCCTTTCTCCTTTCCAAGTTTTTGTGACACTGCTCTCCCTTGGCTCTCCTCCTGCCTGACTATTCTTTCTCAGTCTCTTTTGTTGTATCTTAACTGATGTCATACCCTCTAACTGTGGGTTCCCCTTTAAAGCTCTATTCTAGGCCCACTTCTCTTTTCCTTTTATATTGTATCATTCGGTGATCACACTGATGCCGACTGGTTCAATTACTGTCTCTGAAGATAATTCCCATATCTATGTACTCAGTACTAGTCTCCCCTGAGCTATAGTCCCACATCATCAACTGTCTTTTGAATATCATGAACTGGATGCCCCATAGGCATCTTAAACTTACTATGTCCAAAACATTACCTTCTCCCTCAACCTCTTTCCTCTTCTAAATTTTCCTATTACTGTCAAGAACACTACAATCTTCCCAGTCACTCAGGCCCTCAACTTCAGTGTTATCATCCTCCACCTCACTTTTCACTAATTCCACATAAACAATCCACTGCCAAATCTCACTATTTCTATCTTCACAATGATTCTCAGCCAAGATGGCAGAGTAAAGGCAGGAACCTGGAATTAGCTCCCACTCCAACCACCTCCAACACCTATAAAATATGACTCTAAACAAATTTTAGAGCACAGAACCCACAAAGTGACAGAAAGAAACAAATCTCCTGCTGAAGGCAGCCTGACAGGCTGACAAGAAAGGTCTATCACACCAAGCTGGGAGCCAAATGCAGTACCGCATGAGCCATGGTCTGAGAACCGGAGCAGCCCCAACGAGTGGCCCTGACTGGCCAGAGCAGACTTCAGGAGAGTGAATCACAAGCAGCTGTGGTGGTTTCCAGACTTCTCAACCCATAAACACCAAAAAGAAAGTAAAAGGTCAGTGGAGAACTCTGTTAGAACTGGGTGACAAAAGAGCATGGTCCCACCCCTGCCCCCTGGGCAAGAGGTGAAGGAGGTGCAGTTGTTGCAGCTACTGTGTGGCTGCCTCCAGAGATCCTGGCCTGCAGATCATAGGGGGACTAAGTGACCAGTCAGAGGGTAATCGCTCGTGCTTTGACCTGCTTGGATCTGGATCATGGTCTTGGGTGTGAGGGCAGTGTGCCAGACCTTGGGGTGTCTGCAGAGAGGGTGCCCTTCTCATAGCTCTGACAATATTTGCGAAAACCCCAGTGATTTGGGATATAGCTCTCTCCACTCTGGAAGTAGAATTCTACCACGGCAAAGAGCTCAAAAGTCAAGTAATTGGTTGGCAAGATGAGCAAGCAGAGGAAGCACAATCAGACCACAGAATCCTTTTTTGGGGACAAAAAGAATCAAAATATGGAATGAGAAGAAGTCAACAAAGGCAAAATTCCTGCATCAAAAGCTTCCAAGAAAAATATGAATTGATTACAGGCCATGGAGGAGCTCAAGAAGGATTTTGAAAATCAAGTAGAGCGCTAGCCCTGGAGTCAGGAGGACCTGAGTTCAAATCTGGCCTCAGACACTTAATACAAAAAGTAGCTGTGTGATCCTGGGCAAGTCATTTAACCCCAACTGCCCTCCAAAAAGCAAAAAAGAAAAAGAAAATCAAGTAAGAGAAGTGGAGGAAAAATTGGGAAGAGAAATGAGAATGGTGCAAGAAAATCATGAAAAGTGAGTCAACAGCCTGCTAAAAGAGACCCAAAAAAATACTAAAGAAAATAACACCTTAAAAAATAGACTAACTCAAAGGGCAAAAGGGGCCCAAAAAGCCAACGAGGAGAAGAATGCCTTAAAAAGCCAAATTGCCCAGGTGGAAAAGGAATTTCAAAACTGAAGAGAATATTTCCTTAAAAATTAGACTGGAGCAAATCAAAGCTACTGACTTTATGAAAAATCAAGATACTATAAAACACAGGGCGGCTAGGTGGCGCAGCGAATAGAGTGCTGGCCCTGGAGTCAGAAGGATCTGAGTTCGGATTCAGCCTCAGACACTTAACACACACAAACAAAAAACCTAGCCGTGTGACCTTGGGCAAGTTACTTAACCCCAACTGCCCTCCAAAAAGCAAAAAAAAAAAAAAAGATACTATAAAACAGATCCAAACAAATGAAAAAATAGAAGGCAATGCGAAATCCCATTGGAAAAACCACTGACCTGGAAAATAGATCCAGAAGAGATAATTTAAAAATTATTGGACTACCTGAAAGCCATGATCAAAAAAAGAGCCTAGAAATCATCCTTCAAGAAATTCTCAAGGAAAACTGCCCTGATATTTGAGAACCAGAGGGCAAAATAGAAATTGAAAGAATTCATTGATCACCTCTTGAAACAGATTCCAAAAAAGAAAACTTCTAGGAATACTATAGCCAAATTCCAGAGTTCCCAGGTCAAAGAGAAAATATTACAAGCTGTCAGGACGAAACAATTTGAGTATTGTGGAAACACAAGATCTAGCAGCTTCTACTCTAAGCAATCAAAGGGCTTGGAATATGATATTCTGGAGATCAAAGGAGCTAGGAATAAAACCAAGAATCACCTACCTAGCAAAACTGAGTATAATGCTTCAGGGGAAAATATGGTCTACTGCCTTCCTCTCTGTCTGTCTTCCATTGACTCTGTATATAACTTGTACATACCTAGTTTTCATGTTTTTCTCCTTTATTAGAATGTTAGCTCCCTGAGGACAGGACTATTTTTATGTTTCTTTTTATCCTCTGCACTTAACACAGTTCCTGGCACTTAATAAATACTAATTGACTGACTTTCTGGCCTTATCTCTAATTGCTTTCTGCTCTACTGCAAGAGTTCTAAAGAATCCCTTGTATATATTCAGAACTTTCCCACCTCCATCCATTTGCTCACATTATTTCCCTACGCCTGGAATACCATTTGCGCCTTCCTCCCAATCCTTTCCTTTTGTAATCCTAGTTAAATTTTTTTTTTTAAGAAGTATGATACAGTAGAAAGCGTTTTGGATTCAAAATTAGAGGACCTCGTCGACAACCAAACTCTGCTACTTCATTTCTATGAAACCTTAAGCACATCACTCAACCTCTCTATGCTTCAGTTACTCATTTAGAAAATCAGAGTGCTGAACAAGAGAGCCTACAACTTCAAATCTATGATTCCACAATCCTATGATCTAGTTCCTGACAAAGTGCTTTAAGGAAATTTGAGGAGAAAGAGAACATTTTCATCTGGGGAGAAATTACAAAGGTGGTAGCAGCTGAACTGAGCCTTTCAAGGCAGAAGACGAGAAGGAAGTGAATTCTAGAAATATGGGGTATGGTCTGTGTGAATGCACAGAGGTAGGAGATAGAACTCTGAATTTGGGGAACAGCTTCTAGTTCAGTTTGGCTGGTGCATTGTGTGTGTGACCCTACCCATCTTTCAAAAGCTAACTCCAATGTCAGCTCCTCCATGAAATAAAAACAACAACTAACATTTACATAGTGCTTACTTTGTACCAAACACTATGGTAAGTGCTTTATAATTATTATCTCATTTGATCCTAACAACAACCCTGCAAGGTAAGTGCTATTATTATCCCCATTTTATAACTGAGGTAAATAAAGGTTAAGGGACTTACCCAGCGTTAAGTGTCTGAGGCCACAATAGACCTCAGGTTTCCTGATTCCAGGCTTAGTACTCTATCCATTGTGCTACCTAACTACCCAATATAAATGAAAGAAATAAAAGTAATCCTTTTTTCTTCTAATCTTACATAACTCTCTGTGGCTCTCTTGTGATATTATTAAGAGAGGAAATAACAAGAGCACTAGATTTGGAATCAGGAAGCTGGAATTCAAGTCCCACCTCAGACCCATACTAGTTTTGCAAACATGGGTAAGTCATTCAACCTCCCTTTGCCTTGGTTTCCAGGATGGAGTCCATTGTCTGTTTCTGTGATAAATTTGTGCTCCCACATTCCTGAGTCTCTTAACCTCTCAAAGGCTCAAGCACTTCCCTAAGACTTGTTAGCTAAGTTGCAGAGATTGGTGGACAGAGCTCTCACACCAGGAATCCCCCATGCCCAGGATATCATAGAGCTTGCAGGCATGCTAGTCACAGTCAGTAGACTACTCTGTACACAGGAAGCATTAAAAAGATGGTGGCTGGCTAGTTTTGTCCGACCTAGGAAAGTATGTGTGGCATAGCCTTTCTGCTAGAGCACAAGCGTCCTGAAAACAGGAACCATGTCTTAGCTACCTCTGATCCAGCCAAGTTTCAGTGCTCAGTACAGCATGAGGAACATAGTGTATTATACACTCAGTAAACGGATGCTGAATGAAAAGACAAATGAATAAATTACCTCAGCATCATACCGCAGTCTAAGGATTAACCCCAACTAGGTGTTCAATCTTGAGACAAAACTCACCTTTTTAACACCCAGAATATCTTCGATGAGGGTTGCTGTCTGTAAAAATGTCTTTCTATTTGTCATCAGTGTAAACAAGAAGAGGACAAAGTCATTTCTTTCTGCCAGACGCTTTGTAACTCCATCAGTCTGTCGAAAGGAAACAAAAAATGTTGGCTGAAGTACAGATAAAAGTTGGTGGTGCCAACATACTCTTTCTAGTAAGTATGGTCAATTCTACCAAGATGTACTTGGGCTGTGTTGCAAACAAGTATGGCCAGCTTAGCTAGGATGCCACACATGCACTTCCTTATTCAACTCTGTGAACAGAATGTTCCCTGCTTGATCAAGTTCAAGTCCCATGAAATATAACAGATATATAAATATATATGTCAGGTCCTCCTGACTCCAGGGCCAGTGCTCTATTCACTCTGCCACCTAGCTGCCCCTGACATTGTACCTTTCTAACCCCTATCTTCTTATCTGAAAAATGGGGTTAAAAATTACAGCCTTGCCTGTCTTGCAAGGTTTTTGTGAGGATCAAGTGAGGTAATGCATGTTGAAAATTGCAAAACTCTCTATAAATGCACAGTATCATTAAAGAATAGTAATAATAGCAATAATAACACGGCAAATAAACTCAATTGTATTTTATTTGGCATTTAGTGGTCTCCTTGGATAAAGCAAAGGCACTCACATTGTTTTTCCACTGAACAACTCTACTGTCAGAATAAAGAAGACAATTCATACATCAGCCAAAACCATGGGAATCCCTAAAGGACTAGGGACCAGGATAACATTCCCAATATCTTCCCAAGTTTAGGAATATTCTGAAGAGAAAGCTAAAAACTCATGGATCATGGAAGCTGATGGACTTTCATTGATAGACATGGGAAATAACTGTCCAATCACCTGACTCCAGTGAATTCTGATGTGTCCTGAAAATATAAAGTGGCAAATTTACAAAAATACCACATGTTGATTTGGGCCAGAGCACTAGAAAAGTCCTACTTGCTAATTTATCAATGAAGCAAAAATCAGGGTCCCCAAAGTAGAGATACTTACACAAATACACGTATTATACAAGATGCTTAAACAGTCCTTAGTCAGATCATCACTTACTGAAAGAAAAAAATAACAACTGGTTATTAATACTGGAATCAATCACTTTAATAAGACACTAGGCAAGGATGGAGTTTAACCATAATACCAAAATAAAACTTCCTTTTTTTATCAGCTGCAAAACTCAAAATCCAAAGGGGGCCAAGTATGGCTGTAAATAGTAAAGCACATTTTAAAATAAACATAGGCACAAACCTCAGTAACCACTAACATCATGCTGTTATCACTTTGAGGACAGGTACTGGTTCATTTTTATCTCTATATCCCCAGTTTCTAGCATACAGAAGGCAATTAATAAATGCTTACTGATCAGTAAAAGATATTCCGCCCCCCCCCTTCTCTCTCATCCTCATGAGCAGTCTACCTAATACAAGTTATACCTAATTCTGTGCCAAGTGTCCTAACCCATAATACCACTCCTCACCACTACCCCGTGCTAGAGTTTGGCCTACATGGCAGGTAGGGAAATCTCTCTGGATATTTGCTCTTAAGAGAAATTGTGCCAACACTTCTGAAGGAAATAAAGAATTCTAATCCTCTAGGAATCTGTGGGGCTCTTAGGGTAGACACTAAATCTCAACCTCGGTTCTTCTCTATCACAGCCTTCACTTCCTAGAAAAAGGAGCATTAGTGAGCTGGCTGAAAAACACACAGACCTGACAAAATACTGGGCTGAGAAATGTTACTCCACAGTAACATCTTCAAGGTGTTTTAAACAGATTCTACTGTAACTGCAAAAACAGATTATCACGACATTTGCCCAATCACCAAAGATACAAATAAGATGGACAATGACCTAGCTGATGAGTGATAAGTTGTGATATTAATTCCCCTTACAGTCAGTCAACTTCCCATTCCAATTTTAATATTATTCCTCTTGAACTAACTACTTCCTATAATGTCATTTTCACAAAACCAGTGACTGAGGTTAGGTGGAGAATGCCTACATCACAAAATGTACAGAAACTCAAACCAGCATCAGTTCACAGCCCCACTCACTTCCTCAAGAGTATCAGCAACACCAGGAAGGGGCTTCCAAAAAGGAAAACTGCATCCTTGCCACAGGGCCTCTCTAAATTTCGCCCTTTTTCACAATTCGGTATTTCCGGTTGCGGTATACAACCTAAGGTATTTTCCTCTCAAACCTCCATCTTCTAGACCTATGCAAGCTCTAAAGTACTCGACTAGGGGGGTTAAGAGATGAAATGACATGTGATGTTTACTTTAGACTGTTTAGAAACGGATACACGACAGAGGAATAAGTTTGTCTTCAGCCCTTGGTGTGGTTTTAATTTGTTTTAATTGTTGTAATTTTGTTTTAATTCAGAAAAAGAACTAAATGGAAAGGCTTAAATGAATGCTGATAGTTCCTTCCAGCATAAGGTATTTCCTTGTCAATTACTGCTACTGCTTCCTTAAAGAAAACTGGAGTGCTTGTCACAATCAGTAAGAACAGGCTTCAAAATTGCCCCAGTGATTCAAAGTCTCCCCACTAAGTCAGCTGCTTTAGGAAACCCTGTGCTAGTAAAAAAAATCTGTCTAAAATAAGCTGAAACAGGAAACCAGCCTTATAGGCCTTAATTGTTCTGCTAGTCTGGAAAGCAAACCCATTACTCAATCCTTTCGCCATTCAACATGGTCAAAATAAGACTTTCAGCAGAGCACACCCCAGGGAACACTCTGATCATTTAAAAACCTTCACTGCAAGTCTCATCTCCCTTTAGGAGAAACTGACCACTGATCTGAACATACTCTTAGCCCCAAGTACAAACTAAAAAGGAGCTACTGTAAAACCTTGTTATAAAGATACTTGTTTCACCTCGGATTCATTTCTGAGATGGAACATGGTCAGAGGATTGACATGTCACACCCCTGCTCGAAAGCCATCAATGCCTCTAATGCCATTAGGACAAAATACAAACTCCTGGGCCTAGCATGTGAAAAGTTCTCCATGATTTGGCTCCAATCCACTTCTTCAGTCTTAATTTATATTGTCCTATGTTCCAGCCCCTATCAGTACAACTGTCTGCCTTTACATATTTACATAGGCGGTCCTATATGCCTAGAATACCCTCCTCCTCATTTCTGCCTTCCAAGGCTTAGCTCAAGTATTACCTACTCTGGGAGGCCTTCCAAGACAGCCAGAGGGGTCAGCTCTTGCTCTCACCTTTTTTGTCTACTGTCTCCTTGGCCTCTCATTCATTCCTTACCCTGTATTATACTTACCTGTATTTGTTATGGTAGAATATTGGGAGCAGGGACTCTCATCTTTGTTTTTGAATCCCCAGCATTGAATATGTGCCTTGTACACAGTAGGCACTTTAATGATTTGCTGAATTACAGTCTAGGCCAAACTATATCCTCCATAACAACTGACATTGTTGTTTTTTACTTTAAAAGTCTGCAAAGCTTTTTGCAAAGCAAAGAATATGCATTATCTCACTTGAAATCTCATAAGAAGCACATGTTTTAAATATTACAAGGGTATTATTCTCATTTACAAATAAGGAAACTGAGGCTCTCAGAAGTTAAGTGACTTGTCTGTGGTGACATGTTGCTAATGTCAGCAGCAAGATCTGAACCAGGGCTTCCTGACTCCAGGTCCAGGGTATCATATAATATCTCATGTTGCCTTTGTATATGTACATAATAATATACAAGGAAACCTCAATTAACCAGTATATTTAGGGAACACAAGGGAAGGGGCAGAAAATCTGATTAACTGAATTTTCTAGTAGATGATAAAGTGAAAAGAAATGTGGGCTTGGAGTCATGAAGCTGAATTTTAGTTCTGGCTTTTCCATTATGTTGTTAGGTAACTCTGAGAAAATACTTCACTTCTCTGGGCCTCAGTTTCTTCCTCTATAAGATGAAGGGGCTGGACTAAAGGATCTGATATGTCTGCCAGTGCTGACATCTGAAGATGCTATGCTCTCCAAGAGCGGTAACAGGACAGGGTTTCCCTATAACGTGGGGTACAAGAGTTGGAACCAACTGCTCCATATACCAGCCCTACCAGCTGCTACATAATCCCTTCTAAGGACCTGCACCTATGGGGGAAAGGAAATCAATTACTGGTAAGTTTTATCTTAAAAAAAAAAACTCTTAAATTCTGAATAGTTGATCCTATCACCTACAGACACCATTAATTATCAAAACAATAATTTCTTTTCCTAAGAAATATAGACAGGGTTTAAGAGCAATGAATTCTTCCTAACACAGGACCAGAATTCTCCCAGAGAATCACAGAGGCTAAGGGTGTTAGGATTTTAGAACTGATGTGGGGGAAAGCACAACAAACAAGGGCTTAAGAGACAATGACAGGCTCACTTACTTTTCTGTTTCTTTTTCTGAGTAGTAAGTGTAGGTCTCATAAGAATTTCCACAAGGAGCTATTAAAAAAAGAATTGAATTAAATCTACAAAGTCATTTCAAAGTACAAGTTATGGCCTAGTGTTGTCTGTGTCAGTTCAGGGCTCAAATTGCTCTTCCCAAGACTTTTAAGACCCTCCCACACACATCCAGGACACGAGAGGCAGCACAACGGAATAACAATTATCCATCATATTTGATTCATGTTTTACAGTTTATACTTTTAGATCTGTTATGCCATTTCATCTTCATAACAACTTGATGAGGGAAACAGAGCAGAGACAAATATCCTCAATTTTACAAATGACAGAACCAAGGCTCATAAAATTCAAGTGACTTGCCCAAGATTATATGACTAATAAGGGGAATCAGAACAGGTGAGTTCTAGTCCTGACTCTACCAATAAATAAGACGTATGACTCAATTATTTCTATGATCCCTACTATAAGTTCTCGATTCTGCTTTCACAGTAATATATAATGCTACAATTACGGTTTAAGGAATATATTCTGCACTGTCAACTGTAATTATAAAATCACCATTCACTCCCTACTAACACCGTTCTCCAGCCTTCTCGGCTGTAGTCCCTCCTTCAATATAGAGCTCAGATGCTACCTCTTCTATAAGGCTCTCTCTGGCTCTGCTTGTAAGGCTGGGCTAGGTAACAGCTCCCTCCTTGACCTTCTAGTATTTTGTCCCCTTAAATTGCACTTGTCATGTTTTAATTTGTTATCACAGCTCTATGTGTTACATGTTTTCTTGCCCCTAACAGACTGTAACCTCTCTGAAAGCAGGGGCTGCATTTTATTCATCTCTGTATCCCCACCTGGGCCTGGCACAATGCACTGAACATAGTAGGAGCTTAGTACATGTAATAAATGAACCAACAAGATTTGCTTCTGCACTATTCCCTGTTCAGGTAACAGAAAAACTTCAGCTTAACTCAGACAAATTCCTTGGGCTCAGCATTTTAACTTCCACTCTAGAAGACAAATCAACATTCCTGAGATTGCTCCAAAGATGGATTTAGCAAAGCAGCTCCAAAACCCGGAGATGAGAGAAAGCTGTGGCAATTAATTGCAGACTAACATTAGAGAGTATGTTCAAAAGCAGGCAGCTGATTCAGCAAGCAGGCTCAGCAAGAAAGGGTCTACTGAAAGAAGGTCAGAGAAGTACATACCAATCTGGGGAAAGGCCCAAATTCCAGAGCTGATGTGGGAAATTCTGGTGAGACCAATATAGTATTAAGGGGCTAAGGCAAAGAATAAACCCAAGACGGCTAGCTTGAAATGTTGCTAAGGCCCTGTAGGAGCAAGGTACCTTCTAAACAATGACACATTTTCATCGTAATGGGAAGAACACTAAACTTAGCATTCTAATCCCAGCTCTGGTGAGTGGGTGACCATATGACCTTCGGCAAGCTTCGAATGACTTTTTCTGTCAAATGAGGAAATTGTATGATATCTAAGGTCCCTTATAGCTCTAAGGTGCTATATTCTATGAATTGGTGTTAGTGTTTCCTCCCTTCTTCCCCTTTCCTTTCTCTAATTGTTCAGTTCTAACTGCCATGGGGCTAGTTGAAGATATACAACTCAGAAGTTTGGAATTAATGAAGCCCCAGGAGGAAAGCATATTATATATGGAAAAGAAAACCCAAAAGAAACAAAAGAAGACTCCCATCAGTACTATGGGAACAGCCCACCAATTTTAGGCTCTATATAGCACCCAGCTAACCAGAGGACTTAAGTAATCTTCACATGCTCTGCTGGCTCCCAAGACACAGGCAAACTCTGACAGCATACAAAAATGAAGCAAATACTTTGTGATATTTTAAGTGCTTCATATTTCAAAGCAACTGCTATGTAAGCAACTGCCTAAGGGAGGAGAGTTTATTGATGTGACCTTTACTACTTAAAATTTCAATGGTTTTTCTGCCCTTGATATAATTCACAGCGACTGTTCTATATATAACTGGGGCAAAACATTTTACAAATCATAGCATATAAAGAGCTGGAAGAGACCTCAGATCACCTAGTCTAACCCTTTTGTGTTTAGAGGTGAGGAGCCTGAAACCCAGAGGGAAAGTAAATTGCCAAAAGTCATAACAACTAGTTAATAAAAGAGCCAGAACTAGAATCTAGGCCTCCTGACTACAAGGCTAGGGTTTTTTTCACTACATCATCCTGCCTTTATCAGGGTAGTACTGAGAAAGAACAAGAGTCCAGAAGCCTAGGGGTTGGAACAGAAATCCCACCAGCACCTTGCAGCTATTCTATGATCTTAAAATAGTACAATTCTGTGGGAAAGAATGGGGCAGCTAGGTGGTACAGTGGATAGAGCACAGGCCTGGAGTCAGGAAGACCTAAGTTCAAATCTGGCCTCAGACCCTAGGCAAGTAACTTAACTATGTTAGCCTCAGTTTCCTCATCTGTAAAATGAGCTGGGGAAGGAATGGCAGGCTACTCCGGTATCTCTGCCAGGAAAACCCCAAATGGAGTCACAAAGAATCAGACATAACTGAAGATAACTGAACAACAAAAATAGGAGAGAACACTAGCAGCCAACCCACTATTCTTATCAAGGTTGCCATTTCCTAAGTAATCACTTGCCACCACCAAATCCTAGTTGGAGTGGAAGAGTAACCCCTATGTGACTGAGAAGCTGTAAGAATTACTGATCTGCAAAGGATGTTCTAGTCATTTCCTCCTTTCTGGTGCCATTATAAAGGCTTCTAGAACTGAAAACTAAAATAAGAAAATGAAGTTAATGGTCCCATACCCAATATAAATCTTCCAAAAGACCTAATAATTAAATGACAACATGAACACAAATTCTTTTCTCCACGAAAAAATAATTTGCTTCCTTCAGCATAAACTTACAGACGCTTTCCCTCTAAGAGTCAATAAAAACCTGACTTCTAAACTATATATGACAAATTGAAGAGATTTTATTAGGATGTCAGCAGTAGCAAATGAAAGATGTTCTGGGAATCAGTCAGAAGTCTAATTCTGCTAAAAGTAGAGAATCCGATAAACTCTTGGCTTGCCTAATTAAAAATTTTATGTCTTGAAGTATAAAGTGAGCAACTGGAATGGAAGGTGGGATGGAGGGGATAAGCTTTCTAAAGACACCAGACTATCTTACCACTGAGGAAAAACTAACTACTGATATTCAAGAGATCATAATCTTTGGAGAATTTGCTAATCCTCATATATAACATTTAATCTCCCACCTCCATGCTTTTGCCCAGACTATCCCCCATGCCTGGAATGTACTCCCTTGACCTCTGCCTTTTGGAATCCCTGTGACCCTTTTAAGACTTCCCTCAAACGTTACCTCCTTCATGAGACCTGTCCCCATCTCC
The DNA here is from genome assembly GCA_011680675.1 of Gymnobelideus leadbeateri. NCBI lineage: Eukaryota > Metazoa > Chordata > Mammalia > Diprotodontia > Petauridae > Gymnobelideus > Gymnobelideus leadbeateri. The sequence continues at coordinate 806,667 of WOXC01008718.1, read as the reverse complement.
TTAGATGTTAGTGCCATTCCCCTAAAAATTGCTCTGTATTTACTCTTATTTGCTGAGCAAATGAGAAAGTGACAATGTAATCTTGGAATGGATAACTGGGAAGGAAAAAATTCTAGGCACAGTCAGATACTGGATTTAAGGAAAGTAGACTTTAAAATATTCAAAGACTTTTCTCTGACTAGGGCTTTATAATCTCCATTTCAGCACACAGAAGAAGATACAGAGTGCTTGCTGAAGGCGATCTTTCCCTCTAATTTCTCCAGCATTTTTGGGACCCTCCTTTACACTTCTCAAATTTTCCTTTCTTCATTCCCCTTCCCACCTCAAAGGCTACCTTGTCCAACCCTCTCATTTTACAGATGAGGAAACTGAGGCCCAAAGGGGTTAGGTGACTTGCCCAAGAGGCAGAATTTAAAGCCAGGTTTTCCTAGCTCCAAGTTCAGTGCTTTATCTACCTTCCCATGCCACTTTTCTTCTATAATGGTTATTTGTGTGCATATCCATCCCTTCCATCCCTCCCTAAATTAAAGTGTAAGCTCATTAAAAGCATGATCTATATTTTTTATCTATCTTTGTCTTCCGAATCCCATCAGAAGGCCCTTGCACATAACAAGCACTTAATAAATGTTTGTTAATTTGAATGACAGAACACTTAACTCCTACTTAGCTGTTGTCTTTTCCATCCCAGGAGAAAGACACTCAACTTAGAAAGAAGAGAATTTTGTTAAGAGGAAAATGAAGCTCAACAAGTGAGAAGAGCACCTAGAAAAAACTTCAAGTCTCTACGCTGAAACAAATCTGCCATATCAGAGACAGGGGATATTGCTGTCACTGGATGATTTTTAGAGGTCTCTTCCAGCCCACAGAGTCTATGATTCTAAATAGACTTCTTCTGTATCGACCACTTACACTACTGAAAATGTACTCAGAAATTATCAGGTTGTTTACTATCCATTTTTGTAAAGCGTCCTCTAAAATTTGAATTTTAAAGCAGCATAACATAGTGGAGAACTGGCATCAGGACAATAGACATGCATAGTCCATCACTTAATCCATTCCCTCAAAAGTCTCTGTGGCTTTATAGGACCTTCCAGAGCAAATGTTCTGCTGGTACAGTGAAATGCTATGATAAGATACAAAAGGAAGAATACAATCTAATAGAGGGGTTAAAATGCACAAAAAAATTAATAAACAAAATGTGTTAAAGGCAAAAGAGAAATATAAAATGCTATGAGAAACTTGAGAGAGGGAGAGATACACACACAGAGAAAGAGGGAAGAAAGAAGGGAGAGAAAAGGGGGAAGAGGGGGGAAAGGGAGGGAGGGAGGGACAGAGAAAGGGAGAGGGGGAGGGGGAGAGGGGGGAGGGAGGGAGAGAGAGAGAGAGATTACTTTTAACAGAAGGATTAGGGAAGGTTTCCCAGCAGGTGGTCTCTTGAGTAGGGCCCTGAAAGAGGGGAGGGATTTCAATATGCAGAGATGGGAATAGAGATTTAAAACTACTTTAAATAGTGAGCAAGACCATTTCTATGATGTTATGTATTTGTCCAAAGACCTACAACTAAAGCTATTCATATTTAAAAGATGCAAGCTGAAAATGGTTTCTCTCAAGTGAAATTCTGAAATGTCTTCATGTCCAACAGTTACACAGACTCTGATATCAAGAAACCAAAACAAACTTACGTCTACACCTCCAAACAAATCAAAAGTGTATGTGTTGGGGAAGGTGGATTCTTGGGAAAATTTTCTATCTTCTGTAACAAACACCATAGCTTCCATAGAGAGAAGTGGAGAGATTTCCTGTTTGAGAAATAGAAAAGAAATTTTGATTGACTATTATTTATAAAGCAAACCCTGTATCTAACAACAGCTTTCATTTAGATGGTGCTTTACATACACAATCTCATTTGATCCTAAATAATCCTTTGAGGAATAAAAGTATTATCTCCACTTTATAGATGAAAAAACTAAGACTCAGGCAAAATAAATTGCCCAAAGTCACAAAAGCTTAATGGGAGAACAAGAACTCAAAACCAATTCTCCTGACTCCTAGAATTCTTTCTACTTCATTGTCTTGTTAATGGTCATTTTAGTTCTAATATGAATACTCTGAGAATGCCATACTCAGATAGTTGCATTATTACTCCTTTCAAAGTGAGGAGACTCAGGTGTCAGAAGATCTGGATTTTAGTCCTGACTCCGTCACTATTTGGACAGATAAATATAAGCAGGTCACTTAGTCTTACTGAAGCCATTCCTTCATTCATTAAATGATCTACTTTTGTCTCAAAGAATTGAAGTGAGGATCTATAAGCCAATGACAACATAAGGTGTTATAATAAATTATCAACACTGAGTTCATAGGATTATATTATTTAGAGTTGGAAGGAAAAGTTAGGAAGGAATTAATACCCAGAGAAGTTAAATGATTTGCCCAGGGTCATAGAGGTAGTTAAGTAACAGAATCCAGATTCACACCTGGATTCTCTGACTCCAAATCCAATACCTTTTCCACTTCAATCAAGCTTCCTCTCATTCTTCCTATAGTAGGAAGACTATAAATACAGGCACACCTCACCTAATATTGACTATTTTCTTGAACACACCAGTCAGATAAAATAATATCATGAGAGGCAATTAGCTCCACAGGACCAACTTTGTACGCAGTAAGAGACTAACACCTGTAGGAACTAAGGTTAGGGTTCAAATGCCAGCTTGAGTAGTTGCTGACTAACCCACTTGCATCTCAAGTGAAAGGCCAGATGACATCACAGTAGGGTTTTGTAATGGGATAATGAGGTTAGATTAACCAGTATTATACACATTATTGGAAATGATGCTGGTAAAAGGAACATTATGCAGAATGTGCCTGTTGAGGAATCATTTTTAGCAGTGAATTCAGGCCAAGCCATCAGACACGAGCTGCAAGTAATAACAGTCTATTTTAGCCTTCTCTTCCCTTCACAACTGAACCTTCTACTAAAGATAAACCATGTGTAGATTTTTTAGAAGGGATCATTGAATCTTTTTTTTTTTAATAGAAAAACATTTTTTTATTAAGGGACTACTATGCCAAGCATTGTGATTGGCGGTTGGAATATAAAGACAAGTGAAATAAACCTTGCCTTGAAAAAGGTTCCTTTTTTTAAGAAATAAGTTTTTATTGACATCTTCAGTCTTTTTATATCATCATACTTATCCCCCAAATCTTTCCCCCTCCTCCTCCCAGTCATCCCATACAACAAATAGTATTTTTCTTAAAGAGGAAAAACACCAGCACCCCTGACTAACACATGGATTAAGTCCAAAAACATAACATGTGCAGTATCTGTAGACAGATGTCCTCTCCTATCTCTTCATTTGAATACTGCTTGATCTTTGTAATTTTGTTGCATTTACTTTTCAATGTTTTCGTGTATGGTTATTCTTTCTATTTACACTGTTATAGTTACTATATGTGTTGTTTTCTTGGCTTTGCTTATTTTACTCTGTATCAGTCCACGTAAATCTTTCCATGATTCTCTGTATTTATCATACATATCCTTTATTACAGCACAGTAAAATTCCACTATATTCATGACCCCACAATTTATTTAACTATTTCCCTATTGATGGACATATACTTTGTTTCCAGTTCTTTGCTATCACAAAAAGTGCTGCTATATTTCTTCTTATTAATAGCTTCCTTGGGGTATAAGCCCAATAGTGAAATCTCGTTCAAAAGGGTCTAGACATTTTAGCCATTTTAAGTGCATAATTCTACACTTCTTTCCAAAAGGGCTATACCAGGAGGTGGGGAACTTGCAGCCTCGAGGCTACATGTGATCCTCTAGGCCTTCAGTTGTGGCCCTTTGACTGAATCCAAACTTCCCAGAACAAATCCCCTTAATAAAAGGATTTGTTCTGTAAAACTTGGACTCAGTCAAAAGGCCGCATCTGAGGACCTAGAAAGCCACGTATGGCCTCGAGGCTAAAGGTTCCCCACCCCTGAGTTAGACAATTTCAGAGCTCTTAACAATGTATTAACATGCCTTTCATTTCACAACCCCTTTAAAACTGACTATTGCCATTTTTTGTTATCTTTGCCAATTTACAATGGATGAAGTGAAATCTCAGGGTTATTTTGATTTGCATTTCTCTTATTATTAGTGATTTGGAACATTCATTCTTTCATTCATATAGTTCTTCTTTTGAGAACTATTTATTCATATCCTTTGATCACTTACCTACTGGGGAATGACTATTAATCCTATATATATTTATTAACTGTCTATACATCTTGAATACTAAACTCTTATCAGAGAAATTTGACACAAAGATTTTTCTTCCCATTCGACTACATCTCTTATCATAGGAGCATTAATTTTGTCTATTTACAAACTTTTCGATTTCACATAACCAAAGTTTTCTATTTTATCTTTTGTAACTACTTCTATCTCTCATTTGGTTAAGAATACCTTTCCTATCCATTGATGTGAAAGGTATATCATCTGATTATCTTCTAATTTTTCTATAGTGTGATTTTCCATATTAAGGTTGTATATATCTAATGAAAATTTATTGTAGAAAATGATATAAGGTGTTAGTCTAAGCTTAATTTTTGCCAGACTGCTTTCCAGTTTTCCCAGTAGTTTATCAAATAAAGGGTTTTTTACTAAGTAATTTATGTTTTCTACTTTATCAAACACTAGGTTATTGAATTCCATTGTTTCTGATCCTCTTTTGTCTAGCCTATTCTGTTGATCCACTGTTTTTTTTAATCTAATACCAGATGGCTTTGATGACTACTCCTCTACTAGTTTGAGGTTTAGAAATGTAATTACCCCTTCATACCTATTTCTTTTTATCACTGATATTCTAAATATTTTGTTTTTCCAAGTAAACTTTGTTATTATTTCACCAATTCCATAAAGTTTACCCTTGGTAATTTGGTTGGTATAGCATTAAAAGTATAAATTAAATTTGGTAGTACTGCCATTTTAATTCCGTTGGCACAGCCTATCCATGAACACTGAATATTCCACCAGCTTTTTAAATTGTTTGTTATTTCTCTAAGGAACATGCTGTAACTGAATCTGTGCTTTTGTATGCTTTGGTAGGTTGGGATCACAGAATCTCAGCAATGAAAGGAGTTTGGGAGATCACCTTGTCCATCTCACTCTTTGGTTCAAAAATTCCTCATACAACATTTCTAAGACATGCTATCTGAAATCTTTATTCTTATCCCTCTTGCAGATAATGATGATTATCTAGTACCAAACATATTCTGATGGACATAAATGTTATACGATACAATATCAAAGTTTAACCTCAATATAAGTTTGGACATTAAGATAAAGTTTTAATTTGGATATTAAATTTAGTTTGGACACTAAGATAAAATTATAAAGATAATGTTTATCTTCAACAGGAATTTTGCTGGTCAGTCATTTTAGTGTTGTTAACTAACTCTTCATGACCCCATTTGGGGTTTTCTTGACAAAGATACTGGAGTAGTTTGCCATTTCCTTCTCCAGCTCATTTTATAAATGAAGAACTGAGGCAAACAGGGTTAAGTGACTTGCCCAGGGTCACATAGTATCTGAGGCCAACTATGAACTCAGGCTTCCTAACTCTAGACCCTACACTCTTATCTACTGTGCCACCTAGCTGCTCTTTGGAATGGGTGTTATGAATTAAAAATCCCAGATCTGGTATAAGATTTTAGAAAGGTAACTCCATCATCTCTTCTCCCCTTCACTGACTTTGTGCCAATCCTGCTCCCTCAACTGACTTGAATCTTTCCTCTACTAAAAACCAACCCCATCTAAATATAACCAAACCCCTCAGTCACTGCCACTTCCCTTTCCTCACTGTTTCCAAGAGTCTCCTAGACTGCATCCTTTTTATCTAAGTTAGGGGCTACATTGCAACAAGGAGATTGGCTGGGGAGAGTTTGGGCTAGAGTTGGCCATTTCAACATGGTATAATTCAGTAAGTCCTAGACTGGAAGCAGAAGACTTAGATTTTAGAATCAAAGCCTCCATTTACTAGCTTATGTACGTGACTTTGCCACCAGTCACTTCACCTCTCTGGGGCTCAATTTTCTAATAAAATGGAAACAACAATCTTACACTGTTAACCTATAGGTTAGGTTGTTATGAGGATCAAATGAAATGATGTACCCTCACTTTATAAACTGTAAAATGTTATGTAAATATCTATTATCTTTTAAATGTTATTTGTATTAACAATCATATACTCTTAAATATAACCAATGTTACAAATGACACAAGTATAAAACAGGATTCCATGAGCCTGCGGACCTTACCTTGAGGATGCTCTGGCACTTAGAAAAGTCGCTGTTGGGTTGGCTGTTCACATAGAGCTTTTGAAGTAACAGAGGGATCCCGTTCCATTTGGCTTGCTTGTCTCTTTCTTTCAGAAAAGCTTCTGTGATCTACAATTGAAACAACAACATGAATATTCACTCGCTGGACAGATGCCCCTGGGAAAGACAGCAGAGGGGCACCTCTAGCTCAGACAGTCAGGGGACAAGACACCCAGTTCAAAAAATAAATTTTCAACTATTTGAGTAAATACATAAAAATAACGGCTAGCCCTTATATAGTGCCTATTGTGTGCCAGGCACTGTGTTAAGTGCCTTACAAATATTATCTCATTTGATTCTTAAAACAACCCTGAGAAATAGGTGCTATTATTATTCCCATTTAACAGATGAAATAAACAGAGGTTAAGTGACTTACCCAGGGTCACATAGCTAGTAAGTATTTGAGGCTGGGTTTGAACTCAGGTCTTCCTGACTCTAGGCCTGGCACTCTATCCACTGTGCCACCTAGTTATGGTAAAGAGAATAAGATGGCTTCAACTAGGCAAATATTGGTACAAAAAAAAAGGTAAATTAATGACTTATGGTTCTGCTCCTATTTATACTCCAAATGTTCTTTGCCAATTTTATTACTAAGGCAAAACAGAATTTCAGGGCTAGAAATAATAACGTTATAATAATAACCTTAAATATCTTCTAGTTCACACCCTCATTTTACTAAAGAGGCAACACAAGCCCAGAACAAAGGAAGCAACTTGTTCAAGGTCACATAGTAATTAGGTGACAGAGATTAAAATCCAGATCGCCTTTATTTATTCCAGATTAACACATGAAATTCCTGTCTGAACCTAGAAATTCAAAGTCTCCTAAAGTCAAGCATGCTAGTGGAAATCCAAATACATTTTGATTTATTAAAAGACACTGTAAGTTTAAATCAAGGCATAATATCTTATTTAAAAGAATTAATCTACAATGGAAATATAAAGTTAATTAATTAACATTTACTGAATGCCTACCATGTGCATGCAACCATACTAAGCACTGGAGAGACAAAAAGATATGACCAAAGGAATTCTCCAAGGGGTTTACTTTACATATGATATTTATAATGTTATTTTATGCATGGTATGGCCCATTTGCTAACTAGGAAGATCAGTAAGATATAAGCACTGGATGTGGAGGAAAAGGAAAAGGCTTTGAATTCCAGCTCTTAGCTCCTCTAAATTTGGGTGCCATTATCTTTAAAATGTGAGGGTGAGATTATCACTAAGGTTTCAACCTTTCCAGCTATAATCTTGTAATCAATCCCCTAGGTCTTTGGCTCTACCTCTCTTTCTCCACTAGTCCCATTGACTGCAACTTAGAATAATTTTCCAGATGCGCTTCTTAACCTTGTTCATGATATTCTTTTCTTACTGGAATACTTTTCATGCTTCCCCAACTTCACCTATCAAAATTCCACCCCTTTTCCAATGTCCAGCTCAAATGCCAACCTACATGAAAGAGCCTATGGTCTCATGGACAGAAGTAATTGGTTACTTCTCTGAACTCCTATACCATTTTGTACCACTTGTTCTCTCCACTGCCCTGTATATTCCTTGCATTATGGTTATTTGCTGTGCACATCTTACCTTTCCACCTAGTCTGCAAGCTCCTCTAGCACCAGGACTAGATTACATATACCTCTGTATTCCCCACATTGCTAAGCACACGACCTAGTAAATATGGAAGACAGAGTCTGAATACATTAAGAAACTCCATCTTGGACCATGGTAGGTAGGGGAGCTATTAGAATCCTTGGGACGGTTTCACAGCACAGTCCCACACAACAGAATCCATAGATGGCATTGGGAAACACTAACATAAATCCCTGGCAACTAATGCAGAATGAAGAGATTCATAGAAGAATGTACAACACTATAACAGTGGAAACCCCTGGTGTAAAAGAAATAGAATTAATCAAAAGTATTAACAGAAAGCATTTGCGGGGGTTTCTCTTTGTACAAAATTATGTATATCCACAGCTCTGACTGGGCCCTCCCCAAGAGGATCAACTGAAGTTGCTAAGAGGATGGAGGAAATTCCACATGAGAATAAACTAAGAAAATTAAACCTCTTTAGCCAAGAGAGATAAAGGCTAGAAGGAAATATGACCAAAATTAATAAAATTATTAAAAGTATGTATAGGGTAAATACAGACCCACTTGCCAGAATAAGAGGTCCTCTCTGAAGCCTAAAGGGACAGTTTTAGTATGCATAAAAATCATTCTATTTTACACAATGATAATATATGAAATTCATTAGCCTATTGAATATATAAGTTCAAAAAAATGTAGATTATGTCAGGTACTCGTAATAGATTATACAGAAAAGTTTACAGTGTTAGGTTACAACCCTTATGTTAAGGCTGAAGTCACCAACACCATGCTTTCCCACAAACCCATCAGGAATAGGACAAGGGTAGATTACGAGACTACTAAGAGTACCATCTAATATTTTATGATCCTTTATTCCGACAGAATACTAGTTAATATACTGGAATTAATCAAGGATTGTATTTATGATCTTATCATTTTGGGGAGAGAAACAGGTAGAGACAGTTACAAATACACCAGAAGCATATTGGGAACACCAACAAGAATAAACTGATGGCAATGAAAAGTGAAAGTGGGTGGGACAGGTGAGATTACAATTCAATTCAATAAACCAGTTAAGTGTTTATTTTACAGAGTAAACAGTATTGAGGATAAAAAGATGAAAAAGGGGACAATCTCTCCCTGTTTCAAAGTGCTTATAAACTAGAAGTAGACATATCTCTACTGAAGCTTGCTTTTTGGCAGCTGGAGAATCTGGCTCATTCCTAAAGAGAAGGGCCTGGGACCCTGTTCTGGAACTCTTGAGCCAATCCTGAACCTCTAGTCCTAATTACTCTTTATTTCATTTATTCGCTCAGTGCTTACTAGGAAGCACTGTGTTATAGGCTAGAAGAGAAAGATAAAGAAGACATAGTTCCTGTTCTTAAGTAGTTTATAATCTAGCTGGAGAAATAAGGAAAGGGGGAAGTAAAGGAAATGAGCACTGAATATAATCTAGTATGCGCCAGGTACTTGGCTAAACACTTTTTTACAAATATTACTTAATTTGATCCTCACAATGACCCTGCAAAGTAGGTACTATTATTTTGCTGATTTTACAGTTGAGGAAGTGATTTGCCCAAGGATACACACACAGCTAATAAGTGTTTGAGACCCAATTTGAATTCAAGTCTTCCCAACTTGAAACCCAGCACTCTAGCCACCGTGTCACCAGCTGTCTCTAAGACATAAGATATAAACAAATGAACTAATTAAATAACAACATAAGGCAATATATGACTAAGTGCCAAAATGAATGATATGGACAAGAAGGCCTACAGGGGTGCAAAAGCGATATAGCAATGTGGGCTGAAGAGAATTAGGGATGTCTCCAGGAGAAAGTAATGCTTGGGCTGGGTCTTGATGGATAAATGATAAGATAATATAAGATTATTTTACATTTATATATTGATTTAGTTTACAAAGCATTTTTAAACATTATCTCATAGTATGCTCAAATTAGCCCCATAAGGTAAGTTAGTACAAATATTATCCTCATTTAAGAGATAAAGGGGGTGGCTAGGTGGCACAGTGAACAAAGCACCAGCCCTGGAGTCAGGAGGACCTGAGTTCAAATCCAGCCTCAGACACTTCACACACAAACAAAAAAACTAGCTGTGTGACCTTTGGCAAGTCACTTAACCCCAATTTCCCTCCAAAAAGCAAAAAAAAATTTTAAAAAGAGAGAGATAAAGAAACTGAAGGTTTCGAAAGAAAATAAGGAGCTAGTATCATACAACAGATAGGACTCAAACTCAGGTAACTTGACACTTAGTTTACTAAATATTAGTAGAACTAGATTAGACTTACAATTAAGTATGATATGGTGACAGACAGTAAGAAGATGAGTCTAGCTAGAGTGCAGAGGGCATATTGGGACAATGAGAGATAATACTTGGACAGGTAGGGCAAAAGCAATATAAGGTAGTGCCTCGACTGCAAGAGAGCTTGATTTTATCCTATAGAGAAAAGGGAAAATAGTAGAGGTTACAGAAGATTGGCTCAAAAGCTACTGCATCAGGCTAGGCATCAGGTAATAAGGGTGGCTAGAGTGGCATTCATGGGGGAAAAAAAGGGACCTTCAGGAAAGACCCCAGAGCCTCAGATTCTGGGGTAAAATTCAAACTGAAAGTGCAATGCTGCATACCCAGGGAGTACTTAATGCCACTTCACAGAGATAGGAAACTGAAGTCCTTTGACCATTCTATTCATTTACAAAAATGGACTAGCTTGCTTAATAAGCCAATGACCAGTATATGTGGGAGTTTCAGATACTTCCTCACAAATGCAATCTCTTTTTACTATGAAATATGTGAAAACCAATGAAAGCTTTTCTCTTTTACCATCTAACCTTGAATTCTAAACTTAAACATCTAGCAGGATGTAATTAACTAGAGCCAATAGTGTCTAAAACTAAACTGTTCCTCCCCCAAACTGGTTTCCCTCCTGGCTTCCCTATTTCTGACAATAACATCATAATTCTCCCAATCATCCAATTCAAAAACACTGGAGCTTTGATTGACCTTCCTTTCCTCAGAATATCCAACTGGTCACAAAATCCTACACATTCTTCTTTTCTTCTTCTTCTGATTCTAAGCTTCTTTTATGGTCCTTTCTTATAACTAACACACTACTATTATAATATTCTCATAATTGGACTCCTTGCCTTCAATCTCTTCCCCTCACATCCATCCTTCATAAAACACTGGTTATCCTTCTAATAAACAGATCTATCTCAGCTCTGCCTACTCAAAAATTTTCACTGACTCCCTACAGGATAAAGTTCAAATTCATCTCTCTGACATTTAAGGATGTCTATAATCTGGACCTATTCTACCTATCTAGCCCTTTGTGTATGCTTTCCATAGTGCCTGGAATGCCCTCCTCTATCCCCACCATTCAAAGGATATTCCACTCATCCTTCAGGGCCTGTATGAGGCCCACTTCTATTAAATGTTCTCTGACCACTTTATCTTTTTTCTGCCTTTTCTCAACACTTACAGGACTCTCTGTCTATATTCATTTTGGCACCTAATCAAAATACAAACTGTATTATTATCATCCAACTGTTCTGTGCATGTTAATCTATCCTCAGTAAGACCAAGTTCCTGGAGGGCAGAGAATTTCTCTTATGCAAACTTCTCACAGTAGCTGAGAGAGGTTGTAACAAACTAACCAATCAAACCTGCCCATTTTACAGATAAGGAAACTGAGGCACAAAGGAGATTAGTACTTTACCTAAGGTTATACTACAAGACAGTGGCAGAACCAAAACTAGGATCCAGATCTTCTGATTTACAGTCTGGTACTCCTTTCACTGTGACTTCTTCTGCATCACCTACAACACCTAGCAGAATGCTCAGCACATAATACCATACATCCAGCATTCATTAAGGGGATAACAAACACTAGTCACTGTGCAGGGCACTGAAGATACAAAGATATAACAATTCCTGCCCTTGATGAATTGGGGGGGGGGGGGAGAAACAACATATACATAGATAAGAAAATAAAAAATGAATATAGTTTTGGGAGGTGGCTGGGGGCAGGGGGGAACCCTAAAAATTGGGGATTAAAAAAATTTCTTAAAGCCTCATGCAGGAAGAGATGGTATTTGAAGTGAATTTTGAAGTGTCCAATCCAAAAAATTGACTTGAAGATGCAGAACTTTCCAGGTAGCAGGGATAGCTTCTGCAAAAGCATGGAGGTAGGAAATGGAATGCATCAATGTAACACTGTGAGCAGCAAATAGGTCAGTTTGGCTAGAACATGAGAGCATGTAAGGGGGAACAATGTGACATCAGTCTAGAAAGATAGACTGTGATAGGCTTTAATGCCAAAGATCAGTTTGTGTTTTAACCTATAGACAGTAAGACGCCTCTAAAGCTTTTTGAACAGAAGAGTGACACTGTCAGAGCTATGATTTAGGAGAATCCATTTGACAGCTCTGTAGAAGACAGTTAGAGAAGTTAGAGGATGGAGGCAGATAGACCAATCAGGAGACTATTGTAACAATCCATGTGAGAGGTGATTCCATTCTGAACTAGGACCACTGTCTGAGCAGCCAAAAAGTGACAGCTACAGTACAGAAGCACAATAATGATTTGCTGAAGTGAATCAACTGCAAAACGAAACAAGTTTGGAACAAGGGATCAGGTAACAAGCAAAGTAATAACGAATTGGGAGAATGACCAAAAGTAAAGAGAAAACCATAGGAAGCAATCCCATGGCCAAATCAGCACGCACATTTATGCATCAAGCGGGGCAGATCATGTCTCTGTTCAAAACCCCTCAATGTCTCCCTCTTGCTTTCTGGACAAATTCCAAACTCCTTAGCCTAACATTCAAAGCCCTCCACAATGTGACACCACGGTACCCTTCTCTCGCCCTACTTCCCCTCCAACAGTCTTCTCTTCAGTCAAACGACTCACAAACGCTTGAACCTGAAACAACCACAACTTCAAACCTTTGATCATCTAGTTTCCCATGCCTGTAATGCCCTTCTCTGCCTGTTAAATCCCTCCCCCTTTTCTATAGTACAATTCAATTCCACTTCATCCATGAATCCTTATCCAGCTCTGACCAAATCAACAAGCATTTGTCAAGTGCCTATTATTTGCCAGGCAATGTGCCAAAAGCTGGAGATACAAAGAAAAGCAAAAATGGCTCCTGCCCTCAAAGTGCTCATAATCTAGTGGGGAAGACAACATGCAAACAATTGTACAAACAATATGTTTAAAGGATAAACCAGAGATAATCATAGAGGGATGGCACCACATTAATGGGACTCAGGAAAGGCTTCTTTACAGAATGTGGGAATTTTACTGAGACCTGAAGGAAGACAGGAGGCAGAGACGAGGAGGAAAAGAGTTCCAGACATGTGGGACAGCCAGTGAAATCCCTGGAGTCCAGTGTTAAGAGTGTCTTGTCCAAGAAGCAACAAGAAAGTCAAAGTCAATGGATTACAGAGCATGTAGATGGGAATAAGTTGCAACAAGACTGGAAACATAAGAAGAGACCAGATTATAAAAAACTTTAAAAGCCAATAAGGATTCTACATTTGATCTTGAAGGTAACAAGGAGCCACTATAATTTATTCTGTAGTGGGAATGTTACTGTACTTTACCAAGATCACTTTGTTAGTGGAGTGAAGAATAGATGGGAGTGGGGAGAGCCTTGAGGCAGGGATGTAATAGTCTAGGCATAAGGTGATAAGGGTTTGCACCAGGGTGGTAGCAGTGTCACAGGGGAGAACAGAGCATATATGAGAAATTTTGAGAAGGTAGAATGGGCAGGACCTGGCAAAAGATTGAATGGGGGTGGTGGTGAGTGAGGAACTGAGATTGCAAGCCTGGGTAACTAGAGGGATGGTGGTATGTACAATTAGTAAAACTAGGAATAGGAGAGGGTTTGAGGGGAAAGAGAATGAATTAAATTTTGGACATATTGAGTTTAAGATGCTTGTAGTACATTCAGTTGGAGATTTCCCATAGCTAATTAGAGATGCAAGATCAAGAGAGAGGTCTGGACTGAATAAATAGAGCTGGGAATCTGGAATACAGGGGAGTTGATGAGATTACCAAGTGAAATAGCCTAGAAGGAGTAGAAGGCACTGGGTAGAGCCTTGGGGGTTCCATAGTTAGTGGGTACAATCTGGACCAAGAACCAGCAAGGAAAGTGAAGAGTAGTCAGAAGGGTAGGTGGAGAACCAGACAAGAAAACAGTGTCATGAGAAGGTAGAATGTGAGAGAAAAAAAGAGGGTGACTGAGAGAGCCAAAGGCAGCTAAAGGTTAAGATGAGGATTGTAAAAAGGTCATTAGATTTGGCAATTAAGAGATCACTGGTAACTTTGGAAAGAGCAGTTTCAGTTGAATGATAAGGGCAGAAACCAGATGGTAGACAGCTGAGAAGAGATTAAAAAAAAAAAAAAGATAACTGATAGTGGATGACTTACTCAAGGAGTTTTCTGTGAAAAACAAAAGAAATATGAGAGAATAGTTAGTAGGAATGGACAACAAATCAAGTGAGGATTTCTGGAAGATGAGGGAAACATGGGAGTATTTGTAGGCAGCAAGGGAGCAACGGTAGAAAAGGAATGACTGAAGATTAGTAAGAGAGTGGGGGTAGTCTCCCCAGGTTAATAATAACAATAACTAACTCAAAATTACATAGTACATGAAGAATTACAAAGTGTTTTCCTGACTACAGCCCACTGTGGCAAGTAATGATTATAGAATGATAGGGCTGGGAGGGAACTGAAGGATTACCTAGTCCAACCTCTTCATTCTACATATAATGAAACTGAGGCCCTGAGAGATTAAGAAACTCCCTCAACTTTGCTAAACCAAGAACCAAATCCACAGGTCTTCTAAGCATAGTACCTTTTTCACCATACTATGATTCATTCAGACTTCACAAAGAACACTGCACCTCTCATGCACTTATCCACACATTACACTCATCTCTATTTTATCTCCTCTGCAAGACTGTCTCAAAGACTGCATCTTATTTAAACTTTGTATCCTTATCCTCCCTGAGTGCCTAAGGCAACATTCAACATATAGAATTCATGCTTTAAGAAGTTGTCCAAAGACCCTAAAATGACATCTTTTTTTCAAACTTCAGGTTTCTGTATTAGACCCCTTGGTGATCTTATCAGCTCCCATGGATTTAATTAAACTTCTCTATATAGATGATTCTTAAATATACCCATCCTGCTCTAACGTCTCTGCTGACCTCCTATATCCTACCTCCAACTGCCTTTCAGACATCTCAAAGATGTTCAATAGAAGTCTTAAACTCAACATGTCCAAAATGGAAGTCATTATCTTTCCCCCTAAACTTTCCTTTTATAACTTCCCTCTTATTGTCTAAGGCAGCATCATCCTCCCAGTCCCTCATGCTAGCAACACAGTAGTCACCCTGGATTCCTCATTCTCACCCCCCTATATCATATCTATTTACCAAGGTTTGCTGATAGCACCTTTGCAACATCTCTAGCAAGTACATGTTCTCTCCTCTGACACTTTCAGGGTTCTTGTGTAGGCCCTCATCGCTGTCATACCTGGACTACTGCAATAGCCTGCTGGTGGGTATGTTTGCCACATCTCTCCCCACGCCAATCCATCCTTCTTTCAATCAATAAAGTGATTTTCCTAAAGTGCAGGTCTGACCACACCAAACACACCTTTACAGTGTTTTTAACCTTAACACTGCCCCCTCACCTTCTATCCAGTGGCACTGGATTCTTGGCTGCTCCATGAACAAGATATTCATCTTTTGGCTTTGGCCATTTCCTTTGGCTATCGCCCATGCCTGAAAAGCCCTCCTTTCTCCTTCTCAACCTCCTAGCATTCTTTAAATCTCAATTAAAATCCCATCCTCTACAGGATGCTTTTCTCTATCCTTCTGAATTCTAGTGCCTCCCCTCTCTATATTATTTCTTATTTAACCTGTATATAGTTAGTATGTACATCCTTGCTTGTTATCTCTTCATTAGATAGTAAGCTCCTTGTGGGTAGGGCCTGTCTTTTGCCTCTTTTTATATCCCCGGGGCTTAGCACGATGCCTGGCACAAAGTAGGTCCTTAGTAAGTTTACTGACTATCCCGTATTTCTACTAGGGCAGTGGGGGTGGGGGAGGGGGTCAGAATAGGGTGTGAATTCTCCCTCTGAGATCACTTTCCAACACTCTCTGAAATTACCAGCCCCACACACGCCCCATTCCAGAAGTTGAGGGGGCTCTCAGTCAGGGCACACAAGACGCCTTCCCTCCCCCCTTCTCGGGGCTGGGGCTCGGCCTGGGCCCCCAAACTAATCCCGCCTCAAGCTGAAAGCCCCGACGTTCAGGGGGGCCGGGCCTGCTCCCTGCTCCCCGGCCAGACGGAGTCCCCGAGAAGCGCTGACCGACTGAGTGACCGGCCGGCCCTCGGTGCGGCCCCGGGTCTAGCCGCGACGGACTGGCCCGCCCCTCCCCGGCCAGGCAAGCAGGCAGTCACGCGCCAGTGCTGACACCCCGAGCCGCCCGTCCCGGGCCCCGTCGCGGCCGCAGCCTCGGCCCCGTGCCGGGTGGCTGGCAGACTGACACACGGACAGACCGACAGCTCCGGGCCCGCAGCCCAGGCCCCGCCCCTTCAGGCCTGCCCAGCTCTACCTGCGCGCCCCGGGCCAGGCCCTGGCCCGTCACCTGGCCCTGCCGGAGTTGATCCAAGATGTTCCCGGAGCACGGCCGGCCTCCCCAGCCCCAGGCCGCCGCCCGCCGCTCACGGCCGGCCCCGGGAACAGCCGCCGCCGCCATGGCTCCTCCTAGGACAAACAGGAAGCGGCCTCCGGGGCTATTGGCGATTTGTACGGAGCGGCGGAGGGGCCGCCGCAGCGACCCCAGCTGGCCCAGGGCCGAAGCGCAAGCTTCGTGTCCGCAGCGGAGGATTCTGGGAAATGTAGTTCGGCTCTCTCGGGGTGGTGGGGAGCCGCAGGCACTCAGTGATGTGGGGTATGGAACGAGGTGAGAGATTGGTGGCGGGGTTGATGGGGGACTCGTGCTTCAGGGTCAATCACAGGCAAACACCGGCCTCCTACACGCGCGCGCGCACACACACACACACACACACACACACACACACCCCCCATTGGAAAGAGTGTGTCGCTTTGCACTTTGAAACTCATCCCTTCCTTTTACCCAGCTATACTGCTATAGGTCTAATACAGGAAAGGGATCAAAGTTCTCAAAATCAAGGATCAAATGAAAAAGGATACATGTGTATTAGAGCAGCTCTTTTCATGGTGGCAAAAAAGGGTGCCCATCAACTGGAGAATGGCTGAACAAGGCATGTTACATGAATGTGATGGAATACTAATATGTTGTAAGAAATGATGAAGGGGGTGGTTTGAAAGAAACCTGGGAAGAATTGTATGAACTGATCCAGAGAAAAGAGAGCAGAACTAAAACGATTTTGTATAATAACAACCATATTGCAAAGGCAACTTTCCTTCTATCAAGCAACTAGATGGCAAAGTGAGGCATACCTGGAGGGAGGCAATCAATCAATCAGTACATGTTTATTAAGTGCCAACTATGAGCCAGGCTGGGGATGCAAAAAAAAAAAAAAGACAGAAGAGTCTCTGCCTTTAAGATAGCATGCAAACCATTATATACAAAATACACCATGTACAGGATAAATATGAAATAATTAACAGAAAAGACAATAGAATTAAGCTGGGGAAGCCTTCTTGAAGAAGGTAGGATTTTATTTGAGACTTAAAGGAAGCCAGAGAGGTCAGTAGTTGGAATGGAGGAGGGAGAGCCTTCCAGGCATGGGGAACAACTAGAAAAAATGTACAAGAGTTGTCAAGAGATGTGTCTTGTTCATGGAACAGCCAGGAGGTCACTGGATTAAGGGTCCATGGCAAGAAGTAAGGTGTAAGAAGACTGGAAAGGCAGGAGGCTAGGATATGAAGGGCTTTAAATGACAAATGGAGGGGTTGTTGTTGTTTTTTAATCCTAGAGGCAATAAGAAGTTGCTGACATTTAATAAGGGGGGGGGGTGACATGATTCGACCTTTAATTTAGGAAAATCACTTTCATCACTTAATGGATGATGGATTAGAGTAGGGAGACTTGAGGCAGACAGACCTACAACAGGATATTACAATAGTCCAGGTGTGAGGTTCTGAGGGCCTTGCAGCAGTGTATACCAGAGATGTTGCAAAGGTGAAATTGACAGACCTTGACAATAAATGATTGCATAAGGTGGGGTGGAGGGTAAGAGATAGGAGTCCAGGATGACTTCTAGGTTGCAAAACTGAGGGACTGGGGAGATGGGGGATGGGTTGGGGGTTAAGGGGAAAGATAATGAGTTACATTTTGGACAAAGAGTTTTAAGATGTCTACTGGAATCCAGTCTGAGGTATCTGAAAGGCAGTTGGAGATTCAAGACTGGAGATTAGCAGAGAGTTGGGAGCAGAATAGATAAAATTGGGATGAGAATGTCATTGAGTAAAGGGAACCACTCTTATGCCATTAAAGGACAGGTACTGCAGGAAATGGGAGGCTTTATATCAAAGGGAGGATTGCTCTTCAGAGGTTTTCTATAACCCAGTTGAAAATATTGGGCTGGCAGTGGAAAGTAGAAGTTGCCTTATGCTAGCAGAGATGGAAGTGGTTGCTTTGGAGCAGATGAAAGACATTAGCCTCAAATACTTACTAGATGTGTGATCCTGAGCAAGTCACTTAACCTCTGTCTGTCTCAGCTTCCTCATCTGTCATAATACCTACCTCCCAGGGTTGTTGTGAGAATCAAATAAGGTAATATTTGTAAAGCACTTAGCATAGTGTCTAGCACATAGTAGGTACTTAAATGCTTTGTCTCCCTCCCCATAATCTTCCTGTCTGCAACTACCATCCATTGCTTCTAGCTCTGGAGCCAAGCAGAACAAATCTAAACCTTCTTCCACTGGATAGGTCTTCACATACTTGAAGACCCCTACTTGTCCCTCCTCCTAAATTTTTCTTCTCCGAGTTAAACATCTCCAGTTATTATATGTATCTATCAACTGGTTATATCATCTATATCTCTATATATATGTAAATCAATAGATATCTATATGTCTATATATATCAGAGATATATATCCAATTTATCATATATCTCTTTAATTTAGCCTACATGGTCTTGGTTTATCTTATCTATATGCACATTTATACATATATGTGTATGTGTATATATGTAGGTACATCACTATCTATCTATCTATCTATCTATTTATCTATGATAAATAAAAGATAATCTCAGAGGGACATCGCTAAGATTGAGGAGGACCGTGCTATAAGGGGATCAGTTGAAGTAACTAGGGTTGTTTAGCCAGGAGAAGAAAAATTTAATATATTTAATTAAATTTAATTTATACTTAGATATTTAATATACATTTACATATTTTATATGTATGAATATATGCACACACATATATACACAGTCTATATACAAAATGCATATATGTATCATTTGTATAGCTGTTTACATGTTGTCTTGTATATACTGTCACATAGTATAAACTTGGCAAATGCTTGTTAATTTGACTTAAACTTTTGGTTGTGGCAACAAAGAACAGAAATGTCAGACCTGGACCAGACCTCAGCTCCTTTCCTGGGAATCTGTGCTTCCTCCTGGGGGTTAGTGACCGAAGGTACAGGCCTTGTATCTGCCCCTACATATCCCTCTCTGCTCACATGGTCAGAGAGCTGAAAAAAAGCACTGGGCAGACTA
Source organism: Gymnobelideus leadbeateri (assembly GCA_011680675.1). Lineage (NCBI taxonomy): Eukaryota > Metazoa > Chordata > Mammalia > Diprotodontia > Petauridae > Gymnobelideus > Gymnobelideus leadbeateri. The sequence goes on along the minus strand of WOXC01008718.1, from coordinate 786,945 downwards.
GAACCTAGGCTCACCCTGATGACCTGGCAGGTAGGGGCCTGGTTTCAGTTTCTCAACAACAAAAAACATCTGGAAATACAGTTTTCATTCTGATGCCTGAGGTTGTAAATTTGACCTCAAATGCCTGCCTGAAAAGTAAGAGCTGACATTTCTATAGTGCTTGGGGTTTACAAAGTCCCTTACAAAGGAACGGCTCATTTGATCCTCACAAGAACCCTATGTTCAGATGTTCTCATTCCCCATTTAACATAGGAGAAAACTAAAGCTTAGATAGGTTAAGTGATTTGCTGAGTGATAAATAGCTTGTAAGTACTGGACCTGGAACTTGAACCCGGGTTTTCTGGCTTCAAGGCCAGGGCTTAATTTAATTCAACATTTATTAAATTTCTTAAATGACTACTATGTGAAGGGGCAACTAAACGGCATAGTAGATAAGAGATACTGCTGGACCTGGAATCAAGAGATCAACTCATCTTCCTGAGTTCAAATCTGGCCTCAGACACTTAATAGCTGTGTGACCCTGGGCAAGTCACTTAACCCCATTTGCCTGAGTTTTCTTATTTGTAAAATGAGCTGGAGACAAGGAGTTAGACATGATTGAAAAATGACTGAACAACAACAACAAAATATATGGAAGACATTCTTTCCCACCATACCTTGTTTGGTACCAACTGACCTTCAAAGTCTCACATCTGTTCCCTTTCATGACTTTCTCTTCCAATTCAATATTTTTTCTATTATTTTTTATTTTTTCTCCCTTCTCCCTAGCAAGAAAGAAAAGGAAGGGAAGGAAGGAAGGAAGGAGAAAAAGAAAGAAAGAAGGAAAGAAAGAGAGAAAGAAAGAAAGGAAAGAAAGGAAAGGAAAGGAAAGGAAAGGAAAGGAAAGGAAAGGAAAGGAAAGGAAAGGAAAGGAAAGGAAAGAAAGGACCCTTGTAACAAATAAGCATAGACAAGCAAAACAAATTCCTGTAATGGCCAAATCCAAAAATATGTTGGTGCTTCTCTCTTCCTGGAGTTCCCCCATCACCACCCTGTTTCCAGCATCCCCCAATCTCCCATCTCTGCTTGTAACAGTTTACTCATCCTTCAAAGTCCAGCTCAAATGCCACTTCCTCTACTACTTACTAGCCCTATGACTCAGGGCTAGTGACTCACTGAACCTCACTGAGCCTCAGTTCACCTCATTTGTAAAATAGGTTTGGGCTCTTTGCATTTCCTACCTCACAAGATAGTGATACAGAAATGTGAGCTACTATTGGTGTTCCCTAACTGCCTCCCCTAAGAAGTTCTATCTCCTGTGAATTTTTTGTAACTCTTGTGGCCCCTGCCGGATACAGCCTTGTATTAGAATCATTTCTGTGTATATCTTATCTCCCTTAATAGAATCTGAACTCCCTGAAAGCAAAGGTTGCATCTTCCTCTTTCTTTCTCCCTTCCCCCTTTTACCCCACTGGGCCTAACACAGTACCCTGAATGTAGTAGGTGATTAATAAATGTTGAATGAATGTCTCACTTGGTCCAGGGCCCTACTAAGCTAACCAGTCCTTCAGTTAAAGATAGAATTTCAAATCTGATACAGTAACAGCAGTATTGTACAATGACCAACTGTGAATGATTTAGCTGTTCTCAGGAATACAATGATCCAAGACAATTCTGAAGGACTTATAATGAAAAATGCTATCCATCCCCAGAGAAAGAACTGAATGAGTCTGAATGCAGATTGAAACATACTTTTTGGGTTTTTTGTTTTTTTTTGGTCTGTTTTCTTTCACAACATGACTAACATGGAAATGTTTTGCATGACTACACATGTATAACATTAAATTGCTTTCTCAGTGAGGGGGGAGAGGTAAGGAGGGAGAGAATTTGGAACTCAAAATTTTTAAAAATGAATGTTAAAAATTGCTTTTACATGTTATTGGGGGAAAATAAAATACTAAATTAAATTCACATTCAGTTCTCAGACATCTGATGTGATTAGGAAATAATGAGATAATAGAAAAAGCACTGGGATCTGGAGGAAATATTGATTTGAATCATGGTTGGTTGATTCTCCTACTTATTTGTCCACACTTAATAGTATTCTGTTTCCACCAATTACATGTAAAGATAGTTTCCAACATTCACTATAAGGAGTTCCAAATTTTTTTCTCCCTTATTCCCCTCCCCCTTCCCCAACATGGCATTCAATCTGATATAGGCTATACATGTACAATCCTTTTAGACATATTTCCACATTAGTCATGTTGCAAAGGAAGAATCAGAACAAAAGGGGAAAACCACAGGTTCTCCTTCCTAGCTGTGTGACCTTGGGCAAGTCACTTATAACTTCTATGCCTGCTTCTTCATCTGTTTAAAAAAGGGGGAGGGGGCACGAGATAGATTAGATGTCTTATGTTCCTTCCTGCTCTAAATCTTATGATCGATCCTAAGCCTCATAAGAAAACTTGTTCAAACTATATTCAAACAGCCATATCCTGTCCATTGCAGAGAATGCATTGGCAACCTTTAGCCACCAGAGGGCGAAACAAATAGTAGTCAATGATTTCCCATGATAGCGGCAGCTAAATGGCATTTGGAAAATGAATTCATTTCCCTCCTAATAATCCAAACTGGGGGGATTTTCCTGACTCTGGCATATAAATTCCATGAAAGTAAACTCTTCATCTTACATGTGATACAGCAGAAAGGGAACTGGCCTTAAGTCTGAAGGCATGTGTTCAAGCTCTAACTCACTGGGCAAGTTTGTTGATTCTGTTTCCTCATATAAAACAGGGATAATACAACTATCTAATTCTCATTTATACTGGGTAGTGAATTGCTAACTTACTTTAACTACACAGACAAGGCTCCAAAACCGAGTCTCCTAAAGACCCTACCCAAGTCATGAGTATGGCTGAGATTAAGACTTGGTCCCTAAATCACTTGTGTGTCTTTGAATCCAAACTTCACTGAACAAATCCCCTTAATAAAAGGATTTGTGGGGCGGCTAGGTGGCGCAGTGAGTAGAGCGCTGGCCCTGGAGTCAGAAGGACCTGAGTTCCGATCCGACCTCAGACACTTAACATACACAAAGAAAAACCAAGCCCTGTAACCTTGGGCAAGTTACTTAACCCCAATTGCCCTCCAAAAGGCAAAAAAAAAAAAAAAGGGATTTGTTCTGTAAAACTTGTACTCAAAGGGCCTCACTTGAGGGCCTAGAGGGCCACATGTAGCCTGGAGGTTCCAGATTCCCCATCCCTGCCATATACTGTCCCATGAGACTGCCTTTCCTCAAAACATTTTTAGAATTTTTCAGGACATTCTTTTGAATATCCTCTATCATGAGAGATATTCATTCTTTGAGAAAGAATTTGATTTCCAGAAACAGCCAAATGTAATTTGAAACCATGTCTGGTAAAGGTACTACTTTTAGGGAAAATAACTAAAATGGACTGATTTTTTGGGGGGGGGTTTAAGGCTCATAAATTCTGTATCTTAAAAAAAAATGATCAAGTACCCACTATTTATGGAACCTGGTGCTGAGGAAATTAACGACAAAAGAGAATGAGACTAAGCCCTGCCCTCACAGAGTTTACAGCCTAATAGATGTGACAGATAAAAATGACTAGCACATAAACTAGAATTGAAATACTTGAGAGGTCTGAAACAGAAGAGCTCAGAAAAGGGGAGATTACTACGAGCAAGGGAGACCCAAAGTTTTATGGAAGTAACATTTAACTTGGACCTTGAAAAACCAGCAGAACTTCAAAAGGCGGAGATGGATGGATAGGGAAAGGAGTGCGTTTCAGGCATGAACAAAAGCAATAAGGAAAGCAAAGAACAAGGTGTGTTCAAGAAAGAGGGTTTGGTCCAAGTGTGGCTGGAGAGGGGGATGTATAGAGAATGCAAGGAGCATCACAGAAAGGTAGGTTGAAGCCAGATTGAAAGGACTTGAATGACTAGCTGTTATTTGAACTTAATTCAGTCAGTGATGGAAAACTTTTTCAGCACCCAAATAACGTGACCAGAGATGTTCATGAAGATTAAGCCAGCATAAAAGACACAAGGGCTGGGGGAAAAACAGAAGTGGGAAAATCAGAGTTATGGAATTGCTTGGAGCAATGCTTGCCTCTTTGGGATTAGAGGCTTCCAAGATGGTTACTCATTTACATAAATAAGTATTTTGTTTATCTTCGAAATTAATCAATTTAAAGTCATAGTAGGTAGGTCCCTCACATTTTCCATAGTACCCAGTGCTTGGTACAGAGCAAGCAATAAATGTCTCTTGACTGACTGACCAAGGAGACAGTAAGCTTTCAGAAGGCTAGGTGGCTGGTGAAGGAAGCTAGAAGTGGATAAACAAGGTAGTTTCTGACCTCTGAGGGCTTACATCTGGTCTAGTAGAAGGCTATGGAACATTCATAAGGAGCCAGAATAAAAGTTACACATTTTAAGGTACAAAATGATCTTTATGGGCGGGGAGGAAGGGAAAGGTCATTGCTAATCTAAGGTAGGGGAAGCTTCCTAGAGGTTGGCATTTGAACTGAGGTTTTAAGGATGAGCAGGAGTTTTGAACTGGAGGTCCAGGAAGATGGAATTCCATGCAGAGAGAACACTGTAACTTGATGATCCAATGTTCCAAGGATGTGATTTGGGAATAGGCACAGTCCCCAAAGGGCACATTCACTTGTGTGCAACATTCCCCCTCCACACCCCACAAAGTCCCATCACCCTCTTCCTTAATAGTAACTTTTCTAGATTACTTGAGACACTTCCTACAACTCCCACACACAGACAAGTTATGAAATTTTTCAGATTCCCAAGTTAGAGAGAAATGGCCAATTCTCAGTCCTAACATTACTGACCTCCCATGACCTTTCATACTTTCTCAAAAGCTCTTCACTGGGGCCTAATTCCTAAACTCCAGTAATTGAGCTACTCTGGTAGCCTGGGCCTTCTGAAAGCTTAACCTTTGATAAAAAAAAAAAAAAGTTCTAAAACCAAGATAAATAGTAGCCACATCTGATGTATACTGACTGAAATAGTGTGGATTCGTGCCTAGAGATTATTTTTCAGTTCTGTCAATACAATTTCTACTGATTCCAACATCCAAATCTGGAATCTGAGTGGAGGTTATGTGACAAGAATCTACAGGGACTGGAAGTCAGGACCTCTGGATCCTGATTTTAGTTCTACCCTTAACTTACTGCATGACCCTGGCAAGTCACTTCCCTTTCCCTGGCTCTGTGTCAGCAGGAGGTCTCTAAGGTTGCAGCCTCTATTCCAACCCTTGACTCAAGGCTTGACCTTGAGTGAGTCCCTCCACCTCTTTCTGAACCTTACCTTCCCCATCTACAAGTGACAGCCCTGTACTAGATGACCATAAAGGTCCTGGGACTTGGGTTCTTGAGGGAAAAAACAGCAGAGGCAAAACCAAACACGTTTATTAGAGTTCAACTTCAAAATAAATCTTCATGTGGTCATGGGGAATCTAGGAAAACCTGTCCAAGCAAAGCCAACTTGGAAGTAAAGGGTTGGCTGGGACACCTGAGGAGTGGAACACTACGCTTGGAGCCCTTTTTACCATTCATCTCCATTTGGTTTTCTGAAGCTGAGGCATCTTTCCCTTTTGTTGGGATTTCCCAACGGCCAGGGCCAGCAGTAGCTTTCCTTAATGTGGATTTTTGGCTTCGTGTAAGGGAGTAAAATTCCCTCATTAAGTCTTCTACTTCCCACTGCTCTTCCTTCTGTTTTCTACAGCAGTGCAAGGCTGCAGGGTCAATGGGGTGAGCTTCAGTGTTGAAGACATAACCTCCGGCTCCCAGGATACATTCCCCATAGGGTGTGATCACTGCATCAAAGGTGGAGCCATTGTTATGAATGAAATTGGTCGGGTCAAACAGCAGGTAGAGATACTTGACAGTCTCAGCCAGGAAGAAAGATTCCATCCGGTTATCCAATTTGTGATCTCTTAGGTCTTTAATCTACAAGACAGGAGAGAAAAGGGAAGTCAGATCACTAGAAGCAGGGACTCCGTTCAACTGCTGGAACAAGCTAAGAAAGTCAGTAAAGGTGAAAAGTGGAATATGAGATCCATCTCAAAGATCTGTTGCTGAAACCGCTTTTGATTTTCAAGTTACTTGAAGGAGCTAATTGAGTTTACTGGCACAGATGAGTCAGATCCACTTCAACTGTTTGGGATTAGAAAAGTGCTTTCCCTTTAACAATCAATTCTCAGTGGATTTCTAGCTTTATTCATAAATGTGACTCAGAAAGGATTTGGAACAGCCAAGAACTGTTCTTTTGCTGTTTGGCAGAAGCTGAGGAACTCAAGAGGCTTGTTCCTCTGTTGCTCTGTCTTGGAGTACCTCCAAAGGGCAGCAATGAATCCCAAGTCCCCATGACCTAACTGCCTGAGGACAGTGACAAACTGAGAAGAGCTTTCCAACTTTTGATCCCTTTTAGTCTACTCCAAGGCTGGATGTGGAACATTATGAGTGTCAGCGGTGGGAAATGTCCTAGGGAAAGAACAAGCTCTGATACAGCCAGGGCAAAACAGATGATGTAGGACTCTACTGAAGCAATGGGACCAGGCCTGAGATACTACGTCTGACATTTATACAGTCAATACCCTGTATTAACCATGGGTCAGCTACCAAAACTGGTACAAGACCTCAAGAGAGAAGCTTGGGAGAAGGAAAAGCAGGAGGTGAAGTATCACCAAGGTTCTTCCACATTCTAAAACTATTCCAGTAAGATGCTGGAAAATATCCAGGAAAATGAAAGAGACAGACAGACACACACACACACACATACACAGAAAGAGAGGCACAGAGAGAAAGAGACACAAAGACAGAGAGAAAGAGAAAGAGAGAGAGAGAGAGAGAGAGAGAGAGAGAGAGAGAGAGAGAGAGAGAGAGAGCGTCGCACAGCAAAAAAAGAATTGAACTAAGAACCAGAAATCTTCATTTTTGGTCATATACTGCTATTAACACACTACTGCCTAAGCCTGAAGTACATTCCTTTACCCCACCCCATCTTCATTTGTCCAAAATCCATTCTGTTATCCCAAGCTAGGCCTACAAATGACCCTTCCCAGGCTGGACCAAAGAACTCCCTCATCTGTATATGCATAGCTCCTTGTTAAAACTACTCTGGTGATAGAACCACAAATCAGAATGTGATATCTGTGTGATTTTTCCCCTGCCTCCTGTGCTCACTCTATTGTGAGCTCCTTGAGGGCAGGGCTTTGTAAATAAGACCTCAATACCAAGTGCTTGATAAGGGTTTGCCAGAATTAATCTTCACATTCCATAGCACCCAGCACAGGAACTTGCAAGAGTAAGCAGGCTCTCAAGTGTCTGTGGACTCAGTGATACTGAGCAGGTCACATCTCCTTTTTAAGGTCACCATTTCCTCATCTGCCAAGTGAAGGACCTAGACATGACATCTGAAATCCCTTCTAGTGCTGACATTCTATGACACTAAGGTAGTGCAGGGAGTCTTCAATCACGGTGGATTAGGATCATCTGGAGCTGGAATGGGTCGCAGAGGCCATCTAATCCATTTGACAGACTGGGAAAATCAGGTGCAGACAGGTAAAATTGCCCAGGCAGTGACAGAGGCAGAATGATGCATCAGTCTAGGAGGACCCCAGAACTGAGCCTTCTTCCTGGATATGGAGGCAGAGCATGTAGTCAAGAATATGGTACAGAAAAATGCCAGTTCTGGGGCACATTCTCCGTTGTTAACACCAGAGACCTTTCTATTTATTACATGGGGCAGGCTCAAAGGGCAGCACAAACCACCATTTGTAAGATGAGTTGAGATAGCTGAGAGTTTGGTGTTGAGGACTGAATATATGCAAATATTGGCAGAAAATAGTTTTTCAAAAATATGTGTGCTCTTTATGAAACTTTAGAACAGAGCTGTGGTCAGAAACAGGTGTTCAATCACTACCCCGGCTTGTCTATTCCTTCTCTTTCTTCATGTGGGTTTGGTGGGGTCTGGATTATCCAGAATCACAGAATTTCAGAGGTTACTTAGTCCAAGTGGAGCCGAATGGGAATCTCAACATCTCTGACAAGAGCACTTGTGACTTAGAATTTAAGTTCTAATAAAATGTTATAAAGTTTGGGCCTCAACAACAATGCACAGTTCAACAAACATTAAGCTTCTACTATGCTAGACACTGTGGGGGCTACAAAGATGAATAAGCCATGGTCCTTGTCCTCATGGGGCTTACAGTCTAGATAAGACTATATGCTCAAACACCCAAAATAAAAAGCAATGAATATTATGTACATATGTGAGGTCTAAACAGTGCTGCATTAAAAAAAAAAGTTAGAAGCAAGTCATTATTGAATGGGAAGGAAATCAATAAACATTTCATGGAGGAATTTTGAAGTCTGAGTGGAATTTCTGGTTTGTTTTTTTTGCTTTTCGGAGGGCATTGGGGTTAAGTGACTTGCCCAAGGTCACAGGGCTAGTTTTGTGTTAAGTGTCTGAGGCCAGACTTGAACTCAGGTCCTCCTGACTCCAGGACTCTATTCACTGCACCACCTAGCTGCCCCAGAATTTCATTTTTTTGAAAATAATATTTTATTTTTTCCCAATTGTATGTAAAAATAAATTTTAACATTTATTTGTAAAAATTTTGAGTCCCAAATTCTCTCCTTTCCTGCCTCCTCTCCTTGGGTGGAATTTCAACTTGGAGGGTAACAAAGAGAATGGGGTGTATTCAAGAGATCAGTCAGTTTTATGGAATAGATTGGAATAGACCGCATAGCTGTTGGTGGAGCAGACATTCTGGTAAACAATTTGGAACTGTGCCTCCAAAATCACTAAGACCCAGCAATACCTCTCCTAGGTCTATACCCCTAAAGAAATGAAGAAAAAGGAAAATAACCCATGTAGTAGCAACTACATAGGATGGCTGTTAGCACAGGTTCTTAGATCTGCTTTACTAGGAAAGACAGCTGTTTAAGGGGTCAACAAGCTTTTTTTAATTCAGGGGGAAAATCAGCACCCTGAACTTTAGAGAAAATCCAAACAAAGAAAATAGAGAAAATATAAGCAGAGAAATAAAGACCAACACAAAGGGCTTCTGTCTGAGAAATTAGCACAGATCAACAGACAGATCCAACTGTCTGAGCAAGGCAGTACATACATAGTTACCAGAGAGAGAAGCACCAACATCTGGGGTTTTCAAAGCCAGGGAGTTCCTTAATGGCTACCCAGAGTCTCATCTGGCCAAATCACAGGGACACTCTTCCAATGAGTGAGCCCCAAAGCAAAATGCTAACCTCAGAGTCTATGTATACTCTTTTGACTCAGTGCCTAATTAGAAATTAACAAAGGGTGTGAAAGCCTTCCTACAAAAAAGTCTCCCCTACCTAAGCAAGCTTCCCTTAATGGGCTCTACGGTGAGGCCTATTCATGTGCAGGGAAGATCTTAAATTCCATTAACATTACACCCATATATACAAAAATATGTTTGTAGTGGCAAAGAACTGGAAACTAAGGGGGTGCCCATCAATTGGGGAATGGGAAAGCAAATTATGGTATATGAATGCAATGGAATATTATTGTGCCATAAGAAATAATAAAAGGGATGTCTTCAGAGCAACATAAGAAGACTTGAATAAACTCATTCAGTCAAGTGAGAAGAACCAGGAGAATAATGTGTACAATGACAGCGTTGTACAGGTAAGACTTAAGAACTCTGATCAATGTAATAACCAACCATGATTCCAAAGAACTGGTGATGAAGCACGTCACTTACTTCCTGAGAGAGAGAAGTAAGAAACTAGCCAATGTGGGAATTTGCCTTGGTTGACCATGAATTTTGTCACATGGTTTTTGTGTTCTTTTTTCTTGTAAATTGGGGGTGGGGGTATTAGTTGAAAAAATAAAAGAAAATAGAAAAAGAAAAAGGAATATATTGTATGGGACATAGTATAAGAAGGGATGAGAAATACAGTTTGTAACCAGAGTCTGCAATTGACTCTGTTGGCATTAGGGAGCCAAGGAACTACCCCCAACCTTCTGAGCTGGGGACTCATAAGACTCTTCCCAGAAAGAGTCCTCAGACTTGAATCCTTTTATGCCCTTCTTTCACAGACCCTTACTAGTCAGGTCCATATGGATCACTGTGGTACAGTGGGAAGAGTCCTGGCCTGAGAGCCAGAAGACTTGCATTTAACCCTGGCTCTACCAGTAACTTGCTTTGTGTCCTTGGACAAGTCACTTCCCCTCTCTGGGCCTATTTCCTCTTCTGTAAAAGGCTGGTCTAGATCAGAAGGTCTTACCCTTTTTTGTATTGTAGACCCCACTGGCAGTCTGGTGAAGCCTGAGTAACCCTTCACAAGATGTTTTTAAATGCATCAAATAACAGATAGGATAACAGAGGAAATCAATTAGATTGAAAGAATGATGAAAATATTAACAAAGTAAGTTCATGGACTCCTGGTTAAGAACCACTGGACCAGGTGATTCCCTAAAGTTGAATCTGGTTCAAAAGTTCTACTATACATTCATTTTTACGCCTTTGTTTTCAGTAAGGAGACCACATGCTATCCTAAGAAGTGATGACTGGGTTAGGGGGCCTAAGAAGAGCAGGAACAAGCAGTTCTCATCCTCAGCCACTGCAGCTGGAAGGACCTCCAGGGACCCAAAGATCCACCCCTCTTAAACAGGTCAGGCTGCATGGCTTCTTAAGGGAAGAGATTCTCTCAAGGCACACTGCCTAATCCAGTAATCTCCTATAGCCCAAACAACAAATAAATTAAACAAAATGCTACAGGGGAGAAGATAGAACTTTTTCAAATCAATCCATGCCCCTGTTCAGTCTACCCTCCAGTGCCAAGACATAAGACAAACAACAATCCCATGTTATGAACACAAGGACTGAGGATTACAAAAGGCTGGGCTGCCTTCCAAACTATTCACAATGTTATATGATCCAGGGCAACAAGTCTTTGGGTTTAGGGAAAGGGCGGAGTGGCTCTCATTCATACTGGCACTTAAAAGATTACAAAGCCCCTTATGCATAAATCTCATTTGATCCTCACAGCAAACACAGGAGAGGGGAATGAGATGGATTTTACAAATGAGGAAACTGAGGCTCAAAAGATATCCATTGACTTGCACAAGACAGAACAGTCAGTAAACAACAGAACTGGCATTAGGACACAGTCAGGTCCTTCAATCAGAACAAGCCCTTCAATCAAGAAGTATCTATTAAGTACCTACTATGTGATGGGTACTGTGCCAGGTATTAGGCATACAAAGACCCAAATGCAACAAGCCCTGCTCACAAGCAGTTGATCCTTTCCTGGGGGCACACACACAGAAGTATATGCAAAATATATACAAGGTAATGGGGCTGGGCAAGTCACTTAACTCTGCCTGTTTCCTCATCTGTCAAATGAGCTGGAGAAGGAAATGGCAAACTACTCCCGTATCTTTGCTAAGAAACCCCCAAATGGGATCACAGAGAGTCAGTCATGACTGAAATGGCTCAATGAGGACAACAATGAGGATGGTGGGGAGAGGAAGGAGAGAAAGAACTGGCATCTGGGAGGGATCAGCAAAGGCTTCATGTTCAAGTTCTGAAGGAAATAAGGGATTCTGGGAGATGGAAATGAGAAGGGAGCTCCTTCATGGCATAGGGGAGAATTTCACACACTACTTCCCTTGTCTCCTTCACTAGCACAAGGAAAAGGGCCTCAGTGCTCATGAAGAGCAAATGCTTCTTGGGTAGTGAGTGCCAGGGCTCCTCCAGCCTCCAGCCACCGCCGGAGGGGGCACTGGGCCAGACTCTGAATCTTCAGAAACACTTACTGTTGCAAATCCACACTCCACCTTGCTGATTTTCTCAATGGACTCCACCGCATCTCTGCCGAGTTCTAAGAGAGTGGGGTCCCTTGTGGCTTGGTAGAGGTACATAGCACTCTCAATCAGTTCTGCAAAATCCAAAGCAAAGTCTTTCTCACAAAGGGATAGAGGTCAGGGTCAGGGTAGGTCTGGGTGGAAGCAAAGCCATTAGTCAAATCTGTCCACCTGGCCAAGTGTATCCTATTGGGCACAAAACTGAGTGTCTACTGCCATGTTTTCTGCTCTATCACAAGGATGGAACAGGGTGAAAAATAGCCCTAAAACTGGCCAGTCTAGGAGGGGATGAGCACAAGAATGAGAGACAAAATTCCCAAACCAAGTCTCCAATTTACTAAGTTTGTGACCTGAAAAGAAGGCACCCATCCAAGTCAAGGCAACAATCTGACCCTCGGGGAACAGGATTAGAAAGAAGTAAAGCCTTCTGGGAAATGGAAACTCTTCATCTGACCTAAGTTCTCCCCTCCTTCACCCTCCCACCCAGGCTCTCCATTCTTCCTCCTTGGGGAGGAGGGAGGCCATTGCTGGTCACAAGGCAGAGGAAAGGACACTGGGCTAGGACCCAGAAGAGCTGGCTTTTGGTTCTGACTCTGCTATTAATTCCTTGTGAGACTTTGGTCAAGTCACAACCTCTCTAGGTCTGAGTTTGTTCATCTCTAAAAATAGAGGGCTGAACTCACTGATCTCCAAGTTTCCCTCCAGTTTCTAACATTCTGTGATTCTATGATTCTGAACATGTACTAAATCCCAGGCCTTCCACTTAATTTTCTCCATCTGAAAAGGGTCATAACACTTTGCCTGAACTCAAAGGAGTTATGAGAATGTATGCATGTTGTAGAATCACAAAGCATAAGAGCTGGAAAGGCCCTCAGAGACGACTAAATAAAACATCCTCATTGTTCATAGAAGAAACTGAGTCAGGGAAGAAGCTTAATACATTGAGTCAGGGATGGAGCAGTATTTAGAATCCAGGCATCCTTGATCCCAGTGCCTGGGTTTCTGGTCAGGGGTCTTAGTGACCTCCCTCCAGGCAGTTAACTTGAAGGGTATTTGTCTGTAAAGCTATGTAAGCTCCCTCTCTCCTGATTATTTTTTAAAAGCAAATGCCCTCATGGCGGAAAGATTGGAAAACCCCTTAATTGAAAAGGCCAAAATAAAAAGTGTCAATTTAGGCTAACTACACCCTTGGAAAAAATTTAACCCATTCCTGAGTTGATTCTCATGTTCATCATACATCACAAGCCCAGAGCTGCCTGTAACTTTGTACCTCCCCCCCTTTCTGGGAGAATCTTCACCCAGATGAAAACTGATTGTAAATTTCTGGAATTCAGGGGGAGGAAGAGGTAAGCACCTCACCCCTGGAGAGAAGGGGGAGCTGGAAGCTTTACTCTTCCCACCATCTCCACTGATCTCCATGGCATCTCCCACAATCATTTCCTAACTCCCCCAGCCTCTTCTGGACTCTGGTTGGTCAGTTTGGTATTGGGCGAACCCAGGAGTGTAGCCGAGAGGCCAGGCTGATGCTTTCAACTCACCAGGCCGAAGTGGGTATCCTTCCCGCTTCTCTACGGTGTAGCCCTGGGGAATGTTATAGAATTCTGGCAGCCCTCCAAACTGCTTCCACACTGTATAGTAATTGAGGAATGTCCTCATGGCATTGTCAATGTCCCCAATGAGGCTCTGCAAAGAGAGACAAGCTACTCAGTCATATAATCTGTGACACAGTCTGTCCAGCTCACTGACACCACCAGAGCCAAGCCCTAGAGAAATAGGTAAAGGAAATCAAAGGCAGATGGTGCCATAGAAAAAGGAATAATATTAATAATAGCATACATCTAATTTTAAAAAAAGGACAGCTAAATGCTTTAAGGTTAAGAAGCATTTTACAGGACTCATAGGAGCCTAAAGAGCTGCAAGGGATCTCAGAGACAATCCAGGCTAGTTCTCTCCTGTTACAGGTAAGGAAGAACCAATTCAGAGAAGAGGGAAGCACCTTGATCAGTATTCCCAAATCCCATCCCAGTACTCTCTCCCACTTCCCTACGATGCCACCTCTAGTTTGCCTGATTCAAAAGACCTGGGTCCACAGTTGTAAGACCTCCAGCAAATCATCCTACCTCTCCAGAAGCTGTTTCCTCATCTGTGAAATGGGGATGACACCTGTCCTACCAGCTGTGACCTACAATGTTACGTAGATGTGAGCTCTCGTAACATGAGCACTGTCTATACTCCCTAAGTTGGTCAGTTCACAAGCATTTATTAAACACTTACTATGCACCAGGCACTCTAAGTGCTGCAGCAGATAAAAAAGATGAACCCTACAGCCACCAGAAGAGGGTGCCCCCATTTTTAAGGGTTAATTTTGGCTCCTTTTCCCTTCTTGCTCTGTTTCCCAGCAGACCTTGACAGAGATCCCACACCACAAAGAGAAAGCTGTTGTAGACACAATGTCTCCTTGGCCCAAGAAGATTCTGAATACGCTTTATGTAGAAAATGTTTAGTGGGGGAACTATCTAGGAACTTCCAGATGACAAAAATCCCCAGCCTTCTCACCTTAAGGGTCTGCTAGGAAAATGAAGAAGGTAAGTAAGTAAAGTAAGTAAGCAGGTAACCAGGGGTTAAGATCAAGAAAATGTAGGAGCTGCCCCAGATGTTCTCTGAGGACCCTTCCAGCTCTGAACCAGACCATCAATTAACAAAGACTTCCTCAGAGCTTACCAGTGGCAGGCATTGTACCTGGGAGGGAGGGAGTGGGAAGGTGGTACTGGTCCAAAGACAAAAACTTGGCAGCTTCATCATTAAGAAGTTTACATTTTATTGGGGGAGACTTGTGTGTGTGTGTACACACATGTATATATATGTGTGTGTATATACATATATGTGCATACATAGACACAGATGGAAATATATTTATGTTTATATACACATGGATATACATATATATCCATATCTAAATGTGTATATACACATATCCATATGTCTATACTGGTATACATGCATGTGCATATAGGTATATACCTGTGCCTGCATACTGTGTATATACATATATATGTATGTGCATACATGTTAGCATATAGTCATGTCTCTATAGATGTGTGTATGCATATGTCCATATGCATGTGTATACATATATATCCATGTGTCTATATACAGATAAAATAAAGGCAAAATGATTTGGGGGGATGGAGAAGGCATTGGCAGTTGGAGACTGGGAAAAGCCTCAATTTAAGCTGAGGTTTGAGGGGAGCTAGAGATCCTAAGAGGCAAAGGTGGTGCATTTCAGGCACGGGATCCAATTAGTTCAAAGGCACAGGAACAGGAAAGTCATCTTGCTGTCAGGACAGAACTCAGGCCAGTTTGGCAGGATCAACCACTGTGTGGAGGGAAATTATGCCTAAAACCCATGACTCCTGCATCTCGTTCACCTTGGGCTACCCCAAATACAAAAGCAGCCTAACTAATTCAAATTCTACACTAAAAATAACTTCTTGCTGTGATGAATTCAGAGGATGGAAAGTCTTACACGAACTGAGGCAGAACGAAGTAAACAGAGCCCGGAAAACAATATACACAGTGACTACAACAATGTAAACATAAAGAACAACCACACACAACAGGAAACCAAAAATGAATGTTGCAAAATTATAAAGACCAAGCATGGATCCGAAGAAATATCTCCCTGCCTACCCTTTAGCAGAGGCAGGAGGTCCACAAGCTATGCCCATGGCATATATTTTCAGATTTTTTTTGATGTATTTATTAGTTATGGAGATTTTTTTCCTTTCCTTTTGAAAAACACTATTTATTCAATGGAATGGTTCTCTGGATGGAGGAGGGGAAAGGATACTGGGGGAAACTAAGGTGATATTTTTAAGAAGACCAATAAAAACTTATTTTAAAAAACCTTCACATTTTTCTTTTCACAGTAAAACTACAACTCTGATCATTCCCACCTCAAGCCTGCCCAACAGGCTTCCAGGGATTGAAAGATAAGCATTCTTACCTGCAAACCTGGCCAATAGGCTTCCAGAGACTGAAATACTGGCATGGAAACAGTCCCTTTGTACATCTGCACCCATAGGTACCAGTCATCAAAACGGGTGTAGTTCCGAATGGCTTTATTATACTCTGCAGTGGAGATGGGGTTAGTCATGTCAAGGAATAGGAAGCCAGCCTTCATCACTGAATGGGGATCAGTGCATTAATACAATCCAATAAGGAGCTGCCAAAGCTGGGATGGAATTGCAGTGGTTCAAAATTCAGTAAGGGCTAAAATGGTCAAGCTTCAGAAATACTTCGTTTCTATCCAGTTTTTTTTTCCAGGTGCTGTCATGTAGACCAAGGGCAAAGGAGTCAAGGAGCTGTTCTCTGCTTCTTCTCCAATTTGGACCCCTATGTAAGGCCTCTCCAGGCCTGGCCAAGGCTGTCTTTGCTTGCCTCTCAACCTGGTCTGCAATCAGCTTACCCTGGTCCTGTTCTCTCCCTGAAGCTCTAACTCCTCTGATGTGGAAAAAGAGATCAAACTCATTCTTCTTGGCCCAGAGGGGAAAGTTAAATTCGACAGGGAAAAGTGACTTCCTAACAGGGAGGAATTCCCTAACAATGAGAACTATCTAGCAATGGCATAAGTTACCACCAGAGGTGGGGAACCTGCAGCCTCAAGGCCACAGGTGGCCCTCTAAGTCCCCAAGTGTAGCCATTTGACCGAATCCAAGCTTCACAGAACAAATCTCCTTAATAGAAGGATTTGTTCTATGAAACTTGGACTCAGTCAAAAGGCCGAACCCAAGGACCTAGAAGGTTCCCTAGAAGTAGACCCTAGGCCTACTATCTGTTCCAACACAATGAATGTCAGGGGAACCCTGTACTGGGTGAAAGGTTGGAAAAGATGACTTCTAAGGTTCCTTCTGGCTCAGAGGCTACTGCTTAGAAAAATATATTCCCAGGGATTGTCTCCCCAATTTCCTTATCTGTACTCCTGACCCTACAGAAATTGTTCACGTGCTTTCTATGTCTTCACTAGTGCCAACAGTCTATCCATTTTCTCACAGCATCAAGGTAGGTAGGTGGGTAGGGGACTCAGGCCCTACAAAGCCAGAAGCCACAGAAGCTGTCCCTGAGTTTCCTTATTTCTTTTTCTTTTTGGTTTTTGGAGGGCAATTGGGGTTAAGTAACTTGCCCAAGGCCACACAGCTAAGTTTTTATTTGTGTGTGCGTTAAGTGTCTGAGGCCGGATCCAAACTCAGGTCCTTCTGACTCCAGGGCCAACGCTCTACTCACTGCACCACCTAGCCGCCCCTGAGTTTCCTTATTTCTTGCTCTTCTTGTTGATGATCTAAGCCTTCCTATAGTTAGGTCTTTAGTCCCAGTGTTAGGATCTGAGTCCCCTTCTAATATTTCTTGTAGCTGGGAGGCCACTTTGCCCAACCTGAGCTTGGGAAGGGCCTACCAAGTTGGGAAGCATTCAAGCATGAGCATGGCATGAGTTCTAGGCCTATATTTTGAGGCCCAGACAATCTAGCAAAGTTTGGAGTTGCTTTACTGAGTAGAGAATGTTTTGGCCACAGATATGCTTGAAGGTCATCTAACTCCCATGTTAGACAGCATCTACTATCAAGATTGCAATCTAAACTGGAGTAGGGAGTACCAACATCAATGAAACCACACATTGCTGAAGTGTAATCTTAAAAGAAAGCTAGACAATCTCTCTAGTTTGACAAAGGAAGTCTGATATGCTCCCAATCTCAGAAAAGACTTATGCCACATCAAGTCTCTGCTGCAATACAAATTAGGGTTACCAAATGACTCCAGGAAGATTCTCAGAAGAAGTCAGGCCTTCCAAATTCCCCACCAAACATAGGGCAGAGCAGAGGGAGCTATGGGGAAAGAAAAACCAACAACCTTATTCAACAGAAGCCAGAGAAGTCATGTCTTCTTCCAGCAAAAACCACTCAAAAATGTAGGAGCCAATCAGTCACCAGCTTTGAAGTTCTGGTTTCTGCTCTCTAGGAAATGCCACATGTTTGGTGTAAAGGTCAAGAGACTACTTTTATATTGTGATAATGTATCACTGTAGGGGAATTTCATCATTAAAAAAAAGGTCCTAGCCCTCATGTAGGCCTAAAGGTCACAAGGAGTTACTGGCATCTAATTTAGTTTTTCAAAACCAAAGGCTGGTGCCCCTAAGTACAGGCACTCCACCCACACGCAGAGAGATGGAATCTTTCTTACCCAAAAACATGGACATCAGCTCTTTGTCCTGAAGTAGGATAGCTCCCTTCACCAGGTACTCAAAATAGGAATCCACACCAGCACCTATGCCAGCATCCTGAGCCACCCACTTGCCTGTCACCACATCAATGTGGTTGCCTACCTGCGAGAAAGAAGCAGGTCAGAACTGAGGGCCCACAGCCAAGACCCCCCCCCCACATAACACCTAACACCTGTACAGCTTCCCACCCCCCACCCAGAGGACACACGTAATTCGGGCATACAGGGAAAATTTCTTCCCATCGTACCAACAGGGTCTGTTATCGGCTTGGATATGGGATCCATTATACTATTATCAGGAACATTTCTAGAAAGTATAGTCAAATGTTCTGGAAATTTGAACAACTCAAGATGAAAACACTCAAGGCTCCTTTCTACTCTTTGAATTATACTTTCCTGATCCTACCCCTCCACCACACCCATTCAATTTGGTGGCAGTCTATTCTAGGAGTCCTAAGTACTCCAGAAAAAAGCCGGATAATGGGTCAAGTACCATTCTCTACTCTACCTCTCCAGGTTTCCCTTGGCCTGCCTGCACCTCCTGGCTCAAAGCCCTTTGCCACGGCGGCCATCCTCCTACTCACCAGTCCAATATCTGACCGGCTTTTCCATAAGCCCTTCAGGGCCCTTCTGGCTACGTCCTCAAATATTGGGTCACCAGTCAGGCTGCTCAGGGTGGCAAATTCTACAATGAAGGTCCCTATCCCAGCGGTGCAGGTCACAGGAGTTTCTCCGGGATTCACACCATGCATCAAGTTCACTGTTCCATATGGCATCCCCGTAGGGGTCTGAAAAGCTGAATCACAGAGATAGGAAGTCTGGGCAAGGAGGTAGGGGCCATGCTCAGGGCAAGCCCATACCAAGGCTAATGGGGCACTCAGGACACTAGGAGTTGAGGCTAGAGCCCTGGAATACTGATACAGTTCCTGGAAAAAAAAAAAAAGGGGTGGGGGGGGGCCAAACCTGGTATGATAGTCCAAGGGCAGAAAGCAGACTGCCTGCCTGCAGCTAGAGGGCATGTGCTTTCATAGGGATTTCTTCTTCCTAGAACCTATACTTCCTCAAATTCCCTAATGGTAAGAGGCTTAGAGAATCTCACTGTCCAATAGGCCCAGGATAGTGTTGTGGCCAAAGGTAAGAATGGAAATGTTTAAAGAATGTCACATTGTCCTAGAACAAACAGCCAGGCAGGGCTCCTAGCACAGTGAATCACACAGGATATACCACTGAAAAGGAAGCTGCCGGTATGTTAGCAGTGCTACAAAGCCCTGGACCTGGGCTTTGCTCTCACTAGAAGCAAGCAACATGTCAAGAGAATAAAGAAATGCCTGTATGATGGGTTTGTGTTGGGGATGCTGGGGAGGATGGTGGGGGTGGTCCATGTTTACACACAGTGAGAAAACTTCAGTATCCACAGAGTTGTACTGGTGACTAAACCCCTACTGCCAGCAGGCATAGTGAGACCAAGGGATGGTTGGTGAGCCTTAGCCCAGTACAAACATGGCTTTCCTCCAGCAGGCAAGCATTTGCCTGTACCATGCCTCCATCACAGCTAGGTAGCATACTTGGAAAGGAAGGAGTAAAGGGCTACTTATTCAAGGCAAGGGACTTATACCTATTAGGCCCTCCTTAAGCAACACTCCTTCCCTGCCAACAATGATGAAGTCAGCTTATTCAACCCTAAACCAATTCCAGGAAAGTAACAGCAAGTCTTCAGAGCAATCAACTTGCATTTCTCCCACTCCATATTCTCTGCCTGGGCCCAGAGGGGGAAGGGAGAACTATTTACAATAAGAAATCAACTTACACCTAGGCCAACTGTGTCTGGTGAGTGATACCAGACACAAGTGACCCATGCCCACCCCTGGAAGTGGGCAAAAGTGTGTCCGTACCTGGAAGAAGCTTTCGAGCTGCCTCCTCTGCCATTCTCAGGAGAGGTCCTGAACAAGGCCATCCTGCCTCCACCTCTACTCCAGCCTTCTTGGACAGCAGGTGAGCCGACAAGAGGCCTCCTACCACTGAAGAATAGACAGCTAGTTAGTGCTAACAGCAAGAAACTCGACTGCTCATTCATGAAAAATCAAGATACTGAATGCTTAACAAGAGATCAAAGGATCATCAATTCAGAGCTGGAAAGGATCCTTGGAGGCCATTCAGCCTAACCCCTTCATTTTTTTTTTTAACAGATGAAGAAACTGAATCTGAGAGAGGTTAAAGGCTTACTCAATAGTCACAGGGGTAGTAAGAGTAAGAGGAGTCGGAGGATGAAAGCCTGTGGGCTTTTTAACCCTGTGATGTCTGAAATGAAGATATCTCCCTTCCCTGACTCTTTTCCACAAGAAGGGGTTTCTCTCTTAGACTACTAGGTCTGGTGATAGTTCCTTGAAATTACTTGTCTTTTCAAAGTCAGCTCTCCTCCGCCTTCCCTCTACTTGCCTAGTGAAAGACCCAGGCCCTTTTCCAAAGGCTCTGGGTCCCTGAGGTCTCCTGGGCAGCACTCACCCCGAATGTTGGTTTCAAACACAGAGGCATTGACATCGATATCAAAATCCACACTTTCCTGAAGCACATCAACAACCCTCTGGAATTCAGTGACATTTCCCAAAATCTGAAAGAACAAAGGCAGGAAATCCCAGGAGAGGTAAGGCCATTGGGGGCAGGGAGGGAGAGGGAGCTAAACAAACAAAACCCAAGATTTATGAGCCCTGCCCTGACACTTCCTCCAAGGATCCAGCTTCTGATCTTAGTCTCAGGTTATTTCTTTTCCCCTCTGTGAATATGCTATGGTTGCTGTCTACTTAATTAACAGGAGAAAAGTTCTCAAAGCCAAACTGATGAGCTATGTAAGGAAAATACTTGAGAGTCAGGAAAAGGAAATCTTCCCCATTTCCTATCCCCAACACTTTTGTTCAAGTCACAGCAAAAATCACCCTTCCTGCTTCCAAGATGAGCAATTAGGCAGTGAGATCAGAAATCAGGCAAGGGAATCTTAGATTGACTTCTGCCTCTCTATTCAAGCAGGGAGTTTCACAATCAGAGACTATGTCTAGGTATTCACACATCAATCTTCTCCTAACCCTGATTCTGACATTTTAAAATACTGCATTGTAGCCACTCTTTGCCATGGGATTTAAGGCCCCCCAAATAACATGGACTCTACCTACCTTTTTGCCTCATCCTTCATTACTCTCCCATGTAAAATCCTCCATTTTGGCCAGGCCAAGTCTTACTGTCCTCATTACAATGATGCCTCATGCTAATTCTGTTGCTAGGAAAGCATCCACCCTAATTTGTGTCAACACAAATCCTACTTATCCTTTAAGGCCCAGGTAAAGCTCCACACCTCCCTACAAGAAACTATCTTAGTTATTTCAACCCAGAGGGATCTCTGACACCTCTGAACCATAGTACCAACAGTGTACCATTCACTGGGCACTAAGTAGAGGCTGCCTTGTAACCTCTCATATTATGTTATGTTATGTTATATTGTTGTTATGTTATGTTGTGTTGCATTATGTTACATTATATATTATTCTGTGTCTCGCACTTTAACTTTCCTGATTCTGAGGTAAGATGGAAAGAGTCTTGTCATTCTATCAAAAATGTCATTCTGAGGATCAGAATCACATGTTCTTCTCTGCATTTTCCTCACTGCCCATAGCACTGCCTTGGACTTCTAGAAGCTAATACAACCTGAGCCTGGCAGGCCCTCTGGACTGCTCTGATCTCCATTCCTGAGGCAAGTCAATGCCCCAAAGAATTGGTAGGACCACAAACACTCTCCTGAGGAGAAGCCAGTCATTGGGATTAATTCTCCACAGCTTCAATTGAGTGATTTGATATTATCAATTCTGAATAACCAGAGGAAAAACATGCAGGGGTGAACTGTTTTTTAACTGAAATAAACTCTATGAATTAAGAGCAACACGAGAAAGAAAATAAGAAAGAAAAAAATACACTTACCAACAAGGTGTCCAGGGCATCTATCAGTGTCAGAGAAAAACTGCAAAAAAAACAAAAAAAGTTTCTTTTTCTAACATTTACTTTTTTAACTTTTTTTAACATTTGTTTTTTAAAAAAATTTTGAGTTCCAAATTTTTCCCTTCCTTCAGTCTCTCTCCCACATATTGAGAAGGTAAGTAAAATGATATCCATTATACATTTGAAGTCATACAAAACATATTTCCATATTAGCAATGTTGTAAAAAATAATTAATAAAGTGAAAAAAAAGGTTTCAATTTGCAGGGTCCATCAGTTTTCTCTCTAGAGGTGAATGGCATTTGTCACCATGAGTCCTTCAGAACTGTTGTATCCACAACGATCAGAGTAGATAAGTCTTTCACAGATGATTACCCTCACAATTATTGTTCTTATTATGTATAATGCTCTCCTGGTTCTGCTCATCAGTTCATATAAGTTTTCCTAGGTTTTTCTGAAACCATCTCCTACGCCATTTCTTACAATCATATACCACAACTTATTTAGCCAATCCCCAATTGATGGGTATCCCCTCAGTTTCCAATTCTTGCCACCACAAAAAGAGCTGCTGTACATGTTTTTGTACATTTGATCCTTTTCCTTTGATCTCTTTGGGGTACCGACCTAGTAGTGTTACTGCTGGGTCAAAAGGGTATACACAGTTTTATATCCCTTTGGGCATAGTTCCAAATTGTTCTAAAGAATGGCTGGACCAGTTCACAACTCCAATAACGCATTACTGTACCTATTTTTCCACATCCCCTCCATCACTTGTTGTATCTTTTTCCTATTACATTAGCCAATCTGATAAGTGTGAGGTGGTATTTCAGGAGTTGTTTTAATATTCATTTCTCTAATTATTAGTGATTTAGAGCATTGTTTCAAATAATTACTTGATTCCTTCTTCTGAAAACTATTCAAATCCTTTGACTATCAATTGGGGAATGGCTCCTATTTTTAGAAAATAGCTCAGTATGAGAAATGAAGCACTTCCATTGTTTGCTGAGGATCCTTAAAGAGATGTAGGGAGTCTCTCTGGGTCTTAACTACTCTAGCTCAGTCCCCATCTATGCAGATTCAAAGCCCACACTATCATAATTTCTGCTTTCTGAAAGTAATTCTATATTTGTGACTGATTCAAACCCTAAGGGAATAAAGAGGCCTGGAGTGAATGCTGAGCACAGCATTGAAAAGATAAAGAGAGCAAGTAAAAGAGAGGATAATCAATGGAAGGTAAAAAGAGTATCAAGAAAGACAGGGTTATCACCCCTCCCTATACACAGTCTATTAGATCAATTCTGGCAAGTGAGACCTCTATAATCTGCCCAATATACCCCGGTGCCAACACTCAGGCCAGAATCTCACTTTATAGCACTTACTGTTGTGTCTTCTCTTTGCCCCACCCCACCACAACACAGGCTCATGAAATGATTATTATACTATCCAGCCCCCTCACTCCTTCATCCTTCCCGTCTTCCTCACCCCACCTCCACCATGCAAATTATGCCAATCTTTCAAAGGACAGATCTCAACTCCTCCTCAGACAATTCCAATCAACACACAATACTGTTTTTTGTCTGTTTGTTTGTGGGCTTTTTTGGTTTTTGGGGAGGGGAAGGTGGAGCAATTGGGGTTAAGTGACTTGCCCGAGATCACACAGCTAGTGAGTGTTAAGAGTCTGAGGCTGGATTACAATACTGCTTCTCTTGACTGCCAGTAGAAAAGCAGACTATGTCCCATATACTTCAGCATTTGATCCTAACCACTAACCACTTTTAAACCTGTACTACTAATGGATCATATTTCCATAGCACTTTTATGCGTATAAAACACTTTTATTGTAAATCACTCAATGAGATAGTCAGTGTGTTGTTTTTTTTTAAACATATGGAAACTGAGGTTAAAAGTGACTTGGTCAAGGTCACACAGCTAGTGTTGGTACCCAGTTTCCAGGAAATCCTGATTTCCTGTCTCCAAGATGAATGTTCTATTACAATATTAGCACTAACCAGGACCTCGAAGAAAATCATGCTACTGTAGATTGCTATTTCGTGTGTATTCCTCCCCAGAACACTTAGTGCTCCAATGTGTCACTGAAGTTGTTTATCCCCGGACAAGCCACACCCCTTCTGGGGGCCTCGACTTCTCCATCCCTCCCCATCCCCCCCATCCTGCCGACAACGAGAGGAATAAGAGTAGGAGACATTTTTCTAACTGCTCTAGCAGCTCGGACACTGAGTGACTCAGTGCTGGGCTTAGAATAGCCAGTCCTGTTCTGAATCCCCGCCCCACACAGCTCAGCTCCGCTAGCTGAGAGCTCTTCCGGCACCAGGTCCTGGAGGGCAGAGGGACTCAGGCCCATCTCCAGCTACCGGCCAGGTCAGCAGCCCGATTAACCCTTGGTCCGTCCCCACCCCGCTATCTCATCCTACCTTCCCCAGGTGTCCTGCCCGTCGCAGGTGAGCGGCCGCAGCTCGTCGTAGGGGAAGGCGTTCTCCAGATAGTTGTTGTAGGCATGATAGAACATGGACTTGACTCGCTCCCTGGGGCAAGAAAGAAAGTGGGAGTCATAAGGGGCAGAAGCAGGAGAGAAAGGGAGAAGACGAGGTCCAGGTGGAGGTGGGGGCAAGAAATGAAGTGCAAAACGAGGGAAGGGGCAGGACGAGGCAAGACAAGACATAAAGGGGAGGATCGGGAAGCGGGGAATCAGGCGGAGGCAGGACAAGATATTAGGAAATCTGAGAAATCAGGAGGCTAGAGGAGAGAAGATCAGGAGGTGAAAGTTCCAGAGGCGAAAGAGAGATCAAGAGGGAAGGTGAAAAATCAGGAGGGAGAAATCAGGCGGGAAGGCGGCTGCCTGATTTCTGCACCCTGCCGCCCTCACCCACGGGCAAGTGCCCAGGCGCTCAGCCCCAGACCCCAGGGGCAGAGTCGGGAACCTGGAACCTGGGAGTGGGGGTGCGGTGGGGGCTGGAGAGGTCCCATCCCGCCTCCTCCCCAGACCCGGACCCTGCTCACCGGTAGTGGGCCGGATCGGGCGCAGGGCCCTCGGGCTCGGGCGCATTGTGGTTCAGCGGAAGCAGCGCGCACAGGAGGCAGAGCGAGTAGAGCGGGCACCGGGGCATGGGGCACAGGTGCTCTCGGCGACGCCGGCATAGCCCCGCAGCCGCCTCCACCACGCTTCCGGGGTCGCCTGCGCTCCCTGCTGCGCCTGCGCGCCTCGCCACAGACCGCAGCATACTACAAGATCCAGCATGCAACGGGGCCGCGGTGTAAACCGGGAACTGTGGTCCCGAAAGCAGAGAGTGGCTTCGCTGCTGGTCTAGCTTCCAGATCCTGTTCTGCTGAGATTTCACTATTCCTTCCTCCTCTACCACTTACAAGACTGTTTAAACTTTCAGAATCATAAACCTAGAACTGGAAGGAGACCTTGGAAGCCATCTAATTCAAACCCCTCATTTAACAGATGGAGAAACTGAGGCTCAGAGAAATTGAGTCACTTTCCCAAAATTACACAGACTGACCTGGGATTCTAACCCAGTCTCTCTGTAGAAGGTAACGTGCTGTAAATCGGGCACCGTACTTGGAATCCGAAAATATGTCTTCAGATCTCACCTCATGACAGTTACTAGCAATGTGGCCCTGGACAAATCTCTATGCCTCCGTTTCCTTATCTGTAAAATGAGGGGCACTTCATGGTCCTTTAAATCTTTGATCTTGTGATTCCAAAACCTAGCTCGATTTTCTCTGTACCACCCTGCCTTTCTGTACTTTTAAAATCTACTTCAACCCCATCATTTTATCGATGAGGAAACCGAGGCAAAATTTCCCAAGGTTATAGTGCTAGTAACTGGCAGGGCTGAGATTGAAATACAGATAGCCCCACTTTCTTTTTCCCTTTTTAAAGAAATCTTTTTCTTTTTTTTTGGAGGGGGGAAGGCAGGGAAATTGAGGTTAAGTGACTTGCCCAAGGTGACACGGCTGGTAAGTGTTAAGTGTCTGAGGTCGGATTTGAACTCAAGTCCTCCTGACTCTAGGGCTGGTGCTCCATTCACTCACTGCTCCACCTACTGGTCCCTTGAAGAAATCTTAAAAACTAAGCAGAAATAAGGATTGGATCCATCATTTCATTCCCTATGGAGAACTCTCTCTACCATTTCAGGTTGGCACCTTTTCTACACCTTGGAATGTTGCTGAAAGCACTGAGAAGTTAATTCGCCCAGGTTCACATGAACAGTACAATATCATAGTTAGTACTCGAACCCATGTCTTTATGGCTGTCTATCCACTGTGTTGCCATTTAGTAGGTGCCAACAAAAGTGGACATTCAGATACAGGAATAAGAATTTAAACTGTAGCATTGCATGTGAAACCATCACTTCCACTTAGTTACAGTTTAAGTGGAACATTTTCTATCTAAACATTAACATTAACAAGATACAATATTAACAAGGTCGGCCTGTTTCTTTCTGAGTCCCCACCTGGTCTTTTTTCTTTTTTTTTTATCTTCTGTGTATTTTTCCCCTGATCTTGTTACTGTTATACTTGCAGTTAATGTATATGTAGTATTTTTGGCTCTGCTTTCTTTGTTGTATAACAGTCCCTATATCTTCCCATATTCCTTAATAATCTTCATATTTGTCATTGCTTTAAGCAAAACAATATCTTTTATAATTATATAACACAGTGTTAAGTCGTTTCATTCCACAATCACTGGAGACATGTATTTTTTCCAATCTGCTGCTGTTATGAATAATGATGCTAGGAACATTTTTGTACAGCCAGGTCTTCTCCTCTCTTCCAACAATATCTTTAAGATACAGTCCTAAGAATGGAGTTACTGGAGGGATTTGTATCTCTTATTATATTATGTGATATTGCTTTCCAAAAATATGTCAGCAATTTACAGCTACACCAAGAAGTTGGATAGTGGTCCTGTTTCTTCACAACCCTGCCAGCATTGAATTTTATCATTTTTAACTCTCTTTGCCAATTTAATGGGTATAAAGTGGTATCACAGAGTTGTAATTTTCATTTACCTAATTATAAGAGTTTGTCATTTTTTCCAGGTGGTTCTTTGATCATTTATATTTCTTTTTTAAATTTCTTTTTAGTTTTCAACATTCATTCCCATAAGATTTTGAGTTACAAATTTTCTCCCCATCCTTCTCCTACCCCCTACTTCAAGATAGCGAGCCTGTTGGTTGAATACCCCTTCCCCCAATCTGCTCTCTCTTATATCCTCCACCCCCACAGCTCCCCCAACTTTCTAGTAGGGCAATATGGATTTCTGTACCCCAGTGCCTGTATATCTTATTTCCCAGTTGCATGTAAAAGACAATTTTTTTTTAACATTTGTTTTTTAAAACTTTGATTTCCAAATTCTTTGCCTTCTTCCCTCCTCATCCATCCCCACTGGGAAGATAAGCAATTTAATATAGGCTGTGCATGTGTAGTTATGCAAAACATTTCCATAGTAGTTATATTGTGATAGACTAACTATATTTTCCTCCATCCTATCCCACCCCCCACTTATTTTATTTTCTACTTTGACCCTGTCCCTTTTCAAAAGTATGTGTTTCTAACTACCCTCTCCCCCAATCTGCCCTCCCTTCTATCATCCCCCCTCTTATCCTCTTCCCCCCTACTTTCTGTAGGGTAAGATACCCAGATGAGTGTGTATGTTATTTTCTCCTTAAGCCAAATTCAATGTGATTAAGGTTGACCCATTCCCTTTCACCTTCCTGCTCTTCCTCTCCGTTTTAACAGTTTTCTCATGCCTCTTTTATGTTCATTTACATTTCTTTTAAAATCTGACAATTCACATCCTTTGATTACTTATCTATTGGATAATGCTTCTTCCTTCAAGAAAATTATCAATTCCTTGTATATTTTCAATGTCTGACATTTAATAGAAATGTCTTTAGTTAAGATTTTTTCCTGATCCATTTCCTTCCTTTTCATTTTGAATGAATAACTTTCTTGTAATGTGAAAGCTCTTGATTTTTATGTACTAAAATCCAGCTTGAAAAAACAATTACTTCTATTTATTGTAGAGCTAAGAATTTTCCACCTCTCCATAGTTGTGGTACACACAGCTGTTCATTATCTTACAATATTTTGTCAATTACCTTAAAATTTTAATTACCTTAAAAATTCAATACTAAATAGTTCCTAGATATATTACTATATAAAACAATGTTTGTTTTTAAAATTCAGTTTTATTTTCAGTTCCAAATTCTTGTCCTCCTCATCTCCCTCCCCCGCCCATTGAGAATGCAAGAAAAACAAAACCTGTTGTCAAACAAAGCAAATCCCTGCATTAGCTATATAGCTTGTCTTTTTTTTTTTTTTAAGCAATTGGGGTTAAGTAACTTGCTCAAGGTTACACGGCTAGTCATTATTTATGCGTGGGTGCTCATTTTCTGAGGCCGGATCTGATCTCGGGTCATCCAAACTCCGAGGCCGGCGCTCTTACTCACTGCGCCACCTAGCCGCCCCTTTAGGGCAATTGGGGTTAAGTAACTTGCCCAAGGTTACACGGCTAGGTTTTTTTGTTTGTGTGGATTAAGTGTCAGAGGCCGGCTCCGAACTCAGGTCCTTCTGATTCCAGGGCCGGCGCTCTATTCACTGCGCCACCTAGCCGCCCCGCAGCTTGTCTTTTTTAAAATAAATTTTATTGGTATCTTCTGTTTCTTACATAGTTATCCCAAGTATCTCTTCTCCACCCTTCCGTAGAGCTATTCCATGTAACAAATAATTTTTTTTTTAGAAAAAAATCAGCATAACCGATACATTGAAAAAGTCCCAAACATGGGCAATGTGTAATACCTGTGGACCTCCCACCTCTAGGAAGAGTATTCTCTCATCTTTCTTCAAGTCCTATTCGATTGTTGTTATATTTGTTTTTAATTTTTTTTATTTTTTGCTGTGTAGTTGTTCTAGTTATATTGTTTTCTTGGCTCTCTTACTTTACCCTGTGTTAGTACAAAGATTCCTCCCACACCCATTTGATCATATCCTTTCTCCTCCTAGGTTGTCTGTTATATAATCAAAAATATGCTTCAGTCTATGTACTGAGTAGCATCTGATAGCATCTCTCTATCTGGTTGTTGATAGCATGTTTCATCATGGGTCCTCTGGAATTGTGGTTGGTTCCATTGTGTTGATTAGAGTTTCTAAGTCTTTGAAAGTTTGCTTTTATGGTATTAACAATAAGTTTTATGAAACTTTAAACTTTCCCATTCTATTTGAAATGAGAATATCCCTCTAGAATTTTCCCCACCTCCAACAGCATCTGTCATTCAGATGTTAATCAAAACAATGCTACAGTTGTTGGTTATGACATTAAATCACAGTGATCATGAGATATTAGATAGTTAATCACAAATATAAAGAATTTATTGAGTTAAGTATTTATCTTGATGATACACCTCATGCTCCATGTTTTTGTTGGTTTTGCTGAATTGTTAAATAATCCTCTTTTGTCTTACAAGAAATTGCTTAGATTTGCTGGGTAGTTGATTTGGGGGTGAAGCCCAGTATCTCATTTTTGACATATTATATTCCATCTTCTGTCCTTTTTCATTTTTGTGCAAAGTCTTGAGAGTGTCAAACTGATGTTTCTTTGGTAAGAGATGCTTTCCTTTCTGACTATTTTTTAAAAAATATCCCTTTTTCACTGCGGTCTTTTGTTTTTGTGTTTTTTGGAGGGAGGAGGGTAGGGCAATTAGGGTTAAGTGACTTGTCCAAGGTCACAGGGCTAGTTTTTGTGTTAAGTGTCTGAGGCTGAATTTGAACTCAGGTCCCCCTGACTCCAGTTCGGGTGCTCTATTCACTGTGCCACCTAGCCACCCTTCACTGCAGTCTTGAAAGTTAACAATGTATGTAAGTTGAATATAAGACTCACCCAAGTCAGCACCCTGTGAATTCTGTCAATTTGCAATTAGTCCATATTTTTTCAATATTTCTAGGGAATATCCTTGGATGGTTTCCTTATGTGTAGTAGTCAGACTTCTTTCTTCTTCATAGCTTTTTGGAAGCCTTATATTTCTTAAAATTTCCTCTCCTTGCTCCATATTCCAGAAATGAAATTTTTGTTTGCATAGATTCCAAATCATTTTGTCATACAGTTTGCCAAGTACATGTTTCTGTTTCCTTTCACATATGACAATTGAAATAAATTCCACTCTGAAAGTCCCTATTCCATGATCAAATTCAATGTGGAGGAAGGGAAATATATTCTTGTCTACAATTCACTGAAATTCATTTTACACACAGACAGGAAAGATAAATAGAAATCAAATAATAAAGCATTTAATTGAACCATACTTTAAAAAAATTCATAACTACAAGGAAAATTCATGTAATAAAATCATTCAATCATCTTAATTCTTCATGGTACATCACATTGGTTTTGGAGTCAGAGATCTGGGCTAAAATTCCTCTTCTGGTACTTATTGTGTGGTCTTGGAGAAATCACTTAACTTCCCAAAAGGGTTCCTTAAGGAGCTGCTATGAAACACTTCACTACCCTCCACAAAAAGTTTCAAGTCTTAACTTCAGTCTTAATCAGGGGAGCTACTTTATCCTTTTTCTTTCTACCTTAAGGACAGACAACATGACCACTCACAGTATCCACACATCACTCTTCAGTTTTATGAGGTGGGGGATAAATATATGTGCCATTCTTGTTTGATCCTTTCAATTCCCATCACACCCTGTCATTTAAGTTATCCTGAAATTTTGAGAAGTCTTAAAAAATCACCAAACATTTCAAAGGGATAGGGAAAAGCAGGAAGTCCTCTCCCGAAACTTATGCCTTCACAGCAAAGCTCTTATTCCCCCTTATAACTGTTTCCATCATTCTATTCTCTAAAACTTATTGTTTTTCATTAAATCTATCTTTAAAAAATATTTTCTAATGATATTTCTTTCTTTTTTTTTTTTTGGAGGGGGGAAAGTAGGGCAATTGGAGTTAAGTGCCTTGCTCAAGGTGACATGGCTAGTAAGTGTTAAGTGTCTGAGGTTGGATTCGAACTTAGGTCCTCCTGATTCCAGGGCTATACCACCTAGCCGCCCTTATGATATTTCTAATTGCTGATTTTCATTATCATCCTGGCTGAGATTTCTTAGTCATACCCAGATATTTCCTTATTTTGTTTTATATTTGCTGATTCTACTTCTTCATTTAATTCTGTGAGTGTTTCTTGTGCCCAGCAAAGAAGAAAACTCAGAAGGAAGCTCCAAAAAGCAGGGTAGCTTTGAAAACGATGTGTAGTAGTTATTGCATAGTTGTTGGATTGTTGTTGTTGTTGTGGTTGTTGTTTTCAGTAAACTGTGAAATGGAGATTTATGGTTTCATATTGAATCCCCTTTTTGTATTATGCTGTGTACATAGAAATGCTATTTTTTCTTTTTGTATTTAAGTTCAAAATGAATAACTTTTTAAAAAAGAAAGCAAATTATAACTTTAACAACCTCCTCCAATTTTTTTTCTCGTATCACAAGAAAGTTCTAGTTCAGTTTCTTATGTTCCTGTTGGTGAAGACCTCGAGAGAAGGGGCTGTCTTTTACCTTTTTTTGTATCCCCAAAGATTTGCACTGGTCTAAGCACACTGTTCTGTGCTTAATAAATGTTTATTGATAATAAAGAAATACGTAAACATGTGTGGTTTTCTAAGTCAATATATGACCTGTAGGGATCCTTATGTACAGTTTAGTGGTCCTCATTTCTATTTGAGTTTGATACCATTGGACTAATTGGCTGTTGGCATGACATATTTTTCTTCTGATGTTTTTGTCTTCACTTTTTAATCCATAAGGTTTTTTTTTTATTGTGTCAGGATTTTAAAAAATTTTCTTTGAGTGCTCTTTCCCCCTACAACCAACAATTTTCCTTTTGAAGGGTTTCTGGTGGTTTTTCTTCTTTGGAACTTTTTCATTGCTGTTTTTGAGCTCACAGAGCTCTGTCTTCCTTCAAACTCTTGCTCTTTTCCTCTTCCAGGAATTCCCAAGGCACTTTTCCTCACTCCACAGTTGTAAAGGATCTTAATAGGCCCCAAGACTAACTGGTACCTGAAAGCAGACTCTCCTCTATAATGTTTTTGGCAAATAGTTCTCTAAGCTTCACATCCTAAGAGTAGGAAATTCACTTTGTTAGAAAGCTTGTCTCTTTGTGGAGTGGAAGCCCATCTTTCTGTGACTTTCACCCTCTGGTCCTTTTCCGCCCTCTGGAGTTGATCATAACTGTTCTCTTCTTCCATGTTAAAAAAAAAAAAACAACAGATTTGGTTTTTGCATCACCAAAATCCCCCCTGTATCTCTCTCTCCCTCTCAGGGAGCGACCCCATATAACAAATAACATTTTTAAAGAAAAAAAGAGGGGACAAAAGCTAGCAAAACTGATCAATACATCAGAAAAGTCTGAAAGTCCAAAATCTGTCACACCTATGAACCTCTCATCTCCGAAAAGGGATGGGAAGGGGATTGTTCTTTGGAGCAATGCTTATTCTTTGTAAGTTTACAACATTCACTTTTCATTGTCCTGTGGCTATTCTTTCTAGTTGCATTGCTGTAGTCACTGTATTGATTGTTTTCTTGGCTTTCATTATTTCACTTGGCATCATTTCATGTGAATCTTTTCATCCTTCTTTGTATTTATTATATCTATCACTCTTATATAACAATAATGTTCCATTACAGTCATCTACCACAATTTATTTAAACATTCCCTAATTGATGGGCATCTACTTTGTTGCCAATTATTTGCTATCACAAAAAGTGCTACTATAAATATTTTGGTGTATATAGAAACTTTCTTCTTATCAATGGCTTATGGTGGCCAAGTAACTAAATCCAAGTAACCCAAGTAACAAAATCTCTTATTCAAAGGGTTTGGACATTTTAGTCATTTTATTTGCATAATTCTAAATTACTTTCCAAAATAGTTACACTGATTCATCACTGTACCAGTGATGAACCAGTGTGCCTGTCTTCTCATAACCCCTCCAACATCGACTATTTCCATATTTCATCATTTGTCATTTTGCAAGGTGTGAGGTGAAGCTTCAGAATTGATCTGATAAGGATTTATCTTATTATTAGTGATTTAGAGGTTTTTATTTATATAGTTGTTAGTAGTTTGCAATTCTTATCATGAGAATTATTTGTTTGTATCCTCTGATTGCTTATCTATTGGGTTTTCCCCCTTCCCTATTTGAAGATGGCAATCACATCCCATCTTAGCTTGGCTTCTTCAGACTAAATTTCAGAAACTCACATCATCTACCCAGCCACCCAGGTCAGAAACTTTGTAGACATTTCCCTCTCTCCTCAGTCAATCACCAATTTCTTTTTATTCTTTCTTAAATCTCTCTTTCATCTGACTCCTTTCCAGTCTTACAGTTGACTCTCCAGACCAGGCTCTTATCTATCTCTCACAGGCTTATGTTAGCTTTCAAAGTGCTCTCCCCATTTCCAGTATCTGCCCACTCAAATCCCTTCTCGCCATCTGATCTAATTTCCTAAAAAGAATCCCTTTCCCTGGGCAAAAAATGGGGAGCCATTTAGTAACTCCCCATTACTGGTGAGATAAAATTCCAACCTATTAGTCTGGCACCCAAGGCCCTCCATGATCTGGCTCCAAATTTCATAAGTCAATGTGCATTGGAGGTCAGAAGAATCCAATCCCAGGAGAGGGAGTTCCTGGCATTCTTTTCCTGCAATCCTGCCTTATTGAACTCCATTAACTTGCGACCACAAATGTTTCCTGCAGTAGGGTCAATAGGACACTATTGTAGAGTGTGGCAGAAATCATGATTTCTAATAGTGAGATGAATAAGGGACTTTTTGCTGGATAGCAGAAATTCAGGACAAAAGTGAACAACTACACCTCTCCCATAACCACATCATTAAATGGCTTCTTGGGGCCTATAAAAAAAATGAAGGTAATTTGTATTGTCTGAACAAAATCCTGGAACCTCTTTCTATCCCAATTTTGTACCAAAAAAGCAAGTAGCTAACAGAAAATCAAGCAATAGACTCATTCTCTATGCTTCTATACAGAAAGGGGTATATATTCTCCTCTCAACTCCCCTACCCCTGGGGAAACAGACTGTTCCTGGAAAACCCTCTGAAGTGAGGAGGGGTTTGTGGAAGCTGAAACAACTCTCACAGCTCCAGCTATGTGTGAGTCACTGCTTCTTAGCAACTCGCTCCCTGGCTCCCTTGGGGTACTTCCTGAGCCCCCTTATCCTATCATTCTACTTAGTCTAGCTCTGAAGCTCAGCCTTCCACCTTTGCTTTTTTCCTCTAGAACTGTTCTGCTGTCCATCTCCTTGGCCTTCTCCTAGAACCATCATCTGTAGGTACAGCTGTTTCTTCCTTCAGGGAGTGGGTTATTGAGCCTGCCTGCATGGTTTGTACCAACAACACACCTAGCTGAAAGATAAAAGGGTTGATCAAGACCTCTCCTACTCAACCTTCTCATAGAAAGGCCTCCAATACTCACTCCTAGTTGGATCAGGATGCCATCTGTCTTTCTGTCTGTCTCATTTATCCTTTGAAATCCTCTCATACCCCTGGAAGCTAACACCTATAATACCAAAACTGTGAAAAATTGAAGTTTTCATAAGTCTCAAGGCACTTAGTAACACTGGAGGTGGGGTAGGAAGGGGGGAATTAAGGGGACATAGGCAGATAGGTGATGGTGACCCTGAGTCTCTATTGTCAAAGCAAAAATTCCTTGTCCCCCTATAGACTCTGATCCTGACAGGGAATGGCCCCATGGTACCCTCAGAGTAGAGGCCAGGACTGAGGGGATAAGAAGAAAAGAAAAACCCAAGTCCATCCCAATCAGATGAAAGCTGAGACCTCCAAGATATTACTTCTACCTAGGGACTGGAGCTGGCTCTCTGGCTGCTCTTCCTCCTTCCTATTTTAAAATTTTAATATTAAGAATGATAAGACCTGACCTTTACAAGAGGATATTAGATTGGATTTGTTTATTTGTTGTTGTTGTTGTTTTTTACAAGTTCTATGATGTCACTTTCATAGGGAACTTGAAATGAGGGAACTCCTTCTACCAATGTAGTTGGGCAACTATTTGCCTAGAGCAGTGAGAGGTTAAGTGACTTGACCAGGGTGATATAGTTAGTATGTATCAGAAGCAAGACTTGAACGCAGGTCTTCCTGACTTCCAGGGCAGTTATCTATCCACTATGCTATGGTATCTCTTATGCTAAGGTTAGAGTTACTAACAAAAACTAACAATTTTATATACATTTTCCAAAGCAATTTACCAGTTAATAGAAATTCTGTGAAGTTAGTACTATAACCATTATAACCCTCCTTTTTAAAGGGCTGCTAGGTGGCGCCATAGTGCACAGAGTTCTGGGTCTGAAGTCAGAAAGACAGCTGCTTGAATTCAAATTTAACCTACTTGCTGTGTGACCTTGGTCAAGTCACTTAACCCTGTTTGCCTCAGTTTTCTCATTTGTAAAATGAACCAGAGAAGGAAAGGACAAACCACTCCAGTATCTTTGCTAAGAAAACCTCAGATGAGGCCATGAAAAGTCAGACACGACTGAAACAACTGAATAACAAAAAACTAAAAATGTTCTGCATGCTTTTCTGGGTGGAGTGGGGTGGGGGGAGAAGCAGTTGTTTTTATATTAGCATACCTCTGATGGCCCCAAACAGACAATAGTCTCAAGATCTGGGTATAAGGTCAGAAAATTTCACCTACTGAGAAAAAAGGTTTTGAGTAGCTGTAGAAATCTGCCGGTTGCTAATCATGGGCACCTCATAAAATCTGAATTGTTTCAAAGTCACCTACTCTGAGATGGATTGTGAATATATGTGAAAGATAAAGGACATGCTCAGGGGTCTAATTTACCAGCTTCAGGATGCTGGTTGGCCTTAATGGCCACCATGTTGGAAGCAATATGGTATAGCAGAAAGATTGGTGGCTTAAAATGTGTCTGGGATCTGGTCTCAGATACTCCCTAGGGGTTCAGGCAAGTCACTAAAGCTCTCTGAGCTTTGATTTCTTTATCCACTAAATGAGGGAGTTGGATTACATTATTAGATGGATCTGAAGGTCATGGATCTAGAGTTAGCAGGGACCTTAGAGGTCTCCTAGTCCAACCCCTCTCATTGAATACCTGAGAAAACTGTGGCCCAGGGAAACTAAACTATTTGTCCTAAGAGATACAGATAGTAGGCATCAGAGGCAGGATTCAAACCCAGGTCCTCTGATCCCAGAGCCAGTAGTTCCAGTTCTAAATTGTATGATCCAAAAAAGAGACTGTGCACTGACTTACCTCATCCCTTAACACTTGCTTTCTATCTTCATGTACTTAAGCCCAGCTTTTCATTCCATCTTTCCAATTTATTTGTCTTTTTCATTTTAATTTCTGTTGTCTCTTGCTGTAGTCAACTTGGTTGGTGCCTTAGATCTGTTTGGAGGGTTTTGTTTTGTTTTTTGCTTCCCTCTCCAGCTTCCTATTTACTCCACCTGATCTTCCACTGATATATTCTTGAAAGTCAGGAAGGAGTGCTGGATCTGGAGTCAGAGGATCTGGGTTAAATCCCACCCCTGCTATTTGCTATGTGTGTAGCCTTGGGAAAATCACTTAACTTTTCTGGACCTCAGCTTCTTCAATTGTAAAATGAGGAATTTGGATGACCTGTAAGCTTCCTTCCAGCTCCGAACCTTTCTTTCATCTCTGAGCTTCTGCTCCAGGAGCATCCCCTTCCCCTCACCCATTGTCTCCTGCTGGCTTCTGGCTGGGCTCTGACAGCTATCTCCCAGATTCAATCAAGGAGAGCAGGCTGACTCCCCAAACCACATGAACTGAGGAGTATTTCTCCTGGAAGCCTCCCTTTTATCCTCAGACATGAGAGATACCCATTCCCAAATGGAGTTCAATATTTTTATGATTCTGTGATTTAATTGAGATGGATACACAATGAGGTACACAGTAAATGGAGAGAGAGAGAGAGAGAGAGAGAGAGAGAGAGAGAGAGAGAGAGAGAGAGAGAGAGAGAGCATCTAATTAATAATACAGCAGAAGGAGATAGTCTACTTGGGCTCTAGGAAAAGGACATCTAGAGAGGAAGACATTGTAGATGTTTTTCTAGCACCATCCAGGAAGAGGGTGCTGAGATCAGCAGATTTCAATCAAAAAGCATTAAGCCCCTGCTAGGAACAAGCACTTTACTAGGTGTTCGGGAAATAAAAATGAAATGGAAATAATTCCCTACTTTCAAGGAACTGATTCAAGGAATAATAGTAAAAAATAATAATAATAATAACTCAATTCATAAAGCAATTTCCTGACAGCAGCTCTGAGGTAAGATCAGAGATTTAGAGCTGAAAAGGTCCTCAGAAGTCACTAGTAGTTCAACACCATCATTTTACAGATGAAAGAACTAAAGCCCAGAGAGCTGAATTGATTTACAGAAAGGTCACACAGACAGTAAGTAACAAAGCTGGGATTTGACCATAGGTCCTCTTACTCTGGAATCTGTGCTCTTTCCTCTATGGTGCAGTGTCTAAGTAACCTAAATAGAAGTCTTCTCTCTTACAGAAGTAGAACCTGCAGCCCAGAGAGGTTAAGTGGTTTATTTGTCCAGGGTCACAGAACTAATAAGTACCACACTCCAAGCAAGTAATATCCCGTTGACTCATCAGGACTAACCTTAAAAGGGACATAATGCATCATAGTCAGACGACAATCCCTTTTAATGTCATTCCTCAATCATTCTTATATTATTAATCTGTTTCTCCAAGTGGGTTTTCATATTAGAGAGGGGATGTGCTGACCAGCTGGTATGAGTATCTGGTCTGTTTAGTGGTTATATAGCTCACTATTCGTTGTTGTTTAGTCATGTCCGACTCTTCATGACCCCATTAGGGGTTTTCTTGACAAAGATACTGGAGCACTTTGCCATTTCCTTTTCCAGCTCATTTTACAGATGAAGAACTGAAACAAACAGGGTTAAGTGACTTGCCCAGGGTCACACAGCTATTAAGTGTCTGAGGCTAGATTTGAACTCAGGTCTTTCTGACTTCAGGCCTAGAGCTGTATCCACTGTGCCACCTAGCTGACCCATATATTTCATTATGAATTGGCATTAATTTTTTCCAATCAGTTTTATGAGACTAGTTTCAAGAATGCTCTTTTTTTAATACCTAAGGTCCCTTTCAGCTCTAAATTCTGTGATTCCATGATCCAGCTGTGGGCAGAGTCTTGTAGTTGGATACTTGGATGAGATAGGATCCCTGTCCTCATGAAACTTATGGTCAAGAAAGGGAATGAGATACAAAGAAAGACAGGTATGAGACATAATGTTTTATAGTAGATTCATTTTCAAATGCAAATTACAAATACAAAAGTTACAAATGCAAATGCCATGTGAGATCAGAGGGGGTAAGGCTATTATCAAGGAGCAATCAAGGAAGACTTCCTGGAGGAGGCATTATTTGGAAACAAGATGATATAGGGGATAGAGTGCTGAACTTGGAGTCAGAAGACCTGAGTTCAAATATGACCTCAAGTACTTGCTGGCTAGGTGATCCTAGGCAAGTGACTTCACCTTCCTCTGCTTTAGTTCCCTAGGCTGTGAAACGGGGATCTTACTAGCACCTACCTCCTAGGATTTGGGGGAGGATCAAATGAGATATTTGTAAAGTGTGATATAAATGCTAGTCATTATTACTATTTTAGCTATTATTGATCAGAGCCTTAGAGTATCAAGAGGCTGACAGGGGAGAAAATATCTCGGATGTAGGGAACAGGGTGAACAAAATTTCGGAGGTGAGAAAGCAGATGCTGAGCAGTGACCAGATCAGTGCTGGCAGCTTGAAATGTTGCAAAATGACATGGACAGGAAATAAACCATATAATTGTCATTTCTGTCAGGAGTTACATCTCAGGATATCCCCAAGCCTGGTGACCACTGTGATTACATGAGGGATCTGCTCACTCCCTCTGATCTGACTGGCCCTCCTTTAGCTCAGGTCCTATTCTCCAGCAGCTGTACAATCCTGGCTTCTCCAGCTCCCTTCCCTTCCCCTGACTCTGGGCCTCTCGTCTCCAGCCAATAGATTTGCAGGAACACACCTCTCAGGGCCCCCTGCTAATGTTGGCACAGATTTGCTCTGCTCTGCTTCCTGCCACCCTTATCTTGCCCCTACATTCAGTCCCTGCAGTGGAAAATCCTACCACTGGCTTCCTTCTCAGGTCTTTACTGAAATAGGGACATGGGTTCTTCACACCATGAGTTGACCCTAAAACCCTGTCCCAGAACTTGGCCTCCAGTGAAACAACACCTAATTCTCTTCCAGACTAGAAACCTGAATGCATAAAAGCAGTCTCTGAGCCATTCTGCTCCACTGATTATATCTCTTAATCCCAGAAATCTGAGCAGCGAGGGGCCTCAAAACAAAGGATGTGAGAGTGAAAACAACACTTTAGAACACAGAAAATGTAAGAGCTGGAAGGACCCTTAGAACACAAAATTCAAGAGTTGGAAGGAACCTTAGAGCATAGATTATAAGGGCTAGAAAGGACTTCAGAGAGAACATCTGGTTCAATCCCCTCATTTTATAGATGGGAGAAAGGAGACATAGGGAGGGGAAATAATGTGCTTAAGGTTATAGACTCCATTGGCAGCAAATCTCAAACCAGAACCTAAGATTCCTAACTTACCCTCTAAGACTCTCTTCATTTCTCCATACTGTTCTCATCCTTCCTGCCTCCTGTCTTACCCACATGTCCTCCTTACCTCAGCATTTTTATTCTCCCTGCTGCCCCCCTACACTTCAAGTTTTCGGTCCTTTCAGTTGTTTATCCACCAAGCCCAGAAGCCCCTCTACCTCTCACCTGCCCGCTACCACTCTCAGCCCATTTTGGTTCTTTTCAGTGTCCTTAACATGACGGTGGGAGCAAGACAGGGTTGGGAGGTGGGGGGGGGTGGCTTTAGAATATGTTTGGTGCTGCTGGAAACCTCCTGGGTTTGGGGGGCTCCCAGATGTCAGTTCTGAGAAAGTCCCCCTTTCTTATCTCTGTAGCACAGGGAAAGGGAAGTAATCCAGGGAGAGGTGGTCTCCACACCTTTGCTGAGATGACTCAGGGGCATGGCACCAAGGATCTGGAGGAGGGATATCTTTCTCTCTTCAGTTTTTACTCACCGCCACCACCCCCATTAACCAACACCCAGAATTCAGTCCTACCCAGATCTTCCAGTCTCTGTCCTAACCTCCCCCAACTCCCCAGGGCAAACCCAGAAGTTTGGAGAAGGGGAGTTTTGGGAGCATGCCTGGGCAGGAGGGCACAGGGGCGGGGCACTGGGTGGGGAGAACAGGCCTTTGGATAGGAAATGAGGCAGAGTTAGAACAACTCTGCAAACTCCACACCCTCTTCCTCCTCCCATCCCTGGCCAACATCCAGTCTCTTTCCCTCCCTTCCACTCTCCTTCTGCTCTCCAGGCAAGCTTCCACAGGATCTCCCAGCACGCCAGAGCAGAGTAGGGAGAGGGTTCTTCTGCCCTTGCTTGCACCCAGCTCCAGAGAAATGCTCCCACTTCTGTACCTCTTCAGCTGGGTGATCTGTTGCCAGGGAGCAATGGAAGGTAAGTATGTGAACTACCCCCCACTGCAGTCATCTGCCTTTGTCTAGGGTTGACCATCACTGCACACAGGGGACAGGAAGCACAGAGGGATATTTGTGCCTATCTCTAGTCATGGAGGGAGGAGGAGGTATGGTTTCTGAAGTTAAGGGAGAGACTAGAGGAAGAACAGGAAAGAAACTGAGGGAAAGCTATGAAAGACAGAGAGGAGGGGGAATAGAAGAAAGAGAGAAAGACTAGAAAGGAGAGAAGGGGAGATGGGAGAGAAGAGGGGAGAAAAGAGGAGGATGAAGGATAGGAGGATATGGGGCAGTAGGATAAAAAGAACGTCAGAGGCAGGATGGAAGAGGAGAAAGACAGGAAAAAGAAAGAGAATAGAAGGAAGATGGAGGGATGATGGTAGGAAGACAGTGGAGGATGAGGGATGGTTGAGAAAAGATGGGAGAGATAAGGAAGGAGAGAAGAAAATGGGTAAAGATAGGGGAGAAGTAGTTAAGACAGGGAGAGATGGGGGAAATGGTATATAGTTGGCGGGAAACAGGAAAGAAACAGGGGGTAGGTCCAGAAAAGCATAGGCAGAACTATAGAGAGCTGGAAGATGGGAAAGAGATAGGGGGTATGTGTGTGGCAGGGGGCAAGGTGGGGATCAAGAGAGTTGGGAGAGGATGAGACAGAGATGAGGGAATACAGGAGAAATTTTGGGGAAAGTGAGACAAAGATAAGGAAACAAGGGAGACATATTCAAAAGAAAGATAGGACAGAGAAGAGAAACATAAGGAGAGACAGACAAACAGGGAATGAGAGAAACATGAGGAAGGACAGGGGAGAGATGAGGAAGGACAGAAGAAAGCTGGGGAAGACAAGACTGGGAAAGAGAGGAAAAATGTGGGGGAGGACTATATAAAGATGGATGAAAGAACGGGAAACAAATAGGACATTTTGGGGGAGAGATGAGGCAGATGCAAGTGACACAAGGGGAATTAAGGAAGAGAAACATAGAATTATGGAAGAGATACCAGGAGAACTGTAGGAGGTGGGAGGGCAGGAGACAGAATGGGGACAAGAGGAAAAAAAGAGGAGGGGAGGATAAAAAAGAATGGGAGAGAATGAGTGAAAGACAGGAGGATGGGAGAAAAAGTGGAGGAGCAGGGGGTCTGGGTGTTGACTGATGGCAAAGCAAGGTATTACCTGTTATCATTGCCTCTAGATTTATACTTTGGGATCTTTGATTTCTGCAATTGGTTTAGAGGAGATAATTCTGTAGGATTGGAATGCCAATTTCCTTTGTCTATTCGAGATTTCCCAATATAGGGGAGAAGGGTGTGAAAATTTTATCTAGGATCTCATATACTGTGAGGCCTTTTGGATCCAGGTAGATAACTATCTATGAAGTTATATTTGTTGAATCATGAGATCTTGGATGGTTTCAAGGGTATAAGCAAAAGATCACAAGAAACAATTAAAACATCTTAGGTGAGGTGGCTAGGTGGCACAGTGAGTAGAGCACTGGCCCTGAAATCAGGAGGACCTGAATTCAAATCTGGCCTCAGACACTTAACCCTTACTAGCCTTGTGACCTTGGGCAAGTCACTTAACCCCAGTTGCCCTGCCTTCTCCCTCCAAAAAGAAGAAAAGAAAAGAAAAAAACCAGCTTAGGTATATCAGATACTAAGCAATTACCATAGACATAAGCATTTTCAAGGAGTTTTCTCTGTAAATTGCTTGGCCACAGCCAGGAGGGTAAGTTTCTGATTGTTTTCTCTAGTGAGAGATCAAAGTCCCTTTGAAAGAGTACTCTTCATGATTCTGCTTATGGATGCTAATGCAGATTCTGGGGATGAATGATGAATAAGTTTCCAGCACACACATTATCCCAACTTGGGTTAGAGGAAAGCCCTCGATTATTAATAATTTTGAACTGTATCTATAGCTTCATTCATATAAGGAACTCCCAGTGAGGAATGAAGTTCTGCACCTGCTCAGAAATTCATAGTTTTAATGACTTTCCTAGGGAACCTTAGAGGTTAGGTTACTTATCCAGGGTCATACATCCAGTGTATGGTCAGAGGGGATGCTTGAACCCAAGACCTCCTGACCTTCAGGCAGGCTCAATATCCCTTAAACCTCATTAACTCTTATTTATTAATCTATGTATTAATGTATGTATGCATAAATGTATGCATGCATGTATACATTCTCTAGTAAACAATTTCTCTACATTTCCAGAGAAAGTATGACACTTGCAGTTACAAAAATTCCAAGAAATGAAGTATACTTACATATGTTGTGAGAAAGGTCATGGAAATTACATAACCAGATACCACAGATAGAAAGGAAGATGACACATTGATGATGCACTTGTTATAGGCCAGGCACTGCACTAATTGGTAGGGATACACATAGGAACAAAGGGCCCCTGCTTACATTCTAATAGGAGAAGACAGAACATAAAAGGGCACTAGCAGTTCCATGGGGAATGGCCTGGTGTGGAGATCAGTGATGTAGGGGCCTGGGGCCTAGAAATGTAGGGCAAACGCTTAGCTATCTGAGCTGAGGATTCCAGGAATGGAGTCGAGGAAGGGAGTCCTGGTGAGGAGGAGGTGGAGAATCTGATGGTCTAAGTAGAGACTGGGTCTGTCAGGGAGCAGCAGGATAGGAAGTCACCTGGAGGTCTGGGCACAGGCAAGATGAATTGAGGCAATCTAGGCAATTTTCATAGGCCCTACAACAGAGATAACAGGCAGGCAGGGACGCATTACCTCCCCCACCCCCATCTTTATTCCTGGGTCACATATATACTCAGAGATATACATGTAAATATATACATGTATATACCACCATGTCACTACCACCACCGCCAGACACACACTTGCACACAAACACATGCACAGGTCCACAGCTCATTTCTCCCCCTGCAACACATAATGATGTCCATCTGTCCATTCTCTTGTCTGTCTTTGACAATGTAGATTCTCAGAGCTTCATCATACTCCAGATCTCTCACTTCTGGGACCCATCATCGGTGCAGTTCTGGGGCAATGCCTCTCTCAGGGGATCTATCACTCACACTCTGGAGGGCAGTGGCAACAACATCACCATCCAGCAGCTAAAGCCTCTGGAGTCCCCGGAGTGCTGGAAGCAGAGGAAGGAGCACCTTTTCAACTACCTTAATGAATTCCAAGTCTTAGTACAGCTGGTGAACAAGGAGCGGGGAGTGGCCTGTGAGTGGGGGTGAGGGCCAAGCTGGAAAGAGGGATGGTCTCTCTGGGAGAAAGTACTTTGGATGGGAGTGGAGCTTGCTTGTGGTGGGAGGACAAATGCCTAGGACTCCCTGGGGCTGGTGTAAGAACCCCTAGGGCCTTGGGGTAGGGAGCTTGGCAACTGGTTCCCACTGCCTTAAGCCTTGTTGGACCCCATGTTTGGGGAAGAATAGAAGTCAAAGACCAAAGCCAAGTGATGTCTACAAAGGCCTCTTTAAACTGGGCGGTCCCTACACAGCCCGATCCAGAGGCTGAGGGATATCCTGGTAAATTAAGCTCCTTAGCTGACTGGCTGGCTTCCCCTTTCTCCCCATAGTCCTCTCCAATGTTCCCTGACCTGGCTCCCTCTTCCTCCACAAGCCCTTGACCTGGCTTCCTTCCCCACAGTCCCACTGACCCTGCGCTGCTTTCTGGGCTGTGAGTTGCCCCCTGATGGCCAAGATGCCCATGTCTTCTTTGAAGTGGCCCTGAATGGGAGCTCCTTTGTGAGCTTCCAGCCAGAGAAGGTCCTGTGGTCAGCAAGCCCAGACCAGAGCCACCCCTCAGAGCTATACGACTTTACCCTGAAGCAGCTAAACAACTATAACCGAACCAGGTTCGAGCTTCTGGAATTCTTACAGGACACATGTGTGGGCTTCCTGAAGCAGCACATGGGCAGAGTCCTCAAGCCAGGTATGTGATTGGATGGAGATGACAAGTGGGGTACAGGGCTAGGCACTAGGACTCTGTACCACCCATGGAACCTCTCTGCTCCCAGTAACCCTGGGCAGGACCCCCCTTAAGCAGCTAAGCTCTGGGTTGTGCAGGAGAGTAACAGAGACTAGAAGCCTCTAGTGGAGGTGAGCAAGCTTGCCAAGGTTTCCCCAGGCTGACTTCCCCCCTCTTGCCAGTCCATTTGTTCCTCCTCTCATTCAGCCCAACACTGCTTGCTCCT
The DNA here is from genome assembly GCA_011680675.1 of Gymnobelideus leadbeateri. Lineage (NCBI taxonomy): Eukaryota > Metazoa > Chordata > Mammalia > Diprotodontia > Petauridae > Gymnobelideus > Gymnobelideus leadbeateri. The sequence continues at coordinate 741,989 of WOXC01008718.1, read as the reverse complement.
CCTCTGACTCAGCTGATCCCTTCTATTCTGCAGTGTCCCAGGTTTCTCCATCCTACACAATGCTGATTCTGGGCATCATCATGGGTACCTTCACCATCTCCAGTGTGGCTGTTGGCATCTTCCTGTGCACAGGAGGAAGGTGGAGCTAATCTTCCTCCTTGCTACAAAAGCAGAGCTGGTCATCCCAGCCCAGAAAACCATGTGAGACTGAGGCTCTATGGATCCAAGAAGGAGGGGTGGATGTTGCCCTCCCCTGGTTCCATTGTTCTCCCACCATGGATTTAGGCCTTTGGAACTCTGTAGATGCTTCAGTTGGGGTTCCCACCTTAAGAGAGATATAGCACCATGGGTGCATTCAAAGAAAACAAGGTGAAAAGAGACCCCAACTGATAAATAGTAGGAATCCTGGAGGTGTCCAGTCTAAGCACAGTAGGATCTTAGCATTTAGAGCTTGAGCAAACTTAGAGATTGCCTAGACCTCATTTTATATATGGGGAAACTAAAGTCCTGAGAGGTTTAAGAAATTTGCCCAAGCTAAAAAAGACAGCAGATAGCAGATAAATGGGGTTCCAAACTTGATGCTCTTTTTGCTACCCCATGATGGGCCATGGGAGTGGTAATATCTCCTTTGATTAAAGCCAGGAGGCCTAATGATAAGAGTCATGACATTAAGAACCATTAGAATGATTGTGGACCAATGTACTAGGACTCTAGGTGGGAAATCACTTCTCAGGCAGGTGGAATTGAAGGCCTCCATCTGTCACAATGACAGAACCCTATTACCCAACTCCCCATTCCCCACCTCCCAACATGCAGTAACCAAGAGTCCTCTCCTACATCAAGGACAAGTGACATCTAAACCTACCTCCTTTTTTCTTGGAAAATTCCATTAGTAGTCCCATTTTTCATCCAACTTCCCTTAATAGTTCTACCAGAGGAGTAGGACAGAGTCTGGAAAGCTCTTGAAAGTGAGAAAATGTTTGAGGGGAGAGTTCAATTCCCCTACCATCATTGCTGGGGACCTGCCACCTAGGAGATTCAAATCCTGGTTCTACAAAGTGACTTATGTGAGCTAACCCTTCCATTTCTCTGGTCCTCAGTTTTCTCATATCAAAACATGGATAATACTTGTTTTACTTATCTCACAGGGCTGTTGTGAGGATTTCATTAGATAATGGTATTTGTAAAATACTTTGCAAACATCAGACATTTGTTTGTCCTCTATTATTATTACTATTATTAATAAATTTTTAAATTATTTTTCTGAAAAAGTGACATCTTGTCCCTAAGCTGTTGGGAATGGGAGCCAGTCCAGTATGACCCACCCTACCTTCTCAGGAAGGGAGGGAGCCAGGGATCCTTGTTAGAGTCTGGAAATCACTCTTTCTTCTGTGCTAAAGGGCAGCAGAACTCAGTTGGCTGACCTTGTGCTCTGCCCAGGGACACAGGCCTGGTCAGAATGGTATCAAGAAAACATCCCAGGGACCTGAGATGTAGGCTGTTCATCCTAGGCCGTTCCCCACTTGGGCTGAGGACTGAGAAGAGAAGGGGAACAGAACAGCCCTTGGGCTGGGCACTTAGGGGGAGAACAGGCCCCTCTATGTCCAACTCTGTTATCCCGTTGCCTGAGTCTCATCTCTGCCACTCTAAGTTCCATGCTTCATGCCAGAGGTCACCAATTTTTGGACAGATCTTTCTAACACTGATGAAATCATTGTTGTTTGTCGGTCTGATTGAAAAGAAAGAAACAAAAATGGTTCAGCTAGTGAATAGAGTGAATGGAACACCACCCTTTGAGTCAGGAGGACCTGAGTTCAAATCTGGGCCTCAGACACTTAGCACAAAACTAGCCGTGTGACCTTGGGCAAGTCACTTAACTCCAGTTAAGTTTTGCCTTCCCCCTTCCAAAAAGCAAAAAGAAAGAAAGAAAGAAAGAAAGAAAGAAAGAAAGAAAGGAAGGAAGGAAGGAAGGAAGGAAGGAAGGAAGGAAGGAAGGAAGGAAGGAAGGAAGGAAGAAAGAAAGGAAGAAAGAAAGAGAGAACACTAAGGATTTGGTCTAGGTGCTAATGCCCTGGCATTCAAGGTTCCCCATGATATACTGCCTAAAGAGGTGGTAGCCAGAATCTCTGCCTTCTGAAATCCTGCCAGTCCTTCAGCTTAGGTACTGTCTCCTCCAGGAAGCCTCTCTTTATCCTTCTGCTGGAAGTGACCTCTCTATTCTGAGCTCCCATAGCACTTGATTTGTGCTGCTCTTGACCCTCCTTTCTTTCTGTCTTGTGTATATAATATCCCCTCTGTGTTTATTTTCCCAGCTCTAACTTAAACTGGCAGACTAAATCCCCAAAAAGTAAGGACAACCTGCCCCCTAAGGGTTGTAGGGGTAACTCTGAAAGGTTATGGCTTCTAATACAATCACTCATGAGCCCCCATCTAGTGTGCTCTCCACAATTTTTATCAACCAGTTGACATTAGAGAATTTTTACAAAGGGATATTTACTGAGAAACTTTACTGAGGACAGATAATAGAATACAAACATTTCAAATTGGCAGGCTCACTCTTCCCTTGAACACACAGACAAGGTCCTGGAGATAGTGGGTACTTAAAATACAAAGATGGACACAAATACTTTTAGTCAACACACAGGGCCAAAAAATATCTTGAGGCTATTGATCCTTGGAATTCTTTTTTCCTTTCATAGTCCCCACCAAGTTTGTTTTGGGGCTTCTCATTTGGATAAATGAGTTGCTCCTTTGCTCAGTGGGGATGGACTCAGCATCCTTCCAGGATGCACCCTCTTGGTCAATAGGTTAGTCAACTACTGGGCTGAGTTCAGCAGGTTGCTTTTCAAGGTTAACTTCTTTTTTTTTTTTTAAAGCATTTGGGGTTAAGTAACTTGCTCAAGGTTACACGGCTAGTCATTATTTATGCGTGGGTGCTCATTTTCTGAGGCCAGATCTGATCTCGGGTCATCCCAACTCCAAGGCCGACACTCTTACTCACTGCGCCACCTAGCCGCCCCTTCAAGGTTAACTTCTTAACAGATTCAGCTACTGTTGCTACTGGCTATTGTAATCTCTTTTCTTGGCTCTGGTTGCTGATGGCACTTTTGAATTCTCAAAGTTCGCAAGGTAGTAACCTGGGCTATTCTTTCTTTGGATACTTATTTGCCTAAAATCATGAAAGAACACACACACACACACACACACACACACACACACACACACACAGTACCATATGCTCAGGGATACATTGTGGCTGTGTAGGAAGATAAGACTTTATCTTTCTTCCCACCTGAAAACTCACAGAAATCTTTACTCAAAAGCCACCATGGAAAAGAGTGAAAAAACCTATCCGCTTGAACCTTTTGTACTTACCCGGAGTACATCCTTGGCCAATTAGAAGAATCTTTGTTACTTGAATACCAACCTCTCAGGTACTCATAGCCAATAGTAGATTCACCAAGGTCCCACATGCTGTATTAAAACAAGGGAGGGTCAGCTAGGTGGCGCAGTGAGTAGAGGGTCGGCCCTGGAGTCAGAAGGACCTGAGTTCGGATCCTGCCTCAGACACTCAATACACACACACACACACACACACACACACACACACACACACACACAAAACCTAGCCATGTGACCTTGGGCAAGTTACTTAACCCCAATTGCCCTCCAAAAAGGAAAAAAAAAAACAAGGCAGGGGATACAACCAACCAGAAAGGGGAAATCTGCACATGCTGTGAGGACCAGGCCCTTATTGACCAGCCCCCAAATGACATGTGTGACCCTAATAATAACAATAGCAATAATAACAGCTAACATTTATTGATTAGCACCTTAAGGTTTGCAAAGCACCTTACTGGTGAACAGGGAGTCAAATGATCTGAGTTTGAGTTCCAACTCTGATACTAGCCACATAACCCCAAACATTTTACCTCTATGGGACCTCGTTTCCCCATCTGTAAAATGGGGATGATAATACTTGTTATAATATTTGTTATATAATATATGTGTTATAAGATCCATCAAATTGAAGCATGCTATGAATGTGACATATTATTATAGTAAAGATCCTCCAGTGCTTCATTTTGTCATGGGGGTGATCCTGAGTCTTTAAAGGTCATGCTAGGGGGGTACAGGCTCTGAAGGTGAGGTGAAAATGTCTGAGAAAATGTCTCACACTGATATGGAGATAGACCATGTACCTAAAGCCTTAAGATTAGGCTTGCAAAGGGCACAAGAACTCATCCCTGGAGGTCTGGCTACCAGGTATGCATTTGATTTGATTTTGACTTTTTGGCCAAGGCAGCAACTAGGAAAGTATTTTACCACAAAGGTAGGGAGAGAATTAGGATCTGCATGTAGAGCACAGATTCCACATATATTGAAATAAGTTAATTATCTCCTCTCCCAGACTGAATTCTTTGGGGGAAGACTGTCACTTACTCATCCTTGTATGTCCTTTTCTCCCAAGAGCCTCCAGCTCAGTAAGTGCTCAGTGAATGTGTGGGAAAAAAGGTTTATTGAATAGCTGGGACTGATAGGCAGTGTGATAAGAAAGGGAAGAGAAAGAGCTGGGGATTGGGGAGGGGAAACAGAATAAGCATTTATTAAATGCCTACTATGTGCTAAGCGCTTTTAAAAAAAAAGAGGCAGCTAGATGGCACCACAGTGCATCTATCTGAGCACTGAGCATGGAATCCAGAAGACCAGAGTTCACATCCAGCCTCAGACATTTACTAGTTGTGTAACCCTGGGCAGGTCACTTAACTTCTGTTTGCCTCAGTTTCCTCAAATGTAAAATGGGGATAAAACAGTATCTACCTTGCAGGGTTGTTGTGAGGATTGTGCAGGGGTAGGGAGCCTGCAGCCTCAAGGTCACATTGTTCTGTGAAGTTTGGATTCAATCAAAGAGCCACACTTGAGGACCTAGAGGCCCACATGTGGCCTCAAGGCCTCAGGCTCCCCCCCCCCCCCATCTATTGAGATAGTATTTGTAAAGTGCTTAGTACAGTGTCTGTGGTATATAGTAGCTAGTATATACTAGCTGCTACGTAAATGCTTATTCTCTTCCCTTACCTTACAAAGATCTCATTTGATCATTTGAATAGGTTGTAGTGCCCAGGGATAGAGAGTTGGGGAGAAAGATACTCCTCAGTCCATACTTTGATGCATAATCTATTTTATTTTAAGAAATTATTTTTATTGTGAACCTAAAATCATGAATAAAGAAGAATGAAAAAGAGGACTGTTTATGAACCCATGAGCTTCTGTTCTACACTTATGCTCTTCAAGACCTACACACTGCACACAGGGAGATGGTAGTGGGCGGCCTACAACATGGACAGAATTGTCCATAATAGTCCACTTCCCTTCCCACATATACGTAAATACTGAGTGAAATTCCCCGAAACCTTAGAGACAAACCTGCAGGACACAGGAGGTGAGTGGGTTCTAAGCTCTCACCCTTTAAGAAGAAGGGTGGATTCTCACCTGAGAGACCGAGGATTACTGAGTAGTATGTATGTGTGTGTGTGAACATTTGTCCTTACTGGGGTGACCTCATATAAACCATTTAGATACTTTGGTTTCCGCTTCTGCAAAATTGGCAGGGGATTGGGGGTTTGGGGTTAGACTAGGTAATCTCCAACATCCCTTCTGGAGTTAACATTTGATGATTCTAAGCTACTTGGTCTAAGTGGTGCCCTCTGGAAGACCATATAGAGACTGGAAATGCATCCCCCTTCTAAGAAATGACTTCAGAATGTTTGGCTTGGGCCTGATGCCCAGAGATCAGTGCATTTCACATCCAGATGCTGATGACATAGGAAACAAACATACTTGGTGTGTTGTAAGTGGTCTCCTTAGCATGTCCAGGCTGAATCTAGCCAGCTTTTCCTGGGTTTAGCTTCCCCTAGTTGTCAATCATGATGAGTAAACTTTAAGTCCTCTTCCCACCCTTGGTCCCAGGTTCAGCATCTGTAAAATGAAGATCATAATTTTAGGGTTGAAAGGACTTCAGAGCCATCTAGTTCTGTTTGCTCATTTTATAAATGAGGAAACTGAGGCCCAGAGAAGGTAAGCAACTTGTCCATGGTCAAACAGGTAATAAATAAGTGACAAAAACACATTTGAATTCATGTCCTTTGATTGAAAGTACAGCATTCTTTTTTTTCTTTTCCTTTTTTCAGGGAGGAAGGGAGGGCAATTGGGGTTAGGTGACTTGCCCAAGGTCACATGACTAGTGTTAAGTGTCTGAGGTCAAATTTGAACTCAGGTCCTCCTGACTCCAGGGTTGGTGCTCTATTCACTGCACCACCTAGCCGCCCCAAGTGCAGCATTCTTTCCATGGTGTCACACAGCCTCTCAAGAAGTCTGAACTTGCTGGACTTGGAGGTTCCTTCCAACTATGACATTCTATGTTCAAATCTCAAACTCCTCTACTCAAAATGACTTGTGACCTCATTGATTTGGATGTTTTTGCCAATGATGTCGATTGAATGCTTGTCTCTCCTGTGAATCCCTGTCAATATCCTCCATTTAGTTTGCAATATGCCAATGCCATCTCCCCTGCCCCATGTATTTCTCTAACACTATTCATTCTTTGAAGTTATTATTATAATTTAAATAATTTGAAATTATTATTTTTGTCAAAGCCTGCCCACACCCATTGTTCATGTCCCCACTGACCTCTGAGTAGCACTCATTTTTAATCCTTCAGGGACAATAAAGAACATTACATTTTTCTCAGCCGCTGAACAACATCAGGTTTTTAAAAATACTGTTTTATTTTTTTCCCAATTACACGTAAAGAAAGTTTTCAACATTCACTCATAAGATTTTGAGTTCCAAACGTTTTTCTTTCCCCCTCCCTCTCCTTCCTCCCCTCATTCCTCCCCAAAACTGCAAGCAATCTGATAGAAGTTATACACAACACTGGTGTGTTTTTTTAAGTGAAACAATGAATGGAGAATGACTAAACCAAAGCACATGAATGTGCTGTAAGAAACCATGAATAGAATGAATACAGAGAAATATAGAAAGATTTAGATGAATTGATGCAAAGTATAGTAAGCAGAGCCAGGAAAACAATATACGCATTGATTGGAACAATGCAAATGGAAAGAATAACCACCATAAAATAATTGAAACTGAATGAAATCCAGTGAAATTATAAAGAATAACCTTAACCCCAAAGAAAGGTGAGGAGAATCCCCTCTGCTATCCTTTGCAAAGTTCAACATTTTCAAATGTGAGATATTGCATAAAACATCATATTTTTTCAAAAAAAATTTTTTTCTTCCTCTTTTTCTTTTCTTCTTAATTGGGGCATCTAGTGGATAGAAAATCATCCCTGGTGTCAAGAGGACCTGAGTTTGAATATAGGCTCAGATACTTACTAGAGGTGTGACTCTGGGCAAATCACTTAACCCTGATTGCCTCCCCCAAAAATTGTTATAAAGGATGATCTCCACTGAGGGAAAAGAGGAAAGATACAGACAGAAATCTAGACAATGTAAAAACAAAAGATATCAATGAAAATTTATTTTTCCAAAAGATGATATTTGTTTCTGGAAGAATTAAAAGAACTCCAAATTCTGGGAAAATTAGGGGGTTTGGGCAATCTCCTGAAGGCAATCCCACCTGTTCTCCTGTTTAATTCTGGACTGAATTTATCATCCATTCTTACTGTCTCCCAGATGCATTATTATGCATATGTGTGTACATACATATATATAGTAGTTATATATACATATATGTGTATGCATATGTGAATATAACATTGCATGATATGCTAACTAGTATATTGTGTAATGTGTGGGACAAAGACAACCTTTGCCCAAAATAAAGTAAGCAGAGATATCTCCAAGTAGAGACAGGAAGGATTTATTTAATTATTTCTTCTTGCAAGAAGGGTGGTCTTGCCATTAGAGGCAGTCTAGTAGGAGAGGCAAAATACAAAATGCAAAGCTTGGTTATATACCCAAAAGACCACCCCTCCTCCCCTTGTCTTGTCCTGTTCCCATTAGTAAGGAACTGAGACTCACAATCTTAACCACAAAAATCTGCTGAAGTTTGCAGGTGTAATGTCAATAATATCAAAAAGGAGAAGGTACATGTCTAGCAGACATGAAAACAGACAAAATATGTCATCTGTATCAACTTAGATATGAAAGCAGAAGATAAATGTTCTAACAATATCAATATAGATATGAAAGTAGACAATATTTTATGAATCATGGGGATTTTAGGACATAATAACCTGCCCAGAGTTCCGCAACAGGATTTCCAATTTTACATTTGTACAGGTCAGATGGTGGTCAGTGGAAACAAGTCTGGAACATTTGGGCCTGTGGTTAAATTTGGAGGGTCTGTGCTTTCTCCTCCTATGCTTAGCTAAGTTTAGCAAAAACTTCAACTTATGACCAGGGAAGTAAGGCAAGGGTCCCAGGCTCCCAGTCCAGGTGTTCAGATTTCTGGAATGTTACCTGAGAAGTTTTCACTTTATTCTATTCAGTAAGATAGACAGGCAGACTTTATATTACACACACACACACACACACACACACACACACACACACACCACTGGGAAAATTCAATGAATTGTCCATCTAATTGCCTGTCATAATCTGGGGAATACAGACCACAATTTCCCCCCATTTACAATTGTCCCTTCCACACCACAACTTTCCTAATCACAATGTCAATATTTCACTGGTTGGTTTAAGAAATTAAATGAGAATTTTGGAAGAATTTTGTGGAAGCTGAAGAGGATGCACAAAGACCAGCAAATAACCCGGAAAAGGTTCAGAAACTTAGAAATGCATAAAGTATATGTGTAATGTTCATAATATCAACATATTTTATCTTTTAATATCATAATGATTCTGACTTCTCTGGTACAATGAAGTTTTTTATGAAGACTTTCCAGATTTTTTCTGGGGGGGGGGGTGGCGCTTATGTCTGGAGGTGGTACTATACCCCTAACCCCACCCCTGGGATGTGGAAGGGAAAACTGTTGATAGGCGAAATTCTTTAACCGCTAAAATGTCCAAATCTTGAGAATAAATAATTTAAAATTTCCCCTCTTGGGGCGGCTAGGTGGCGCAGTGAGTAAGAGCACCGGCCTCGGAGTTGGGATGACCAGTGATCAAATCCGGCCTCAGAAAATGAGCACCCACATACAAATAATGACTAGCCGTGTAACCTTAAGCAAGTTACTTAACCCCAATTGCTTAAAAAAAAAAAATTTTCCCCTCTGAATCTCATTTTTTTTATCATTGCAATAGAGGGCAAGGGCCCTCAAAGGCAAATTAGTCCAATTGCTACCTGTCCAAGAATTTCTTCTATGATACCATTGTCAAATGGTCATCCAACCTCTGCTTGAAAAGCTCCTATGAGAGGAAACCAATCACTGTTCAAGACAGCGTCTCTAATTGTCAGGAAGTTTTTCTTCACATCAAGTCAATGCTGCCCTCTTGACAATTTTTACCCACTATTCTTTGTTCTGCCTTCTGGGGTCAAGAATTTGGTCCCTCTTCTACATAATATCTCTTCAGATATTTGAAGACAGCTTTCATGCCTATCCTAAAACTAAATTCCAAACTAAATGCCACTAGACTCTTTGTTCCTTATATGGCATAGTCTTCAATCCTTTCATTATCCTGATATACTTTCTTTGGGCATTCTCCAACTTATCAACATCCTTCCAAAAAAATGAGAAAAAACAAACAAACCCAGAACACATAAAGAAAGTGGCAGGGGAAGAGAGGGGAAGATTCAATCTGCACTGAGAGTTCATCAGTTGAAATACAGTTATCAAAATATTTTTTAAAATTTGACACCCCAGATTAAGAATTCATGACCTAGAGAAAGTGTTCTAATTCTGGGTAGATCCTATATAGAAGATTTGTGAGAGGATATAAACAAAAATCATGTGGGTTTGTGAAAGGCTGTGAAATACACCATTGTAGGGAGTACCCACATGGATGAGATTATGAATCCATGAAATATATTTAAGTTTTTTTTTAATTTTAAGTTGCTATTCAGGACCTAAAACCACAAAAAAGCTTATTCTACATAAAAATAGAACATAATAAGAGTGTACAGGAAACTGTGAGTTTATATTCTAAACTACTATCTTCTTTAAAAAGTACATAACACATTATTTTTCAAAGCTATCCTGCTTGTCTGTGCTTCCTTTTGGATTCTTTCTATGCAGCAAACAGATGTTTCAATGTCCCCCCCACCTGTTTTTTACATCACTGTTGATATTTTCCCCTATCTTCACCAAATCTCCCTGCAATTAAAACAGAAAAAAAAGCCCAGCATGGTCAAGCAAAACAAATCTCACAGTGGTCATGCCAAAAATGTATTTATCTTTATGCACCTCAAACCCATCCTTTCTCTGTCAAAAGTAGGTAACCTCTTTCATCATAGGTACTCTGGAGATGTGGTTGGTCATTGCTTTGATTGTAATTCTTAAAGTCTTTCACAATTTCTTATGACGTTATTATATAAATTGTTCTTTTGTTCTGCTCATTTTATTCTGCATCAGTGTATAGACATCTTCCCAGGATTCTCTGAAATTATTTCATCTTTTCTTGTAGTGCAACAAGATTTTATTGTATCCATATACCAAAATTATTTTCCTCATTCCCCAATTGATAGGTATCCTCTTAGTTTCAAATTATTTTTTTCCTTTTCCATTCCCTCCCCTCCCCCCTTTTTATGATCCACCCTTCAATGTTTATGTTTGTTTTGCTTGTACTCTTCCCACCCAGGCGTGATTCTTCCTCTTAACCTCCCCCAAATCTTAACTTTCCTGTTTCTCTGTCCAGTTCAGTCTATCTCTACTCCAGACTGTGTGTGTGTTTGTACATTTTTCTCCTACAGTCCAATTATGAGAAATAAAAAGGTCCACCCTTTCTTCCTCCTGAAGTTCTTTTACTTTCTATTTCTCCTCACCCTCTTCCCCTTCCCCCTCCATTCTCATCCTTAAAAACTTTTATGATAGGACCTATCCCCTCCCATATTTTTAACTTCCTCAAAACCATTTGAAGACATTAAATACCGAAAAGATATTTGGTGCTACTTCCCCACTAGAATATTAACATTTCATTAGTATAGGTCCTTCCACTTACTTAAGTAAATTTACCTTCCTAGATTTCTATTGACTCTAGTATTTGCACTATGGAGTTTCTACTCAGTTTTGGTCTTTTTATTGGGAATGCTTGAAAATCTTGTATTCCATTTTCTCCAGCAGAATTGTACTCAGCCTTTTGGGATAAGCTATTGTTGGTTGTAAGATTATGTCTTTACTTTTTGGAATATTGCATTCTAAAATTTCTTCTCACATATTTGCCAGGTCTTTTGTAATCCTGGCTGTGCTTCCATGGAACTTGAACTCATTTTTAATGTGCTTACATAATTTCTTGAAATATAGTCTCCAAGGTTTGTGTTTTATTTTTCTTAAAGCAATTGGGGTTAAGTAACTTGCTCAATGGGGCGGCTAGGTGGCGCAGTGAGTAGAGCGCCGGCCCTGGAGTCAGAAGGACCTGAGTTCGGAGCCAGCCTCAGACACTTAATCCACACAAACAAAAACCTAGCCGTGTGACCTTGGGCAAGTTACTTAACCCCAATTGCCTTAAAAGGGGCGGCTAGGTGGCGCAGTGAGTAAGAGTGCCGGCCTCGAAGTTGGGATGACCCGAGATCAAATCCGGCCTCAGAAAATGAGCACCCACACATAAATAATGACTGGCCGTGTAACCTTGAGCAAGTTACTTTTTTTTTTAATTTTTTTTTTTTAAAGCAATTGGGGTTAAGTAACTTGCTCAAGGTTACACGGCTAGTCATTATTTATGTGTGGGTGCTCATTTTCTGAGGCCGGATCCGATTCCGGGTGGTCCCAACTCCAGGGCCCTAGCTCTTACTGAGCCACCTAGCCGCCCCCCAAGGTTTTTTTTTTTCTTAATCATGGTTTTCAAGGGAATGCAATGATTCTTATGTTATCTCTTCATGACCTGTTTACCAAGTCAGTTGTTTTTTTGATATCATATATTTTACATTTTATTATATATTTTAAATCTTCTGATTCTGTTCTAGTATATCCTGTTGTCTTGTAGAGTCCATTTTTTTTTTAACTGTCTATTCTAATTGTCAAGGATTCCATTTTTTTGTTAAGGTTTACCACTTTTTGTTTTAAGATATCCTCCTTCCAGTTATTTTCATGAGAGCTTTTACTTAATTTTTATCTATTCCTTCCTTTTTTCTAAGTGTCATATAGACTTTGTGGAAAATCCATTTTTTTCTTTGACTCTATAATTACTCTGTCCTTCTAGAATGGATTTTTGGGTAACTCTTGATCTATAATAAATCTTTACTGTGAGCAGGTTCAGGCTCTATCCCCTGCTACATTTTTGAGTGGAGTGGTCAGCTCTTATTGGTGTCAGTCTTGGTGACATGTGTTCCAGTGCTGGCCTCCCAAAGTATTTTTAAACTAATAGTGGACTGATAAATTTTAGGTCTCTTTGGATCCTTGAGATTCAGGATGCTTGATGTTTAGAGACCTCTTTATCATCTTAGGATAGACTAATGGATACCTAGGATCTGCTGGGCCTTAGTTGTCCTGATCTGAATTCACTAAGAGTCCTGCCCACCCTGATTCTTTCTTGTGGGAACCCTCCACTCTTATTGCCTTGGGACACAGAGCCTTGCAGGAGAGAAGTATTTCCAGTTCATCTCTGGTAACACTTAGAATCTTCCATCTTATTTGCCTGTGCTGGTGCTTTCTTTTCTGATAACCCCCTTTCTTTTTGCTTATGAGTTTCTGGCTAATTTTGTGTGCAATTCTGAGGCATATGAAGTTACTAACTGCAGTTTCTCATTGGATTTTTTGATCATTATTTGTTATGGTGCTATTTTTAGTTTAGTTCTTTCCCCCTAAAGTTGGTGTGTGTGTGTGAGAGCTAGTGGGCTGTTCACCTTCATTTGGTAGCTCAATTCATAAAGTATTGAAATGAGTATGTAAATGAAAGACAAAGTGCTATGAAGTCAAACCTATCAGGCTCCACTTTTTCCACTAAATAAGCTAGAATAGTTTAGTCTCAGAACTCATTGCTACTGAAGAGAGCTACTGGAGGAGATTCATTGCTGTTTGCTTCCATAGACATAGGACCTGATGGAACATGAAGACTTGTCACATGCCCTTGAGGAGCCCCAAGGACATATGTGTTCTTAGACCCTTCTCCATCATTTTGGAACCTGGCTGGTTGTGTTATATCCTTCAATGAAACAATCTCTGTCTTTGATGAGCTTACATCTTACTGGAGGAAAATAATACATACATACAAATAAGAAAATAATAAATCTCTATGAAGTAAATGTGATATAATTTTGGAGGGTGGCACTAACAATTGGGATAATTTGAAAAGGCCTCAAGCAGGAGCTAGTATTTGAGCCAAACCTTTAAAAAATCAATCAAAAGGCAAACAATCAAAAAGAACATTTTTAGCACTCCTTATGTGCTAGGAACTGGGAATGGAAATACAAAAGTCAGGCAGTCCCTTCCCCCTAAGGTTTTCCATTCTATTAAAGGAATTTACATTCTACATTTTAGATAATGTTTCTAAGAGGTGGAGGTGAGGAGGACAGGCACAGGAAACAATCCGTGTAAAAGCAGAGACATATTGTATCATATATGAAGAACAGCAAGTAAGTCTATTTGAGTGGGACCTAGGATGATAAAGGCGAGTTATATAAAGTCAACCTGAAAAGATAAGTTTAAGACAGATTGTGGGAAGGGATTTATATACTAAAAGAAGAGTTTTTATTTTTATCCAAGAGTCAATAGAAACCTGCTGAAGCTTTTTTGGTCAGGGAAGTGACATGGTCATACCTGTGCTTTAGGACTATCAATTTGGCATCTATATGAAGGATGGATTGGATTGGGAAATGACTATGGGTAAGAGAAAACAATTAGAAGGCTATAGCAATTGACCGAGGGATAAGTGATGAGAGCCTGAACTAGGATTGTAGTCATGTGAGAGGAGAGAAGGGGACAGATGAAAGAGACATTGTGAAATGACAAGATTTGACAACTGATTTGACTTGGAGACAGAAAGAGAGTGAAGTGTCAAGGATGACTATGTGGTTGTGAATCTGGGTGATTAGAAGGAGTGTGGTGCCCCCAACCACAGGGGTTGAGTGAGGGAAATAGAAAGAGAGGTGAGTTTGGGGGGAAAGATGGATTCTCTCTCTAATATACCATATTACCTTTTATTGTCAATCAGTGTTTTAGGAAGATTAATTTGGTGATATCTGCAAGATGGAATGAAGGGAAGAGATTGGAGGCAGAAATATTGGTTAGAAGACCACTTAGTGAGTCCCGTTTGAGCTGACTATGGAGGGGTTGTGTCAGCCCCAGCAGGAGGCCAAATCCGAGGTCACTAATCAGCTTCTAGATCTTCAGTGGAAAATGGGTATGGCGGTGAGCTCAGACAGTTGCAGATCTCTTAGGTCTCCTTATATTGCAGTGACACTAAAAGTGGCAGATCAATCGGGCAAGATTACAAACAAGTCCTTTGAAATGACAATTCCACAATTTCAGTATTTCTTCAAGCAGTTCAAAGAAATGGCCGCTATTATTGAAACTGTGTAAGAATTTCTTGCTTTGTTGCAAAGTCTATATAACCTTTGTAAGACAATGTGTCACTTGATGTAAATACAATTGCATAATGATTAAATGCTATTTGTTAAATGAAAAAAAAAGAAGACCACTTAGTGCATATGTGACCTTATGTAAATCTCTTTTCCTTTTTGGGGATCAGTTTTCCACTGATGAGGGGGTTGACTAAGATGGTAAAAGATTTTGAATTTCATTTCTGGGTGGAGTGAGGCTATAAGAAAAAGGAAATGAGGGGTGGCTATGTGGTACAGTGAATAAGAGCGCCAGCCCTGGAGTCAGGAGGACCCAGGATCGTTCCAGCCTCAGAAAATTAGCACCCACACATAAATAAATAACTAGACGGGTAACCTTGAGCAAGTTACTTAACCCCAATTGCTTAAAAAAAAAAGGAAATGGTAGTTCACTGTTGATCTAGTTATAAATTGTTTAATTGGTCTAGGAAACATTATGTAATTATGCACTTAATGTTGTAAGGAACTGAAACAAACACATAACTTCAAGAATCATTCCCCAATATACAAGTGGTCAAAAGATCATAACAGACTTCAAAAAAATTGCAAACTATAAATGATCAGATGAAAACATATTCCTAATCACTAATAATAAGGAAAATCCAAAATAAAACAATTCTGAGGTTTTACTTCACATGATGCAAATTGGCAAAGATGGAAAAAGGTAACAAAAGACAGGAACAGTCAGTACTTGGAGGGGTTATTAGAAGGTAGGTACATACATTGTTAATGGAGCTGTGAAGTGATCCAACCATTATTTCAGTGTGGAATTATTCAAGAAAAATGCCTAAAATATCCATGCCTTTTGACTGAGAGATTCCATTACTAGTCTTTGAATTCCCCAAAGCATTCAAAGACAGAAACAATGGTCCAACAAATACCAAAATATTTATAATAGTACTCTTGCTGCTATGGTGCCAAAGAACTAGAAATAAAGCTATTGACCACTAACTGGGGAATAGTTGAAAAAGCTGACTACTTGCTGTTTTCATATATGACATAACATGTTTCTGCTTTTACATAGGTTATTCATAAGGCACATTCATATGCTATAGTAATGCAATGGAACGTTATTATACAATTTTTAAAAAGACAAATATGAAGAATCCAAAGAAATCTGGGAAGATCCACATGAACTGAGTAAATAAGCAGAACTGAGTAAAATTTATATTATTAAATTGCTTTGTTATAAAAGTATTGGGTCAAATCACTTTGACCTAAAGATTATACAACTAACTATATTCCAAGAATGTAATGTAAACTAAATAAAGAGAACAATTTACATGGAAAATACAATAATGTAAAGGAATACAACATGGAAAAACTTCAGAACATATGTTTTCAGACAAGGACTATGTGTTTGTTTTGTTTATCTCTACCTATTTGCTACAAAGGAAGTTGGGGGAAGGACTTTGAAAAGTGAAATTAATGTAAAAACTGGAAGTGGGGTGGCTACCTGGTGCAGTGAATAGAGCACTGACCCTGGAGTCAGGAGGACCTGAGTTCAAATCCAGCCTCAGACACTTAACACAAAACCTAGCCATGTGACTTTGGGCAAGTCACTTAACCCCAATTGCCTTCCAAAAAGCAAAAACAAACCAAAAAAGGGGGGAGGGGTAATAGCACCCATTAAAATATATAAAATTTATTTATATGTTTATATAAAAATATATAAAATCAAGGTGTTGGCTTAAGGTATCACCTCATACCCATTAAATTAGCAAAAATGGGAAAACTCATTGGTGTAGGAATGTAAGAAGACAGGTATGTTATTCACTGCTGCTGGAGTGTGAATTGGTTAAATTGTTCTGGGAAACAATTTGGAATTAGGACAGAAAAACTACTAAACTGTTCATGCCCTTTGACCTGGAGATTGGAACCTGGGACTTCCAAAGAGGTATTGTAGGGCAGTAGAAAGAGAATTATACTTGGAGTCAGAATTGAGTTTGAATCCCAGCTCTGTTGCTGAAGGATGTTGGGAAATATCTTTGAGCCTTAGTTTCTTTATCTTTAAACAGGAGAACAGGGTTGAATTTGGGATCAGAGGATCTGGGGTCAAATCCTGTCTCTGCCATGTATTACTTGTGTGACCTTGGACAAGTCACAACAGCACTGGGTCTCAGCTTCCTCATCTGTAAAATAAGAAGTTTGTACTAGGTGTTCTCTGAGGGCCCTTCAAGCTCTATAGCTATGAGACTATGATCCCATAACATAAAGGGGTTTATTGTCAGCTAGAAAAGACATATTAAAAAAAATTGGAAACAATATGACTTGGGGGAATGGCTGATTAAATTGTGATGTGTGATTAGAATGGAGAGTAATTGTAATAATATTCTATAAAAAACAATGAAGATGAGGAATTCAGGAAAACATAGGGACATTTCTATGAATTAATGCAGGGTAAGATAACCAGAACCAGAAAAATACACAATACTCAATGCATAATGTAAGAAAAATAATGACAGGTAGTTAAACTCTAATTCATTGTAATGACCAATTTTGACATAAGAGAACAGATGATGAAACATAACTCTCTTCTACTGGTTAAGAAATGGAGAACTAGAGATGTGGGATACATTGTTAGACTTCATCACCTTCTTGGTGGTTTTGGCTTATCCAATGGTGGGAAAAGTTTCAGAAGGATTATCAGGAAAGGGCTATCATGTAAAAACAAAAGGCAAAATTTAAAATGAAATTAAAAAGAAAAAATCCATTATAGAGAAATATTCCGAACTGTGTTATCTGTGATTAAAAAAACTGGAAGTGGGGTGGCTACTTGGGGCAATGAATAAAGCACTGGCCCTGGAGTCAGGAGGACCTGAATTCAAACCTGGCCTCAGACACAACACAAAACTAGCCATGTGACCTTGGGCAAGTCATTTAACCCCAATTGCCATACCTTTCCCTCTCCAAAAAGCAAAACACAAAACAAAAAACTGGAAGTAAAATATATGATTAGTAATTGGGTAACATACTATAGCATATGAATATAATAGAATATTACTAGACCTTAAAGAATGACAAATAAGAAATTTTCAGAAAAACATGGGAAGACTTGTTTGAAGTAATTCAGAATAAAGAAAACAAAACTAAAGGAAAAATATATACAATGACTATAACAGTATAAAGTTAACCAAAGAGACAGCAAACCTCTGGTGAATGGTAGCAGTTAGTGTTCATGTTTTCTTTTCTCTTAACTATGGATAAACTATTTTCAGGGAACATACTTTGTAGGAGAAGGGCAGTGCTTGGGTGTGTTGTACTAAAAGAACTTTACTGATAATTTAAAAATGAAAAATAAGATGAGAGGATTGGGTGAGATTATTTTGGTATTTCGTAAAGCTTGAAATTCCATATTATTTATTATTGCAGGAGTACAGAGGGGGGCACTCAACTAGGAAGGAAAGTATGGGATTGGATAGGAAATAAAGCATTGCTTGGTATATATGACCCTCTCAGGATGAGGTCTAAACTCCTATGAGTGGCCTTCAAGGGGCCTTAAGAGGTCATCTAGTCCATTCCTCTGTTTCCAACCCTCTTACAGACTTGTCTCTCACACTTCCCATTTTTTTACTAAACAATGACACATGCATTTCTGCCTCGGGTCTTGCATCCTCCTCTCATCTCATTGGCCTCATCTCCACTTGCCTCTAAGTCAGATTCTTCAAGGCCGGCTTAAATCTTACCGACTCGCACTCGCAAGAAGAGCTCCCACACTGCCTCTGTCCTCTTCGAGAGCCTTTTTTCTTAGAGCTTCTGTAAACAAACAATCGAGGGGAATAACATTCACTTCCGCACTGAGTAGAGCCTGTCTGGGAATTCTAGTACCCTTTTCTCTTTCTACAATTTTCCAGTCTAAATTGTGAGCTCTCTGAGGGTAAGGACTGTCTCAAACCTTTTAGCATCCCAGCACCAATCACACGCGTATCTCTTCCCTAGGGGCTCCTCTCAGAGTCTCTCCCAAGGGATCTCCTCTGCCCCCTCCCCCAGGACATTCTCGCAGACTGCACGGGGTGGAGGGAGTTGGTGGATCCGGGCTACAAGTCCTTCTCCAAACAGTACTCCCAGCTCTCAGGACGGGTCACCCCAGGGTGGCCCGGTGGGGGGCGGGGACGCGCCTGGCTGGGGGTGGGGCTGAGCCTGGGGTGAGAAGCGGGAACGCGCCAGGAGCAGGTGCGAGGACGCGCCCGCGGTAGCGGGGACGAAGGCGGGAGGGCCGGGCGCGTGTCCGCGGCGCCGTGACTCGGCGGCTCCGCAGCGGCTGCAGCGGGAGGACCCGGCCGGAGCCGCCGCCATCGCAGCCGGGCCCCGCCGCCCCCGCCCCCGCCCGGCCCCGCCGCGGTTCCCGGCCCGGCCCCGCCGCTGCAGCTACTGCCGCCGCGGAGATGCTGAGAAGCCGGGGCCGCCGCGCCCTCGGGCCGGGCCGGAGCCGGAGCCGGAGCGGGAGCCGGAGCCGCTGGCTGCCCGCGCTTTGCTGTTTGTTGGGCGCTGTGCGAGCGGCGGCGGGGGCCGGGGCCGTGGCCGGGGCCAGGGAAGAGGCGGCGGCGGCGGGGCCAGGGGCGGCCCACGAGGCTCCCTTTGCGGGCCAGGTGCGTACGAGCTGGGTCTCAGGGAAGGGGAAGAGAGGAGAGCGATCCAAGTCTGGGATTTGTAGGGAGGAGACTATGGACGGGGAGGGGGAGTCTGACCCGGGGCCCTGCTAGCTAGACCCGTGCAGAGAGGCTCGGGGCACTTGGGGACCAGGGCGGGGTTCTGGCCCCGGGGCTCAGCCCACCGGGAGCACGTGAAGAGTGGCAGACTAGAACATGGTCATGGTCACGGGCCCACTGAGGGAGGGCCTCTGGGGCTCGGGTCACGAGTTGAGGAAGGTGGCAAGTGGTGGTGGTGGAGATTTATTGGGGTCAGGGTCGCGCTTGGTTTGGGGCTCGCGGAGATGTCGAGATTACGAGCCCAATCCTGAGTGGGGACGGAGTGCTGGGATGGAGAAAAGAAGGGAGTCTGTAGGGACTGGAGCAGAGGGGTTTGGACTCAGAACCGAGGCGTTGCGCGCGCCTCCAGGACACACAGGAGGGAGCCTCCTGGTTCAGCACCACGGACAGAGGCAGCTCCTGGTGCTTTCCTTGTGTGGGGCTAAGGTTTGTTGGGACTGGGCAATGAGCCCTGAGCCGGTGCCTTGTAAGGGAACCTTATAAGAACACAGAGAGAAGGACCACCACCTTCTGTACTAAGGGAAGAAAAGTGGGGATTAGAGGACCTAGGGGCCTGGAGAAGAAAGGAAAAGCTGTTCTTGAAGGCTTTCATCCTTAGTTTCCTGGCCTCTCGGGTTCTCTCTTTGCCTCTCCCTATAGCGGCCTCCTACCTCAGCTGAGTCCAAGGTTCTGTTTCTGGGATATCTATCCATGAGTTGGCGGACCGTTTGGTAGAGGGCTTGGTAATGCTTCCCAAACAGGAAGTCAGAATTTAGGGAGTCCTCAAACGTCTAGAGATTTTCTACCCAAATTTAAAGTTCTTTTTGTCTTCAAACTCAACCACTTCTTGCAGGCTATGAGTTCTAAAGTTTATACCCCCTTCGAAGGTTTTCTTTTATTTATGCTGAATTTATGTGAGGTAGTGGGAAGACCCCTGGACAGGGAAGAAGGAAACCTAGGTTCTAGTTCTGACCCTGCCATTGACTCACTATATAATGTTGGGCAAGTCTTTTTTCTCCCTCTGGTGCCCAGAATCCTCCTTTGCAAGATAAGAGGACTGAATCAGACTCTCTCTAAGGGGTCTTCCAGCTCTAATAGCAATTATATTCAAATTTTAAGATTCAAATAAGGTGTTCTATTTTACAAAACATTTCCCTCACAATAACCTTGTGAGGTAGATAGTGAAAATAATATTATCCACATTTTTCAGATGTGGAAACTGAGACCTAAAAAAGGGAAGTGGCTTGACCAAGGTCATATAGTTAGTAAGCCAGTAACCCACACCTAGATCCTCTGATTCCAAATTCAAGACTCTTTTCCACTGCATTTGTGATTCTTTTGATCTTTGAAGCTTCAGCAAGTATACTCAAAAATGTGTTAGGTGAAAAGTCCATGTTTACCCCTAAAATAGTAGGAAGAGGGATTATCTTGGCACATGATTTCAATAGTTTGAACCTGATGAAATCTTGTTCCCTCTAGGGCAACTCCGTAGAATATTGAAATGTTCCAGTTTTTTTCCAGTTCATTTGTGTTAGAAAACATCCAGGCTTGCTTCCAGTTTGATCTGATCCCCTAGTGTTCCTTTAAAAAAACTTTTGGTTTCATTCATGGTTCAGTTAAAATAATATTTGGACTCAGCCTGGGGTTTAGCAAATTAGTTCAGCTCGTCCTGATTTTTAGGTCACATTTTTAGGTTCAGTTCAATTTTCCAATAAACATATTTCTTATCTTCCCAAGTTTTAATTAGCAGCAGTGTATAAAAGACAATACCTCACATCTGGGTAGTGTTTTACCATTTGCAAAAACAATTCATTCACTCATTCATCAAACATCTATTAATGACTGCTATGGACCATTGAAAGATTCATTCTGTCTGGAGGGGATCAGGAAAACTTTTAGGAAAGAGGCAACATTTGAGGATGGGTGGTTGAAGATGGGAGTAAGGCATTCCAAGCAGAGATAACAATATGAAAAAGTAAATGGAGATCTGGTAGTGGGGAGAGGCACATCTTCAGAGGAATTATCCAGTATGAGTCCAGTAGAGTACATAAGGGAGAGTAGTAAAATAAAGCTAAGAAGGGTATAGTCATATTTTGGAGAGCCTTGAATGCCAAGCAAAAGAATTAGAATTTTATTCAGTAGGCAATGCCAAGCCATCAATAGTTTTTGAAAAGGTGACTTAAAGAGTTACTGAAGGATGGTTTAGAAAAGTTAGACATTAAAAGCTAAGAGACTGTTGCAGTACTACAAGTGAGAGGAAATGAGGCCTGAAACTCAGTTATAGCTAGCATTTTTATGTAAGTTTTACCATGTGATCCTTCTAACCTCTATATAGGAAGCAAGGCATGTATTACTAGCTCTTTTGTACAGCGGAGAGAACTGAGTCATAAAGAGATGTAACTTGTCCAAGATCATACAGCAGAATGAGTGTTAGAACTTATTGGTACTGAATCCAGTGCTTGTTCAGTTAAACCATGGTTCCCCTCATTGTTGTTCATAATTATTATAATTAAAATTTTCAATTAAAAAAATTTTAATTTTGTAATTAAAAATTTAAACTGCATTCCTAATGCCTTTGCTATCTATGATCTTAGAATACCATATATGGAAACTATTCTTGGAGATAATCTAGTCCAAATCCCCATTTATCAAAGGAGGAAACTAAAGGGGCCTAGACCACATTTGATTTACCTACTCCTTTTTCCTATCTATTAATAGTTTCAGATAACAGATATGAGCTATGGCTATCTAACAACTGTATTGGTCACTATGAAGGAAAGGGGACAGGGTAGGTAGTGATCTTCCCTTTCTGGGAGAAAATGGATCCAATCTTTTGGCTTTACTCTGAACTATAGAAAGAGTTAGCACAGGCATCCTTTGTGCTTACTATGTGAGAAATATCCTTCCCGTCCCTCCCTGGCCCTATTCTCACTACCATCATGTATTACCTCAGCTGAACTCCCTATAGACCTAAGCAAGGGTGTTTGCTCTGGCCTCATGGACATAGGCCAAAGATGTTGTGTAGATCCCAATGGAATTCTCCCTATGGAAATTCTAGTCCTTCCAATGGGAGGCTAACTTGGTGCAAGTTAGACGTCAGAGTCTAAGGATGACCTGGAGCTTTCTTATTGTTATCAAAGATTTAGGAGGAAGAAGAAAAAAGTTGTTGGAAATAAACCAGTATTGTGAGTTTGAATCATAGACATTCAGTGCTGGAAACAATTGCAGGGCTCATCTGGTTCAACCTACACCTGAGCATGAATGCCTCCTCTAATATCCCTGACAGATGTTCATCTAGCCACGGTTTAAAATGACAGATAGCTCATGCCCCCTCCATTGCTGGATGGCTCTGATATTTATGAAGTTCTTTCTTATACTAGGGCAACTAGGTAATATAATGGATCATCGTCATTCTTGCTGAATTAAAATCTGGCCTCAGACACTTACTAGCTATGTTATCCTGGACAAGTCACTTGACCCTCTTTGCCTCAGTTTCCTCATCTGTAAAATGAGCTGGAGAAGGAAATGGCAAACCACTCCAGGATCTCTGTCAAGAAATGGAATCATGAAGAGTTGGACATGACTGAAAAAATGACTGCAACAATTCTTGCCCTGAGCTGAATTTTGCCTCCCCATAACAGCTCAGTCTGTGACTGTTCCTGAGGAGTTTGGTTAGGCAAACCAGACCCTAATAACAAAATCTCCAGTATAAATCTATATGAAACCTTGGGATATCTGACAGATCCAGGAATAGGTGAATTCTATTGGATAAAATATATGTGTTACTATAACCTAATTTAGACTTTAGATTGTTTCCTTCTACTTCTGTGAAAGTGTTCAGTTTCAACAGTGAATGGGAATCTTAGCTAATCAATAAGCAGAGGTTCTCAAAGAGGAAGTCCAAGAGTCTGGGTTTGAATCCTAACTTTGTTATTTACTCTCCATATGACTTTGAACAAATCATTTAACCCCTCTGGGCTTCAGTTTCTCATTGGCAAAAAAGGGAGTTGGATCAGATGATCTCTCCGTTCCCTTCCAGATCTGAATCCATCATCCTATGGTCCCTCGCCTCTGTTGAGTTGTGGCCCTTCTAATCACAGAATTCCAAGCACATAGGTTGTCAGAGCTGGACAGATCCTTAGAACATAGAACTTGATTCTGAGAGCTGGAAAGGATCTTTGAAGTCACGTAGTAGAATTCCTTCATTTTATAGATGAGGAAACTGATACCCAGAGAAGTAGTGATTGGCTCAAGGTTCCATAGAAAGCA
Organism: Gymnobelideus leadbeateri; assembly: GCA_011680675.1. Taxonomy (NCBI): domain Eukaryota; kingdom Metazoa; phylum Chordata; class Mammalia; order Diprotodontia; family Petauridae; genus Gymnobelideus; species Gymnobelideus leadbeateri. The sequence goes on along the minus strand of WOXC01008718.1, from coordinate 718,338 downwards.
AATAGCAGAGTTAGGGTTCAAATCCAGTTCTTCTGACTAGAAATCCTGTGTAATTTCCAATTATATCGTTTCATGTCTCTGGGTCACCTGCCCAGGGAGGGAAGGGACTTGCCCAAGGTCATGTAAAGAGTTACTAACAAAGCCAAGACTAGAAATCCTGACTCTTATCCCAGGGCTTTTCCTACCACCCTCATAAGTAGAAGAACCCAAGAGTTTGCCTGGATTCCGTACCTAAGGTACAATGGAAAAAGCATTAGCTTTGGAGCCTGAGTACCTCGGTTCGGATTCTTGATTTGTCCTTTCCTATCCATGTGACCTTAGACAAGTCCCATCACCTCCCTACCTTTCAGAATTAGATGACCTCTAAGGTTCCTTCTAGCTCTAAATCTAAGATTCCGTGATCCTTCTTAGTCCACCTGGAGAAGGTGGTTATGAAGTGTTGACCTTGTGGTTATAGCCCTAGCTATAGACATTGGGTGCAATCCCCTGGAGTTTCCTATCTGGACTGCTCTGAGCTCTGATGATTGGCGTTGAAGAGTCTGAGAAGGCCACCGAGCCCTCCGAGCTAGTTCTCTTTCTCATCTTCTAAATCTTCCTGGTTTTCCTGTATTTTCTGGTTCTAGATCCTGCCTGTATCTTCATGGCACAGTGGAAGGAACACTAGAAATTTGTTTTAACTGTATATATTCATTACAAGAAATTTCTCTCTCTCTTTCTCTCTCTCTCTCTCTCTCTCTTGATATGGGTGGTAGGAAGGTAAGGAAATAAATGATTGTTTATTGAAAAAAGTAATTTAATGCAATTTAAAAAGAAACAAAAAAAGGACATTAGATGAGGCATCCAGAGAGCTCAGTTTGACTTATACTTCTGCTTCTTGGTACTTATATGAACTTGGGAAAAATCACTCCCTTTTTTTGAGCCTCAGCTTCCTCCTCTGTAAAAGCAGGAGGTTAGGCTAAATGATCTTCAAGGTCTTTTCCAGCTCTAAATCCTATGATTAAGTGTCCGCAGGGTGTCTTTTGGAATCCTGCCTTTCTTTGTCATGTGATCAGCTTCCCTCTCTCCCTCCTGCCACCTCCTTCTGTCCTCTGATCTCTGCATGAATTATTCTCTTAACTTGGGCCTTCTAGGTCTCAACATTCCCTCTCTCCTCTAAGCTTCTTCCCTCACACCCCTGTTTCAACACTTTCCCCTTGCAAACCTTTGCAACTGCCTCATCCTTTTATTGTGCCCCATACCATATTGGATCTTGAATCCCTGCAGAATGGCCAGAGTAACTCTATGGAGCCTATTATCTAGACCCCTCTCACATCACTTACCATACCCTGTCTCTCTTACTAGACCATGAACCCCTTGTGAAGAGGGGTCAATGTAAAATGGAATAGGAACTGGAGCCCTGAGCTTAGAGTCCTCAGTTCTGAATTTTGAGACCCAGCCCTACCATTTCTTAACTGGTCTTAAGTCACTTCTTGGTCTCAGTTTCCTCACTTATAAAATTGGGTTAATAATCCCTGACTTCTTCCTAAGGCTATAGTATAGCTCAAATGAGGTGATGTTTGCAGAGCATGCTGTAAACCCCAAAGTATCATATTTGAATTTGGATTCGGAGGACCTGGGTTTGAATCTCTGCTCTGCCATTTACCTCCTATGTGACTTTAAGCAAGTCACTTAACCTCTACAGGCTTCAGTTTTCTTATCTATAAAAATGAAAGGTATGGGGCAGCTAGGTGGTGCAGTGAATAGAGCCCTGGAGTCAGGAGGACCTGAGTTCAAATCCCGCCTCAGACTTAACACTTACTAGCCATGTGACCTTGGGCAAGTCACTTAATCCCACTCCCCCTCCAAAAAAAAAAAAGAGAGAGAGAGAGAAAGGAAGAAAGAAAGGGAGGAACTAGATGGCCTTGAAGGCTCCTTCTAGCTAAACCTAAATATACCCAATGATCCTGGCTGTGAAGTGGGATTGTTTTCCTTTGCTGGGTTTTGTTAGAAACATTCTTAATTACAAAATATAATAGGTTTCTGCTCTATACAGTTCCCAAGTGCCTACCCAGTAGTAAATTGTACGTGTCTGAGTGAATGCACCTGGGGGGCATATATGCAGTATAAATTTTAAGTCCGTAGGGCCTGCACTAACACTTTCTACTAGGATCTAATTTTATTAGAATTTAAGCACCTCTTCAGCAGAGAGGCCCAGGCATGTTTATCATAGGGGACAAGCAATGCTAGTGTTTAATAATTATTGATGCTATTATTTGGCAGGGTGATAATGATGATGAAGATAGAGCTGATAGTTCACTTCTCTATAGCCCTTGAAGGCTTACAAAGGGCTTTCCTCATAAAATGCTGTCGGAGAGGTAGCAAGTATCGTTCTGATTCTACTGATAAGGAGATTGGGCTTCAGAGAAGTCGAGTGACTTGCTCTCGGTCACACAAATAGTTGGGACTCTGAATTCAGGTCTACTTAATCCAAATCCAGTGCTTTTAGGGGGTAGGAGCCAAGGGCATTAGCAATTCACAGAATGCCCTACAGTGTAAATCATCTAGGGATAGTAGCCATTGTCAGACCTAATTGGATTAATAAAGTCCTAAGCAATAACAACAAAAAATGGGTAGGGGTAAATGGATCAGCCTATAAATCATTTTGATACATTATCGATTTCATTTTATCTAGTAGCCAAAAGTGGTATTTAAATCCTCCAAATGATCCTGGCTCTTCCACTTTGCCTTTGGGACATTGGGTGAGGACTTGCCTTCTCTGAACTCCATTGTGAAATGAAGGGGTTGGATTAGATACGATTTCTCTGAGATCCCGTTCAACTCTAGAGTTATGACACTAGAGTCTTCTCATAGGATCTGTGGTTCCAGTTACCAGCCCCTTCACCCCTTAGTAGATGGTCTTCATGGGTGTCTTTGGCCAAAGAAGTTCATCTTTTGGTGGCCAGCCTTTTAGTAAGCAGATATTTACCCAGGTTGGTAATCAGAAGATAGACATATAATTTGTCTTGGGTTGGCATTAGGAACTTTGGTAGGGATAGCCATAACTTGTATTTTACCAAATATAATTAGGAAGAAAATTAGCTATTAAGTGCCTACTTTATACAGAGTAGTATGCTAGATTTTGTTAAGGTAGGGGTGGCTAGGTGGTGCAGTGAGTAGAGCACTGGCCCTGGAGTCACAGGGACCTGAGTTCAAATCCAGCCTCAGACACTTAATACAAAAACTAGCCATGTGACCTTGGGCAAGTCACTTAACCCCAACTGCCCTCCAAAAAGCAAAAAAAAAAAAAAAGGGAGAGTAGATTTTGTTAAGGTAGGTATAAGGTTTCAATGATATAGTGTTCCTTCCCTTATAGAACTCACGATTTTGCAAGGAGATAAGATGCTAAAATAAATAACATAATGTACAATAACACATAAGAATAGTGTGTACAGAAAGGTACAAAACAAAGTATGTGTAGTCCAAGAGGAAGATCATTGCCAACACTTGGATGGTAAGAGATGTGGAAGGAAAAACAGGATTGGTGACAGAAAGACTTTGTGGAAGAGACAGTATTTGAGTTAGACTTTAAAGGACAAGTATGAATTCAGGAGGTAAAGAGTAAAAGGACATTGCTGGCAGTGGAAGCAGCCTGAGCAAAGGCACAGGAAAGTACATGGTATGTTTGTTGGACAAAGGGTAGTACAGATTGGCTGAAGCATAGAGTCTAGAGGACAGTAATATGAGATAAAGCTGGAAAAAGTAGTATGGCACCAGATCAGGGAGGTGAATGCCAGTCAGAGGACCTTGAGTATTAATTGGTAGGCAATAGGGAGACACAGAAAATTTTTGTGTACAGGAGTGGCCATGATCAGATCTAGGAGTTAGAAGATTATTCTGGTGGTATTCTGGTATTAATGATGGATTGGAGGAGGGGAGAGGAAGTGAAAGCCAGAAGAACTAATTCATTTACTCCTGGCAGGTGGTAATAGAAACCCATAATGGGGTGATGACAACAAGAACAAAGAGGATAGGACAGATGTGAGAGAGACTGTGGAGATGGAATCTACAGAATTTGATAATTGATTGGATGTGAGAAGTAAGAGATAGGGGAGAATTAAGGAGTAGCACAAGATCATGAACATGGAAGACTGGGTAAATTGTGCACCACAGATGGAACAATAATGAGCTGTCATGGACATGTTGAGTTTGGCCATATGAGATATCCAGGTGGAGATGTTCTATGGGTGCTTGGAGATACAGCTCTGGAGCTTAGAAGAAAGGTGAGGGCTAGAGATAGAGATTTATAAGTTATCCTCATAGAAGTGAAGCCATGAGAGAGAATGAAGTGGCCAAGGAAGAGGGCAATGAAGACAGAAGAGAAGACCTATGAGGAATATTCATATCAACAGGTTAGGGAGAGGATGGGGAGGCAGAGAAGGAGATAGAGAAGGAATAGTTGGAGAGGTAGGATGGGGAGAGAGTTTGGAGATTGTGGTCTTTGCAGTCAAAAGTGGAGCAAGCATATACAGTAGGTGTGAGTGGTCAATAGTGCCAAAAGTTGTAGAGTGACCAAGGAAAGTGAGGACCGACAAAAAAAGACCACTGAATTTGTCCCTTAGGAGCTAATTGTTGACCTCAGAGAGAACAGTCTTTTTTTATTTTAAATTTTTTGGTCTTTATTAATTTGTTTGTTTACTTTTGGTTTACAAGATTCAGTTCCACAATTCCTTGAGTTTCAAATTTTCTCCCCCTCCCCCCCTCTTCTCCCCTCCCATGGTGGTACACAATCAAGTATAGGATATGAAAATACTTTTACATTAGACATTAGTCAGGTTATAAAGAAGGATTGTATCAGATGGAATGAACAATGGGAAAGAGGAAACCAAACCAAACAAGAAAGAGCAGGTAGTTTGTTTCAATCTGCATTCAAACTCTGTTCTTTTTAGTTCTTTCTCTGAATGTAGACATCTCTCTCCATCATGAATCTTTTGGAATTGACTTATAACCCTGCATTGCTGAGAAGAGAGAAAACAGTCTTAATAAAGTGGTGGGTGGATGAAAACGGATGGCAAGGGATTGAGGAGAGAAGTCACTGATGTAAAAGTTTAGGCACCCTGTTTAAGCAAATTTCAAAATGTTTAGCAGTAAAGAGGAGGGAGGGGACAGGAAGTGATAACTATGCTAGGATTTGAGAGACCGGAGTATGCCTATAGGAGAATATCACAAGGGATCATATTTGACTCAAGATTGACTATACACATAAGAGTGAAAGTAGGACCACTGGAGAAAGGTCTCAGAGAATGGGGATTAGCCTTACAATGTAGCAGGAAACTCATTTCTGGGATCAGAAGGGAGGAGGAGGGAATGGGTGATGATGCTGATTAAGTTGAATGGAGTAAGAAAAGCAAAGGAAGCTCATGTTGGAGGGCCTCCATATTCTGAGCACAATTGAAGGCTAGATGCTCTAAGCATTTGGATTTAGGGTGTGGTTGGAAGCAAAAGGAGAAGGGAGGTGAAAGGGGGAATGTGATAAGGAGTATTATTAATCAGTCAATTATACATTGCTCTTCTCCATGCACTCTACAATCCAGCCAAACTGGCCATCTTCCTCTTGCTTATATAACACTCCACCTCCTTCCTATGTACCGTTGCCCTGGCTCTCCCCCATGCCCTGGGTTTCATGTGAAGGAGAGAGTACAAGAGGTAGGAGAGGAGACTGTGGTAGAAGAATGGAATTTCAAAGGTCTGTATCTTTGACATGTCAGAGTTCTGGGAGGTGGTGAGAGGCCAATAGTGTAAATTAATACATTGGCATTAGGACATAGTTGAAGCTGACTGGCAGGTGATATTGGGTTAAAGAGATTGAGGGGATTGTGGGGTCAGAGCATTAGTGAGGGGCCATCAGCATGAATATTTTAGTCCCTCACTATGATGGCAGGGGATGGAATTGGAAAAGAGGACAGTGAGTTCAGGTGCTGAGGAAGTTGGGGGAGTAAACTGGGGAGGGGCAAAGTCAGAGAAGGATTTAAAGGAGGAGCCACAGGTCCCTAAATCATATATACTTGGCATTATTCAGAATAAACTAAATTATCTCCACTTGGTCACTAATGCTGATCAAATAGCTCTTCACTCAGCCAATAAGAACAATTCACAGTCCTTTAGTACTTTAAGATCTGCAAAGTGCTTTCCATACATTACATCACTTGATTCCCACAACAACCCTGTCAGATTGCACAAATGTATAAATTAGTAAAATAACTCTTAAAGAACAGGATGTATTGAAGCCAGGGCTCTCTTGGAGCCTTTCAGGAATGAGTCATCTGGAGAGCCCTTTCTAAACAGCTGAGGGTTTACCCCTTTAAGCATCAGAGCTTTTATTTTTGCCTCTTGGGGGTTAGAAAGCTTTCTCTTATACATGTATTCCCTTCTTACTGAAAGCACCAAGTATATGCAACCATGATGAAAGTTGATGGTGCTAGAACAGGCTCTAGTAAGGTTGACTTGGGTAGCTATTTGCCCCTGCAATGATTAATTTAAGGTTGCTATGCTTTGGGAGTTCTTGGGTCTTTTTTTCCTAATGGTTTTTGTATCCTCTCCCTCCTATTCTAGCTTCTATGACTGTCTTGCCTCTAACAGTTCCCTCCCCACTTCTAATTTCCTGTGGGTTAAGAAATCAAATATGTAACAAACCTAGTTTGCTAGAATTGTGTGTAAAATCAAAATCATTAGGCCATGAGTGAAGGAGGAAAGTGTACAAACTTTTGGTTCATGGACTTTGTGCCATTGATTTTAGGACCTTTTTTTCCTGAACACCCCACTCCTTGCACACCCTGCCCCCTCCCATTGGTTATGATTCCTCCAAACTGGAACCCAATCATTGTGCTAGGTGGCCTGTCTGAAGTTCCAGTCAGTAGTAATTTTCCTACCTGGAAGCTAAAGACAAATGCATTACATTCTTTTTTAGTCATACTTAGAATCATAGTCTCAGAGATAAAAGAAATCTTTACAATAAACTTTCTAATGTGGGGTAATTCAGCCTCAGTTAAAAGAGCCCATAGTTTTCAAGGAAGTCAGACCTTCCAGATCCTATTTCGTCATGTGTTCTCTCTGTCTCTGTCCCTATCTCTTTTTGTCTCTGTTTCACTCTCTGCCTCTCTATCTCTGTCACACTACACACACACACACACACACACACACACACACACACACACACACACATATAAATATACATATATGCATATTATATATGTATATCTCTCTCTTTTTCTCTCTCTTTACTGCCCCCTCCCTGCTAGGACCTTTCTGTCTCTCTCTTCTTCCTCTCCCGATCTTTTCAACTTTCTTGATCTGTCTCCTTCATCTCCATCTGTCTTTCCTTTTTTACAGAGCTGGTTAAAGTCTTACGGCTATCTGCTTCCTTATGATGCCCGGGTACCCACGATGCCCTCAGGGAAGGTCTTGCAGTCAGCGGTCACCACTATGCAGCAGTTTTATGGGATTCCTGTCACAGGAGTGTTGGATCAGACAACAATCGAGTAAGATTCCCATGGGACATTGTGTTCCTTAACTTTTCAGACTTCCCTCTGGACATGACAAGGCAAGAAGCCTTCCATGTTTTTCCTTCCTGCTGTTCTCACATTCCATGCCTGCTCCTTCTTCAGGACCCCAGGGCCTTCTTTCCTGCCCTCTTCTTTCTCCCCTTCTAGTTACCTAAATCTTTCAAGTTCATTGACTTAGCTCAAATTTTGTCTCCTCTATGAAGTCTTCCATGCCTCTCCCCCCACTGAACTCTCCCTTCTTTGAGCTCTTACCACCTTTATCCTCAGATCCACAGAATGGGTTCTTTTGTCCCTCACTCAACCATGAGCTCTGTGAGGGCAAGGCCTCTTTCTTATTTTTCTCCATCTCCCCAAGTGGCATAGGCCTCTTTATGCATAAGTAATCAGCCAATCAGCAAACATTTATTAAGTGCTTACTACATGCCAAGTCCTGTGCTAAACACTCCTTAAATATTTATTGAATGAATGAATGAATGACTGTATGAATGAATGATCCACATGAAACCTTAACAAGTAAGAGTATTCCTCCTGTTATCAAAGTCAGGAGCTCTTTGGGAGATTAGCCATGCAGGGAATGAACACAGTATGAAGCTACTGCAATTATGAATGCATTTAGCATTCGTTTATCATAACATATAATAAAATCAATACATTTATATACTCATTAGATGTAGAACTAGAAGAGACCTTGGAGATCATCTGATAGACTTTGTTCTGCAATTCCCTAATGAATTTATCATACATTTTTGTGTATAGTGCTCTTTGTTTGGTGTCTTCTTCCTCTAATAGACTGTAAGGTCTGTGAGGGCAGGGATCCAATTTTATCTTTTTTTTTTTAAGATGAGGAAAATGGGGTTTGGGAAGGGAAGTGGCTTGTGCAATAATTAATTGCTCTTTGGGAGCAAATAATTAATTCTGTTCTAGTATTAATATAATGATACTTGTCATTTATTTAGTGCCTTGCATACATGGCCTTACCTGATCCTCAGAATAACCCTGGAGGTTCCTGTCTCACAGTGTTATTATCTTCATTTTAGAGACAAGGAAGCTGGGGCTTGAAGGGGACACAGTGATGTTCCCAGTGTCACACGAGTAGTAAGTGGCAGAGCCAGGACACTAATCCAGGTCTCCTGGCGTCCAGTGATCGCACCTGCTGCCTCCTTTAGTGATACTAGCAATAGAAGCTTCACTCCTAGGGACTATTATCTCCTTTGAAACTACCACTCCTACAAGGCTTTAAGCTTCAGTTCTAGGTTCCTCTGGTACCTTGACTTGGAAGGTCCTTCCTGACCCAGGGAGCCAAAGACACAACCTTCTCTGTCCAGGGAGAAGAATCCACAAAAGAAGATAGCTCAAGAGGATACATATCTAGCCTGAGATAATCCATCTCCTACCTCCTTGATTTTGCATTGGTCATCTTTCAGGTCTGGAATGTTCTTGGAACCCCCAATTACCTTCAAAGCTTAGCTCAAATGCTACCTCCTACAAGACCCCCCATCCTCCCGATTACTAGTATTTCCCCCACAAATCTCTTTGAATTTATTTTGTATGTAAATATAATAACTTATTTATGTAAATAAATAGCATGAGGATAGTTTTGTTTTTGTCTTTATCTCCCTGATGCCTAACACAGGGCCTGGAATTTAGCAGGTTCTTAATAAATGTTTGTTGAATTGAATTAAGAAAGTCAAGAGTCAGGAGTACTGGGTTCTACCTCTTGATGCTGCCAGTAAGAGTAGTTCATTTCCTCTCTCTGGGACCTTGGCTTCCCATCTATAAAGTAAGGGCGATAGAGTCGATGATCTGGAAGGCCCCTTCCAACACTGACATTCTATGATTGAGAGTAAGTCTGGATCAACTGAGGCTGCCTTGAAGAAGCTGGGGCTATTTTGAGTCCTGGTATGGTGCAACACAGCAGAGCCTAACATGGCAGGGAGATGGCCACTGCTGAGGGGCCACCTGGCCTTACTTTCTTCTCTGTTCCAGAAAGACACAGGCACATTGGCTGGGGTTCAACTAAGGGCAGTCAGATGGTGGGAGGAGGCAGAGGGGATGATCTGGGTACAGAAGAAAGCATCTCCCACTTGCCTGTCTATCAATCATCAGTTTTCTTTCTGGTGCTTTTGGGGGCGCGGGGGAAGGTGAAGGCTGAGCATTCTCCTCATTTTGCAGATGAGGGAACTGAGGCACAGAGAGGCATTTCAATGTAACCCCCGGATCGATCTAGGGCTAGAAGAGGAAGCTCAGGGATTGACAAGGGAGCTTGACTAACGATCTAAGGTCTGTATTTAAAAGGCATCCCCCCAACCCCCCACAGCAACCCTATGAGATAGAGTAAATATTGTTTTTATTTTTTGGTCTAGCCCTGTGGTTTTATCCTTGTAAGGAATTTCTGGTGTGGAAAACTCCAGGCTCAAAGGCAGCTGGTGATCTAGTGGTTAGAGCACTGGGCCTGAAATCAGGAAGACCTGAGTTCAAATTTGGCCTCAGATACTTAGTAGCCCTGTGGCCCCAAGCAAGTCCCTTCACCTATATTGCTTCTGTTTCCTTGACTATAAAATGGGGATAATAATAGCACATATCTGCCAGGATTATTGGGAAAATCAAAGGATATGATATTTGTAAAAAGTGCTTGGCACATAGTGGGTACCATGTAAACGTTGATTCCTTTCTCCTTCTCCCTGCTACTATCAGGACCTCATCTATAAGCTTATAGTCTTAGCCAGTTGCTCAGGTCACTGAAAAGTTAAGTGATTGGCCCATGGCCACATTGCTAGTATGTGTCCTGATCCCAAGGCTGGGTCTCTAGCCAGTATGCCATGAAGGCTTTCAGTACAGGTATTATCTCTGATTTACAGATGTGGTGAAACTGAGGTCTTTAGAAGCAGTTAGGTGGCATGGTGGCTAGAGTGCTGAGCCTGGAGTCAGGAAGATTCATCTTCCTGAGTACCAGTGTGACCTCAGCCACTTATTAGCTGTGTAACCCTGGATAAGTCACTTAACCTTGTTTGCCTCAGTTTCCTCATCTGTAAAATGAGCTGGAGAAAGAAATGGCAAACCACTCCAGTATCTCTGCCAAGAAAATCCAAGATGGGCTCATGAAGTTTGGACACAACCAAAAATAGCCGAACAACAATATGGAGGGAGGGTGACTTGCCTAAAGTCATAGTTCATTTGTGATGAGTTGGAACTAGAGTCCAGGTTTACCAACTTCCAGCCTGAGGTTCTTAGGTATCCTATTGGAAGCTGGTCAATTTCCCCACATTAAGCACCTACTATGTGCCAAGCCCACCTTCTACAGGAAGCCTTTCTTGATTTCCTGTAATTCTAATACCTTTCCTCTGTTGATCATTTCAAATACATATCACCTGTAGTTTGCTTGTAGATAACTGTTTGCATGCTGCCTCCCTCATTAGACTGTGAGCTTCTCGAGACCTTTCTTACCTTTCTTTGAATCCTGAATGTTTAGCACAGTGCCTGGCAGATAATAGGAGCTTAGTAAATGTTTATTGCCTGACTCACAAACATGCAGAAGGTATGCTATCATCTCCCAGGGTTTACAACCCAGCCAGGGAGACGGTGGACCTAGTCAGTGCATGAGGAGGGGAACAGACTATAATTTTCAGATAGAGGTTGCTGCCAATGTTTCGGTGGTGGTGGTTGTTGTTTGGTCATTCTTCAGTTTTGTCCAACTCTTCATAACCCCTTTTGAGAGTTTTCTTGGCAGAGATACTGGAGTGGTGCCCTTTCCTTCTCCAATTCATTTTATAGATGAGGAAACTGAGGGAAATGGGGTGGAAGGGTCTTGCCCAGGTTCACACAGCTAGTTAGTGTCTGAGGACAGATTTGAACTCAGGTCTTCCTGACTCCAGGCCTGGCATTCTGTCCACAACATCTCCTAGACTCAGGTGCCATCCTCTGAAATAGACTCATAGAGAGAGAAATCAATGGATAAGATTAACCATATGCAGAAATCACCAACTTGAAGAGATGGCTTAGGAAAGTTCTGCTAACCTTATAAGAGTAGCAATCAATCAACAAGTATTTATTAAGTTCCTACTCTATGCCAGGCACTCTACTTAGTGTTGGGGATGCCAAGATAGACCAAAACAGTCCCTCTCATAGAGGAACTTATAGTTCACCTGGGTAGACAACCTATATGTATGCATCTAAAATAGTTGCAAGGTAAATACAAGTTAATTTGGGGAAAGGGGGGAAAGGGAGGGAAAACCACTAGAAGCTGGGGTAGGGGGCTAGAATGAGCAAAGTATTCATGTAGTAAGAAAGTGGTGCTTGAGTTGAGTTTTGAAGGAAATAAGGGAGTCTAAGAGGTAGACGCAGGGAGCATTCAGGGCAGCTAGGTGATCGAGCTCTGGGCCTGGAGTCCAAATGCTTCCTATAATAACGTAAACAAAAATAACATGGAAAGGAAGCCAAACTCCTTATGACCACTCAGCCTAGGAGAACATTGCCCTCCTTTCTGTAGAGAGGTGGGGTGCTGAGGGTACTAAAGGTTGCATGCACAATAAGAGCATATCAGTTATATATATATATATATATATATATATATTCATATATATATACACATACACACTTATATGTATCAGTTGGTTTTGCTTAACTGTTTTTGTTACAAAGGATGGTTTATTGGGGACTAGGGGGCCTACCTGAAAATGTCTGGGATGTACAAGCAAAAGGCATTGATAAACCTTATTATTATTATTATTTTTGAAAGAATTGCTAGGTATCTTCTCAAATTAGAACCCACTTCTACTCCATTCTCACCTCCAATGGATAGAATTAGGGACAAAGCAGCACAGCCTTATTATTTTATAGTACCATAATTGGGGCCAACTATAATACAATGGAAACTATCATAGTTTTCTCAAAATCCTTCCCATAGGAGTATTACCTTGATGGGGTGATTTTGGGGAGTCCTTCACAACCTGGCTCTAACCTCTCTTTCCAGAACTCTGTGGTCTAGCCAAACTGGCTTTCTTGCTGTTCCTCACGCAGATCACCCATCTCCCTACCTTTTTATTAGCCTTCTTTCATGCATGGAAGGAAGGAAAGGAGGGAGGGAGGGAAGAAACAAGCATTTATTAAGTACCTACTATATGTCAGGCACCATACTAAGTCCTTTAAAAATGTGGTCTTACTTGATCCTTGTGACAACCCTGGGAAATACATGCCATCATCATCATCATCATTATTTTATAATTGAGGAGATTGAAGCAAAGTGACTTGCCCAGAGCTCACTCAGCTAGTGTCTGAGGCTGCATTTGAACTCAGGTCTTCCTGGTTCTAGTCTCAGTGCTTAATCCACTGGGTCACTTAGTTGTAATGTCCCCATGTAAGTTTCTTAGACAATCAATGTCCCTGGAGTAGAGTATGACAGCACAACTGGATAGAAATTTCCCCTAAGAATAGTTAGCTCCCTGTGTTCTGATTCTCCGCGTGCCATGTAACCTTCTGACTCTTGTAATTGGGTCTCCTGAGTGGACCAACCCACCAGAGGAAGAACCCAGAGCATTTAGGTGGGACTGGCACTTCAGCCAGCCAGGAGTACTTCTCAGCATAAGTTAATATGCTGTCATCTAGTTTATTAATTAGTCTTGTGGGGTTGGTTAGTGGAAGTCTGTTCTCCAGAACCTACTCTCCCTGGGAGAACTGACAGAACTCGAGTTTCTGAAGGCCAGCCCCCAGATTCCATGACAACCCCTCCATGCCACCGCCCAAGGCACAGGTCAGCTGTATCAGGAACAGCTCAACACCAATGCCAGAGTGCACAGTGCTGCTTGTGTGGGCTGCAGTGGTAGGGAAGGGCATGGGAGGAGAACCTCTCCTCCCTTCAGAATAGGGCCTGGAAAACCACACTAAGTAAGGGGAACCAGAGGAGCTGCAAGTTTTTCTGAAAGACAGGAAAGCATTGTGGTCTTGTGCCCTTGAGCAGACTGCTCCCACCTCAATGTCTTCCTCTATAAGATTAAGGGCAATGACATCCCACAATTATACATTCATTATCGCATTTAAGCCTCCTAGAAGCCCTGTGGAAGAGGCTGAGCAGCTGTTATTATTCCCATTCTACAGATTTGGACACTGGCAAACTTCAGTGCCTCATCCAGGGCCATAGTGATCTATCCATCAATAAGCTTTCTGTAATTCAGTGTTTACTGTATGCCAGGCACTGTACTAGGCACCAAGGATCCACAGATATATGACGACAATAAAATGAGAGATAGTGTTTAAATAGCACTTGAATGTTTGCAGAAGAGCACTTTATGGCAGGTGCTATTATTGTCTCCATTATATATATATATATATATATATATATATATATATATATATATATATGCTTTTTGGAGGGCAGAATGCAGGGCAATTGGGGTTAAGTGACTTACACAAGGTCACATGGCTAGTAAGTGTTAAGTGTCTGAGGCTGGATTTGAACTCAGGTCCTCCTGACTCCAGGGCTGGTGCTCTATTCACTGTGCCACCTAGCTGCCCCCATCTCCATTATATAAGTGAGGAAACCAGGCCTGAAAGAGATTAACTGTTTGCCATGTGGTAAATGTCTGAGGTGTGCTGCCATTAGGTCTCCTAGCTGCCCAAGTCCTTACCCTCAAAGGGTATTCATATACATGTATGACTAGATGCCCATAAGTTATAAGTGCTATAGGAGGATCTTATAAAATCATCGATTTAGAGCTGGAAGGGGCCTGAGAGACCATTGAGTCCAAAGCCCTCATGTTACAGATGAGAAACTTAGGTTTGGCCACCCAGTAAGTGTCTGAGATGGACATCTGAACCCAAGGCCCCCTGACTCCCAAGTCCCAGTGCCCGGTCATTGATGCCACTCAGATCTAGGCTTCCCTTCTCCCAGGCCTGTGCTCATCTTATCGATACATGGCTCTACCTCTTGCCTTTGGTGCCTGTCTCTTAAGCTCTCTGGCCAGTGTGTCCGTGTATGCTCTCTCTACTCAGGTGGATGAAGAAGCCTCGTTGTGGTGTCCCTGATCACCCCCACCTGAGCCGCCGGCGCAGGAACAAGCGCTATGCCCTGACGGGGCAGAAGTGGAGGCAGAAACACATCACCTACAGGTAAGCACTGCTCACTCTCCCCATGCTCCTGCCTGGTAGGTCTGGACCCACTCTCACATCTGGAGGAGAAGGTGGCTCTCAGGGGCCTGGAGCTAACTGTGATCTGATGCTTGCCCTCTTGATGGATGGAGGCAGGGCTCAGAGGGGTAGAAGGACCGCAGAAGTGGGAAGTGGGCGTTAGTATGGTCAGCGGATCAGACGTCTGTTCTTGACTCCATTAGCTCCCATCCGCATGAGAAAAGACCCTTTTCACCAAACCTCTCATTTTTGGTACATAAAATGGAGTTGGACTAGAGCCACTGGACAACAACTAAGACTTTTCCAGCTCTGTACCCTGTAAGTCACTGATTCTGCCCCGGCCTCTGACTTGACTGTGGTCCCAAGTACTCAGCCAGGAGACTCTGTTTAGGAGAATCTGAATCTGATGGGACCTATGCTTGATTACCTCCTATCCCTGACCCTCCCCCGAGCCCTACCAATCCCATCCTGTGTAGAGAAGGTGCTCTTATTATATAATACATTAAAGGACTGGGCTCCAGCTCATGCTGGGATCTGATAGGTCTGATCTTGGGGTCTGTCACAAGGCATGATTCTGAGGGTTGCTGCGTCTAGGTCAGAGAGCATATCTTCTGAAGTATTCAATGAGGTTGACTGATATACTTTGAGGACTAGAGATGGTGCCATGGAAGGATTGGTTGAAGGAACTGGAGATGGATAGAGAAGGCTTAGTAGAGGGAGAGGAGTTCAGGGGAGTCGTACAATTGCTGTCTTCAAGTATCTTAAGGACTGTCTAAGAGATATTCTAATCAATTCAGAGAGCAGAATTAGGAAAAAAATAGATTTTACAGGGAGGCAGATTTCCATTCCATGGAACAGAGAACCCACTGAAAACATATGTTGCCTAAAAATGCAATGAGCCATCTCAGGGGTGAACCTTCCGTCACTTGAGGTCTTCCAGGAGAGGCCAGATGACCACCTGTTAGAATGTTGAAGAGGAAATTTTTGTTCAGGTACCTGTGGGATTTGATGACATCTGAGATGTTTCTTCCAGTTTAGATTATGTGATTCTATGACTGGAAGCAGGAACTGGATAAACTTGGGTTTCCCCAACCCATCCCCAGCTCTCAGGGACAGGGTCCTGACTGGACATCTCCAGGAGCTCTGACCAGGGCCCACAGTTAAACAAGCTTATCCCAGAATGGGAACATAAAAAGAGCCAAATGGAAAAAACTTGGTTTCTGTTCCTTAAGAGACAGAGTGCAGGGGCAGCTAGGTGGTACAGTGAGTAGAGCATTGGCCCTGGAGTCAGGAGGATGAGAGTTCAAATCCAACCTCAGACACTTGACATACTAGCTGTGTGACCTTGGGCAAGTCACTTAACCCCAATTCCCTTGCCTTTCCCCCTCAAAAAAAGAAGAAGAAGAAGAAGAAGCAGAGTGGAACAGCTAGGGAGAGTCTTGGGAACTGAATCAGGGGGCTTGGGGTGGGGTCCCTTGTCTCCCACTAACTTGCTATGTGAGTGCTCTGGGCCTCAGTTTTTGTCTGCTGCAAATAGTAGTAACTCCCATTCATATTAGCATTCTGAGATCTAACAAGTATTTCTATACATCATCTTATTAAAGCCTCAAAACAACCCTGTGAAGTAGATATTATTATCTCTGATTTATTGATTAGGAAACTGAGGTTTCAAGACTAAGTGATTTGCCCATGGTCACACAGCCAGCAAACACTCTTAGGCAGTCTTTGAATAGGGAATCTCCTGACCCCAAGATCAGCCTACCTTCCACTTTACCCAATATGCCTCCTGATAGAGTCTACAAAACCATACTTTCTCCCCTGAGGATAAGTGAGATGTGACTCACTTCAAGAGGGTTTAATCTGATAAACACCATTGAGAGGAGGGAGGAGGGAGGAGGAAGTGGATCCAGAGAGAAAGGAGGAGAAAGGGACTGCTGCAGGAAGGAGAGGTCCAGCCTGGAGACAATTAGGTCTTATCCTCATGGCCTCATCCTTAGCCCCAGCAGGGTCTACCTCACCCTCACTGACCTTTTCCTTTCTCACCAGCATCCACAACTACACCCCCAAAGTAGGCGAGCTGGACACACGGAAAGCCATCCGCCAGGCCTTTGATGTGTGGCAGAAGGTCACTCCTCTGACGTTTGAGGAAGTTCCCTACCACGAGATTAAAAGTGACCGCAAAGAAGCTGACATCATGATTTTCTTTGCCTCTGGTTTCCATGGGGACAGCTCCCCTTTTGATGGCGAAGGGGGATTTCTAGCCCATGCCTACTTCCCTGGCCCCGGGATTGGTGGAGACACTCACTTTGACTCTGATGAGCCGTGGACACTGGGGAATGCCAACCATGATGGTAAGGCCTGTCTCAGGCACAGGGTGTCAGTCCCTCCTTATTCAGGGGGAATATACTAAGGGCTTGAGGGATGTGGTGAAGATTAGTCATGAATGCTTCCCTTGCAGAGATGGCTATCTAAAGAGTAACATTTATTCAACAAATATTTATCCAGCAGTGCCCTGTGCCAGATGTAGGAAAGGCTACAAAAATAAAGAGACATGGCCTCTGCCCTCATGGAACCCACAGGATGAGGGAGGGGTGGGTTTGGTAAGGGAACAACACACATACACACACACACACACACACACACACACACACACACACACACACACCGAGTTATAATACTAAATAGAGCACAGTCAGGGCACAAGAAAGATACACCCACAGTGCTATTCTGATTCTGAGGAAGGAAAGAGCATTTCTGCCTGGGTGGTCAAAGAAGGCTTCAGGAATGGGGTACTATTTTAAGTGGGTCTTAAAGGTAAGGTAGAAAAAAGAATATAAGGATATGAGATCAGTTGAAGGAGCCTGGAGAAGACTGAAGGAAGATATGAGAGGTGTTCAGGTGTCTTCCAACTCTGACATTCTGTGTCTCTGGAAGTGTGAAAGTCTGTCATGAAAGGAGATTCGGCTTCTTTGCAGAAGCAGGAACAGGACAGGGATGCTGAAGGGTGGAAGGACTTAGCTCTGTGTGAGGAAAAACATTCCTAACAATTAGAGCTGTTCAAAAGTAGAAATTGCCCATTACTGGAAGTCTTCAAGCATAGACTAGATGGCTGCTTCTCAGGGACATTGTAGAGGGATTCCTACTTCAAGCAGAATGAAAATGTAAAGATCTCAGATTCTATTGTTGTATGATATGAATTGGCTTCTCTTCCTCCATCTTCTGTAAACTGTTAAAATAATCTTATAAAGCAGAGTCCTGACCTCATCCCTCCCCACTTCAAGAATCTTCACTGACTCCCTGTTTTCTCTATGATAAGACAAAGCTGCTTTTTGATAGGTCTTGAAAAACCTTCACAGTTCAGCTCCAGACTATCTTTCCAGACTGATTGAACATCACCCTCTTCCTGTGCCCTATCCCTGCCCTTCCTTCCTCCCCCCCTCCACCTTATGGTCCATCTAAACGTATTGTTCCCTTTATGCAGCATTCCATCTCTCAGTCCTATGCAGGCTTTTCCACAAACTGGAGATGCATTCTCCTTCCCTCCCTACCCTTCTTAGAGTACCTAGCTTCCTTCAAGGCTCAGCTGATCTACTTTTCCCTTTTTCTTGTAATTGTTAGCATTCTCTCCCCTCCTCAAATTATTTTTGCAGTCACTTATCTATTTCCATGTTCTCTCCTCTAAGACAGTGGTTCTTAAGCTTTTTGGTCTTAGGGCCCCTTCATGCTCTTAAATATTATTGAGAATGTGCCAGAGAGCTTATGCTTATGTGGGTTATAGCTATTGATACTGGTTGTATTAGAAGTTAAAATGGTTAAGTTTTAAACATTTACTTCTTCATTTTAAAATAATCATATTATTTCAATAAAAATAACTACATTTCAGAAACAAAAAAATTTAGGGAGGAGAACGTTATTGTTTTACATATTTTTGCAAATCTCTTTAATGTCTATCTTAATTGAAGACAGCTGGATTCTCCTAGCTTCTTCTGCATACAGTCTGTTGCAAGAAGTTGTTTTGGTTGAAGTATCTAAAGAAAACCCAGCCTCACACAGATATGTAGCTGGATAGGAAGGAGTTTTTTAATAGGCAAATATTATCAGTATTATTATGAAGATGGTTCTGACCTTGCAGACCTCTGAAAGGATTCCCAGATGACACTTTGAGAACTACTGGCCTAGGAGAATGGAAGTCCTTGAGGATGTGGGCTATTTTACCCTCATCACCTAAAGGTGCCTTACACTCAGAAGATGCTTAACAAATGCCTGCTTGGCAGTCCTCCTGGTCCAGGACTCTGTCTCTGAGAAGATGCTAACTGAGAAATATATTGCGCCGAGAGCCAGGCCTGGAGTCAAGAAGACTCATTTTCGTGAGTTCAAATCTGGCCTTAAACACTTACTAGCTGTGTGACCCTGGGCAAGTCATTTAACCCCGTTTGCCTCAGTTTCCTCATCTGTAAAATGAGCTGGAAAAGGAAATGGCAAACGACTCCAAGAAAACCCCAAATGGGGTCATGAAGACAATGGGAGGGCCACCTTTTTTATCATCGTCTCGTGGATCTCACATTCCCATGTCTCAGATTTCCTTTTGTAACGTTCTGTGGTTTTGTCACCCAGTTTGGGGGAAGCTCTTTTATAAGTGACAGACACAAAGGCATGTGGATTTTCTCATGGGTGTGTCTCACAACCTACCTCTGAAGAGATGTCTCAGCAAGCCTATGTGAGTAGGGAATGTGCTCCAGGAGCTGAGGCTCTGAAGGACAAGGCAGGAATGAATTCTAGAGCATATGACATTAGGTAGGCCACTAGGTCTCTAAGTGGATTGAGTGCTGGATTTGAAGTGAAAAAGATCTCAGTTCAAATTGTGCCTCAAGCACTTAGTAGCTACGTGCTCCCTGGGCAAGTCACTTTGTCTGCTTCAGTTTCTCCATCTGTAAAATTGGAATAGTAATAATCATGCCTGCCTCCCCTGGTTGTTGTAAGGATTAAATGACAAAATATTTGTCAAGTGCTTAGCAAACCTTAATATAAATAAATAAGAAAGAAAAAAGAAAGAAAGAAAAAAAGAAAGGAAAAAGAAAGAAAGGAAGAAAGAAAGAAAGGAAGGAAGGAAGGAAGGAAGGAAGGAAGGAAGGAAGGAAGAAAGAAAGACTTTCTGCAGGAATACTGTGAATTGAGAGTGGAGTAAGAGGCCATTCAAAATTCCCATCTCTGCCCCCTCTTCTTTGGTGGCAGATCTGTCTGTGCCAGAGTGTGTGAGGAGGGAGCCCC
This sequence comes from Gymnobelideus leadbeateri, assembly GCA_011680675.1. Taxonomy (NCBI): domain Eukaryota; kingdom Metazoa; phylum Chordata; class Mammalia; order Diprotodontia; family Petauridae; genus Gymnobelideus; species Gymnobelideus leadbeateri. The sequence goes on along the minus strand of WOXC01008718.1, from coordinate 698,413 downwards.
AGAGCTCTCCCACTCTCAGGCCCTTGGGGCGGGTGGCTACATCTCTCTGGGCTCCTGGAAGGTCCTGAGTGTCTCTGTGGAGAGCAGGGATTGGCCACCTTTGGGGTGTTTGCTCGAGGTGGGGGACGACATGATTTAGTCAAGGCTGGCACTGGTCCAAATTGTGGCGATGATGACATGTGCCACTGAGGCCATCCCTCATTTCCCTTACCCGGTCTAACCAGCTGTGTTCTTGACCTGGAATAGCTGCCAGCACTAGGCCTGGAGTCAGGAAAACCTGAGGTCAAACCCGGCCGCAGACACTTGGTAGCTAGTGACTTCACCTGTATTTGCCTCAGTCTTCTTCACTGTAAAATGGGGTGGGGGGGTGATAGTATCTCCCTCGCAAGGTTGTGATAGGAACAAATGAGATAGTATTTATAATGGGCTTGGCACAGTGCCTGGCACACAGTAGACACTATAGTTATCATTAGTTTGTGGGGAGGAGGCCAGCTTCAGGCTTCCTATAGAATTGGGTAGAAAGATGGCTTGACAGGCAGGACTACTGGTGCCTCTCATAGCTTTTCTGGGACTCAGTTTCCCCATTCTTTTACCAATATAGGTTAATACCTCAGCAGCTTAGCCTTAGAGAGTTGCTTTGGACTCTAAGATGAAGTGACTTGCCCAAGGTCATACAACCCGTATTGTGAAGACCTGAATCCGTGTTTTCCTGGCCCCAAGGCTGGCTTTTTATTCATCACATCTATTGCAGTATTTCTGTGAGGTTAGTGCTTATAGATATTGTTATTATCACTATTAAACAGACTTAAAGCTCTTTTAAGCTCATAGTGGTTGCATGACTTACCCATGGTCACACAGCTAGTAATTAAGTGTCTGAGGAGAGATTGAAAGCATGAGCATTCATAGAACATAATCCAGGGTGTCTGCACATGCTGAGATAAGCATTTTCACTGGTTGTTGACACCCTCTGATTGGAGGGCTGGAGGGCAGAGCCATAAATTCTTCCCCAAACCTTCCCTCACAGAGGGCTTAGAACTTTCCAGCTAACTCCTCCTTCTCCATCTCCTGGGCTTCAGGGAAACTCTCTAATGTTCTTCTCCCCTCCTTTTATGTCTTCCCCCATTGGATTGTAAGCTCCTTGAGGGTCAGGACTGTTTCTTTTTCTTATTTGTCTCTTTAAAACTTAGTACAGAGATCAGCTCATAGTAGGTGCTTAATAAATGCTTATTTTCTTCCTCCCTCCAGACTCCCTCCAGACTCCTTCCTTCTTCTTCAGACCTTTTTCTTTGTTTTTGCAGCGAAGCACTTCTGTTGTTTTTCCTTCCTTCCTTCCTTCCTTCCCTCCCTCCCTTTCTTAGTTCCTTCCTTTCTTCCCTCTCTCCATCCTTCCTTCCTCCCTTCCTTTTTTCCCTTCCTTTCCTCCCTCCCTCTTTTCTTCCTTTCCTTCCTTCCTTCTTTCCTTCTCTCCATCATTCCTTCTTTCCTTCCATTCCCTTCCCTTTTCTTCCTTCCTTCCCTCCTTACTTCCTTCCTTCTCTTCCTTCCTTCTCTCTCTCCATCATTCCTTCTCTCTTTTCCTCTCCTCTCTTTTCCTCTCTTCTCTTCTCCTTTCCTTTCCTTTCCTTTCCTTTCCTTTCCTTTCCTTTCCTTTCCTTTCCTTTCCTTTCCTTTCCTTTCCTTTCCTTTCCTTTCCTTTCTTCTCTTTAAAGACTACTTACCTCATTCTTTCTAATAACCTGAAGAATGAAAGTATGAACATCTTGAGCCCCTTTCAGTTTTCTAAAAGGCAGGTGGCCAGCTGGCATTTAAGCATATTTAGCTGTTACTTGACCAATCCACCCTGAAGTGGCTTGTAAATATTTTGCATTTACTTTATGCATATTTCCCCCTATTAAAATGGAAACTCTCTAAAGACAGAGATGGGTTCATTTTGTCTTTTCATACCCAATGCTTTAGTACAGGGTCTGACACTCTTTGTGTTCAAAGTGGACCTGTGATTTCATGGGTACAGGGGGCTACTCAGGAGGCACTTCCTCTACCAATACCAGTCAGAACCGTCTCTGCCATTTATAATCAGAGAGAGTCATCCAGAACACTGAGAGGCTAGTTAGCCGACCTGCCCAAGGTCACACAGTCCTCTGTGTCAGGGACACAACTGGAACTTAGGTCTCCCTGACACTGAGGCTGGGTCTCTTTCCACTATCGCTCTGCCTCTCAGTTGTCACATAATAAATAAATTAATAAATGTTTGTTGAATGGAGGACCTAATCCCACCCCAGCAAATTCCAGGAGTGCAGGGGACAAAGAGCAAACCTTTACCAGCAGAACAGGAGATTCCATGCCTGCAATTCCTAAAGGAGCCCAGGGAGGTTGGATGATTGCAAGTCATGAGTCAAATGGGATGAAAGAGACCCAAGAATAAAACAGGCTAAGGTGACAGCCAGGAGACACGGCTCCAGGCTTGATCACACCTTGGCTGACTGTGTGATCTTTATGCATGTGACCTGATTTTTACATCTGGAAAGGATAAAGGGAAGGAAAGATGAAGCTGAGGTTTTAAACCTGGGGGCCTGGGAGGACAGTGATGTTCTTGACAAAAATAGGAAAGTCCAAAAGGAAAGCTGGCTTTGGGAATAAGCAGGTGTTAGTTATATTCACTTTTAGGTGATGGTCTGACATCCAGGTGGAGATGTCTGGCATAAAGTTAGAGGCACAGAACCAGAGAGGTCAGGGCTGAAGGGGTTGCTTCAGACATCACCCACCTGAGAGTCAAAGCTATGACAGTAGACAGGATTTCTGAGAGAAAGCATGGGATCAAGCAGTCACCAAGAATTTAAGTGCCTTCTGTATACTAAGCACCAAGCTAAGTGCTAGAGATACAAAGACAGAAAAGACTACTGGAAGAGACTCCATATTTATGTGTGTACATATATATGTATGTATATGTATTTTATTTGTTTATTTTTATTTTTATGCTTTTTGTTTTTGTTGGGTTTTTTTGGAGGGTAATTGGGGTTAAGCAACTTGCCCAAGGCCACACGGTTAGTTTTTGTGTTGTGTCTGAGGCAAATGTGAACTCAGTCCTCCTGACTCCAGGGCCAGTGCTCTATTCACTGCGCCACCTAGCCACCCCTTGTATATGTATTTTACATATAGAGGTGTGTGTGTGTGTGTGTGTGTGTGTGTGTGTGTGTAAAATAAGTAGATAAAGAATGGGCAGCTAGGTAATACAGTGGATAGACTACCAGACTCAGAGTTAGGAAGACTCATCTCTCTGAGTTTAAATCTGACTTCAAACACTTACTAGCTGTGTGACCCTGGACAAATCATTTAACCCTGGTTTGCCTCAGTTTCCTCATCTGTAAAAGGAGATGGAGAAGGAAATGGCAAACCACTCCAGAATCTTTGCCAAGAAAACCTCAAATGGGGGCATGAAGAGTCAGACACAACTGAAAAATGACTGAACAGATATAGATCAATTGAAAAATAAATACAAGGTGGTTGAGTATGAGAGAGTTTTGAAAGGAAGGCACTAGCCCTTGGGTTGGGGTGGGGGGAAAAGACAGGGATTGCTAAAGGTTTCATTTAGAAGATGGTGCTTGAAAATGTGTTTAATAGGACTGTATATGTAGAGCCTATATGAGATTGCGTGCCATCTTGGGGAGGGGGGAGGGGGAGAAAATTGAAAACTTATGGAAGTGAATGTTGAAAACCAAAAAGAAATAAATTAACTTAAAAAAAAAGAAGATGGTCTTGAAGGCTATGAGGGATTCTTTGAGAAGGGAGTGCATCCCAGACAGAGAGGTAGCCAAGGCAGAGGCCTGGATATGGGAGGTACAGTGGGTAAGAAACTGAGAGAGAAGGTGTCTTCCATGGGCTAACCTCAGACCTGGTTGTAATGGAGTCAGAGGGATCAGGATCTGGACTGGAGATAGTCAGACCGTGCATGCCCCACTAGCATCCTTGGTCTCCTTCTGCAGTTCTCCAACCCTAAACTGAAATTGAAAGTAAGATTCCATCCCTGATGTCCTTCCCCTTAAAGTCAATGCTGGTTAACACAAGAGCCCTTCTCTCCATCATCATCCTGACTAACATCTACACTTGATTATCGTGTCCCAGGCACTGTGCTAAGTGCTTTACAATTACTATCTCTTTTGATCCTCACAATAATCCTGGTAGGTCGGTGCTCTTGTTACCCTCATTTCACAGATGAGGAAATTGAGACAGACAGGTGAAATGACTTACCCACAGGGTCACAGAGCTTAGTGTCTGAGGCTGGATTTGAACTGTGGTCTTCCTGACTCTAGGCCCAATACTCTATCTGCTCTGACATCTCGCTGCCCCCGATCTCTCCATGCTTTCCTGAGAGACCCCAGGAGTTCCCTGGATCACAAGAATCTATCTCCTGACCCCAGGACTTTCATGAAATCCCAGACCAGAGGTGCTCTGAAGTTCATTCATGAGGCAATCATAGAGATGAGAAAAGAAAAGGGATGTGGGGCTTTGCAGACCTTCAAGCTGTTACAATTATTATTGTTTTTATTGAGAATAAGAATACTGTGACCCCCGTGGGTCTGCTTCTTCCCTCAGGGCAGCACAAGAGACTACAACAAATTGTTAAGTGCCTGCAGAGTCCTAGCTTGGGACCCGGATAGGAAGGATAGTTTTTCTTACTCATGACTTTTCCCATTCCTTATAATTCTTCTGTGCAGCATGACTAACGTGAAAATGTGTTTAATAGGAATGTATGTGTAGAGCCCATATCAGATTGCAAGCCCTCTTGGGGAGGGGGAGTGTTGAAAACTAAAAATAAATAATTTAATAAAAGAAAGGAAAAGGGGGAAAAAAGAATAGAAAGGATAGAAAATTTAGATAAAAAATAGTTCCTGCCCTCATGAAAATTATAATCTAGTCTGGGAGACAAACAGAAAAGCTTAATAAATGATGTTATATGATCAATGAATTGGAGATTTACAAAACAGAGTGGTACAGGAGGGCTAACAGGGAATGGGTTTCCTGGAAAAGGTGTCACTAGAGTTAGGCTTTCGGTATAGGAATTCAGCCTGGGAAGAGAAGGGGTGGGGGGGTGGGGGATGTACCAGGCTGAGGAGACAGCTTCAACAAAGGTTGATTGGGCTTGTTCTCTAGTTCTGCAATCCCAGTCTTACCACCCGTTAGTCAGGAAACCATCGTCCTATTCCATTGCCATCACTTTCCACAAAGGATCCTTCACCTCTGGAATGCACTCTTTCCTCACCTTGTAGGATCTCCAGCTTCTTTCATAATAATAATAGTAGCTGATATTTGTATAGCACTTTATGGTTTGCAAAGTGCTTTACATGTATTCTCTTCTTTATTTTTATTTTTTATTTTTGGAGGGCAGGGCAATTGAGGTTAAGTGACTTGCCCAAGGTCACACAGGTAGTAAGTGTTAAGTATCTGAGGCCGAATTTGAACTGAGGTCCTCCTGACTCCAGGGCTGGTGCTCTATTCCCTGTGCCCCCTAGCCACCTCGTTTTACATTTATTCTCTCTTTTAATCCTCACAACTCTGGGGGAAGGGAGTATAGGTGCTATTATTATCTGCATTTTTAAGATGAGGAAAATGAGGCAGACAGAGATGAAATGACTTGCCCAAAGTCACACAACTTCTACATGTATTCGAATTCCTTTCTTCCTGATTCCAAGTTCAGCACTCTAGCCACTCATTAAAAGTTTATTAGGGGCTTTTCCATAAAACTACCTCCTCCAAGCTTAGATGAAGAAATGCCGCCTCCCCCCTGAGGCTTTTCCTGTTATTAGCACTCTCTCTCCCTCTTGAAATTACTTTGCATTTGTATGTGTTTGGTCTTCACTTGCTAGTGTACATGCTATATCTCCATGTAGGCTGTAAGCTTGAGGACAAGGACAGCTTTATTGGTGTCTTTGTATTCCTAGTGCCACACACAGTGCCTGGAACATAGGAGGTGCTTAATGAATACTTGTTGAATTTAATATTTAATTGAATGAAGGCAGGAGAGGACAGCGCATAGGAAAGAGAGAAAGAGGGAAGGAGGGAGGAGAGAGAGAGAGAGAGAGAGAGAGAGAGAGAGAGAGAGAGAGAGAGAGAGAGAGAGAGAGAGAGACAGGGTGCAGTTTGGCTAGAGCACAGAGTTCAGGGAGGGCAGTTTGTAAAATTCACCTGGAACAGCAGGGTGGCACCAGATTGTGGAGGGCCTTGAACTCCCTAGCTGCTCTCCAGGGGCTCGCCCGACTGAGATCTTTGAGACAAACCCCTGGGGAAGTAAGCAATCAAAGGCAGCGCACAGAGCTACCTGGGAGCAGAGCCAGGAAAGAGCCCCAGGGAGCCCGGCTGCTTTCCTGCTTTGCCCGCTGCTTTGCTCAGGACAGGTCTGGGGATGAGCTCATACTTCCCCTGCCGCCTGCCAGGGGCCAAAGAGCCAAGGGAGGAGAGGGGCTTGGCCTGGCTCTTTGCTTGTGCCCAAAGCCAGCTTACCCACCTCCAACAGAAGGTGAGCTCCCAGGTTGCTGGCCAACCTTGCACTGATCTTGTTCTGTGAAGACATTGGCTGCAAACACTTTCTCCTCAAAGCAGGCTTTGTTCAAAGCATTTGTGATGTCTCTGGGGCCCTGGCAGCCTGTCTCCAAGCAGCAGGGACGTCTTCCGTGGGCTAGGACTCACCCCTTAGGGTTAGGGACCATCCTCGTGGGCTTGGTGAAGATTTGGCATTGAACTCCCTTCCCCCCTTTCCAGCTTTCTTATATCTTTTTCCTCCCTAAGAATTCTGGGGTCCAATGGCACTGGTTTTCTTACTCTCCTTTGCTCAAAACTCCCCATTGCTCAGCTCCCGCCTGCCTGGAACATCCTGCTCCCTTGTTATCCGTGGCTCCTCACTTCTCTTTTGTTGTTCAGTCATTTCAGTCATATCCAACTCCTCATGGTCCCATTTGGGGTTAACAGAGATCCTGGAGTGGTTTGCCATTTCCTTCTGCAGCTCATTTTACAGATGAGGAAACTGAGGCAAGCAGAGTTAAGTGACTTACCCAGGGTCACACAGCTAGTAAGCACCTGAGGGCAGATTTGAACTCAGGTTTTCTGGACTCCAGGCCTGGTGCTCTATCCACTGCACCACTTAGCTGCACCCCCTCATTTCCCTGGCTTCCTTCAAGTCCCAGATGAAACCCCACCTTCTAGGGAAGCCTTTACCTTCCCTCTGCTGATTTTCTCCAGTTTATCCTGTATTTCTTATTTCAACATAGTTTTTTTGTTGTTATCTCCCCATTAGACCATGAACTCCTTGAGAGCAGAGACTATCTTTTGCTTTTCTCTCTCTCTCTCTCTCTCTCTCTCTCTCTCTCTCTCTCTCTCTCTCTCTCTCTCCCCCCCCATCTATATATGTTTGTGTGTGGTGTGTGTGTGTGTGTGTGTGTGTGTGTGTGTGTGTGTGTAATGAGCTTAGCAGAGTGCCTGGCTTAATAAATGTAGGTGCTTGATAAATGCTTATTGAGTGACTAGAACCCACGTATTCTGACCCTAAATCTGATTGTCCTTCTACACTATCCTGATTGTCCTATCTTGTGCACATTATACTCAGTGGTTAGAAGTCAGAGCTCTGCAATGAGTCATAGCTTCACTCTGACCTCTTGTTAGGCAGCATTGCCTAGTAATGAATCTTACTTAACTTGGGGTTTGGGAACTTGTTTTTAAAAAATATTTTGATAAATATATTTCCATATAATTGATTTCCTTCTTAATTGTATGTATTTCATTTTATGCATTTAAAAACATTATTCTGAGAAGAATTCATTCATATTTATAGACTTTTCCAGACTACCAAAGGGGTCCATGGCACAGAAAAGGTTAAGAATTCCTGGACTAGTGTTTAGAGAGCCTCAGAACTGGAATCAGTAAACCAACAAGCATTTACTAAGGGCCTGCTATGCTAGGCATTATTTGAGGCTCGCTACACACACACACACACACACACACACACACACACACACACACACACGCAAAATAATCTCTTCCCTCAAGGAACTCTTTTTCTCTTTTTTTCTTTTTGGAGGGGGGAAGGCAAGGCAGTTGGGGTTAAGTGACTTGCCCAAGGTCACATGGCTAGTTTTTTGTGTTAAGTGTCTGAGGTTGGATTTGAACTCACATCCTCCTGACTCCAGGGCTGGTGCTCTATTCACTGCGCCACCTAACTGCCCCTAGGAACTTATTTTTTAAAAATCATTTTTCTTTTCAATTAACAACCATTTATTTTGGTGGGGAGGGGAAGTGGTAAAAAAAAAATCAATCATTTATTTTCTCACCCTTCCACTTCCTCCATTGTTTTTCCAATCGGAAAAACAAAAACAAAACCTTTGTAAGCACTGTACTTAGTCAAGCAAGGCACATTCTGCTTCTCAAGCCCATCATTTCTCTGTCAGGATGTACATAGCAGGGCTCACCATCTGTCCTCTGACACCATCATCATTGCATTGATGAGAGGTTGGTGTTTGTTTGTTTTGCCTTTTTTTTTTGGAGGGGCAGTTGGGGTTAAGTGACTTGCCCAAGGTCACACAGATAGCAAGTATTAAGTGTCTGAGGCTGGATTTGAACTTGGGTCCTCCTGAGTCCAGGGCAGGTGCTCTATTCACTGCACCACCTAGCCACCCCCTTGTTTGTTTTTAAATAAAGGAAATTAATATTGAATTATAGTTATCAAAATATTTTAAGTCAAGTTCACAAACTCCAGGTTAAGAATCCCTGAGTAGGTCCCACCCCATTTACTTTTTATTTTATTTTCACATCCACATTCCCTCCCTGATCTTCCTTCCTCCCCACATTGAGAAAGCAAGAAAAACAAGACCCTTGTTACAAATACACGTAGTCAAGCAAAATAAATTCTTGTATGGACATGTCCAAAAAAAATATATCACAATCTGAGTCCATCAGATCTCTATCAGGAGATGAGAAGTATGTTTCATCTTGAATCCTCTAGAATTGTGACTGGTTGATACATTGGTCAATCAATCAATAAATAAACATTTATTAATGTTTATTAAACATTTATTAAACACTGTGTAAGCTCTAAGGATACAAAAAGAGCAAAAAATAATCCCTACCCTCAAGGAGCTTACAATCTAATTGGGGAAACAACATACAAATACATGCAAAATAAGCTATATAGAGGATAAATAGGAAATAATCAACAGAGGGAAAGCACTAGAATTAAGCTTCCAGTAAAAAAAGGGATTTTAGTTGATACTTAAGGACCAGGGAAGACAGTAGGTAGGCAGAGTTGAGCAGGGAAAATTCCAAGCATGGGCAACAGCTGAGAGATGGATCCAGTGTCCAGGTCGCTGAATCAAAGAGTACAACGTCAGGAATGAGGTGTAAGATGGGATAGGTAGGAAAGGGCTGGCTTATGAAGGGCTTTGAATACCAACACAACAGATGAGGATTCTGAAGTCTCTTAGGGCTCTTTATCTCTACAATACTGTTCTCATTGTATAAATTGTTCCCCTGGTTCTCCTCTGCTCATTTCACTCTTTATTTGTTCATATCAGTCTTCCAGGGTTTCTCTGAACCCATCTTTTTCATCATTTCTTACAGCACAGTAATATTTTAATACACTCATATGCCATAAGTGCTTCAGTCACACTCTCCAGTTGATGGGCATTCCCATAGTTTCCAGTTCTTTGTTACTACAAATATGTAGAGTTGCTATGAATATTTTTCACATGAGTTCTTTACCTCTTTCTTTGATTGCTCTGGGGTATAGAGCTAGTAGAGGTATTGCTGGGCAAAAGGAGTGTCTAGTTTAATGGCTTTTTAGATGTGGTTCCAAATTACTTTCCAGAGTGCTTGAACACAATTCATGTGGGAGCTTATGTTTCAATAAGGGATGATGTGCACATATATAGATATATGGAATATGTGAAAAACAGACAAAAGGTAATTTTGGTGGGGAGGACAATAACAACTGAGGGGACCAGGAACGTGGAGCTTGAACTAAGTTTTGAAGGAGACCAGGAATTCCAAGAGGCAGAAGGGAAGGTGTGAATTCTAGGATTGGTCAGGGACAGCCTATGCAAGGAAACTGGAGTTGGGGTACCAAGTATGAGGTACAATAGGGCTTATACTGACTCCTTGTGCTGTGTGGCCCTGGGCTATTTGCTTAACTTCCCAGGCAACTCTAAGACTACATATCAGTAGTTCCCAAAATCAATGGAAGCATAGGCCAGGCCCCCAAAAGAACCTGTTGGCTCCCTCAGCCCTCTCTTGTCTTCTTGCTCCTGGATTCTGCTCCATCCTGGCTTCTAGTCACATTAGCTCTCTCCCTCCCCTCTAATCTGCCTACTAGGGGGTAGAAACATGACTTTTAAAAATGAGGTTATATTTCATTTCTACATGATACATTCTTCCCATCAACTATCCAAATAAACCTTTACAAAGTACATTTTTTGGCAAGGGGAGATAATTATATTACTAATTGTGAAAAGAAAGGAAAGAGGTGTTATTAGTATGTATTTGTCTGTTGGCATTGACTGTTGTATCTGAGTGGCATTCCACTGCCATCCGTGCTGACCACTCCTTTCCCTTGCCATAGTCTTTTTGACTATTTCTTTGGGCCCTGCTTCATCATTCTGCCTCATTTGATACCCATTTTTAAGAGTCTCTCTGTGTTCTTCATATCTGTCATGCCTTACAGAACCAAAATATTCCATTACTTTCATGCAACATAGTTGGTTTGGCCATTAACCAGTTATTTTCCTAAAGTTTTTATCATAAATAATGCTGCTGTAGATGTGTCTGTATAGATGGGCTTCTTGCAAGCAGCAGTTGTTGCCAGAGGTATAGTACAGCAATGACACAGTAGATAGAATACTGGGTTTGGTGTCAAGAAAATCTGAATTCAAATCCCATCTGAGACACTTACAGGCTGTATTACCTTGGCAAGTCACTTAACCTCTCTCAGACTCAGCTTCCTCATCTGAAAAATGAGGATATTAATAGTACCCAGCCTATAGGCTTGTTGTGAGGATCAGATAAGATATGTAATGCATTTTTCAAATCTTCTAAAAATTTTTATTATTTATTTTTACCATTAAAAATTTTTTTTGAGTTCCAAATTCTCTCCCTCCCTCCAGCCCCTCTCCCACACATTGAGAAGGCAAGCAGTATGATATCAGTTGTACATGTGAAATCACCAAAACATATTTCCATATTAGCCATGTTGCAAAAAAAAATTAAAATAAGGTGAAAAAATTATACTTCAATTTACATTCAGTTCAGCAGTTCTCTCACTGGAATTGAATAACTTAATTTTATCACAAATCCTTTATTGTCTTGGATCATTGTCTTGACCAAAGTATCTAAGTCTTTCACAATTGATTATATTTACAATATTGCTGTTACTGTGTATGATGATCTCCTGTTTCTGCTTATTTCACTCTACATCAGTTCATATAAGTCTTTCCAAGTTTTTCTCAAACCATCCTGCTCCTCATTTATTTTTTAAATATTTGTATTTTCCCCAATTACATGTAAAAACAATTTTAACATTTGTTTTTAAAATTTTTGAATTCCAAATTCTCTCCCTCCCTTCCCTTCCCTTCCCCTTCATTGAGAAGGCAAGCAGTTTTATATAGGTTATACATATGCAATCATGCAAAACATTTTCATATTAATCACATTGTAAAATAAAACATAAACCAAAAGAAAAATCCAAGAAAAATGAAGAAAGTTTAAAAAAAAAAAAGAAATTCTTCTACTGGCACTCACTCCATCAGTTCTCTTTCTGGAGGTGGATAGCATTTTTTGTCCTAAGTCCTTCAGAATTGTCTTGGATCATTGTACTGCTGAGTATAGCTAAGTTGTTCACAGCTGGTCATTGTACAATATTGCTGTTACTTTGTAAACTGTTTTCCTGGTTCTACTCACTTAACTTTGCATCAGTTCATATAAGTCCTTCCAGGTTTTTCTGGATGAAAGTTCCCGCTCATCATTTTTTTACAATAACAGAAAAGTATTTGTAATCACATACCATAACTTGGTCAGCCATTCCCCAATTGATGGATATCCTCTTGATTTCCAATTCTTTGCCACCACTAAAAGAGCTACTATAAATATTTTTTTGTACAAATAGATCCTTTTATCTTCTCTTTGATCTCTTTGGGATGCAGACCCAATGCAGGTTGTATTGTTTGGTCAAAGTATATGTATAGTTTTATAGCCTTTTGGGCATAGTTCCAAATTGTTCTCCAGAATGGTTGGAACATTTCACAACTCCACCAAGGGTTTGTTAGTTTCCCTACTTTTCCATATCCTCTCCAGCATTTGTCATTTTCCTTTTCTGTAATGTTAGCCAATAGTTCTGAGATGGTACCTCAGAATTGTTTTTATTTGCATTTTTTCTAATCAACAGTGATTGTGATTATTTTTTCATGTGATTATTGATTGATTTGATTTATTCTAAAAAATGCTCAAATCCTTTGAGCATTTATCAATTGAGGAGTGATTTTATTCCTACAAATTTGACTCGGTTCCCTATATATTTGAGAAATGAGGTCTTTATCAGAGAAACTTACTGTAAAAATAATTTCCCAGTTAACTTCTTTCCTTCTGATTTTAGTTGCATTGGGTTCTTCAAAGTGTAAAACCTTTTTAATTTCATATAATCAGAATTATCCACTATACTTACCATGATTCACTCTCTCTTGTTTGGTCATAAATTCTTCCCTTATCCATAGATCTGACAAGTAACATTTTTATACTCCCCTAATGATATCCCCCTTGATGTCCAAGCAACATAGCCATTTTGATTTCATCTTTGATTTCATTAGTTTCAGATATTAGACAATGCCTACTTTCTACCAACCTGCTTTTCAGTTTTCTCAGCAATTTTTTGTCACATAATGAGTTCTTACCCCCAAAGCTTGGATCTTAAGGTTTCTCAAATGCTAGATTACTCTGGTTATTTACTACTGTGAATTATATATGTCCTCTATTCCCCTGATCCACCACTGTTTCTTAGCCAACACCAGATTGTTTTGATGATTCCCACTTTGTAATATAGTTTGATTCCCTTGATATTCTGAACTTTTCAAGTCTTAAAGCACTAAGTAGATGCAGGTGTTTATTTTAACCCTTGTCATGTAATCTCCCAGTCAAAAAGGGTGAATAACTTAGTCACTGTTCTTGTATTCCATATTATTTTTCAGGTTCGTTGAAGGAATTAATCACTCCCCCAACAGTGAATTGACATGCTTATCTTCCCACCACCTCTTCAACAATGAACTTTTCCATCATTTATCATCTTTTCTAGGTTGGTGGGTGTGAGCTGGTATCTCCAGTTGTTGTAATTTGCATTTCTCTGTTATCAGTGAATACTGAACTTTTTTTTTCAGGAGTCTTTTGATAGGGGGATTTCTTCTGTGGAAAAAGGTTTGTTTGCATTCTTTAGCTACTTGTCTGCTGGGGGATACAAATCCACTTTGATCTGTGGAGTTTGACTCATACCTCCTGTTCCCATGACTAAGCCAGTCATGCTTTGATTGTGGATGTTTCCTTCAATTTTTCTGTTTATCAGCTGAATTTTGTGACCATTGAGAGCAGAGTCACTGAAAGTGACCTGTGGGGCTTTGGAGGTTGACCTAAGCAGGAGCATTTGGGGAACCTCACTGCATATAGGGAACCTCTCTTCCTTTTAGACTTCATTCAGAATGGCCTCCATGACAATGATGACTGCCTTGGCTGAGCTGGTCAGTAAGGGAGGCCCAGAACAGAATAAGAGGATGATGGTAGTGCAGACTGGATCAAATTCTGGAAATCGTGGAGTGCTTTAGATGATTCCCAACCTCCCAAACACAAAAACCTACCTTTTTAACATTAATGTTCTACTGGTGGGGCATCATGGCATGGGAAGAATTCAGTTCAAGTCTCACTTTTGAAACATTGGCTGTGTGACCCTGAACAAATCACTTAACTCCTTAGTGTTCAAGGGATTCATAAAAAGGAGTTCTTTTTACTAGAGAAATCACAGGTTCAAACAAAAAGATATATCCAAATGTACTCTAAAGCTTGGGATCGTGGCACATCACTCCCTTAGAAGGAGACAGTAGGGTACAGTGGATGGAACCCAAGTTCTGGAGTCTAAGGACATGGATTAAAAGCTGATCTTTCCTACTTCCGATTTCTGTGACATTGCGCAAATTACTTAATCAGCCTGGGCCTCACTTTCCTCATCTGTGAAGTAAGGGGGTTGAATTAGGTGGCCTCTGCTCCCTTCTAGCTATGAATTTATGATTCTAAGATTCTTAGAATAAAAACTGCCAGTGACCCAAAGGGAAGGGTACGGGGAGGATGCATGTTGGCTCCAGCATGCTGCCAGTCACAATTGGCGTGTCAGGAATATTGTGAAAAATGTCCTCCAGGAAGCCTGCAAAGGCTATGGGCTGGTTGTATAATGATCGAAAATAAACTGAGTGCTACAAGGATATCCAGGAAATAGTCATTGAACTAAATGGAAGCCTAGAACATGTTGGGAGGAATCCTCTACAGAGAATTTTGGGAGAAGCATCACCAGGTGTGGGGGTGGAGTTGTGATCTGTAGAGTGAGAAGAGGGGGGTGGCCAATGCTGAAGGTGTCACAGGTTGATACAAGAACAGAATTCTGAGTGCTGCACAGGTTCTGACCTAAAACATTTAGGAAAAAAAAATTTTTTTAATTAAAAAAGATAAAACGTTTAGGAGGATTTGGGGGCCTGAGATGCCATTGTTTGTTCATTCAACAACTATTTCCTGACTGGGAAATATTTCCTTGATACTTACTAGCTGTGTGACCCTGGACAAGTCACTTAACTCCAATAGCCTTGCAAAAAAAAAAGAAAAAGAAAAGGAAAGAAATTCCTAGGCTTGGGGTCAGCTAGGTAGTAGAGTGGATAGAGCATCAGCCCTGGAGTCAGGAGGACCTGAGTTCAAATTTGACCTCAGTAACTTGACACTTACTAGATATGTGAGCCTGGGCAAGTCACTTAACCCCCAATTTTTTTTGCAGAAGAAAGAAAGAAAAAGAAATTCCCAGACTCAAGTCTCACTTTGGACACTGATCCCTAGCTTCTCTCTTTGTCATAATAATAACTGACATTTAAATAATACCTATGTGTCAGGCACTGTGTATGATACACAGTTTACAAGTATCTCAACTGGTGCTTACAATAACCCTGGGACATTTGTTGTTGTTCAGTATTTTAGTCATTTCTGACTCTTCATGACCCCATTTGGGGTTTTCTTGGCAAAGATATGGAGTGGTTTGCCATTTCCTTCTCCAGCTCAGTTTATGGATGAGGAAACTGAGGCAAACAGAGGTGAAGTGACTTGCCCAGGGTCACACAGCTAGTAAGTGTCTGGAGTTGGATTTGAACTCAGTTCTTCCTTGATTTCAGGCCCAGTGCTCTGTTCACTATACCCCCTAGTTGCCTACCTTACTGGATTGTCAGGAGACTCCAGTGAAAACACCTATGTAAAGCATGGTTTGTCAGCTCTTACTATCCATAAGCTTGTCAAATCCAGGAGCTGTTCATTTGGTTTTGGACTTTCTAGCCTCAGCATAGTGTCTTATTCATAGTGACACTCATCAGATGAAAGTCAGCAAGGAGGAACCCTCCAGAGGCAGAAGGTGGAAGAGGAGGCAAAGGCAGGGCCAAACCCAATGGCTCCCCACAAGACTGAGGGCTGAGAGGGAGCTGGCAGGAGGCCAAGGTGGGGGGCTAGGCAAGAGGCAGGGCTTCTCAGGTGTTTGCGTCTCAGAACCCTTCACGCTCTTCGTACATACATTTCACACAAAGAGCTTCTGTTCATATGGATTATATCTACTACAAGTTCTTGTATTACAAATTAAAATCGTAAAACTAGTTTTGAACCTGTGGTCCCCCTACAAAAGGTCTCAGGGAACCCTATGAGTTCCCAGACAACACTGTGAGAACCACTGAGCTAAACAAAGAGATTCTAGGGCCTCATGGGCTTGGAGTCAGGAAGAACTGAGTTCAGATATGGGCTCAGACACTTACTAGCTATGTGATGGCTGGACAAGTCTTTCAGTTTACTTAACTGTGAAATGGGGATAATAATATAGTGCCTACCTCCCAAGGTTGTTGTGAGGATCAAATGAAATAATATTTGTAAAAAGCACTTAGCACTTAGTAGGTGCTATATATCAGTGCTTACTTCTTTTCCTTCCCTGCTTTTATGGGCAAGTGTCAGGTTTTTAACCTAGCCATGTGTCATGGGGCCCTGACTTCTAGCCTCATCCAGACTCCTTTTCTTCTTCTGGAGAGGTCTCCATGCTGTGACCATCACCAGTCCTTCATGGAACCCACAAGGTGGTGGGAGACAGACATTCTTTTCCCTGGCTCTGGTGTCTGGTCTGAATAGGCTGTTCTTGAAGAAAGGTCTCTACTGATCAAAGAGCAGAAAGGTCATAGGCTGACCTTCAAATACACTCTTCTACCCCCCATCTTTCTTAGCACACTGGACATAACTGCTGGGTCTGTAGGAATCAGATTTCCTTCACCAGAAACTTCTTTATGTTTTAAGCCAATAATGGAGTCAGGTATGGATGGATCTGGTAGGTACAGGTCTGGGCTGGGGTATGTACAATAAATCAAGGCCTGATGGAACCTGGGAGGATGTCCACTTACAAGGGGAGCTGGAATCTATTGGCCACTGAGTTTACTACTTAAACAATGGAAAAGAGTCCGATATTTCAGCGTCTATTCTGGAGATGGTCACAACTGGGTATTGTACCCCAAGGATGGGGGATTAAGCTCTGTTATACAGATACTCTGGGATCAGATCTGCAGGATATGTTATCACTGCTCTAAGTTCCTTCTAAATATATATATTCTTTGTCCTGGATCTCAGGATCTGACTGTGGACCATGCAAGACTTCCAGAGAAAGATGACACAGCAGAAAAGTTTCTGACAGGCTGCCCTCCTCAGAGATAAAGCAGTAGAGGTCATGTGCAATCAACTAGTCAATAAATATTTATTTGTTGCTGTTGGTTCAGTCATGTCCAACTCTGTGACCCCTTTTGGGTTTTTCTTGGCAAAGATACTGGAATGGTTTGTCATTGCCTTCTCCAACTCATTATACAAATGAGGAAACTGAGGCAAACAGGGTTAAGTGACGCCCAGGGTCACACAACTAGCAAGTGTCTGAGGTCCGATTTGAACTCAGGCAAATGAGTTTTCCCTCACTCAGGCTGGCGCTTTGTGCACTATGGCGCCACCTAGCTGCCCTAAACATTTATTAGGCAGTCACCCGCTACGTGCTCACCACTGGGCTCCAGCGCTGGGGATACAAAGGCGAAAGGGAAAACCCCGGACCATCACAACCATTGCTGCCAGATTTCCAGAGTTCCCTCCTGCCCCTTCCCCACGCTCTCATATACTTGCAGAAGGATCGTGCTGGCTCTGAAACCAACGAGGTTCAAAGCAAAGTTGATTTAACACCTTCTCTTGCGTAGTGATGCGGGGGTATGGCTGCTGATGCTCCTCTCCTGAGCTCGCCCCCGTCCCGGGTGCTAACACTAGGATTCATCTGTTAGCTTCTTGGAAAGTCAGGCAATCTGGAGGTTTCTTGTGCTCAGCCAGACTTGGAATTCCACCTGCAAAGATTCCCCTTGGGGCTGTGGTTAGCTGTTCATTTGCCTTACAACTGTTTGTTACTTGCCTTTAAGGTGCTCTCTCCTTCCCAGCTTTAAAAGGTGGCGCTGGGTTATGAGAGAGCGAGTGAGCGTGCCAAAGAGCTGAAGGAGAAAGCAATTTGACTACAGGGGGGTGTTTAATGTGGAGGAGTAGATCCGATTGTTACAGCAAAGCTTTCCAAGATGCAGACGAGCCAAGCAGTTGTCCTAATGGTAATAATAATAATAGGAAGAGGGACTGGACCTGTGATTTCATGAATATAGGGAACTCCCAGGTGAGGAAATCCCTTCTACCAATGCAGATTGGCACCTTCTCTGAAACTTACACCCAGAGAGCTGCCTAGAGTGAAGGCTTTGGCCTTTCTCCTACAACACTCTGGAGCGCTGCCTGAGCCAGATGAGAATGTAACTGGAAAGTATTTAACAAAATAAATAAAAATACAATAGAACATAAATAATGTTCATATGTGGTTTTCTAAATATACTGCTGCAGGCATCCTTATTATGGTTTAGTGGTCCATTTTTTTCTTTTAGTAAATATTTTATTTTTCCCAATTACATGTACAGATAATTTTTAACATTCTTTTAAAAATGTTTTTGAGTTCCAAATTCTCAGCCTTCCCTTCCCCCTCATTGAGAAGACAATTTGATATAGGTTATACAAGTGCAGTCATACAAAATATATCTCCATATTAGTCATGTTGAGAAGGAAAACATAGACCAAAAAACCCCTACAAAAAACAAGGAAAATAAAGTTTAAAAAGGGATGCTTCAGTCTGCATTCAGACTCCATCAATTCCTTTTTTAAAAGTGTGTTCATTTACTTTTAGTTTACAATATTCAGTTCCACTATCTGTTGAGTTCCAAATTTTCTCCTCCTCCCTTCCCCCCATGGTATCTGATATAGGTTCTGCAAATACCTTCACATTAAACATTAGTCAAGTTGTAAAGAAGAATTATAACCAATGGAATGAACAATGAGGAAGAAGGAACGAAACAAAAAAGAGCAAGTAGTTTGCTTCTATCTGCATTCAGACTCTGGATGTGGATAGCCCTTTCCATCATGCAAATTCCATCGGTTCTAATAGTACACACACCCCGCTTTTTTATTTTGTTTTTTTGGAGGGGGGAGGGCAGGGCAATTGGGATTAAGTGCCTTGCCCAAGGTCACATGGCTAGTTTTTGTGTTAAGTGTCTGGATCAAATTTGAACTCAGGTCCTTCTGACTCCAGGGCTGGTGCTCTATTCACTGCGCCGCCTAGCCACCCCTAATAGTCCCTTTTCTATTTGAGTTTGACATCACTAGCCTAGAACACTGAGAGTTTAATTGACTTGCCCATCACACAGCCAATAAATATTGGAGTTAGGATTTGAACACAGATCTTCCTGGCTCTGAAGTGTGCTTTGTTGTTCAGTCATATCAGATTCTTTGTGACCCTATAACCCACTCCTCTATCCTCACTATCTCCCAAAGTCTGTCCAAGCTCATGTTCATTGCTTCCACATGAGGTCAGTTATCTGTTCACTATACCATACTACCATCATGATGATCATGATGATGATGATGATAACCCCTGAAATTTATATATCACTTTCAAATTTGCAAGGAGGTAGAGTAGAAGACTGACTTAGGAGTCTGGAAGAGCTGAGTTCAAATCTTTCCTCTGATACATATAGTCTGTATGACACTGGGCAAGTAGTTTAACCTCTCAGGGCCCCCAAACCATCCTTTAAGTTCCAGAACAATTGCTGATTTGCATTCTTTGTTTCTGTAAGAAGCTTCTACATGGATGAAATCACAAATCAGTCCCTCACCCACCCATCTCCACACACAAAAAAATGGTTTTGTAGCACTTAACTCAAATTATCTCATTCAAACCCCAGAACAATTCTGTAAGACAGGAACAGTAGATATTATTAACCCCTTCTTAGAGGGAGAGAAGGGGGACTCAAAGAGATAAATGACTTGTCCATGATTTCACAGCTGTTCCTTGTGAAAGCTGGAATTTGAACCTGGGCCCTTCTGATTCCAAGTCTAGCCTTCTCTCCATCATTCTCCACCACCTTCCACACTGTGATGGGAACCAGTGGAGGTCCTGCCTCCATACCCAAGGGATACTGCCCTGTGATTGGTCATCAGATTAGAGCAGGGGATGGATAAACATTTATCTGGAAAGAGTTGACTACAGTCAACCCAAAATGTAGTATACATTGAGGGGACATAAACCTTGACCATAGGCATCATGATGCAGTGCATAGAGGGCTGAATTTGGAGTTACAAGACCTGAGTCCAAATAAGTCACTTCTATCTTTGTGACCTCTATTATTATGTATGTCAACTGAACTGAATCCCTTTCAGCTGTATATCCATATTTTATGCAGTATCTAGAGATACTTCCACTCCTCCTTGTGATGAGGAGAAATGCTCTTATGAATAGCTCTGACACGGAGTCAGTCCTGTTGTTTTTGTAACATTTCAGTGATTCAGTCAGATATACATAGTTGTAAAGGCAGCTAGGTGGTGCCATACTGCACAGAACACTAATCTTCCTGAGTTCAAGTTTTACCTCAGACACTTACTAGCTGTGTGACCCTGGGCAAGTCACTTAATCCTGTTTGCCTCGGTTTCCTCATCTGTAAAATAAGCTGGAGAAGAAAATGGCAAACCACTCCAGTATCTTTGCCAAATGAGGTCACAGAGAGTCAGGCATGAATGAAAAATGACTGAACAACAAAAAATGTAGGTGTGAGATTCCCCTGACTAAATTATCTTCTCCATCCAGCTCAACTCTGCTCCTTCCAAGTCCCTTTCCTCCTTTTCCTGGTCTTTCCTTTGTGCCCTTTGGAAACTCTGCTCTATTATAAGCAAACTGCCCTTCATTTTAGATGACTGCTACTCTCTTCTTTCCACCTTCTTGCCCTCATGGATAACTGGTTCTCTCTAGAAGGCACCTCATCCCTGGTCACCCTCTCCAGGGCTGGTCGCTCCTCTCATGTCTTCTGACAGAGGCTTACTCCTTGCCCCCTACTGCCACTTCCAGACCTTCCCTCTGCCACCCTTCACTCAGCAACCTCTCCTTCTTTGAGGATTTTAGCCATGCTATCTAGTCCAAATCCTTGGGTAGGTATCTTAACAACTTTCAGGTAACTCTTTCTCCTTTCTTAAAGTCCTTCCTCATAATCTTCCTCTACATCCCAGCCACTGTCCTTGTACTTGGGGACTTCAGTCTTTACACACATTAATGTATCCAAAATCCTTGTCTTCTTTTAATGTTCACCTGAGCTGCTTTTACTTCTGGGAAGCCTTCTCTTATTCCTTCTCGTTTTCTGCTCTCCCCCTCTTCAGTTTACTTTGTGTACTCCAGATCTGAGCACACACTGTATCCCTTTCCCCTCTTCCAATAGAGCGTAAGCTCTTTAGGGGCAGGGATTGTTGTTTTTGCTTTGTTTTGTTTTTCCAAGAACCCACCACGGTACTTCACCAAAGACTCAGTTGTCCTGTTTTTTTCCCCTTTCAAAGGACAGAACAAAGAGCAACAAGGGGCAGGGGGAGGGGGGAGAGAGAGAGAAATTGAATTGTTTATGAACTACTATGAGACCTTTTTATATTTTCTATACTTTTTGCGAGATGGAATAAATGCTATCCTATACCTAATGAATTCATTGTTACCTTGAGTGCTCATACAAAACCTAGGAACTCCTATTTACATCTATGGAGAACTAAACATGAGATAACTTTGATTTCTTTTCTGAAGTTTTTCAAGGGTGATGCTGAGTTTGAATGATGTAGGCAAAGGACACAATTTTCAGGGTAGCCCCCAAGATTGAACCTGATCAAAGTAAACTTAGAGGTTGGGACTTTGTAGTGCCAGTGCAATATTTACAGCTCCCATGATCATGATAAAGACTGTGACTATAAACATCACATGATGCTCAATTGCAAAATACAACAAACTCTCCATATAGAGGACAGAACCAAAGTATTTATCTAGATACCAGAAAACCGAATTCTAAAACCAATAAGCCAATTCCACTATAATAGTAAAGAAATTAATAAGCCATAACAACACAGAGAGCCATGCTATCCTTCAGCCTTCCCACAAACCAATACAAGATCAATATTTACTCTCAAACCTCTCTATCTCCTTGCCTGAGCTCTTCTCTCACACTGCCTGGCTAGCTCTGGCTCCAGCTTCCTGGGGCTCTGCTCTACCCTTCAGCAAACTCCTCCCATCACAGGCTCCATGTGACTACATTTAGCCTATTAGGGGACAGAGTTTACTTTCAAAGCAGGGAAGGTCTTCAAATTCCCCCTAGGGCTATTAAGGGACATGGAAGATCTTCAAAATCCCATTCCCATTACAGACTTCCAGACTTTATGTGACACTTGGCAAATGTTCATTGATCAGAGACTTGATGATCATTAATAGGTAGCAAGGGAATGGGCTTTTGATTTTTATTTTGATAAAAGACTTCTCAGTAATTACAGAGGCCTGATAATTTCTCCATATAGTCCTAAAGAGACATTAAACTGGATAAAAAATGCCTTTATCTGTTGCTAATAGAATTGGGTAATTCTTGGGAAATGATTCAGATTTTTGTGATCCAAATAGACTACTGTGGATAAACTGGACCCTCTTCTGCAAGTGATGGTATCAAGCCTCAAATTCAATTCATGTCCCTAGATCATTTTGTTTCAGGGGAGATGAGAATAATTTCCCTGAAAATTCACCCAAAGCTAAAATACATTAGGGGAGAGGTTGACTTGGGTGAGCTTTGATGTTCTTATCTGTGAAATGAGGAAGCTGGAGTAGAAAATGAGTAAAGACTCTTTTTGGTCTCTGAGCTCTGTGATCCTATTATCTGTTTCTAAGAAAAAAGGTTTTTTTCATGGGCTTGGTTATGTTAGCACAGACCCCACCATGCAGAATCCTCTTTTTAATTCCCTAAAAGTCTTATCCCTAGCAGGGATCCCAAGGAAGGGCTTTGGGTTCTGGCAAAGATCCATGAGGGGCATGGTCAGGGATACAGCAGCGAGGACACAGATTGGAAGCCAGAGGGCTTGGGCTGAATCCTGGCTCCACCATTTTCTTTTTCTTTTTTTTTTAATCTTTATTAATTTGTTTGTTTACTTTTAGTTTACAAGATTCAGTTCTACAATCCCTTGAGTTTAAATTAAATTAAATTAAATTAATTAAATAAATTAAATTAAAATTCTTCCCCCTTTCCCCTCCTTCCCCATGGTGGCATGCAATCAAGTATAGGATCTGCAAATACTTTCACATTAGACATTAGTCATGTTGTAAAGGATTGTAACCAATGGAAAGAAAAATGGGAAAGAGGAAACAAAACCAAACAAGAAAGAGAAGGAGAGCAGGTAGTTTGCTTCAGTCTGTATTCAAACTCTGTTCTTTCTAGTTCTTTCTAACTCTTTCTCTGAATGTAGACATCTCCTTCCATAATGAGTTTTTTGGAGTTATCTTATAACCTTGCATTGCTGAGAAGAGTCTAGTCTATCAAAGTTGATCATCACACATAACATTATGTCTGTAATTGTGTACATATTTCTCCTGGTTCTGCTCTTCTCACTCAGCACAAGTTTGTATAAGCCTCTCCAGGTAAATATGAAATCTGTCTACTCCTCATTTCTTATAGCACAATAATATTTCATTACATTCATATACCACAACTTGTTTAGCCATTCCCCAATTGATAAGCATCCCCTTAACTTCCGATTCTTTGCCACTACAAAAAGAACTGCTATAAATATTTTTGTTACACATGGGTCTTCCTCCCACTTCTATGATCTCTTTGGGATACAACCCTAGAAGTGGTATTGCTGGGTCAAATTTATATGCTTTGGGCATAGTTCCATATTGATCTCCAGAATGGTTGAATCAGTTCAGAACTCCACCAACAATGTATTAGTGTTCCAATTTTTCCACATCCTCTCCAGCATTTGTCATTTTCCTGTTTTGTCATCTTTGGCTCCACCATTTTTCACTTTTGCAGACACATGCCAATCCCTTAACAGACAACTAATCTCCTTGCTACAAATGAGAGCCCTAAAATACCCTTGCATAAATAAACTGTACTAGCATAAGAACATTATCCTGGAAAAACTATTACCCCAAATCACGAGGTTGTGTAACATTGATCCATAAAAATTTAAGAACAAAGAGAGTAACAGACATTGCTACTAAATACTCATTATCACCTAGCTATGTGGTATGAAAAACCTTCAAAATTGAGGCACTGAGGGGAAGAAATCAAAACCATGTGGGCAAAGAATGAAGACACATCACCTTTGTTGTCCTGCTTGTTACTAGAGATACTTTCAGTGAATCTACAGAGGATAAGCTCTCATCCCAACACTTTTATTCAATTATGAAAAGCATTTCTTTTTTTTCCTTTTTTAAATTCAATTTTATTTTTATTTTCAGCTCTGAATTTTCTCCCTCCCACCTCTCCTCCCCCGTCCTTTCTAATTGAGAAAGCAAGGAAAACATGACTGGTTATAAGCATGTATACTCAGGCAAAACAAATTCTTTCATTGGTCATCTCCTAAATATATATGTATATGTATATGTATATGTATATGTATATGTATATGTATATGTATGTGTATGTGTATGTGTATGTGTAAATGTATATGTATATCTTAATTTACACTCTGAGTCCATCAGCTCTCTCTCAGGAAGTGGGCAGCATGTTTCAGAGTGGGTCCTCTGGGTTTATGATATTGAGTTCCTAAGTTACTTTACAGAGTTTCTAAATCTTTCAAAGTCATTTGCCTTTATAATATTGTTGTCATTGTATGAATTGTTCTCCTGCTCCTGCTCACTTCACTTTGCATCAGTTCATACAAACCTTCCCAAATTTCTCTGAAAACATCCCCCTTCATCACTTCTTATAGCACAATTGTATTCTAATACATTTACATATTGTAACCTGTTCAGTCATTCCACAACTGAAGGGCATCCCTTATAGCTTCTAATTCTTCTCTGTCACAAAAAGAGCTGAAAAGCAATAATTTCGTCCACCTTCCCACAGTTTGCAGAACATTAAATGAAATAATGATTGCAGGATGGTGACTTGTCCTAGGACTGTTTCTATGTAAGTTCCATAGGAAAAGAGGAGAGATAGCAATAATATTAATAACAATGGACTTGATCATGAATAATAGCACTTTATAAACATTAGCCCTTTTGCGTCTCAAAACAACCTTTGAGGCAGGTACTACAGGTGCCATTTTGCAAACTCAGGTGGAGCAATTTGCCTGTAGGAAGCGAATCAGGAGTAGGAAACTAGGAGCAGTCAGTGCAAAAGGCCCAGGATAAAAGGGAGGATGTCCTGATCATAGATTATTATTAAATCACATATTTAGAATTGGAAGGATCCCTAGAGGATGTCTAGTCTAACTTCTTCATTTTACAGATGAGGAGATTGAGGTCCCAGAGAGTCAATGACTTGCCCAAAGTCACACAGGTTATAATCAGCAAAAATCTGGATTTGAATCCAGGGTCTTTGAATCTAAATTTATGCTCCTTTAAGTGCAACCCACTGCTACCCCAGGTATCCTAAGTGTGATGGTGTGGAAGACCCTGCCATCTTGGTGGGGCCAAAGTTCCCTGTTCATTCTTTGTCTTCATGAGCAGCATCAGCTGGCCCAAGCTGGAGAGGTAGAAGGAGAGAGGGAAGAAGGAAAGCATACTTCCCTCTTGGGCCTGGTCAGGGAGTAGATGCCATTGGTAGGAAACACCTCCTGGCAAATCAATCACACAATTCCATAATATAATGAAAGGAGCACTGGCTTTGAAATCAGTGAACCCAGGTTCAAAGCCCATCACTGGTGCTGACGACCTGGGTGACCTTGGGCAAATTATTTGACCTCAGTACCTGTTTCTTCATTTGTAAAATTGAGGGCAAGGGTGGAGGGGGGAAGAGTTTGGACCATGTGACTTCTGAGGTTTCTTCCAGCTTGAAATCTATGCTCATTTTCTCCTCTTCTCCAGCCTCACCTGAACTTTCTTCAGCTGCCAAGTTCCCTGTGTGCCATCACTTTCCTTATTCTCTGTAGGTAAAATATTACTGAGCTATAAGGAACAATGGATAGGGAAACTTCAGAAAAAAATATGGGAAAACTTGTGTTAAGTGATACCAGTTGGACTAAAGACAAATATAAAGCAACATTATACAAAATGACTCCAATGACATAGCTATTTTTATAATAAGCTTTTATTGATCTTTTTTTATTACAAGCACTTACATTTCCCAACATATCCCTCCCCCTCCCCTAAAGATAACTTTAAATGATAACAAAGGTCTGATCAAAAGCATGTTATTAACATATGATGTATGACTATATCCTTTCTTTTAACAAATAGAATGCTCACAATGGTTGGGGTAGCTAGCTAGTATAGTGGTTAGAACACTAGGTTTGGAATCAGGAAGACTCATCTTCCTGAGTTGAAATCTGGCCTCAGACACTACTGTGTGACCCTGGGCAAGTCACTCAAACTCATTTGCCTCAGTTTTCTCACTTATAAAATGAGCTGGAGAAGGAAATGGCAGACCACTGCAGTATCTTTACCAAGATAACCCCAAATGGGGGCATGAAGAGCCAGATGCATCTGAAATGACTGAACAACAGTTAATGTCACTCCTTTAAGTGGATTTACTTAACCATTTTTAGAAATTGTACATTGTGGACAATTCATTTGGAAATATATTAGAGTTTTGTCATGATATTTCAAAGCAAAATTCACAAATTTAAAAAACAAACACAAAACCTCATGAGGACATCACTCTCTCTCCCCCTCTCCCTGAGACCGCAGCTTCTAAAGGCAGAGCTAGCTAGCCCAGTCTTCTGGTCTTGTGTTTCTAGACGGATCCCAGACACGACTGCTCCCCCGTCCCTGCCTTCCCCCCACAATTGGTTGTATTGTCAAAAGGAAAAGCAAGAATTAGGTGAGATCTTGGCTCAGGAAAGGAAGTTTAGCTGTTGTAGGTAAACTTCTCCATGTCCCCATACCCCATATATGTCCCTGAGGAATATCATTGCATGAGCTGCTGGAGTTAGGAAGTCACAGTAAATACCACAGGGCCTGGCAATAGTGCTAACAGTGTCTGACAACGTCGATGGCAGCGATGTTCTTAACAATGTCTTCTCATCTCCTCTGGGCTATCTATTCATCCTCCCAGCCATTCACAACCCCATTCCACAGATATTCCTGGAAAGCCCTTTGCATCTTGTCCACTCACTGAGGAGAAAGTGAGGCTGGTGACTTTGTACAGCCCTCCCTCACTTAAATCCAATTCCTTGCATGTCATGGCATCACCTCCCTGATGGCTTGGTCCTCTTTGAGAACGAAGGACAACATGCTTTCACTACTTGCAGCTCCTCAAAGTGCCCCAAATACCCAATGGCTTCATTTCAGAAAGTGTTCTCAATACCAATAGACAACTGATACCTCTAAGGTAAAATATATTGAACAATCTGCTATCACTCCCCAAAAATACACATCCTAAGAAAAACCAAAAATGTTGCACTTTATACAGCTATTACATTAAAGAACCAAATACAGAGTATGAAAATTTTATCATAGGTTGTAACTCAATTTAGATGCATTTTGCGGGGAAAAAAAGGCTTTTCACAGAAGGTATCGATAATTTGTTGATATTTATTTTCATGATACAGATCATTTCAAAGATCTTTTTTGTCCTATGTTACACTAAAGTTTAAATGGTTATTTTAAAAAATATTACTTGTTGTGTTGGCAGTACAAATAAACCAGAGAATGGAATGTCGTTCCTACTTTTACTTTACATAAAGCCCTATTTTTTGAAACTTCAGACATAACAATGCTTGAAATTTATATAATAATTATTTTGTATTAGATATAGAAAGTACATCAAAGTAACAATCTAAGGAAATGAAATCAAGTAGAAATTGCATTTCATTTGTCAATACTTATTCCTAAGTATTTCTTAGTTTAAATACTTTGTTAATTTATATAACAAACTTCTGACAATATTTTCATATTCAATTGCATTTCACCTTGTGTTTTGTACTTTTGTGACAATATAAACACATAGACACAAAAAGTACAAAATTAAAATGTAAACATATAATTTAAAATATATATCTATACACAAACTATCCAGCCTCTAGCAGAACATTATATAACAGAATACATTGTTCCATATAATACAGTGAGGTAGCCTACATGTATATTTTGCTGGTGACCATCAATCTCTCTCTTCTTTAGATGGGAGAATTTCTTAATTTAAGTTTATTATAGCTATGGTTATAGCACTAATGACTATAGTGTATGTATAAAAACAAATTTGAAGAAATAGTGGCTTGTTTTGTGAATTATTAAGAATTTAGGGAAAGCACCTAGAATTTTTCAGCAGCTAATAAAGTACATATTAGAAATTCTAAGAGCAAATATAGGATATCAAAAGAAGTTAACTGCTCAGAATATAGAATGTATACTACTGATACTGATATTTAAATATTCTCAAATTGCAATATATTATAGTTTTAACCCTGAAAAATACATGAGATACCAAAAGAAGATTCCTAAATTCAGCAACAGTGCTTTGGAACTCACATCACCTCAGAAAATTGGAATATTATGGCCAATGATGTCTAGACAAGGGTTGTTTTTTTTTTGTTTTTTATTGCAACTGACTGCTAACATAGCATTAGCCATTGATCACACTGCATTTCTCTTAAGAGGTAGTATTTTATAATGATGAATGAAAATCTAGTCTACACATCATTATTGAGCATAATGGTACGTATTTATGTTATTATTAAATTTCTCATCCATAATAACATATTCAGTTAACAATATACATTATACTTTCAAATGATTCATGACATTTAGCAATGAGTGATCACATACAATCTCTTAAGTAGGTTGAAAATTCAGGGCAAGCAGAACATGTTGGGTGAATGTGGGATGTTTTCTGGTACATTCACCAAATGGGGGGTACAGGGCTATCAGAATCTGGAACTATCTAGTCTAATCCAAGACAAGTGGCAGGCTTAATTTAGGTATATTCAGATATTCTCATACCCCCTATAAATAGCATTTACTTGGTTGTATAAGCTATTCATAATTATTTTGTTTTATTGTTCATATTTCATTTTTATTTTAATTTTTTTGTGTCCAGGATGAGTAGAGTCCTCTAAAACTCAGGATCCCCAGAGATGTGAGGCCTGGAGCAGAGGTCCCTGCTTGCCCAGGACTAAAGGCAGGATTATTACCTATTAATAAATAGCCTTTTTTGCTCTTGACACAGTTTCCCTGGACCAAGAGAGCAGTGTTATGAAAGGAGACAGAGAACAAGAAAGCTCACTCAGTAAACAAAACCTCCATAAAATCCATGGAATGGTGGTCATCCATGAAGGCTTAGTGCTTGGTGTTGAGGGGAAGACAAAGTAGAATTGTTCCTTTTTCTTTTGCTGTAGAGTTTCTAGTTGGGAAAAGAGGATGTGGCCACGAATAATTATAATCCAAAATATTCTTTTTTTTTTTTTGGAGGGCAATTGGGGTTAAGTACCTTGCCCAAGGTCCCATGGCTGGGTTTTTGTTTGTGTGTGTTAAGTGTCTGAGGCCGGATCCGAGCTCAGGTCCTTCTGACTCCAGGGCCGACACTACTCACTGAGCCACCCAGCCGCCCTTATAATCCAGAATATTCTTGTGACCAACATTATTTGTTGCTCTTCTCTATTCTCTAAACTTCATCCACTCACTTATTTGAAAAACATTTAGAAAGAGCCTGCTGTATGCAGAACACCGTGCTGGGCACCGGAAGACATACACGGGTAAAGAAAGCATAGCTTCAGCCCTCTAGGAGCTTACAGCCTAGTAGAGGGGATACAAATTTTACATATGATAGTGGATGGAGAGCTGGTCTCAGAATCAGAAAGACCTAGGTTCACATTCCTCCTTGGACACATAGTGGCCTAGTGGCCCTGGACAATTCACTTGTCTTCTCAGTGTGCCATTCAATTCCTTAGGACTATAAGTTGAAGTGTAGTTGGAGATTTGGCATTGGTAGGAGTTTCTTCATTGGGGATGTCCAATGGAACCAGTGAAATTATAGGGCAAAAAATAAAGTTCATCAGAGATATAGGAAGTACTGTGAGATCAGATGAGGAAGAAACTACCTCCAACTGGGAAATAAAAAAAAGCTTCCAGGAAAAGGTGATAGCTGAGCTTGGCCTGGGAGGGCGGGCAGCAAGTTAATGGGCAGAGATGGTGGGAGGGAAAGAGAAGCATTATTTTTAGTGTGAGCATTTACATCTTGGAAATTGGCAAACACTATAAAACTGAGCCCTGACTTATTGTTTTGTTGATTGTCTAGACTTTACAAAATGATAGAGAAATGTAATCATTTCTCCCCCAGAAAACTAGCTGTTAAGCTCTTACCCGCACACCACTGCATTATCCCCATTTGTATGATAAAATGAACCTTGTGTGCCCTTCAACACCCATACTTGGGTGGATTGAAGTGCTTTCTCTGGGGTAGCTCCATCTTTTCTATCACTGGACCAAGCCGTAGGATTAGCACTCTGAATAAGTAACAGAACTTGGCTGAACTAGGTTGCTGAATCCCTGGAAGCTGTCCCTCACTCCCCCTGGAGGGTGGACAGGCAACTGACTGGTGCTGTCATTTGTCCCTGCAGGGAACGACCTCTTCCTGGTAGCTGTGCATGAGCTGGGCCATGCATTGGGACTGGAGCATTCTAATGACCCCAGTGCCATCATGGCCCCCTTCTACCAGTACATGGAGACGCACAGCTTCAAGCTGCCCCAGGATGACCTGCAGGGAATTCAGAAGATCTATGGTTAGTAGAGGAGAGTTTGGGGGGGTTGGCGGGGATATGTCCCCAGTACATGAAGAGTGGTTAGGGGCCTTATTCTACAAGGCACCGAAGTCAGAATTAGGAGCCATAGAGAAAAATTAGAGACAGATTTCAGCTCAATATAAGGAAGAAATTTCCAACCAAGAGCTGTCCCAAAGTAGAATAAGCTGACTCGGATGGTAGTGAGTTCCCATCGCTCTAAGCAGGTCTTTAGGCAGAGACTGGATGGTCCCTTGTTGTCAAGGATATTCCTGTTCAGGGAGAAGCTGAATTGGATGCCCCCTAAGGTTCCTCTCAGTTCTAAACTTCTGTGATTCCAAGGCACCAGGGACCCCTCGGTTTGGGTGGGTCAGTGAGAAACACAAAGTGACTTGAGTTGACATCCAGAAAAGGAACTGTGAATGCCCAGTGCTGGCTTGGACTGAGTGGACTTTGAGGCAGAAAGAACTCTGGTCTGAAAGTCAAGAGCCCTTAGCTCTGATCCTGTCACTTATTAAGAACGTGACTAGGAGTAAATCATGTCCTTTATTTTTAAAAAATATATAGTCTTAATAATGCCTTTTTTTTCTTTTCTGTTGCTGTCACTTCCCAACAACTACCATTCTTTGAGTATAATTAAATAAAATAAACTGACACATTGGCCTAGAAAAACAAATATATGTCTAACAATGAATGCCTCATTCCTTACCTACAGTCCCCCACCTCTCTGTCAAGAGGAGGGAGGTGTTTCATCATTAGTCCTCTGAAGTTACAATATATCACTATTAATCAGAGTTCTGATGCCTTTTGATGGTGCTTTCCTTTATGTTTTTGTCACATTGTTTCTTTGTATGTGTTTCCCTTTCAGGCTTGTGGTGAGAATTGGATAATAAAATGGGTAGAAAGCTCTTTAAATTTCACTTCCAGTGGGAGGCAAAGGCTACTGTCTTTGTTTCCCAGAGGAGATAATGAGCCCAACCAAAGAGGGGAAAAAATTTGCCCAAAGTTACGGAGCTAACTTGTTGCATACTCAAGACTAGAACATAGCTATCCTGGCTCCCATTTAAGGAGTTGCTGGAATTTAAGCTTGTGCCTCAATTTCACCCTCTCTTTCTCCAGGTCCTCCGGCTGAGCCCCTGGAGCCCACCCGACCCCTCCCTACACTCCCTGCCCGCCGGATCCACTCCCCAGAGAGGAAGCATGAACGTCAGCCCAGGCCCCCAAGGCCACCTCTGGGAGACCGGCCGTCCACTCCGGGTACAAAGCCCAACATTTGTGATGGCAACTTCAACACTGTGGCTCTCTTCCGGGGCGAGATGTTTGTGTTCAAGGTATACCAAGCTGGGGTTGCTAACGTGTGCCCTTGAGAGATCCCCAGTCAGGGAAGTGGGACAGGGCTTGCTTGGGCAGGGAGGAAGAGTCTTGGTCTTGGAGTCAGAACTTCTGATTCTCATGGTGGCTTTGCTGATAACTTGGTGTATAAACTTTGACCCAAGCCTTCTATTCTCTGGACTGCAGTCTCCTCATCTGCAAAATGGGGAGAAGAGTCCCAGTCCTGTTTTTCTTCTAGGAGTTGTAATGCACTGCACAGATGCTTCTGACAGATTGTTGTTAGGATGGGGTCCTCTGAAGTGACGAAGGAAGGCTTCCCTTACCCCTTCCATAGAGCTTCTGGAGGTTGGGGGGCCAAGGTGTGGCTGGCGTGGGCTCCCTCCCCCAGAGTCAACCCTTTTCCCCTAGGATCGCTGGTTTTGGCGTCTTCGGAATAATCGGGTTCAGGAGGGCTATCCCATGCAAATTGAACAGTTCTGGAAGGGATTACCAGCTCGCATCGATGCTGCCTATGAGAGGTCTGATGGGCGATTTGTCTTCTTCAAAGGTATTTGGGTATCTTCCTCCTCAGCCTTATGGGAGTGGACCCAACACTCTCGACTGTGAACAAGTCAACCAGCATTTATAGAATCTCCCCTTGTGCCTAGTCCTGTGCTCCATTATACCACTGTGGTGTTAGCAATCTGGGAAAGACATAGAAAGAACAAATCTGCATCCTGCCCTCAGAGAGCTCACATATATGGAGGGCAACAAGACTTAGACACATGGATCTCTTAGAGAACAAGATAAGATATAATGAGATATATTCAGATGCCAGGTCGCTGGGGTCAAAGAGAGTCCAAGTCCAAAGTACTTAGGGGAGATCAACTTTAGGCTTCCAAGTGGTGGAAGAGATAGATGTGGAGGAGGTAGGATATCATTATAATAAGTAATAATATTTCATAATAATCTAAAGCAATAGTACTCACCCTTTTCAGTGGATAATGATGACTAACTTTATGTTTTAAAATTTTGCAAAATGCTTTATATACACTGTCTTATTTGATTATGAGCAGTACCCTGAACTATGCATAGGATTTGAGGAGGGGGAAAGGAGCAAGGAGAGGGAGGGTACTCTAAGCAAGAGGCACAGCATGGGCAAAAGCATGGAGACAGAGGCAGCCTAGTGGCACATTCAGAGCACATGAAGGAGACTAGCCTGACTGGAATGGAGGGTCTGAGTATGAGGGAATGGGAGGCAAAGCTAGAAAAATAGGGTGGGACTAGATAATGGGAGGTCTAAAATGTCAGCCTGAAGCGTATGGACATTATGAAATAAAGGCAATGAGGAGCCATTAAAAGTTTCTGAGCAAGGTAGAGATAGGCTCAGATCTCGGCAAAAGAAAAATAACTGTCAGTAGGTGTTCAAGGGATGGGAAGAGGAAACCAGTTAATAGTCTAGTTGAAAAATGATGAGGATAAGGCCATAGGGGTGAAGAGGAGGTGACAAATCTGAAAGAAACAAAGAATAAAAAAACAAGGCTAGGTGGTGAGAGATCAGACAAAAGTATGACAGATACACATTCAAGATTTTCCAGGACTATCTTTATTTCAAGAAAAGAAATGAACTACCTCACATATTGTGGGAAAAGCACTTGGAATCAGGAGACCCAGCTTTCAGGCTCAACTCTGCTTTGTGTACCCTGGCAAAATCCCTTCCCCAAGTAGGTTTCTTCATCTCTAAAATGGGTTTGTTGTAAGGCAAGCACCTTATAATCTTCAAAATACTCTAGAATTGTGAACTATTTTCATGATTATTACAGCCAATGAGACTTTGCAAAAGGAATATACTTCAGTCTTACTTTTTGGCCAAGAAAATTGTAAATAAACTGAGTGAGAGAGAAGGAAGAGTCGGAGATGACAGTGTGGTTGGAGGCCGGGTAATGAGAGGACATTGATGGTGTGCCAGCAGTAGAAAGAGGGAGAGCGGGAAGCACGTGAGGGGAAGGTGATGAGTTCAGTTTTAGATTCTCTCACTGAATCTGAGGGGCCTGTGGGGACACCCAGGCAGAGATATGGGACTGGAGCTTTGCAAGAGAGGGGACAGGGCTGGAGATAGGTTTCAGGGTCATGAATAGAGGTGACAGGTAAAACTGTGGGAGTGAATGACTTTGCTTAGTGAATGATTGTAGGGACAGAGAAACTTAAGGAAGAGCTATGGGCTAAGCCAGAGGGGAGGCCCAAGGTTGGGGCATAACATTTATGGAATTGATGAACATGACAAATGAATTAATGAAGGTGAGCCAATCAGACCAGTCACAAGGTACATCATGATTTTCCAATTATTTGTATCTATCCCCTTGCTCTGTAAGGGCAGACCTTGTGTCTCATCTCTAGGCTTGTCCTTACCTCCAGTGCCCTAGATAGGGCTGGGTTCATAGGAGGAGGGAGGTTCAGGGGGAGGTAGTCACCTGCTTCCTGGGCTCCAAAGTCCTTGGGGATTGGATTGCCTGGGGTTGGGGGATAAGGGCTCAAGGACCCATCTTCATAACTAGAGTTAGAACTTAGGGAGGAGGATGTTGGTCTGGAAAAGCTAGCTCCTGACACCAGGTTCCTCCATTCACAGGTGACAAATATTGGGTCTTCAAGGAGGTGAGCGTGGAGCCTGGATACCCTCAGAGCTTGGGAGAACTGGGCACCTGTCTGCCCCGTGAGGGTATAGACACAGCTCTTCGCTGGGAGCCTGTGGGCAAGACCTACTTTTTCAAAGGGGAGTGGTATTGGCGCTACAATGAGGAAAGACGGGCGACTGACCCTGGATACCCCAAACCTATCACTGTGTGGAAGGGCATCCCCCAATCCCCCCAGGGGGCCTTCATCAGCAAAGAAGGCTGTAAGTGTCCTGACCTGGGTCTGTAGTCATATTTAGGGCCTCTCCTGGACCAACCCCTGGGCTCCGGGCAGGGGTTGACAGGATGGGGGTGGTGGGAGAGAAGTATACTGTCCCTGCCCTGGGAAGCTCAGTGTAACTCAGGAAACAAGGCAGACCTTGTGTCTCATCTCCCTTCTTGTCCTTACCTCCAGTGTCCTAGATAGGACTCTGTTCGTAGGGGGAGGGAGGTTCAGGGGGAGGGAGTCACTGACTTCCTGGGCTCCAAGACTCACTGCACCACCTAGCCGCCCCTACAATTTGCCTTTTGAATCAGTAAAGAGTAGTTGCCTGGGAATCATGAGACCCAGATTCTAGTCCTGGCCTGGCCAATTAATCTACAGATGTGTAACCTTGGGCAATTCCCTTTTTTTCTCTAGGCCTAATCTTCCTCATGTGAAAAAATGGGTACCAAAAGGCCTCTAAGTTCCCTTCTAGCTTTCAGTGTTTGAATGGTATACTCCCTGTTACAACCCACCCAACCCTGCCTAGAGTACTCTTCTAAGTTCTACCTCTGGGTGACTGGAGGCTCTTGGGAATAATGGGGAGAAGGAAATTGAGTGGAGGGGGAAGCAGCCAAGTTTTCAGGAGAGGCTGAGCCCTCAAGACCAATTTTCCCAACTGAGGCCACTGACCCTGGACTGAGAACTGTGACCATGGAATAATAGGGAACCTTCAGTAGAGGGCAATGCACCAGATGTCAGAGAAGTAACATCAGAGTGATGTGGTCCCAGGCTGAGGGAGGAGGTGAATGAACACGGAGGAAAATGACTCAAGTTGAGAGTAACCTTAGGCTTAAGGTCAGTGACACCAGAATTGAGGGTGACCTGAGGAAGACTGAGGTAAGACAACCCTGGAAGATGGTGACTCTGGAGAGAAAGGGGACCCTAATCTGGCAGGGGATGGCTTTCAAGTTGAGAGTGACCATATACTATAGACTAACCCTGGAGTGAAGGGTGACCTAAGTAGGAGGGTGGTGACCCTGAGAAGAAGAAAAGGACCTTGGAATTAAGGGTAACTTTAGGTTGAAAGCATTGACCTCTGGGTTCAAAGTGATTGCAGACTGAGGAAAGTTCACCCTGGGCAGAAGGAAGTGACCCCAAAGTTAAGGGTGAAATGTAGGCTTGTGGCAGGGACCTCAGCAGAAGATGATCCCACACTGAAGCCCATGGGTCTGATCCTGGCTCTGTCTCTTCAGATTACACCTATTTCTACAAGGGCCGGGACTACTGGAAGTTCGATAACCAGAAGCTGAGTGTGGAACCCGGTTACCCCCGCTCTATCCTGCGGGACTGGATGGGCTGTAATCAGAAGGAGGTAGAGAGGAGAAAGGAGCGCCGCAGGCCCCAGGACGATGTGGACATCATGGTTACCATCGATGATGTGCCTGGTTCGGTGAATGCTGTGGCCGTCATCATCCCCTGTACCCTATCCCTCTGCATTCTTGTCCTTGTCTATACCATATTTCAGTTTAAGAACAAGGGGGCACAACAGCAGGTTACCTACTACAAACGGCCAGTCCAGGAGTGGGTATGACCAGTATGTCCTTGCCCTGCCAGCCAGGGCATCCTTGCCAGGGCCTGAGAGAGGGCAGGGACCTCACTCCCAGGACCCAGAGGAACAGGGGGGTGCGCCACAAGGGCCCAGACCAAGAGCCACAAGCAATGGTTTGCAATTCCAGCTTAAAACTTGGCCCCTGGAATCCACCTGGTAAAAGAGGAATGGGAGAAATCAGCCAGAGCTGATCCCCAAGCACCTATCCCCACTTGGACCCAAGGCTCCCTTTTTAAAATGCCTTTGATCCAAAGGAAAAGGCAAAAGATAACCTTTGCTGAGGAGAGCTTTGTGGGGGGAGGAGGTCTCTGCTCTTGCTGCCTCATAGCTGTCCCTCATTCTCAGAGGCTGGAACCCCAATTATTCGGGGCCTCTCTTGGGATTCCCAAAGGCCCTCTGAGAACAGTTCACCTGGGAGAAACCAGCATTTGCTCCCTCACAGCTACCTGGGCCTGTCATTCCTCTTTTGAGGGACCTGATTCCAGGTGTCCCTGGGTATGGCAGGGCCCAGTGATATTAGGGTGAGGATTATGGCCTGGGGCAAGATCAGCTGCCTGCCTCCTCCTTTCTGCTCCAAACCTGGGCATTGTCTGGCTACCGACTCCCAACACCTGCTGGTCAGATGTTTGTAACTGATCATGGATCACGGAGCCTGTGTGGCTATGGAGGCAAGGTTATCTGTGGGCAAGAAAGGTGTTTTTGTGACCACCCCCCACAACCAAGCAGGTTCCTCAGAAAACTGAAGTTTCCCCTGGGCCAATGAGAGGCAGGGGCCTCTCAAGCTCAGGGGGAGCCTGTGGTCCAGCCTCATCTCTGCTGGACTTTGCTCTCATGTCATGAATATTTAAATGTCCCGTTACTACTGTTTTAATCCCCACTGTCAGAAGTGATTCCCTGAGGACTTGGGAAGCTGTCTGTTCATCTCACTCCAATGTACACCAGTATAAGAGCCTCTAGCCCAGAGCACCAAGGCCAAGTCTCCACTAAAGACGAGGGTAGCCAGGTAGTATCTTGGTAGCCCTAGGAGAACAGGGATGGATCGAAAGTGAGGGGATGAGTTTCTTTGGGGGCCCAGGAATCTTTGGATATCAACCATGGGAGCCCTTGGGACTCTGGCCACAGGGATAGGGAGCTAAGCTGGTAGCCCCAACTCACTCCTTGCTAAGTACCTAAGGCCATGGGGGAGACATTGAAGGCCAAGGGCCAGGAAGATACCTGGCCTTGGATGGTTGGAGGGAGGTTAGATCCCCAAGGATGTGGATGCCCCAGAATTGAGAGATTTTCTGAGCCTTGCCTCCATTGCAATACCCTTCCCACTTTTACTTCCTGTTCTTTCCTGTGTGGTCCCTATCACTATCCCAGATCCTAGCCCCATCTGAGTCTCACCTCCTTTCCATTTCCCATTGCCAGAAGAGGCAACTTCGATAGCAGTAGAAAGAGCATTGGATTTGAAGTCAAGAGGGTCTGGGTTTGAATCCTGATTCTGCTCCTTTCTCACTGTATTACTTAGGTAAGGCCACTTTTCTTCTCGGCCTGTTTCCTCACCTGTAAAATGAGAGAGTTGATCTTGATGAGCCTGTGACCCTCCTCCCACTCCCATCCTGATCCCCATCTCCTCCCCCTTCCTGACCCTATGCAGGTCCCCCTTCTGTTCTTGGTCTTGGGCCATGCCTAGAGTTGGGGTGGGAGGGAGCACATAGAGCTACTGCACTGCCACTCCCCAGCTATTCCATTGATTCTCCTGCAGCAGGGCCCTTGTTCCCTCAGTGATTCTCCTACTGAAGAGCCCTGCCCCACTCCCCTCCCACCCATCTCCTGAGGGACTGCCTGAAAGCTAGTCTAGATAGGTCTAAGGTGGACGGAAGACCTGAGGGACTTTCAGAATCCTGAAGACACATTCTGTGCCTGAGCCCATTTCCTTTTTACTTCCTTCTCTTCTCACAATGGGCATCTGTATCCTGAATGCCTCTGCTTTCCAGCCAGGATGCCCAGTTTGGGATAAACCAGCCATTGAACAGCTGGATTTGTGAAACAGATAGACTTGTAGACAAGTCTTTACTTTGTAAGAGGGAGTTCCCTAGGATTGCAACATTTCCTGGTACATTTAAAATGAGATTCTGGAAATTCAAGTCACACACTGCTTTTCCAGACGCAAAGGGATTGGGGATCACAGAGCCGGAAGGGATCTCAGAGATCGTGTTCAATTTTCTCAAGGTAAATTGAGGTTCAGAAAAGGGTTACGTAACAAAGTAGGGCAGGTTCAAATGTCCAGTGCAAAGTAGGAGCTTTTCCACTAGGATTTCCACTTACCAAGTGGTTTTTATAGCTGACCTCAGTGACCTCTCTGCTCACTTATTCATGCCTCTTCTTTGGACCTATCCACTTTTCCTGGGCCAGATACCCTCTCCCCCTCCCCTAATGCCCTTCATGGTTTCTCCACAGTATCCTTCACTGATAAGAGCTGAAATATGGGCCCCTCAGACAGCCTGGATTGGGTCTCTCTCCTGGACAATCAGGTTCCTTTCTCTCCATTACAAATTATCAGCATTTTAGCACCAAGGCCATGTAATTTGTGAACTTAACCCGCCTTGGGCCAAGTCAACATAACGCCCTGGGGTGTTCCTCGTTTCTACTTCTCCTAGCACAGATATGCCCAGAGCCATAACTTGGTATCCTGACACATTGGGCAAATTTAATTAAGAAGGGTGGAGAGGAGTAGCACAGGCTGGACCCAGGATAAACAATCTGACTTCCTATACAGGGCCATTTTGGAGGGAGGTGGCTTATTCCTTCTCCAGATCTCTACTAACCCATGACCCATGATTCCCATCACAAAGGTACAGGTCAGTGGATCACTTCAAGGCATGGGCATGAAGATTTTCTGACTGCTGTAAGGAGGACATGAGATTCCCTTCCACTCTCTTCCCCACCCCCTCTTCACATCTAAGTATTGGTATAAAACCATGGTGGCCATAGGTATTGATCTCTGGAGAATCAGGAGCCTAGAGAAACTGGGGCTGTTCCTCCAATGTGAAATCCTTGTAGAAGTTTGCCTGGGGATGAAGACAGGGCCAAAGCAGGTACTTCTGGTTCCTCCTTCCTTAACTATCACCTACAAGGTGCGAAGCTCCTGCTCCTTTCCTAGTGGCCCTAGGACTCTGTCCTCAAGCTTGTTCTCCTTTTTGTAGACATTTTTGTCCCTGACTGGAACAAAAGTATGGATAACTAGTGCCTAGCAAAACTGTGTTGACACAAAACCAGGAAAAATAGCGAACACATTGAATGACAAGATCTAGAAAAATCTTGGCAGGCTAGAAAGACAGGTGAAATCTACAATGATAAAATGTAATGGCAAATGCAAAAACCTCCACTTGCTTAAAATATATATGTGTGTATATACACACACACACACACACACATATATTGCTGTACAAGTATAGAAAGGGGGTGGGTGGTTATCTGGGAGTTTTACTGAACTGCAAGCTCAAGGAATCAGTACCATGTCCATTATAACCTAAAAAACAAATGGTCTCCCAGACTACATTTAGAGCAAGAAGCCTATCATTCCAAACAATGGCATTGATGGCCCCACTGGTTCGATCACATCTGGACTAGTTCATGTTGTTCTGGACTCCATATTTTAGGAAGAATATTGAGAAGCTGGAGAGCTGTAAGTGGAGGGCAGACAGGAAGATGAAGGAACTGGGGGGTCATGATGAGGATGCTGAGCCTGGAATTGAGATCATTGCTTTCAAGTATTTGAAGAGCAGTCTTGTGGGGAGTTTGTTCCCCTTGGCCCCACAGAGCAGAACTAAGAGCCCTGGATGTTACAGGCACATCAATTTCAGTTTAGTCTAAAAACTATAACAATTTCAGCTGCCCAAATAATGGCCTTGGTAGGGAGTGAATTTCTAATTATGAAAATGTTCAGGCAAAGGCTGGATGACTACTTGTCAGGGACATCACAGAGGCAATTCCTAGATCAAATAGGTGAGGTGAGATGCTCTCTGGAATCACTTCCAGCTCTAGGTTTCTATATCGTCAGTAATTTGCTAAATCTATAAAGTTCTTTATGAAGGGGTCAGC
Organism: Gymnobelideus leadbeateri; assembly: GCA_011680675.1. Lineage (NCBI taxonomy): Eukaryota > Metazoa > Chordata > Mammalia > Diprotodontia > Petauridae > Gymnobelideus > Gymnobelideus leadbeateri. The sequence goes on along the minus strand of WOXC01008718.1, from coordinate 657,972 downwards.
CAGAAGCCTCCTGGGTTGGGAGGTGGAGGCAGGACACAGAAGTCTCCTGGGGCCCTGCCAGGCCAACTAAATGGAGCGCCCACTAGACTATTTAATGCTTCCCTCCTTTGTTTGTGAATCTTAAACTTTGGAGACTTGCTTATGCTGGAAGAGAAAGATGATTCCCTGCTGGTGCCCTAGGTGGAGACGATGGCCTCTGCCCTGGCTTGGGCATTCTCCCAAATGAACTTCCCAAGTCATCAATACTTTCCTCTTGTGCTCATCTCCAATTCTTGCCAAGGGCCAGCTCCCTGGGATGGGGGGCATCTGGTATCAGAGACATAATCTTTGTGTCGATACAGTATTTTATACTTTTCAAGGCACTTTATTAGGTGACATCTTTTGGCCTATTTAAAACTCACAAGAATCCTGTTAAGCTAGCTGGGCAAATAACATTACCCTCTTTTGACAGAGTTGATAATAAGGCCCAGGAAGAGGATTTGAAGTGACAGGGTCATGCAAGTTAGTGGTGGACTATTAATTGAATGCTCTTTCTGTCACACCATGCCCAAAATCGTGATGGCTACTGGGTAAGGTCTGGCTTAGAGGAGCCTTGGGTATCTTCCACCACTTCTGACCAATAGTGATGAAAAGAATGAAGCCACACCACTGTGCCCCATACTCACAACTTATCCCTGCCTGGGTCCTCTTGTCGCTATCCCTTCTGAGATCATGGCCCATGCTTTGTGAAGGCCTTGAGCAGTCCAGCTCAGCCTCTCCTCCATTCATCTCATCTTGGTTCCTCCTGACTCATCTTCTTCCCTCTCTCCCTCTCTGATGCCTGGATCCATACTAGCGTCCTGGGCCTCTGCTCTGACCTGAAAACCCTTAATCCTGTGTGGTCCCCTCTGGGATCCTCCTGAGCCCTGAAGATACTGGGGTATAGCTGAGGAATGGAACAGAGGAAGAGGCCCTGGGGGCAGAGGAAGGGGCAGGCCTCACTGAAGTGGGGGGCAGAGTTTGGGTTGGCCCCTTTCCTGACCCACTTCCCTTCCCTCCATCCCCAACACCTCCACCATAGCCTGTGTGTCTACCCTGTCCTGGCCAAGGCTGAGGCCTCCATACTGGTGCCCTAGAGTCTGGGCTCCCATCACCCTGGACGGCATCGCAGCATTTCAGTGTCCGTCACATTTTAAAACTGATCAGCCTTTGTATAATGTTTTTTAAACCATTTCTAAATAAAATGAAAATATATAGATTGTCATTTCTCTGGAAAGGAGGGCAAGGGAAGGACAAGTGGTACAATATCCTTGGGAGATGAATGCAGATGGGAAGGAACTGAAAGGACTGGACGTTGAGAGCAGTGCTTTTGGATCCTTGGGGATATCTGAATGTTTGAGGACAAGAGAAACTATCCCACGGTAAATGGGATGGGGAAGAAAGAAGGCCAGTCCAAGACCATCGGTGATGACCTGGAGAGTTGTTTCTATGCCCTCTAGGTGGGGACGAGGGAGACGGAAAGTGGGGGCTTCATACTAAGGAGAAGGCCAGATAGGCTGAGGGGGCTCAGGGAAGGTATGGAAGGCCTCTGCACCTCTGTTGGTTGAGGGGGGTGTCTAGAAGAGGGGCGGTTGGCCACCCCAAGAAGACTAAAAGAATTTCCAGAGACAAAAGGGCTCTAGGGTTTAAAGAGTAAATGTGCAGACAGCGAGGAGATAATAGGGATGGGGGACCGGGGGCAGGAGAACAGAGGGAAGTAGTGGCAAGGTGACCTCATCTCCCCCCCAAGATCACGACGGGCAGAGAGTTCCGGAACGAAACGACGGATACCCGGCTGGGGGTGGGGTGGCGGACGGCGCCCATGGCAGCGGAGGGGGTCGTAGGGCTGCAGCGGCTTCCCCCTCATCCAGGGGCTCTGCAGGCGGGGGCCTGGCCCACGGCTCCCGAAGCTGCTAGGGGATCCCGCTAGTACCAGGAGGTGCAAACGATGAGGAAGCGAACGTCGTCCAAGGGCCCCCAAGCGGCGGGGTCCGGGCGGGGCCGTGGGGCTGGGTCGCCACCCCCGGGAGCTGCGGGCTCGGGCTCGGGCTCGGGCTCGGGCTGCTCCAGGGCGGGGCCGGGCGGACCTCCGCCGTCGCCGTCACTGCAGCCGCCGCCGCTCAGCTGAGAACCCATGCGCTGTGGGAAGGCAAAGGGCAGCTGAGGGTGGGGACAGCACCCCCCTACCCCTGCTCTTCTCGCCCCGCCCCCCTACTGACTCCGCCCCACCAGGAGAGGTTCGACTCCCCCGCCCCCTCCTCTCACCTTCGGCAGAGGAGATTCCTCCCGGAGTACCAGATCTCAGAGCTGCGGCTACCTGCGCCTGCGTACTAGAGCTCCGAAGGCTTCTGGTCATTACATCAGGGCGCATTCCTCGCAGCCAATCGTTAACGAGAATCCGCAGGTGCGTCCCAGGCTCACCTAGGGCCGCCTCCTCTTGGATAGGAAAGGGAGGTAGTCACTCCCGCTGGGAAAGCCCTCCCCGCCCCAAAGTGGCGTCGGCCTCTCCATCTCCAGACAAATATCAGCTTCCTGCACAGCCCTCCCTTGCTCCAGGAGGAATGGGAGAGGCGAGGCCTCCACTCTGCCTCACCCCCCACAAAGCCCCTCCTGCTGTGTAGTTGAGTAAGGCTTCCAAAATGCAGCTCTTCTGTGTGTTTGGGGTCAATTTTAAGACCCCAGATGAAGAGAACTATCAGAGAAGTGGGCCAGGAACCTTAAGAGTATCCCAAGACAAGAAAGTGGCATTGCTTGTGGCTCCGTGTTTACCAAAAAAAGTTAGACATTTTAATGAAGTCGGGAGAGGCAGGGAGGTAGACAAAGATCAGAGCTGGTAAGGATAATCTAGCACATTCTAATAAAGGAAGTAAATAGTGCTGCAAGTGTTGCATCATGGTCCCCGGATGAGGTCCCTGAAGAAAAACTTTTGTGGAATCCTAACTCAGAACTTCCTTCTAGCCCATCTCCCAAAAAGCTGCTGGTCCCCGAGCCCCCACTTCTCACTCTCTAGGCTTTGTTTAAATTCTTATATTCCAATCCATCCAAGCTGCCTAAGCAATCTTCTAAAGTGCAATTCTGATAATGTCGTTGCTCCATTCAAATTAAGTTCAGCAGTAGCTACCTAATGCCCAATGCTGTCTCTCCCATTAGAAAATAAGATCCTCAAAAGAAGGGCAATATTTTTGTCTTCCCTTGTATATATACCTAGGGCTTAACGAAACAGGTATTGAATAAAATTATTGACTGACCAGTCTATACTACTACCCAAAGTTTGAATCCTGGACTTGGCTCATGCTACTGTCTACATGGGGCTCTCCAAGTTGTCTTCATCTGCTCATGTTTCTTCCATTAAGACTCAACTTTCTCCATGAAGCCTTTCCTGAGACCACCAGGGGAAGATAACTTTTTTCATCAAATTTTTCAAAGCACCCCCTGGCTCTCTTATTTGTAAAATCTCAAAGTCCCTTGAAAGCAAGGTCCAGAAGCAAGAATCTTTCCTAGGAGCTAACCTTCTTCCCCAGGACAAGATTCCCTTTAACAATTTTAGGCAGCCAGGATAAGAAAATATAGAACAATGGGCCCAAGTGCTTTTTAATGATGGAATGATGCACAAGCACAGTGAAGATCAAAGAGCCAAGGTGAACTCATTTAAGGGCTTTTTTTTAAACAGTAAAAATGAAGTTATTGGATCAGTCTTGGGAGCTTTGTTATGCTCCTACCAGCCTTGGTCCAGACCCCAGAGATGCAAAGACTTTCTCTGCAGGGCCTCACACCACACTGGAACTGTAGCAGGAACCAAAGTCCTTATTCAAGAGGCCAATGAACACGTATTCACTCAGGTTAAACTGGAAAAAAGAGAAAAAAAGTCCATTAGACAACTGCTCTAAAGTTAACCCCCAAACCCCTGCCCCTTCCACTACAGCAAGGGGTTGGTTACTCTTTTTTGTCATTTGGCAACCTGGTAAAGACCAGGGATCCCTTCTCAGAAAAATATTTTTTCAAGAAAATGCTAATTTCAATCAAAGGGTAGTAAAAATAAAGATGTAATTTTTCCCCCCATCCAAATCCAAGAATACCCTGAAACCTACCCATGGAACTCAAGTTAAGAATCCCTGCTCTACAGGGACCTTTGGCCCTTCTGTGAGAATACCTTTAAAAATCCGTCCCTCATGGGGCACAAAGGGGCTATTTAATGAACATTTGTGCTCTTGTTTCTTGGCCATTAGCTGAATGCTTAGAAAGCTAAGCTGTATCATCAGTTCCTGACTGTTCATGTCTGGGAAACTACAGTTGAGTTATTTTACCAATACAGGTAGGTTCTATATTATGGAAGAGCTGGTGTCTTTGGTTTAACACTTATCAATCCATAAAAATCTTCAAGGATACAGGTATCAGCTAGTCATGAGTCACTAACCTGTCAATGAGGGAATCTCGCATCTTGGTGGCAATGGTGCTGGGCCGGGCTTCATTAAGCTTGAAGACGCTCTCTACCACTGACAGCTCTGTGCTAGTTGTGTCCAGACCACAGAAGGCACACCAGTCATTGACCACCATTCCAGCTGCAATCACCTCACTTCCCCGGTTCACAGTACCAGCCTGTCAAAGAACCTAGTGTGTACCAGAATGTCCCCCTCTTCAATGTTTTTACATGTGGATAGCAATTCTCCAATCCTGGGGGTTCTAAGAGACTGTACTTAATCCTGGATTTTATCAATACTATGACTTCAGAGATGTCCTTTCAGTCCTCACCTGGCATTTCTTATGAGTTGAAGGTCATAAAGGTCCTTGTCCTTAGTAGATGACTACCCCCAGACCTATACACATTTTCACTTATACTCCATAACACAGATTTGATAAAACATAACTCAGACTTAAAAAAAAAATTAATACAAAATCAGATAAATCATTAAAAACTGATCAATGACTAAAAATCCAGAGCTTGAAGCTCTGAGAGGTTTTTTTCTTTCCAGGGTGATGGGGAAAGGCCATGGAGCACCATGCAGCAGCCTCCATGCCTACTCTTTATACTCATAGCTGCTCCTATCCCTGGCCAATCATAAAAAAGCAGCCAAGCCTAAGATGACTGATGCACCACTTGGTAAAAGGCAGGTGTTGGCTTGCTTTTGCTTTTAGGAAATAGGGTGGGAGACGCTGAACACCTTTGTCCCATCAGAATATAGGGTGGTGACTCAACTCTGAGGCACCAGGGTTGGTCCTGGCTAGAACTGAAGAAACTGGGACAAGTTGGGCCTGAGGGCAGAGGGAAAGGTACTCACCACCAGTGGAACCTGGAGAAGAGAGGACAATTCATCTTGGTCCTCAATGGAAGTCTTTGGGTGCACTAGTCCTCCCTGATTGCTGAAAACACAGTAGCTTCCCACTAGCACCTGGTCAGCCACTGTCTGTCTGAAGACTTCAACCTTGAGTACATCAGCTAGAATTTCTTCTGTCTCCTGGGAGTGCAGACACACAGTTCAGAACCCTAGCTTATTAGAAGTGTGAAGAAATACCAGGCCTCCAATGTCTTCAAGTTTATCAGCATCCACATTCCCACTCAAGGAAGATTTGGCTTTATCTACATTCAGTCAATATTGAGAAGGGACTGATTCATTTCTCTGGGGCCTCAATGTGGCTCTAGATCAGCAATCCTCAGCAGGTAAATTAAAGGTGCCTGGGGCTGATCACTGTAGTCTCTATCCCCCCAACTCTGAGCCAGAACATTTACAGAAAAGTCGATTTGGAGCTGAATAAGATTCAAGAGTCTATCCAGTCCAACCTCCTAATCTTATAGATAAGGAGCTGAAGCCTAGAGAGGAATTTTTCAAGTTCACATTGGTAGTAACAGAACGAGATTTGAACCTAAGTTCTCTGACTAAAAACCAAAACACTCTCTGCTGTACTAGTGTCTATTCTTCAAAACAGATGTTAAAGAATGCTTAAGCACCCCACTTCCAAGAGTCTTTTTTTGGAATTAAATTGTGGTTTTTCTCCAATTCAAGTCATCTGCAACTTTGGGATGCTACCCCAAACATGCAGCACAAACAAGCTCAACATCCTTTGTGTGCCTAGTCAGTCTCCCTATCTAGATGAGACTTTTTTAGGAGATAAGGACCATATCCTTCTAATCTTCACCATAGCCCTGCACAGGACTCAGACTCAGAGAATTAAAGTTAGATGAGACCTCAGAAACTGCTCAAGTGTCCATCTCATTTCACAAAGACCACATACATTATTCTATCCATACTGATGTGTTCAGCACCCAAACATCCCCAAGAGAGACACTCCTACCAAACTATCTAAGGACTAGGATGTTATTGTATCCACGTGACTCTCTGACCCCACTGCCAAAACCTCCTTACCCTGTCCAGGTCAGGATGAACAAGAGCTACATAGTCGTTACAGGTGGTAACGTTGCCCAGTGCTGAGAGTCGCTCCTCTACCCGTCGGATCTGCACTGAATCAGGGAGACTGTTTCGGATGTGCTGTAGCTCCTGGTCTGTAGTATTGTTGGGCACAAGAAGGCCATGCCGGTTTCCTGGTGAGATCCAAAAGGAAAAGCCACTAAGCTGAGGAGGGGGGTGGCATTGAAGCAGCACCTCCTGACTTCTCTGTTTGTCCTTCATAAAGGTACACATTACCTCCTGACCAGGCACCATATCCCCCATGCCCTCCTCTTCCCTATTCAATACTGAGGATGAGTGTATACCACTTTAGCACCCAGCACAGGGATATGAACATAGTAAATAATTAGCTTTTAATTAATTCAACCAATGAATATGGGTTCTCATAGCCACTTGGGTGCCAAATGTCCTGGCAAGAAACCAAAATGGGCACTTTCCGGACAGTTAATGGTAAATTTATTTCATTCCAAGGTCCAAATCTGCTATCTCAGATTCCTACTCACTTCAGGCTCAAGGGATAAAAGTGTTTAAGGCTAGGAGGTAACACACTCAAATATTATCCCTGACTGCAGCACCAACTGCAAATACAACTTTGAATGGAAATCCTCTGACTCTGGAAGACTCCATGGGTAGGAAGCAAGACTACCACAGATGTAATACTCAATGCAATGAAAAAAGGTCCTGAGATGACATCACTAGGGCGTGGGGATCTTCTGAGTCATAAGGACCTTAGTACTACCACCCTAGCATTCCCCCCTCAGCCCAGCCCTAGGAGCCAGACGTACCCACACACATGCGACCAATGATCCTGCAGCCAGCGATGGAAGCGTGTACCACTGGGATGGTCTCTGAAAGCTCGCCCTCAAACACACTGTGAACACACAGTCAGCCCACAGGTCACTAGGGACACCCCAGAAAGGCCCTTTACTGGGCTTCATCCTCCCCCCTCCCTCCCAGGTCTGCCACACCCCTCCTAAATCTTAGGATCATAGCTTCGGAGGTCAAATAGGCCTTATTTACTGAAACTCAGGCCTCCTTATAAGGTGCTCCCTCTCCGATGCCTTTCGAAATTCATGACATCCTCCTGTGAGGGAGGCTGAAGGAAGACACCACACCCATGGTAAAGATGGGGAAACTGAGGCCCAGGGCAGGGACGGGATTGGGTTAGAGTCACAGGATCCAAAGAGAGGCAGGCCTGCGCCCTCCCCGGGGCCCCTCGGGCCGCACCTGTAAAAGTTCTCCGAGCCGCCGATGGCCACCAGGCAGTAGGTGTTGGTGAGCTTGGCGAAGCAGCCGATCTCGCAGTTATTCTCGAAGGAGGCTCGGACCGCCATGAGGCCTAAGAAAGGCGTGGGGGGGGGGGTGTTGTCAGAAAGCTTCCCTCCGCCAGAAGTCGTGGTTCTCTCGGGATCCCCCTTCCCCGATCCTGAGTGCCCTACCCAACACCCACCCTGCCGCGAGGCAGCTTGAGCTTTGCCCCTCCAGCCTCCGCCTGGGAGCACCAATCGATCCCCGGATCCCTCCTCCTCTTCCTCCTCCTCCCCCTCCCCTGACTCTAACCCTCGGGTCCCGGCACCGAGACCGGCTCACCGGCAAAGGATGTCGCACGAGGCGCTCTCGTAATTCGCTTCCGTTTCCGCTCCCGAACTAAAAGACTTCCGGGACGAAGCCCCCTACGGAGCTGCCGTGGCCGGGAACTCCCGGACCACTAGGGGGTTCCCAGTCTTTTACGGGCCGGGACACCAGAGGAGGGCGACCTCCAGAGCTCAGTGACCGCTCCCTACTCCAATCCGCTCGGGTCACTTCTGCTGGAGCCCCGCCCCTTCCGGACTTTACGTCACCCTGCCCCGCCTCTTCCTCAACCATCACGTCCCACACCTTCCATCCCTCCCAGCCCCGCCCACTGCCTACCTGGCTCCTAGTCCCGCCTGCCCCCTCCGCCCACCCTCCCCTGGTTAGTCTTTCAAACCCGTCGCTTTGCAGCCTTTTCCCCAGCTTGGCCTGGAAGGAGCCGAGTCCCCAGCCCCAGATTCCCACAGATCACGCCAGTCGGGTGTTGGTCAGGGCCACTTAAGTTTATTTGTGTTAATTTCCCATTGTACCTGGATATTGATGTGACCCTGGGGGGAAGGGGTTTGCACGTATCGAACTGACCTGTTGCTGCATCCCTGTTCTGGGCATCTCCTTGGCTTGGAGTACCTTCCCCTATTTTGGGGGGCTTTTCTAGTCCTCTCGCTTTCCTGGTCCCTCCCTTCCTTCTAGTAGCAGCCCCACGAGCCAGGCAGGAAGGTCTACTTTTCAGACTCCATCCTGCAGAATAGGTGTCCTCACCTGCTTCTGGGTCAGGCACCTCAGAGGGTAAGGAAGCCTTGTTCAGATAGGACCACATTGATAGAGAGCTCTATCTTAGTAGTGTTAATCCTATCCACAACCCTTTGCTCCCCTCGCCCCCAGTGGAACATAGGTAATAAGCACAAAGTAAGGAATCAATAAATACTGGTTGGCCTGTGTGTGTTGGGGTCACAAATCAGGGTCACTATGAAGGGAAGTCAGTGGGGTAGGGTTTAGTGAGATTGAATATCAGTGGATAAATATAGTCCATAGTAGGGTGGAGATGGGGAGGTGGGGAGCAGGGTCAGTAGGTCAGAAATGAGGTTGTAGTTAGTGGGGTTGGGATCAATAGGTTGGAATTTTAGGTGAAGAGTAGCCTTGGCCTCTGGTGACACTTGCCTCTGGTTCTAACCCTTGGACCTGTGACAGGTCAGACCAGCCACAGGTAGTTTCCTGTAGAGCTTGGGCCTGAAGTGCAGGCAAAGAAATCTTAGGTCTCAAAGCGGCTTCGAATTAGTCTGAACTTGGACTTGTTATATTTAGTGATGAGATCCAGCTTGCTATGACCCAAAGTCAAACGTTTCTCATCCCCCGGAGTATGATTCCTGGTACCAGCAGGGAAGCAGGATGCTTGTGGGCCAGGAACACTGGAGATACTGGGCTCCTGAGGGTTAGGGACAATAGGCACACCAGAAACAACAGATTCCCGTGGGTTAGGAACACTGGCGATGCCAGGGACACCTGTGTCCGGGCTCCTTTTTATTCCCTGTAGCCTGTGATATTTGGTGATGAGGTCTAACTTGCTGTGGCCCAGGGTCAGCCTCTTCTCATCTTCAGAGGCCACCTTGGCCTTGCCCATGGAATCTGTGGTAGAGGTCCTAACTGGCCCTGTCCCCTCCATCCGGAATGGACCATATTTAGCCACAAGGTCCAGCTGACCCAAAGTTGGCCGCCTCTGATCCACAGATTGCTCTCTGATCTTGGCATGATCCCCAGATCCTGGGTTCCCAGAACCAGGTGTATGAGAACCCCTGGGGAGGAGGTCTAGTCGTCCATAGTTGTGGCTGGGAGGGGATGGCTTCCTCTCCTGTAATGGCTTCTGACTTGCTTCTGGGGCCAGTGCAGGCATTCCACAGAGGCCCCTAGGTAGGCTGGGCTCCTGGTTATGGGAGAGCCCATTCTCTGGAAGTCGAGGAAGGGGAACAAGGTGGAGCTGGCGAGAAAACAGAGGGTTCCCTAGCCCTGGTCCTGTTATTGGTCCTACCCCCAGCCCAAGCCCCAGCCCTAGTCCTTCCTGATTGAGGGCTGGCGATGACTGAGCCCAAGGAGCTGTTCCCAGTGTGCCTAGGCTGGGTCGATAGGCTGTGGTTGGGTTGTGGTTGGGGTCTGACAATCGCCGGTGCAAGGGAAAGGGGCCACTGGCTTGGCGCCGACCAGGACCAGGAGAACCAGAAGCCACAAGACCATTAAAGCCAATGCCACCACCACCTCCAGGCAGCCCACAGTAGGAAGAGCTTGTAAGGGGAGAACATTTGACACTGCCAAGGCTAGGGCCAATTGGTGAGGTAGATGGTGAACTAGGGAGGCCTGACTCAAAAGCCAGGGCAGGTGGGGGTGGGCGGGGAGCCTGAGGAGCCAAGACATCTTCCTCCCCGCCAGAGAAGCCCTCCACAGCCTGAGACTCAGCAAACATGCAGCGGAACTCTCTGTCGAAGTCCTCAACGATGCGACCCCGAAGCTGCAGCACGAGGCTGGTGTGAACCTGGCTGCAGAGCCATGTGAAGCTAGGAGGGGGCAGAGAAAGCAGGGGTTAGCAATACAAAGGTGAGCTGGTGAGAGGGACCCCAGGTTGGTCAGGAGGACAGCACAGGACAGGGTAGCCCTGTGCACAGGCTCTGAAGTCTTTTACTCCAGTCACAGCTCTGCCATGAACTCTGTGACCTTAGCCACATCCTTTCCCTGCCCCGGGAATAGAGATTAGACCATCAGTGTTCTTGAAACTTTTTGCAGCTCCATCTGTGATGAGTATGAAGAAGAGATCATCTTATAGGCAAAAAGTGGGCCCCAGTTCCCTCTTCCACCACCCAGGTCACTCCTCATCCCTCATTCTTTCCATCATACCTGTAGCTCCCGGCCACCACCTGCTCACAATCAATGATGACAAATTTTTCTAGTGCCTGCCCCGTGAAGCGTCGTCCTGCCTTGCTGCAGTAGGTGTCCCCACAAATGCTCCGCACACGCATATTCTAGAACTCAGGAGCAGAAGCAGTGTCAGGAGGCACTTTTCTGGCCTCAAAGACTTTTCGTGCCAACCCCAGACCCTGACCCTTAGGGGCTTTGGGCCCACTCAATTCAATTAACTTCATTTCAACAAAAATTTGTTGAATACTTACAATGTGCAAGGAAGGTATGCTCTTAAGGGACTTATACAAGGAGATTAAAACATGAATGAAGTCGGTGTAATATACAATAGAGAATGAAGAGGGTCAAGGAGAGATCAGAGATCTCCGAGGCGGGCTAGAGCACTAGGGGGATCAGGGAAAGTCTCAAAGAGAAGGTGGCTCCTGATGTGAGCCTTGAAGGAGGACAAGGATTCTGAAAGGCAGAGGTGAAGAGGGAGCACATTTGAAATAGGGGAGATAGCTGGGGCAAACATCCAGAGGGAAAATGGTGCTGACTTGAATAACTTCGGAGTTGTTGTCCCCCGATCTTCATCTCTAGGTCAGCTAAGCCATACTACTACTGAAAAGTAAGGTCCCCGTTCCTACTTATCCTTGACCTGACCCTGGCCCTGCTAATCCAACACCCCACTGATCCCTATCTGGTATCTCTGATCCTGTCCACTGACCGGCAGGTGGCCCCCAGTGAGATCCATCTTGTAGCACATCTCCAGGAAGTGGTGCAAGTTGTCCTGAGCCAGCAGCAGGTAAACAGGTACAGCCCGACGTCCTGAAGCCTCCATCAAATCACAGAGCAGCTCCATGTCTGTGAACACATCCATTACCACAGCCACAACCTGTAGGAGGATGGAAATAGGGTCCAGCAATGGGAGCTGAGATACTGGGGGTCTGGACCCAGCCCTGCCCCTCATTCAATGTATCACCTAAGCCAAGTATTTCTCTCCCTCTGAACCTCAGTTTTCACATCTATATAATTGCTAGAGGGTTGGATTTGACATGTTATATGGTCATGAAAGAAGCTGGGAGACCCCTGGATCTCTAAGGATGCTTCCGGTTCTCAGATCTTAAGTGTTCTTTCTAGTTCATCCTCACCCTAGCCCCAGTCTCCCCACTCAGGATTAAGGACTTTCTGAGCACCTGTGGATGGCCCCTTGGACAACAGCTCCTTAATCCTTCCTTCCCCTTCCACTAGGGCTAGAGAAATGAATTTATGGTCTAATTTTACAGATAAGACTGGAGCCCAGAGCTGGAAAGGTTGCACAATGAGTTAAGGACTGAATTGGGACTGGAACCAATTGTCTTCTGACTTTGTCTCTGACAGGACATGTAGCAGGGGAGAACCACAGATTCTAAGCTAGGGATTGGTTTCTAAATAGTGAGAGCTTGGGGAGGAGCTGAAGATCAAAGCAGTTGGGACAGAGTTAATGACCCTATTAGATGCTATACTGGGGCCACCTATGCCCCAGGGCAACACAAGGAACCCATCCTTGAAAGGTAAGGTGAAAGAAGGGACCCAAGACCCCAGGACTAGAGCTCTACTGGGGGAAGGAAAGCCTGAGGGACAGGACAAGTTTTGCCTCTCTTTCCCTAGGTCCTGGTCTGACTTCTGATCTCTGAGTGTGCCCTTCCCTCTCATGAAATTGCAATTCATTAGTTAGTGAGCCAGACCTGACCCACTCTCCAGTATCAATGAACCTAGTCATCTAAATGATCTCTGTCCCCCAAGCTTCTTTTACAGAGAGCCCCGCCCCCCAGAGTTGTACCACTGAGTTACAATAATAGTGAAGGACAGTCATCCCAAGTGTCCTCCCTTTCCCCAGGAGAAACAACCAGAAAAAGATAGTGGAAGGTCTAAGTGTCTTAGTATGTATATGTTGGGGGCAGGAGGGGAGGGAGTAGAGAAGCAGATAGAAGCTCTCCTCCATTCCCAACAGCCCTAATGTTCTCTAACCCTCTTGTCTAGGAAGCCCCATCTCACCCCCTTTACTTCCTGGACTGGTAGCTATGAGTCTTATAGAATTTGTAACCTAGATCCAAAACTTGCCTGCCTTCTATCCCTGGCTCAATCCTCCCCAAAACAGCCCCACCCCACTCAGCCCTCAGCCCTTGGTTCCCTGCTCTATCAACCAGTCAAGTACCCAAACCCATCCAGTCTTGTACCGTGCGGGCTTGGCTGAAGAGGAATCGCAGTAAGTCTTTGATGTTCTTGGCCTTGTCCCTCTGGAAGTGGACAACAGCTTGTGTGGGGCTGAAGCCTGTGGCCTGGGGCACCTCAGGCCAGCCCAGGTCCAGGGCAGGTGGTTCAGCATCTGTTGCTGCCGGGAAGTAGGTGCCAGAGGTGGCCTGAGAGATGAGGCTGAGCCGGTCAGTGGTGCCAGAGGTCTGGGGGCCTGCCTTGCCATTTTTATCTCCACTCTCACCACTGTCCCCAATCTCGGGGCCTCCACGAGCATGTTGGGTCATGTAGTTAAGGTCCAGGGCCGAAAGGAAGGGCAGCTCACGCTCTTCAGCAATGACTCGAAGATAGGCAGCCTCACCATGTTCCAGGAGGGCATCTGCAGCCAGCCGGGCAGCTTCACTGTGCTTCAGGACCAGGGGTAGGGCCTCTCTCCACCAGGGCCGCTTGAGCTCCTCTACCCGGCCCCGAAGGGCTCCTGGGCCTCCAAACATGATGTTGAGACCCACTCCCTGAATCCCTACCTATCCAAATTGTACCCTTAGCCCCAAGGCCCCAGCCTTGGGTTTTGGCCTCCCCATGCTTCCTTGCTCCTGCTGAATGACCACAGGGAAAGATGTAAAGAGGCAAGAGCCTTGGCCTCACCCTCACTCTGGGGGAGCCAGGCCCATCCTGCCACCCTAAGTCTGTGCCAGGCTCCGCCCTTGTTGCCCCCAGGCCACTTTGAGGAAACCTGTCAGATCAGCCCCACCCACTGCTGTCAGGACTCGCCCAAATCCCACTGAGCGGATTGTCTAGAGCCTGTGGTTCCTCCTTGGCCCTTACCCAGCATCAGCACCAGTCTGTGAGCTAAGGACACCTCTTGTGTCCCCTATTTCATGACCCAGATGACCCCACCTAATGTCCAGGGCTTGCACATGGACACAGACATACTGACTCGTATAAACACGGACACACCTAGACAAACAGGGACACAGCCTATGGAGTTAATGCTCCTTTCCCTCTCTCCTTGCTCAGCTCTGAACATGGTGGCTTCCAGCATAGCCTGGGCCCTGGGGCAAGAAACCTTGATAGGATCAGACCTCTAATCCTCAGGCAACTCCTAATTAGACCAGCCTCCTCCTTGGCCCAGCTTGGGATAGGGCCTGCCTAGGGCTGGGAAGGGGGCCACAGTAGGGGATTTTTTGGTCCTTAGCCAGGTTCAGACTGTTTCTACCTTTAGGAGGGGCTCCCCAGCCCAGACTCTGCTCCAGTTTAGAAGATGCTCACCTCTAGGGCCCAAGGAAGGTGGAAAGCAGTGAACAGAGGCGTAGGTCTGGCCTTGGCAGGGACTAGACAAGGTAGAATGGGGCTCAGGGGACATGAGAATCTTTTCATGGAGCCAAAATCCTGGTAAAACTTGATAGGGTTATTCTTGCTGTAGTACACAGCCACAGGATCTGAAGCCCAGAAGAAAAAGAGACCTATTCATAGTCACACAGTGAGAGAATCCAGGCTTCCTGAATTTTTGCCTTTGCACCTGTTGCCTCTCAAGCCTGACTGGGCAGAGAGGAGGGGCGGTTGGGGGGGTTGTTGTGGGCAGGGAGCTAAGTAAACAGAGTCAGACGTTGTGGGAGGTAATGAGGTGCCTGTTGGGGCAGCTGAGATAGCAGGGGCTTCATTAGGCCCTTATCTCACAATCTCAGCATTTGGAGGGGGGAGAGGGAGGAGGCAAGCTGAGGGTGACTCGTGGGTATGTAGTGCCTGTGCACAAGTGAGTATATGTATAGTACTGAGGAAAACCTTGTTTCTACCTGTATTGGTGTAAAAATACATGTACAGGTGTATCTGTGTGTCAGCCTATAGGAATATGTACGAGCATGTTCCAATAATAAGATGTCTGGATGTGCATGTACCTGTGGGTAAACATGTGGATAATGCATGTGTGTATCAGTATGATTATGTGTGTGTATCTGGCAACCACTTCAATATCTTTACCAAAAAGACCCTGAATCGGGTCACAAAGAGTCAGACACACCTGAAACAACTGGACAAACACAAATCTGGGTCTCAGTGCTTCATGCATCCCCAGATTTTCTCTGGAGACATCTCTGACAAGGGCTTAGAAGAGAGAGGCACATATTGAGAATCAAAGCTCTTGGTCTCAAATCCTGGCCCCACCCTCATTACCTTCATGAGCTTTGCAAGTCACTTAAACTCTCTGGGCCTGCTCCACACTTGTGAGAGATGGAGGTCAGACTGGATGGTCTGAGGTCCCTTCTGGCTTTGAATTTTTGCTCTTCTATCACTTATTTGCACTGATCACTTCCCTGGTTAGAGTAGAGATAAGGAGTATTTCCCAGCCTGTGACAGTGGTGGTGGTGCATGTGGGTAGGTGGTGCTCAGAAGCAAAGGGGCTAGTGGCTCACAAGGAGTGGAAGAGAGAAATGCTGTGTCCTCAATAACTCCCAGCCTACTGCAAAAACTTACTCTTCCCTCTTTTTCCCTAAAAAAGACTTCAAGATGATGCTCCTCTTCCAGTAAGGTCTCTTGCCTCTCACCCTCCCAACTACCTGTTAGGGCAGAGTTAGGCTGGAACACTCCTTTACTCATTCACTCCATAAGAACAAGGAACAAGACTTTTTTTTTTTCTAATAGAACATGTCATCCCTCTAGGGCCTAATGCAAGTGTCTGCACATATCAAAAACTGCCTAAGTGGTTCACAAAATTCTCAAATTTCAAACCAAAAAGAAGGTTGGAGGGTATCTAGTCCCCTCTGCCACACCCCCAACAAGTGGTCATCTAGCTTCTATTTGTTGAATGAATGGACATTTCCTGGGAGCCTATTGTGCCAGATCTGGTGTTGTGGGCTACAGAGGGAAAAAAGATAAATAAAACTCATCCCTGACTTCAAAGGTGTCTTAAGTAAAGAATGTATAGATTAGATGCAAAATAGTCACCCAGGAGAAAAGAGTGAGTAAAGTTAGCAGTTATTGAGCTAAGTCCTAGAATTAAGTTGGGGCCGTCCTTCCCCTGGGGTGATGGGTGAAAAGGGTAAGAAGGCACTAACTGAGAAGGAAGGCCAGGTCCAACTCTGGAACAAGAGGGTGGAGAATGAGTATGTGTGTAGAGTTTCTGGCCTGAGCTACAGGTCTCCCTGGGGGAACATGTTGGGTATAGGACTCTTAATCACTATTATTAACAGAAAAGAAAACATGTTTCTTGGTACAGTGGTGCATCAGGCGCCAAGTTGGCATCGATCTCTGGACACAGAGGCCACTTATCACTGTCTACTGTCTCCACCAGGCTTTAAGTGTTACCTTGGCAGGTGATGTACCATCTGAGAATGGTCACTGGGCCTAGAGGACACTTGGGGCCAAAGGTTTCAAGTTCCATCAGGACTAATAATAACAACTATAGCTGAATTTCTATAGGGCATTCCAAGGATCATAAACTGCTTTGCATACACTTTGCATACACATACACTTTGCATACACTATCTCATTCTAATGGGGGAGACAACATGCAAACAACTAGCTGTAGACAGGATAGATTGGAGATAATCCATAGAAGGAAGTTACTAGAATAAGAGGGATTGGGAAAGGCTTCCTGTGGAAGGTGGACCTTGAAAGAAGCCAAGAGGCAGAGATGAGGAGAAAGAACATCCCAGGTAATGGGACAGCCAATGAATATACACACTAATCTGGGAAATGAGAGTATTTCAAATGAGAACAGCAAGGAAACCAGTGTCACTGAATTGAAGGGTACAAGGAGGGTACAAGGTATAAGAAGATGAGAAATCAATGAAGGTACCAGGCTATGAAGGATTTTTAAAGGCACACAGGATTTTGTATTCAATGCTGGAGGTAATAGGGAGCCACTAGAGTTGATTGAATAAGGGTGGGGGAAGTGACACTGTCAGTTCTGCATTTTAAGATCACTGGCAACAAAGGGGAGGATGTGAGGCTGAAATGGAAAATGTCTCTTTGCAAGTCTTAAAGTGCTATACAAATGTCAGTTATTATTTCTAATATCCTGAAGATCACAAATAGGCATAGTATAGAGATCTTTTCTAAAATCTGCTCCCGCCAAAACCAATCATTGTGCTCTACATGCACAGTATATGCTTAAATGTTTGCTGAATGTGGATCAGTGAATGAATGGAATGAAAAATGACACACAGATTTCTGGAGGTATCTGGGCTGGCTGCCACCAGACTGCTAATAAAATTAGGCACAGTACCAGCACCACATCTTTCTGATCTTTTCCCATACATCCATGCCTGCCCATACATATGGGGTTTGGAAGGCTGACACCCCCCTTCTGAAAGCATGGTGATCCCTGATTTAGGCATTTTGAAGGGAGGGATGCTGCCTCTTCTCTTCCCTGTTCTCTTCACATCTTGTCTGCTGGGAATTCACTGCTGCCAATTCTGGAGACCCTTGGATGGGAAGGCTACACTTCTTTGGCTGCCAGCCTTCTTTGAAGATGCTTCTACCTATGGAGGGGATCCACCAGGGAGGGTGAGGGAAGGACACAGGTCCCTAAGAAGGGTGCAGGAGTGGGTTCCCCAGTGCCCTGCCCAACGTGAGGGGGCTCAGCTTGGGCAAGTCATTTCTCTTCTCTAGAACTGTTTCCTCTTCTGCAAAATGAGAATATCTAGAAACACATACCTCACAGGTACAATGTAAATCTTAATGTAAACTGCTACTATGATAATTTTGATATAGGGTTTTATAGTCATACCATCTCACTGGATCCTCACCATAGCTCTGTAGGGGTGGGTACTTATACGTCACACAAAGCTGAGATACAGCATGGTGTATCAGAGGCAAGTTCCTTCCCTCCTTCTGTACCTCAGTTTCCACATCTATAAAATGAAGATTATGATGAGTGGGCTGGGATTTATCTGTCTTCCCAATTTAACATCATCAAGTTCCTGGGGTGGGCAGGGACAGGTACAAAAAAAGTCTTTGCCTTCAAGGAGAGAACCCCCTACCATCTATGAAAAGGCAGTTATGCTCCCACAGTCTTCCCCGCAGTAAGGAAAGCACATTGTAAACCTTAAAACATTAGAGAATTGGAAAATGTGATTCTAGCTGTTTTATCTCTTTAGCTATGACTTAGCCCTGGTCATTGACTAGAACACTTTGAGGACTCACTACTCCTCTCTCATCTGCTCCCTGCTCCACACCACAAGCTACTACAGACCTTCATTCCTAAGCTTCCAACACACCCTTCCCTGTAATGTCAAAGGCTGATATTGAGACAACTGATTGTATGAACGTCCACCTATACTTGACCTTCACCTTAGCACATCTGTTTGTCTTGCTTGAAAGAGGGTTCCTCATCTGTGCTGAGTCACAATCCCTTCATTTCTCTTAAAAAATATTTTTATTGATATCTTTTTTTTACATAGTTTCTCTCTCTCTAATCCTCCCCTCCCCAGAGAATCATCCCATCCCAAAGCATTCTATCCCTTCAATACTAAAAGGATTTTGTCTCCATGTTAATGTCCTCCTCTCCAGCACATTCAATGTCTCTTTGGTTCCTTCCTTTCAAAATATTCAAACCTCTCCTATAGTAAAACAAAGAAACAAAACCCCTTCCCTTCTCTCTACTCCCCCTTCCACTTTTAGTCTTATTCTTCTCCTTCCTACAGTCCTAACCCCTTAAAATTATTCTGCGTCAAGATTCTCTTTAACTTCCTGCTAATAATTAAATCTAATGGTACTTTCTCTGTGCTTAACTTCAGAACTCTCATATCCTTCTATCTCTGTAGCACTGACACTGTCAATATTTTTAGACACTTTTCCCTTGGTTCCTTTAGCACTTTGACCTCCGGGTTCTTTTCCTACCTTTCAGATCTATTCTTGTGTGCTCTTCACACACCTAGGGTGGGTGAGTGTACCCCAAGACCTTGCTCCTGTTTCTCCACCCACTACTTTAGGAACTCTTCTAGGCTTGACAGCTTAAAATTCTCTCCTCTGTGACTTGCATCCTCTACTCTGGCATCTCATCTGAAATCCAATCTTGTGTTACATTTGAATTTCTCCATCACTTCACTCTATGTATCAAAATTGGGTTCATCATCCTTCCTGCAAACTAGTTCCTCTTCCCAACTTTGTCAATTCACAGAATCTGAATTTAAAGGTGTCTCAGAACTGGCCTCATTCCACACATTCCCAAACAAGAAGGAACTGTGGAGAATTGTCAAACTTCAGCCTCCCAAGTGGGGCCAGATTAAAATGTCATTGGGAAATGTTTAATAAAATAACTAAAAATACAATACAATATAATGTTAAGCTGTGGCTTTCTAAGTCAATCTACAGTCCTCAAGGGATTCCTTCCTATTTGAATCTGACATTACTGCTCTAGAGCATATGCTCAAGAAGAAGTCATTCAGCTTTTGCTCAAAGACCTCTACTGAGAGAGAATCCAACCTGTCCTGAGGTAGCACCTTGCCTTTTTTGTTGGGGCAGCACATTACTCCCCCCTTTTTTAGGAAGTTTTTCCTTCCTAGATATCTGTTTCTGCAGCTTCTACCCACTATTCTTATTTTGTCATCTGGGGTCAAGCAGAACTAGCCTTCCATGCGACAGTTTTTAAAAAAATATATTATTTTCCACCAATTTCAAGTAAAAAATTTTTTTAACATTCATTTTTCTAAAGTTTTAAGTTCCAAATTCTATCATGTCTTCCTTCCCCTCGCTGCTCCCTGATAGAAGCAATCTAATACAGGTTATACACCTATATACACATATAGGTGTAAACATATAAAATATTTCGGTATTAGTCATTTTGTGGAAGAAAACTGGAACAAAAAAAGTGAAAAATAGCATGCTTCAGTCTATATTCAGACACCAAGCAGTTCTTTCTCTGAAAACAGAGAGAATTTTCCATCATGAGTCTTTTGGGACTGTCTTGGATAACTGTATTGCTGAGAATAGCTAAGTCATTTACAGTTGTTCATCATATAACATTGCTGTTACTGTGTACTATGTTCTGGTTCTGCTCACTTCACTTTGCATCAGTCCATGTAAGTTTCCAGGTTTTCATTAAATCATCCTGTTTGTCATTTCTTATAGCACAATATTTCATTACAATCATATACTACAACTTGTTCAGCCATTTCCCAATTGATAGATATCCCCTCAATTTCCAATTCTTAGCCACCACGAAAAAAACTTATATTTTTGTACAAATAGGTTCTCCCCCCCATACACACACCTTTTTTAATATCTTTGGGATACAGACTTAGTAGTAGTATTGCTGGATCAAAGGGTATGCAGTTTGATAGCCCTTTGGGGCTTTCAAATTGCTCTCCAGAATGGTTGGATCAGCTTACAACTCCACCAACAGTGCATCAGTGTCCCAGTTTTCCTACATCCCCTCCAACACTTATCATGTTCCTTTTCTGTTGTATTAGCTACTCTGATAGGTGTGGGGTGGTATCTCAGAATTGTTTTAATTTGCATTTCTCTAACCAATAGTGATTTAGAGCAATTTTTTTCATGACTATGGTTTTGATTTCTTTGTCTGAAAACTGCCCATTCATATCCTTTGACCCCTTCTTAGGGAATGATTAGTATTCCTATAAATTTAACTCAGTTCTCTACACATTTGAGAAATTAGGCCTTTATCAGAAAAACCTGCTGTCAAAATTTTTTCATAGTTTTCTACTGTTTCTAATTTTGGTTGCCTTGGTTTTGTTTGTGCAAAAACTTTAATATAAATAAAATCATCCATTTTATCTTTTGTATTTCTATCTCTTGTTTGTCTTAAATTCTTCCCTTATCCATAGATCTGACAGATAATAAATAATTCCATGCTCCCCTAATTTGCTTATGGTATCACTCTTTATGTCTAATTCATGTACCCACTTTGACCTTATCTTGGTATATGGTGTGAGATGTTAGTTTAAACTTGGTTTCTGTCAGTTTTCCAGTTTTCCCAGCAGTTTTCGTCAAATAATGAGTTTTTGTCCCCAAAGCTTGGATCATTAGGTAAAACTAAATTACTATGGTCATTTACTACAATGTATTGTGTACTGATGCCACTGATCACTATTTCTTAGCCAGTACCAGATTGTTTTAATTACTTTATAATACAGCTTAATCATTGATTACCTTGATATTCTTGACCTTTTGTTCTTCCAGGTGAATTTTATTTTCTCTAGATCTATAAAACATTTTGGTAGTTTATTGGTATGGCACTGAATAAGTAATTTAGGTAGAATTATTGTTTTTATTATTTTTGGCTTGGCCTACTCATGAACAATTAATATTTTTTCAAGTGTTTTGATATGACTTTATTTTATGAAGTACTTTATAATTATGCCCATATAGTTCCTGGGTTTGTCTTGGCAAGTAGATTTCCAAGTATTTTATATTGTCTGTGGTCATTTTAAATGGAATTTATCATCTGCTGTTCGGCTTTATTGGTAGTATATAGAAATGTTGATGATTTCTTTGGGTTTATTTTATATCCTGCAACTTTTCTAAAGTTAATTATTTCAGCTAGTTTTTTAGTTGTTTTTCTGGAATTCACTAAGCATACCATATCATCTGCACAGTGATAGTTTTGTTCCATCATTGCCTATTCTAATTCCTTCAATTCCTTTTTCTTTTCTTGCTATAGCTAGCATTTCTAGTATAATGTTGAATAACAATGATGATTAGCATCCTTGCTTCACCCCAATCTTGCTGGAAAGGCTTCTAACTTGTCCCCATTATAGAAAATGCTTGCTGATGGTTTTGGACAAATATTACTTATTTTAAGGGAAGCTCCATTTATTCCTCTGCTTGCTAGCATTTTTTTCCCCAAATTTTATTCAATATGAAACATATCTCTACAGTCTTTATTGAGGAGGCTGACCACGTCCACGACCAAATCCACCTCTAAATTGGAATTCTGTTGCTGACCCAGCCCCAGCCTCAGCCTTCTTGTCAGCACCAGGAGGAGCAGCACTTCGTCTGTATGTGTCTCTGTCAGCTTCACCCCAAGTTAAGTCGGGCAGGTCGCTCACCCTCCAGACCTTTGGGCCTTGGCCTTCCTGTCTCAGGGCGACTTCTTCGGAGGGTGGCAGGCACAATCTCAGGGGGAAGGTGAAGGTAATCCCGGAGATACTGAATGCCCTCGTTGGTGAGGTACCAGTAGAAATGCCTCCATGCAAACTGTTCCTTAACATAGCCACAAGACTTTAGAGACTGCATGGCCTTCATGACATGGAGATTGGGCACATTCTTGTCTGCCAGCTCAGGGTGCTTTGGCATGTGAACATCCTTCTTGGCTACCATTACTCCCTCCTTAAAAAGGAGTTCATAGATGGCAATTCGGTTCTTCTTGGGCATCAACATCTCGGTGGCAGCGGCGACTGCTGCTCTAGACGGAGCCCGGGATAGAAAGGCTTGCTAGCATTTTTAATAGTAATGGGTGCTATATTTTGTCGAAGGCTTTTTCTGCATCTATTAATTATGATTTCTATTGGTTTTGTTACTGATATGGTCAAATATGCTGAGCTTTCCTAATACTGATTCCTAATATTTCTTAACATACCATTCTTGGTATAAATTCCAACTGAATCATGATATATTGCTAGTATTTTAAAAAAATTTACATCGATGCTCATTAGGGAAATTGGTTTATGGTTTTGTTTTAGCTTTTCCTGGTTTAGGTATCAGCACCATAATTGTGTCAAAAAAGCAATTTGGTAGGATTCTTTCTTAACCTATTTTTAAAAATAGTTTATACAGTATTGGGATTGGTCTTTAAATGTTTAGTAGAATTTGCTTGTGAATCTGGCCTTGGGGACTTTTTCTTAAGAGTTCTTTGATGAGTTTGTTCAATTTCTTTTTCTAAGATGGGGTTATTTTATTTCCTCTTCTGTTAATCTGGGTAATTTATATTGTTGTAAACATTCACTAATTTCAGATAATAGCTCCTAATTTCCTATTTATGCTTTAATTTCTTCCTCATTAATGGTAAATTCACTTTCATTTTTGATACTAGTAATTTGGTTCCTTTTTTTTTTTTTAAGATTCTGCACCAGTCCCTTACCTTTATTATGTATCTCTGTGCTTCAGATGTGTTTCTTGTAAATAGCATATTGTAGGATTCTGGTTTTTAATCCATTCTGTTTTCTGCTTTCATTTTATGAATGTTTATCCCATTCAGTTATGGGTATAACTGTGCTTTTTCCTCCATCCTATTTTCCCTTTTTTATCTACCCTCTCTCTCAACTTTCACTCTGTCCCTCCTCACAAGTGTTTTACTTTGGACCACTGCCTCCACCAATTTACCCTCCCTTGGGGTGGCTAGGTGGCACAGTGAGTAAGAGCACTGGCCCTAGAGTCGGGATGACTTGGGATCTGTCCAGGCCTCAGAAAATGAGCACCCAAACATAATGACTGGCCATGTAACCTTGAGCAAGTTACTTAACCCCAATTGCTTTAAAAAAAAAATTTACCCTCCCTTTGGTCAGTTTCCCCCTTTTCTTATCCCCAATCCTTTTTACTTTCTTATATAGGGCAAGATAGATTTCTATGGCCAACTGAGTATGTATGTTATTCCCTCTTTGAGCCAATTCTCAAGGAGTAAGGTTCAAGCATTGCTTAACACCCCATCTTCCCCATCACTATTATAGTTCTTTCATGCTTCTTTTTATGAGATAATTTACCCTCATTCAATTTCTTCCTTCCTTCTTCTCCCAGTGCAATCTTTCTCACCCCTTAATTTTTTTTTTTTTGATACTATCCCCTCATAGTCAACTCATACTCCTTCTAATTGTCCTGATAGTGATAAAGTTCTTAAGAGTTACAAGTATCATCTTGCCATGTAGGAATAGAAACAGTTTAACCTTATTAAACCTAATTTTCTCTTTCTAGTTTACCTTTCTGTTTCCCTTTAGGCTTTTATTTGAACATCACATTTGTTGTTTAGCTGTGGTCTTTTAATAAGGAATGCTTGAAAGCCCTCTATTTCGTTAAATATCTATTTTCCCCTCTAAAGGATTATACCCAATTTTGCTAGGTAGACTGTAATCCTAGTTCCTTTGTCTTCCTGAATATCATATTCCTAGCTATCTGGTTCTGTAATAGAAGCTACTAAATTCTGTGTGATCCTGACTGTGGTTCCACAATAACTGAATTCTTTCTGCCTGCTTGAAGTATTTTCTCCTTTGCTTGAGAGCTCTGGAATTTAGCTATGATATTCCTGAGAGTATTCATTTTGTGATCAATGTATTCTTTCAATTTTATTTTGCTCTCTCATTCTAGGATATCAGGGCAATTTTCCATAATTTCTTGAAATGTGATGGCCAGGCTCTTTTTTGGGTCATGGCTTTCAGACAATCCAATAATTCTTAAATGATCTCTCCTGGATCTATTTTTCCTGGTCAGTCATTTTTCCAATGAGAAATTTCCCATTTTCTTCTATTTTTTTCCCATTAAAAATTTGTCTTATAATTTCTTGATGCATTATGGAGTCATTAGCTTCTACTTGCCCAATTCCAATTTTAAAGGATTTTTTTGTACTTTCTTTTCCATTTGGTCACTTTTTAAGATATTTTCTTCAATGATTTTTTTTTTATCTGCTTTTCCATTTGGTCAAAATTTCCATTTTGTTTTCTTCAAATTTTTGTATATATTTTCTCATTTTTTGTGCTTTCTTTACCAAGGTGTTGACTCTTTTTTTTCCACAATCCTCTTGCATTACTCTCATTTCTTTTCCAAATTTTTCTTTTTTTTTATTTTCATTTTTAAAGTCCTTTTTGGGTTCTTCCAAGAATTCTTTTTTGGGCCTGAGACCAATTCATGTTTTTCTTTGAGACTTCACATGCAGCTGTTCTGACATTGTTGTTCTAAGTTTGTGCCTTGATCTTCTGTTACTATAACAACTTTCTATGGTCAGATTCTTCTTCTTTTTCTATTTTGTGACTTTTTACTTTAATGCAAAAATTGGGCTCTGTTCCTGGAGTGGAGAGGGCACTGTCTCAAGTTTCTTGTGCTGTGTTTCAGGGCCTCACTGCTGGCCTGCCCTGGTTGAGCCGTGGGTCTAGCACTGGGGCGGGGGGGGGGGGGTCTCACCAGTGGCCTGCTTTGGGGGTGGGATCTCAGTACTGCTGGCTTGTCTTGGGGTTTGAGGCCCCCATGCTGATTTGCCCCATGGGTAGCTTGCCCCAGGAGTCAGGGTCTTGGCTGCAGGACCCCTGGGGTGCCACTTGTTGCTGGCTTCCTTATTAAACCTCCTTCCCCTCCAACCCTAGTGAGACAGACCTTTCCTGATGACCCTCCAAGCTGTTCTAGACTGGTAAATGGCTGCACTGCTATAAAAACTGGTTCTGAGGTATTACTGTAAGGCTGTTTGAAGGGGAATTTAGGAGAGCTCAGGGGAGTTTCCACCTCACTCTATCATCTTGACACAGGAAGTTTGTGACAATTCATTAAATACTTGAAGACAGCACCATGTAGGGGTGGCCAGGTGTCAGTGAATAGAGCACTGGCCCTGGAGTTAGGAGGACCTGAGTTCAAATCCAGCCTCAGACATTTGACACACTTACCAGCCATGTGACCTTAGACACTTAACCCCAATTGCCCTCCCCCCCCAAAAAAAGTTATTTGGAGTAATTAAAGATTATTAAGAAAAAAAAGATAGCACCATGTTCATCTGTTCCTTCTCATTTATTTCCTGTCTATTTTGCTCCAGGCTTAATATTCCTAGTTCTTTCAATGAATATGCCTGTGGCAGATGAGGCTCTTTGGTGTCCTGGTCATCATCTTCTGGATGCCCTATATTTTATTAACGTCCCATTAAAATGTAACACCTAGTATTTCAGAGAAAGAGTTTGACCAGATCAAAATGGGCTGGGATGATCATCTTCCTTGGCCTGGTCAATAGACTCCTTAATAGAGGTTTGGATAAAATTCAGCTTTTTGAGCTGCCACATCACATTAATAAATCATGGAGCTTATTGTATAGCCCCATTTTCATATGAACTGCTACTGCTCCCATCTTGTATGTGTGAGGTTGATTTCTTGAACCTAGATGTCAAGATAATATCGCTCCTATTAATTACATTTGACTGAAAATTCCATCCTATTAATATATTTTTGATTCCTGATTCTCATCCAATACATTTTTTTATCTCTAGTTTTGAGTCATCTGAGATTCCAATAAACTCTTTATCCATGATTTTATCCAAATCACTGATAAAAATGATAAACAAAAGCAAAAGACCAAATAGACTCCTGGGGCATCAACCAAAGACCTCATTTCCCACTGCCATCAAAATATTAATCACTGTTCTTTGGGCCTGGCCATTTAAACAGTTCCAAATCCACCTAACTGTATAATGGTCCAGTCTACATAATTCTACCCCAAGTAAAATAGCAAAAGCCAAATGCTTTGCTGAAATCCAGGCAAACTATCTACAGCATTCTCCTGATATACAAGTCTGGTTGCCCTATAACAAAAGGACATGAAGTTAGGCTGGTATGACCTGTTCTTGATAAGTGAAGCTGGTTCTTTGTGATCAGATTCCATTTCTAAATATTGACTAACAATCCTTCTAATACTGTTATAGAATTCTGCCAGGAATTAAAGTCAATCTCATTGGCGTTAAGTCTGCAAACTCCACTCTTTCCTTTCATGAAAACTGGGACATGGCATCTTTCCAGTCCAAAAGCACTCTTATCTTGCAGCCTTTTAAAGACCAGCAATCACAAGCCCTGGTTCTTTCACAACCTTGGGATGTAGCTCTTCTGGGCTTGGCAACTTGCAGCCACAAGGGACCACAAGGTGTTTATTTTCTTACTATCTCTTCTTCCTACCTTGGGTTTCAACTCTCTATTATCCACATTTCATCTGTCCTTTTCCAGTCCTTTCTGTTAAGAATACCACCATTCTTCTGGGTCTCAGAATTTTTCATCTAGAGTGAAGTCATTCCTTTCTCTCCCTCCTCAGATTACTTTGTATTTACTTATCTGTGTACCCTTACGGATCTCCCAGGAAAATGTAAACAACATTAGGGCAAAAACCTGTCTGATTTTTGTCTTCCTGTGCCTAGCACCTTGTGATACATTTTAGGAAGTTAAGAAACATATATTTACTTCAATCTAAGTTAACTTTGACTCCTTCCATTTCTTGGGCTTCCATGTTTAATCTCTTGCAAATTCCTGACAATCTTCCTTCAAAATATTTCTTGAATATGTACCTTTGTCTTCAGTCTCACTGCTTGCGTTCCTCTAATTTCATTATTCCACTTACCTCTTAAGCAACCTCTCTATTCCTAATGCTTTTTCCCACCCATACTTGAGTAATTTTCATGTCATTTTCATCATGCCAATATTATCAATAATAAATCATATTTATTTGGCAGCACAAGTATTATCACCATTATACAGATGAGAGATTTAGACACAGTTCAGAATAGAGCTGAGCTTTAAAGCCTGGTCTCCTGACTCTAGTGATCATTCTACCACCTTGTGCTTCTTTTCAGTAGGCAGTCCCTTATTCTGGAGTTTACAATGACTATTTATTGTCATTGTTTCTCAGTCTGACCAAAAAAAAAAAAAATCATAGGATTTGTAGATGGAAAATGCCTTAGAGATTATCCAGTTCAAATTCATTTTATAGATGAGGAAACTAAAGCCCACAAAAGTAAGTGACTTGCCCAAGGCCACACAAGTTTATTAGTAGAGGTGGAGTTCAAACCAGGTCTCTTGGTCCCAAATCCAGTTTTTCTCACTACATATTGCATTAAATGTCAGCTATTACTAGATCCACTTTATTTCATCTCATGTGTCATTATTCTTGACCACAGTTCCTCCAGCTATCAGACTGTGCCAACCCATACCCTGCTTATTTCATTTATTCATTCCACTCCCTAGCAGAGAATGCTTTTCTCTGCATCTCCTTTGCCTATACATTGTATTTATTCTTTAAAATCCAACTCATGTTCATTTAACCCCTCAAATCCTTCAAGATTGATGTATGTGCCACTCTATCTCTCCATCAAGGTCATTTGTTGGACCTTCTCTGGACCTCAGTTCTCAAAATATGTAAAATGGTTCTACTATTTCCTGCCTCACAGGATTATTATGAGAATCAAGTGAAACTGGACACTGAATACTTTATAAACCATAAAGCTACTCTATCTTCAGTCACCATCCTCTTTGTTTTGGGATTCTTATTCAGTCTCCAGAAGGCAGGGACCTGGACTTCCAATGGCTTTTTATAATTGCTTAGTTTTTTTTACAAGCACAGCTAATCTTTCCTTCCTACCTACAGTGCTCAGAATAAAGAGGGTGATCACTAAATGCTCAAGGAAGTAAGCTGGTCTGATGAAGGTACTGAACCAAAAAGGGGGTCAATACTAGGCAGTAAGCAAACATGTCATGATTTCATAGACATGGCATTTGGAATATGGGTGATGAACTCAGTTTTTGGTTCTCCCCCTGATATGAGATAGTTCCATGTGTAAACACTGACAAACTTGGCAAAAGCCCCATGACCACAAAACTTTGATGGAACATTGCTCTCTGAGCCCCCTCACTGGGAAGACCTGAGGCTTTTCCTGATGTAGGGGGAGCAAGTGGCTTAGCTAAGTGATGCAGAGATGTGGAAGGAAGCTCACTTGGTGGTGTGGTGCTGGGACCTAAAAAGCCAATAACATCTCAGTCTATTTCTATATTTAAAGAAGTACAGTGGCCAGAAGGACTGGGATTATGTCTCACTCTACTCTGCCCTCGTCAGGCCATAGCAAGTGTATTATATTCATTTCTGAGAGGCATTTCAGGAAGAACAAAGACTACCTAGGAAACAACCCAAGTAAGAAAACTTGAGGCCATGCCATATAAAGGCTCAATCAAAGTAACCAGACATGCTTAGCCTGAGGAAGAAAAGGCTTAGGGAAGACATAACAGTTGTCTTTAAATATCTGAAGGCCTAGTAAGGAAAAAATGGGGAAAAAACTGTAACTCAAAATCTGATGGAAATGAACGATGTAAACCAGAAGTTAATAAAGCATTTGGAAAAATTAAAAAAAAAAAACTGAAGGCATGTTAAGAACAATTAAACTTGTTCTGATTGGCCCCCTTAGGAAGAATTAGGACTAATAGATGAAAGTTACAGTTTGGTTCAATATGAGGGACTTCTTAAAATTCCATGGTTCCTAAAATGGAATGGATTACTTTGTAAAGTTGTAAGCTCTATTCTTGAAGATGTCAGAGTAGAGGCTAGATGACCACTTGTAGGGGGTGTTGTAGTAAAGGGAATTTATGTTTTCCTTAAGGGTCTGGGTAGATGACTTAAATTCCATCCAGATCTAAGATGCTATAATTCTGTGACTGGCGTCTATGGCTCCATGAGACTAGAGAGTTGCCAAGGGCAGCAAAGGGGTTAAAGTTTAAATAACTGTTTTATACATGAATTAATGTGTGGAGCTGGGAGCCAAAATCTGTTCCATTAATTTTTCCATCTATTCCAGGAGCAGTTAGGTACACACAGTAAAGTTTATTTTGGTATACTTCACTCCATTAAAAATAAATTAATCAGCAAATTCCTGCCTTGCTCAGCCCTGGTTTATGTGAATATTGCCCAGCTGTAATGAGTTACAAGGTGTTATTATCTCACACACACAGGAGGCTTCTCTCTAGAGCTCAACTTGCAACAAAAGCATCTTAAATAAACTGAGAGAAGGCTGTTTGGTTTGTAATGTTTTCACAGAAGTGGGATATATACCTCACACATATAGAGTTTCTTTATATGACTCATTTTATAACAAGTTAAACGGAGGAAGTTTGCTTTGGGAAAAAAATGAACAATACGACTTTTTTTTTTCCAAAGAAAATACCCTGGGGAGGTGGCTGCATCCAGAAAGGGAGGGGTCAGGCCCCCAAACCCCAAAGCCTGATGATGGGGGTCACTTTGATTTGAGCAGCAGGTCAAGCCAGTTCAGGAATATAAAGAAGAGACTGGTGCAAGACTGGACCCTGGGCCCCATCCCACTACTGAAGAAAGGAGGAATCTCTCCTCCCCTAGCCAAATCCTTCTAAAGAAGGGGCACAGAAAGAAAAGATGAGATCATGTTCTCCATCTGGTGTATCAAGGTGGACTCACAGAGGAGGGCATGCTGTCCTTGGTGTGAGATGAAGTCCCTGAGGGAGCTGGGAAGTGAGTAGCTCCTGGGGCCTGGCTATGCTCTGAATGACTAGAGCATCTCCAGAAAGGATCTGCTTTGGCGGTCAATGAATGGGGACTCCTGGGAGATGGTCCTTGCCAACCACTTTTTCTGATGTGGGGGCCCACAGCTTATGCTAACCCCATCTCAAATGACTTTCAGCAACACCTCCAAAATAAAGAAAAACCGTGGCAGAGATAATTCTCTATTTCTTTTAATTCCCAACTTAGCGCTCTGCTTCATGTGGAGGGATAGATGCATCCCACCCCATCTGCTCTCAGTAGCATTGCAAAGAGTTCCAAGGGTAGAGAAGGCCCAGGACTGGGGGTGCCTTCTGCTTCTATCATCTCCCTGCAAGGGCCCTGGGGAAAGCATATATATTAGCTGTCTGGGGAGGGGGGGGTCACTGCAGAATTTCTTGGAGGGGAAAGCTCTTCCCCAGTGAGTTCCTTGGGACAGCTTGCATGTCTCCCAGCACCCTGATGCATAGTGGCCCCACCCAGTACCCCCCAGGTTAACTTCAGGGCACATTAAAAGGGAAATCAATACAAACAGGGGCCAGGTGTTTTACAGATGTTGTTCAATGGTTAATCCGGCCTCTTCCTGCTGGGCCCAGGGGCGGCAGGTACCTTGTTCCTAGCTTCTCCTCAAGGGTAGCTGCTCCACAGCTTGGAGGGGCCACCCCTCAAAGACCTTCATCATTGTATGTTGGCAAGCTGGGTTTAAGAACACTTTGGGGATTTTTCTCCACGAGAGGGCGCCAAGTCACCTCCCCAGTTAAGAGAAGTTCTTCCCCATTCATGGAATCCAGGTACTGCATCTGCAAAGGAGGGGTAGAGAAATGAATGCCAAAGATATTAACTGAGATAGAAGAAAGGATGGTTCAGATATCTTTTTTCTTTTAAATAAGAGTTCAGGGAGAGATTTAACCAACCCAGCTTTCCAGATCCACCCCTACCCCACCCCCACCAAACTGAGATACCTAAAGATACAAAGCTCATTTTACCACAGAAGCTCCTAGAGGCAGAAGTCCCTGAGGCCACTCTAGGAAGTATGGAGACCTTAGGGGATGTACACCTGTGCTCCTTCCAGAAAACAGAGAATCCTCCCCCTTCACAAGACCATATACCCTATCAATTTCTCTACAAGGCAGCATGCCTGACTCATTCTGCTTCAAGCTTCCAGAGAATCCCAGGAGAGCTGGAAGAGACCAGGACCTCAAAGGCTATCAAGTCCACCACCACCACTCCCCCCACCCCCACCCCACCCCAGCCCACACAGGTATTCTCTATAGCACACCTTACTGCTGGTTATCCACTTTGGCTTTAAGACCTACTGATGATGGCGGTTCTGACTGGGAACTCATCTCCTGAGGCTTCCCACTATACTTTAGTGTTAATAAGTTTGTTAGGAAGCTTTTCCTTATACTGGAATGAAATTTATAACCCTGTAAGACAAATCGTTCTCCCCCCATCTCCCCAACGCTTGTTTTCTGGGGCAAAGAGAAGATATGTAAGGAAGAGAAGGAAGAAAAGGCTATTATGGGGAAAAGGCATTAGACTTGCTCTGTTTGGCCCCAAAGGGCAAATTGAGGACAAAAGGATAGGAGATGCAAAGGGGCCAACTTAGACTTGATGTCAGGACATACTTCCTAACAATTAGAACTATCTTGTTATGGATGAGGTTGCCAAGAGGAAGGGTGTGTGTGTGTGTGTGATCTCTAGAGGTCTTCAAGCAAGGGTGGATGACTACTTGTCATGTATGTGCTAGTGGAGAATTTCTATTTGTATGGCTTGAATCAGATGGCTCCCCGGGTCTCTTCCAAATCTCCAATTCTTTGATCCTGTAAAGGTGTCTTCATGGATTCCAGAGAAGTACCAGCAAGTGGAGCTGGGTGGTGAATGATGGTGACAGATGGTCAAAGTTGGAAGGTTCTTTAGAGATCCCCTAGTCCAAGGGTTTTAACTTTTTTGTGTCATGGGCCCCCTTAGTAGCCTGGTGAAGCCTGTGAACCCCTTCTCAGGAAAATGTGTGTGTGTGTGTGTGTGTGTGTGTGTGTGTGTATTTTCCAATTACATAAAAAAATGTTTTTAACCTTTTTTTTTTTTTTTACAATTTTCAGTTCCAAATTCTTTGCCCTCCTCCCCTCCCTCATTGAGAAGGCAAGCAATTTGATATAGTTTATACATGTGCAGTCATGAAAAACATATTTCCATATTAATTATGTTGTGAAAGAAAACAAACTCCAAGAAAAATAAGGAAAAGTAAAAAAAAAAACAAAAACAAAATGGCTAAGTCATTCACAGGTGACTATTCTATGCACACAACATTCTCCTGGTTCTACTCACTTGACTTTGTATCAGTTATGTAAGTCTTTCCAGGTTTTTCTTTTAAAAATTTTTTTTTTTAGAAGGCAATTGGGGTTAAGTAACTTGCCCAAGGTCACACGGCTAGGTTTTTGTTTGTTCGTGCATTAAGTGTCTGAGGCCGGATCCGAACTCAGGTCCTTTTGACTCCAGGGCCGGCGCTCTATTCACTGCGCCACCTAGCCGCCCCTTTTTAAATTTTTTAAAATGAAATAAATTTATATTTTTTAATGAAAACAAAGTTTTTATTTCTTTAAAGAAATACTTTTACCATGATGCCCCAGTAAAATATTAATAGTGGAGTCACAACACAGTCTAACTTCAATTCAATTCAAAATAGCAACTCTGCCATTTCCTATTTGTGTGGCTCTAGGGAAGTCTTTTTTCCTCTTTGGGCTGCAGCCGCTCATCTGTTAAAAAGAACCCCATAGGGAGTTCAATTTCCAGGTCTTTCTGAAAGCACCCTGCTCATCATTTCTTATAGCACAATAGTATTTCATTACAATCATAAACAACTTCTTCAGCCATTCCCCAACTGATGGACATTCCAAAATAATGTTTCTAAAGGCATAAAATAAAATACATAGGCTTACAAAGGAAGTCAATTTTACTGAAGTATACATTGCTGTTGTTTAGTCTGTGACTCTAAGTACCATGGCATACCAGGGACTTCCACCCTCCACTATCTCTTTAAGTATGTTCATGTAATGTTCATTATTTCCATGGTAATATCTATCCATCTCATCCTCTGCTGTCCCCTCTATACTCTCCCTTCACTCTTGCCCATCATCAGGGTCTTTTCCAATAAGTTGTCTTCACATGATGTAGCCAAAGTGCTTCAGCTTCAGTATCTGACCTTCCAGTGAATAAGCTGAATTAATTTCTTTAAGTATTGACTGGTTTGATCTTCTTTCTGTCCAAGGGACTCTCAAAAGTCTTATGCAGCTCCACAATTTGAAAGTGTTAATTCTGCAACTCTCACAGCCATACACGACTATTGGAAAAATCATAATTTTGACTATGTGGACTTCTGTCCATATAGTTAGAGTATATTTATCAAAATAAAAAAATACAAGTTCATGGACCTCAGGTAAAGAGCTCCTGATCTAGCCTAGCCTCTTCATTTTACAGCTGAGGAAAGGGAGGCTTGGAAAGGGAAAAAGCATGCCTGGATCTCAGAGTGAGGACATGGCAAAACTAAGGCTAGAACCCAGGTCTCTTGTTTGGGCTCTCATCCAAGGCTCTTTCCATTAACTACCTCTATGCTGGCCAAGAGGGCAAAGCTAATGTTTCTCTCAGAGGATGAATTTAGGAGATGATGAAACTCTTTTAAGTAGGATCAAGGACTGGTCTGGCCTCCAGAGCTGCTTTGGCCTGGGTTCAACAGCCCCTCAATATACAGCTTTTCTTACCCTGAAATTAAGCCTGTTCTTTGGCCTGATTGTCCTCTTATGGAAAGATACTGGTCATGCCTAAGGAAAGCAAATGAGTAACTGGGAGGTGATGTTGGGAGGTAGCAGGGTGAGATCCCTTCAACATTAAGTCACCAGAAAGCCAGAGACCTGACTTACTGGGCATCTTGAATCCAGGAACTATCTGAGAGACCAGAGGCAGCTGGTAAATTCATCAATCAACCTACTCAGGTAGGTTCTTAGGTCTGGGCTCTTGCAGCTGAAAAACTGAGAAACCACAGGAAAGTCACCTCCTTCTGTATTTCAATTTCTTTATCACTAAATGAGAATGATACTGTATTATTTGCTATGTACATTTCATGGGGGATATTACAGTCCACTCGTCACTAGATTTCTGGAAACTTTGGGATCACAGGACCATAACTATCAGGACACCCTATCAGATTCAAATCATTAATCCCCTGACTTTACCTAAGCCAGTTCTCTTTCTGAGGTTGGAACCCAAACCTGCCCTGGGTCAGAGCTCTGGCCCAGAGCTGTGAACTCAGGAGTTATGGTTTCCTAAGGGGGTAGATGTGCTGGTGTATGGAGTGACAGGAAGGAGGGAAAGAAAATAAATGCTTGTTAACTGGAAACAATTTTAAATGAAAGAGAAATTTTCAGTTTTAAAGGAATTAAAACTTTCCAGTGGTCTCTAATGAATGGAATTAAAAACCAATAAAGGAGCTTCAACTGTTGCCTGATGGGATTACTGCTACAAACAGGCATAGGCCAGGATTTCCCCAAAGGCAATTGCCTGGTTAGCAGTTAACTAGGGGTCAGTGGTCTTTGTGGCCACAAGTTGCCCATGGTGAAATACCTAAGAAAGACTAAAAAAGATCACTGGGCAGTATGTGTTCCTATACTATGCCAGTGGAAACCATGTCACCTTCCTCAACAAGAGAAGATATAAAGGCTATGTGCAATGCCTTATCCTTCCCTGGCCTCAGCATTCAAAGACTTTCATTGGATTGAATTTGCTCCCTATGCCTGCAATGTCCTTCTGTCCTTTGTACCACTGTGTCTCAATCCCATCCATACAGGAAGCCTTTTCTGCCTACTTCAGTGATCTTTCCCTTCTCTGAACTCCTACAGTCCTGAGAGGAGGGCTGACTGATTTTTTCTGTCCCAGTGAAGACTACTGACCCCTTCTTAGAATGTTTTAAAATGAAATAAAAAACATATGATTGCAAAGGAAACTACTTATTAATTTTTTTTTAATTCAGGTAAGAACCCCTGCCTTAAAACCTAAGTCCATGATTTATCACTTAGATATTGTTTTATCCTTCCTTTGTTTGGGATTTAAGGCTCTTCACAATCTGACTCCATCCTTCTTTTCCACTCTATGTTCCAAACCAAAAGGACTACCCTTTGTCTAACAAACATGTCCTGTGGTTTCCCATGGCTTTTCTCATCCTGTTCCTTATTCCTGGAATGTCCATCCTCCCTGTTTAAGCCTGCTGAATCCTTGTCCAGTGTCATCTCAGTGAAGCTTTCCTTGGCCCCATGGTCCACAAAGATCTTCCCACTCAGATCTTACACAGCATTTTGTCCTGTATCTCTAATTTATTTATCATGTAATATTGTCTACTATAGTTATCTTGTATTTATGTTCTCTTCCTCACTAGACTATGAGCTTCTTGAGGGCCAGTACCAAGTTTTGCCTAAAGTCTTTATCTCTTGGAGCACTGCATGCAGCACTGGCCTCAGAATCCAGTCGATGTTTAACAAACATTTGTTGAATGAATAAATGAATGAAGGTTTCATGTTAATCAGATCTCCTAAACAACTTAAGTTCTTTAAGGGTAGAAGCTGCTGTCTCCTCCTCTTGAAGTACAATGTGGGCAAAGAACATGCTCTCAACCAATTCTTACTAGTGACTGATCTGACCTCCTCAAATCCCCTCATGCCTGGCCAGCCAGTCAGCCAGGGAGCCATGGTATTTGTCACTGCAAAAGACTGCTGCCCTGTTCTCAGGGAATACAGCAGTTATGGACACAGGGAAATAATCAGTGCCAGGAGAACTGATCCATGTTTATTAAGTGCCTACTAAGTAAAAAATCTTATGCTAAGCAGTGAGGATACAAGATAGTTGTAACTCAGGTCCTGTTGTCCAGGAACCTATAAATTAATGGGGAGGAAAAATAACACAAATCATTATGATACAAAGGAGAGTATCTGACTTTTAAGGGGTGATCTAGGAAAGAATGGTAGCAGAAATCTGAGGAAGAAGAGACAGAAAAGCAGCCAAAGACTCAGATAGAAGCTTTGCAGTGTAGAGGACAGCTAGCTCTGAGGATAGCAGCGGCAGCCACAGAACCGTGAGAGGGCATAAACTTCCAGAGAGATTTCTAATGTTTGAACACTGCATAACATCGGCTGAGTTTTCACCTAATATTAGTGGGCAGATAGAATTTACAAAAAAATAATTCAGTTTCCTGAAACAAGAAACAAAATGATGCTCAGTACTGGGATGGAACACCTACCTGCTTCCTCACATACTCTACCAGTAGCTCTAATTGTCGGGGGTCTTCACATTTCTGGTTAAAAAAAGTCCTCCAGATTGCAGCAGCCAGCCCATGATCATCTGACAGGATGCCCTGTAACACAATGGGTTGAGAGTTGGCTTCACATAGAGGGGATTGCCCTGAGCCAGAGATCTGCAGGTCTAGGGCACTGTGCCCAAAAGAACTCAAAGTGGCTGGGCCAATGAGCTCTCTGAGTGGGTACCCTGTGAACACTGTGTGGCCTGGCTCCTTCCTCAGACACTGAGCAGTAATGTCTCTGCCAGGCTGTCCCCTCCTGTCACAGGAGGAAGGACACACAGGCTACATCATTGGAAGGGATAAAATGAAACTACATTATGGAGTACAGGTGGCTGGGGACTCCAGGGTAATATGCTGTAAAGTAAGAATTTTTAATCTTTGTTTTGTGTTGTGGATGGCTGTGAAGTTTATGGACCCTTCTCAGAATCATTTTTTTTTTAAAGCAATTGGGGTTAAGTAACTTGCTCAAGGTTACACGGCTAATCATTATTTATGCGTGGGTGCTCATTTTCTGAGGCCGGATCTGATCTCGGGTCATCCCAACTCCGAGGCCGGCGCTCTTACTCACTGCGCCACCTAGCCGCCCCTTTAGGGCAATTGGGGTTAAGTAACTTGCCCAAGGTTACACGGCTAGGTTTTTGTTTGTGTGGATTAAGTGTCGGAGGCCGGCTCCGAACTCAGGTCCTTCTGATTCCAGGGCCGGCGCTCTATTCACTGCGCCACCTAGCCGCCCCCAGAATCATTTTTAAAGATACAAAATAAAATACATAGGATTACATTATGCTTAATTATAGTTACAATTATACCGAAATAGTTATTAACACAGTTACAATTATGCTGAAATATAGTTAGTAACACATTTTTCTCATCCAAGTTGGGAGATTCCCTGAATCTATCCACCAATCCCCTGGCTGTCTGTGCTCCCCAAGTTAAGAACTCCTACTATAGAGACACAGTCATAAAGCCTCAAAGACCATCTAGTCTGGTTCCCTAATGTTACAGAGGAGGAAATTAAGGTCCTTAGAAGAAAAAGCTAATGTAATCTTAGTCTACATTAACAGACAGTACAGTGCCAAGGACTAAGGAAGAAATAGAAGGTTGTACATGCCCTGCTCAAGCCACATGTGGAGCACTGTGATCAATTCTTGGGACAACATTTTCTCAAGGTCACTGATGAGTTGACAGCATCTACAGGAGTGCAACAAGTATAATAACAGACCTAGAGTTGTGTCGTGATAGTTGGCTGTAGGCTCTGGGCATGTTTAGCCTATGAAGAAAAGGGTGTGTGTGTGCCAGAACTAGGAACAAGACATGGAATTTACAGCTGACTTGAAGTAAGGAAAAACTTCCTAACTATCAGAGTTTTTAAAAAGTAGAATGGGCTGTCTTAGGTGGTAGTCTGTTTCCCTTCATGGGAGGGAGGTCTTCCAAGTAAAGGCTAGTGGAGCATTTTGTTAGGTATGCTGTATCAGGGATTCTTGTTCAAATGTGGAGCATCCTGGGTGGCCTCTGAGGTCTTTTCCATCTCCAAGATTTCATGAATGAGATATAGTAAGTCAGTGGCCCAGACAGAATGAGAGCCCAGAAGTCTTACCCCAGGACATGATAGCAAAGAGCTGTGTGGGACACTAAGTGGAGAAGTAGCAGCAGCGGTTCTGCAGCTGTTTCCCACATTGTCTCCCACTTGTCAAAGTAATACATGCTTTTCTACCACCAAGAGGACATAAGTTAGAGTTGTATATTTTCTAACAGAGATAGCCTTGATATATGCTTCCTGGCTTAGTCATCTGTAACTATGGAACAAACCCCCATTTGTATGGAGCTTTATGGTTAGAAAGTACTTACATATAACATCTCATTTGATTCTCCCAACGGTCTTATGAGGAAGGTAATGTGGTAACCCCGTTCTAAAGATGAGGAAACTGAGGCTCAAAGAAATGAAATGACCTCTTCAAGATCATACTACTAATAAATGGCAGAGCTGAGAAGAGAATGCATATTCCTTGACAAGTGCAAGAAACAGTTTTCTGCACATTATCTGTTGCCTTCCCTTTGAACAACAGCACATCTCTCCAAGACAAGGAATAGGAACCATCCTATGGAGGTTGACTTTTTCTTTGGTCCCCCTGGAGCTAGAAATTGCTATGGTGGTCTCATTACCACTATTTTTTTTTTTAACCAATTGTATGAACTAGCCAGTACAGCCTCATCTAGCCTTCCCATATGTAAAGGAGAGCCCAGAAACATCATCATGGGCTGCAATGGGTGATGATAATACCTAATTTATGGGGATTCCTCACAGCTCCCCATCTTGAGCTCCTCCAGGAGCTAATCAGGGTGCATGGCTTGGTCCCCAAGAACTCTGTATCTGTGACTCCAAAGTCATACTAGCAGAGCATACTAGTATAATACAGTAAAATGAACTTGGATTTGCAATCAGAAGACCTAGATTCGAATGCTGCTATTGCCCACCACCTGTATGACCCTGGACAAGTTTCCTCACCTATAAAATGAGGGAGCTGGACTAGATGTCCTCTAGGGTACCTTTCACTTTTAAATGTATGATCCTATGAAAGTAGACCCATGGATCTGTGGTTGTGAAAAGCTGCTGCATACTGCTGGCTTCAGAGACACTTATATACACGTGAAGGTTGGCCACAGGATCAATCCATTAATTCATCAAGAGTCTAGTCTTGCTGTCACAAATACCCTTCATGGGTGCTGATAGACTGGCTGAAAATGTTTCACCTCAAACATTCCTTGATAGACACCCCCACAATTCAACGGCTTGGCCTGGGAGCTAAGAAAGAAGCCAGCTTCTTCCAGAAGGCAAGGCTGAGGCCCAGGGACAAGCTCAAGCATGTTGTGGGTTTTTTTGAACCCTTGGCTAATGAAACTGCCTGTGTCCATGTGTCTGAGATGCCCTGGGCACAGGCTGCAGTGGGGCTGGCATGAATATTCATATAGTGCCCTGGGCACAGGCTGCAAGGACTGGGAAAACAGGGAAGAAGATAAGGAAGGAAAAGCCAGGGAGCAGCATCACACAACTAACTGGGGCAATCTTAGGAAAGAAGGAAGGGGGATGGGGCACAGGTTGGAAATAACTGCAGTCTGGTAGTGAAGGAAAAGGGAGAATATAGTTCTTTTAACAGTCATAATGGTAAGTCAAAAAACTTACCTTCCACCTCTGCCCAGTATTTAACACTTTACAGAACACTTTCATGCACATTATTTTCATCTGTTTCTCATAGCAAAGCCAGATGTAATGTGGCCAAGGAGAAATCACACTGCATAGGGAGGTAGGAGACCTGGGTTCTAGTCTCAGTTCTGTTACTAACCAGGTTTGGGAAGGACACATTTCTTCCCCTCTCTGAATCTGTTTCTTTTTCTGAAACACAAAGGTTTAGACTAAATGATCTCTAAGGGTCCTTCTAACTCTGATCTTCTATGATCTTCTAATTTACCTCTCCAGCCTACATTCTTTCCTTGAAAAGTTCTGGCCTGATCAACCTCACCTGATTGTTCCTCTAGCAAGACTGAAAGTTGAAAAGCAGGTATCATGTCTTCCTCTTCTTTTACAATTCCCTTCTCCCTCACAATAATGCCTAGTACTGGGGCTATGCACAAGCAAGATACCTGAATGCTTTTTGATTAGACTATAAAATGGGGATAATGCTTGAGTGGCCTAACTCCTACTCACGTTGCTGCAATGAGGACAAATAGGAATCCAATGAAAAAAAATATTATAAGAAATATAAAAGGACCATCCAAGTCCACCTCTGGAAAAACAAAACATCTTGGGAACTTGAGTGTCTGAGATTTCATTTGGGCTCAGCCCCTGGAGCTAACTCCTTGGGCCATGAACCCCTATGCTTAATAAAATTCACCATACTCCATTTGTGAAGTGACTATTTCTCTCCCAGAACCATCACCATAGTTCACTGGAGGTCACTGGCAAACTACCAGCCATCTAGAAGCCAAGGAGAAAATGTAATCCTGGAAGACGAAGTCTTGTTACTGTGATGGCCACAATAATCAATAGGTTTTTTATTAATTGCCTATTATATGCCAGGCACTGTGCTAAATGCTGGGCCACAAGATATTGAAAGTCTCAGAAATACCTTTGGAATCATGAAAGAAAGAGAAAATTATGCTTCCTGTTTCAGGACTCCTGCAATTTCATTGGTGTGGGAAATGACCTGGTAAGGAAATGCTATCTATCAATGCAGACTATTCCCCACCCCAACCCCCCAGATTATTTTATTTCATTATTATTCTTTGAAAATGACTACCCAGTAAATGGTAACTATCCTTCAAACAGGATATCCAATTTAACCAGTCTGGTTAGATAGAAGACTGAAGAATCAACAAGGAAGTAGGGCTAGGCATCTGGATTTAACCATTTAACTATTCATCTAAGTTTTACCTATAATCCAGGGCCAACTCAAGTCCCATCTATTTCAAAAAGCCTTCCTTGATAGTCCTAACTCTTGGGCAACTCTCTTCCCTCTTACCCCAGAACAACCTCCACTGTGTTACCCACCAGGCACAATCAATCAAGAAGCATTTATTAGGGGCTTACTAGGCAGGCACTAGGCTAAGAATATAAAGACAAAAGTAAAACACTCACTGCCCTTGAAAAACTTATAGTCTAGTGAAGTGAAACAACACTACATAAATAAATACATGATGATCTTAGGAGAAGGAAAAGCTTCATTGAGAAAGTGAAACTGAATTTTGAAGGGAACAAGGAATTCTAAGAAATTAAAGTACAGAGGAAGTGAATTCTAGGCACAGAACAACCAGGGCAGAGGTGCTAAAACAGGAAATAGTGTGGCATAAGTGAGAAACAGTGAGAAGGCCAGTTTGGCTGGACTGTAGTATAAATGAAATGAAGTAATATGTAACAAGACAGAAAAGGTAATAAGAGGTCAGGTTATAAAAAGCTTTTAAATGTCCAACAGGAGAGTTTGCTTTTTAATCTAAAAGTAACAGTGAGTCAGTAGAGTTTATTAAGCTGAGGAGTGGCATGATCCATTCACTTTAAGAAATTGACTTTGCAGCTATCTGGAGGATGGATTAGAAAGTGAAGAGGCTTGAAGGAGGAAGATCAATTGGGACGATACAGCAACAGTCAGGTGAGAGATAAGGCCTAAACTAGGCTTGTGAGAAGAACAGATATAAAAGATGGTGTGGAGGTAGAAATGAGATTTGGCACCTGACTGGATATGCAGAGTGAATGAGAATGAAAAAGTAGCAGCATCAGCATTTGAATCCAGCACTTTTGATTACAAATACAAGGTGCATTCCACTATACCACACTAGTATGCTCTGCTAGGATGACTTTGGAGTGACAGAGGACTGAATTGGGAAGTAAGAGCTCTTGGGTACCAAGCCATGTACCCTGATTACTCCTGGAGGAGCTCAAGATGGGGAGCTGTGAGGTATACTCATAAGCTATTGGGGCAATGTCTATGGGATAGTGAGTTGGAAATGTCTCATAGTTAATCTGGATTATGTGAGTAGATCTTGGGACTAGGGCTAGATATTTAAGTGTTAGAGTCATCACCTCAAAGATAACTGGCAGCAGAGGAGGTCACCAAGAGACAGATTGTAGTAAGAGAAGAAAAGGGAGCAACTAAGTGGGGCAGTGAATAGAGCACTGGCCCTGGAGTCATGAGGACCTGAGTTCAAATCTGGCCTCAGACACTTAAAACAAAAAATTAGCTGTATGATCTTGGGCAAGTCCCTTAACCCCAATTGCCCTACCTTCCCCCCCCTCCAAAAAAAAAAAGAAGAAGAAGAAAAGAGTGCCCAAAACAGAGACTCAGGGTACACTCAAAGCTGGGGGGATATAATATAGATGATGAACCAGCAAACTGAAAAGAAGCAGTCACATAGCTAGGAGGAGGACAAACAGATATAACAACTATAAAAATTTAGTGTTAAATACTGGAGAAAGGTTGAGAAAGATCAGAATTTTAAAAAGGGTACCAGATCTGACAACTAAGAGGTTAAGAGTTAACTATTGAGTGCGCAGTTTCAGATTAGTGGAAGCCAGACTTTAAAGAACTAAGAAATAAGAGCAGAGGAAATATAGGCAAGGATGTAGACAGCATTTTTTTTTTTTTGGTCTTTTTGGAGTGGGGAAGGCAAGGCAATTGGGGTTAAGTGCCTTGCCCAATGTCATACAGCTAATAAGTGTTAAGTGTCTGAAAGTGGATTTGAACTCAGGTCCTTCTGACTCCATGGCCAATGCTCTATTCACTGAATCACCTAGCTGCCCCCAGACAGCATTTTCTAAAGGTTTGTTGGAAAAAGGAAGAGCTATAGGATAAATGTACAAGGTTGGTTCTGAGATGGCTTCATAAGGATGAGGGACACAGGAGTGACTATAGTCAACAGGGAAGGAACCAGTAGATAGGGAGAGACTGAAGATAAAAGAGAGGGGGGGATGACAGTGTCAAGGCAAATTGCTAGAAAAAAACAGGAGGGCATGGGATGAAAAATAGATGTGAAGGGTTGGCCTTGGCAAGGAGAAGGACCAGCCTACAGAGAGTGGGATGATATCAAGGTGTGGTGAGATATAGAGGAGGTAAGAGGGAGTTCAGGGCAAATGCTCCTCTGTTTTCTCAGAAGAACTTGGCAAGATTCTCAGCTATGTGCATGAGCTAGGGGTGGTGTGGGAGACCTAAAAAGAAAGTCTGGAATAGTCACTAAGAGCTGAGTGAGAATCAATTACAGAGGATCAATTAAAGTAAACAAGTATTATTAAGTACTTACAGAGCATCAAGCACTGTGCTAAGCAACAAGGATACAAAGAAAAGCAAAACCAGTGTCTCCACCCTCAAGGAGCTCAGGGGGAGGCAACATGCAAACAAATATGTACATGTAAGATATATAAAGGATAAACCAGAGGTAATCTTAGAGGGAAGGCACAAGGATGGAGTGTGGAAGCAGAAGACAACTGGGAAAGAACTTTTATAAGATGTAGGATTATAAATTGTAAGACTAAGTCAAACTAAAGCAGATAAATCAAGAGGCAAAG
This sequence comes from Gymnobelideus leadbeateri, assembly GCA_011680675.1. Lineage (NCBI taxonomy): Eukaryota > Metazoa > Chordata > Mammalia > Diprotodontia > Petauridae > Gymnobelideus > Gymnobelideus leadbeateri. Next base: position 614,296 of record WOXC01008718.1, on the reverse strand, counting down.
ATAAAGAAGGAGAAAATTCCAGATGTGGTGTAGCCAGTGGAAAGACCTGGAAGCAGGAGAGATGGAACGTTCTGTGCATGGTACAGCCAGTATGGTACAGTCAGTGGAGCACAGAGCATGTGGAATGGTGTAAAATATCAGAAGACTGGAAAGGTAGGCAAGAGCTAGTTTGTAAAGAGTTTAAAAAGTCATAGGATCTTGGGGTGGAGTCAAGATGGCGGAGCAGAAACAGGAATTCCATGGGGCTCTGGCACCCACCTCCTCCAATTCATGTAAAAGGTGACTGAACAAACTTTGGAGCTACAGAACCCACAAAATGACACAGAGAAGCTAACCTCCTGCTGAGGACAACCCAGTAGGCCAGCAGGGAATGGCCAACTCAGTGATCTGGGAGTTGACCCCAGCCCCAGATGAGTCACAGGTTTTAGCCCCAGGGCGGCCTGACCAGCCACCAGGTGGAGGGACCTCACATCACCAGCAGCTATGGCAATTTCCAGAATTATCAACACATAGATGCCAAGGACAAAGTGAGAGGTCAGTGCAGTGTGGACTTTGGGATCCATTAGTTGGGAGTGTGGTCGGCCTTCACCCCCAGGGAGAGAAGCAGCTGAGGCACTGGGCCATGCAGCCATTGCCATGTGGCAGCTTCAGTTCCTGGCCTGCAGACTGTAGGGGGACCAAGTGACCAGTCTGAGGGGTAATCACTCTTGTTTTAACCTGCTTGGATCTGGATTGCTGTCTAGGGTGGAGGTCCTGGGGTATGCAACCAGCTTGCCAGAGCATGTACAGGCTTCAGAGAGGGCACCCAACTAATACTTTCAGCAGCTGAGAAAACCCCAGCGTTTGGTACAAAGATCCCCTGTCTGGTAGCAGAGTCCTACTGTGGCAAAAAAGCCCCAAAATCAAGTAACTGAGTGGCAACATGAGCAGGCAAAGGAAGCAAACGGAGCAACCCAACTTTACACTCCTATTTTGAGGACAAAAAGGATCAAAGCATGGAACAGGAGGAAGACAGTAAAGTCAGAACTCCTGCACCAAAAGCTTCCAAGAAAAATAAGAGCTGGTTACAGGCCATAGACGACCTTAAGAAGGATTTTGAAAATCAAATAAGAGAAGTGGAGGAAAAATTGGGAAGAGAAATGAGAACGATACAAGAAAATTATGAAATGAGAGTCAACAACCTGACTGAAGAAAATAACACCTTAAAAAACAGACTAACTCAAATGGCAAAAGAGGCTCAAAAAGGCAATGAGGAGAGGAATGCCTTAAAAAACCGAATTTGCCAGATGGAAAAAGAATCTCAAAAGCTCACCGAAGAGAATCATTCCTTCAGAATTGGATTGGAGCAAATGAAAGCTAGTGACTTTATAAGAAATCAAGATACTATTAAACAGATCCAAACAAATGAAAAAAATGGAAGGCAATGTGAAATATCTCGTTGGGAAAACCACTGACCTGGAATATAGATCCAGGAAAGATAATTTTAAAATTATTGGACTACCTTAGGGTTAGGGTTTAGGCATTTTTTCCCCACTGGAAAAGGCTTTTATTTCACCATAAAAATGCAAACTGGAATAAACACCTTTTATAGCCCAAAGGTTACAACTACTTTAAAGTATTCCTGAGCTTCATCTTGAGAAGCAAGAGATTATAAAATTTAACAAATTTGCAGCCTTGAATCTGTTTGAAACATTGCAAGTAAAAATAATTTACCAGGGCGGCTAAGTGGCGCAGTGAGTAGAGCACCAGCCCTGGAGTCAGAAGGACCTGAGTTCGGATCTGGCCTCAGACACTTAAACCACACACAAATAAAAACATAGCCCTTTGACCTTGGGCAAGTTACTTAACCCCAATTGCCCTCCAAAAAGCAAAAAGCAAAAAAAAAAAAAAGTGCTGGATCAAACATAAAAAAAATGAAAAAAAAATTTAGCAAAAAAGCTTCTTAAAAAAAGCACACACACACACACACACACTAATTGGTACTAGAAACAAAAGCTTTTAACTAACTTTTTACACTATCAATTATTTTAATTTGTAAAAAGTCAATGTTTCAGCAGTAACGGAGCATCTCCAGACCACTTTGTCTCATATCCCACTTACTGGAATCTTTAAAAAGTATAGTGCATTTGCATTTTCCATTTTAAAGGAATTCTATCTACATTTCATATATGGCTCACTATGCCATGATCATTTTGTTCCCACATCTTTCCACTACCACCTCCATGTTTCTGAATCAGTTAAATATGAAATAATATCAAACTAGCAAGTTTTTTTTTCTTTTAAAGGTCCTATAAGTTTTTGAGGTTGTTTGTAACACTTAACATTTGGCAGCTCATCTCAAGTTCAATTAAATTTGCCCTTTTTCTGCAGTACATGTTGACTTCATTGAGCACATAAAGGATTTTTAGTCAAGAATTTTGCATACATTTATGTAGTAGGCCTGGAATTCTTAAACTGTCAGTCTATACATTTCTCCTGATTAAAAAGGGATTGGTGACATTTAAGCTATCAGATCAAAATATTTAAAAGGAAAAAGTAGAACTAATGAAAAACAAATTACCAACACAGGTGAAACTGCCTGAAAGCCATGATCAAAAAAAGAACCTAGAAATCATCCTTCAAGAAGTTCTCAAGGAAAATTGCCCTGATGTTTTAGAAACAGAGGGCAAAATAGAGGTTGAAAAAATCCACCAATCACCTCCTGAAAAAGATCCCAAAAAGAAAACTCCTAGGAATATAGCCAGGTTCTGGAACTCCCAGATCAAGGAGAAAATATTATAAGCAGCCAGGAAGAAACAATTTGAATATAAAGATAACACAGGATCTGGCAGCTTCTACACCGAGGGATAGAAGAGCCTGGAATATGATATTCTGGAGGTCAAAGGAGCTGGAATTAAAACCAAGAATCACCTACCCAGAAAAACTGAGTATCATGTTTCAGGGTAAAATATGGTCATTCAGTGGAATAGAGAACTTTCAAGCATTCTTGATGAAAAAACAAGAGTTGAATAGAAAATTTGACATTCAGATACAAGAAGCAAGAGAAAGTATGAAAAGGTAAACTGGGAAAAGAAATCATAAGGAACTTATCAAAGTTGAACTATTTATATCCCTACATGAAAAAACGATAATTGTAACTGATAAAACTTTTCTCAGTATGAGAACAGCTGAAGGGAATAGAAATGTATGTGTTTGTGTGTATATATATGTGCGTGTGTGTGTGTGTGTGTGAGTTTGTGTATGTGTATGTGTATATGTGTGTGTATATACACACACATATACACATATACATACATACATACATATATATGTCTATATAGGAGGGTATATGGGCATATGAATACATATGTGAGTGTGTATATATGTGTATAAGAATACATAGACAGAGGGCACAGGACCAACTAAACAAGAAGGGATGATACTTAAAAAGTGAAATGAAGAGGTGTGAGAGGTATATAATGAGAGGAGATGGGGAGAAACAAAATGAGGTAAACTATCTCATATAGAAGAGGCAAGGGAAAATGGTTACAATGGAAGAGAAGAATAGGAAGGCAAAAGGGAATGGGTCAACCTTATTTTCATTGAATTTGGCTTAGGGAGGGAACGACATACACACTAAATAAAGTATGTCACCCTATAGGAGTGTAGGGGGGAAGGGGATGAGAAGGGAGATGATGGAAGGGAGGGTAGGCTTGGGGGGAGGGAAGAGCAATCATTTTTGAAAAGGGACAGGATCAAAGTAGAGAATAGAACAAGTGGGAGGTGGGGTAGGAGGGAGTGAAATAGAGTCAGTCTTTTACAATAAATCCACTGTGGAAATGTTTTGGATAGCTACACATGTACAACCTATACTGAATTGCTTATCTTCCCAGGAAGGGTGGGTGATAAGGGAGGAAGGGAATGAATCTAGAATTCAAAGTTTTAAAATAAAATGTTTAAAAAATAAAAATATATACTATTATTAATGTTAGGTTACATGTAACTGGGAAATAAGACATACAGACACTGGGGCATAGAAGTCCACTGTGCCCTACTGTAAAGTCAGAGGGGGTATGGGAGAAGATATGGGAGAGAGCAGATTGGAGGAGGGGATATCCAGTGGGACTGCTATTTTGGGATGGTGGGTAGGGGAAAAATGGGGAGAAAATTTGTTGCTCAAAATCTTGTAGAAATGAATGATGTAAACTATAAGTTAATAAAGCATTCAAAAAAAAGTCAAAGGATCTTATATTTGATCCTGGAGATAAGAAAGGCACTGGAGTTTATTGAGGATTAACATAGTTAGCTAAGTGGAGGATGGACTTTCCACCTCAGAGAGAGACGAGGCTGGGAGATCAACAAGAAGGCTATTATAATAGTCCAGGGCAGGCATGAGGTAGTAATGGGTTGTACCAAGGTGGCAGCTGTCAGAAGAGAGGGGACATACATTAAGAACTGTTACAAAGGTAGAATGGCCAGGCTTGGCAACAGACTGGATAGGGGGCTTAAGAGGGAGAAGTCAAGGATGGTGCTGAGGTTGTCAGCCTGGTTGACTGGGAGGATGTTGGTGCACTTGACAGAAATAAGGAGGGTTTTTGGGGAAAGATAATGAGTTCAGTTTTGGATGTGTTGGGTTCAATATATTTATGAGATATTCAATTCAATATGTCCAACAGGCAGCTAAAGCTTCACAATGGGAAATCAGCAGAGAAATTAAGAGCTGAATTAAACAGATCTAAGAATCATCTGCACAGAAATGATAATTGAATCTATGGAATCTGATAAGATCATCAAATAAATACAGAGGGAGAAGAGAAGGCAGTCCAGGAGAAGCCTTGTGGATGTGACCTAGGAATTGGTAAACCAGACTAAGGAGTGGCCAGACAAGTAGGAAGAGAAGCAGAAGAAAACAGTGTTATGAAAACCTGGAGAGAAGAGAGAATCCAGGAAGAGAGGGTGATTGATAGCATCAAAGGCTACAGCAAGGAGGATGAGGATTAAGAGAAGACCACTAGAATCAGCAATAAAAAGATTATTGGTAACTTTGGAGAGAGCAGTTTCTGTTGAATGATGAGTAGAACTGCCATATGCCAGTCAGGGTCCCTCAGTTAGGTAACACAGACTCATCTTATTAAGGATATCATTTTACTCTACAAATCCTATCTTCCAAAACCAGAAGGGGAGCTCCTTGAAGGCCAAGGGCTAGGGCTCTATATCCCTACCACCAAGCACAGGACTGGGTGTAAAGTAATCTCAAAAATGCTAGTTCAGAATTATGATGAAATTAGCACCAATAATTAGTGCTGTAGTACTAATCAGCACAATCCACTGATGGCCACTGGCAGGAAACATAACTATGGAAGTAGGTCAGTATCAGATGTCCTTACCTCATCATATCCCAAGATTCCTGCATAGAAGTTATTTGTCATGATCAGCATGTTCTTCTTCAGGATATAGGAATTTACCTGTCAAGACAAAACAGCAAAAACAGAAGTATAGATGAAAGGAAAGGAAAAAAGCCCCAAACAGAGTCTTGTCTTCTCTTACCCATAATGGCCCTAATTTCCCCAATGGAAATTCCCTGAGTAAAAATCAAATTTTCTACCCATCAATTTTTAGCTTCTTCACTGTTAAACCTAATCCATCTGCTTCCTCAGTTCTGCCTCTCCTAAAGATCTTCTCCTGGAGGTAACAGGACTCTCAGAAGTGATTGCCAGTAGCATAATTCTCTCAGGTTTTCATCATTCAATACCACAGGTTCAGTGATGGACTAGGTGTCAATTCTCCAAGGACTAGCCTACCTAGGTTTTAAGAGTTATTTGGCAGTAGAAGAGCATCAAATAAAGACTGATAACATTTAAAGCCTACTGAGCTGAAGTTTCAGAAGGCACTTTAGGGACTATCTAGTCCAATATCCCAGATTATAAAAGTAAGTGTCAACACTTATATGTATCATCTCACCTATTAGCTCCCTGAAATCCAAGTGACTTGCCCCATACTAAGTGGCAGAGCTGGGATTTAAACTCAGGGCCTGTGACTTCAAGGTTAGTACTTTCCACAACATGATGCCCTCTCAAGGAATATCCACAGTGGACAGCTAGGTGGCGCAGTGGAGAGAGCAACAGCCCTGGAGTCAGGAGGATTTGAGTTCAAATCTGGCCTTAGACACTTACTAGCTGTGTGATCCTGGGCAAGTCAATTAACTCCAACCAACTTAAAAAAAAAAAAAGCGAATAGCCATACCAAATAATTTTAAAGCACTTGAGAAGTGGGGAATCTGCGAGAATTGAATCAGAACATAGGCCTCCTTAAAGCACCAAGAACACCCTCGATTTATAAAGAGAGCGAAAGACTATACACAGGGAATACAAGAAAAGTTTTCCCCACTCTTCCAGAAATATATCACATTTGCCCCAAGATTTTACTTGTGTTGTTCCCTTTAATGGGCATGACCTTCCCCTCATCTCTGCCTAGCCAAACCTATCCAGTCTTTAAGAGGCAAATTCAACCCCACATTCTGAAGGAAGACTCCCTTCAAGTCCCAAACCTATAGAAAGGTACTCTTTCTCTAAGCCACATGGGCAACAAATCAGACATTCCTTTGCCCTCTTAATCCACGTAATGTGTTTTTAAATTGTCTGCAAGCTCCTAGAGGGGAAGACTTGGATCTTATTTTTTTATAGAGCCGCATACAGTGCCACTTAAAACCAAAAAAACATTTCTTATAGGTTTACTAGTTACTACTATTACTAGTGCATGGTACTGCACTAGTGTTATCCAAGTTTTATTATTATTTTAAAATAAAACTCGTTTGAACACACTAGACAAACACAATCAAAGTATTCTCCCTGAAAACAGCAAACAAAAATTACTTACTGGGACTAACAGTGCATAATACTTCTCCATCTGTCCTTATCTCACAACCTTTACTTATCTTATAATCCCCTGACATCCCTTCTCCACTGTATTTCATTTTTCATTTGTCTCTGATGAAGAATTATCCCTTTTTACCACTCTACATGTGTCCTTGATTCCTCATTCCCTCCTGCCTTGCTAGAATATTACCCTATCATCCCCACCTCTAAATTCAACCTCTTCTCATCTACTGATTCTTTCTGTTACCTGCAAACATGCCCACATTTCTCTCATCTTTAAAAAATCCTGGGGCAGCTAGGTGGTGCAGTGAATAGAGCACCAGCCCTAGAGTCAGGAGGACCTGAGTTCAGACACTTAACACTTACTAGCCATGTGACCTTGCACAAGTCACTTAACCCCAACTGCCCTGCCCTCCCCCTCCAAAAGAAAAAAAGAAAAAAAAAATCCTTACTGGAGAGTTTACTATCCCTGATTAGCAATTATCCTGTATCTTTCTTCCCTTTCTCAACAAAACTCCTTGAAAAAGTCATGGTTCCTTCACTTCCTTTCCTCTCAACTTTCTTCATAATCTCATCTGGCTTTTGATCACAAAACTAAAATTGTTCTCTCCCTCCAAAATTACCCATGATCCCTAATCACTAAATCTAAATCTCTTCTCAATCCTTATCCTTCTTGACCTCTTTCAGTACCACATTTGACACTGCTGACCTCCTCTTCTCTCTGGGTTCGATGATACTGCTCTGTCCTGTTTATCTTCCTAACGCATTGCCCTAGCAATAATTTCTCATCCACACCATGCCTAATAACTATGGGTATATCCCAAGTTCTGTCCTGGGCTCTCTATCAGTTCCCATAGGTTCAATTACTTTCTGTATGCAGATCACTACCATATCCATACGTTCTTCCCTAGTCTTTTCTATGGCTCCTCATAAAATAGAGGTATCCCTGAGTTTTCAAAGATGGAACATAATTTTTGGCAGGCTCTAACCATTCAATTCAATCACTGGATTTAAAAGGTTCAATGACTGATTATGTGTCTATCCTCCAAGTCTAGCATGGAGCTGCCTGGCAAGCAGAAAAGAAACTCATAAAGACTGTCTACTAAAAAGTTCCAAGTGATTTGGTAGAAAGAGCATAACACCAAACTGGATGTTCTATAGGTACCTGAAACCCAAGAGGTCCAAAAAACACCATGATCTTTTCCCACAACACCACCTCTCTTCTGAACTTTCTGTTACTCTGTAGGGCAATATCCTCCCAGTCACCCACGTTCACAACTTTGGTGCCATCCCTGACGACTCCATATATCCAGTCAATCACCAAATCTTGTCATTTCTGTCTTGACAACAATTCTGTCTATCTCCTCCTCCCCAGCCCCTACTGACACACAAGTAGCCTCTATATTGCTTCAAGGGTGCTTTATAGGCTCTCAGAGTCCTTCTATCAAGTGTTATAGCTGTCTCTCTACATGTATCATCTCACCTATTAATCTGTAAGCTCTCTGAAAGTAAGAACCGCATCTCTCATTCCTCTCTACCCTCTTTTTTTCTTGACTCCAACATTGAGGACAGGGTCCTATATGTGACAGGTACTCAGGACATGTATGGTAATTTTGATATTCACATTGGAAACAAAAAACATACCAACCACAGAGAAATTCCTAGAGCTCTCTGGGTGACAGGACAGGACAAGTAACAGTAAGACTTGTCTATCAGCCAAAATTGAGTATTAATAAGAAAATCCTAAGAGCTCAGATTGATCTCATGTCATATATTTAGTTCCCTTCTTCATGCCCAACCCCACTTTTGTTGTGGCGTTTCCCTTATGACCAGTTGGCTAACTGGCCATTCTGTACCTAGAGAGTCTCCTCCTCCACTTCTAGCTGCACCTGGGAACTGGTTTTCCTAAAGGATCAGCCAGGTTGGATGAGATCATGAAATGAGACCTTGTGAGAAGGGAGTGGCAGACAGTTTGATCACTACATATGATCGGCAGCCAACACGTGAGGCAGATAGTGACTTTCTAAGGGCTGGTCACTGAAATAAACCAGGCCCTTCCAGCCAGCCCAAAAATGTAGAATGCTGAAACATCTCCCATGCCAGCCTGGTGTGTCTGTGATTTTCTCTACCGGTGGGCAAGCTCCCCATTTCTCTGCTGCTTCTGCAAGGGCTCTCATTCTCTCCTCTTTTGGACAACTACATTCTTCTTTCTCTGTGTCATACACAGAGTACAGCCCTGTACACATACAAACGTACACAGCAGACAAGCACTCCCCACCAGACAGCGTCAGGCTGTTTTTCCCCTCAGCTGCTATCCCTTTTCACAATGCTTTGCTTTTTTATAAAAGTCCATAGAGCAAAACCACAAGGAAAGGTTCCTTTTCTGTCAGTTACTCATATTTTCCCATTTATTCAGCTATTAAAATCCATGCAGATATTTTATAGGCCATCAAGATTTGGTGACTGGTATTACTGAATGTTTAATAATAAACTCAACAGAAGAAATCAGAGGGTTAAATGATGACTGCAATTCCTGTAATGACTTAATTAAATTTTTATTGAGTACATAAACTATGATGTAATTTCTAGCCAACCTTGTGCCTCCATCCCCCATGTGTCACGGGCTGGGGGCGCTCTCAGTAGACACTCCTGAGTGAGCCCTGAGTCTCTGCTGCACTGGGAAAGGGGGCAAGGCTCATGTAACACACTCAATAAATTATCCGTTCATTTCTAAACAAAGTCCATGAGTTATAATATATTTGCCATGCACTTTTTATGACATAATAAAAGTAGTACCTTAAGGATTACTTAACACAGACGGCGAATGTTATAGCAGAGGCAGGCTCAAGGGGCAAAGAAAACAAACATTAGCAGCCCAGGGACAGGTCCTGGAGTTTACATCCCAGGGGGGGCCACTTACTATATTAAAAAGAAAAAACAACCATACTGGGTTTGCTAATCAGGAGATTAATGAAGAAGATAACCAACAGGTTAAAAGAACAAGGCAGTAAAGTACCTCAAGCTGAAAAATTTTTAATGGAGTATGTCCAGAATGTCTGAAGGATGAACACCAGCCTGTAAGGCAGCAAGATGCTTTTCACTAGACTCAGTGCCATGAACACATGGGTTTGAGCCCCAGCTTTGGCAAATACTAGCTCTTGGAAGATTAAGCAGGAAATTTTCCTGTTCTGGGCCTCAGTTGCCCTCCTCTCTAAAAATAGGGACAATGCTTACTGTACCTAACAGAGCTGGGGCTACAACATATATACATAAAGTGGTTTACAAATCATTAAGTAAAATATATGAGGTATTATTTATAAAATGGGTTATCTGTGATGCAATATGACTATAAATCACAGAACATCCCAATCTCAGAAGAATCAAAACTACAAGTGACATAAAGGGTAGTGCAAAGACTTGTGGGAGCTACAAGCTGTACACAATGATGTACACATGAAACATGGCTTGAGACATATCAAGAATGGGCATTACCAGAAAAGATATGTGGATCAATCATGTAACAAGAGTAAAGGATAACAGAATAGAGCACTAGCATGAGTACTTGTTCCATATAATCCCACAAGATCCCATAAAAGATTAACAGAACCAGAGGAAAACCTCTAGCATATTTGTTGGCTCTTCAATGGAGGATTTACAGGAAGCCATGAGAATCACACAGGATGAGGTCAGGTGTAATGGTAATGGGAATTTGAAGATCTTCTCTGTCCCTTAATAGGCTGAATGAAATCACATGGAGCCTGTGGTGGGAGAAGCTTGCTGAACTGGTAAAGAACCCAGAGGAAGCCGGGAGTCAGAACAATTAGAAAGAAGGGAGGAGAAGACACAGGCAAGGAGACAACTAGGTATGCTGTTGCTCCCTGAGATGATATTGTGTATGGATTTCTTTGTTACTATGATGAATTTGGTTTTCTGGTGTTGAGATTTGGCTTTCTGGTATTGAGATTCAGCTGTCTGGTATCTGAATAAATGTTGTGCTTCTGTTTTATACATGGAGAGTCTGTTATATTTTGCAATTCAGAACTATGCTGGTATATCCATAGTTGCTGTCAGTGCCGGGAATACTGCCTTGGCAATACACCAGGAGAGGTTATAATCTCTATTGGTAGAAGAAGTACTTACAGTAAGACTTCATTTGGGGTAGGATGTCCCATAACTGTGATTTCATCTCTGCTGGGAACTCATACTGCAAAAACTTTTTACTAATGTAAATCAGGTTAAGTGGGATCCTACAGTCAAGATGTGTTCAACATAGGACCTGAACCCTGGTCATCTTGACTCTAAGGCATCTATCCATTATACCGCCTATGGATATAAGTAAAATGGGGACACTACTGACTTTATCACATACTCAGGGATGTTACAAGATTAGATAAGCTAAGAGATGCCAAAGTGAGACATAAACAGTAAACACCCTGGAATCCTAAGTGCTATGTATTTAATGACAAAGCACAAGGCTGCTATCTCACTTCCAAATAGGACTGTTCCTACTCTGTTGCTGTTGAATGTCAAGTCACTTGCTCTGTTCAGTAAACTTCATTTTCTATATGGGATGTCTCTCCATTACAGCTTTAAGTGCCTTCAGGATGGGACTCATAAAAAAGACATACAATCTTAGGGCTGAAAGGAAACTTAGCACTACATAATACAGGGCAACCCACTCATTTGAAAGATGATAAAACAGTGGACCAGAGAGGAAAGGAAACTTGCGGACGATCACAGATTTAGGGTTAGAAAGGGTCATTTAGTCCAATTTGATTTTTATAGATGAAGAAACTAATCCCTGATCCCAAAGAGGTCAAGTGATTTGCCAAAGGCCACAGTACAAGTCAGCAGCAGGGCCATGACCACTAACTACTCAAGTCTCTTAACTCATAGCCCAGGGCTATCCTTTTCCATTAGACTCTGGCACTTTCATTCTCTGTGTGAAAGGTTTATTTATTTATTTATTTGGGGAGGGGGTGGGAGGAGGAGAGAAATCAGTTTTTGTAAAGATATGTTAAACTTTTCCAAAAAAAGCAAATGAGGTCGAATGATCTGGAACCTATACTAGAATAAGTGTGGAAATGACCTGGACATATGACAAAGCTGATAAGAATGAACATTATCTCTGAATCACCTGATGATCTAACACCAAGAAACATTAATCTTAGTGAGTTCTAGGACTGTAGAACTAAGGAAGGAGCTTCTGAGGTTGCCCAGTCCACCGCCCTCCATAAAGGTGAATATCTTCCACAATATCTCCCATAAATAACTTCATGGAGCAGCCTTATTCTGGAGCTGGACAGCACTGATTGGGCATTCTGTTTACCATCGGCTGAAATCTTTGTTTCTGGCTTCTGGACACTGTTGGTTCTTGGTCTATCCTGAGAGGCCACAAAACAAGTCTGTTCCCTTTTCCTAAAAGGCCCTTAAGATGGGAAGCAGTCTGTTGTGTCCAGAACATATCAAACAGATGTCATATCATGATTCTCTTTCAACTATCTTTATGTGTGAATAATTGTGATTCCTCTTGTGATGTATGTTCAATACTAAGCTCATTAAAAATAAACTAATATGAAAAAAAATAAACTAATATGACAATCAACCACTGAATATATTAGCCCATTGCTATAAATATTAACCAAAAAGGAAACACAAAGTAATTTTTCTGTTATCTTGGCAGGTCAATAAAGTTTTGCTTCCCTCAACAAAGGAAAAAAAAACCAAAAAGGCAGATTTATTTCTTCTTCACCTTTTTTCCCCCTGAAAATAAAAGATGCCAACATCTGACTATACTAGCTTTCAGTTGTGATGAAGGGGAAAAAAATGAAGAAAAGTGCAATATTTTAAGATTTCTATTTAGCAACATAGATATATCAATAAGCCTACCTATACCCAACATATATGTTCCTCAAAAGTTGTATATTAATAAAATTTGTGTAATTTATTATTTTAACATGTTCCCAGAGTTACTTGGAAGAAGCCTTTTGTAAAGCAAAAGCTTAAGGGGAAGAGGGAGAGGTCTACCTGTGTTTAAAATTTGCAAGGTCTGAGAACATGTACATTCAAGGTATCAAGAAAATGACAGATTTCACTGCTGGAGCACCCAATCATCATTCCAATCATCCTGAAGCAGAGAAATCTCTGACACTGAGAGAAAAAATGTACCCAGCTTTGAGAAAGGAAAGTGGGTATCACCCTGGAAATTATGGGTTACTTGGTTTGAAAATAATATCTTTAAACAATTAAAAAAACCTGAAGGTATAGCACAAAAATCCATAAAATTGTGAAGATTAAACTACTTTATTCAACCCTAAATTCCTTCTGTGAAAGAGACAGGTCATACAAGTAAGGTAAGAGAAAAATATCACATCCTCTTCTACCTAGATGTCCAGAAGATTTTAGATGTTATCCCATATGATACTCTCACTGTCAAACTAGGAAGTATGATGTGAGCCATGCTGTGGCTACCTAGGCCAACATCTAACCTGAAGGCTATTCTGAAAGTGTCATAATTAATGTTTTTATGTCACCCTCTCAAGATACAATAAACAATCACTGGGGGGGGGGGGGGCGGAGCCAAGATGGCGGAGTAGAAACAGCTCATCCAAGCCACTCTGCCCCCAGATTCCCCCCAAACTATGTAAAAGGGGACTCTGAACAACTTCTGGAGCCCCAGCACCCACAGAACGACACAGAGAAGCTAACCTCCCGCTGAGCACAGCCCAGCAGCCCTGCAGGAAGGACCAGCGCAGCGCTCTGGGAGCCAGCAGCACGCAACGCACAGAGCGCAGGAAGCGGAGCCGAGTGGAGCCCAGGTCCACATGAGCCGAGGTTTTAGCCCCAGGGCGGCAGGGCCAGCAGCCAGCTGGAGGAACCCCAGAACACCAGCAGCTGTGGCGACTCCAGAATTATCAACATAGACATGCCTAGGACAAAGTAAGAGGTTAGTGTCCTATGGACTTTGGGACCTGTATTTGGGGAATGCGTCGGCTCCCTCCCCTGGGGGCTAGAAGCCACTGAGGAGACACCCCATTTTGTAGTTTTCAGAGGCAGCTCCAGCTCCTGGCCTGAGAACTGTAGGGAGATCCAGCAATCAGTCTTGGGGGGTAATCGCTCTTGCTTTAACCTCCCTGGATCTGGATTGTGATCTAGGGTGGAAGTCGTGGGTGGGTTTACAGCTTGCCAGAAACGGAAGTTGCCCCCACATGTTCGGGACGAAAATTCCTCTATCTGGCCTTAAAGCCATAGTGTGGCAACAAGCCCAAAAGTCAAGCAATTAAGTGGCAACATGCCAAGGCAAAGGAAACAGAAAATGCAACCCTAGACTCCTATTTTGGGGGCATAGAGCGGGAAAAGGACTGTGAGGTCAGAAGTCCTGCTCCAAAAGCCCCAGGGGAAAACATGAGCAGGTTGCAGGCCATAGAGGACCTTAAGAAGGACTTTAAAAATCAAATAAGAGAAGTGGAGGAAAAATTGGAAAGAGAAATGAGAAGGATGCAGGAAAAGTATGAAATGAGGGTCAACAGCCTGACTGAGGAAAACAACACCTTAAAAAATAGACTAACTCAAATGGCAAAGGAGGCCCAAAAGGGCAATCAGGAGAAGAATGCCTTAAAAAGTCGAATTTGCCAGATGGAAAAAGAATCTCAAAAGCTCACTGAGGAGATTCATTCCTTCAGAGTTAGACTGGAGCAAATGGAAGCTAATGACTTTATGAGAAATCATGATGCTGTTAAGCAGATCCAAACAAATGAAAGATTAGAAGGCAATGTGAAATATCTCATGGGAAAAACCACTGACCTGGAAAATAGATCCAGGAGAGACAATTTAAAAATTATTGGACTACCTGAAGCCATGATCAAAGAAAGAACCTAGAAATCACCCTTCAAGAAATTCTCAAGGAAAATTGCCCTGATGTTTTAGATCCAGAGGGCACAATAGAGGTTGAAAGAATCCACTGATCACCTCCTGAAAAAGATCCCCAAAAGAAAACTCCCAGGAATATTATAGCCAGGTTCCAGAATCCCAGATCAAGGAGAAAATACTCCAAGCAGCCAGGAAGAAACAATTTCAATATTGTGGAAACACAATCAGAATAGCCCAGGACCTGGCAGCTTCTATACTGAGGGATCGAAGGGCATGGAATATGATATTCCAGAGGGCAAAAGAACTGAGAATGAACCTAAGGGTCACCTACCCAGCAAAACTGAGTATTTTGTTTCAGGGGAAAATATGGTCATTCAGTGGAATAGAGGACTTTCAAGCATTCTTGAGAAAAAACCAGAATTGAATAGAAAATTTGACATCCAGACACAAGAAGCAAGAGATGCCTGAGAAGGTAATCAGGGAAAAGAAATCAAAAGGAACTTATCAAAGTTGAACTATTTACATTCCTATATGGAAAAGCAATAACTGTGACTGATGATATCTTTCTCACTATGAAAATAATGGAAGAAGGGGTTGTGGTCATATGAATACATATGTGAATGTGTGTGTATATGGTTACAGTTATATATGGATAGAGGGCATAGGTTGAATTTGTTGGGAAGGGAGAATACTCAAGGGATGAAATTATGAGGTGAGAGAGGAAAGTGGCAAGAGGAGATGGGGAGAGACAGGGTAGGGTAAACTATCTTATGTAGAAGAAGCAAGGGGAAGTGGTTGCAAGGGAGGAGAATAGGAAGGCAAAAAAGGCAAAACCACATTCTCATTGAATTTGGTTCAGGGAGAGAATGACATACATACTAAATGGGATATCTCAACCTGCAGCAGAATAGGGGGAAGGGGGATAAGAGGAGGGATGATGGATGGGAGGGCATCCTTGGGGTGAGGGGAGGTTGGAAGTACCCACTATAGAAGAGGGACAGGATCATGCAGGGAATGGACCAGGTGGGGGGTGGGATGAGTGGGAGGGAATTATAAGCAGCCTTGTACAATATATCTACTATGACAATGTTTTGCATAGCTAGACATGTACAACATATACTGAATTACTTATCTCCCAAGAGGGAATGGGTGACAAGGGAGGAAGGAAATGGATCTGAAATTCGAGGTCTTAAGATTAAATGTTTCAAATATATATAAATACTATTATTAATACTCTTTTGCTTATAATTGGGAGATAAGATGTGCAGGCACTGGGACACAAAGATTCACCTTCCTCTAATGGAAAAGTCGAAGGGGGTATGGAAGAAGGTATGGGAGAGAGCTGATTGGAGGAAGCGATATCTTGTGGGACTGCTATTCTGGGAGGTTGGGTAGGGGAATAACGGGGGGGAAATGATTGTAACTCAAAATCTGGCGGAAATGAATGATGTAAAACAGAAGTTAATAAAGCATTTGTTTAAAAAACAAAAACAAAAACAAAAAAAAAACCAATCACTGAATGCCTAGGAAGGCACAGTGCCAGGTGCTATTAAAGATAGAAAGATGAGTAAGAAAAGGTCCTTGACCTCTCAGACCTGAATGTTGAGTACTATTCTCACAGTACAATGAAATAAAATCCTACTCACTATCTCTAATAATAATCTGGAAGAAGAAATGAAAAAACTCATAAAAATGGTTTTCAAATGGCAAAAAAAAAATAAGCTATCAACAACTATATAAAAAAATACTCCCAATCATTAATAAGAGAAATACAAATTTAAAACATTTGGAGGTTCCACTTCACACCCATCAGATTATAAAACATGACAAAAGATGAAAATGACAGTTATTGGAGAAAGGAATACTAAACACTGTTGGTGAAACTGTGAGTTGGTCTAACCATCCTGGGGAGCAATTTAAAACTAGACCTCAAAAGTCCTAAAATGTAAAAGAGCTAAAAGGTAGAAAATACCTTTGTGCCCAGAAAATAAGGCATGTATTTAAAGAGATAAAAGAGAGAGGAAAAGAATATACAAGAATGTATAAGAATATAGAATGCACAAGAATATAGCAGTACTTTTTGCTGTAGCAAAGATCTAGAAACAAAGTGGCCATCTAACAACTGAAGAATGGCTGAACAAAGAGTGGTATATGAGTCGAAAAATTATTGAACTGTAAGAAATTATGAATATTCTGAATTCAAAATTACATGAAAAGATATAAATTAGATGACAGAGAATGAAACGTGAAGAACTAGGAGAACAATTTACAAAATGACCACTATAATGTAAATGAGAATAATTCTGAAAGACTACAGAATCCTGATCATCACAATGAATGATTATGACTTCAAAAGAATATTGATGAAGTATGCTGTTCACCTCTTGGAAAAGAGTAATGACCTAAAGGTGCCAAATGATACAAACATTTTCAAGTTGGCTAATATACAGATTTCTTTGCTTTGACCATAACTGTTACAAGAAGAGGCTTCTTAGTGGAAGAGGGATGGGGCATTTATGTCATTTATGATAATATGTCATTTATGACAAATATATAAGAAAAGTTTCAATAAAATATCTAAAAAACAAATAGGGGGAAGGGAGATGAGAGGGGGGATGATGGAGGGGAGGGCATTCTGGGGGGAGGGGAGGTTGGAAGCACCCACTTTCGAAGAGGGACAGGATCAAAGTAGGGAATGGACCAGGTGGGGGGTGGGATGGGTGGGAGGGAAATATAAGCAGTCTTTTACAATATATCTACTATGGTAATGTTTTGCATAGCTATACACGTACAACACATACTGTATTGCTTATCATCCCAGAGGGAGTGGGTGACAAGGGAGGAGGGGAATGGATCTGAGGTTCGAGGTCTTAAAATTGGGTGTTTCGGATGTATATAGATACTATTATTAATACTACTTTGCATGTAATTGGGAGATGGGATGTTCAGGCATTGGGACTCAGAGATTCACCTTGCCCTAGTGGCAAAGTCGAAGGGGGTATGGAAGAGGATATGGGAGAGAGCAGATTGGATGAGGGGATATCTAGTGGGACTGCTATTCTGGGGTGCTGGGTGGGGAAAGAGTGGAGAAGGAATTGTAACAAGATCTGGTGGAGGTGAATGATGTAAACCAGAAGTTAATAAAGCATTTGTTAAAAAAAAAAATATATATATATATATATCTAAAAAACAACGTAACAAGTTCATAGTTTCAAATAAATTATCTTCTTTGTTCTTTGTATATTTTAATGCTCATGTCTGAACCAAGGAAGAAGGTGAAGCAAAGATAGCAGAGTAATAGAGAGGAGGGCAGAGAGTTCCTTTCCACCCTATCTCCTTGAAACAGATCTAGAAAATGCACCAGATGAAATCATGACAGGGAAATTAAAGAAAAAATCTTAATAAGTCACATTTCTAGCACAGGTCAACATAAGGAAAAAAACAGACATCTATAAACAGTGGAGATGGCTGGGTATGGCCACAAGAATGACAAGAGTGGAGAACTCCATGAGTCAAGGAAAGGTAGTCTAGCCAGGCAAGAGGAAGCCCCAGATTCATACAAGGGCACCACATTGGGAACAGTGCCACCAGGAAGCTTTGCTGAAGCTGGGTATAGATCACACATCCAGGGTGAATGGAGGAGGGGATATGTGCTCAAGGGTGGTATTCTGAGGTAAGGAGCAGTGGCAGCCCCCAGGCAGTATATGGAGAGAGTAACAAGTTCAGAAGTAGGCCCTAGGGGTATGGTTCAAACCCCAGCATCAAAGCTGGGTCTCAGTTCCAGTTTCTTTGTTGTTCAGTAGTTTATTACAGTTGCATCTGTGTCTTTGTGATTCCATTTGAGGTTTTCGTGGCAAAGATACTATGGTGGTTTTGCCAACTTCTTCTCCACTTCATTTTACAATGAAGAAACTGATGCAAACAGGATTAAGTGACCTGCCCAGGGTCACTTGTTCCAACATCTAGTTGAGTCTAAAGCCTACCAAGGAATAACCAGGCAGGAATTATAGACCAAAAGGAAGCCTACAGTTCTGTTACTCTGAAGCAGCAGAGCTTCCCAGCTGAGTCTGGCAGCAGTTTATTCTTATGCAGAGCAAAATCCAGGTTAGGAACTCACAGAGCTCAGAAAAGAGGGCAGTGAGCAGACTTTGCCCTGGATTAAACCACTCTAAGTTCACTGAAAAGGACTCTAACCTGAGCTGTCCCTGAGAGCAGACTAACACAACACTCAGTATCCCAAGAAAACAGTAGCAGGACCAGACCTTCCCTCCAGAAGTTCAGACAGCCCAGGTCTTAACTTCAAGTCTAAGGTCAGGAAGTCGTTAGGAAGAAAGAGTAAACAAACAAATGAAAAAATCCCATCATATAAAGTTGTTATGGTGGTAGGAACACTCAAGACACAAAGCCAAAAGAGAATTAATTCAAAAATATCTATAAGTAAAACCTCAGAGAAAAACACAACTTGGGCATAAATTCAACCAGAATTCCTCGAAGAGATGATGAAAGAGCTTTGTTGTTATTTTTAAAAAATGTTAAATTAAATTAAATTTTAAATTAAAAATTTTAAAAGAATTTAAACTTTTTTATAAGTAAAATGAGAGTACTTGAGGAAAAAATTAGAAAAGAAATGAGGGCTATGGAAGAAAGATTTAGAAAGAGAATTAGCAGCTTGGCAAAAGAGGTAACAAATCCTCACCCAAGTCAACAAACTCCCTGAAAATGAACTGAACAAAAGAAGATAAGAACTCTACAAGACAAACAAATATCAAAACAAAGACAGAACAATATAAACAAAATAGACAAAACAGTATCAAAACAAAGTCAAAAGACCAAAAATTTTTTTAAAGTAGAAGAAAACATACGATATAGCAAAAATAGAGGAAGGGGGTGGCTAGGTGGCGCAGCCCTGGAGTCAGGAGGACCTGAGTTCAAATGTGGCCTCAGACACTTAACACAAAAAACTAGCTGTGTGATCTTGGGCAAGTCACTTAACCTCAGTTGCCCTACCTTCCCCCCTCCAAAAAGAAAAAAAAAAGAGGAGGAAAAATTTAAGAATCATTGGACAACAACAAAAAATAACATAAGTATCATATTTCAAGAACCTTATATGGAAACTATTTAGATCTCCTGGATTCACTAGTCACCTCCTGAAAGAAACCCCTGAAATGAAAATTCCTAGAAACATTAGTTGGAGTCAAAATCCAGAGCTTCTTGGTCAAAGAAAAAATTCTACATTCAGCCAGAAAGAAACAATTCAAATACTAAGGAGTCATAGTCAAGACTATATATAATTCAGCAGCCAACACCATAAAGGAATGGAAAGTTTGGAATACGATATTCCAGAATGCAAAGGATGTGGGCTTATAGCCAAAAACAATTTACCCAGCAAAACACACCATAATCCTGAAGAAAACATGGATTTTTAATAAAGTAGAAACAATCATGATGAAAAGATTGAAGCTCTGTTGAATCTTTGAAGTTCAAACACAGGAGTTAAAAGAAACATAAAATGGTAAACATGAATGGACAATGAATAAAAGACTAAAGAGGATGTAAACTGCTTACATTTTAATAAAGGGAGATGATACGTGTGTCCATTTTGAACTCCTACCATCATAAGGGGCCACAGAAGTAGTCCAATGAGATACGGCCTGGGAGGGTTTATACTATATCTTGATGATCGTAAGAAAGACTAGAAAAAGAGGGAGAAAAGAATACCTTTTTTGGGAGGGGAGAAAAGTCAAGGAAAATTACCTCACCTAATAAGTGTATATAAGCAGTTATCTTTTTAAAGAAGACAGTTTCCTAGGAGCTGCTGACACTTAACTCTCATTTGAACTGGTCAAATGAAGAAATGCACACACACACACACACAAAAACATATACACACGTACAGAAATAAATTTCACTAAACAAGGAAATAGGACCAAAAGGGGAAAAGGTGGGAGGAAGGAATTTCAGGATGGTCAGTTAAGGGAAGGATTAGTCCTAAGCAAAATCAGGAAGTTGTTTAATATGCATTTCTTTAATCAATAATGATTTAGAGTATTTTTTTCACATGACTATATGTAGCTTTGATTTCTTCATCAAAATTTTGTTATATTGTCATGTAACTAGGCAAAATAACTTCTAATAATTGCTTTGATTTCATCTTCATTAGTGGTATATTCACCACTTTCATTATTAATACTAGTGATTTTGTTTTCTTCTATCTTTTTAAAAAATCATATTAACCAATGCTTTATTTTTATTTTTTTCCATAAAACCAACTCCTAGTTCTATTAATTTAATGGTTTTCTTATATTTAATTTTATTAATCTCACCTTTATTAGGATTTACAATCTGGTGTTTAATTGGGGATTTTTAATTTGTTCTTTTTCTAGCTTTTTAAAAATTGCATATCCAGTTCATCAGTCTGCTCTTTCTCTATTTGATATAAACATTAAGAAATACATTTTCTAGATTGCTGTTTTTGCTGCATTCCACTGGTTTTGGTATATTGTCTCATTATTGCCATTCTCTTTAATAGAATGATTTATTGTTTCTATGACTTATTCTTTAACCCACTCAATCTTTAAGATTAGGTTATTTAGCCTCCAATTAATTTTTAATGTGTTTCCACGGTCTCTTATTAAATATATTTTGCACTGAAATGGGATCTGAAAAGGCTACACTTAACACATTTGCTTTTCTGTATTTAACTATACAAATTTTTATGTCCTAATCTATAGTCAACATTTGAAAGGGTACCATGTACCACTGAGTAAAAAGTATATTCATGGGGGCGGAGCCAAGATGGCAGAGCCAAGATGGCGGAGTAGAAACAGCACTTCCAAGGTGCTCCCCACCCACACCACTTCCAAACAATGTAAAGGTGGACTCTGAACAACTTCTGGAGCTCCAGCACCCACAGAATGACACAGTGAAGCTAACCTCCTGCTGAGGAAAGCCCCGCAACCCTGCAGAGAGCAGCCAGCACAGCGCTCTGGGAGCGGCCAGTGTTCTGGGAGTGGAGCCCAGGCCCGTGTGAGCCGCGGTTTTAGCCCCAGGGCTGCCGGGCCAGCAGCTGGCTGGAGGGACCCCAGAACAGCAGCAGCTGTGGTGATTCCAGAATTATCAGCACAGATATGCCTAGGACAAAATGAGAGGTTAGTGCCCTATGGACTTTGGGACCAGTATTTGGGGAACCCATTGGCTTCCTCCCCTGGGGGCAAAAAGTAGCTGAGGAGCTGTGGCACAGATGCCATTTTGCAGCTTCAGTGGCAGCTTCAGCTCCTGGTCTGCGAACTGTAGGGAGATCCAGCAATTAGTCTGGGGGTTAATCGCTTTTGCTTTAACCTGCTTGGATCTGGATTATGGTCTGGGGTGGGGAGGTCTGGGGTGGGTATCCAGCTTGCCAGAGCTTATGGAGGCTTTACAGAGGCCACCCAACTAATACCTCTGGAAGGTGTGAAGACCCCAACGTTTGGGACAGAAGCTCCCCTGTCTGGTGGCAGAGTCCTACTGTGGCACAAGCCCAAAAATCAAGTAAGTGAGTGGCAACATACCTAGGCAAAGGAAACAAAATAAACAGAAAAATGCAACATTTAGACTCCTATTTTGGGGGCAAAGAGGATCGAAGCAGGGAATAGGAGGAGGTCTGTGAGGTCAGAACTCCTGCACCAAAAGCCCCAAATGAAAATATGAGCAGGTCACAGGCCATAGAGGACCTTAAGAAGGATTTTAAAAACCAAATAAGAGAAGTGGAGGAAAAATTGGGAAGAGAAATGAGAAGGATGCAGGAAAAGTATGAAATGAGAGTCAACAGCCTGACTGAGGAAAATAACACCTTAAAAAACAGACTAACTCAGTGGCAGCGCCAACGTCTCCATCCCCTTTCTCTGAGGAATCACCATGGCGTCCGGGACCCTGTACACATACCCTGAAAACTGGCGGGCCTTCAAGGCTCTCATTGCTGCACAGTACAGTAGGGCCCAGATCCACATACTGCCCACTCCTCTCCACTTCCACTTTGGTCAGACCAACCGCACCCCTGAATTCCTCTGAAAATTTCCTGCAGGCAAGGTTCTAGCATTTGAGGGTGATGATGGGTTCTGTGTGTTTGAAAGCAATGCCATTGCACACTATGTGAGCAATGATGACCTTCGAGGCTCGACCCCAGAGGCTGCTGCCCAGGTGATCCAACAGGTGAGCTTTGCTGACAGTGACATCATCCCTCCAGCCAGTACCTGGGTGTTTCCTACTCTCGGCGTCATGCACCACAACAAACAGGCTACAGAGAATGCAAAAGAGGAGGTGAGGCGGGTTCTGGAGCTGCTTGATGCCCACCTGAAGACTCGCACCGTCCTGGTGGGGGAGCGTGTGACTCTGGCTGACATCACAGTTGTGTACACCCTCTTGTGGCTCTATAAGCAGGTCCTGGAGCCAACACCAACTGCTGGTTCCTCACCTGCATCCACCTGCCCCGGTTCCGGGCTGTGCTGGGAGAAGTGAAGCTCTGTGAGAAGATGGCGCAGTTTGATGCTAAAAAGTTTGCTACGAGTCAGACCAAGAAGGAGGTCCCAAGTGCCTTCCAAGCACTTGGGCAAACCCTTCAATCAGGGCAAGATCTTCAAGTGTATATACCCTCCCCTGCTACCACCTAGCTGCATGCTTCCTTCTCTGCAGGGAGGTGCCAGTCATTAAATGAAACTGAACACAGAAACCACCCCCCAAAAAAACCAGACTAACTCATATGGCAAAGGAGGCTCAAAAGGGCAATGAGGAGAAGAATGCCTTAAAAAGCCGAATTTGCCAGATGGAAAAAGAATCTCAAAAGCTCACTGAGGAGATTCATTCCTTCAGAGTTAGACTGGAGCAAATGGAAGCTAGTGACTTTATGAGAAATCAAGATGCTGTCAAACAGATCCAAACAAATGAAAGAATAGAAGGCAATGTGAAATATCTCATGGGAAAAACCACTGACCTGGAAAATAGATCCAGGAGAGATAATTTAAAAATTATTGGACTACCTGAAAGCCATGACCAAAGAAAGAACCTAGAAATCATCCTAGAAAACATCCTAGAAATTCTCAAGGAAAATTGCCCTGATGTTTTAGACCCAGAGGGGGAAATAGAGGTTGAAAGAATCCACCGATCATATCTTGAAAAGGATACCAAAAAGAAAACTCTTGACTGTGATTTCTTGGAGAATGAATTCTTTCTTTCTGGTTGCTTGCAATATTGCTCAGTATGGGTCTGGGACCTCTTCATGTCCTGCCTGGTACACAGCTTTTCCCTGGGCTGGAATGCTCTGTGCAGAGATCCTGGCTTGACCTTTTTCTCTGTCTCCTTATGCCAACCTGGACAAATAACTTGTGACTTTTCCTTGATTTTTGCCATTAGGCTTCAATCTGGTGCATTTTTTAATCTATCTGAGAGAGTCTAGAGGCAGAGTTTGCTGTACTTCTCATTGCTACTCCACCATCTTGGCTTGCCCCTGTCCTTCTGAAAACTTTTACATTCCCAGGCTGTTTTCACATAAAAAAGAATACCATAAAGCACCTGTAGGATAGAATTATAATAGTCCGAGGTGACTTTTTTGGTTCTATCTCTAACTGTATATCTACCTGTACCTCCAGGTGGATTTGTTACTTTTGTGTTTTAACAAGAGCTCAGGCTTAACTGTGAACTAAGAGAATATAAATCCGAAGGCCAAACAGTTCCAAAGAATCCTAGAGTGCACTAACTGGTGAGAACTTTAGGAAGCATCTTGTAAAAGCCTCTTTATTTTACACATAAGAAAATAAGAACGAGAAAAGAGAAGTGACTTGTCCAGGAAAATACAATTAGTGGCAGAACCAGGATTAGAAGCCAAGACTTATGATTTCCTGGCTACAGCTCTTCTCTAATACATTCTCTAATAACTGACTGCTAAAAATCAGCCTCTCTCTGCCATGGTAACTCTATCTAAAGAATAACAGACCTGTCCTCACAGCTGCTATTATCCTAGGAATACAGAACTGGAACTGAAGAGACCTTACAAGGCATCTAGTTCAATAGAGCTGGGTTTGAACGCTCGTCCTCAGACTCCAAATCCTGGGCTCTTTAAAATAATGCTCATTCCAAGACCAGAAAGTAATTAAAAATCATTACTCCCAAACTCTAAAGCAATCTCCTTATCTCACTCAGTTGGGGGCCTCGTTACTCTTTTCCTTCCCTCAGCATAGAGCTCCTTGGTTTCTAGAGACCCACCTTGCCCCCACCTCAATTCCCTAAAACTGAAGACAAGTTTTGAATGAAAGAGAAGGAAACAAAATGATGACCTGGCCTATTAGTCTAGAGAGTTTTAGGGAATGTTTTCCACATTTTCCTACCCGTGACTACCAGCCCTGTGTGAGTTTGACTTCCCAAGAAAGTCATTGAATCTATACCTTTTTTTTGTTCATACATGTAGCTTGCACTGATTTAATCCAATTTCAACTTTTTCATACTGTTCCAATCAGACAACAATCTTCCTGTAAGGTCACTTTCAGAATCTCAGAGTTGGAAAGGACTTAAGAGTCCCCTAGTCCAGTCTTTGATCAAATATATTCAAAGATCCTCTATCTTACCACCAACTAACTGGTCACCCAGCATCTGCACAGACACCTCCAATGATAAAGAAAAATCACTACCTGCCAACATTAGCCCATAACATTTGTGGGCTCCAATTAATAAGTGTTTTTTTAATGAAGAGCTGAAACTTGCCCTCCTAGTGACTTCTATCCATTGGTGTTAGTTCTGTCTTCTGTAGTCACATATGAAGCTAATCCTTCTTCTACATGAAAAACATTTGAGGATAATAATATCATGTCCACCCCTATGTCTTCTCATCTTAAGTTAAACATGCCCAGAATCCTCAAATGGTCCCAATGAGATACTTTTTCCAATCCCCCTTACCATCCTGTTCACCTCCTCATTACATACCCTAGTTTTGTCAACATTCCCTCTAAAATGTGGCTATCAGCTGCGAACTGACCAGAGCAAAGGGTAACCATATCAATGTTTTACTCATACTTAGTTTATGTTCATTAAAGCCCCTGCAGTTGGTTTCTTTTTTTCCACATTAACTGCTCTTTAGTTACTTCTCTCCCTCTTTTTCTAATGAATTTTTGAACCCAAGTACATCATTCCACCTTTGCTCGATTATTCTGTACTTTTACCTAAGAGCATTAAATTTAGCTCAATTGTGTGGTAGGTGATGAAAGAACATTAAATGAATGAATGAAATGACTACTCTTAGTTCAATTAGGCAAATAAGCAAAAGCCCACATGTAAAGAGACTAAGGAAAATCAGCCAAGTCTACAAGGTTCAGGAGCAAGTAAGGACTGAAATCAAGGTAAGAATGTGACTCCTTACACTGTTACTGTCATGCAAGATCCTAATGTCACCATATACATTTCCACTGGACAGGAGATTGTAATGGTGGGTGATAAGATTATTCTGAACCTATTGGTAAAATTGCCTAATTAATTTTATTTTCATAAAATTTTTCATTCTATTCTGTATATTCTATTTCATTCTATTCTGTATTCTCTGAGGACTTATGCTGTATTCCAAAACCACCAGTTGATTCAACATATTAAGAATTTATAGATACCTTACTATATTCCCAGTCAGTGCCAGCACTGTGATTACAAAAGAAACACATGCCACAATCCTTGCCCCTAAAGGACTTAACAAATCTGCTAGAGAGTTAAGACTTTCACAAATAAAAGTCTGGAGGAATAAGGAAAGGATAAATGAATAAGATGGGAATTGTGTTGGACAGTCCAATGTAATAGAAGCGATACCAGACTGAATTAAAAAGACCTGAATCTGAATTTTTTTTTTTAAGCAATTGGGGTTAAGCAACTTGCTCAAGGTTACACAGCTAGTCATTATTTATGTGTGGGTGCTCATTTTCTGAGGCCGGATTTGATCTTGGGTCATCCCAACTCCGAGGCCAGCGCTCTTACTCACTGCGCCACCTAGCCGCCCCTTTAGGGCAATTGGGGTTAAGTAACTTGCCCAAGGTCACATGGCTAGGTTTTTGTTTGTGTGGGTTAAGTGTCTGAGGCCGGATCCGAACTCAGGTCCTTCTGACTCCAGGGCTGGCGCTCTACTCACTGCGCCACCTAGCCGCCCCATGAATCTGAATTCTAACACAACTGCATATTGGCTGCATCATCCTGGGCAAATCATGTCATTTCTGAGATCCTTATCCATAAAATTGGTATAGTAATACCTGTCCTACCCTACCCCACCCACAGTTATTTTGAAAATGAAATGAGATAATATAGCAAGTGCTTTCTAAGTTCTAAATCTGACTAAAATTAATTTAACAAACAATCCCTAAAAGTCTATTTACTATATATAAGTCCATGTGTTTGACCCTGTGAAGGACAGAAAGAAGAATAAGAAATAGTTCTTTGCTCAAAAGAACCTCACAATCTAATAGCAAAGATACAATACATGCCCAAATAAAATGCAAATTAGAGAATAAGTGCATAGAAGAGCTAACAAAATATGAAGAATGGGAGGATTTACTCAAGAGCGAGAGGAGGAAACAGAAGACAGCATTTTGGCCATGGTGGCCAATATAAACAAAGGTTTAGAAGCAGGAAATGGATAGACAAGGAGAAAGAGGAATAGTCCAAATACCTCAGTGCACAGGGAATGTTAAAAGAAAATAATGAAATATAAGACTAGAAAAAAAGTTAGGGCCAGACCTGGAGGTTGACATCTCCAGGCTGTAACAACCACTTAGAATTCTGAACTTATGTCCTGAGTCTCCTTTACCTTCTAGGATATGAGATTCACTGAATAGCTGGAGAACATCCTAAAGTCAACCAGGATGGTAAAGGAAGCAGGTCACATAAGGATATGTTGAAGGAAGTGGAAATGTTTATTCTAGAGAAGAGAGGGTGTGCAAAGGGAGAGGGAACATTATAGTTGTCTTCAAGTACATGAAGGATTGTTATATGGAAGAGATATTATCTAGTATCTTTGTCCCCATGGATAAAGGAATTTTGAACAAGGTGCAATGGATCAAGGTACAAATTTAGGATAGTTGTCAGGAAAAACTTCTTAACCATTAGAACCATCCAGAAGTGGAATAGAAGGTGGTTAGGCTCTCTCTCATTGGAGGGCTAGTTGGAGATTACTTGTCAGGTATGTTATCATAGCAATTCATTTGGGATATGGATTGAACTACTGAAGTCTCTTCTAACTCTAATACTCAGTGATTCTGTCTTACATGACTTCTATCTGAATCCAAGGACTGAACCGCCCATTTCAATTCCCATCTTGTTCATGAAGCTTTTCCTGCTTAACCCACTCTTTCATTTGTATAATATCGCAGACTTTGATTCAGAGAACCCAGCTTCAAATGCTGGCTCTAACATAAACATCTGTGTGCAGTTTCCCTAGCTTGAACTGGAGATGATATAAGGTCCCATTTAACTATGAATTCTGATTTAAAAGGCTACTGCCACTGCCCTCTACTGGTGCCCCAAAGCCACCATTTACCCTGGGCAAGGGGGAGTGGGGAAACTAAGCAGGTATTTAATGTGCATTCAGACATGTTGTTCATCCTTTGTTTTCTTATAATCTTGTTTTTGTTTTTGGAGGGCAATTGGGGTTAAGTAACTTGCCCAAGGTCACATGGCTAGGTTCATCCTTTGTTTTCAAGGAGGACCAATGACATCATGAGCATGATGTCTTGACTTGCACAGGATTTTGCAGCACAGTCATCAGTCTCATTGTTTCCTTCAGCGTCACTGGAGTCCAGTGGCAAGACAAAGAAGACTGGTCATGGCCCAGGATGCAGTGGATGACCTTGGCCCTTTTATATTAAGGTCTTTTCCAGGTCTTAGGCCATGCCCATTCAAGGACTAAGAGATAGGTAAGAACTGAGCAAAAGATGACCCAAAGATATCAATCTTTGCAGGAAAGACCTTCAGAATTTCTGGACGGAATAGAAAACAATTGCTATTTACATTCATTCTAAGCCATCAATACCTAAACGATGTGCCAATAGGTTTGGGCCGGGCCTATTACTAGTCATTTAATGGAAGCCAGAATGATGTAGGTTTAAAGGGTAGTCAAGTATACAAAATGCAAGTCTTTTTTTTTTGGGGGGGGGTTGAGATGAATG
Source organism: Gymnobelideus leadbeateri (assembly GCA_011680675.1). Taxonomy (NCBI): domain Eukaryota; kingdom Metazoa; phylum Chordata; class Mammalia; order Diprotodontia; family Petauridae; genus Gymnobelideus; species Gymnobelideus leadbeateri. Next base: position 585,414 of record WOXC01008718.1, on the reverse strand, counting down.
AATGAATGGACCCAGAGGGCAGGAAAAACATTAACTCAGAATACAAATTTATCAGAGAAAGGCCTCATTTCTAAAATATATAGAGAACTGAGTCAAATTTATAAGAATACAAGTCATTTCCCAACCGATAAACGGTCAAAGGATATGAACAAGCAGTTTTCAGAGGAAGAAATTAAAGCTATCTATAGTCATATGAAAAAAATGCTCTAAATCACTAATGATTAGAGAGATACAAATCAATCACATCACATCTATCAGATTGGCTAACATGACAGAATAGGAAAAGGATAAATGTTGGAGAGGATGTGGGAATGTTGGAACACTAATTCACTGTTGGTGGAGCTGTGAGCTGATCAAACCATTCTGGAGAGCAATGTGGAACTATGCCCAAAGGCTATAAAAATGTACATACCCTCTGACCCAGCAATACTACTTCTAGGACTGGATCCCAAAGAGATCATAAAAATGGGAAAAGGACCCACATGTACAAAAATATTTCTATCAGCTCTTTTTGTGGTGGCAAAGAACTGGAAATTGAGGGGATGCACATCAATTGGGGAATGGCTAAACAATTGTGGTATATGAATGTAATGGAATATAACTGTGTTATAAGAAATGATGAATAGGCAGACTTCAAAGAAACTTCGAAAGACTTATATGAATTGATGCTGGGTGAGGTTATTATTCTTCTATGCAACATGACTAACGTGAAAATGTATTTAAAAGAAATCTATGGGGCAGCTAGGTGGCACAGTGAATAGAGCACTGGCCCTGAAATCAGGAGGACCTGAGTTCAAATCCAGCCTCAGACACTTAACACACTTACTACCCTTATGACTTTGGGCACGTCACTTAATCCTAACTGCCCTCCAAAAAGCAAAAAAACCCAAAAAAACAAAAACAATCTATGTGTAGAGTCCATATTAGATTATGAGCCGTGTTGTGGGGGGATGGGGGAGAGAGGAGAAAATTTAAAACTTATGGAAGTAAACACTGAAAACTAAAAATAAATAATTTAATAAAGTGTGGGGGGAGATTTATCAGAGAAGCATACAGTTGTCCAGTAGAGATCAGGCATCGCATCACAGCACCCAGGACAGGTATATTCTTACTGGAATAAGAGGATCTAAAGAAGCCTACAAGATGAGATACTATCTTGGGAAGTCTGGAAAGCTGGAAGAACAGCTTAACAAGAACTCACATTTATACACCACTATGGAAAGTACTTGGAGCTGAGAGATGAAGGAAGACAAATGGGTCCTGAATCCAAATCCACTAGGTCATCCTACATCTTCATGACAATATTTTCACACCTACTTTATAGGTGTAATATAGTGGGGAAAAATATAGGGGAAAAATGTCCCTGAAGGAAAATCAAGAGACCTGGATTCTAATTCTGACTCTGTCACTGACTACATACCACCACTGAGGTAAATTCCTTAACCTCTCTAAATCTCAGTATTTTTTTCCTGTAAAATAGGGAGACAACTCATTAATCTCTAAGGTTTCTGCCAGCTCTGACATTTCGTGATCTCATAAGAGCACTGGGAGATTTTGGGAGCAGGCAGCAAAGATAAATCTCATGCACCTCACAATTCTAACAAGGGCTGACCTTGATCATGGCCATGTGAAACCATTCCTACAATTAACTACCAGAGACAGTAAGAATTATTCACATAATCTTCTACAGGCTGGCATTAAGTAGTAAGTCAATAAACATTTATTAAGCACCTATTATGTGCCAAGTGCTAAGTGTTGCAATTTATAGTTGTCCTACAGACACTTCTCTCCATCCCTCCAAAGCCCATCCATACCCCCCCCTTCCACTTCCATTCCCAGAGGATGCTTCAGACAAGGTCAAGCTAGAGTGGAACTGAACCTTAAGTTTGTTCCCAAACCATTGTATTCTTAGGGTTAGCCTTATTAGGCTATAAGGCAAGAAGAGTATAGGAGACAATTAGGAAGGTAATAATAACTCTTATTTACATAGCTTTTTACAGTTTAAAAAGTTCTTCACATATATCTCTTATCTGATCCTCACAATAGCCTTGTGAAATCAGTAACACATAGATTATGACACCACTTTTACAGATGAGAAAACTGAGGCAAAGAGGTAAAATGACTTGGCAAGAATACATAGCTAGTAAGTGATTGATGGAGGTCAAACCCAGGTTTTGAGTCTAAGTCCAATACTACTCACTAAATTCCACTGTTGGGAGGACTTACATCTCTCATCCTCCATTGAAGGGTGCCACTATCTTCTCAAGGCTCTAGGATGTCCCTCATTCAGCTGTTGTTGTTTTCCAATCATGTATGACTTTTCATGACCCCATTTAGGGTTTTCTTGGCAAAGATAATGGAGCAGTTTGCCATTTCCTTCTCCAGCTCATTTAACAGATGAGGAAACTGAGGTAAACAAGGTCAAGTGACTTGCCTAGGGTCATGCTAGTAAGTGTAAGAAGGCCGGATTTGTTCTCATGAAGATGAATCTTCCTGACTCCAGGTCTGGTGCTCTATCCACTGTGTCACCTAGCTGCCCCCTCACTCACCTAACACTGCCTAAAGCTGCACTGAGTGTGACAACTGTCTCTGAAGCAGGGAAGACAGAATCATAAACATCTATACGTGGAGTCAGGAACCAAATCTAAGTAGGCTCAGCTGGGCCTAGCCATATTCTGAAGTCCAAGGACTCTGGAGAGAAGGAAACGATAGAGAATACCTAAAGATCTCAGTAGGTACCATCTTCTGCTCTCCCCCTACATCTACATAACATAGTTATGTTGTCACCAAGCCTCTGCAGCTCCAGAACCTAGAACAAGAGGCCAGGGCTAGGGGGAGGAGCAATACACACAGTTTACACCTTTCATTATTACTTTTATGGAAATTTTCCTCTCGGGAGGAGGGGGCAAAAGTTCAAAAAGAAAAAATAAAGTACATTTCCAAGTAACATGTTTGAAGAGGCAATGGAGTAGAGAGTTAGGATCTGAGAAGCATCTGGGCAAAGAGCTGGACCAGACAGTATTGGAAACTTCACTCCAAGGCATTTACTCCCAAGAGAGCTCCAAAGCCTTCACCAGGACCAATAGCTGCTCCTTTTATTTCCCTAGGTTTCACAGAAGATCCAACAATTCATATTGTCCTCACATCCTTCTAGGTAACAAGGGGATACCATTTTCTGAAATTTACAGATAGGGAAATGGAAGCACAGAGAGGTTTTAAAGGACTTGCTCAAAATGCCCCCAGTGCATTAAGTAGGGGTGAAAAAAAGCACACAACAGGAAAATCCTAGAATCCCAGCACTGGAACAAACCTAGGAAGTCAACTAGTCAAATCCCCTACATGAAACAGGAGTTTTCCTCCCAACATCCTTGATGGTCTAACTTCTAGAACACCTTCAGTGACGTAGAACTCATTACCTCACAAGGAAGCCAATCCCAATGTTGGACAGCTATAATTATATAGGAAGTGCTTTCTTATATTGTATCTTAAATGCCGTATTTGGTTGGTTTTTTTTAAGTTTAGTATAGTGTTTGGCACATAGTCAATTTATCTATATGCCTTCTCTTTACTTTATGGTGAGCTAAAATCTGCCTCCCAGTGATCTACACCACTTCTAGTACAGCCTTCTTAAAAACAAAAAAAAAGTCAAGCTGAACAAATCTAATCCCTTTTTCCTATCATTAGACCCTCAGACATTTGAAGATAGCAATAACATCCCCCTTTAAGTCTTCTTTATTCCTGGCTAAATTATCACCAGTTCCTTCAAAAGATCCTGACGTGACTTGATCTTCAGTTTCCTCACCCTCCTAGCCACTCTCTTTGGACTCTTTCCAGCTTTTCAGTATCTCTCTCTCTCTCTCTTCCCTACGATTTACCTAGAAACTTTGGTTTTCTAATCCTGTTTCAATTTCTACTGGAATGCACAGCCTCCCTCTGTAACTTGTCTCAACTTTAAATGTCAGCTACTTAAAAAATAATACCAGCAGTGCACACGTACACAATGCATGCATATACCTGTTCCTACATAGATCTGTGTGTTCATACTCATGCACACACAAGCACACACAAACAACAGAGGCACACTGAGGCTTATATCACTTTCTAACAAGAATAAAAAAAATTGCTCTCTGGGGCCCAGCTGCCCCAGGGACACCGTAACTCTTGCTGCATGCAATGAAGTACTTCAACAGTTAAAGCATTCTCGTGCCAATATTTTAAGAGTGCAGAAGGTTCCAAATTACATGTAAAATAAACAACACCAGACTGTGAAAACTCTTGGCTGCAACGTTCTCTGATGTTAACAAGAGTTTCTTTATTACTGTAACCTTTCAGAAGTGAATAAAAATGATTTCTCTGCCCTGGTTTTGCCCTCCAGTAAAAGGGAAGAGAAAAGTGGCTATGGAAGAAAGCTGTACAATGACCCTTCCAGGAGGCTGGGGGCTGGGAAGGGGCAGCATAAAACAAAAAGCCAACAGCCCAGTGTGTGTGTGTGTGTGTGTGTGTGTGTGTGTGTGTGTGTGTGTGTGTGTGTGTGTGTGTGTGTGTGTGTGTGTGTGTGTGCTCGTGTGTGCACGTTTGTATGTGTCTATAGGTACTTGTATGTGTGTGCATGTGTATGTGTGTACATTTATGTGTACATGTATGCATGCATGCATGCATGCATGTATAGATGTATTTCTCCCACCCTCCCTCCCCCCACCGCAGCAAAAGGTTTTATTGGCTGACTGTGTGTTGTGCTGTGCTGACGGGTTAGCAAATTTTTAAACCACCAATATTCCAAGTGATTCAAATACCCTAAAGGGATTGAGGAGACCAATCACAAGGGCTCAGACTGAGCTGGTATCAATGGGGAAAACCCTGTGTAACACAGTGAGCCCTTGACCTGAGAGTCAAGAGAACTGAATTCTAGTCTAGGCTAGTTACTAACTAGAAATGAGATCGTGGGTAAGTCATTAGTCCATCACGAGTCCTCCTCTGTATAATGGTGGTAATTTTTAGATAATGGAAGTACTTTATGCTATTATGCTAATATTTATAATCATTTAACCACAGTCCCCTCATCTTTCTTCTCTTTAACCTGAAAGTCTCAAGGTGAAGTGGTCTTAATAACAACTAACATCGGGGCGACTAGGTAGCGCAGTGAATAGAGCACTGGCCTTGGAGTCAGGAGGACCTGAGTTCAAATCCGGCCTCAGACACTTGACACACTAGCCGTGTGACCTTGGACGAATCACTTAACCCCAACTGCCCTACCTTTCCCCCTCCAAACAGCAAAACCAACAAACCAAAATTCACAAAGTGCTTTATATACATTATCTCATTTGATCCTCACAATAACCCTGAGAGACAGACACAATTTTATAGATGATGAGGCTCAACAAGTTAAATAGCTTACCTAGTCTCCTAAAGCTAGTATCAGTAGTAGGACAGGATCAGAACTCAGGGCTTCCAGCCTCTAAGTTCAGCACTTCAGGTCCCAACAAAGAGACCACATGACCATGATAAAACATGCAACTTTAGAGCTCTTGGATTAAATAATCATGTGAAAATGCAAGGTTCTGGGGCAGCTAGGTGGCACAGTGAGTAGAGTGTCGGCCCTGGAGTCAGAAGGACTGGAGTTCGGAGCCGACCTCAGACACTTAACACACACAAAACAAAAACCTAGCTGTGTGACCTTGGGCAAGTTACTTAACCCCAACTGCCCTCCAAAAAGAAAAAAAAAAGAAAATGCAAGGTTCTGAGGATAGGGACATTTATTCAATGTATGTCATAACTGTTAAAGGAAAAGAAAAATAGAGAGAAATGGGGGGAAGTCATATCCATTTTTATGTGCAAAAGACATTTTAGTGATAGGAAACAGAAGAGAAGTTAGATTTTTAATAACCCACTGCTGTTTACCAAACAAATCAAAGACAAATTTCAGTTTTCACTAACACTGAAATTTTACAGTCACTGGACAGCACTTGAGTTCACAAAGTTTTAACAAGGGGTCGAAATTAACCAGCTCTGAGAAAGTCAGAATCACCAACACTGAACATTTACTGTAAGGGCACCTACCATTATCTAGATACAGAGTCCTAACAAATAGGGACACACGGTCCTTGCCCTCAAATGCCTAAAAAGATGAAAAGTAGCACAGGCTGAGTACTTAGCACAGTCACCCAACGCTATCAGAGTGGAACAGGGAGAATGATAAAATGACACTTTGGGGAGTGGTAATTCAATTGAAATTCTCAACATTCATGCCACAATCATTTCCTAAACTTCAAACTCAATATGCCAGCTGTGGACATCTCTAAGCCCATGATGTGACAAGAAGAATACTGGATTGAAATCAGGAGACCCGGGTTCTAGGTTTCTAGACTAACTAGATTTACTACCCTTAGAAGTTAAGTGGTCGAACCTGCAGTATGATTTTCAACTTGTCCTTCTCTAGTTTCATGATCTTCATCACCAAAGGGAGGGAGCTGAGGCCCCACCTACTCTAAAATTATGCAATTGTTAAAAAACAGTCAGTGGAGGGAGCTTCAAGGAATGAACATTGCCATACCATCTGAAATATCCTTACAACTAAGTTCTTTTCATGATTGGAAGAGCAGGGGGAGGGAAGGTTTCCAAGTACAAGATAAAGACTAGTTTTGCTTTAACTCTTAAGTCAAAGCCTGAAGCTAGGAAGAGTTAAAAACCTCAAGCAATGTAAGGAACAGGAAGTGGCTGTCCCCTCACCAACAAGCTGGCCCCATTTTAATTTATCTTAATCCCACCTTTCTGCCTTTTCACCAGACCCCTCCCCCCTCCCCCTTCTAGAAACACATCTAGGTGTCTCCTGAATTCATTTATTAGCTTTTCAGGTCATGGTACAATGCAGTCTTTGTTAGTCCCCCAGCCCAGCCCTGCTGGGCCCGGCATTCAGCCGCGGTGTTCCTCCACTCTTAAAAAAACATGTGTGTAAAATAATTGTAAAGTCAATGGAGGCAAAATCAGACAATTCTGAAACGTTCAGGATGTGAATATGCAAGGAACAAATCCAGAATGCTAATGTTCCCATTTCTGTATTTTTCTAAAAGCTGCATTAATCCTTTGTCTCCTGGAATTGGAAGTCATTAACTAAGAAAGAAGTTCTGAATCAGAGGAAGGGAAGAAAGGGGTTTGGGACTTCTGTCTAAGGAAAGAAAATCCTGGCTTTGGACAATGCCATTCACTGGGGAAGTCCTGGGGAACAAAGCAAAAGGTATGGGGATCATTCACCATGTGAGGCATTTTAGGAGGGTGCTGTACATTGAAGAAAGCAGTAGACTGGAAGTCGAGAAGACAAAACTAACTAGCACTGTGACTTTAGACAAGACCTACCCCTCTCTGTCACTCAATTTTCACCAATGGACCAGATACTGCCTCAGGTCCCTTCTAATTTTCCAGTAGCAGATTCTTTTCTTTTTAGGTAAGGGAAATCAAAGCAGGTGTGATGGGGAAGTCATGAAACTCTGGAGCAGCATAAAAGGGGGGATGGGGAACGTGGTAGAAGAGGATAACTGTGTCTAGTGGTGATCAGTGGAGAAAGTTTATTGAAAAATTCCCTAGTGGAAGGCAGATAGACTAAAAGGGCAAGTTTTTAGAAAGGAAGCTAAGATATCTCCTGAAGAGAGTCAGGAAAAGCATCAGTGATTCCTAAAAGATTAAAAAAAAAAAACAACAACTCTTGGGGTGGCTAGGTGGTACAGTGAATAGAGCTCCAGTCCTGGAGTCAGGAGGACCTGAGTTCAAATCCAGCCTTAGATGCAACACCAAAACACACACACACACACACACACACACACACACACACACACACACGTGCACACAACTAGCCATGTGACCTTGGGCAAGTCATTTAACCCCAATTGCCCTACCATCCCCCCTCCAAAAAGCAAAAAAAAAAAAAAGTTAAAAAAAAAACTTTTAAAAGGGAAAGATGCTGGATAAACCTGTGATGGTTACTGTCACTGCATAAAAATTCTCAGGTTTTGTTACCTCTAAGTATCTGTCTCCAATTCTCCAATCTAGTATGGAGCTGTCATGAATTTCGGTCTACTTGACATCTCCATCTGAAAGCCACACTCTCCCAGGGTCATTAAGTCTAAGTCAAACTCATCATCTCAGTCTCAAACCAATCCTTCTTAGTTCTTTTATTTCTAGCAGCACCATCATTTCCCAGTCACTCAGGCCCCAAGATCTCAAACTCTGCTTCTCCCTTTGTTCCCATGTTTCATATCTAATAAACCACCACGTTCTGTCCATTCTATTGCAGCAATATCTTCCACATCAGTCTCTTCCTTTCCATCCTCATGGCCACCACCATAACTGAGGCCCTAACTATTCTTGCCTATTATGATATCCTCCTTTTCCTCAACAAAATATATCTTTTTTCTTCTTCCAATTAAAAAAAATGGGTACATTACCAACACCAAATAAAATAAGCAGTTCCATATGCAGAGTAGAAAAGAGGGACTATACATGAAACTGAGAATCTCCTTTATGCACAAGTTGCTTTTCCTTTGAAGTATATAATAAATTCAGCATGTACCTATCAAAGCTGATCTGATTGTCTATGTTTCCTTCTGGGATGTTATTATATCTTCCTAATGAATTAAGTCCTCTTTGGTTCCAGTACAAGTTGTACATGTTGCCACTTCACTTTCATAAAATAACAGCTCACCCACATACTCAATGCATCCCTACTGCCTACAGAATGTAGTCTCTACTCTTTTGTAGGGCATTCAAGGTTCACTCTACCTTTTGGGTCTTTTGGCTTAAGATTCTCCTATATATACTCCACATTATAGTCAAATTGGACTCCTCCCCATTTCTTCTGTTCATGCTGTTGCTTCCATGTGTTTGAAGGATGTTTCCCCTACCACCTTCCAAATCCTACCTGCAAAAATCCTACAATTACTTCAGTGTTCATCACCAGGAAGTGGGCAACCAGGTGACGAATAAATAAATGAAAAACCAATCCTTAGTCTTGTGGAAGGTCCTTTTTATCTTGAAGTAACAGGGAACATAATGGTAGAAAAGGGGGAAGGTGGTATAAAGAATCACAACATAGTTCTTGAATCATCCACTTTCTAGCTAAGCCCAAATGTTTTGGGGTTTTTTGTTTTGTTTTTTGGGTTTTTTTTGCTTTTTGGAGGGCAACTGGAGTTAAGTAACTTGCCCAATGTCACACAGCTAGGTTTTTGTTTGTGTGTGTTAAGTGTCTGAGGCCAGATCCAAACTCAGGTCCTTCTGACTCCAGGGCCGGCGCTCTACTCACTGCGCCACCTAGCCGCCCCTTAAGCCCAAATATTTAACAGGGCCTTCCTGATTCCCCTCAAAGATGTTATTTTTCCTTTCTCCAGATAACTTTATACCTCTCTTATGGCAATTACTGTAGTCTGTCTTATATTAGAGTTACAGTTGTCTAGCCTCTATCCTCATTACTAGATTACAAACTCCTCAAGAGCAGGGCTTCGTCTTATTCACTTTCCCTGCCTCCCCCAACACTTTGAACAGTTCCAAATGGACCAAGTCCAGGGTCAGGCAAACAGTAGTTGCTTGTTAAATATTCTGATCTGAATTGACTGCTGTAGGATAAAGTTGGTAACTCACAGGATTTATCACTGGGCAAAAGGGGTGGAAAAAAAGACTGGGTTTGGAGTCAAATCTTCATTTACTTCTTGTGAGACCTTGGACAAATCACTTTCTCTCTGTGTGCTCCCCTCTGTAAAATGAAGGAGGTGAAAAGGACTCTTATTTTCAGAGAATAGATAATGAAATATACTTTTGTCTTCTCTACAGAGAGGTAGAGGACTCTGGATATAGAATGCATCATATGCTGACAGATGAGGTTTACTGTGTTGAAAGATTTTTCTTGACTATTTTTCTTCAGTTCGAAGGGGATGGGGGTGAGTGAGGTATATTGAGAAATAATGGGTGGATTTCATCACTTTGGGAAATTTCCAGGGTGGTATCACCTTTCACCAAAAAAGCAGATAAATTCTGGGGAATTGCTTAACACACACAGAGTTTAAGGGACTTTCATACATACAGTCACATAGCTAGTAAGTTTCTGAGGCAGAATTTGAACCCATGTCCTCTTCCAACCTCAGTACTTCATCCACTAAACTATGTTGGCCCTTAACAATAAAACTTAAGGCAAAAGTGAAATAAAAAGGTCATATGACATTATCTTTAAGGTCCTTTTAGTACTAAAATCTATAATTATTAAAGTATAATAACAATGAGGATTATAACTACTATTTATAGAGCATTTTACAAAAATCCTCTCATTTTATCTTCACAACAACCCTATGAGATAGATGGTATTATTATCCTCATTGTACAGATGAAGAAATTGAGACAAAAAGAAGGTAAGTGACTGGCTCAGGGTCACAGGGCTAATGTTTGAGGCTAGATATGAACTCAGATCTTCCTGACTCTAAGTCTCGAACTCTCTCCACTGCACATCCTAGTTACCTAAGTGGATATAGAAGGAACCTAGTGAATAGTAAGGTAAGCAGGAACCAATAAGAAGGAATCATTCAGAAGGCTGGTAGGGTTTAAGGAGACAAAAACAGAAAGAAGGCAGAGATAGAAAAGCGTTAGGACAAAATTCATTGAGGTATCTAAAGAGTCCTAAAAATATGTGCATGTGCATTGTCTTATCTTTTTATAGAATAAAAGGACCACTTAGACAGATGGGGTGTGGGCTAAGGGATATAACTGGGAAACTTTAAAAATCAAATAAAAGGAAATCAGTATTTAAGTGTAATGTTTATAGCCCCAGTTGTCCTTAAGATGAGCTAAGGAGCATGATTGAGAATTTTATGCCTCACCTAAAACCTGCAGTTCCCCTTTAATTGAATGCTCTGCCCAGGGACTGCTGGTGAAAGGGTTGGGTTTTTCACCATGACAGAAATGGTTTGCTGTTTACCCAAGCCTCTGAAAATCTGATTTTCCATGCCCAAATGATATAATAGGCACTTACTCTATGCTATATTTTCACTCTGCTGTACTGCCTTCCAAGGCAGCAACAAAACATGAATGGAGAAACAGGAGCTTTCTAGAAATGAAACTTTCCAAAGGACCAAGTCCCAGTGGTCCTGAGTCTCTACTGAGAAGGATCCCCCAAAAAACAATCTTCAAAGAAAAGGAAAATGATAAATGCTGGAAGGAATGTGGGAAAATAGGTACACTAATACACTGTTGATAGAGCTGTAAACTACTCCAATCATAATGGAGAACAATTCACAACTATGCCCCCAAAGCTATTAAACTCTGCATAATAACTCTCTGACCTAGTAACACCATTATTACTTTATGTCCCTAAGAGATTAAAGGAAAAGGAAAAACCCATGTATACAAAAATATTTACAGCAGCTCTTTCTGTGGGACAAAGAAGTAGAAAATGAGGGGATGTCCATGAAACAGGGAATGGGTGAATAAGCTATTGTAGATGAACAGATGAAATACTATTGAACTATATGAAAGGATGAAGGGGATGGTTTCAGAAAAACCTGGGAAGACTTATATGAACTGATGAAGAATGAAGTGAATATAGTCAGGGAAATAATTTACACAGTAACTGCAATATTATAAAGATAAGCAACTGTGAAAGACTTAGTAACTCTGATCAGCAAAACGACCCATAATTGCAAAGGACTCATGATGAAAAATGCTATAAACCTCCAAATAGAGAACTGATGGACTCAGAATGCAGACTGAAGCTTACTTTTTTCAGCTGGCTTCTTTTTCTCATTTTTTTTCCTCCCAAAACACGGTTAATGTGGAAATTTGTTTTGCATGACTTCATATTTGTAAAGGCTTTTGTATTTCTTGCCTTCTCAATAGGTGAGGGAGGGGTGGAGGGAAGAGAATTTGGAACTGAAAATAAAATAAAATAGAATTTTTAAATATATGAATAAATAAGTAATTCTTCTACCCCAGGGGATGAAGTTATATAAAAAATGCTTTTCTATTAAATTACTGTCATTAGGACGGCTAAGTGGCGCAGCATATGGAGCACCAGTCCTGGAGTAGTCAGGAGGACCGAAGTTCAAATACAGCCTCAGACACTTAACACTAGCCGTGTGATTTTGAACAAGTCACTTAACCCCAATAACCTTGCCTTCCCCTACTCTAAAAAGAAAAAAAAAGATATTCTTATTTTTGGTTTGAAACACTCTCAACTCAGGGCAACAGTCCTTCCCAACAGCCTAATGTGACCCATGTGATGGGGACACTTAACAGGGCTTCATCTTTAGAAAGAGCCCCTTTAGCTGTGGCAGTGTTGTTTATGGGAAAAGAAACAGAAAATTTCAAGAAGATCTGCAGTCCTAGAAAATACAAAACTTGGGGCTGGGGGTGGAGGGAGTGGGGGTTGAAGAGTAGGAAAAAGAAGAAAACCCAGAATATAATACTTTTTTAAAGCATGCTTTATTAGTTTAGGACATAAAAATATTATTCTAACTTAATTTTCTCATAAAATTACGCTTGGTATATTTAAAGATGTGAAGGGCTGGGAAAAACAAATATTTTGGGGGGAAGAACAAAAAAAATTTTGGAGGGGAGAATGAGATATTTTTCCTCAAAGTTTTCCAGTGGTCCTACCCAAGTTTTATTTCTGCCTGCTAAAAGACACTTAGTTCTTTGCTAGGACTGCCTTGAAAGGCAAATGTGTCTTAAAGGCAGGCTCATTCTTATTCATGGGGCTCTCCTAGAAATAAATACTTTGGAAGTTCTAGAAAGACCCCAGAGATGCTCAAAACCATTAACAGAGAAGAAAATGGCTGCAATTTCTGTTAGTCCTAGATTCCCCTCTACATTTGGAAAGCTTAAAAATGCTCACTGTAAATTACAAGGTGGGGATGTCTGGCAGGACAGAGCGGAGCATAGGGGAAGTCATTTAGCTAGTCTAATGTTACTATTAACACTTTGAGCCACTGCCCTGAGCTAATTTTTATGTTTGTTTTTAAAGTTAGGTTGAAATGTCACAAATGGAAAATTGGAGTAAAGAGTACCAGTTTACCACAGGACTGGACACACCTGGCCACAAGCACCCACCAAAAGAAACTGACTTCATTAGTACAAGAGGCAGCAAGTGAAATGTACATCTGAAATCTGCCTGCACATGGAGAAAGTGCTGAGGCCAAAGGCGCTGTCTGTTTTTACAGCTGTGTCAAGTCTTAGTTCTCAACTCTTACCAACACTCAGGAGTGGGGCAAAGAGCCCAAGGAAAAAGGTCTCCAACCTCTTCAGCTGCAATGTGGCTCACAAAGGATTTTAAGAACCAGTTAATGAAATAAAACAAGACCAGATGAGGTGATATGATGAACTTCATTTCTGCAGCTAATTTATATGTTTGAATCTCAAATGAGGTTTAAAAAAAAAACTCAGAACATTCCAGATAAAATGTCAAAGCTAATTCTGTCAGCCACAAGACAGCATTTGATTTCTGGCCCAGCTGCATGAGTATGCCTTACTTTACATGAAAGCTGGTATAGTATACATTTTTGTAAACTGGAGAATATTTTCCCATTGGCTTATACTGTAATCCTGTTAAGTAGTTAGTGATTTCTAAACCAACACTTAAATGCATATGCTCTCTATTTAAAAGACTCCTTTGGCAATTCAATTCAACAAACATTTATAAGTGCAAAGATCTGTGAGAGGTGCTGAGGGATATAAGAATGGAAAACAAGAGACCCTGGTCTGGAAGAAGTTTATAATCTAGTGAAGGAAACAACATGCACACAGATAAAGCATAGTGCAAAGTAGAAGGTGATGGGGAGGCAAAGAAGACACCACAGAAAGTGCTCAAAGAGAATTTCAGGAAGGAAATGAACAAGATTTTCAGAGAGTACAACTCAGACCCAACCGCTGAAATTTCTAAATTCCAATTTTCCTATGTAATTGAAAAGCCCTGTTCTCAGAGTAGGGAGAACTGGCTTCAAGAGCTGACCCTGCTACTAACCGCTCTGCCGTCCTTAGCAAGTCTTTTCCCCTCTGAATCTCATATTCTACTTCTGTAAAATAAGGGGTTTGGACTAGATCAGGGGTTCATAACTTGTGGTCTTCAGGGTCCAGGAAGGCAGTTGATGGCACAGTGGATAGAAGTCTGGGCCTGGAGTCGGGAAGATCTGAGTTCAGATTCAGACATTTACTAGATGTGGAATCTTGGGCAAGTCACTTAAGTTCACCTGTAAAATGAGGTTAATATCACCTACTTCCCAAGGTTGTTGTGAGGATAATATAATATTTATAAGGTGCTCTGTAAACCTTAAAACGCTATGCAAATACTAGTTGTCACAATAACATCATCATGAAATTAAGCATTTGCTTCAATTATTTTAAAACATTCGTGAATGGGGGAAGGACAGCTAGGTAGCACAGACAGGAGGACCTGAGTTCAAATTTGACCTCAGACATTTGACATTTGCCACTTAACTAGCTGTGTGACCTTGGGCAAGTCACTTAACCCTAATTGCCTTGCCTTCCCCCCTCCAAAACCAAAAACAAACAAACAAAACATTCTGGGAAGGGATATATAAGCTCATCAGAATACTATAATAATCCTTGACACAAAATAAATTAGCACCCCTGGACTGGATGATCTTTAAGGTCCCTTTCAGACAACATGACATAACATGAAGTGGACAGAAGTGGCCTAGTGAATAAGATCTAGGTACAAGGCCTACCTGGGGCAGACAAGAGCACATTCTGGCTATCCCAGCAGAACGTGTTTCAGACTCTCACGGTCCTTTTAAGGTAACTGTTAAGTTCCACAGAGCAGAAACTGAACAGTCCCAGATGTACCCATACATGTACCTGCCCATAACACCTTTCTCCCCTACATGTTTATCACATGGAGAAAGCAAGTAATTAATGATAAAAGCAAAAATAACAATTTGAGATTAATTCAAGTCCATATGGCTTCTTCATTATTTTTCATAGGTATGGCAATGAAACAAGCCTGAATACACACCTCTCCCTTCAGGGAAGATGAGACCTTAACCAGTCTGATAGATGAACTAGGGCTAGGCTGAATATTTAGAGAAAAGTATAATTCTGGAGAAATTATACTAATATTACTATGGCCCAAAGTATACGAAGTCAACGATGGGCTAAAGATGACAGTGAGTTTGCCATCTCCATCCTCCACTGGTATTTGAGAAGTTTTTGCTCTAGGGCAGGTATTAGCAACCTGGAACCTATGAAGATTGTTTGGAGTGATATGCTCCATGCATAAGCACTCTAGACATTGACCATGACAGCACACCTTACTGTGAATAACCTTACAGGCAGGAGTTAGTAAATGTGCCTTAATCAATCAATAAACATCTATTAAGTGCTTACTACATACCAGGCACTATGCTAAGTGCTGGGGATAACCAAAGAGACAAAAGACAATCGCTGCCCTCAAGGTGCTCACAATCTAATGGGGAAGACAACATGCAAACAAAATTTCTACCAAGTAAGCTAGATACAGGATGAATAGAAAATAATTGACAGAGTAAAGGCAGTAGAATTAAGAGAGGCTGAGGAAGGTTTCCTGTAGAAGGTGGGATTTAGTTTGGACTTATATATGAAGTCGGGGAGGTTAACAGAGAGGAGGAAGGAACATGTTCCAAGCATGGCGAACAGTCAGAGAAAAATGGGGTGTTTTGTTCACAGAACAGTCAGAAGTACAGGGTCAGCAGATTGCAGAAAACTCATCAGGGAGCAAGGTGCATGAAGACTGGAAAGGTAGAAGGGGACTAGATTATGAAGGGCTTTGAACGCCAAACAGAACATTTGTGTTTGATCATGGACAGGAAGGGGGTGGGAGGGCAGATAGGGAGTGTGACATAATAAGACATGTACTTTAGGAAAATTGTTTTAGAGGTTAAATGGAGGATGGATTAGAGTAGGAAGAGACCAACAGAATATGGCAATAATCCAGTCAAGGTGATAAGAGGCTGCACTAGGGTGATGGCAGTGTCACAGGAGAGGAGGGGGCATATTAAGAGATGTTGTAAAGATTAAATCAACAGGCCTTGGCAATAGCTTGCATACTGGGGGGGGAGGAGGGAATGGAGATAGTGAGGAAACCAGGATGACTCCTAGGTTGCAAGCCTGAGGGACTGGGAAGATGGTGTTACCCTTAACAGTAATATGGAGAGTAGGAAAAGGGGAGACTTTTAGGAGTAAAGATGGGTTCTGTTTTAGACATGTTTAGAATAAGATGTCTACTGGACATCCAGTTTGAGATGTCTGAAAGGGAGCTGAAGATGAGAGAATGGAGAACAGCAGAGAGGCTGGGGCAGGAAAGGCAGATTTGAGAATCATCAGCACAAAGATGGTAATTAAGCTCATGTGAGCTGACATCCCCAGATGAAGAAATACAAAGGGAACAGAGAAGAAGGCCAGGGCAGAACCCTGATGGACATCTGTGTTTAGAGGGCATGATCTAGAGGAGGGCTCAACAAACTAATCAGGTAGGTATGAGGAAAACCAGGAGAGGGCGGTGTCCTGAAAACCTAGAGAGAAGAGAGCGTTAAAGAGGAGGGAGTGATCAACTGTGTCAGAGGCTGCAGAGAGGCCAAGGAGAATGAGGACTGAGAAAAGGCCACTGGATCTGGCAACTAAGAGACCATTAATGAGTTTGGAGAGACCAGTTTGGGTGGAATGATGAGGTCAGAAGCCAGACTGTTAAGAGGTAAAGAAGAGAATAAGAGAAGGGAAAGTGGAGTCCGGCACCGATTATAGATAGGCTTTTTAAGGAATTTAGCTACAAAGGGTAGAGGAGATTTAGGATGACAGTTAGCAAGGATGGAGAGATATGGACTTGTTTGCTGGCAGTAGGAAATGAGCCAGTAGAAGGGAAGAAACTGAAAATAAGTTGAAGAGTGGGGATGACAGACAGAGGCTGGGAGAAAAGGGATGGGAGTTGATTTTGGCAAGGAATAGTGCATCATGTGAAACAGGGATGAAGGAGAAGAGTGGCAGAAGGCACCTGAGATGAGGAAGAGAACAGGGCACTCATAGCAAATGGCATCAATTTTATCTGTAAAATATTAGACAAGGTTCTCAGCTAAGAGAGTGGGGAAAGGGGGAATGATGAGAGATCTGAAGAGGGATGAAAAGGTTTGGAAGAGCTGCTGTGGAGAGTGGGACGGGGAAGTGATTAGGGAGGGATAGTAGGACTGCGCAGCAGCAATGAGGACCCAGCTGAGGTCATATAACATAAACTTATAGTGGACCATGTCAGAACAGCTGTGTGTTCCCCCCCACCCCACCCCCCCCGCTTTCTTTCATCAACACATGTGTAGGAGTGAGGATAGTGAATGGTGGGAGTGATCCAAGGCTGAGGCTTGGCAGGAAATAACTGACCTAGGAAAGACCTTAATTTAAAAAGGTCAAGGTCACTCAATGCATCCTGGGCCATCATCACAGCTACTGACCTCTGTTTTGCCACTGGACTCTGATGACTCTGGAGGAGAGAGAAAGGCTGATTTTGCCCAAGATTTTGCCAAGCTCTGCTTCACTCAATCCAACTCACATGCAAGTCAAGACATCATGCTTGTGATGCCACTGGGCCTCTTCAAAAAAGGACGAACAACAAATGTGAAAATGATAAAGGGAACTAGGGATTCAAAATTCTGTCATAGCATAGAGCTGAAATGTTTCACCAAGAGGTCAAGATCGGGAAGAGAGGAGAGTGGCTAATGCTGGAAGATGGCCCAGGAGAAGACTGAGTAGTCAAGGGATTAGAAGTCAGGATGTGGATGAGGAGTAGAATTTAGGAAAGGAAGACAGAGGATAAGGGGACTTCAGAATTCTTGAACATAGAGGCGTTACATCTGTGGGTCAGGGCAAGATGAAGGGTGTGACCATCTATATATGTGGCTGAGGTGGGGTGGGAATAGGCCTTGGGAAGTGAATAGGTTGAGGAACTAAGTGATTAGGGGTGCCTGAGGGAGAGTTAAAATGTATATTAAAGTCTCCTAGTATGAGGGCAGGAGTTGGAAAAGAAAAATTGTGAGATACATATCAAATTCTTTGAGGAAGGAAGGGGAGTGACAACAGCTATAAGAATTTTGGTTGAGCAACAGAGATGAAACACATGAACCTCAAAGGAAGAGAGGTTACTGAGTGATGGAGGAACAGGGAGAATGTGAAAGTGGCAATGGTGAGCAAGGAGTATTCCAACTCCTCTACCTCAAGCAATGAGTCAAGGAGAATGAGTAAAGTTGTAGCCAGTACTGGAAAGGGTTGCCAGGCAGGCCATGTTATCAAGGGAGCCAGCAAGAGTTAACAGCTAGAAGGAATGGTAAAGGAAAAGATTTAGGATAAAGGGAAGTTTCTTGCCTATGCAATAGGCATTCCAGAGAGGATAAGTGGAGTTAGGTTGAAACTTTGAAGTGAGTGGCTGAAGGAGATGGGAACAAATGGGACTAGGGGGAAGAAGAGGAGGGTGGTATATTGAATGGGATTTGGATGATGACCTGCAGGAGTTCAGAGTCACTGGGAAGTGAAGGGTAGGAACCAGGTGTGAAAATGTTCGTCATTGGGTAGAGGGCACCACTCCACTATCTTCAAAGAACAGGCACAGCAGGAGATGAGAAGCACAGGTGTGCAACCAGAGATTGTCTGACTCCTCCTCTCATCTGAGGAGACTAGCAATGAGGCAGCAATAGGAAATGGAAGGCTTTCTATGCAGGGGAAGGTCCTTTGGGGCAGATGGAAGATGGTAGTGGAATGCTCTCCAATGACAGCTAGACTACTCATTTTGAGTGCAGCCCAATTCAACAGCTAAGGAAAAGGGGTCTAAGTTCAAGTTAAATTACATGGGTTTGCTGACAGCTTAACTGAGTGAATGGCATTTAAATGAAAAAAAAAAAAAAGGGAAAAAACCCTGAACTTTGCTCTGGATTGCTGGGACAGCTTAAGAAATCAGAACAGCTGGGGCGGCTAGGTGGCGCAGTGAATAGAGGGTTGGCCCTGGAGTCAGAAGGACCTGAGTTCGGAGCCGGCCTCCGACACTTAATCCACACAAACAAAAACCTAGCCGTGTAACCTTGGGCAAGTTACTTAACCCCAATTTCCCTAAAGGGGCGGCTAGGTGGCACCGGCCTCGGAGTTGGGATGACCCGAGATCAGATCCGGCCTCAGAAAATGAGCACCCACGCATAAATAATGAGTAGCCGTGTAACCTTGAGCAAGTTACTTAACCCCAATTGCTTTAAAAAAAAAAAAAAAAGAAATCAGAACAGTAGTTCACATTTTGGTAATGGTATCCAATTTTATCTCCTCCATCCTTTATCTCCAGCCAAGACAAGAAAGAAAAAGATGGAAGCGAGCAGTTCCAAAAAGTGAATCAGGCCTGTGCAGAAGAGGTTGTGTTCTCCTTAGAAAGAACCTAAGCACCAAAGGTACACCAGGGCTGCAGGCCTAGGGGACACCTAGAATACAAGACTTCACTCAGAAGCATCCTCGCCCAGGGTCTGCCTCTACAGCACAACACAAAGTATGTCTCTCACAGATCTTTGAAGTACATTAAGGCAGAGCAAGAATTATTGGCCTCACTTTGCAGTTGAGACCTACAGAGATTAGGTATTAATCACAAAGCTAGCAATGAGCAGAACCCGGACTAGATCCAGCGAAGCCCAGAGATCTCTACTGCAGGGACTCTCAGATTAGTGAAGGCAGCTCAGGCTCATGCTGTGTGCTGTACAACCACTCCTGTTGGATATGTCGGGCTTCTACCTGCATCAGCAAATCTGACATTATTTCTATCATTAGCTGCAGTGATCTGTGCTTCATGGCAGCACCTCTTCCCAGGGAGAGCCTGAGTTCCAGCAGGGCTCTATCTTATGGCCCAAAGGCATTCCCCTAAACTCTTGTGATAAGATTAATACTACAAATTCTTAGCTATCCCAGACATAATTTGCATATTAATCACCTCAGAGATAGTACCAGTCCCAGGGTCAGGACTAACTAATTGCTGTCAGTCAGCAATTCAAAAACAGAAGAAAATGAAATCTTTCCTAAGCAGCTGGTGCTTCTGACCTGAGAGAGTAAAACCATGAACTGGGAGGCTGAGGAAAAAATATCTGACTAGGCCCACTTACCCCCATGACTCTGCCACGCTGCTCAATGTCCTCCCACATAAAATGAACTATGATGCGACACATGTAGTTCCCTGAACGGCCTTCCTGCTTCATCCGGACAAGACACATCCTGGGAAAAAGGCAAACAGTCACAGGCTGCTTTCAGTCTCTTCTCCTTAAACTTCCCCACTAAAGCTACACAAGGCAGTCCATCCCCCATCTCCATGTCTTTGTACTCCATCCTCACCTGCTGATATCCATGGCTTCCTTTAAGACTCATCTCAGGTGCCATACTTTTCACAAATTTTCTGGTCCTCCTACTAGGGGTGGGGAACCTTTGGCCTCAAGGTCACATGTGGCCCTATAGGTCCTCAAGTGCGGTCCTTTGACTGAATCCAAACTTCATAGAAAAAAATCCCAAAATGCCACAGATTCGCCACCCCCAACAGGTAGGAATCCCAGTCCCAAAAGGATTTGTTGATTCTTGATTAGTCTGTTCATCCATCCATCCATCCATCCATCCATTCAACAAGTATTCATTAAGCACCTACCTACTATGTACAGAAAAATATGCTAAGTGCTGGGGAAAATATAAAATTCATGTATGATGTTAAGGGAACTAATAAAAAAAAAGCACAGAAATAATGAAAAAGTATACTAGGAAATAATACTTCCAATCTTCAAATATATTAGAAAGCAGGAATCAAAAATACCATTCAGGATTGGTTAAAAAGTGGGAAAGCAGATTAATGGAACAAGCTAGACAAGGGAGAATAAAAAGTAATGAATAAGATCCCAGTGTCCAATAAAACTGAAAACATTAAATTACCTAGGAAAAAACAATCTATTTGATTAGAACTCTTGGGAAAACTGGAAGGCAATATGGAAAGAATCAGGCTTACAACAACCACATTCCATACTGAATTCAAAATGGATATGTGACTTGAATATTAAAGATTATACCATAAAAAATCTAAAGAAAAGCAGATCATATACCTTTTACAACTATGGGTAGGAAATGTATTCTTTATTTTTTTATAATAAGTTTTTATGGGGTGGCTAGGTGGCATGGTGAAGATAGGGAAAGGCATACAGGAGGAAAAATGAGTGACATAAAAACAAGATAAATCAACAACAATAATAAATATTTATTATTAAAAATAAATAATACAGAATATCAATAGCCAACATTTTAAAAGTATGCTTTATAATTTGGTTGGTATAATATTAAAATTGTAAATGAACATTTTTATTATATTAGCACAGCAGAGCCCTAAGCACTGAATATTCCATTCTTTTTATCCACAGGGTCACAAAGAGTCAGACACAACTGAATGTCTAAACAACAATCTCTCCCTTAACCTACCTTTCCTCTAATTTCACCTTCTCCCTTCTCCTCTTTCCCTATTTCCTTGTTGAGTGAAATATATTTCTGTACCAAACCTGTGTTTATGCATGCATACATGCATAGGTGTATTCTTCCTTCTTATAAGAGTGAGGTTCAAATATCACCTGCTCCCTTCACCCCATCTCCTAGTTTGTCTACTTGTATACTCTGATTATGAAATAATTTCTCTTCCTTTCCCTTTCTACCTACACAATGCATTGTTTTTTCTTTTCTTAAAATCACTGAGACATTAAAAACAAACAAACAAAAAAAAACATTTCCAAGTGTTTCCTAATTAGACTCCCTCTATCATCCCTGATGATGATAGAGGTTCCAAGGGGATATAAGTATCATCTTCCCGTATTATAATGTAAACAGTTTACTCTTATTTTGTCCTTTTTTCATTGTTTAATCAGGTTTAACTTTATATGTTTCTCTTAACTCCTGTGTTTAAAAAGTTTCTATGCAGCTCTGACCTTCTCATCAGGAATGGTTGGAAGTCATCTGTTTCATTAAAGATCCATTTTTTTTTCCTGTGTAGCATTATATTCAGTTTTGCTGGGCAAAAATATTCTTGTCTGTAAACCTTTACACTTTCTAGATTATCACATTCCAAGTGCTCTGCTCTTTTATAGTAGTGATCTTTTTCTTTGACCTGGAAGCTCTGGATTTTGGCTATAATGTTCTCATTTTGGGATGTCTTTCAGGATGAGATCATTGGATTATTTTTATTTCCCTGGTTCAAAGAGATATGAGCAGTTTTCATATTTCTTGAAATATGATGTCTATACTCTTTTCTGGTTATAGCTTTCAGGTAGTACAATAATTCTTTAATTTTTTTCTCCTCCAAAGAACCGATGGAGTCTGGATATAGATCAAAGGGTACTATTTTCACTTTATTTTTTTCCTTTGTTCTGTTTCTTTCACAACATGACTAATATGGAAATATGTTTTATATGATTGCACATATATAATCTATAGCAAATTGCTTATTGTCTTAAGGATGGGGGAAGAGACAAAAGGGAGAAAATTTGGAACTCAAAATTTTATTAAAAAAAATGAATGTTTAAAAAAATTTTTTTTTTCTCCTCAATTTGTCTTCCAGGTCAGTTCTTTTTACTGTAAGATAGTTTATATTTTCTTCTATTTTTTCAACCTTCTGACTTTGTTTCAATACTTCTTGCTGATTCATGAAGTCATTGGCTTCTGTTTGTCCATTCTAATATTCAAGAAGTTTCTTGCTTTGGCAAGGTCTGGTACCTTTTGTGCCAAATTGTTAATTCCTTTTTCTAATTCTTTCTTCCACCATTCTCATCTCTTTTTCAGTTTTTCCTCAAGTGCTCTCATTCCATTTTATAAAAAAAAAATTAACTCTTGCTTCCTCTCTTCCAACAATTCTAGTGGAGTTTATACTCAATCTATGTTCTGATCTAAGGTTTTGCTTATGGATGTTTTTGAGTCCTTCTCTTCTGCATTTGTCTTGGGTATCCCTGTCACCACCATAGCTCATTATGGTAGAGCTCTTTGTTTGTCCATTCTTCCAATCTGTTTCTCGACTTTGGACTAGATGTTATTAGAGCTGGGCTTTGCCATACTTCTGGAGATAAGGTTTGGGCTAGTTCTGTTGCTGCTTTCTTGGGTTGTTGAGCACAAGCCTTCAGTGCCACAAAAGTGATATGATATAGAGCAAAATCTCTTTGCTGCCTTCCTGGTCTGAGTTCTACAATTTCCTGACTTGGGTTTGGGTCTGTGCAAAAGTAATCTATTACTGGACTCTGCCACCATCAGCCAGCTAGGAAAGTCTGTTGGTTCTGAAGGGCAGAATTTTAAGCTCCCCTTTGATCTAGGATTCCTGCCTTGGTTACTCAATTGCAGGCTGGCTTACATGCTAAAAGTAAAAGC
Organism: Gymnobelideus leadbeateri; assembly: GCA_011680675.1. NCBI lineage: Eukaryota > Metazoa > Chordata > Mammalia > Diprotodontia > Petauridae > Gymnobelideus > Gymnobelideus leadbeateri. The sequence goes on along the minus strand of WOXC01008718.1, from coordinate 562,020 downwards.
CTGCTCTGTGTAGAGTCTGAGCCCACACACACTGCTGCCACTGGCTTCTGAACTTTCTTCTTCCTCCATATACCTAAGACTTTCCTACCTGGGGACACCACTTCTTGTGTGCAGGTCTCCTTCTTAATCCATCTTGGATTTGTGACCCAGAATGGGATTAGGGGTGGCAAAGCTGCCATTTTACACCTGTTCCCACTGCAATGCCCTAGTATGGGTCTGACACCTCCAGACTCTGCTGTACAGTCTCTCCCTGGGTGCTGAAGTGCTCTGTTATGTCCCCTCTAATCCCACATGTCCACCACCCCCCCAGTCTATTTTTCTATAACAACCTGGGCCAAAGGACTAATTGTGCCTTTTTTCTAGATTGTACCATTAGGATTCAATCTGGTACATATTCTAGATCTATTTGGAGGAATTTGTAGACTGGAATTCCCGACACTGCTTCCTACTACTCCACTGCCTTGGTTCTGCCCTTGCAACCAAGCTGGTTCCTTAAGATTTTCAAAATAAACCATCACGTCATCAGCAAATAGGGATAGCTTTATTTCCTCTTTACCCATCTTTGTATCTTTAATTTCTTTCTTTTATTACTATTATTAACATTTCTAGAACCATATCAAATAAAAGTGGGGAAAATAGGTATCCTTGCTTTATTTCTGTATTTACTGGGAAAACTTCTAATTTATTGTAATTGTCTATGATAATTTACTTTTGGTTTGGGATAGACAGTTTTGTGATATTTTAAAAAAGGACTCTCTACACCTATACTTTGCAGGATTTTTAGCATACATAACTGAGTGTTATACTTTGCCAAAAGCCTTTTCTGTACCTATTGAATTAATCATATGGTTTTGTATGTTTTTATTATGATTAATTATCTTGACTGCTCTAATGTTAACAGTATACAAGGACAATATGCTATCCCCTGTATAAATCCAACTGGTCATGATGACTTCTTATATAAATCACTGTAGTCTCTTTGATATGATTTTGCTTAAATTTCTTCAATCAATACTCACTAATGATATTGTTCAGTTATTCTACTTCTGTACCTTGTACTTTTTTATGTATTGGTTTTAGGCATTAGGACAATATTTGTCTCATAAAAGGAGTCAAGCAGTATGCTTTTTCGATTTTTGAGAATAATTTGTGTAGTACTGTTTGTTACTAATTGTTCTTTAAATATATGACAGGATTTTTCTGTAAATCCATTAAGACCAGGAATATTTTTCCTTTGGTAGTTCCTTTACAACTAGCTCTATTTCCTGTTCTGAGACTGGACTATTAAAGATTTTTATCTAGTGTCCTGTTAATTTTGATATATTACATTTTTAAAGTATTCTTTTATTTCTTTTGTATTCTCAGTTTTGGTAGAATACTTCTGGTTCTGTTATTTTACTGTTTGCTTTTTTTTGTTTTTTTTTTTATTTTCTGCCATCTTATTTTTAATCAGACTGGTTAAAGGTTTATCAATTTTATTAGTCTTTTTGAAGAACTAACTTTTAGTTTTATTATTTCTAAAGATTTATTTAGTTTCCAGTTTATTTATTTACCCTCTAATTTTTAATACCTCCTCTTTTGTTCTTAGTTTAGGTTTATTTGTTGCCTTTCTAACAACCACAAAAAACAAATCAAAAGTGAATGCTATGAAATTACAAAAAACAAGCATGACTCCAAATAAGACATATGACACTCCCATCTCTCCCCTTTGCAGAGAGGTGGAAGGTCCATAAGTTTAATATACTGTACATGTTGTCATGCAATGTATGGATCAGTTTTGCTGATTTTTTTCCCCTCTTTTAGTCTTTAAAAAATACTATTTGTTTTATGATGGCTCACTGGAAGGCTGGGGAAGAATACAGCGGAATATTTTGGTACTGTTTTTTGTTTTGTTTTGTTTTTTAAACAGAGGTATCAATAAAAGTTTAATTTAAAAAAAAAGAAAAAAATTTTAAAGATATAAACTCTGCTTTTATTAAGTTTAGTGCACTAGGAATGAGAACAAAGAAATAACTATAATCTACAACATTATATGACAAGTTATTTTAGCAAGTCACAAAATAAAGTACTGACTAGAGAACCTGGAAGACTCAATGATTTAGGTCTTAAACAAATGGGTCAGAAATTTAACATGAGAGAAATCCAAAAGCATACAGGGAATAAGAACATTTCAGGCTTGACTCAGAAGCAGGATAAGCTACAGTTTGTTCAGGAGGCAGAAAACAAGACTGGACTGGCTAAAGATAGAATATATGGAAGGAAGCAGCATAAGCTAACACTAAAAAGACCCCTTTTCCAGTGGCACCTGGAATGACAAGAAAAAATCTGAATTCTACTTAGTAGGCAACAGAAAGCCATTAAAGATTTTTGGGAAAAGAAGCAAGACTCAAGCACAAGGAAGATTACTCTGGATGTGTGAATAATACATTGAAAGAAGAGTGGACACATGAAAAACCTGTTAAAAGACTTCGAGCTTAAGTACACAGCAATGTAAGAATTCCTGTTCATTTTGCAAATATTACATAAGAATAATAGATTTCTATGTCACAGTCTGCCAGCTAGTCCACACGGCCTCTAGTTAGAAACAATTAATTGTCAAAGTGAAATGAAGAAGTTGGATGGCTATCCCTTCTCTTTTTTCTCATCCCTTCTTCCTTTTCCTACTCACCCTTCACTGCCTCCTCCCAAACCTTTTTCCTAAATAAGGGAGTTTTTTAAAGTGTTCAGTTGGCTGCCAGAGACCTTAAAAATAATTTACTCCCACCCTTTCATTTCACAGAGGAAGCAAATTGAGGCTTAGGAAGAAGGAACTTGTCCATGGTCATACATCAAAAATTAGGGGCAAAGCCTGGAGTAGAATTCTAGGCTCCTTATGAGAGCTTTGAGGGCACAGAGAGTGCTTTTATACTTCATTATGGAGATGGACTAAATGATCTCTAATGTACCTTCTAGTTCTGACAGTCTATGATTCTATGAAATTTGCTTTTGGATGAGGAGGGGGTTGGTCATATAAAGAATTGGATACTCAATTCCAAGAAAATCAAATTAGGTAAATGGACCAACATTCATTTCTTATATGGTTTTCTGGAGGTTAATCACACCATTCCTGTTGGCCTTTCACCTGAAAAGACGCTATATGCTCTGATGCATAAGTGCTGTCAGGGACCAATTCATCAACAGCAATAGTGAGGTAATGGAATTCATTTATTTGAAAGTTTGGTAGTTTGTTAATGCACCTGCCCCTGAGGTTTAAAAGGCACAGCTTTTCTCAGACCATAAACTTTCTAACTCTATGGACATGAGGTGAAATGTTTTCTGTTTCACAGGACAACATGTTCCCTTGCTTCCATGGATACCATCCCAGCTGATGGTTATCTTAGAGCAATGAAATGGTGGGGTGAAGTCAAATTCAAAAAATTTAAGACTATTATTGAAATGGGGTCTTGTCAAGAAGATAAGACCCTGATTATAATTCAAACTCTATAACCAAAAATCAGGATTCAACATGAGGGCCTCCATATTACCAATTTGTGTAGAAACCTTCAGCATACAACAGAACATTATGTTGCAGACTGATTCCCTTCTCCTGACCTGATCCTCACTGATTTAATAGGCCTTCATGTCCATGATTATGTGCTTACAATATTCTATTTAAATTGTGTGGAAGGTAAATCAGATAAACATGAAAAAGTTATAGAAAGTGAACCACCTCCCTCTATAGAGTTTGGACATTTCCTCGCTCTTCTCTCAGAATTGACAATGTACCTAGGAGATGCTTTATTTATTCAGGCTATTGTGGATCTAGAGCAACATCTCTTTGAACTGGACTTATCAAAGGGGGTGGATCTTGCAGGGCCGAGACTAAAGATATAAAGAAAACTAAACACAGATCAGAGAAGTATGAATTTAGAGCTGGAAGGGAATTTGAACATTATCTGGTTCAACCCTCTCAAAGACCAGAGACCTGAGGATTAGTCCTGGGGATGGGAAGACCTAAATATGAGCACAATCATTCAGGAACTCCTAAGTCCAGAGATGGCAACCATAGAGGGGAAGCAGCTGAGCCTCTCAGATCCAGAGACAGCAGTTCCTAAATATTAATGGTAGAGCAGCAAAAGTTCTAGATCCAGCTGAGGAAAAGTGGTGCCATAAGACCTCTGATCCACACCACTAAAGAATGCTCCCATTGGGAGGAGAAATATTTATTTATTTATTATCTTTTTGGAGGCGGAAAGGTAGGGCAATTGGGGGTGACTTGCCCAAGGTCACATGGCTAGCAAATGTTATGTGTCTGAGCCTGGATTTGAACTCAGGTCCTCTTGACTCCAAGGTTGGTGCTCTATTCACTGCACCACCTAGCTGCCCTGAGGAAAAATATTTTAAGAGATGAAAACCTTACAATGGGTATACTCTTCCATGGATTTGGTATTTAGAAAAACCACTCATCCTGCCTAAGGCAAAGAGGAATCAGAACTCAGAGGGGCAATGAGCCCCAGAAGAGAGGGAGGGCATGGACCTAGAGAGGAAATTTCATAGCAAATGGAAAAAAAAGGGATCATGGGGAGGGCAAAGGGTAGCAAAGAATGCACAATCAGGGACACAGGAAAATTCCTACCATGCAGAAAATATTTCTATCCTCCCTATAGACTTGGTATTTCTAAGAACAGAAGCCAGGGGGCAAGATCTACAAAGCAATAACAGAAAAACTGTTTAGAAGATGGGACTCAAAATAAGTTCCTTAGAAACTTTAATTCTGTAAGGAATGCAGACTAAAGAAGGAATAAAAAAAGCATAAGGGCCATAAAAGCAAAGAGAAATAATGAAAAGAATGAGGGGGGAAAATTCTTTTTAGAAAATGGAGCAGAACATAAAATTTTAAAACTAACAATAAAACAAAGTGTAGGGGAGAAGGAAGGGAGATTTTACTTGACTATTAACTGAAAGAAAAAAAAAAGAGGAGAATATTTAGATAACTAGATAAAAAGAAGAAGTAACTCATAAGCAAACTCCAAATCTAGGGAAAGGGGTAACAAACATGAGGAGGGAGAGTTCTGAAGGTGTGGCAAAGAGAATCAGTGAGAACAGGGTTGTTTTAAAAGTGGATTAAGCTAAAATAATTGAAAAGATAATGTATTGTCTTTACAGAGGAAGAAGGGGAAAAAATCCTAATTTGGAAAAACCAGTATTAGTGACAAATGGAGAGAAATATAAACCTAGGTCTGATAATTTTAAATATGAATGGATTAAACAATCCAATAATACAAAAGAGAGGCAGATTAGATAAGACAACAAAATTCCATAATCTGATGATTGCAAGAAACACACTTGAAAAACAAAGACATCAACAGAAAAATGAGGGATTGGAACAAAATTTACTATGCATCATGTAAATCTACCTCTTTGAAGAGTTGGAGACTATGGATATCAAACATTATGAATAATATTAGAATTGGTTGATGGGTTGGTTATTTTAGTTGAACTGTTTTTTCTCCTTTTTTGCTCTTCCTTAGAAGGTATGGCTCTCTGGTTAAGGAAGGAGGAAAGAAAATATTCAGATAAAGGCAACATAAAACGTTGTTTAGTCGTTTTTTCAGTCACATCTGATTCTTTGTGAACATATTTGGAGTATTCTTGGCAAAGATACTGGAGTAGTTTATTATTTCCTTCTTTAACTCATTTTACAGATGAGGAAACTGAGGCAAAACAGTAAAGTGACTTGCCCAGGGTCACAGCTAGATTTGAACGCAGAAAGATGAGTCTTCCTGACTCCATGCCCAGCACTCTGTACACTCTGCCACCTAGCTACACACTGATTCCCCCCCACCCCAAAAAAGGTATCAAACAAAAACAAAATTTCTTTAAAAAGAAAATATATAGGGGCAGTTAGGTGGTGCAGTGAATAGAGCACTGGCCCTGGAGTCAGGAGGACCTGAGTTCAAATCCAACCTCAGACACTTAACACAAAAACTAGCCGTGTGACCTTGGGCAAGTCACTTAACCCCAAGTGCCCTGCCTTCCCCCCTCCAAAGATATATATATATATATATGTATATACATATATATGTGTGTGTATATATGTGTGTGTGTATATATATATATATCTATATCTGTTAACAATCATAAAGGCGACCACCTAAGATAGCAGAAACCTACTAATCATACAAGAAAAACTGGCCTCAGCAATTTTCATATTCCTTAAACAAACAAGCAAAAAACATACATAACACTCATGCCCAAGTGATGCAGGATTAATAATCAGTATCATCTCTTACTGTCTAGGCTTTTTAATCTACACTATGATTGCTCAGCTCAATCCTATTCTTTTTTTTTTCTTTGCTTTTTGGAGGGGGGAGGGCAGGCAATTGGGGTTAAGTGACTTGCCCAAAGTCACACAACTAGTAAGTGTTAAGTGTCTGAGGCTGGATTTGAACTCAGGTCCCTGATTCCAGGGCCAGCGCTCTATTCACTGAGCCACCTAGCCACCCCTCAATCCTATTCTGACATGTTGAAATAGGTTGTATCAGAATCTAAAAAGTATATGCTTTCTCAACATATGTTAAACCAAAATATCTTTTTCTATTATATTATTCTATTCTACTCTATTCTATTAATATTTCAGAGATTGGTTCCCATAGGGAAAAAATGTTCCTGACAATTTATAATAGAAACTATACTTAAGAATTCAATAAACCTTTCCCAACCTCATATTAAAAAGGAAGTTCTCAATAACAACAATAATCATATTCATTCATCAAGTATTTATTGAGCATTTATCTTAATACCAAAAGGCAAAATTTCTACTGTTTAAGTCTTAAAGTTATGGTGTTGAATCCAACCAGTGAGAAAGTAAGGAAAATGAGACAGAAAATGCTAAAAGCACTGTACATTAGTGCAAGAAAAAAATCTTAGAGGTTTATCTAAACTAAGCCATACATGTTACAAGGATGGAAATTGAAACACGTATTACTAGTGACCCACTAACAACTAAATTAGAAAATAAAAAGTAACAACTCAAAATATACCTACACTACAAAATAGAAACACAAAGGCCTTTAAAATATAAGAACTGACTAAGGAGTCTGAAATGCCTTAGAACTCTTAGTTTAAAAAAAGCCACTGATTTTAGACAAGGCTCTGCTTACTTACAAGAAAAATTGAAAAGGAAATATTCCAACTCGCTACTAGATATTGTATGTTCCCTGGGAGACTGTAAACTCCTCACATCAGACACTGCTGACACATATGAATACTCCTAGAGTAATGGGGGAAAGCAAGCATCATGAAAATTTTGAAGCAAAAATAAAGGAAATAAGGCCTATTTTCAGACATAAAAAAATGCTGCAGTTAGCATTTTCACTGATACATAATTTCATAATATCTTGGGGGCAAAGTAATACAAGCATAAAACAAAATCTACTGAAATTCCTTATTATTCGCATCTCATGACAGAGCAGGTTATATGGAGTTTGAGAAATGCTGCTCTGAGAATCATATTCAAGTTCCAGTTGGGGAAAGCACACTTAGAATAGGAGCTGAAAATAATAATGACTAAGAGAGAAGAAAGGCAATAACCCTCTTAACTAGACATTACAACAACAATGTCCCCTCCATCTCCACAATGTACATGTCCATGGGACAACAGAAGCCCCTTACTGCTGGTGAGTGGAAGTGAGTGGGGGCAACTAAAACCATTTTTCTCTCTGTAGAGTTAGAAAAGGCAGGTTTTCTAGCTATGAATTCTCTCCTTTTTGCCTGAGTTCTTCTGCCTAAATCTGGGAGGAAAGTATTCTTGTTATTCCTAAAGCTGACCTCCTGCCATGTCTTGGCAGCTAGCAGCATCCTGCCCTTCTCTACTTGGCCCCTCTGACAATGCCAGTTGTGTTTTGGCCTTCGTTTTCCCCTGCAGTAGTTTCTAAGCTGCTTAGCCCAGATTGGATTTGGAATTCAGTGTAAAGATCGTGGGCACTTGGGTAGATTTGTCACTCTGGTTGCTGGGAAGGAATCCTTACCCTGCCATCGGCTGGACTGGCTGCTCTCCTTAGAGGCCAAACAAATCAAGCCTGCATGGCTGCGCTCAAGTGTCGGCAGTGTGAGAAATGAATGAGGTTATTTATTTGTTGGCTGGCAAGCTGTCATTTTCCCGGGGCTGTGTACATGGCTATCTCTGCCTGGTTTCCTCTACCCACTTACTCTCCAAGCCTGCTTCTCATTTGGAGAGTACAGGGTCACAGGACCCACAAATACAGACCTACTGGGCGAGGCCCTTCCTGAAGCCATCTCATCTGACCACGAGCCTCCTCCAAACACTAATAATTCCTGGCCTGACTTCTACTTGTCTACTACAGGACAAGCTCCTGGAAGAGAGGTATTGGTACCCTGGGCTATGTGGTTAGTTATGCAATTTCTGTAAAGTGTCATATAGACCACTGGACATTATAGACAAGAGGCTCATTAACACATCATGTAAAAAAAAAAAAACAACTATGTAGGTGAGTGGGTTGAGGGGAGGGGAGAAGTAGCAGGGGAAGATATAACCAGGGTCAACCACATACATCAAGGCCAGGATAACTAAGATTTCAAAAGGAGTGTAAACTCCTTAGTGTTTCATCTACCAAGATGAGACAGTTTTAAAGAGCCCTAACAAATACACAGGAATGGTTATGATGACTCCAGCTCTACCACAGCAGCTCACTTTGGATGGACAGAGCCCAGAGCACCCCAAGAGGCAGCTGGTACTCAGAGCTTAAGAGTACCACATCCTTGGCTTCAGATAAAACACTGTATAGAGATAGTTGTTCTTCCAAAGAAATGTCTAAACTTCCTTCTCTACAGAGTGAAGAAGCAAGGTTCTAAAAGGGGGAAAATCACTAGCCCCAGAATACACAGCTATCTTATGGCACCTCCAAAACTAGAACCGAGGGCTTTCTCCTGAGACCAAAATTCTTTCCACTGCATCATGTTGAGTACCGAGACCTCTATCAATAAAGTGGTTTCTCTTTTCACTGATTTTGCTTGGCAACCACTACCCCCACCAGACATTTTTCCCTAAGGCTTGGCTCTTCCTAGTATTGCCACCTGACTAAACACCAAAAGTCACATTTCTAAGCACTGATGCCTAGGGCCTTACCCCATACATAGCCTTAAACCTAAAGCTATCAGCTGCATAATCTTCACCAATCTTAGGGGCTCCAGCAGTGAAGAATGTAAGATTCATTTCAGGAACTATCAAAACCAAGAAACCTTTCAACAGAGTAAGAGTCAGTCCTACGAGCCTCTCTCAGACAAGGAGCCTTTTACAAGGCAGCAGTTCCACAAGCTCCTCAGATGCTCCCTTTGGATAGAGCAGTAAACTTAGTTCTGCAGAATTTGGCTTCCCCATATCTGGCAGTTTGATAAACATACTCCCCACCCCCACCTTCAGTGTCTCTCCTATATCCTTCTGACCTTTAACAGCAAGCAACATGAGAGGAAAAATTGATTTTTTTTTGGCTACTGATTTCACAAATGAAGAAAAATATACTGTTTAAGGTGTTAAATATTTTTACATGCAACAAACCTGGCAAAAACCTGGCCTCTGTGCACACTGTAGAGATCCAGGCATAAATGTCAGCACTATAATTTGTTATAGGTTTCTGATGACCAGCAATGAAAATTACCACAAATTCTCACAATTTAAACCACTTTTACGTAAATGAGGACTTTCCTAAAACAGCTGCTGGAGGGAACTTTCCGCCGAGGCTCAGCAGGGCTCTCAAAGACCCTGATAATGTGGCTCACTGGGGCACTCGTTCTTTGAGAAAATCCTACAAATATGAGTTTCTCTCCAAGTCTATGATTTGACCTTTAATAAAAAAAAATGCTAATAGAAGCCAGTTAAGAAAATGAATGGAACAGTTTTTTCAGCCTGAACAAACGTCATTTTATATGCTCAGTCCTGCTACAGTCTATACCTTGCGAGTCAGCAGGACTGAAAAAACCCCATGTGGTCAACTTATTTCAAAGGTTCACTTACCAGACATGAAGCAGAGTAATAAGAAACCAAGAGTTGAATGTATCAGGCATCTGGCACCCTATAAGACAACAGCAAAATAGCTTTTGAATGAAGGTACTTTGAAAGCAAAGTGTGAAACAGCATATTTACTATATTTTAATTGCTAGTAGGAAATTGATCAACTCATTAATTCATTGGTTCAAGCACCATTTATCTATTACATGCTTATTATGTTCAAAACTCCCTTTTAAGCACAGGGTAATACACAAAGATGACAGCTTTTAGTAGACAATGTTCTCTAGTGATTCCATATAGCAAAGGATCCCTTGAGACATTTAAATCAATTTAAAAAGTATTCAAGAAGATTTAGCCTTCTCTTTTTCTCTTTCCCAATAAAACAAAGGCAGAGGTTCTTAACCTTTATTGGATCGGGAATCATTTTGGCAGTCTGGTGAAGCCTATGGACCCCTCCTCAAAATATTTTTAAATAACTGAAGGAAATGGTAAATATTGATAAGAGGTGAGTGGGAAAAAAAGACATAACTTTCATCCCATCCCACTTCATGGAACCCGGCTTTATGGTGAGAAGAAGTGCTACAGAGATAAATATGATAACAATGGATCTACCCAAATGGCAAAGAGAGCATTCTTTCCAGAAGAAAAGGCCCAGGGGAAAAATAGAGCTGAAGGATGTCAGAGTCTGATCAACAAAGGAACATGGTATTCAATGGCTAGCACTGCCACCCTTGGCCCTGTGGCAGCTCAGCCAAAAGAATGCTTTTCACCACTCACTGACAAAGCTGGGCAGAGGTTCCAGCTAGTTCCAGAATCCACAAACCAGTTCTGTGCCCAGACTCTCGAATCTTTCAATTTTTTAAGAGGCCAAATCTCAGATCTGCTCAGAACAACTTTTGGCTAAAAGACAATTTTAGGGCTCTCCAATTGCTCCTGGCAGATAACCTCTCCTTCCCAGGTGAAGGAAGGCAGAATTTTATCCTTAAACAAGAGGAAGCAGAATAAAGAGGATGAATGCAGAGGTGGTATCTCCTGTGTAATTACTTAAACATAATAATGCACACTAATTAATAACAGAGGAGCAATAGTTAGGGGGAACAGAAAAAAGCAGGTCTTCTGATGGTGGAGGGGAAGTCAAGGTTCACCAAAATAAGCCTCAAAAAAGGAACCACCTTGGCTATCATGAATTACTTTAGGGATGCCTACCATCTAAAAAGAGAAAATTGGGAAGGGGGGAAAAGAAAGATCAATGACGATGGGTGTGTGCATAGAATCATAGGGATCTATGGACCTCAAGGGATTATCTAGGGGAATTCCCTTTCTTCAGACAGGTATAATATACATAATTATTCCCATTTTACAGATGAAACAAGTGAGGCCTGGAGGGAATCAATAACTTGTCCAGGTAGCAGACCTTGTACTACCTGCCTCATATTGGAAGGAAAACTGCTTTCTTCCCACTATATCATGTTCTTCATAGTAGCAACAAAGGGAAACTCTTCTCTCTATTGCCTATATACTCCAGAACCTGTTCCAAGAAACAGACAAAAAATCAAAACAAGTATTATATTGCCTGGGGTAACCTGATCAAATTTATGTGGAAATTAGGTTGATACTGGGCAACTCCCTACTCTAGGGAGAAACTGAGGTTTCTTGGAAATTTTTCCTTCAATCTGGAAAACGAAATCTGGCTAATTCTAAAGGACAATCTGTTCTGCTACAACATCTACCTCAAACCTTCCCAACAACAGCCCCCAGGAGCCCTTCTCAGAGACAGAATTAGACCTCAGGCTGTGAGGTATCCTGGCCAGGAGCTGGATTTGCGTTACAGTTTTCTCCTCTGGGGGCTGCCAACTCATTGCTGAAGACACAAAGAGAGTGGAAGAGCAGGAATATGCTAGAATACTGAATTGTCAGGGCACAAATGCCCTGGTTTATGGCCATCCCAGCAAAAGTACCAAGTACTGATGGAAAAAAAAATGTAGTTTCTGTGGCATTGTGATTCAATGAATATTTGAGAATTAAAATCCATATGCAAATCTTTAGGTATAATACTCTGAGAAAGTACTCATCCTAAGTCCCTGGGAAAAGAAAGAAAAAAAAGAAAAAGGAAAGATAAAAAAGAAAAGGGAAAAGAGGAAAGGAAAGGAATACATATAAGAAACGAAGCTATAAAGCAAATAAGATGGTTTTTAAATTTTATATCAGAATATATATCTAAATAATTGCCAAAACAACTCAAAGCATTACCTCTGACACTATTTGGGGTGGGTGGTAGCATAATTAATTTTAGGAGGCAGCTAGAGTATTTAACTAGGAGTCAGGAAATCTGAGCTCTAGTACAACTCTGCTATTCACTTCTTATGTGACCTTGGGAAAGCATTTCCCTCCCTCCAAAGTTTGGTTTTTTCCCCTTGGTAAGTAACCCTGACCTATCTTGTCACCTCTGGTTTTAAGATTCTCTAACTGTATTTCTGATTGTCATGCCAACAGGGCTACCACTTCTCCAAACATTCTTGGTACTCTTCCATTAAGAATTGCCTTCAGAACCAGTTCACAAATCCTGTATGAAAATCAGCCTCCTTACTTTGCAACCCCTCATTTTTAACCCCAACTTACTCAACCAAAACTCATCCCAAATTCAACTCAGAATGATATTAGGCTACTTCAAAAAATTAAATTCACCCTCAAGAAACAAATATTTGCTGCCACTGAGGTTGTCCATAAGAATGGGGCCCAAGTTCTAACAACAATGTCAAAAGGAAGAACTCAGCAAAGTTTTTTTAAGTGAAGAGCAGTATCACTAATATACAGTAGCATCACTTTATAGGCACACATATGATAGTCTAAGTTAAGTTCTGGAAAAACCTTTTTATTTATTTATTTTAAAAAGCAATTTTATGATAAGGACCACAAATGTATGCATAGGCCATGAGCTCAAATTGTTCCCCAAATATTCAATACTAGATTCAATCTAGGGTCCCTTACTGAAGAAGAATAGGAACAATTTGCAGCCACACAGCTCATTCTGAACACAAATTTTAGGGCTAAGCGTGTACTGATATAGAATATGTTTGTTGATGACAATTTAAGGAATGTAACACCAGTGAACTGGTAGAAGCCACTTAAAAACACGTTTAAAAAATGTACTATAGCAGAAACAGTACAGTTCTTAAAAGCAATGGTTACTTCCTCAAGTACAGAGACAATGCTTTCTCCCTTTGAACTGACTCAATGTTAAGGAAACACTTGAGAATCAAAGAGGGGAAAAAAGCTGTTTTTTTCTAACATAAAAGGGGTGAGGAGAAGGAAGACAGAAAGCCACAAATAGGAACATACAGACAGCATTAGTTGCACAAATCAACATTTTAATTTTTTTTTTTAAAGCAATTGGGGCTAAGTAACTTGCTCATGGTCACAGGCCAGTCATTATTTATGCGTGGGTGCTCATTTTCTGAGGCCAGATCTGATCCCGGGTCGTCCCAACTCTGGGGCCAGTGCTCTTACTCACTGCGCCACCTAGCTGCCCCAACATTTCAATTTTTTAATGTTAAACTGAATGAAGTAGCCTAAAAATATCACATTTGTATTTCGACAAGAGTTAAAACATTAAAAATATACAGTTTTAGTAAACAGTTACATTTATTTATTGAAGAAAAGTATCCAGAATGCATTCATTCACTATTTTCATTAAAGAGAACAATGAAAATGTCTGTCATATTTGGATTATGACTGCTGTCACCCTAATAAATAATGTACTAATATTTCCCAAACCCGTGAAATTGGTTATTTGTGCTAAGATTTTCACAGGTATTTGCCTCAAATACTTTGAAAAAACTGAATAAAGATATCACTGTGTAGTCTTTGGATACAATTTATACAATTAATTTTTCAAAAAAAATTAAAATAAATTACAGTTTTAAAACCAAAAATGTGTTCTAAAATATATGGAGAACTGAGTCAAATTTACAAGGATACAAGTCATTACCCAATTGATAAATGGTCAAAAGGATATGAACAGGCAGTTTTCAGAGGAATAAATTAAAGCTATATATAGTCATATGAAAAAATGCTCTAAATCATTATTCATTAGAGAGATGCAAATCAAAACAGCTCTTAGGTACTATATCACACCTATCAGATTGGCTAACATGACAAAACAGGAAAATGATAAATGTTGGAGAAGATGGGGGAGAGTTGGAATACTAATTCACTTTTGCTGGAGCTGTAAGCTGATCTAACCATTTAGTAGAGCAATTTGGAACTATGCCCAAAGGGCTATAAAAATGTACATATCCTTTGACCCAGCAATACCGCTTCAGGGGCATATTCCAAGAGATCATAAAAGTGGGAAAAGGACCCACATTTACAAAAATATTTCTAAGCAGCTCTTTTTTGTAGTGGCCAAGAAATGGAAACTGAGGGGATGCCCCATCAATTGGGGAATGGCTGAACAAGTTGTGATATATGAATGCAATGGAATTCTATTGTGCTATATAAGAAATGATGAACAGGCAAACTTCAGAAAAACCTAGAAAGACTTATATGAACTGATATTGAATGAAGTGAGCAGAATCAGAACATTGTACACAGTAACAGCCACAGTGTGGGAGGACTGATTTGATAGATTTAGCACTTCTCAGCAATGCAAAGACATAAAACGATTCCAAAGGATTCATGATGGAAAATGAATCCACATCCAGAGAAAGAACTATGGAGTCAGAATGCAGAACAAAGCAGACTATTTTCTTTTTTGTTTTGTTTTCTTTCTTATGGTTTCTCCCATTCATTATAATTCCTCTGTGCAACATGACTAATGTGAAAATATGTTTAATAGGAATGTATGTGTAGAGCCTATATCAGACTGCATGCCATCTTGGGTAGGGGGAGAAAATTTAAAACTTATGGAAGTGAATGTTAAAAACTAAAAATAAATCAATTAATAAATTGGAAAAAAAGAAAACCAATTAAAATGAAATGAAATAAAATAAAATAAAATAAAATAAAATAAAATAGAAAATGTGTATCATCTAAAAGTGAGATACTCAGTTTTCTCAGTTGTGAAAAATAGATACTACGGTCACGAACACTTTGTACAAAAAATGAATAGTGTCTTCCTGACTAGTGATTTAAATCAAAGCCACCCTACTAGACAAAACAATTCCATTTCTTCTCTCAGAACTACTACAGAGCAGGCACTTACTTAGAAAGAATTCCTCAAAGTCGGTTCTCTCCACACAGCTAGTGTACATGCGCAGGGCAGCAATCTTAATCTTCTAGACAAAGAGAATAAAAACAAACTCAAGACATGACCAGATGGACATTCTGGTACACTAGGTAAGTAAGGGTCACAGAATCTCACAATTCTTGAGCTGAAAAGGATCTTGAGTGGTTATCTTGTCAAGTCCCTGCTAGATGTTTATCTATGTCTTCTTGAGGTTCTCAAGGGATAAAGACTATATCCCTCTTGGAAGCCCACTTTAATAACACTCAGATTAAAGTCAAAAAGTTCTTCCTCATGACCAAACGAAATTTCTCTTCTGCTTTAATTAAAGCTCATTTCACCTTGTTTGAGCCTCCAAAAATTACTACTTAGCATCCTCATTAAAAGCCAGTAACACACACACACACACACACACACACACACACACACACCCCCATTCCATCCCTTACCCCCTCACAGACTAAACAGTTCCAATTCCTTTCCTTTAACCTTTCTTCCCAGGGACCATAAGCCATTCCTTTAATTTTTTGCCATTTTTTCTGAATCTTCTTTAGTTTCTCCACATTCTTTTTTAAGTATGTTGAATAAAAGCAGCCCTTGTACTCTACAGGTCTGACTAAAGGAAATCACTGAAGTCATCAGACTTTTGCAGAGATAGTCCAGTTTTGAACAATAATAGCTTTTTTCTGTAACTAATAAACAATGTTCTCTCTTTCTGAACTAATTATTTCTAAGTTAAGAAACTGGGGATCAAATAAATAGGAAAACATTCTTTCTCATCACTGAATAAACAGGAATAGAAAGTGAAAGAATTTCATTAGTATATTTCTAATGTACTCAAAAGCACTGGACTGTATCTTTAGAGTTGTCAAAGCCTGTCAGTCCAACATAGGTTAGACTGGGTGCTAGGTGAAAAAATATTTCATCATCTCTAAAAGTATTATCAAAATATCAATAATTGGCTGGTTAATAAAAGATTTGGGGGGAAATTGAGATTTTCAGTTTGTATCAATAAAAATTTTTTAAAATAACTAGCAAACCCAAATAATCACTTAAATAGAAATCTAAAAAGAGATTCAATAACTAGACTTTTTCTATTAAAGGATAAAATATACAATTCTACAAACATATTACTGGTTCTACAGCATTTTAACTAGTCAGTTCTGTTTTTCAGATTCATTTTAGATCTTTCCATTCTTCATCTATCCAGTGATGATCAAAGACTCAGTTGGAATGAACCTCATGGGTCATCTGGACCAACGTCCACTTGAAGCATGATTTCCTTTTACAGTCATCTCCTATAACATAACATCCAAGCTTTAGGCCTGAACACTTGGGATACCCATATCATAGTACTGGTTCGTTTAACAGCCTTGAGTATCAACTTGAAAAATAGTACCAGTCTCATTTACATTCCCATTCCACTTCTGGATAGATTTAAATACTGGAAAATCTTTCTTATATTGAGACATTTGCTACTCTGTGACTACAATGGTCCTTTCTTTCAGTACCCAAGCAAAAAATGCCTAACCCTTTTTCCACAAGAAGTTGGGCTGAAGTTAAGAGCCACTAAGGATATGACCCTCACATCTGTCTACTCCATTGTGCCCTCTGGAATTCTATTCCTCTCATACTTTCACCTACTTGCTCTCAGTGAAATGAGGCTTCTCCAGATGACATTGCATCCTTGGTAATCCTCTCCAATGCTGGTTGCAGCTAAACTCACCCTTCCTAACACACTGATCCTGAAGTTGGAATATTTTTTGCTCCCCAATGTCACTTCCAAAAACTCCTTCTGCCTTCTATTTATGCCTTTCTTTTATTTATTGTTTCTTCATTTATGCCTCCCTTTGTTACTCAGCAACCTCTCCTCCTTTGAAGTTCTCTCTACTAAAATTTTTCACCATTATAGCTCACTGAAACTATTGTGTACTGGCCCCTAGATCATTCTCCCATTCATTAATTCTCCCATTCGTTCAGCACCTGGCTTACTTGTCTTCCTCTCCTCCCCAACATCTACCCTTAGACCAGGGGATTCATTCATGTTGATGGTCCTCAAATTTCCCAATTTCCCAATTCCATAAATCTCTTCAAATTCAATAATCTACTCCTAAAACTCCACCTCAACTATGCCCTTGATTTTCACTATTACCCACAAATGTGCCACTTCCTTCACCAAAAAATCTGATATTCCTGTCTGACCATAACCTCCTATTGTGCCATTTTTCTCCACACCTCTCCCTTCCTAAATCTATTCTAGGTTCTTATGACGACCTCCAATCCCTCTGCCCCACCTCAATACATTCTCAGGTCATTATCCTTACATTACTCTTTCCTTTCTCCACTTCCTCTGCAATTTCAAGCCTATAGTTAACCAAAACTCAACTTCAACTTAACTTCAACTCAAAACTGTCCATTTCTCTTCAATCCCTTGCCCCCTTATTCTGTCACCACTCATTTCTTGCTAATCCCAGCCCTGGATTACTTCCACTACCAACTCCTTTCTCTCCCATGTAAGGACTACTTGGACAGAACTAGAGCAAGCCAACTAAATGTACTGACTGGGTCATTACAAATGTATGCTATCTAACATAAACTGGGTCTCTGCAGCAAGGTCATTCTTTTACTTCCCCCTAGTTCACTCCTTGGAGAAGTTATCCCAAAAGTTATCTTCTCAAGCCTCCTATATGCATGTGTAATCGTGCATATGCACACAAACACACCATCTCTTATAGAGAAAACACAGACCCTGAGCTCCCTCTTCTCCCTTTATCTTCATCTCAAGACTCCTTGCCATCATCTCCCAACTCTCTCCTTTCTCTCAGTCTCTGACAATGAGGTGGCCATTCTCCTCTCTAAGACCAATGCCTCTTCATGTACACTTCATGTACACTCCAGCCAACTGCTACCTCAATCATTCCCTCCACTTCCTTACCCTTCAACTTCTCCCTTATCCACTGTCTCCTCTCTACTGCCTTCAAATATGCAAGCCTCTGTCACCCTTAAAAAGCCTTCAATAGACCTTACCATCCCTTAAGCTATCGTCCTATACTCTCTCAGTAAAACTCTAGAAAAAGCTATCTACATTCAACGTCTCCACTTTCTTTTATCTCACTCTCTCCTCAACCCTTTTACAATCTGGTTGGCAACCTCATCACTCAACTGGAATGACTCTTTCTAAAATTACCTCTTACCTGGTAAATCTGATGGTCTTTCTATATTTTCTTTTTTTTTTCCCCAAATTTTATTCAATATGAAACATATCTCTACAGTCTTTATTGAGGAGGCTGACCACGTCCACGACCAAATCCACCTCTAAATTGGAATTCTGTTGCTGACCCAGCCCCAGCCTCAGCCTTCTTGTCAGCACCAGGAGGAGCAGCACTTCGTCTGTATGTGTCTCTGTCAGCTTCACCCCGAGTAAGTCAGGCAGGTCGCTCACCCTCCAGACCTTTGGGCCTTGGCCTTCCTGTCTCAGGTCGACTTCTTCGGAGGGTGGCAGGCACAATCTCAGGGGGAAGGTGAAGGTAATCCCGGAGATACTGAATGCCCTCGTTGGTGAGGTACCAGTAGAAATGCCTCCATGCAAACTGTTCCTTAACATAGCCACGAGACTTTAGAGACTGCATGGCCTTCATGACATGGAGATTGGGCACATTCTTGTCTGCCAGCTCAGGGTGCTTTGGCATGTGAACATCCTTCTTGGCTACCATTACTCCCTCCTTAAAAAGGAGTTCATAGATGGCAATTCGGTTCTTCTTGGGCATCAACATCTCGGTGGCAGCGGTGACTGCTGCTCTAGACGGAGCCCGGGATAGAAAGGAAAGAGCATGTGCCTCTATATTTTCAATAACCCTAAATTCACTTGCCTAGGTCTTAGTAATGACATGGCCATCTATTATTTAAAGAAAGTATTTTATCCTGTTCTCGGTAACAGTTTTAACCCACAGACCCAAATTTTTCACTAAAATCCTTATTTGTCTACTGACTAATTTATTACCATTCAATTTCCTTCCTCTCTAATGAAAGAATTCACTGCCCTATCTCTTACAGGAAGACTTCCTCTAGAGCCCTAGATGTGCCCCCTGACCCTAGTTGTGCCCTGTCAGCTCACAGAAAACAGCTTTCCCTATACTTTTGTTATATGGTTCCTGAAACCCTCAGAAATAATTGGAACTTCTTATGTCTGGCCAGACTGGCTGACATATATATGTTTGCTCTTTTATTTCCTCCCTTTCCTTTCAGTTCAACAAACATTTATTAAGCAGCAACTGTGTGCAAGGCACCATGCTAAGTCACTAGGGATAAAGTGAAAAATTATGTGGCCCCTGTCCACAAAGACAGTCTAATGGGAGGGAAAGATAAGACAACTAAATAAGTAATTATGATACAACATATAATGTGATAGGAGTAAAAGACAGATCTGTGTCAAGGTCTAGGCTATTTACACATTATGCCCCTCATGCACATCTAAGCTCTGACTCCATGCCTACAATGTTCTTTCTCCTAATCTAGGATTCATGGAACCCCAAACTAACACAACATCTATAAAACGGCTGTAGAATAGCAGTTCCTTCTCTTCTGCACCCTTGGAAAGAAGAATAACCACCAATCAGGACATCAGAAAAGATACTGTGGACACTGCTGTGACACAAAAGCATTCCCAGGGCTCAAGAAACAGAAAGAAACATTATGAAAAAAGGCCAGAGAGAGACACTACAGTATAAATCAGAAAAGAGGCCAATCTAGGTTAAACCATATGGAAGGTTTCCTTGTATTTTGTTGTTGTTATTGTTGGTCCACAGTTCTATAAGAGGACCAATGACATCATGATCATGATGTTGTAACTTGCACGTGAGCTGCTTTGAGTGAAGCAGACCAACACAAAGTCAGCAGTCTCACTGTCTCCTTCAGAGTCACTGGAGTCTAGCGGCAAAACAAAGGTCAAGAAGACTGGTCATGGCTCAGGATGCAGTGGGTGACCTTGGCCTTTCTATATTAAGGTCTTTTCCAGGTCTCAGTTTGTCTGAGGCCACGCCCATTCAATGATTATGGGTTAGATAAGAATTGAGACAAAAGATGACCCAAAGATATCAATCTGGAAAGTGGAAGACCTTCAGAGTTTCTGATCAGAACAGAAAATAATTGCTGTTTACACTCATTCTAAGTCATCAATACCTAAACAATGTGCTATAAAGGTTTTGGCTGGGCCTATTATTGGCCATTCAATGAAAACCAGAGTATATATTAATAATCTCCAAAACAAAATATTATGTACCTTTTCCCCTGGAAATGTAAATAAGGAAGGACTAAGAAAAGTAGACTACACACGGAAGTGACCAAAGGTTCCCCAACCCTCAAGAAATCTGATAGGCTATTTTTCCCTCTCTGTCATGCCTCTCCTCTATTGTTCCCTTGTTTTCCCATTTTCCCCTTATAATTCCTACTCATTCCTTTAGTTTCAAAGTATCCCACTCATCTATTTTTGCCCTCTCTCTGGCTGTTACACAATAAATCATCAATGAGGAAAAGAAGAAAGAGTAACTTTTTAAAAAGTTTTGTTGCAAAGGGGAGGAGAACCTGGTTAATAAATTGTACTGGTTATCACATAAACTGCACACAGGTTCCCAATTTTTGCAGAGCTGACATGAAGTAAAAAGCACTCAAAAAGCACACAATTCAGTCTTCCTTTTATTCTCCAAAAGCACTTTAACAAATGATTGCTTCTAAGCACTTGTTATATTTCTAGTATTTATATTTTCATAAATATTATAAACATCAGTGAAGTGGACTAAAGACATGAAAAGGTATAGAAAACTGAGCTGAATCTTTCCACAAATAATGACACCCTGGAGGTTCTATTTTTTTTTAATAAACACTTTATTTTAGCTTATTTTATTCATTTCCCACTCTCAAATAAAAGCAGAGTAGACATATGCATTAATTCCTGGGCAAAATGATATGGCTGCCCTTTTCCAAATTAAATTCTTGAATCCATGGCTGAAAGAGTCTCTTCCCAAGTTACTTTGTCCTTTTGGCCAGAACAAAATCTTTAGCTTTTGTCAGTGTTCTTCACTTTCTCCAGGCTTCATACTACTTTCAATTATATTTTTGTATCAGTAACAGTATACTACTCATCAGCTACAATCCATTCTCCTAGCTAGCTTATTTGCCATTTGTGAACCAAGAACAATCAGTAATGTTCTCATTTCAATGAGCGTTTTATATGTGTCCTTAGTCTGCTCCAGATCTCTTCCCTTGCCCTTCAGTTTCTCTGTCTCACCACAAAATCAGGACTATGATCCAACTGATGGTTACAAAGCAACAGGGCAGGGTGCTCAAAGCAAAAACCGTTTTCTGAACAAGAAACTCCAACCAATCATGTCTCCCCAGCCCTTGAATTCTTAGCCCTAATTATATTCTCTTCACATTACCACCCTCCCCCAACTGCTGTGAGAGTAGAAGTGCCAATTAACAGATATTACCAGATGAGTGTGTGCAGGAGAGGAAAGCCATCACTAGCCTATTTAAATCAACTTTAGCAAACTTAATAAAGCTATACAATGGACTTTACTGTAATGCCAAAGGATTAATCAAGATATCCAAATACTATTCTCACAATATGATTTTTACAAGCAGTAGCCAAACAAGAATTTAAAATCTGAGCATATCAATTTCTTTTTTAAAAACTTTTTTTTAGGGGCAGCGATGTGGTGTAGTGAATAGAGCACCAGCCCTGGAGTCAGGAGGACCTGAGTTCAAATCCAGCCTCAGACACTTAACACTTACTAGTTGTGTGACCTTGAGCAAGTCACTTAACCCCAACTGCCCTACCTTGCCTCCCCGCCAAAAAAAACCATGTCTTTATTCTTGACACAAATCCTCCCAAAGGGGCAGCTAGGTGGCATAGAGAATAGAGCACCAGCTCTGGAGTCAGGAAGACCTGAGTTCAAATCCAGCCTCAGACACTTAACACTTACTAGTTGTGTGATCCTGGGCAAGTCACTTAACCCCAACTGCCTTGCCTTCCTTCTCCAAAAACTCCCACAAAAAAATCCATAAATCTTCCCAAAAAGGTATTTCCACATACCTAGTGGAAAAAGGGAATTTCACATGAAACTATAGGTCTCTATTGTGTAAGCTTGTTTTTCTAAGTACATAATAAATTCAACTTGTAGCTTTTCAAAACTTATGTGCACTTCTTTCTTCCTTTCTTTCTGCTCTCTTCTAAGTTTTTTGAGAAAGATGATTCAATGACCTTTTTCTTCTTCTTATAACCCTGTCCCTAACTCTTCTGACTTCCCATCCTTCACACTGGAAAAATAAAAATGAAGCCCTTGCCACAAACACGTTGGTTAGATTTCTTAAGTTATTTTCTCCTCCCATCTCTAATCTATATTCAATTCAACAAGCATATAGCCAACAGGTTTCCTTATCCCTGCTATAAGCTGGGTTCTATTTCATCTCCTTCTAAGTAACTGTGAATGAAAAGTGAAAAGTGTTCTACCAAAAACTTGTGCAAAATTATCTAGAAAGTATCAAGCATGCCACAAATGCATGGTGATGGTGCTATCCTCAATCTGTCTGTGTTTCTACAAAAGCACAGGCTAAATATATTAAGACCAAACAACTGCTCTATCCAGTGCCCAAGGATTTACCCAAATGGCCAGGTCCCATAGCAGGAATTTGAGAAGTACCAGAAAGACCTATCCATAATATGAGAATCTTGATGAAATGTTTCCATCCTATGCTCTCAATCACCCACATGGTTAAGACCTAGCTTACTTGAATGGTGAAGAATGACAGGGAAACAGAAAAATTATGAAAGACTGGTTAGAGAAGCACTACCTAGGAAAGCAATAAAGACAAAACTATGATGGCGTAAAAAGCCAAAGAACAAGATAAAAAGCAAATCTTGAAGGACTTTACCCATCTACTGTATTTCAATGGTCCTGTGAATCCCATGGCTTCTATTATCTTTGTGAGGGCACCAACCTTCTCTTCAATGGGTTTTGAGGAGTCCTTAGAATTTAGAAGCTGTTTGAGCAAAGAAAAGGGAAAAAAACATTAAGGTGCAATGGAAAAAAAAGAAAGTTTTTGTCCCTCCAACCAAATTCTGCTGGGAGTTTTGACTTTCCAAGCCAAGGTTTTAAAATCTCGTTTCTTTGGCATCCAGCACCCAATGCACCTGTCTGAAACATGCAATTATTTGGTGAATGTCCTCCAAACACTGTACATCCATATGCTATATCTCCCCCCCTCACCAGAACAACAACAAACAAGGTTCTTTGGCACAGGATTGGAAAGCTCTTTAGAAGGGAGTTCTCCAAAGTGAGAATTGTAACACCAGTTCCAATGAACAATTCTAGCAAAAATATTCTGTTTAATGGCATAAAGAAAAATAGACAAAGAAATAATTTTTAAAGCATCCATAAAATTTATTAAAAACTCTTCAATCGAAGTGAGAAGAGAAAGGGAACAAGGAAGGGAACAAGCAATGTGCCACATATTATGCTAAGTATTTTACAAATGTTATTTCATTTGATCTTCACAATAACCTTGGGAAGTAGGTGCTATTATTATCCCCATTTTAAGTTCAGCAAACTGAGGCAGGCAGAGGTTAACTAACTTGACTAAAATTATATAGCTAGTAAGTGTCTGAAGCTAGATTTGGACTTAAGTATTCCTGACTCCAGGACGAGTCTCTGTCCACTGTGCCACCTAGCTGCCTCTGTCATTCATATAATTTATGAAAAAGAACTTATACACCTAGAGTAATAAAATTTCAAAAAGTGTAAAATTGTATTTGGCAAAAATAAAGAGCAGATTCCTCTATTTATCATACTTTTCCATTAAAGAACTTATCCAAAAGTACAAGACTACATCAGTATTTTGGACTTTAAAGCAAAGAACAACAACAAACATATATGTGACTACTCACCTGAATTGTAGTGTGATATGTCCTGTTTGGCCATGGGCCTATTCCAATGTTCTGTTCTGATCTACCATCTACTTGGGAAAGGCTCTTCTGAGACCACTAGAAGAAAATGATCAAAGAAAGGAACAACTCTAAGTCTTCACTCCTAATGATAAATGGCTTCTGCAAACATAGGGTCATTCCTGCATTGGTCAGGGCATGGAAGCTACTGACTATCTACTCACCATCAATAAATCAACAAAAGAAGATTTATTAGCACTTATCATGTGCTAGACACTGTTCTAGGAAATACAAAGCCAAAAACTGGTCTCAAGATATTTTCATTCTCTTCAAGAAAAGAACACAAATACTTAAAAAGCAAATAATATAAGGTAATTTGGAAAATAAGAAGAGGCCAGGGTTATCATGAAAGGTCAAATGTAGGAAGTGATTCCTGAGCTAAGCTCAGAAGGAATCTAGGGATTCTAAGGGACATGGTTTTGGAGGAAATGCCTTCTAGGTATGGGAGGCAGCTTATACAAAAACACAGAGATGGAAATGAAATGACATGCGTGAGAAGCAAGCAAGAATAGCTTGGGTATGTTGAGTTTATTATGTCTCAGTTATCCATTTGGAAATATCTGATGCTCAACTGATGATACAAGATTATAGGTGAGGTTTGGGTTGGATTTATATTTATGAGAATCACACACATGGAGACAATTGCCAGTAGGGGCAGGAAAACCAGAAGGATCAAGCCCAGGGTTCTGGAATTTAATGCAGGTAATGATCAGGAATAGACAGTTTGAAAAGTACTAATCTTAACATTGGAAAAAAATTCAAGTTATAATTCCCTTCCTTGGGATCTGAATAGTTCACAATCTAAGAGGAACAGAACATTTAGAATGAAAATACTGCTTCTCTCTTTAATACTAACAAGAGGGGGGAGAAATTTTCATTTATGGAGCTCATCTACTACTATTCTTCTAAACATGGTTATTAAAAGATTAGTCAGGATTCTTCTGGTCTGTCCCAAGAACATCTATGCTTTAATTCATGAGTATCAAACAGGCTTTGTAAAGGGCAGACTAAACACAGAACACCTCACATTACATCACATACATCAATTTAATGGTCCAGTTAAGGCACAAAGCATTCAAACAGGTTCAAAGACCACAACTAATAGTGGTTCTACCTAGCTTGGGTTTTGGCTATGCTCTCTTCCATCAGGTTAAATGTCCTCTCTCCCCAACCATCTCCAGTAGTAGCCAACAGATTCCTGCTGTGGTTGTACCACCCTACCCCATCCTATCATTATTCATGAACTGACATTTCTCTAACACCATGTTAAGTATAGAAGATGGTAAGTATAAAATGGACAACACTTAGTTTTTACGTACATATATGTACATTTATTTATTTTTCTTGCTAACCTCCCACTACCACCCAATGTTTCTATATCAACCCTTAAAGGAAAGCATTCATCTTTAAATGTCTTTGATACACCCAAAGTTGGAACTACTGAGCACATTCACAGAAATGTTATGCAGCTAACACAGAAGACAACTGAAAGAAAAGAGACATAGAGGCAAAGTAAAACAGGAGAGGTATAGTGCTTGAAGGTGTCTCGACATTTAGTAGGAAAACAGGATAGTTAGGAGTTTGAATAATTGGAGTCAAGCTTAAAAATGAGAGTGTTTCTCTTCACATATTCACCTAAAATCCAAAATATAAGAATAAATCTATGGTTAAATCATATCATAAAAGAGATTATCAATCAACAAGTATTTGCTGAGCATGTACTGTGTGCACAGCACTACTTTAGGGCCTCTAAGCAATACTAAGTCTATGTCCTCAAAGAGCTATTCAGATGAAGATGAAACTCATACAAGTAAAATATAATATAGTACACAATTCGCTCTTTGAGTTCAGGATCCATGTTGATTTTCATATCTGTATCCCAGGTACCTAATATATAGTTATTACTTAATAAATTTTTGCTGAATTTATAACATCTCATGAACCACTGACTGGCTGCAATGTTGGTTTGAATCAAATAAAAAATTTAATAGGGATATAAACAGGCAGTTTTCAGAAGAAGAAATCAAACTATCTACAATCATATGAAAAAATACTCTAAGTTACTAGTGAATAGAGAAAGACAAATTAAAACAACTCAACTACTTCATACCTATTAAAAATATAGGAGGCAGAGTCAAGATGGTGGCGTAAAAACAGGACTTCCAAGGGGCTCCGGCTTTTACTTTCCCCGATTCATGTAAAAGGTGACTCTGAACAAATTTTGGAGCTACAGAACCCACAAAATGACACAGAGAAGCTAACCTCCTGCTGAGGACAGCCTAGCAGCCCAGCAGGGAGCAACCACTTTTGAAAAGGGACAGGATCAAAGTAGGGAATAGACCAAGTGGGAGGTGAGATAGGAAGGAGAGAAATATAGTCAGTTTTTTACAATGTATCTACTATGGTAATGTTTTGCATTAGCTACACATGTACAACCTATATTGAATTGCTAATCTTCCCAGTAAGGGTGGGTGACAAGCAAGGAAGAGAATGAATTTGGAATTCAAAGTTTTAAAACCAAATGTTAAAAAAAAAAAAATATATATATATATATATAATATTATTAATACTATTGTACATGTAATTGGGAAATAAGATATACAGGCACTGGGGCATAGAGATCCTACTGGAAAAGTCAAAGAGGGTATGGGGGAAGGTATGGGGGAAGATATGTGAGAGAGCAGATTGGAGGAGGGGATATCCTGTGGGACTGCTATTTTGGGGTGGTGGGTAGGGGAAAAACAGAGAGAAAATTTGTAACTCAAAATCTGGCAGAAATGAATGATGTAAACCAGAAGTTAATAAAGCATTTGAAAAACAAATCTAGCCCCCCCCCCAAAAAAAAAGAAGAAATGATAGATATTGGAACAGCTGAGAAAAACTAAGCACACTAAAGAACTGACAGTAGATTTGTGAACTAGTTAACCCATTCTGGAGAATTTGGAACTACACTCTAAAACTGTGTATTTCCTTTGACCCAGCAATACCACTGCTAGGTCTGTACCCAAAAAATATTTACAGCAGCTCTTTTTGTGGTGGCAAAGAACTGGAAATTTTAAGGGGATGTGCATCATTTGAGGAATGGCTGAACAAGTTTGGGTGATGGAATACTGTTGTGCTGTGGAAAATTACAAGGGGGGTAGTTTCAGGGAAAAAACATGGAAAGACCTAAATAAACTGATGCAAAATTAAATGAGAGGAGCTGGGAGATCATTGTTCACAGTAACAGCAATGTTATAATGATGATAACTTTCAAAGATTTGGTTACTCTGATCAATGCAATGATCCAAGACAGTTCCAAAGGTCTTATGAGGAAAAAAAAATGTTATCCACCTCCAGAGAAAGAGCTGATGCACTAAGTACAAATTGAAGTATAATTTTCTCACTTTAAAAAAAATATTTTTGCAATATGGCTAATGTGGAAATATATTTTGCATAATTTCACATGTATAATTGATATCATTTCACTTGTTTTCTCAGTGGATGAGGAGGGGAGGGAAGGAGAGAATTTGAAACTCAAAATTTAAAAAGAAAAGAATGTTAAAAACAAAACTAAAAAAAAGAAATAGGAATGAAAGTAAAGTCATACATTTGAGTTCAAATATCAACCTTAAAAATACAATATGGGGGAGACGTGAGGAGACACCCACTTAGAGGCTACAATAAGAGGTATGTCCTTATCAGACCACATGTAAAGCAGGGCTTCTTAAACTTTTTCCGCTGGCGACCCCTTTTTGCACGAGAAATTTTTGTGTGGCCCCAGGTTTATAGGAATATAAAATAGGTATACAAATCAAACATTTACTGATAACAAATAAACAAATTTATTTTAAAACAATAGTATACATATAATTTTGCTACTTATTAAAGACTAAAGCAAATTTCCGTACTAATGAGATGTATGTGCTTGTTTATTTTTACATAAAGAACTAACTCTTGGTAGAATATGTGATATGGCAGGACATACAGCATCTCCAACGTTTTTCAGAATTGACTGACATTTTGATTTTAAAATAGTCAATGCTGAGAACACCACTCCATATAAATACATGGTACAAAATGGCACAAGTGTGTTTCGGGCCATTTTAGAAATTGTTGGAAATTCTGTCCGAACCTGAAGCCAAAATTCATTTAACGATTTTGTATGTACTGCATGACACACAGTTTAAGAAGTGCTGATCTAGAGCATCAGGTTCAGTTGTAGGAGATACATATTAGGAAGGACATCAGTAAACTGGAGACTATCCAGAGGAAGGCAAATGAAATTGCCTAAGAACATGCCATGTGAGGATCAACTGAAGAAACAGCAATGTTTTGTCTGGAGAAGACTTAGAGAAATATGATAGCTGTCTTCAAGTACCTGAAGATTAGTCTTGTTTTGCCTTCAAACATTCCCAAGTCTCTCCCATCCTTAAAAAACTTTAACTAGACCCTATTAGCACCTTAAGTTACTGCCCCATGTTTCTTCTCTTTTTGTTAAAGCCCTAGAAAACTCTGTTAACACTAGTTGCCTCCAAATTCATCTCTCTCTCTCACTCATCACTCCTTTGCAATTTGGCTCCTGATCTTATCATTCAACCTCTCTCCAAAGTAATGAAAAATCTCTTCATTATCTAATGACTTTTTTTCAGTCTGCATCCTTCTTAACCTCTCTGCTATATATGATACTACTAATCATTCCCTGTCCTCTGGGTTTTTGTGGCAGGACTATCTCCTGGTTCTACTACTTTTCTGGCCACTTATTCCAGTTTCCTTTACCAGCTCATCATCCATGTTACATTCCTTGACTGTGGGTGTAAAGCAAAAGCTCTGTCCTAAGACCTCTTTTCTTCCCTCTATATACACTCTAACTTGGTGATCTCATCAGCTCCCATGGTTTAACTGTCAGCTCTTACAGACTTATATCTATATAGGCTATATCTATATCTATAGACATATCTATGTATATATCCACACATCCAGTCTCTGTTCTAAGAACCAGTCCTCTATTACTGGTGGGCTACTGGACATTTCAAACTGGATGACCCCCCCCAAAACAATCCACACATCCCAGAAAATCTCAAATAATATGTCTCAAAGAGAACTTTCTCCCAAAAGCCATCATTATCTTCCAACTTCCCCTACTTCTGTCTAGGGCACCACCACCTTCTCAGTTACCATGGTACACAATGGCAGTACCATCCTCAATTCCACACTTTCACTCACACTCATAACAACAATCAGTTGCCAAATCTTGTAATTTCTCTCTATAGCATCTTAGGTCACCAGTTTAGTGTAAATTCTCTTACACCTCTTACCTAGACTACTGCAATAACCTCCTAATTGGTCTTCCCACCTTATGTCTCTTCCCTTCTCCAATTCATCCTCCACACAGCTATAAAAGTGATTCTCTTTATATACAACTCTCTTCACATTACTCTGCTACTCAAACTCCAGTGGCTCCCTATTGCTTCTATGGCAAAATATAAACTCCTCTATATGGCTGATAAAGCCCACCACAATCTGGTCACTACCTACCTTTTCTGTGTCAATTACTCCTTCCATGACAGCACTTAGCAAAATGGTACATGGAACATAGTAGGCACTTACTAATACTTGCTGATTTAACTACATTCTCTGGTTCAGCCAAACTTTCCTTCTGGCTATTCTTCATATGTGGAACTCCCAAGCTTTTTAACTGACCATCTCTCATGCCTACAATGTACTCTCTCCTTAACTCTTCCCTCCTGGAATTTCTTACTACCTTCACAATCTGACTCAAGTGTCAGCTTAAGATCTCCCTACCTACTAGGGTCCTCCCTCCCAAAACTACCTTGTAGATTCTTTTTATATGTACACAAGATGTGCTCCATAATAGAACTTAAGCTTCTTGAGATCAAGGACTGTTTTACTTTTGTCTCTGAATCACCAGCACCTGACACAGTGCCTGCCTGCCTGGCACAGAGTTAAGAGCCCTTAATAAATACCTGCTAAGTAACTGAACTAGGACCAGTTGGGGGAAGTTGTAAGGCAAATTTAGGCTTAATGTAGGGGGAAAATCCTTACGATTAATAGTTCTCCTAAAATGGAGTGGGCTATATCACAGAGGGAGCGTGTTCCCTCCCTCATTAGAGTTCTTCACATAAAAACTGCGGCTGCTGCATCATCATCATCTAACCATAGATATTTATATATTGCTTTAATGTTTGAAAAGCACTTTATATAGATCATACTTATTTATAAAGAGCATCTCATTTTTTCCTCATGATCACTTGTCAGGCATGTAATAGAATGGATTCTTGCTAGGAAACAGCTTGGTATAGATGGCTTCTCAGCCCCCTTCCTGACTGTGAAACTCAGTTCAACAGAAATTCAGAGAAAATAAAGAGTAGTGCACATGAGTCACTAGGGAATAGATGAAGCAGGCTTTGAAGGAAAGATAACATCTGGATGGGTTGAGGAGAAAGGGAAAAGAACAGTAACTGTTATCAAACAACTACAAGAGTAGCAAGGAGGAGGGCAAGCAGCAGAACCCGAATTTAAGTTACTTCCTTCCACTCTGCTTCCAATAAGGTCTCACCATTGTTTATATACACATATACTCTATGTTTTTTGTTTGCTTATAGAGGCAGTATAAACTGGTGGTGAGAGCTATGGACCCAGAGGTCAGAAAAACCGAGTCCCAGCTCCAAAACTTACTCCACCCTTATGATCATAGGCAACAAAGCCTCAATGTCCTCATCAATTTGAGGTGTCACCTTTAGTTAAGTACCTTGTGTAAAACTTTGTGTAAATGCTATAATTTTCGATGAATACACATAATCCTGATTTTTTTTTTAAACTGGACTTGATTGGTTTATGTAACTCTCCTACTGAGTTAACTTCCTCTACCAGTGTAGATCAAGATGTACTCTGGAACTTAAAAATCTTAAGATAGCTGTCAGTGGCTGTGAAAAAAAAAAGTGATTTGCCCAGGGTCACAGAACCAAGGTGTTAGAGGCAGGACCTGAATCTAGGCCTTCCTACCTCTAAGACTAGATGTCTGTTACACAGCACTGCCACCTCCTCAACTGCCAATTTCAATTAACAAAGAGGGAGAAGGTCCTAATTTTTAGTTCAACTACAAAAAGGGCTTTGGAAGCTAGAGGCCAAGAAACTAAGCACCACTTAAACACATGCTTCTATTTGCCAGTTTCAAACTGACTTATGATCAGAACTTTGGAAAGATAACAACCCCTTCATCATCATAACTCACTTTCAGGTTTGTAAAGTGCTTTCCTCACCAGAACCCTGTGAGGTAAGTAATGAAAGGATTACTAGCACTTTACAGATGAATAAAGTGAGGTACATAGGCTAACTGACTTGCCTAAGCTTCGACAACCACTAAGCGTTGCTGTCCAAGTGCACTCCACACAAGTGAGAACTAGGGCAGTGTGAAACAAGAGAAGCACACTGGTTCTAGAGCCCAAGGGCCTGGGTTCAAATCCCACCTTACACTTACTACCTCTGAAAAGTTGGGCAAATCACTTAACCTCCTTAGGCTTCAGTTTCCTTATCTATAAGAAAGAAGAGGAGAAAAGAAGAAAGGAGAAGAAAGTGGAGGGGAGGGGAAGGAAGGAAAGAAAAATAGTCCAAAAAAAGAGGAGATTGGATTAAATGGCCTCTTTGGCCTTATGATTATGATTCTAGGATCTAGCAAGACAATGAGTTACAGATATACCAGAACTTCATTGTAAAATACTCAGGGCACATGGGAGAAAAGACTGTGTTACCCTCCACAGAAGAGACCTTGCCATCTCTGAATGCTGTACTACACAAAGTTTTATTTTAGCCGATTCTCATA
Organism: Gymnobelideus leadbeateri; assembly: GCA_011680675.1. Taxonomy (NCBI): domain Eukaryota; kingdom Metazoa; phylum Chordata; class Mammalia; order Diprotodontia; family Petauridae; genus Gymnobelideus; species Gymnobelideus leadbeateri. The sequence continues at coordinate 529,970 of WOXC01008718.1, read as the reverse complement.
CAGAATAAACACTTTTAGATTTCCTTGCTCTTTTAAAATGTTAGCTCTAAGCAGCTGCAGCAGTGAGATGAAGCAGAAAAGTGGATTCTCAACTGAATATCTGGAAGGAATTCCTAATAATAAAAGTCATCAGACTGTAGCCTGGTCTCCCGAGCTAGGTGATGGAAGGTCCAGGGCTGGGGTATTTATTAGCAGCACCACCCAAGACACCACAGTATAGGAAAGAGTCCTGAGCTGGCTGGCATCAGAAAAGTCTAAAAATGGCCCCATGAGGTATTCCCATCACAGGATTTAGCTGGCTAATCTATAAATACATGACATTTGGACACAAACAGTAAGGTTTTCATACCAACACAAGAACAACAAATCTTACCTGGAAAATGCCAGCAGATGTCTGGAGCCACCGTCTTTGGGAAAGAAATAAAGGTGTCAGTTGGCTGCATGCTGTTACCCACTGAGTTACACCAGGTTGGCCCTTCTAGAAGAAAAGAGAGTCTTCTAAAATTCTATATAATAAAGCAGCAAAACAAACAAACTAACCAAGTTTGAAAATTCCATTAGGCCAAGGCAAACAAATATCTGCTAGCAAAGGGATCATTTCAAATTGGGGCCAAGAAGCTCACTATCTATCCTTGGAAAAACTGGCAGTAACCAAAGGAAGTTCATCAATAAAGGAAGCAGTGGGAAAAGAAACAAAAGACCCAAACAACTAACAATAATAATCACATTTGTAAAGAGCAGTTACAAAACACTTGAGAAACAAACATTATTTCACATGATCAACACCCCTGTGATGCAGCAAGTGTAAATAGTATAATAAACAAGATAGGGAAAACGGACATTTCAATACTGTCCACTTATCTCAAAGTTAATTATCAGAAGTACTTCAAAGGTAATTTATTTAATTTAAACTGCTATTAGTAACAAATGGAACAAAGCTATAGATATTGTTATTGAGTTATTGAGAACCCATTAAGAATAAGAAAAAATTTACACTCGAACAAAAGGTGGAGGACGGGGATGGGGGTTAAAGAGCACTAAATCCCTTATTTTACAAATGAGGATACCCAGGCAGTGATATGACTTCCCCAAGACTATACCAGGAGATAGGGGCAGAACCAGTAACAGAACCCCCAATCCTGATTCACATGGAAAAACAAAGACAAAAGGGAAAGACTGCAAAAGGTCACAGACAGTACTATTGCCAAAAAGCAAGTGAGAGATACCAATTATCAAAACATAAGTCTGTTTTTTCATTATTTAAATTGATGACAAATTTGTGATTTACAACTAAACTATGATAACAGAAAAAAATTAGGCAATAGGTTACTGTTTAGAATCTTTGCATTTTACACATGCAGATTTTGGAATGGAAATAGTAATTCAATGATATCTGCATTAATAAAAAGAACATAAGCCACATACAAAGTCTGATTCACAGAAAATGTGGTTTGCCTTCTGAGGCAGTCACCATTCACAATGAAAAAACAGTAACTTTTACTTTCAAAATTGTTATTAGCTTCCACATATGAGAGACAGAGTTGTGCAGTAGAATCAAAACATTCGAGGGGGTACAAGTGTCTCATCAGTTTCACTTATCAGCTGTATCACCAAGAACAAGATGCTCAAACCCTCTAAATCAAGTCTGGGTTTTTCTCATCTGTAAAATTCAGAGGTTAAAACTTCTACTAAAAACCTCAATAGGATTGTTGAGGAAAGCTCTTTATAAATTATAAAGTGCCATGTAAAATTTTTAAAAAAGGAATGTAAGCCATAGATCATTTCAGTTAGTATTTATTCTCTTTAAGTCCCTATACCACATGTTCTGCAAGATACTGACTAAAGTTTAATGATTCCCATGTATTACAAAACAGAATTTGGTCTACTGTACTCATGGAGAAGCCATATAAACAAAACCTCAACTGACAAACCCAAAAGAGTCTACCAAACTTGGGTTGATTAATACAATAATCTTCATGTTCCAGAAAAAAGAAAATTGGAATTAGAAATTGAAGGGAAGCCCATCAAATGGGGAATGACTGAACTAGTTGTGGTATATGATTATGATGGAAAGCTGTTGTATTATGAGAAATGATGAGCAGGATGCTCTCAGAGAAACCTGGAAAGACTTGCATTGTCTGATGCAAAGTGAAATGTGCTGTGTATGAAGTAACAGCAATACTGTAAGATGATTAGCTGCAAATGATTTAGTTATTCTCAGCAATACAACCATCCAAGACAACTCTGAAGGATTTATGATGAAAAATGCTATCCATCCCCAAAGAACAAATGATCTCTGAATAAAGATTGAAATATGCTTTTTTTAATTTTATTTTTCTTGAGTTTTTTTTATCTATGCTTTCTTTCACCACATGACTATTAGGGATATGTTTTGCATGATTACACTTGTATACTATAACAAATTGCTTGCCTTCTCAATGGGGGAAGGGAGGAAGGGAGTGAATTTGGAATACAGTTTAAAAAAGAATGTTAAAAATTGTTTTTATCTGTAAGTAGGGAAAAACAAAATTCTAAATAAAAGCTTAAAAATGCTAAGCAGTATAAGAAAGGCAACAAAAAAAAGTAAATTTCAAAGCAGTATATTATGGCAATTTTTAATGTTCTCCTGGAGTCCTAAAGATTCTTTCCCCTTCTCAAAAAAAAAAAAAAAAGGAAACATCAAAGATTTCCCTCCCCCACCCATGGGTGAAAAGACAAATTAAAAAAAAAGTCAATGAAGAAAAAAAATTATAATGCAAGTAAGTATTCAACTGCTTCAACATAACTACAACCGGTACCAAATGAAATATCACATTTATTGGAGGTTTTTTTTCTCTTATTTTCATGCTAATAAAAAAATATTAAGCTTCTCCTAAAAATTTAAGAGAAATTACTTTAATTTGATTAGTCTACAGAAATAAACAGATCATGGTCTCTTAATTTATGCACAGGAATAGTGTTTTAAATTCCAATTCAGTCCTCTAACAGTTACTAATGTTGTCATATGCAATCTGTCCTTGTAAGAACGTTTGTCTTCTCTCATTGAGAATGGAGTTCCTCATCCTATAATCTTATAATTTTAATATGAAGTATCTGTCATTATCTTTGATGTGTTCTATGCTTTTTTAATATTCTTTTTCATTTATGAGTTAATAAATCATTTTTCTCTGTTGATCTCAACTTTTTATTCATTGGGTAATTACTTACGTTAATTTTATTGCAATGTGTATCCCCATCACTTAAAGTGACTGGCACATAAAATATACTTAATAATTATTTGTTGCTGCTAAACCTTCTTATATATTTACTTATGCCATATACAGATAGATAGATATCTTATGCCATATATATATATCTTATATATTTTATCTTTTATACATATGGTTATATATATAAAACTTCTGTGTGATTCAACATAATCAATTTTTAATAAGTCTTAATGTAAGAATTTTAACTATGTTTCCAAAAATTAATATTTTGCTTTTCCCATTAAGTTCTCTCCATTTATCTATCAGATTTAGGTTGTTTAATGCCTAATTGATCTGTTATTTCTTATTTCTCTTTTTCTGCTATTTAAAATATTCTGATGAGGTAGAGCAAAATTTCCCACAATTAATTTTTGTAGCTTTTTCCCTTGCAGAAAAGATTTTGCTACACAAATTATTATTTTTTAAACTGGGGCAAATAGGTGGCAGAGTAGAGAAAGTGGCTGGCCTGGAATCAGGAAGACCTGAGTTCAAATCCAGCCTCAGACAGTAGCTGTGTGTTCCTGGGCAAGTCACCTAACCCTGTCTGCCTCAGTCTCCTCATCTGCAAAATGGGCTAGAAAAGGAAATGGCAAGTCATTCCAGTAAATCTGCCAAGAAAACCCCAAATAGAGTCAAGAAGAGTCAGACCCAACTTAAACAACTGAACAACAACATAATTTAAACTGATATGCTCCATCTTAAATAAAAAGTTTTAGTGTAATATGTTGTTTGTTATCCTTTCTTCGTCCAAAATCATTAGTAGTAGGTGGCACTAAGAGGCAGCTAGGTGGCTCAGGGCATAAAAAACTATGCCTGGAGTCAGGAAGATCTGAGTTCAAGTCCCACCACAAACACTTACTGGCTATGTGATCCTGGGTAAGTCACTTACTGTCTGCCTCAACTATAAAATGTAGAAAATAACAGGACCTATCTCACAGGGTTATTGTGAGAATCAAATGAGATAATATTTTCAAAGTGCTTGGCACACTGTGGCTGGCATGTAGTTAGTTCACACTACATAAATGCTTATTTCCTCCTTCCCTTTCCTATTCCAGTTTCTCATGATTTGGATGTTTAGCCTATACTTTAAATTTTAATTTATTTAAATCTTTCTAGATCAAATGTGCTTCTGTAAATAACAATTCTGCTTTTTAATCCAGATTATAATCCTTTTTCCTTTTACCAGAGAACTCAAATCATTAACATTTATCATTGTAAAGTGTCATTTCTTCTATCATTCTTTTTTGAATATTTAATAGAAGAGAATAAAAATTTTCTTGTTTTTATTCTAATGGTCATTAACCCAAACAGCAAAATTCTTCTATCTTAGGTAACTAGCTGTTTAGGTTTCTGGCTTCAAATGGAAGTTTATCAGAAATTAGAAAATTCATGCTTGAACCTTACTCTCATATGAATTAGTTCAAAGAGAGAAGAATTATATACACATTCAGTTGTATACATAAATGCAACTTACCCAGTAGAAAAATAAGAATGGAAGGGCTAAAAAGAAGGGAGGCAAAGGGGACAGAAGTAGTGGTTAAGAGGAAAATAAACTTTTGAGGAAGGACACAATAAAAAGAGAAAAAGAAGAAGAACAGAAGAAAATGAGATGGAGGGAAAGACACAGTAATCATAAGTATGATTATAAATGGGATGAGCTCACCCATAGAACAGAAGTGGGGAGCAGAATGAATTAGAAACCAGAATCCAACAATATGTTTTTTACAAGAGATACATTTGAAACAAAAAGACACACACAGAGTTAAAACAAAGGGCTGGAGCAGAATCTAATATGCTTCAGCTGAACTTAAAAAAAAAAAGGGCAGGGAAAGCAATCATGAAATCAGACTAAGCAAAAGCAAAACTAGACCTAATTAAAAGGGATAATCGTGGAAACTATATTTTGCTAAAAGGTACCATTTAGACAATGAAGTAATATCACAAAATTTTACATCAAGTTTCTCTAATAAAGGCCTTTCTCTAATATGTACTGAGTACAGAACCGAGTCAAATTTATAAAAATTAGAACCATTTCCCAACTGATAAATGGTTAAAGGATATAAACAGCTAGTTTTCAGAAGACGAAATCAAAGCTACATATATAGTCATATGAAAAAATACTCTAAATTACTACTGGTTAGAGAAAGGCAAATTAAAACAATTCTGAGGTTTGACTCAAGAAATGATAAATGCTAGAGGGGATGAGGGAAAAACAAGTATGCTAATGAACTGCTAGTCCAAACATTCTGGAGAACAATTTGGAAGTAGGCTCAAAGAACTATAACACAATATATACTCTTTGACCCAGCAATATCACTACTAAGTCTGTGCCCCAAGGAAATCAAAGAAAAAAAGGAAAAGGTATATGTACAAAAATATTTCTAGAAGTTCTTTTCATGGTGGAAAAGAATTAGAAATTTTGAGGGTATGCTCATCACTTGGGAAATGGCAGAATAAATTGCGGCATATGATTGTGATAAAATACTACTGTGCTGTGGGAAATGACAATCGGGGTTGGTTTCAGAAAAAACATAGTAAGACCTACATGAACTGATACAAAGTAAGGTGAGAAGAACCAGGAGGTCATTGTGCATAGTAACAGCAGTGTTGTACTGATGGTCCATTATGAAAGACTTGGCTACTCTGATCAAAACAATGATCTAAGACAATTCCAAGGAATTTGTGATGAAAAAAATGCTATCCACCTCTAGAGAAAGAACTGAGTACAAATTGAAAAATAATTTTTTCACTTTATTTTTCTTGCTTTTAAAAAAAACAAGATGGGTGGTTAGGTGGCGCAGTGAGTAAGAGCGCCAGCCTCAGAGTTGGGATGATCTGAGATCGAATCCGGCCTCAGAAAATGAGCACCCACACACAAATAATGAGTGGTCGTGTAACCTTGAGCAAGTTACTTAACCCCAATTGCTTTAAAAAAAAAATATATGGCTAATATGAAAACATTTGGCATTATTTCACATGCATAATGCTATCAGTGAGTGGGGGGGGTGGAAGAGAAGAAGAGAATTTGGAATTCAAAATTTAAAAAGAAAAGAAAGTTTTAAAATGAATAAATGATATATTTTTAAGGAATTAGAAAATTTACTTCATGATTACCATACTCATACTTTCTTATGCCTGTTAAATTTTGCTTATGTTTTACCTACAACGTTTGAAAGAAATATTTTGTGGTTGTCAATACAAAACTCTGAAGATGCTCACATTTAGTTAATAACTGGTTTTATGATGATTTGACAAGCATGAATTATTTTTAGCACTAATTACTTTTAACATGGAAGTGTGGTTCTTGTTGAAATACTTCTTTGAATTTAAAGAATGGCTTTCTATTCTCTAAATGATAAATGGTCAAGGATATAAAATAGGAAGTTTTCAGAGTAAGAAATCAAAGTTGTCAATGGTGATATGAAAAAGTGCTCTAATTCACTGATAATTATGCAAATTACTTCATGCAAACTTAAACAATTCTGAGATACCACCACCTCACACTCAGATTGGCTAAGATGAAGGAAAATAACAACTGATGGAGGAGTTATGGGGAAATGGTACAGTACTATGTATACAGTAATGCTCTGTTGGAACTGTGAATTAGTCCAACTATTTAGAAACACAATTTGGAACTATGCCCAAAAAGCTATTAAACTTTTACCCAGCAAAATTCCTTACTAGGTCTAAACACTAAAGAGATCAAAGAAAGAGGAAAAAATACTTATAAAATACTAACAAAAATACTTATAAAAGGTCTTCTGGTAGCAAAGAATTGGAAACTGAGGGTGTGCCTATGAATAGAATGGCTAAACAAGTTATGGTATGTTAATGTGATGGAATACCATAGTGCTGTAAGAATGATGAAGAGGGGGGGCAGCTAGGTGGCACAGTGAATAGAGCACCACCCTGGTGTCAGGAGGACCTAAGTTCAAATATACTCTCAGACAGTTAACACAAAAACTAGCCTTGTGAACTTGGGCAAGTCACTTAACCCCAATTTACCCTCCAAAAAGCAAACAAAGAAATAAAAAAGGAATGATGAAGAGGATAGTTTCAGAAAAACCTGGGAAGACTTGTATAAACTAATGCAAAGTAAAGTAAGCAGAACCAGGAGAATGTATACAATAACAAAAATATAGAGATAATGAACTCTGAAAGACTTGCTAACTGATCAACATAATAATTAACCACAACTCCAAAGAACTCATGATAAAACATGCTTTAGGACTCAAGAATACAAACTTAAGTATATTTTCTCCTTTTTTTTTTTTTTGATGTGGCTAATGTGGGACTTGGTTTTGCATAATTGTACTTATTTGCAATGGATTTTGTTTTTCTTGCCTTCTCAATAGGTGGGAGAGGAGAGAAGGGGAAAGAGAATTCAAAACAAAATAAAACTGAATTGAAAAAGAAAAGCATGACTATCTCTGCAGACTCTTTAAGACATAAATGCTTCTCAAGCAGTGGCCATCTCTTGACTAAATAGGCATTCTAAATTCATGGTCCTTGCTTAATTTTGTACCAATAAAATTCTAATTTTCCCAATTATCCCTTGTTTTCCTCAAAAAGTATACTGTAATCACAACTGAAGTACCTTAGTGTGTTATTTCTATCTTCTTTTCACTTGCTAGATTTTTTCCCCTAGTTACTGTAGTATTAAATAATACATAAATGGAAAGTAGAATCTTGGGAATTTGTAAAGGTCCTCTGGATTCTTTATAGTTAATATGGGTGGTTCTGTTAATTTTGTAAAGCTTTCTTGAAAACTCCCTTGAAGGCGTAGTTAAGTGGTGCAATGGATAGAGTGCCAGCCCTGGAGTCAGAAGGACCTAAGTTCAAATCTGACCTCAGTTCACTTAAACACAATTACCTCTAAAAAAATTTTTTTTTAAGTTTTTTAAGAGACTGACTCCCTAAAATATGGCTTTCATATTTTTTTTCCTCTTCAATATTTTTGAGATGTTAGAATTCCTCCAAGTCTCTAAGATAAAATGCTATATTTAAATCTACATTTTCATTCAATAATTAAAACACTTTCTGGGCAGAGTAGAAACAGGACTTCCGAGCAGCTCCAGCTCCCACTTTCACCAATCCATGTAAAAGGGGACTCTGAACAAACTTTGGAGCTATAGAACCCACAAAATGACACAGAGAAGCTAACCTCCTGCTGAGGACAGCCCAGCAGACCAGCAGGGATCGGCCAAAGCAGCGCTCTGGGAGCCTACCCCAGGCCCACTTGAGCCAGAGGTTTTAGCCCCAGAGCAGCCTGACCAGCAGCTGGCTAGAGGGACTCCAGAACACCAACAACTGTGGTGTTTCCAGAATGATCAACACACAGATGCCAAGGAAAAAGTGAGAGGTCAGTGCACTGTGGATTTTGGGACTAGTGGGGAGAGCTTGGGCTTTTGCCCCCAGGGTGAGAAGCTGCTAAGACACTTAGGTGCAGTGGTGCCATGTTTCAGCTTTAGCTCCTAGCCTGCTAACTGCAGGGGCACCTTGCGACTAGTCTAGGAGGTAATTGCTCTTGCTTTAACCTTCTTGGATCTGGATTGTGGTCTGGGGTGGAGGACCAGAGGTGTGTAACCAGCTTGCAAGAACTGGTGGAGGCTTCAGAGAGGGCACCCAACTAATACCTCCAGCAGCTGAGAAAACCCCAGCATTTGGGACAGAAGCTCCCCTGTCTGGTGGCAGAGTTCTATTTGGCAACAAGCCTAAAAGTCAAGTAATTGAGTGGCAACATGCCTAGGCAAAGGAAACAAAATAAACAGAAAAATTCAACATCAGACTTCTATTTTAGGGGCAAAGAGGATCTAAGCATGCAGCAGAAGGAGGACTGTGAGGTCAGAACTCCTGCATCAAAAGCTTCAAATGAAAATACGAGCTGGTTAGAGGCCATAGAGGACCTTAAGAAGCAGATAAGAGAAGTGAAGGAAAAACTGGAAAGAGAAATGAAAATGATGCAAGAAGATTATGAAAGGAAAGTCAACAGCCTGACTGAGGAAAATAACACCCTAAAAAATACACTAACTCAAATGTCAAAAGAGGTTGAAAAAGAGGAGGACAGGAATGCCTTAAAAAGCCAAATTTGCCAGATGGAAAAAGAATCTCAAAGGCTCACTGAAGAGAATCTTTCCTTTGGATTTAGAATGGACCAAAGGGAAGCTAGTGATTTTGTGAGAAATCAAGATGCTGTTAAACAGATCCAAACAAATGAAAGAATAGAAGGCAATGTGAAATATCTCATGGGAAAAACCACTGACCCGGAAAATAGATCCAGGAGAGATAATTTAGAAATTATTGGACTACCTAAAAGCCATGATCAAAGAAAGAACCTAGAAATTATCCTCCAAGAAATTCTCAAGGAAAATTGCCCTGATGTTTTAGATCCAGAGGGCACAATAGAGGTTGAAAGAACCCACCCATCACCTCCTGAAAAAGATCCCAAAAAGAAAACTCCCAGGAATATTATAGCCAGGTTCCAGAATCCCCAGATCAAGGAGAAAATACTATAAGCAGCCAGGAAGAAACAATTTCAATATTGTGGAAACACAATCAGAATAGCACAGGACCTGGCAGCTTCTATACTGAGGGAATGAAGGGCATGGAATACGATATTCCAGAGGGCAAAAGAGCTGGGAATGAACCCAAGGGTCACCTACCCAGCAAAACTGAGTATTTTGTTTCTGGGGAAAATACGGTCATTCAGTGGAATAGAGGATTTTCAAGCATTCTTGAGGAAAAAAACCAGAGTTGAATAGAAAATCTGACATCCAGAGACAAGAAGCAAGAGATGCCTGAGAAGATAATCAGGGAAAAGAAATCAAAAGGAACTTATCAAAGTTGAACTATTTACATTCCTATATGGAAAAACAATAATTGTGACTGATGAAATCTTTCTCAGTATGAAAATAATGGAAGAAGGATGTATGGTCATATGAATACATATGTGAATGTGTGTATATATGGTTACAGTTATACATGGATAGAGGACACAGGTTGAATTTGTTGGGAAGGGAGGATACTTAAGGGGTGAAATTATGAGGTGAGAGAGGAAAATGGCAAGAGGAGATGGGGAGTGACAGGGTAGGGAAACTATCTCATGTAGAAGAAGCAAGGGCAAGTGGTTGCAGGGGAGGGAAGAATAGGAAGGCAAAAAGGCAAAACCACATTCTCATTGAGTTTGGTTCTGGGAGGGAATGACATGCATACTAAATGGGATATCTCAACCTGCAGCAGAATAGGGGGAAGAGGGATAAGAGGAGGGATGATGGATGGGAGGGCATCCTTGGGGGGAGAGGAGGTTGGAAGTACCCACTATGGAAGAGGGACAGGATCAAGTGGGGAATGGACCAGGTGGGGGGGTAGGATGAGTGGGAGGGAATTATAAGCAGCCTTGTACAATGTATCTACTATGGTGGTGTTTCGCATAGCTAGACATATACAACATATACTGAATTACCTATCTTCCCAGAGGGAATGGGTGACAAGAGAGGAAGGAAATGGATCTGAAATTCGAGGTCTTGGGATTAAACATTTCAAATATATATAAATACTATTATTAATGCTCTTTTGCTTGTAATTGGGAGATGGGATGTGCAGGCATTGGGACACAAAGATCCACCTTCCTCTAATGGAAAAGTCGAAGGGGGTGTGGGAGAAGATATGGGAGAGAGCAGATTGGAGGAAGCGATATCTTGTGGGACTGCTGTTCTGGGAGGGTGGGTAGGGGAAAAACAGGGGGAAAAAATAATTGTAACTCGAAATCTGGAGGAAATGAATGATGTAAAACAGAAGTTAATAAAACATTTGTTTAAAAAAAAATTGCCCTGATGTTTTAGAGCCAGAAGACAAAATAGAGGTTGAAAGAATCCACCAATGACCTCCTGAAAAAGATCCCAAAAAGAAAACTCCTAGGAACATTATAGCCAGGTTCCAGAATTCCCAGATCAAGGAGAGAATATTACAAGCAGCCAGGAAGAAACAATTTGAATATTGTGGAAACACAATCAGGATAACACAGGATCTGGCAGCTTCTACACTGAGGGATCAAAGGGCCTGGAATATGATATTCCAGAGTTCAAAGGAGCTGGAATTGAAACCAAGAATCAACTACCCAGCAAAACTGAGTATCGTGTTTCAGGGGAAAATATGGTCATTCAGTGGATTAGAGGACTTTCAAGCATTCTTGATGAAAAAACCAGACTTGAGTAGAAAATTTGACATTCAGATACAAGAGGCAAGAGAAGCATGAGAAGGTAAACAGGGAAAAGAAATAATAAGGAACTTATAAAGTTGAACTATTTACATTCCTACATGGAAAAACAATTGTAACTGATGAAACTTTTCTCAGTATGAAAAAAGTTGAAGGGAATAGAAATACAAATATGTATATATATATATATATGTGCATATATATATATATAGTCTTTATTGGAGAGTATATAGGCGTAAGACTACATATGTGAATGTGTATAAACATGTTTACAGGTATACATAGATAGAGGGCACAGGACCAATTGAATAGGAAGGGATGATAATTAAAAGGTGAAATGAAGAGGTGAGAGAGGAATATGAGAGGAAATGGGGAGAGACAGAATGGGGCAAACTATCTCATACAGAAGAGACAAGGGAAAATGGGTACAATGGAGGGGAAGAACAGAAAGGCATAAGGGAATGGGTCAACCTTATAATCATTGAATTTGGCTCAGGCAGGGAATGACATACACACAAAATAGGATATCTCACCCTACAGGAGAGTAGGGGGGAAAGGGATGAGAGGGGGGATGATGGAAGGGAGGCCAGGCTGGGTGGGAGGGAAGTAAGAAGCACACACTTTTGAAAAGGGGCAGGACCAGGGGTGACTAGGTGGCGCAGTGAATAGAGCACCAGCCCTGGAGTCAGGAGGATGTGAGTTCAAATCCAGCCTCAGATACTTTGTTGACACACTTATTGGGGCGGCTAGGTGACACAGTAAGAGCTCCGGCCCTGGAGTTGGGAGGACCCAGGATTGGTTCTGGTCTCAGAAAATTAGCACCCACACATAAATAAATAACTAGCCATGTAACCTTGAGCAAGTTACTTAACCCCAATGGCTTACTTAAAAAAAAAAAGAAAAGAAAAGAAAAGGTACAGGACCAAAGTAGAGAATAGAACAAGTGGGAGGTGGGATAGGAGGGAGGGAAATATAATCAGTCTTCTACAATATATCTAATATGGTAATGTTCTGCATTAACTACACATGTACAACCTATATTGAATTGCTTACCTTCCCAGTAAGGGTGGGTGACAAGGGAGGAAGGGAATGAATTTGGAATTCAAAGTTTTAAAACCAAATGTTTAAAAATATATATATATATTATTAATACTATTTTACATGTAATTGGGAAATAAGAGGAGGGGATATACTGGGGGGCTGCTATTTTGGGGTGGTGGGTAGGGGAAAAACAGGGAGAAAATTTGTAACACAAAAACTGGTGGAAATGAATGAAGTAAACCAAAAGTTAATAAAGCATTTGGAAAAAAAAAGAAAAAAAAACATTTCTGAACTTTTCCCATTTGTTCTATTTTTTTTTCTTTAATTTGGTTTTTGCTATAGAAAATCTGCCAGTGACTGCTTCCACTGATTTGGAGCAGTTTCCTATTATAGTCTCCATTTTGGTAATTTTATTTTTCATTATTTCCTTCCAATCTTTAAAATTACATTTTAGTTTTAACTTTAATTCCTCTACAATCATTTAATTTTCTAAAATTCTGTTATTTGTTCATATGTCTTACAAGTTCTATTTTTGCTTAACTTCTTTAACCCATATCAAACTCTCTCTCAGAATCTTGTGTTGAGTCTTTTTTTCATCTCTGTCACTTCAGGTATTTTAGATGCTTCAGTTGCTCCAAAACTTTTCATTTTATTGACATAGATCTTCATTTTATATTTTACTTTGATCTATTTTTAGTCATATACCTTCCTTTTTGGTGTTTCTGCTATTGTTTTTTGAGAGCTATGTAAGATCTACCATCTTAACCAGAAAATTTCATATATTTATACTTTTTTCTATAAAATCCTTATAGGCATGATCTATACATGTATAAATGACATCCTTGATAGAAACATAAGAATACAGGGAAGTCTTCAGAGACTGTTTTCTATAAAAGACTACACACTTGGGGCGGCTAGGTGGCGCAGTGAGTAGAGCACTGGCCCTGGAGTCAGAAGGACCTGAGTTCAGATCCAGCTTCAGACACTTAACACACACAAACAAAAAAACCCTAGCCGTGTAACCTTGGGCAAGTTACTTAACCCCAATTGCCCTCCAAAAGGCAAAAAAAAAAAAAAAAAAATTACACACTCAAGAGTCACACAATTTACTGACAGGGATAAGGACTAGAAGAACATTCTGTGCTTATAATTTACAAATCATAAAAACTACTGGGTTTGGGGTGGCTAGGTGGCACAGTGAGTAAGAGCGCCAGCCCCGGAGTTGGGATGACCTGGGATCAGTCCTGGACTCAAAAATGAGCACCCACACATAAATAATGATTGGCCGTGTAACTTTGAGCAAGTTACTTAACCCCAATTGCTTAAAAAACAAAACTACCGGGTTCAGTAAAGCAAACACAGTCTTAAGGGCTTTTGCCTCCAACAAGGTATTTTCCATGAATATTCTTTAGTAGATGCACCCACAGAGTTCATAGAGTTTGCTCAATTAATTTCTGGAATATTAACATAAAGCAAGAATAACCTCAGCAAAGCTGAAAGATAAAATAAATCCACATAAATCATCGGTGTTTCTGTGTATATAACCAGCAAAATCCAGCAGGAAGAGGTAGAAAATCAAGTCAACAAACATTTATTAAGTGATCCTTGTGCCAGGTATTATGCTGTAGATTAGGGGCACAAAAAAGTGTCCCTGCAGTGCCCATCAATTGTGGAATGTCAGAACAAATTATAATATATGAATAGGATGGAATGCTATTGTGCTGAAAGAAATGAGGAAGGAAATGGTTTCAGAAAAACAGAAGACTTGTATGAACTGATGAAGAGTGAAGTGAGTAGAACCAGTGGGATAATTTATGCAATAAAAACAATATCGTAAAGATTTGAAAGATTTTTTAAAACTTTGAAAGATCTGGCAATTCTGATTAACACAATGACCAACTACAACACCAAGAACTATGTACCACCTGATGAGACTCAGAGTAAAAACTGAAGCCTGTTTTGTTTTCTTTCTTTCCTTGGGCAGGGCTATTGTTTTGCATGGCATAATTATTTGTAAAGGCTTTTGTTTTTCTTGCCTTCTCAATGGATGGGGTGGGGGACAGGAAGGTAGGAAGGTGAGAATTCAAAATTGTAAACAAAATTGAATTGAATTAATAGCTAACAGTTATACAGTACTTTAAAGTTTGCAAATCACTATACCTATTCTCCCTTAATACAATTCTACAAAATAGGTGATTTATTATCACCCCAATTTTACAGATCAGAAAGCTGAGGCCTAGAGAGGGTAAGTGACTTGCTAAGGGCTCAGAAATTATTAAATGTCTGTGGTGCAATTTGAACCTTTGTCCTTCCAACTCCAAGTAGGGGACTCTATAAACAATTCCACACTAATTCTCTGTATCAACAGTGTCAAAAATTCACAGTGGTCAACAAGGATAAAAACTAAAAAAAGATCAATGGACTTGGGAATTAGGAGATCACTGATGACATTTGAAAGAACAGTTTAAGTATGGTGATAGGACACAGAAACCAAAGCCAATATGCAGATGGCTGAGGAACAGGTAATGAGGAAGTAGAGGTATCCAGTGTGACAAAATTGTTTCAACAAGTTTAAGAGAATAAATGTGATAGGAGTTAAAATGGAAAGAAGAGAAAACATGAGAATGTTCAGAAACAAAGAGGAAGTAACTTGTAATAAAGGAAAGATGATTACTAGAGGTCCTAGAAGAGGCAAAAGACAAAGATGGAGAGATTAGCTTAAGTGAAGCATAGGGATACCTCTTATTCTTTTACTAGAAGAGTACATAATTATGCTAAGAAATTTTGAAAAATGAAGGAGAATAAGCCCACATCAGATGTTCTCTATCTTTTTGGTGTCGTAAGAGATTAAGTTTATTGCTAGAAGAGAGAAAGGAGAAAAGAGTTTGAAATCTCTGCAGTCATAAAATACAGTACAGAGTCAGGGCTCAAGGAGGATTGTCAAGGAGCAGTATATTCCTAGGTTATATACCATATATTGCAATGGGTAAATTCCAAGTGATTATTATTGTTTAACTTTCAAGAAACAACATGCTATAGTGCAGGTGTGAGGAACCTGTAGTGCTCAAGTGTGGTCCTTTGACTGAATCCAAACTTCACAGAACAAATACCCTTAATAAAAGGATTTGTCCACTATACTGTAGTCAATAAAGGGCCAACATTGGAGTCAGGAAGAGTGAGAGAATCAAGGACTACCTCTGGCACACATTTGCTTTACAAACATGGGCAAGTCACAACTTCTCAATGCCCCAGGAAATTCTCAAAGACAGTAAACTAAAGACCTTTTGATCTACATCTGAGAGTGAATTTTCACACTGAAGAGTTCCCAAACCAATGAAATCAGAGGAAAGGTTAAAAAAAACACCACCAATATAATATAAGGAATGATACAACAGAAGTAGGAGTAGGAAGAAGTAGGAAGATCTGTATGTGAATCCAAACTCCATTACTTGTGTGATACATCACACGTTACCTAGAGACAGCTAAGTAGCATGGTAGATAGAATGTTGTTGACCTAGGAGTCAGGAAAACCTGAGTTCAAACCTTGACTGAGACACTATCTGGGCAAGTCACTTAACCTCTCTGCATCAGTTTCCTCATCTGAAAAATAAGGAGACTTGACAATCTTTTTTTTTTTTTCTGGAGGGCAATTGGCGTTAAGTGACTTGCCCAAGGTCACATAGCTAGTTTTGTGATAAGTGTCTGAGGTTGGATTTGAAATCAGATCCCCTTGACTCCAGGGTTCTATTCACTGCACCACCTAGCCACCCCGGGACTTGACAGTCTTGAAGGTCTCTTCCAGATCTAATTCAATTATTTTATAACCTCACAATTCTTTCATTCGTATAACAGGAGTAATACTTGGCAATATAGATTTTACAGGGTTGTTATGAATAACAAATGAGATAGCATATATAAAAGATTCTGAAAAGTGATTTTAAAATGTTAAGTTATTGTAACTATTATTATTGAAATGACTTGTCTTTTTGTGGGAAAGAGAACAGAATAAAACCTCTAGATACTTAGAAGTTTCCATTTAGACAAGGTAAATTCAAGTTTAAGAATGTTTTACTTCAGCTGAGGCTTATAATTTTTTAAAAAGGGACTTTGATTTGGAGGTTTCTTAGGTTTTCTATTTTAACTCAAAAAGATTTACCAGAATTATTCAGTGTCAGATGTTACTTTCCTAAAAATTCAAATATGGGATAAGACAAAACATGTTAAGTTTCACCCCCAAAAAAAGAAATGGCAAGAAATGGCAAGAAGGAACAATGTGAACATTTGGAAAACTTTCTGAAGAATTTCATCACTTATTTTTTCAATATCAATAGAAATGTATCAACATAATTTGGGCTCTATACCAATATTTTAAATCAATTCTTGTTAGCAAATCATGACTTTAATCTCAGCCTTCCTTCTCCATTCACACAGGAATGAAAGGAGGGAGGGATAGAAGGAGGAATAGGAAGGATGGAAGGAGGGACAGAAGGGAAGAAAAGAAGGAGGGTAGAAAGGAAGGGAGGGAGAAAGGAAGGATTTAAGTGCCTACTATGTGTCATTTTATTCTCACATAAAATGCTATTATTACCCCTTTTTTATAGTTGAGGAAACTGAAGTAGACAGAAGTTAAGTGCCCAAGGTCACAGAGCTAGTGTGAGTCTGAGGCCACATTTTAACTCAGGTCTTCCTGATTATAGGTCCAGTTATCTAATTCCCTCTTACAGCTACAATTCTAGTCCTGACATTCAACTGTGCCTAAATTAAAAAAAGATGGCCCTCTTCCCCTTTTGATCTGTAAAATATAGTTGCAAGAATCATGTTCCCTGGGGCAGCTAGGTGGCGCAGTGAGTAGAGCACCAGCCCTGGAGTCAGAAGGACCTGAGTTCAAATCTGGCCTCAGACACTTAACGCACACACAAACAAAAACCTAGCCATGTGACCTTGGGCAAGTTACTTAACACCAATTGCCCTCCAAAAAGCAAAAAAAAAAAAAAAAGAATCATGTTCCTTGGTTAAGAACAGCCTATATTTATATGGCACACTTTAAAACTTAAAAATGCTTTTCATATATTGGTCCATTTAACTGTAATAACATAAAGCAGGCCTGCACAACATATGGCCTACAGGCTACTTGTGGGCACCCAAAGGACTTTGGGCAGCATGTGAAAAATGTAGAGGACATAAAAGAAAGTAAAGATGTAAGGAGAGTTTTGTCTATCCCCTGCTTGACCTGCCTTCCACTAGTCACTATGATGCCCATCATGTAATTTGGCAGGTGGGTTGCCACTGTACACTCTGCTGTTTGTCACATGACCCGTGACAACCAACTATCGTTGGTCTCTCTGTAGTATGAGAGGAGCAAGTCATATCTTTTAGCTGTGCTTTTTGGTCATTACTAAATGTAAACAGAAAGAAAACCTGAAAAACGTATTAAAACTTGTACCACTTAGCAAAATAATTTTTAATGTTAATGTGATTTCACAATAAATAAAAATCTTAAGTAGTAAGTGTAATTAATTTATATTAACTGAAATTTCCCTTTTTCAAAATATGGTTTATTTGCAAGACAGTTTAATTACAGGGGTGGCGAGGTGGTGCTGTGAATAGAGCACTGCCCTGGAGTCAGGAGGACCTGAGTTCAAATCCGGCCTCAGACACTTAACACTTACTAGCCATGTGACCTTGGGCAAGTCACTGAACCCCAACTGTCCAGCTTTCCCCACTCCAAAAAGTGCAAAAAAAAAAAAAAGGATAGTTTAATTGTTAATTATGCCTTTACTTAGAAAGTGAGCTGCAAAAACCCTATCTGCAGCCCAAAGAAGTTTAGCCTATTTTAATTTTGGCCCCTATCTACTGCCAAGTTGTTCAGGTCTGACATAAAGTATCATTATTCCCATTTTACAGATGGAAAAACTGAGGCTAAAAGACGTTAAGAAATTGTGTCACGAAGCTAATCAGTAACAGGGCCAAGACACAAAACTCTCTCAGACTCCAGAGCACATGCCTATACAACATGGGCCTCTCTCTGTATTGCTTCTGAACGTGTGTCTTTTCTCAGAAATCTACAGTCAAACCCAAATGTTTCCTTAATCACATTAAGATGCCTGATTATAAATCATATTTTCAAAACTTAAAAGAGTCCTAAAGATGTGCAACCTCTTCAGTTTATAAATGAAGAAACTAAGGTCCTCAAGGGAATCAACTGCTTACGGTCAGACTGTGATACTGGTAGAACCTAGGCTGCCAACTCAGTACTTTTTCTACTAAACCAAACTGCCTCTCTTTCAGATTTCCACTGAGTCCCTCCTGCCTAACCTCTCTATCTGACCACACACTTCCTGGGGTTCAGTAATCCAGACAAAGCCAGTCTCCTAGCTGTCTTTCTCCACTCCTGAGCCACTCATCTTCCTTATTAAACAACATTCTCCACCATCCTTCACAGGTCTGCTAAAAATTCATTTCCTTCATAAAAGCTTTGCAGACCCATCCCACTTGGCTCCAGTTACTCCATTCACTGTTCTTTTCCTCTCCACCCTCACCCAATAACTCAGATTTACAAATGTGTTTGGAGTTCTTTGACTAACTTATATGTCTATACTCCAGCCCAAGTACAGAAACTGGCTATTTTTTTCAGAGTATGTACTATACCCCTGGGTAGACATGCCAGGTGAGTAGTTATGGATGATGGAGTAAAAAAAACTTTGCTGTTACTTGCGATCTGTCTCTTTGAGCAAAAATTTACAGCATCTCTAGATCCTGTCCTGGTGATGTGCATTCAGATATAAAGAAGCATATTTTCTGCTGCTACCAAGTGGTTGAGAGACCTAGCAGTAATAACTGAGGACAGAATATATAAAAATAAAGGAGGATAGGAAAATTGTCCTCATAGACACTATGAGAATAGAACTTCCCCTATTTTCTAGAATGGTCTAACTTGTTTATGCAGTTTGGTGCTTTCTGCCTCTCAAATAAAGTTAAATTCATCATTTTGTTATTTCGTCCTCAACTGTGCATACCCTTTGACTCACTGGTTCTACTACTAGGTCTATGCCCCAAAGAGATCAAAGAAAGAGACACGTATGTACAAAAATATTTACAGCAACTCTTTTGATAGTGGTATTGGAAACTAAGGGATCAACTGAGGAATGGCTGAACAAATTGTGGTATATGAATGTAACAGAATAATATGCAGTAAGAAATTCCCAGAGAAACCTGGGAAGAGTTATATGAACTGAAGCATAAAACAATTTACAATAGTAACACAGCACTGTCAAGATGAATAACTTTGACTTAAAAAATGATTAAAGATCAAACACAATTTTAGAGGACCAGTGATGAAGCAGTAATCAAGCATGCTACCCACCTCCAGACAAAAGATAAACTTAAGATACGGAATAAGACATAATATTTTTGGACACAGCCAATGTTTAATTTGTTTGACTATGAATATGCTACATGGATTTTATTTTTCTTTCTTTTCCAATGCTGGGTAGGAGAGAGAAAATAAATACTTGTGGACTAAAAATAAATTTATTTAAGTATGTAAAGGAAAAAAATTGTTTTGTGACTCAGTTTTGGAAGTAGAAATATTGTAAGGGAACCAACTAAATTGCTCTTCAGCATATCATCTGATCACACTAGTACACTTTAAGTCAAAGTTCAACAAATTTGGATGGCAGGTTACCACGGTACCCCCAAAAGCTCATTTATTTACCCAGTATCTCAAATAACAATTTAAATATTAAACTTCATCCATTAAGACTCATACTGGAAAAAATTAACTGTTTAATTATAATAGTCAAACTTCACTATGGAGAAGAGTTTAGAAAGTATACCTACCTCCCTTGACCACAGAGATGAAGACTATGAGTATGCAATACTAAAAATACTATCAGATATGGTCAATGTATTGGTTAACTTGGCTTTACTAAACCTTTTTTCTCTTAAAATATTTGTTACAAGAAATGTTTTGCTGTAGCAAAGAAAGGGATATGTTCAAAAGTGAATGTGTTCTAACAACAAAAAGCATCAATTATTTAAATATATGTGTATATCTACATATATTAAAGACTCTTATTAGAAACTCTGGGTAAGTTATTGGCTCTACCTCCTCCAAGGAACAAGAGAATGAAGTCCTCTGTAAGAAGGCCCAAGTGGGACTGCTTTGCTCTGCCTCTTTCTTTACTGCCTAATCCCCTCTTGATCACTGAGACCACCAGGATCCTAAGGAGGACAAGCTCATTTTTCATAAGCCAAAGTCCATTACAAGTAAACCTATATCTGGATCATTCTTGCTCCAAACTACCAATGAACAAGTATTTATTAAATATTACTTATTAATAAATACAAGTATTTATTACTAATATATCATTAAGTATGTTAAGGCAATAATTTATTATTGACTACTATGTGCCAGACATCATGCTAGGTGTCGGGATTACAACTACAAAAGTAAGACAGTCCAGTTTCTTCTCCTCCCTAACCCCACAAACTACAGCTACAGCAGTACAATCATAGGATTTAGTACTGGCAGGAACCTTTGAGATGATCTCATCGAATGATCTCATTTTATAGATAAGGAAACTGAAGTCTAGTAAAGTGACTGTTTCAAGGTCACAAAGTAAAAGAGTCAGCATTTGAATCCAGGTCTTCTATTCACATTCCACTGCATTGGTTCCCCACCTTCCTCTGAAAACACCCGTTCTCAACACTATAAAAAACTATGGATAAAATATGTTGGACCACTTGGTAGTATATTGAAAAAAAAAAAACAGAATGTTGCAGTGGAAAGAGGTCTGGACTGGGAAGTATGAGCCCTGGTTCTAATGCTGGCTCATGTGTGACCTGCTCTGTTTTATAGGTCATCCTAGCTTTGACATTCTAGGCTTTAAGGTCACTTCCAGTGTTCTGATTCTATGAAATTTGTTTGGTCCTTAGGTTTAATGGCTAGACTAGCTCCTAGATATACAGCAAATTTATCCAGGCCTACTTTAAATCATTTGAATATGGTTACTGTTTCCTAAAAGTAAAGAATAGTTTTGGGGGGTGGCTAGATGGAGCAGTGAATAGAGCACTGGCCCTGGAGTCAGGAGGACCCGAGTTCAAATCCAACTCAGACAATCAACACAAAACTAGCCCTGTGACTTTGGGCAAATCACCTAAACCCCTACTGACCTACCTACCCACCTCCAAAAAGCAAAAAAAAAAAAAAAAAAAAAAGAAAGAAAAGAATAGTTTTCTACAATGTGCTGTTTTCCTCAATAGGTAAAAGCACCTACAACACAACCAGTGAAATCGCATTCTGACAATTAGCATGCACAGTTCTGAAAGGCTGGAGTTACATGGCATTTTCAGCATGTCTGTCTATTCTTCCTAAATACACCTAAGAAGAAGGAAAGAACATGCAAGAACTGAGGCCAAGGAGAGCAGTAAGAAAGGGAAAGGTGGAAGTTAACTAACCATGATAGCCCTAAAATACTACCTTAAGAAAATAAAAATAGACTTATTCAACTTAAAAGTGGAAATGAGAGGTGGCTAGATAACACCGTGAATAGAGCATGAGCCCTGGAGTCAGGAAGACCTGAGTTCAAATGTGATCTCAGAAACTTAACACTTACTAGCCATGTGACCTTGGGCAAATCACTTAACCCCAACTGCTCTGCTTTCCCCACTCCCCCCCAAAAAAAGTGGAAATGAAACTTTTTTGCCAAGTATCTGGGTTTTGAGAAATTAGGCAGGGACAATCTTAAACTTCTTTACAGTCCCTAAAGCACCCAGAAGATGTTCAGGAAATATCTATTAATTTGATATATTAGCAGTATCATCATCCATTGAGGTGCTTAATGTTTTACTGATTGATCTTCATCATCTAATCCTCACGGAACTCATTTTGTATTTCATACTCTGATATACACTAAAATCACAACATTAGAACGAGAAGAATAAGAGATGTCCCAATAAGAGCATCTTATGTGTCACCTATAATTGCCAAATATGAAGGCCTTTTTTCTCCTCAATCTTCACACAGCCTTCTTGAGTTCTCTACAGTATCTGACACTGTTGAATACCTTCTCCTACTGAATATTCTTCTCTCCTCTCTAGGCTTCCATGACATTCTCTCCTGGTTCTCCTATCTATCCTAATATTTTTTTCCTCAGTCTCTTGCTGTACTGATTCTTCATCCATGTCACATTCACTGACTAGCAGTGTCCCTCAAAGCACTACTATCCCAGACCCTTTTCTCTTGTCTCACTGATTCAGCTCTCATCAGTTCAATTAGCATTGTGATGTAGATGATTCCCAGATATATACAATCCTAGTTTCTTAAGAGACTAGGGTCTCTTATCCAATTCTATGTGTTTTAGACATCTTAAATTAAGTGTCTAGAAGGCATCTCAAACACATGTCCAAAACAGAACTGATTAATCCCCAAACTCTTCCCTTTTATCAACATCCACCCCTATTAATTGAAGGTGTTACTACCCTCCCAGGCTCAAAGCCTAAGTGTCATTCCTTACTCCTTATTCTCACTAACCCCATATACCCAATCTGATGCTGAGTCTTCTTGTTTCTATCTCACAGCTCCAGGAATTTTCTCTGACTATTCTCCATACCCTACTATTCTCCATGCTCTACTTCTTCATATCCCTACCTTCCTTAAAGTCCCAACTAAAACCCTACCTTCTACAGGAAGCCCTCCTAGATCCATTTTAATTCCAGTGCCTTTCCGACATTAAGTATTTCCTCTTTATCCTGCATATAATTTGTTTGTCTTCCTGGATGGACCACGAGCTCCTAGACAGCAGGGACTGTCTTGCACCTCTTTGCATCCTGATCGATTAGCATAGCGTCTGGCACATAGTAAGTGCTTAGTAAGTGTTTCCTGACTGACTCAATGACATCTTTTCTTTACTCACACAGCTACAACCCAGTTCAGGTTCTTCATCACCTTTCACCTGGATTACTGCAAAAACCTTCTAAGTGGTCTCCCTGGCTCAAGTCTCCCTCTGCTCTAATCCATCTTCTACTCAGTTACCCAGATGATTTTTCTAAAGCATAGGTCTAACCACATCACCCCTCTGTTCAATGACCTCTAGTGGCCCCCTATTATTTCCATGATAAAATACAAATTATTACATTGGCCATTTAAAGACCTTTCAGTCTTCTTATACTTGCCTCCCCTCCACACATACTAGGATACAGCTACGCTGGCCTACTTGCTGTTATTCCTTCAACACAACATTCCAAATTCATCTTTGTGCTTTTTATACTACCTCCCATGGCTGGACTGCTCTCCCCCCTCCTCCTTGTCCTCTTAGTTACCCTAGTTTCCCTCAAGACTGGCTGAGATTTCACCTTCTACAGAAACCTTTCCTGGTCTCCCCAGCTGCCATTGTCTTCTCCCCCTCAGATAATTTTCCATGTATTTTCTATATGTTTTGTATACACCTAGTGATTAAAATGATTTCCCCATCATAAATGTAAAATCTCTGATATTTTTCTAAATCTTTGTACCTTCAGCACTTAGCACATAGCTAAGAGTATAATAAATACTTGGTGACTGATGACTAACCTTCTATTCTAATCAGGAATCCCCTCTACTAACACAAGATCTTAAATATAGAGCTAGAAGGGACCTCAGAGATCATTCTACTCCACATTCTTTATTTTTCAGGTGAGGAAACTGAGGTCCAGGAGTTAAGTGATTTGCCCAAAGTCACGCAAGCTCTAGTCAGGATTTTCACCCAGGTCCTCTGACTCCAAATCCAGTTCTCTTTCTGGTATTTGGTACTTGCCTTGGTACCTTTTAATTCTCCTCTTCAACAAATGACAACAATAACAGCAGGTGATATTTATATAATGCTTCAAAGTTTATAAATCATTTATGTACTTCATAACATTTTATCATCACAACAAACTATGAAACACAGTCCTGATATTATTCTTGTTTCAGATGGGGATCCTTTTCCCTCTTATTTTCTTTCAAATGATCCCCCTTATGTTGTACCTTAGCCTACTCAGTAAGCCACACTGCCTCCTGGGGATAAAAAATCATGAAGGAGGCAGTTTTGGAGAAACCTGGGAAGCCTTGCATAAACTGATGCAGACTGGAATAAGCAGAACTTTATACCACAAAAATATTACAAACTCTGAAAAACTTAAGAATTCTAAACAATGCAATGATCAACCATGATTCCAGAGAACACATGATGAAATATGCTACCCACTTCCTGACAGAGTGGTGATTAACTAAGGGTAGACAGATATATGTGTGTATATATGTGTATATATGTATATGTGTATATGTATTTGTATTTATATTTTTAACACAGCCAATGCTGGAGTTTGTTTTATTTGATTATACATATTTGTTGCAATGGTTTTGTCTTGCAGGAGGGGTGGCAACAAAGGTGGGAGAGAACGAAAACATATTTTTGTTCATTGAAAAAAATAAATTAAATGAAAAAACCTCTTGGTACTCTAGGCAATTCTAAGACTGTAAAATACAGAGAAGTTGTGGACCTACTACACTGGTAGAGGAAGTTTCTCAACAGAAGTTCCAAATGCTAGTCCTTATCCCTGGCTACCACCTCCCTACATTAGTAGTTCTATTGGAATGTAAACTGCTTGAGGACAAGGATTCTCTTGTCTTCCACACTGCTTAGAAGAGCATATGATGCTTTTTCATAAGTGAATGTGTTTTCCTTGACTATGTATATTTGCTACAAGGGTTTTGCTTTTTTTTTTATTTCAACAGAACAAACAAAAATGGTTGATATAATAAAAGAAATCAGTAAAACTTTTTTTTAAAGTAATAACCTTACTTTCCCAGCAGATAAAAGAAAATCCCTGAGAATCTTACCAAACAATACTCTCACTACATAAGTTAGTAAGACTCTTGCGGTAGTCACTATACATTGGGCAAAGGAAGAGGGTCTAGATTTCAAAACAAGATCCTTTCATTATACAATGAGCAAAGACCACAGTGACCTCATACATTCCACTTCACTATTACACTAACATTAGTAACTTCTTGAATGCTCTACTATCAATAAGAGTTTCTTTGGATACTTTAGGGACAAAGGAATAGAGATGCAATAGCCTATATGCTTAAGAATGTGAATAGCTGGATGGAAAAGGGGTTGAAAAAGATAGTAAGTAGTCCTAGAGGACAGAACTAGGGATAATAAGGTTAACAAGTTTTATTCATCTATTTTGTAGGGTTTTCATGTCAGGTTGGACTAAATGGCTTCTAAATGTCTAATGACTTCTAAAATCCCTTCAAGCTCTAAAATTTTATGATTCAATGAGTTCAAAGATCACTATGAATTGAAATAACCATGGAAGTCTTCATGAAGGAAACAGAACTTTAACTGGATCTTGAGGAATAGGTACAATGTGAATAAAAAGATAGGAAGAACATTCCAGGAATAAGCAAAGGCACAAAGTGGTAGGAAAGGCATCTTTGGGAAACATTAAGGAAACCAGTTTGGCTGAAGTGGAAGGTTTTGGACAAGAGAATAACATGGTAAAAACAGTACTTTAAAAAACTATTTTGGTAGCCTTTGGAGGCTAAAATGGAGTTGGGAAGCAGAAGTGGGAATAATTAGGAGGTTATAGCAGTCACAGAACACAAATGACTGTCACATCAATATAATGCTTTAAGTTTTATAAAATTAGGCACTGTAGGATGTAATAGAAAGACCATTGGATTTCATGGCCTTACCTTATAACTTCAGACTTTCTGGATCTCAGTAACTTTATAATCTTTATTCATGCACTCAAAAGACATTAAGTACCTGCTTTGTGAAGACAGCATTCTATTCTCAAAGCTAAGGGAAATGCAAGGTTTAGGGAAGATACTGTTCCTGCCTCCAGGCAGTCTAATCTTATAGTTTTTCATGAAAAAAGCACTGAGGCACTTATTTAGTTTTTCAGCAGAGCAGCACTGCATCATCCAGTCAGATCAGTTAATCCTCCAAGCAATTTCCTCATAGGTTTTTATCCACCAGAGTAAGTCTTAAAGCCAGGAAAACTTGGGTTTGAGGCCTGCCTTTGACACATACTATCTTTGTGACCCTGATAAAGTCACTTCTCAGAGCTCTAGTTGTAACTTGGTGACACAGGGGATCTAGCACTAGAATCAGATTGGAGTTCAAATCCTGATTCAAATGCCAGTTGTGTGATCCTGGACAAGTCACTAATAAGCTATGCCTCAGTTTATTCATTTGTAAAATGGGAATAATAACACCTACCTCCCAGGAATGTTGTAAGGGTGAAATAAAATATTTTTAAAGTTATTTGTTTACTTCAAATGGCTATAAAAATATTAGCTAATAATGTTAGCATCATTATTATTATTAGACAACTCTCTAAGGCTATGAATTATAGAGAAGGTGCAGACCCACATTGGTAGAGGAAGTTTCCTCTTCCAAGAGGTAGAATGAAATCATAGGTCCCATCCCTCTTTTTCCACAATTTTGACTTTATACTACTAGGCTTTAAAATCTTTTAAGACTCTGAAGCTGCTAGATAAATATTTTACTACAGAAACACAATATAACAATACTTAGACTTGGGAGGAAGCTTAGAGATGTACTAATTTAATCCCACTATTTACAGGGGAGGAAACTGAAGCCCAGAAAAGAGTGGGCTGACTAAAAATCACCCAAGTAGCAAGTAGTATGGCCATTATTCCAACCACTGTACCTCCCCCTGTCCCAAAGCACAGGGTTCTAGTTCACGGGACATCTGTCCACTACTCCCCACTGGCTAAGATCATTGAAAGCATTTTCATAAACACAGTGGAAAGGTAAAATGACGAGGCCTGGTTTTTTGCCACTTAACAGCTGTGTGATTTAGGATTTAGATCTGGAAGGGACTTTAGAGAGGGAACCCTCGAATCCAATCTCCCCTCTTATTTCTCAATAGATGAATGAACTGAGGCCCAAGAGGGGTGAAGCAACTTGCTTCAAGGCCACACAAGGAGTGAGTTAGTAAGGAGCAGGGCTGTGCCTCAGTTTCCTCCTCTGTAGAAAGAGGGGCGGGGCCTAGGGTCCCTCTCAGTTCTATGACTTATGTCCAAACCTCAGACAGAGGTAATACAGCTGCAGTTAGTGACGAGGATGGACGTCCAGGGTGACTGAGGAGCCCACATCTAGGGCCAAAGGTCAGTCGGGGAATGGCAGTCTGGAGAGTCTGCCTCAGTTTCCCCAACCCAGAGCCTGTCACCTGCTTCGGCCCGCACTCCCAGAGTCCCCTCCGGCGGCCACAGCTTCCCGCCTCCGCCCCCGCTGAAAAGACGCCCCTGCCCCTAACCCCAGGGCCAGCCAAGGGAAAACGGAAAGTCATTCCATCACTCACAAGGACTCGCCACAACAGCGCCATGTTCCTCAACAAACATTTCCGGGTGGAAGGGTGAATTTCCGGAGTTCTCCACAGCTGGGGGAGACTCTTCTGGGGCAGGAGACGGGCAACGGCGGCGCAAGCGCAGAGCCGACCGGAGCCGCGCGTCCGGGCGCGCGCTCGCAAAGCGCCACTCCCGCCCCCGCTTTCTGCACTGGCGTCACAACGGCACACCCCCGAGTGGTCTTAGATCGGTCCTGCCTCCCTAATTCCTCAACCTTCTCTCAGGCACCGCTCCTGCGCCCTTGATGCCCGTAGGCGTGCCCTCATAGACCCCCAACAAAGACCGCCCCTCCCCCTGACCTCTCCCAGAGACCTGGTTTTCTTCCCCAGCCCTTCCCTCCTGCTTCTCTCTGTCTCTGTCTGTCTGTCTCTCACACACACATTGAATATTCCCATTTTATCTCTATTTTCACCCCTTTCCTCCAGACCGCCATTCTACCACAGACCCCCTTGCCTTGCCTAACAGACCGCTGTACCACACCCCCTCCATAGACAACCTCCCCCACAAACTTCCTTATGGTCTTCCCTCATACTCCTTCCCACAGACCTCACAGCCTCGTCTTCCCTCCAAGGTTTCCTATAAACAGCCCCCATCCACTTCCTTCCCTCATAGACTTCCTCTTCCTTCACAGCCCTTCCCTCCCCCTCCTCATAAACTGCTCCTCGTCCACCCCCTGATGACCCTCTCCACAGCCTCCCTTTCCCCTCACAAATCTTTCAGTCTTATAGGAAATTCCCAATAACATAACTTTCTCTACCCAGGCAAATCAGTGACTGTTGTGTACTTTTATAATGTTGGAGAGTTGTCTAGGTCATTGAGTTTAAGTGACTTGCCCAAGGTCATACACTGTAGGTTTGTGTAAGGTCTTGGCGTCATGCCACTGGGGCACTCTGCTTCTCAACTCACAGAGTAGTTGTTAAGTCGTTTCAGTCATAGCCAACTTGTCGTGACCCCATTTGGGGTTTTCTTGGCAAAGATACTGGAGTGATTTCAGAGAGTAAATGCTTAATGTTGAATTCAATCCCAGGATTCAAAAGATATTCTTCACATATTCTAATCTGCTAAATAACTAACCAAAACCTACTCATAAGATCATAGATTTAGAACTGGGAGAGACTTTTGAGATCCTAGTTGACCATTTAAAAAATCTCTTTTATCTTCATCAGTCTCCATCCCTCCAGTGAACTGAGCACCAGAGGATTTCCACCCTTGACCAACCTCAGCAAAAATTTACACTTTCTAAACCTCATTGGTACTTAAAAGATGATACTCCAGTACCACTTCTTTATGTATAAATCCTTCCTTTACACACCAGCTAGAAGTGATCATTCCCTCATCTTGCTCTCACAATATGTTATCAATAGACTATTCCCAGTCATGCCTTCTCTTTCAAGTTTCTACTGATTTCTAACTTATTGCAGATAAATATGCCCATGTCTTTCCTATTAAAAAGAAAGAGAAGGGAGGAAGGAAGGAAGAGAAAGAAATCCTTTCTTGACCCTACTATCTTCTCAAGTTATTGTCCCATAATTCTCCTTCCTGTCAGAGCCAAACACCTTTAAAAAGCTGTCTACTCTTCTTGCTTTTACTTCATTTCATTTCTTAACTTCTCAAATTTTGCTTGCCAACATTATCGTTCAACTGAAACTGCTTTCTCCAAAATTACAAATCTCTTTCTTAACTGTCAAATCTGTTGATCTTTCTTCAGTACTCATTCTTCTTGGTCTCCCTGCAGTATTTGACATTTTTTTTTTACCAATCTGACATTTCTGTCTTTTGGTTCTATTCATATCTGTCAACCATTTTGTTGGTCTCTTTTGCTGGATAATCATATCTGTGTTCCATATGCATTTCAAACTCAATATTTCCAAAGCAATTCATTATCTTTCTTCTAAAGCCCAACCTTTTTTCTTTTTTTCCCCAATTTCTTAACATTTAAAATTTTGAGCTCCAGTTCCAGATTCCATTCTTCCCTCCTTGCCCTCCACCTTCCCTGAGATGGTAAATAAATATAGGTTATACATATGCAAATATGTAAAATATTTCCATATTTGTAATTTTTTACAAGAACACTCAAAAGAAAAAAAAAACAAAAGAAAGTGAAAATAGCATGCTTCAGTCTTCAATCAATATCAATTCTTTCTCTGAAGGTGGTCAGTATACTTCATCATAGGTCGTTTGGTATTGTCTTGGATCATTGTATTACTGAGAGTAGCTAAGTCATTCACAATTCTTAATCACACAATATTGCTGCAACTATGCACAATGTTCTCCTGGTTCTGTTCATTATGTTAATTTAATTTGATTTAAAGCTTTCCAGGTTTTTCTGAAGTCATCCTGCTTGTCATTTCTTATAGCACAATAATATTACATTACAATCACATACCACAGCTTGTTTATCCATACTCCAATTGATGGGAATCCCCTCAATGTCCAAATCTTAACCACCACAAAAAAAATGGCTATAAATATCTTTGCACAAATAGGTCTTTTTCTATTTTTGTGGATGTCTTTGGGATACAGACCTAGAAGTGGTATTGCTGAATCAGTTTCTTAACCCTTTGGAAATAGTTCCAAATTGCTCTCCAGAATGCTTAGATCAGTTCACAGCTCCATCAAGGATTTATCAGTGTCCCAGTTTTCCCACATCCCCTCCAACATCCAACATTTTCTTTTGTTTGTCATCTTAGTTACTTTGATAGGTATGAGATAACCTTGGAGTTGTTTTAATTTGCATTTCTCTGATTAGTAGTGATTTAGAGCATTTTTTCATTATACTATAGATAGCTTTGATTTCTTTGTCTGAAAGCTGCCTGTTCATGTCCTTTGACCATTTATCAATTGGGGAATGACTTATATTTTTATAAATTTGACTCAGTTCTTTATATATATATATAAGAAATAAGGTCTTTATCAAAGATACTTGCACAAATTTTCCCCCAATTTTCTACTTTCCCGATAATTTTGGTTGCATTGGTCTTTTTGTGCAAAAACTTATTAATTTTATATAATAAAAATTACCTATTTTATATTTTGTAATTCTCTTTATATCTTCTTTGGCCTTAATTTCTTCCCTTATTCATAAATCTAAAAGATAAACTATTCAAAGTTCTCTCAGTTTGCTTATGATATCACCATATGTGTAACTCATGTGCCCATTTGGACCATATCTTGGTACATGGTGTGAGATATTGGTCTATTCCCAGTTTCTGACCAACTGTTTTCCAGTTTTCCCAGCATGATTTGTTTAAAAACGAGTTTTTACTCCAAAAGGTTGGATCTTTGGGGTTTATCATCTACTAAATTACTATGGTCATTTATTATAATTTATTGTGTACCTAATCTATTCCACTGACCCACCATTATATTTTTACCACTAATTACCACTTTATAATACAGTTTGAAATCTGATATGGTTAGACCACCTTCTTTCATGTTTTTTTTCCCATTAATTCCCTTGATAACTTTGTTCCTTTAAATGTTTTGTAGAATTGGTTTGTGAATCCATCTGGTCCTGGGAATTTGTTCCTTAGGAAATTCATTGAAGGGTTGTTCAATTTCTTTTCCTAAGATGCACTTATTTAAGTATTTTATTTCTTCTTCTGTAAATATGGGTAATTTATATTTTTGTAGATATTCATCCATTTCATTTACATTGTCAATTTTATTGGCATTTAGTTGGGCAAAATAGCTCCAACAATTATCTTAATTTCCTCTTCATTGGAGGAGAATTCATCCCTTTCATTTTATAATTAATAATTTGGTTTCCTTCTTTCCTTTTTTTTTTTTTTTTTGCTTTTTGGAGAGCAATTGGGGTTAAGTAACTTGTCCAAGGTCACACAGCTAGGTTTTTTATTTGTACGTGCGTTAAGTGTCTGAGGTCGAATCCCAACTCAGATCCTTCTGACTCCAGGGCCGACACTCTACTCACTGCGCCACCTAGCCGCCCCTTCTTTCCTTTTTTTAATCAAATTAATCAATGGTTTATTTTATTGTGGCATTTTTTCCCATAAATCCAGCTCCTAATTTTATTTATTAGTTCAATGGTTTCCTTACTTTCAAATTTATTAATCTCTCCTTTGATTTTCAAGATTTCCACTTTGGTATTTAGTTGGGGATTTTTAGTTTGATCTTTTTCTAGTTTTTTTAGCTGTATGCCAATTTCATTGACCTGCTTTTTCCCTATTTTATTGATATAAGGAATTAGAGATATACATTTTCCTCTTAATACTGCTTTGGTTGCTTCCCATAAATTTTGGTATGTTGGGGAGGAGTCAAGATGGCAGAGTAAAAACAGGTTCTCACCCCCCTCCAATTCATGTAAAAGGTAACTCTGAACAAACTTTAGAGCTACAGAACCTAAAAAATGACACAAAGAAGCTAACCTCCCACTGAGGACAGCCTGGCAGGCTGGCAGGAAGTGGCCAGCACAGTGCTGTGGGAGTCCAGCCCAGCCCAGCTCGATGCCAGAGGTTTTAGCCTCAGGGTGGGCCTAACCAGCCACCAGCTGGAAGGACTTCAGATAACCAACAGCTCTGGTGGTTTCCAGGATTATCAACATATAGATGCTAAGGATAAAGTGAGAGGTCAGTGCAGGGTGCACTTTTAGATCCTATAGTTCAGGAGTGCAGTTGGTCTTTGTCCCCAGGGTGAGAAGCAGCTGAGGCACAGTGGCAGCTTCAGCTCCTGGCCTGCAGATTGCAGGGGGACCAAGTGACCAGTCTGAGGGGTAATCACTCCTGCTTCAACCTACTTGGATCTGGATTGTGGTCTAGAGTGGAGGCCCAGGGGTGTGCACAGCTTGCCAGAGCATGTGGAGCCTTCAGAGACAGCACAGAATGAATACCTTCAGCAGTTGAGAAAACCCCAGCAATTTGGGACAGAAGCTGCCCTGTCTGGTAGCAGAGTCCTACTGTGGCAAAAAACCCAAAAGTCAAGTAATTGAGTGGCAACATGAGCAAACGAGGAAAGCAAAGAAAGCAGAGCAACCCAACTTTACACTACTATTTTGGGGACAAAAAGGATCAAAGCATGGAAAAGGAAGAAGACAGCAAAGTCAGAACACCTGCACCAAAAGCTTCCATGAAAAATATGAGCTGGTTACAAGTCATAGAGGAGATTAAAAAGGATTTTGAAAACCAAATAAGAGAGGCGGCTGGGTGGCTCGGTGAGTAGAGTGTCGGCCCTGCAGTCAGAAGGACCTGAGTTCGGATCCAGCCTCAGACACTTAACGCACACACAAACAAAAAAATCCTAGCCGTGTGACCTTTGGCAAGTTACTTAATCCCAATTGCCTTCCAAAAAACAAACAAACAAACAAACAAATGAAAACCAAATAAGAGAAGTGGAAGAAAAATTGGGAAGAGAAATGAGAATGATACAAGAAAATTATGAAATGAGAGTCAATAGCCTGACTGAGGAAAATAACATCTTAAAAAATAGACTAACTCAAATGGCAAAAGAGGCTCAAAAAGGCAATGAGGAGAAGAATGCCTTAAAAAGCCAAATTTGCTAAATGGAAAAAGAATCCCAAAAGCTCACTGAGGAGAATCATTCCTTCAGAATTAGATTGGAGCAAATGGAAGATAGTGACTTCATGAGAAATCAAGAAAACAGATCCAAACAAATGAAAAAATAGAAGGCAATGTGAAATATCTCATTGGGAAAACCACTGACCTGGAAAATAGATCCAGGAGAGATAATTTTAAAATTATTGGACTACCTGAAAGCCATGATCAAAAAAAGAACCTAGAAATCATACTCCAAGAAATTCTCAAGGAAAACTGCTCTGATGTTTTAGAACCAGAGGGCAAAATAGAGTTTGAAAGAATCCACTGATCACCTCCTCTAAAAGATCCCAAAAAGAAAACTCCTAGGAAAATTATAGCCAGGTTCCAGAATTCCCAGATCAAGGAGAGAATATTACATGCAGCCAGGAAGAAACAATTTGAATATTGTGGAAACACAATCAGGATAACACAGGATCTGGCAGTTTCTACAATGAGAGATCAAAGGGCTTGGATTATGATATTCTAGAGGTCAAAGGAGCTGGGATTAAAACCAAGAATCACCTACCCAGGAAAAGTGAGTGTCATGTTTCAGGGGAAATATGGTCATTCAATGGAATAGAGGACTTTCAAGCATTCTTTTTTTTTTTTTTTTTTTTGCAGGGCAGTTGGGGTTAGGTAACTTGCCCAAGGTCACACGGCTAGGTTTTTTGTGTGCTTTAAGTGTCTGAGGTCAGATCCAAACTCAGGTCCTTCTGACTCCAGGGCTGACACTCTACTCACTGCGCCACCTAGCCGCCCCTTTTCAAGCATTCTTGATGAAAAAAACAGAGTTGAAAAGAAAAGTTGACATTAAGATACAAGAGACAAGAGAAGCATGAGAAGGTAAACAGGGAAAAGAAATAATAAGGAACTTATCAAAGTTGAACTATTTACATCCCTACATGGAAAAATGATAATTGATTGTAACTTATGAAACTTTTTTCAGTATGAGAATAGTTTAAGAGAATATATATATACACACGTGTGTGTGTGTGTACACACACATATATATGTCTATATGGGCATATGAATACATGTGTGAATGTGTGTATATATGTGTACAGGTATACATAGAGGGCACAGGACCAATCGAATAGGAAGGGATGATACTTAAAAGGTGAAATGAAGGGGTGAGAGAGGAATATAATGAGAGGAGATGGGGACAAATGGAATGGGCCAAACTATCTCATATAGAAAAGGCAAGGGAAAATGGGTACAATGGAGGGGAAGAACAGGAAGGCATAAGGGAATTGGTTAAACTTATAATCATTGAATTTGGCTCAGGGAGGGAATGACATACACACAAAATAGGGTATCTCACCCTACAGGAGAGTAGGGGGGAAGGGGATGAGAGGGCAGATGATGGAAGGGAGGGCAGACTGTGGGGGAGGGAAGTTGGAAGCACACACTTTTGAAAAGGGATAGGATCAAAGTAGAGAACAGAACAAGTGGGAGGTGGGATAGGAGGGAAGGAAATATAATCAGTCTTCTACAATATATCTTCTATGGTAATGTTTTTCATTAGCTACACATGTACAACCTATATTGAATTTCTCATCTTTCCAGTAAGGGTGGGTGACAAGGGAGGAAGGGAATGAACCTGGAATTCAAAGTTTTAAAACCAAATGTTTAAAAATATATATGTATATACTATTATTAATACTCTTTTACATGTAATTGGGAAATAAGAGGAGGGGATATCCTAGGGGATTGCTATTTTGGGAAGGAGGGTAGGGGAAAAACGGGGAGAGAACATTTGTAACACAAAATCTGGCAGAAATGAATGAAGTAAACCAAAAGTTAATAAAGCATTTAAAAAAAAAGAAAAAAGTTCAACTTGAATAAAAAAATAATATATGAAATAAATTTTTTTTCACATCTTATGCCAATTAAAATAAATTACATAAGTACTGATAGCAAAAAAAATAAAAAATAAAAATTTTGGTATGTTGTCTCATTTTTATCATTTGTTTAATGAAATTATCAATTGTTTCTATGATTTGTTATTTGGCCCACTTGTTTTTTAGGATTAATTTATATAATTTTCACTTAATTTTAGTCTCTTTCCATTGCCTATTATTAAATGTAATTTTTATTGCATTATGATATGAAAATGATATTTTTACTATTTCTGCTTTTGTGCATTTGGTTGTGAGGTTTTTATGTCCTAATACATGGTCAGTTTTTGTGTAGGTACCATGTACTGTTAAAAAAAGGCATATTCCTTTCTATTCCCATTCTGTTTTCTCCAGAAATCTATCATATCTAACTTTTCCAGAGTTTTATTCACTTCCTTAACTTTTTTTTTGTTAGATTTATCTAGTTATGAGAGGGGAAAGTTATAGTTTTGTTATCTATTTCCTCATGTAATTCATTCAACTTCTTAAAAAATGTAATACTATACCATTTGATGTATATATAATTAGTATTGATATGACTTCATTATCTATGGTACCTTTCAGCAAGATATTGTTTCCTTCTTTATCTCTTTTTATTAGACCAATTTTTGCTTTTGCTTTGTTGAGGTCATGACCACTGCCCTTGTTTTCTTTGCTTCAGCTGAAGCATAATAAATCCTGCTCCAGTCCCTTACCTTTAGCCTGCATATCTCTCTGCTTCAAATGTGTTTCTTGTAAACAATATATTGTAGGATTCTGGTTTTTAATTCATTCTGCTGTCTGCTTCCATTTTATGGGTGAGTTCATCCCATTCACACTTATAGTTATAACTGTGTATTTCTCTCCATACTATTTTTCCTTTGTTTATCTCCCTCTCTCTCACCCCTCACACCCTTTCCCTCCTCATTCCTTACCCCCTTTCCCTCCTCAGAAATGTTTTACTTATAATCACCACCTTCCCCAATATACCCTCTCTTGTATCAGTCCCCACTACCCCTTCTATCATTCATCCCTTTTTACATCTTTATAGGGTAAGACAGATTTCTATATATAGTCAACATTCATTTCCACAAGACTTTGAGTTAGAAATTTCCTCCCCATCTTTCCCCTACCCCGCACCCCAAGATAGCGAGCCTACTGAGTACCACTTCCCTCAATCTGCTTTCTCTCATATCCTCCCCCATTTCCCCTCTAACTTTCTAGTAGGGCAAGATGGATTCCTACACTGCAGTACCTATACAACTTATTTCCCAGTTGCATGTAAAAAAAACAATTTTTTTTAACATTTGTTTTTTTTTTTAAAGCAATTGGGGTTAAGTAACTTGATCAAGGTTACACGGCTAGTCATTATTTATGTGTGGGTGCTCATTTTCTGAGGCCGGATCTGATCTCGGGTCATCCAAACTCCGAGGCCGGCGCTCTTACTCACTGCGCCACCTAGCCGCCCCTTTAGGGCAATTGGGGTTAAGTAACTTGCCCAAGGTTACACGGCTAGTCATTTGATTTATGCGTGGGTGCTCATTTTCTGAGGCCGGATCTGATCTCGGGTCATCCCAACTCCGAGGCCGGCGCTCTTACTTACTGCGCCACCTAGCCGCCCCTTTAGGGCAATTGGGGTTAAGTAACTTGCCCAAGGTTACACGGCTAGGTTTTTGTTTGTATGGATTAAGTGTCGGAGGCCGGCTCCGAACTCAGGTCCTTCTGATTCCAGGGCCGGCGCTCTATTCACTGCGCCACCTAGCCGCCCCTTAACATTTGTTTTTGAAACTTTGATTTCCAGATTCTTTCCCTTCTACCTTCCTCACCCACCCCCACTGGGAAGATAAGCAATTCAATATAGGTTGTACATATGTAGTTATACAAAACATTTCCATAGTAGTTATATTGCGAAAGACTAACTATATTTCCCTCTATCCTATCCTTACCCCCACTTATTCTATTTTCTATTTTGACCCTGTCACTTTTCAAATGTATGTGCTTCTAACTACCATCTCCCCCAATCTGCCCTCCCTTCTATCAACCCTCCTCTTATCCCCTTCCCCCCTACTTTCCTGTATGGTAAGATATCCAAATGAGTATGTAATTATTCCCTCTTTAAGCCAAATTCAATGCAAGTAAGGTTGACTCATTCCCTTTCACCTTCTTGCTTTTCCCCTCCATTGTAACAGTTTTCTCTTGCTTCTTTTATATGAAATAATTTACCCTATTTTATCTCTCCTTTTCTCCTTCTCTCACTATATTTCTCTCTCACTTCTTAATTTTATTTTTTAGATATCATCCCTTCATGTTCAACTCATCCTGTGCCCTCTGTCTATGTATACATGTACACACATAAAAACACACTCACATACGCATTTATACACACATACACCCTCCTATACATATATATGTATGCATACATATATACACATATATATGTATGTATACATATATACACATATATGTGTGTATACATATATACATATGTGTGTATACATATATACACATATGTGTGTGTATACATATATATACACATATATATGTGTGTATACATATATATACACATATATATTCCCTTCAACTATCCTCATGAGAAAAGTCTCTTGAATTGCAATTATAGTTTTTCCATGTAGGAATGTAAATAGTTCAACTTTAATAAGTTTCTTATGATTTCTTTTTCATCTTTACCTTCTCATGCTTCTCTTGCCTCTTGTATTTAAAAGTCAAATTTTCTGTTCAGCTCTGGTTTTTTCATCAGGAATACTTGAAAGTCCTCTATTTCATTGAATAACCATATTTTCCCCTGAAGCATTATACTCAGTTTTTCTGGGTAGGTGATTCTTGGTTTTAATCCTAGCTCCTTTGACCTCCAGAATATCATATCCCAGGCCCTTCACTCCCTTAGTGTAGAAACTGCTAGGTCTTGTGTTATCCTGATTTTGTTTCCACAGTATTTGAATTGTTTCTTCCTGGCAGCTTGTAATATTTTCTCTTTGACCTGGGAACTCTGGAATTTGGCTATGATATTCCTAGTTTTCTTTTTGGGATCTTTTTCAAGAGGTAATCAGTGAATTCTTTCGATTTCTATTTTGCCCTCTGGTTCTCGAATATCAGGGCAATTTTTCTTGAAAATTTCTTGAAGGATGATTTTTAGGCTCTTTTTTTGATCATGGCTTTCAGGTAGTCCAATAATTTTTAAATTATCTCTCCTGGATCTATTTGCCAGGTCAGTGGTTTTTCCAATGAGATATTTCACATTGCCTTCTATTTTTTCATTTGTTTGTATCTGTTTTATAGTATTTTCATTCCTCATAAACTCATTAGCTTCCATTTGCTCTAATCTAATTTTGAAGGAATTGGCCAATTCTTTTTTTAGGGAGTTATTTTCTTGGTGAATTTTTGTATATCTTTTCCTATGCTATTGACTCTTTTTTTCATGATTCTCTCTCGTTACTTTCATTTCTTTTCCCAATTTTTCTTCAACTTCTCTAATTTGCTTTTTAAAATCCTTTTTAAGTTCAGCCAGGAATTCTATTTTTGGTCTCAGACCAAATTACATTTTTCTTTGAAGCTTTACATGTAGCCAATTTGACACTATTGTGCTCTACTAAGTTTATGCCTTGATCCTGCCTATCATCATAGTAACTTTATATAGTCAAGCTCTTTTTTTGTTTTTGTTTTTGCTCATTTTTCTGCCCTTTTTTGTGACTTGGTGTTTTATGTGAGAGTTGGGCTCTGGTCCTGCACTGTCCCAAGCTCTTTTGTGCTGGGGCTCTGGGTCTTACTGCTGGCTTTCACTGTGATTCAGGGCTTAGCTGCTTGTTTTTTCTGGAGGGTAGGCTTCTCTTCTGTTCTGTACTGGGGCGGGGTGGTCCTCATTGACCTCCCCTATATGTGAGGTTAGCTCCTGGCCTACTTCAAAGGTGGAGCCTTGCTTCTGGGTTGCTATGATAGTAGTATTTCTGGAGAAAGAATCTTATTTCTGGGCTGCCCCAGGGATGGGGCACTGCTGCTGGGTTGCTATGGGAACAGGGTCTCTCAGCCCCAGGGTGGACTTCAATAGTATGTAGCAGCGGGGTCAAGGCCTAGCTAGTGGCTTGTGCTGGGGGGTGGGATGTCACTGGGGTGGATCCTTGCTGCTCTGCACAGACTGCTCACTTGCCTTGGAGGCTGCTGGAGGCTTTAGGGGAAGGGGGGAATGGATTGCCCCAGGCTTGGAACCCTGCTGCAAGCCCTCTGCTTCAAGGCTGGCTCCTGCTTCTGCTCGCAGACCTCGCTCTCCTCCCATCTGAGTGAGACAAACTTTTCTTGCTGGGCTGTTAAGCTGCTTCCCTGCTCCTAGATCAATTCTGAGGTGATTTTCTGGTTGTTTGGAGGGAAATTTGGGAGGGCTTCAGAAGATTTCATCTTCACTCCACCATATTAGCACTGGAAGTCCAACCCAACCTTTTTTCAAACTTCCCAATTTCTACCAAGGGCAATACCATTCTTTCAGGTGCCCAGTCTTGAAGTCATCCTCAATTCATCACATCTACCTCTTAAAATCCCTGGTTTCCTTCAAAGCTCAGTTCAGACATCACTATCTATATGATGCCTTTCTAGTTTCCCCCCAGATGTGATTGATTCCTTCTAAAAATTACTTTCTGTTTATTTTGTATATGATTTATATATATATATATATATGTATGTATCTTGCCTCATCAGATAGAATTTAAGGGGAGGGACTATTTCATTATTATCTTTATATCCCCAGTGCCTAGCTTAGTACTTGGCAAATAATAAAAATATAAAAAAGTGTTTCTTGCTTGGTTAGGATTGATAGTACATTGTATTCTTAGGTACTCGTTGCCTTATAAATTATAAAGCACCTTAAAAGTGAGTT
Organism: Gymnobelideus leadbeateri; assembly: GCA_011680675.1. Classification (NCBI taxonomy): domain Eukaryota; kingdom Metazoa; phylum Chordata; class Mammalia; order Diprotodontia; family Petauridae; genus Gymnobelideus; species Gymnobelideus leadbeateri. The sequence continues at coordinate 489,749 of WOXC01008718.1, read as the reverse complement.
ATATTTTAATGGATTATTGTGATCTCACTAATATGAATACTTAATCAAGCTATATTGATCTCAACTTCATTATATTATTACATTGTTCATAGCTTACTTTATATAATTCTTCATAGGTTAGTCAATAAACTTTTATTAATACCTACTATGTGCCAAGCACTATGCTAAACACTGGAGGTACAAAAAAAGGCAAAAGATCATCCCTGTACTTGAACTTACAAGCTAATGAAGTAGACATCATGCAAATAAATTTTTACAAATAAGCTATATTCAGGATAAATAGGAAACATTCAACAGAGAAGATACTACTAGGAAAGTTTTCATGTAGAAGGCAGATTTGAAAGAAGTCAAGTAAGGTTCCTAGAGACAGTACAGATGAAGAAGGAGAGCATTCCATAAATGGGGAATAGCCAATGGAAATGCCTGGAGTTGGGAGATGGAGTGTCATGTTCAAGGAAGAGCAAGGAGTCCAGAGACACTGGATTAGAGTATGTGGAGATAGGGAACTGTATGGGAATCTGAAGATCTTCCCTGTCCCTTGGCCCCTTAATTAGGCTTAAATGAATCTGAGAAACTTCCCTGATTTGAAAATATACTCCGCCCCCTAATAGGCTGAATGTGGTCACATGGAGCCTGTGGCAGGAGGTTTCGTTTTCAGGAATGCCCACACCTTGTTATTTTGTGGTTGAGCAGTGGGTCAAGAGGGTTGTGACATTCTCTGACCCAGGAGAAGGCTATATATACCCTGATGTGAGGTTTTGCTTTGGGGCTCACTTTGGGAAGAGTTATGTGATTTGACCAGATGAGACTCTGGGCAGCTGTTGAGCCCCCCGACTTTGAAAACCCAGATGTAGGTGCTTCCCTCTCTGGTAACTAACTTGGTATGGATGTAATGGTCAGACAGCTGGAAGCCCTGTCTGCTGATCTGTTTCTCTGTCTGTATTTTTTTTGTCTGCTTGTAACTTCTGTTTGTATTCTCTGAAGTTCAGGGTGCTGACTTTTTCCCCTAAACTAGGTAAATGATATATGTTTGATTACAGTAAGATTGTTGACCCTTTTTGAGTTGCTTTCCTATAGAAAAGCAGATCTAAGAACCTGTGCTAGCAGCCATCCTGGGTATGCTAGGGTGCTTGCTGCTACAGGAGTATAAGATGTAAGAAGACTAGAAAACGAGGCATGTTGTGAAGTGCTTTAAAAGACAGAGAATTTTATATTTGATCATTGAGGTGATAGGGAGTCCATGGAGTTGATTGAGGAGGGGTATGCTACAATCAGATCTGAGCTTTAGGAAGATCACTTTGAAAGCTGAGTGGAAGATGGAATATAGTAGAGAAAGACTGGGCAAACCTATCAGCCAGCAGGCTTGTGTAATAGCCCATGCATGAAGTGATGAAGGATTTTATCAGGAAGTGGCAGGAGCATTTCAATTAATATTTTATTTTTTTCCAATTACATGTAAAAACAATTTTAACATTCTTTTTTCAAATTTTGAGTTCCAAATTCTCTCTCTCTCTCTCTCTCTCTCTCTCTCTCTCTCTCTCTCTCTCTCTCTCTCTCTCTCCCCCTTCCTCCCCTGCTCCATTGAGAAGGAAAACAAGTTGACATAGTTTACACCTGTGTAATCATGCAAAACACATTTCCAAGTAAGTCATGCTGTGAAAAAAAAAAGGAAGAAAATTTAAGAAAAAGTATCTTCAATCTGCATTTGGGCTCCACCAGTTCTTTCTCTATAGATGGACAGTATCTTTCATCATAAGGACTTCAGAAGTGTCTTAGATCATTGTATTATGGGGAATAGCTAAGTTATTCACAGTATATCATCTTACAATATTGCTGTTATTGTGTATAATGTTATCCTGGTTCTGGTTATTTCACTTTGCATCAGTTCATGTAAGTTTTTCCATGTTTTTCTGAGAGCATTTTGCTAATAATTTCTTATAGCACAATGGTATTCCGTCACAATCATATACAATAACTTGTTCGGCCATTCCCCAATTTATGGACATCCCCTCATCCACTCAATTTCCAATTCTTTGCCACCATACACACACACACACACACACACACACACACACACACACACACAAAACTACCATAAATATTTTTATACATATGGGTCTTTTTCCTTTTTGTTTTTTTATCTTTTTGGGATACAGACCTAGCAATGGTATTGCTTGATCAAAGGGTATACATGGTTTTATAGCCCTTTGGGCATAGTTCCAAATTGCTCTCCAGAATAGTTGAATCAGTATACAACTTTGCCAACTTTGCATTAGTATTTTAATTTTCCCACATTCCCTCAAACATTTGTCAATTTTTTTCTCTGTCATATTAACCAATCTCATAGGTGTGTGGAGTATCTCAGAGTTGTTTTAGTTTGCATTTCTCTAATCAGTAGTGTTTCAGAGCATTTTTTCATGTAACTATAGATAGCTTTGATTACTTTGAAAACTGCCTCTTCATATCCTTTGACCATTTCTCCATTGAGGAATGGCTCTTATTTTTATAAATTTGACCAAGTTCTCTATATATATTTGAGAAATGAAATCTTTATCAGAGAAACTTGCTATAAATTTTTTTCACAGTAATGATTACCAACTATGTATTCTCCTCCACCCTATTTTCCTCATTTATCCCACACCCTCTCTCAATTTACGCTGTCCCTTCTTAAAAGTGTTTGGCTTCCGACTTTTACTTCCACCAATCTGCCTTCCCTTCTATAAGTTCACACACACACACACACACACACACACACACACACACTTCTTTCATCCCTTTTCCCTTCTACTTTCCTGTATGGTAAGACAGATTTCTACACACAACTGAATGTGTATGTTATTCTCTCTTTGAGCCAATTTTGATGAGAGTAAATGTGCTCTCCTCCCCTCCTTTCCCCCATCTTTCCCCCCACTATAAAATCTCTTTCACACCTATTTTATGCCAGATAATTCACCCCATTCTATCTCTCCCTTTCCTCTTCTCTCAATGCATTCCTTTCTCTAACCCCTTAATTTTATATTTTTAGATAATCATCCCATCATATTCAACTCACACCTGTACTTTCAATCTATATATATTCCTTCTAACTACCCTAATAATGAGAAAGTTTTAGGAGTTACAAGTATCATTTTCCCATGTAAGAATGGAAACAGTTGAACTTTATTGAATCCCTTAAGATTTCTCTTTCCTTTTTACCTTTTTATGTTTCTTGAGTCTTGTATTTAAAAGTCAAATTTTCTGTTTAGCTCCTGTCTTTTCATTAAGAATGGGTGAAAGTCCTCTATTTCACTGAAAATCCATTTTTCCCCTGAAGCATTATTCTCAGTTTTTCTGATGATTCTTGATTGTAATCCTAGCTCTTTTGCCATCCAGAATGTCATACTCCAAAGCCCTCCAATCCTTTAATGTAGAAACTGATAAGTTTTGTGTTATTCTGAGTTTGGTTCCACAACATTTGAAATATTTCTTTTTGGCTGTTTGCAATATTTTCACCTTCACCTGGGAGCTCTGAAATTTTGCTATAATATTCCTAGAAGTTTTCGTTTTAGAATCTCTTTCAGGACGTGACTGGTGGATTCTTCCAATTTCTTTTTTTTTCTTTTTCTTTTTTTTTCAAACGCTTTACTAACTTCTGGTTTACATAATTCATTTCCGCCAGATTTTGAGTTACAAATTTTCTCCCCATTTTTCCCTTACCCACTGCCCCAAAATGGCAGCCCAACAGCATATGCCCTCCTCCAATCTGCTCTCTCCCCTACTTTCCCCCAGACACCCTTCAACTTTTCCAGCAGGGCATGGTGGATCTCCATGCCCCAATGCCTGTATATCTTATTTCCCAATTACATGTAAAATAATATTAATAATAGTATGTATATATACATATATATATATATATTTAAACATTTGGTTTTAAAACTTTGAATTCCAGATTCATTTCCTTCCTTCCTTGTCACCCACCCTTACTGGGAAGATAAGCAATTGGATATAGGTTGTACATGTGTAGCTAATGCAAAATATTACCATAGTAGATATATTGTAAAGACTGATTATATTTCCCTCCCTCCTATCCCACCTCCCACTTGTTCTGTTCTCTACTTTGATCCTGCCGCTTTCCAAAAGTGGGTGCTTCCAACTGTCCTCCTCCCCAGCCTGCCCTCCCTTCCATCATCTTCCCTCTCATCCCCTTCCCCCCTACTCTCCTGTAGGGTGAGATACCCTATTTAGTGTGTATGTCATTCCCTCCCTAAGCCAAATTCAATGAGAATAAGGTTGACCCATTCCCTTTTGCCTTCCTGTTCTTCACCTCCATTGTAACCATTTTCCCTTGCCTCTTCTATATGAGATAGTTTACCCCATTCTGTCTCTCCCCATCTCCTCTCATTATATTTCTCTCTCACCTCTTCATTTCACCTTTTCAGCATCATCCCTTCCTATTCAATTGGTCCTGTGCCCTCTATCAATGTATACCTGTAAACATATACACACATTCAAATATATATTCATATACCCATATGCCCTCCTATATAGACATATATATATGTGTGTGTGCATATATATATATATGTACATATATATATATTCCCTTCAACTATTTTCATACTGAGAAAAGTTTCATCAGTTATAAGTATCGTTTTTCCATGTAAGAATATAAATAGTTCAACTTTGATAAGTTCCTTATGATATCCTTTCCCTGTTTACATTCTCATGCTTCTCATACCTCTTGTATCTTAATGTCAAATTTTCTATTCAACTCTTGTTTTTTCATCAAGAATACTTGAAAGTCCTCTATTCCACTGAATAATCATATTTTCTGCTGAAACATCATACTCAGTTTTTCTGGGTAGGTGATTCTTGGTTTTAACCCCAACTCCTTTGACCTCCAGAATATCATATTCCAGGCCCTTTGATCCCTCAGTGTAGAAACCGCCAGATCCTGTGTTATCCTGATTGTGTTTCCACAATATTCAAATTGTTTCTTCCTGGCTGCTTGTAACATTCTCTCCTTGATCTGGGAATTCTGGAACCTGGCTATAATATTCCTAGGAGTTTTCTTTTGGGATCTTTTTCAGGAGGTGATTGGTGGATTCTTTCAACCCCTGTTTTGCCCTCTGGTTCAGAGCAGTTTTCCTTGAGAATTTCTTGCAGGATGATTTCTAGGTTCTTTCTCTGATCATGGCTTTCAGGTAGTCCAATAATTTTTAAATTTTCTCTCCTGGATCTATTTTCCAGGTCAGTGGTTTTTCCCATGAGATAGTTCACATTGCCTTCTATTCTTTCATTTGTTTGGATCTGTTTTCTTGATTTCTCATAAAGTCACTAGCTTCCATTTGCTCCAATCTAATTCTGAAGGAATGATTCTCCTCCATGAGCTTTTGAGATTCGTTTTCCATCTGGCAAATTTGGCTTTTTAAGGCATTCTTCTCCTCATTGCCTTTTTGAGCCTCTTTTGCCATTTGAGTTAGTCTATTTTTAAGGTGTTATTTTCCTCAGTCAGGCTGTTGACTCTCATTTCATAATTTTCTTGCATACTTTTCATTTATCTTCCCAATTTTTCCTTCACTTCTCTTATCTGCTTCTTAAGGTCCTCTATGGCCTCTAACCAGTTCGTATTTTCCTTTGAAGCTTTTGGTACAGGAGTTCTGACTTCACTCTTCCTCCTGTTCCATGCTTTGATCCTTTTTGTCCCCAAAATAGGAGTATAATGTTGGATTCTTCTGTTTGTTTTGCTTCCTTTTCCTGGTCATGTTGCCACTCAATTACTTGACTTTTGGATTTTTTGCCACAGTAGGACTCTGCCACCAGACAGGGCAGCTTCTGTCTGAAATTGCTGGGGTTTTCTCAGCTATTGGAGGTATTAGTTGGGTGCCCTCTCAGAAGCCCCCACACACTCTGGGTCAAGCTGGTCACATACCCCAGGACCTCCATCCTAAACAGCAATCCAGATCCAAGCAGGCTAAAGCAAGAGTGATTACCCCTGAGACTGGTTGAGTCTGCATACCCGGAGCTGAAGCTGCCATGTGGAGGCAGCTGTGCCGCAGTGTCTCAGTGGCTTCTCACCCTGGGAGAAGAGGCTGACACACTCCGAACTACTGGATCCCAAGGTCCACACTGCACTGACCTCTCACTTTGTCCTTGGCATCTATGTGTTGATAATTCTGGAAACTGCCACGGCTGCTGCTCTGGAGTATCACCAGCTGGCTGCTGCTCAGGCCTGCCCTGATGTTAAAACCTCCGCCTCCCGTGGGGCTGTGCTCGGCTCCCAGAGTACTGTGCTGGCTGCTCCCTGCCAGGCTGCCAGGCTGTCCTCAGTGGGAGGTTAGCTTCTCTGTGTCATTTTGTGGCTTCTGTAGCTCCAAAGTTTGTTCAGTGTCCCCTTTTTACATGAATTGGGGAAGGTGGAAGCCAAAGCTCTGCGGAAGTCCTGTTTCTATTCTTCCATCTTGACTCTGTCCCTGATTGTTTCAATTTTTAATTTAACCCTGTGGGTCTAGAATATCAGGGCAGTTTTCCATAAATTCTTAAAAGATGATATCTTTTTTTAATCATGATTTTCAGGTAGTCCAGTGATTCTTAAATTATCTCTCCTGGATCTATTTTCCAGATCAATTTTTTTTCCAATGAGATATTTCACATTTTCTTCTATTTTTTTTCATTCTTTTGATTTTGTTTTATTGTTTCTTGATGTCTCATAAAGTAATTAGCTTCCACTTGCCCAATTCTAGTTTTTAAGGAATTCTTTTCTTCAGTGAGCTTTTGTACCTCCTTTTCCATTTGATCAATACTGCTTTTCAAGGCATTCTTCTCTTCATTGGATTTTTGTGCCTCTTTTTTTTTTTAACCATTTGACCTATTTTGTTTTTTAAGGTGTTGTTTTCTTTAGTATTTTTTGTGCCTCCTTTACTAATCTGTGGGCTCTTTTTCTTTATGATTTTCTTACATCACTCTCATTTTTCTTCCCAATTTTTCCAGTAACTTTCTTATTTGATTTTGAAAATCCTTTTTGAGCTCCTCCATGGTCTGGGGCCAATTCACATTTTTCTTTGAGGCTTTGGATGTAGCAGTTCTGATTTTGTTGTTTTCTTTTGAGTTTACGTTTTGATTTTCCCTGTCACTGTGGTAACTTTCTATAATCAGGATCTTTTTTTACTGTCAACTCATTTTTCCAGCCTTTTTCTTAACTTTTAACTCTATGCTAAAGTGGAGTTAAGCAGGTACTATACCAAGCTTTAGGTTTTTTGTGTAACTATTTTCAGAGATAATTCTGGGGACCTGCAAGTTTTTGGCTCTTCTGGGGTGGTATGAAAAGAGGTGTATTCTCCTGTACTGTGTGCACTGGTCTATGAGTGACCACCCATACTCTTTTCCATACTGGAACTGTGACCAGGATACTTTTTCCCCTACTGCTACCAGCTCTGTTATGATAGTGCTCCTCCTTGCCCTGGGATTGAGACCCAGGACTATGCCTCAGATCCAAATATGGGCAATGTAACTGAGTCCTGCCCCCAGTGCCAGTTAAGGGATCCCTTTAATCTCCTTATGACCAGTTATCTGACACCCTTGGCATCTGTGGGCTGAGAGGGCCAGGAATCACCACTGCCACCATTGATTCAGGTATCCCCAAAGGCTGCCCTGGTTTGTTGGGGCCCAGTCTGTGCTGGTAAAGCCTGTACTGGACTGAGTTCCACTCTCCCCCTAGTGTAATAGACCTTTTCTGTCAACATTCTAAGTTGTCACTGTATCCTTTTGTACATTCTGTCACTCTAGAATTTCTTGTGAGGTATTATTCAAAGGTATTTGGAAGGGTTTGGGGGAGAGGTAAGGTGAGTCCCTACCTTTTTTCTGCCATCTTGGCTCCACCTCCTTAGTTATAGGGTCAGAAAAAAGAAGGGGTCAAGGTAAAATCAATAGGTCTTGGTAGTATATTGGTTATAGGTGGTGAGAGAGTATGAAAAATTGAAGATCACAAACCTAAATTTTGAGCCTGAGAGACTGGGGAGATGGTAGTGCCCTTGACAATAATAATAATAATAATAATAATAATTTTTTTTTAGAAGTTTGGAAGGAAGAGGATGGGGCAGGGGGGGGAATGATAGCTCAGTTTCGGACATATTGAGTTTAAGATGTCTATAGGCTATCCAGTTTGAGATGTCTAATAGGAAATGAAAGAACAAAAGTCAGCAGAGAGTAGGGCTGGATAAGTAGATCTGAACATTATCAGCTTGGAGATAATTGAGTCCAATGGAGCTGATGATATCACCAAGTGAAAAAGTATAAAGGGAGAAGAAGGGAAGACCCAGGGAGGAACCCTGATGCATACCTACATTTAGAGGCCATGATCTGGAGGAGGTTCCAGCAAAAAAGATAGAGAAGGAGCAATCAGATGGGTAGGAAGAGAACCAGGAGAGAGTAATGTCCTGAAAGCCTAGAGAGAAAGATGATCAATACAACCCCAAAAGGTTCATGATGAAAAATGCTATCCACATCAAGAGAAAGAATTATTGAGTCTGGGGGTGGCTAGGTGGCACAGTGAATAGAACACCGGCTCTGGAGTCAGGAGGGCCTAAGTTCAAATCCGGCTTCAGACATTTAACACAAAAACTAGCCATGTGACCTTGGGCAAGTCACTTAACCCGAATTGCCTTCCAAAAAAAAAGAGAAAAGAAAATTATCAACAGTGTCAAAGATTGCAGAGAGGACAAGGAGAATATAGACTGAGAAAAGACCACTGGATTTGGCAATTAAGAAATCATTAGTAACTTTGGAGGGAGGAGTTTTGATAGAATGATGAGGTCAGAAACCAAATTGTAGAGAGTTAAAAGGAGAGAATTAAAACCACTTCATTTTTTCCCTAGAGCAATTCAACTCATTCTTTTCTTCCTATTCACATCTACACCCAGTTCATTTTCTATCTATAATATCTTTCTAGTATAAATATATGTACATACATATGAGCATATATATGCATATATAGGTATGTATGTATATGTGTATACATATATACACATATATATGTATGTATGTATATATTGATGTTACGGCTCAATACATGAATGGGTGAAGCATTTATTAAGTGTTTACTATGTGACAAGCACTGTGCTAAGTGCTGGGAATACAAATAGAAAAGTACGACAGCCCCTGTTCTCAAGGAGTTCACGTTCTAATGGGGGAGACAATACATTTCAGGTGCATAGCAGATGGAAAAGTCTCGTGGTCCTTAGGATGTAAATGCCTTCTTAATGTCACTTCCACTGATAAAATGACAGTTTCAAATGTTGAACCATTTGTCAGTGCCAAGTACTTTGGTGGCAAGAACTTTTTTTTCCTGGGTCTTCAGTAGCTGTAGCTGTAGGGTATCTGCAGGAGCAATAACCAGACTGCATTTCCACAGGGGTTGCTTCTCAGGCTAATGGAAGTCAATAGACTACCAGCCAACAATATATCATATTATGGACAACATGGCCAGGTCCTGCTCAGGGCTGATAAAAGAAATCTGGCACACACCACTTCCTGTCTCCTTGCTGGGTTTCTGGATGCCTGGAGGGAAACAACGCAGTCAGACTTGTCCAGAGTCAGGCCCTAGCACACAGCAGCTCCTGAACAAGACATATCACCTCCTACTCATCCTTCCAGATGCCTCCTAGGGCCCAGTATGTATTTGAGGCTTTGCTGTAACCTCAAGGGTGGACCTTGAAAAATCTATTCACTCATACTTCTGCTTCCTCTCCTCCCCTTTCACACCCTTTGCTGTCTGACTTCTTACCTTATGACTCAAATAAAACTGCTCTTTCCAAAATAACCAATGATCTCTTAATTGCCAAAACTGATGTTATTTTCTTAATCCTCTTCCTTTTTGATCCCTCTGCAGAATTTGTCACTGTTGAACACACTGTTTTCCTAGATTTAATAATAATATTCTCTCACTTGGTTATTCTGTCTATCTTACTGCTCCCTCTCAATCTCATTTTTACTATATCTTCATCCTTGTCAAGGCAACTAATTCTGAATGTCCCCCAAGGCTCTTTCCCAGGCCCTCTTATTTTTTTCTCTATCCTTCCCCACCACCACTACATCCTATCTCATACACACCACACACACACACACACACACACACACACACACACACACACACACCTCATAAGCTCTCATGGATTTGTCATCCCCTATAAAAAGATTTCCAGGAAATCAAGGGGATGTCCTTCAACTGGGGAATGGCTAAACAAGTTGTGGTATATGAATGTAATGGAATACTATTGTGCCATAAGAAATTAGGAGCAGGGGAGGAGCCAAGATGGCAGCGCAGAAGCAGGAAAACTATGTGCTCCCCCCATAACCACCTCAAATACCTATCAAATATGACTCTAAACAAACTTTAGAGCCACAGAACCCACAAAGTGACAGAAAGAGACAAATCTCCCACTGAAGGCAGCCCAGCAGGCAGACAGAAAGGGTCCATCGCAGCACTGGTGTGAGCCCATGGTTTTAGGCCCAGGCAGCCCCAACCAGCTGTGACAGGAGGGACTTAGGGAGAGTGGATCACCAGCACTGTGGCAGTTTCCAGAATTATCAACCCATAAATGCCAAAGACAAAATGAGAGGTCAGTGTTGACTTTGGGAACACGGGATCCAGCAGTGCAGTCCAGCCTCTGCCCCTGGAGGGAGAAGCATCTGAGGCACAGCCACCTACACACCATGACTAGTTCAGAGCTCCTGGCCTGCAGATTGTAGGGGGACCAAGAGACCAGTCTGAGGGGTAATCACTCTTGCTTTAACCTGCTTGTATCTGGATTGCTGTCTAGGGTGGAGGTCCTGGGTGTGTGACCAGGTGCCAGAGCATGTGGAGTGTTCAGTGAGGGCAGCCAACTAATACCTTCAGCAGCTGCAAAAACCCCAGTAATTTGGGACAGAGCTCTCCTTTCTGGAAGCAGAGTTCTACTGTGGCAAAAAGCTCAAAAGTCAAGTAATTGAGTGGCAATATGAGCAAGCAAAGGAAGCAAAGCAAGCAAAGCAGTCAAACTTTAGTTTCCTATTTTGGGGACAAAAAGGATCAAAGCATGGAATGGGAGGAAGACAACAAAGTCAGAACTCCTGTACCAAAAGCTTCCAAGAAAAATATGAACTGGTTACAGACCATAGAGGGGCTTAAGAAGGATTTTGAAAACCAAATAAGAAAAGTAGAGGAAAAATTGGGAAGAGAAATGAGAAATATGCAAGAAAATAATGAAAACAGAATCAACAACCTGACTGAAGAAAATAACACCTTAAAAAAGAGACTAACTCGGGGCGGCTAGGTGGTGCAGTGAGTAGAGCGCCGGCCCTGGAGTCAGAAGGACCTGAGTTCGGATCTGGCTTCAGACACTTAACGCACACACAAATAAAAAAACCTAGCCGTGTGACCTTGGGCAAGTTACTTAACCCCAATTGCCCTCCAAAAAGCAAAAAAAGAGAGAGAGACTAACTCAAATGGCAAAAGAGGCCCAAAAGGGCAATGAGGAGAAGAATGCCTTAAAAAGCCGAATTTGCCAGATGGAAAAAGAATCTCAAAAGCTTACTGAGGAGATTCATTCCTTCAGAATTAGACTGGAGCAAATGGAAGCTAGTGACTTTATGAGAAAACAAGATGCTGTTAAACAGATCCAAACAAATGAAAGAATAGAAGTCAATGTGAAATATCTCATTGGGAAAACCACTGACCTGGAAAATAGATCCAAGAGAGATATTTTAAAAGTATTGGACGGGGCGGCTAGGTGGCGCAGTGAGTAGAGCGCCGGCCCTGGAGTCAGAAGGACCTGAGTTCGGATCTGGCCTCAGACACTTAACCCACACAAACAAAAACCTAGCCGTGTGACCTTGGGCAAGTTACTTAACCCCAATTGCCCTAAAAGGGGCGGCTAGGTGGCGCAGTGAGTAAGAGCGCTGGCCTCGGTGTTGGGATGACCCGAGATCAAATCCGGCCTCAGAAAATGAGCGCCCACACATAAATAATGACTAGCCGTGTAACCTTGAGCAAGTTACTTAACCCCAATTGCTAAAAAAAAAAAAAAAAAAAAGTATTGGACTACCTGAAAGCCAAGATCAAAAAAAGAACCTAGAAAGCATCCTTCAAGAAATTCTCAAGGAAAATTTCCCTAATGTTTTAGAACCAGAGGGCAAAATAGAGGTTGAAAGAATCCACTGATTACCTCTTGAAAAAGGTCCCAAGAGGCAGCTAGGTGTCACAGTGAATAGAATACCGGCCCTGGAGTCAGGAGGACCCGAGTTCAAATCTGACTTCAGACACTTAACACAAAACTAGCCAGGTGACCTTGGGCAAGTCAACCCCAATTGCCCTACCTTCCCCCCTCCAAAAAAAGAAAAAGATCACAAAAAGAAAACCTAGGAATATTATAGCCAGGTTCTGGAATTTCCAGATCAAGGAGAAAATATTACAAGCAGCCAGGAAAAAACAAAAACAACTTGAATATTGTGGAAACACAATCAGGATAACACAGGATCTCACAGCTTCTACCCTGAGGCATAGAAAGGCTTGGAATATGATATTCCAGAGGTCAAAGGAGCTGAGATTAAAAGCAAGAATCACCTACCCAGAAAAACTGAGTATCATGTTTCAGGGGAAAATATGGTCATTCAGTGGAATAGAGGACTTTCAAGCATTCTTGATGGAAAAACAAGAGTTGAATAGAAAAATCTGACATTTAGATACAAGAGGCAAGAGAAGCATGAGAAGGTAAACAAGGAAAAAAAATCATAAGGAACTTATCAAAGTTGAATTATTTATATCCTATATGGAAAAAGAATAATTGTAACCAATGAAACTTTTCTCAGTATGAGAATAGTTGAAGGGAATAGAAATGTACATATATACATACATACATATATGTCTATATAGGAGGGTATAAGGACATATGAATATGTGAGTGTGTATATATGTGTACAGGTATACATAGAGGGCACAGGACCAATTGAATAGGAAGGGATGATAACTTAAAAGGTGAAATTGAGAGGTGAGAGAGGAATATAATGAGAGGAGATGGGGGGAGAGAATGGGGCAAACTATCTCATATAGAAGAGGCAAGGGAAAATGGTTACAATGGAGGGGAAGAACAGGAAGGCAAAAGGGAATGAGTCAACCTTACTCTCATTGAATTTGGCTTAGGGAGGGAATGACATACACACTAAATAGGGTATCTCACTCTACAGGAAAGTAGGGGGGAAAGGGATGAGATAGGGGATGATAGAGGGGAGGGCAGGTTGGGGGGGAGGGTAGTTAGAAGCAAACACCCTTGAAAAGGGACAGGGTCAAAGTAAAGAATAGAATAAGTGGGGGTGGATAGGATGGAGGGAAATATAGTCAGTCTTTCACAATATGTCCACTATAGAAATGTTTTGCATAGCTACATATGTACAACCTATATTGAATTGTTTATCTTCCCAGTAAGGGTGAGTGATGAGGGAGGAAGGACAGGAATTCAAAGTTTTAAAGTCAAATGTTTAAAATATATACATTATTTTTTTTACATGCAACTGGGAAATAAGATACAGGCACTGAAGTATAGAGATCCATCTTGCCCTACTGGAAAGTTGGAGGGGAGATGAGTGAGGATATAGTAGAGAGCAGATTGGGGGACAGGGTATACAGTGGGATCACTGTTTTGGGGTGATGGGTATGGGAAAGACAGGGAGAAAATTTGTAACTCAAAATCTTGTGGAAATGAATAGTGTCAACTAAAAATAAACATAAAATTTAATTTAAAAAATAAATGCAAAAAAATAAAATTAAAAAAAAAAAAGAAATGAGGAGCAGACGGACCTCATAATAATCTGGAGAGGGGTGGCTAGGTAGCACAGTGAATAGAGCACTGGCCCCGGAATCAGGAGGACCTGAGTTCAAATGCTTCCTCAGACACTTAACACTTACTAGCCATGTGACCTTGGGCAAGTCACTTAACCCCAATTCCCCCTCCAAAAAAAAAAAAAAAAAGAGCATAATAACCTAGAGAGACTTAAATAAACTGATGCTGAGTGAGGGGAGCAGAACTAAGAGAACATTGTACACAATTACAGACACATTGTATCTATAATGACTAACTTTGATAGACTGGGCTCTTCTCAGCAGAGCAAGGTTATAAGACACCTTCAAAAGATTCATGATGAAAAAGGCTATCCACATCCAGAGAAAGAAATATGGAGTCTGAATGCAGATTGAAACAAACTATTTGCTCTCTCTCTTTTTCATTTTGTTTCATTTCTTCTTTCTCATTGTTCATTATTTTGGTTATAATTCTTCTTTACAACTTGATTAATGTTTAATGTCAAAGTATATGTAGAACTTATATAAGATTGCATGCTGCCTTTTGGGGGAGGGAGGAGGAGAGGAAGGAGGAGGAAATTTGGAACTTAAAAACTTGTGGAACTGAATGTTGTAAACAAAAAGTTAAAAATTTTTTTTTTTTGCTTTTCGGAGAGGGAAGGGAGAAGCAATTGAGGTTAAGTGACTTGTCCAAGGTCACACAGCTAGTAGGTGTTAAGTGTCTGAGGCTGGATTTGAACTCAGGACCTCCTGACTCCAGGGTTGGTGGTCTATTCAGCACACCACCTAGCTGCCCCAAAGTAAATAAATTTAAAATAAAAAAAAAGATTTACACACACACATTTAGTGTTAGAGTTAGGGGTTAGGGTTAGAGCACATTTAGGGTTAGAATATATATGTCCTACATATGTACATTTTATACATAAATATATACATACATACATACGTATGTATGTGTGTATACAAATCCCTAGTGTCTCTCCTTAGCTACAGCCTCATATCATCAACTGCATATTAGATATTTCAAATTCAACAGGTTTAAAATAAAATTCATTTTTCTTGCCCCCAAAATGCATGCCTCTTCTATCAACTGATCAATTAATAAACATTTATTAAGCACTTGCTATGTGCCAGACAGTGTGCTAAGCAGTGGGAATACAAAAAGAGACAAAAAGACAGGCTCTGCCTTCAAAGGGCTTACAATCTGATAGGGGAGACAGCAAAGAAATATATATACACAATAAGCTATATAAATAGGAAATAATGAAGAGAGGAAAGGCACTGGAATTTTGAGGATTTGGGTAAGGCTTCTTCTGGAAGGTGGGATTTTAGATGGGACTTAAAGGAAGCCAGGGAGTTCAGTAGTTGAAGCAAAAGAGAGAAAGCATTCCAAGTTTGAAGACAGTCAGATAAAATGCCTGGAACTGAGAGACAGAGTATCTTGTTCATGAAATGGCTAGGAAGCCAGTGTCAATGGATCACAGAGTATGCATGGAGAAGCAAGGTATAAGAAGACTAGAAAGGTGAAATTCACTATTACTGTCACTAGCACTACCATCCTTCCAGTCATCCAGGTTCACAATCTCATTGTCATCTTTGACTACTAATTCTCATTTATCCTACATATCTATTCAATTGCCAAGTCTTGTAAAAAATTTTTTTTACCATAACAACTCTTTTCTCCATAACAAACCTTCTGAAGTTTGTACCTCTTTGGCCAATTCTGGTTTTTAAGGCTTTTTTTCTTCAGTATTTTCTGTGCTTCTTTTACCAAACTGTTAATCCTCTTTTCAATACTTTTCTTGCATTGCTGTTATTTCTTTCCCTCTTTTTCCTCTATCACTCTTATTTTATTTTTAAAATCTTTTTTTTTTTTGCTCTTTCTTTCACTCTTCCAGGAATTCTCACTCAGTCTGTGTCCAATTTGCAATTTTCTTTGAGGCTTTTATTGTAGCTGTTTTCACATTGTTACCATTTTCTGGGTTGGTGTGTTGATCTTCCCTGTTATCATAGTAGCCTTTAATGATCACATTGTTGTTGTTTGCTCATTTTTTCAGTCCATTCTTGACTTTGAACTTTATGTTAAAGTCAGGCTCTGCTCACCTGAAGTGGGGAGAGGGACTGTCCCAATTTTTAGGCTTTTTTGAGCTGATGTTTTCACAACTAGTTCTAGGAGTTTGTTAGTTTTTGGTTATTCCAAGGAGATGTGATCTGGGGAGAGGTGTGGTCACTGCTCTTCTGGTCTGTACTCTGGTCTTTACCCAGGAAAGGCCCCAACTCCCTGTTACTCCTCTCTGTCCTTTAACTGAGACTGGGAATTGGGTATAGGCAATGGAGTTGCCAAATAGTGCCTGGTCCTATCCAGTGCTAGCTTAAGGATCCCCTATAATCTCCTTCTGACCAGTTGTCTAATCCTCTTACCATCTCTGGAGTGAGAGCTCCTGAAGCTGCTGCTCCTGATATCCCAGCTACCTGAAAGTCCCATAGCTGATGTTGCCGCTCTGCACTCCAGGCTAGCTCCTACCCCAATGTTACAGACCTTCTGACTTCTCACCCAACCTTTTGTTATACTGCTCCAGAATTCAATTTGAGATATTATTTTAGAATTTTTTGGAGAGAAATGTTTGGAGAGACCTAACTGTAATGTTCCCTCTATTCTTCCATCTTGGTTTTATCTCCATAGCAACTCTCAATTTTTCCTCTCTATTCACAAAGCCACCACTCTAGTTCAGGTCCTCATCTCTTCTTGCCTGGACTATTATAATAACCTTCTGGTTGATCTCCCTCTTTCAGGTCTTTTCCATTTCCAATATACCCTCCACACAGCTTCCAACAGTAAATTCCAATGGCTCCCTCTTATCTCCAAGATCAAATATAAACTTCTGCTTGGCATGTAAAGCTTTTCATAACATGACCTCTTCCTGTCTTTCCTGTTTTTTTTTATAGATATTCCCCTCCATATACTCTACAATATAGTTATACTGGCCCATTTGCTGTTTCTCACACCCAACATTTTATATCCTGTCCTCATGCCTTTGTACCTAAGCTTTTCCTAAGCCTGGAATGCTCTCCCTCCTAACCTCTGACTCTTGTTATCCCTGGCTTTCTTCAAGACCTAATGTAAACGTTATCTCTACCTCGTCTTTCCAAGTCTTCCAGGCTATTAATGATTTACGTGTTCCTCTTTATGCATATGTTTCTCCCTCCATAGAATGTAAGTTCCACAAAAAAAAAAAGATTGTTTTTGTTTTTTCTTTGTATCCCCAGTGCTTAGTATAGTGCCTTGCATGTAGTAAGTACTTAATAAATATTTGTTGGTTGATTTATTGGATGCTTGACATTCTCATTTTGTTTTTCCTATATGGATTGTAGGCTGAACTCATTTGTAGTATTCTAGGGCTTTAGGCTATCAGTACAATGTCATCTACAAATAGGAGCACTAGGAGGACATCACAATCTATAGGGAATCCCTTCCTCTATTTTATTAGTATGACTTTTATCTAATTATAATTTTCTTCGTACATATCTAACCTTTGATGAACTGATATAGGGCCCATAAATCCCGAGATATTGTACTTACTTCTTTTTCCACTTAGAAGCCTTACTGTACTCTAGACCCACTTATACAATACAATTAGATTCAGTCTTGAAGGAGTCTGACCTCCTCCAAAGGGATTAGTCTTCCTATTCTTACACTCTTTGGCTTGTTAAAACACCACCTCAGGAACAAATTTACTTATTATAGCTTAAGTTTGGTAAACATCTAGGACTTCTGGGGGAGTTAAAAGGTACTCAAATACTATGTCAATCAGGTATTTATTTGCTATAAATAAAAGGAAATGCGAAATACAACATTCACAAACATACATTTGATTTAAAAAAAAACCTTAAGATAGGAATCAGTAATTTAACTCATAAATACTATTAGAATATGATGGGAGGCTAGTACCTGAACCTCATAAGAATATAATATGGTCTAGATGACTGCTGATTAGGCATTTTATATTTCACCTAAGCTCTCTACTGCCCAAACTAATAAATGTCTACTGGGAAAATGAACCAGACTTGAGCCAATCCTTTTCTTGTCAACAGTAATATTCTCGTATAAAAAAACTCCTCTTAAAGCCAATTAGCTTCACACAATGGACCCAGGACCTTGGAACCTCACAAAATCACAAGCTTGGACATGTCCATCTCAAGGTCAATGCTCAACTCAACCCTCCTCAGGAAAGGAAACATGGAATTGAAGCAAAGATACTGAGAAAAAGGGTATCTCTTTCAACTGCAGCACCTTATTCTGGAGAGGGGAGGGGAAGTGAAGCAAGAGACTGCTCAGCCATATTAGACCAAAAGTTAAGTTCTTTCAGTGCTGATTCACCACATGGCTGAAAACAGACCCCAAAATGCCTCCCAGTTGACCACACCCAAAAAGGATAAGTCTGAGCATGCTGTATGATCTCATAAGTTATCATAACATAAGTTAATGCAACCTCTGTCACACATGTTATCCTTCTTCCCCCTAGTTTCAAGAGAAGTGACCCTTCTTTCCAAGATAACTGCCTCTACTTACATTCCTAATTCCTTCCCTTTCTGTCTATTTCAGGAGCTTACACACTTTCTTCACCTCATCTTCAATTTTTTGCTATTAACTGACTCTTTTCTTGCTACCTAGAGATTTATTCCCCTCACCCTTAATAGAAACAATAAAAAATAGATAACATTTCTATAGCACACCTATGTCTATAGTACTTTGAGATTATTAAAAGCATTGTCTCTTTCTCATATTCAATTCTACGACAAATCATTGTCTATTTCCACTTTGTTTTTAATACAAGTGTACTGTTGTGTACTGGCAGAAGCAGTATCTTAGCCCCCATGCATGTTAGTCCAGTTTTTCCTTAAAAGGGATTGAGACATTCTTTTGCTTGGCTCAGGGGACTAAGGCCTCACTTCCTCATCACTTGAATACAATGGAGCCAAGAGGAACTCCAGGGGTGCATTCTCGTGCTTGGCTGGTAGATCACAATGGCATACACAGGCAATAGAACTTATACCTAGCTCAATCAACTCATCTTCAATGCCTAACCTTGTTTAGTATCCTTCGCCTGCCATGGTTAAGTAAATCTCTCTCTTAGTTAACTGTTTTATGGCTTGTGTTTTATATGGTTCCAATATTGAATCTAAACTACCAGAGGACTGGCATGAGTTAGACCCAACCCAAAACAACCACAGTCTCAAAAGAATCAAAGTTTAAGGGATCAAAGGGCAATGAAGAAACAAATAGTGGGCACAAGTAGACTGCAGCATCTTTCCAATAATTGCTTGTGCTCAAGAAATATTTAAAAAATTAAGAAAAGGAGGTGGACCACTCATGTAACAAGACAAAGGCAACCCTAATTCTACTCTGGTACCCACAAAATGTAAAAAAGTGCTAGAGGAAAGTCTCTTACATATTAGTTAACTCTTTTGTAAAGGGTCTATGGAGAATATGAACAGGAATTATACAGATTGAAAAGACATATATGTATGTATCCTCTTTACCTGGAGATGAAATAGACACAACAATATCATAGATCTATTAAGTATTTAATTATATAGATGCTTTGAGGATTGCAAAGCCCTTTACACAGAGTATCTTATTTGATCTTCACATAGACCTATTAAATAGGTATTCCAGGTCCTGTTATGCTCATTTTACAGATGAGAAAATTGAGGTTCAGAGACTTGTCTATGGCCACTCAACCAGTACTATATACTAGTCACTGTGCTAAGTGCTTTACAAATATTATCCTATTTGCTCCTCACAACTCTGTTGTATACCTAATGATAGGTGCTATTATTATCCCTATTTTTTACAGATAGGGAAACTGAGACAAAGGTTGAGTGAATTGCTTAGGGTCACACAGCTAGTGAATGTCTGAGGCCACATTTGAATTCAGGTCCTCCTGACCCTAGGCCCAGTAATCTATCCACTATGCTACTGAATTGTCCACGTGATTACAAAAGGCTAGAACATTAGACTGAATAGAATAAAATAAGAAATTTAATAAGGATAAATATAAATGAACACTTAAATCTTAAAAATTTACTCCACAAGTATAAGATTGGGGAGATATAATCAGTTGTTTGCCCATAACAGATCTGATGGTTTTAGGAAACTAAGCCAACAGTATAATAAGGCAGTCAGAAAAGCTAATATAATAATTGGGCCACAGTGAGACTTTCAATTAGCTGCCAAGTCTTGTCAGTTCTACCTGTACAACATCTTTCACATGGGATCCCCTTATTTCCCCTCACATAGCTACAGTCCTCAGTCAGGCCTTTATAACCCCTTACCTGGCTTATTGCAATAGCTTCCAAATTGGTCTTCCTGCCTCAAGCCTCTCTCTTCTCAAATTCAAGGGCTCCCTATTACTTCTCAGCTCAAATACCAACTCTTCTGTTTGGCATTTAAAACTCTTCACAACCTTTCTACCTTTATGATATGTCACTCTCCTTCATGTACTTCTCCACAGTCCAGTTAGACTGATCTAGGTTTTTGCTTATGCATAACATTCCATTTCTTGACTCTATGTATTTCCACAAGCTATTTTCCAGGCCTGGAGTGCACTCCCTCCTCACTTATGCCTCTAAGAATGCCTTGATTCTTTCAATGCTCAGCTCAACCACCACCATCTACATGAAGCTAATCATCCATCCTCCAGGCTACAAATGTCTACCTCCCAAAAAATTACCTTCAATTTATTCTGTATATGCTTATGCATCCCAAGATAGAATGTCAGCTCTTTGGGGACAGACCTTTTCGTTTTCTGTCTTTGTGTCCCCAGGGCTAGCACGTAGCCAGGCACTAATACTTAGTAAATGCTGGTTGATTGATTGATTCAATAGGCAGTGAGTACTAGTGAAAGTCTTTGAGTAGGGGAGTGATATAATCAGAGCTCTGCATTAAGAAAGGTTGACAAGTAGGCTAAGGATGAATTGAGAGAAAAGATTCGGGGCAGGGAGGCCAGTTAGGAGACTTGTACAACAGTGCAGATGGGAAGTGATAAGGGTCTGAACAAAGGTGGTGGCAGTAGGAATGAAAGGAGTGGGAAAGACATGAGAGATATGGTGGAGGTAAAAATCAATGGACTTGGCAACTGATTGGATGGGGGAAGATGGAGTTTGAGGAAGAAGGGAGAATCAAAGATAACTGTGCCAGCAGCATTCCAGTCAATGTAACCGAAGCTCAGAGGAGAGGTCTCTGCTGCGGATGTGGATTTGAGAGTTAGCTACATAGAGCTGAATGTGGAAGCATGGGAGTGGATACAATCCTCGTGGGAAAGTGTATGGAGATGGAAGACAGCTAAGGGCAGAGCCTTGTAAGATAGCCACCCCCAGAAGGGCAAGAGAGGAAGAGGAATTAATGAAGAAACAATAAAGGAGCAGTCAGACATGAAGGCAGAGACCCAAGAAAGAGCATAATGGCAAAAACCAAGGGAGAAAAGAGTATGAAGAAGGAAAGGGTGGTCAATAATGGTAAATACTGGAGAGGTCCAGAAGGATGAGAACTGACAAGAGGCTATGGAACTTGTTCAGTAAGAAGTTGCTGATAACCTTAGGGAGAGCATTTCCCATAGGGTAGTAAGTATAGGCATGGACAGAGGAAGGGGCAATGGTAATGCTTACCCCAAGGTGTACTGGCATACTGAGGCACCTATTCCACTATCTATATGTACCTGTGGTGGTGTAAAAAGCCTAAAGCCAGGCTATAGAGCCTTGAGGAAATGGGGAAGAGTGAAGATGCACTAGATGTTTGGTTTGGGTTTTTGTGTTTTTGTTGTTGTTTTTTTTTTTAGTTTAAAAGTGAAAGGAAAAGGGGTGGCTATGTGGCACAGTGAATAGAGCACCAGCCCTGGAGTCAGGAGGGCCTGAGTTCAAATCCAGCCTCAGACACTTAACACTTAACTAGCTATGTGACCTTAGGCAAGTCACATAACCCCAATTGCCCTCTCAAAAAAAAGTGAAAGGGAGAAGAAAAATGAAAAACAGGTGAAAAGACTACATAGGTGAAGGAAAGGGGGTTTTTTGGGGAGAGGAGCTGTGTTCTAAGAGTATGTGTAAGGAAAATAGGAACAGATTTTTTATAAAGAAGAGATAGAAGTTGAATGAGAAAGGAATTGAGGGATCAGGCAAATTCCTGACAAGGAATTTGGGACAAGGATGGGATAAAGAGCACAAATGGAAGGATTAGACTTGTCAGAGGAGACTCACTTCATCCCCTGAGATCAGAAATACAAAGCAGCATAGATTTGGAGTTGAATGTCACCTCATAAGCCATGGAATGACTTTCATTTTTCAAATAAGAAAATTGAGGTCCAAAGAGGATGATGATTATAACTAACATTTATATAGTATTCTAAGGTTTATAAATCACTTTATAAATGGCTTATTTTGTTATCACAACAACCCTGGGAGATAGTTCTTTTATTATTCTTATTTTACAAATGAGGAAGCTGAAACAGAGGTTAAGTGACTTGCCCAGGGTCATACAGGTAGTAAATGTCTGAGGACAGATTTGAGCTCAGGTTTTCCCAACTACAGGTACTCTACTATACCACTGGGCCACTTAGCTCACTAGTTTAAATGACTTGCCCAACTGTCACCCAGGTAGTAAATACAAGAACTGGGATTTAAACCCAGCTCCTCTGAACTCCAAATCTGGTGAACTCTCCATCATATAGTGCTGCCTATGAAAGAACAGAAACAAGACAAAGATTGAAGAACTTTGAGGAATTTGTCTGAAGGGAAATAAAGGAATCTGAATTAGATGGCCTCAACTGCAGTAAATTAGGAATTTAAGTCATCCATTAAGAAAGAATTTGGTGGGCTAGAGTTGGAGCTTTGAAAAGAAAGGCAAAGTTTGGAATAATCATAGCAAGGGTGTGTGATAGGAAGCCAGTACTTTAATAGGTTGAGAGATTCAAGATTGTGTGTACCCATGTAGGTACATTCCATCCACTGATTAAGATTACAACTCTTTCATGCCTTCTCATCCTGGATGATTCTAATGAAGGTCTTTCTATAACTTCCCCATAAAGGTTCTACCCAGCCTACCAGAGTTCTTACTTTGGTTCTATTAATATTTTTTTTTATGTCCCAGTGCAGTCCTTTAGTTACCCACCTGTCACCCCTCACACTTGCAGCATGGCTAACACACCTCCTTTTCTATTTACAAATGTCCATGATGATATATTTTGTTCCATTTCTTCAGTGAGTATCTGTAATTAATAATGTAATAATGTAATTAATCTGTAATATGTTGTAGCCTACTTACACCTACCATATAGCTTTCCATTACTCTTTGTGTAACTTGCCATTGAATTCTTCTGATTTCTTGGTGTTTTATGATTCATAATCATTACTAGGAATAGATTGGTATTAAAAATCTTAGTGGCAGCAAACAGTACAGGATTATTGAAAGTGCTGTGCAATGTCCATACATATATCTTTCCTGTGTAATTATGGGTCCAATATACAGATGTACTAATGTGTTATATATGTACATGCATATATATATGCATATACACATTCACATACACATACATATACACATACAACAAACTGCCTATCCAATTGCTTTTCATAATTTGAGAACAGTCGTCCTATATCCACTTTCCAATGGACTTTCATATATGCATTTCCAGGGCAGACAAATATCTTTGGGAGCCAATAAGGATAAATAAAAGGATTGCCTTCTAGCAGTAGGGGCCCAGTTGAGGGTTAGATAGCACAAATTTATAGTGGACACATAGTTTCATGAATTCCTCCAGCAGCATTTCTGTATCAGGACTGGAGAAGACAGGCTGATAGAATTATCCAGCACTGGGCAATTAGGAAGGACAAAGGAATAAGGGACTCAAAGGTGGAGAAAAGTGCACTGTTGGAATGTATGACTACAGGGCCAAGACTATGAAGGGAGGGAAGCACAATCAAAGTAGGGGTGATAGGCTGAACAAAAGGGGATGAAGTGACTAGAGGGCACAGTGAGGGTAGAGAGCAGGTTGAGGAGGGTTGTAACTGTGGAAGAGTTACAATGAGAGGTTCTGGTCAGAGAGGGGAACTTCAGTTATCTGTCACATGCCCTGATCTCAGCAAGGCCTCACAATAATTCCGTGAAGTTGTTACAAATATTATTATCTCTACTTTAGAGATGTGGAAACTGAGGCCCAGGATGGAAGTTAACCCAGGATTCCAACCCAGGGACTCTGGCAGGCTGACATCTTAATTCCTGCCCTAGCCAACCTTAGCTATTTCTGGGCTAGACCTCAGATTGTGTCCCTGGGGAGGAGGGCAGCAGGCCCGGTGTATAACTAAGAAATAAAAGATTAGAATAAAGAAAAACTAGTGGGGAATGATGTCATCTGATGTACTCTTTCAGGAAGTGAGGTTGTATGACATATTCTGAAGGTATCTAGGAATAGCCTGGGTAGAGGATAAGGTGATCAGGGACCCTGAAGCAGTAGAAGGAGGAAAGACTTCCTGTCCTTCATCTTATAAGATCCAACTGACCTCTCATTCCCAGACTTCTTAGTTCAACTATATAGAAAGTTGTGTGATTATTTTCTCCCCTCCCTATGTCCTCTCATGATACTTCCAGAAGGTAGACAGCTTCTTAGTACCCACATAAAGCCCACCCTGAAGTCATTTCTCTCAGAATACTAGAAACAAAGAATGTCAGAGCTGGAAAGGCCCTTGGGTGCAATCTAATTCCAAAGCTTCATTTTACAGATGGGAAGTCCAAGGCTGAGAAAGAGCATATATATATAGCTAGTCAGCTCCAGAGTCAGAACTTAGAACTTTGGCTTCCTGACTCCAGGCCCAGATTTTTTTTCAGTGAAAGGCATCATATAATGCTGCGTCTAGTTCTTCCCAAAACTTCCAAGGAATCCTGGAGAGGTTATAGCCCAAGACATAGATGTCTCTGGAAGTCATTCACATCTGTGACCTTTCACCCTCCACCCCTTGAACTCCCTCACTACCCATCAGCCCAGGCTCTCATCCTTTCCCTTTACTTGACTGACTAGATTTCCTATAGACATTCAAATAATCAATCTTCAATTGCTCTTCCCTGGACTTTCACTTCTCTTTGGGCCCCTGATGTCCCTAGTCCCCACTCTGACCCTGTTGGGCCAGCAGTGCAATCTCCCTGTAACCTTTCCTCTAATAGCTCCAGAACAAGTGTTGATTACAGCAAAAATCAGTTCAACCCTCTAAGATGGAAACTGATCCTCCCTAACCAAAGGTTGATTGCTCAAGGAAAGAGTTTCTCTGTAGGTTTTTTGTTTGTTTGGTTTTGGAGGCTGGGTTTCCTTATCTTGCCTTGGATAGGGGTATAATAGTCACTCACAGGCCCAATGACATCACTGATCAGCATGGGAATTTTGACCTGCTCCATTTTGAACCTAGGCTGGTTTGCCTCTCCTTTGGCAGCCTGGTAGCCCACAGTTCTCAAGGACTCACCATCTTGGTACTGTACTTAGTGTGGACACTGAATTGGTTTAGCACACTGTACCTTAGAACTCCCAAGCTCAAGCAATCCACCAATCTGAGGCAGAGCTCATCAATAGCAAGGATTATAGGTATATGCCACCACTCTCACCTCCATAGGTATATTACCAATGTACCTGACTGCTTATCTGACCTGGCAGTTTCTTGATAGACAGGGATCAAAGGCCCAGCTCTGGAGAATCTTGAGTATATCCATGGGCTAG
The DNA here is from genome assembly GCA_011680675.1 of Gymnobelideus leadbeateri. Classification (NCBI taxonomy): domain Eukaryota; kingdom Metazoa; phylum Chordata; class Mammalia; order Diprotodontia; family Petauridae; genus Gymnobelideus; species Gymnobelideus leadbeateri. Next base: position 464,189 of record WOXC01008718.1, on the reverse strand, counting down.
AGATAAGAGTCTGGGCCACATGACAAGAACTGTTGTGTAGTCAAGACTCTAGTCCCATTTCTGATGCTTATCATATCATTAAGTACCCACACCTGAAGAAGCCCCACATTCCAAATCCTCAAACTAAGATTTCCCTTCATCTTCCAGTCTCCATATTTCAATTCTCCATGTCTAAGGGAGTACCATATCTCTAGATTCTACAGATTTCAGGAAGTTGACTATCCCAATTTTTCAAACCCGAGGGAGCTCCCAAACCCTGGAATACCCATACCTCAAAGGGCCACATCCCAAGTGCCTGCATCTAAAAGGGATCCATATTCCTAAGTTTGGGGAGGTTCCACATTCTAAGCCCCTTTACCTGAGGTTGTCCCCTTACCCTCTGCTTCCCAAGTCTCCATACCTGAGGGGGTACCACATCCCTGATTTCCCCACATTTTAGGTAGTCTAATGTCCAAGATACCCAAAATGAAAATACCCCATATCTCTTGAGTCTTCATGCCTAAAAGGGTTCTATTTCTTAAGCCCCACACCTGAGGAAATCTTATATCCCAGAGTCCCCTTACAGGTCAAAGGCAGAAGGGTTATTAAACTTTAGTTAAGATGATGTACTGGGATCATATTTAGTGCTGAGGACAAGACTCCCAAGTGGAGTTGTCACTGTTTTCCTCCTATATTTTTTAAAAGAAAGACTAGAGCACCGGCCCTGGAGTCAGGAAAACCTGAGTTTAAATCCGACCTCAGACACTTGACACTTAACTAGTTGTGTAACCTTGGGCAAGTCATTTAACCCCAATTGCCTTGCCTTCCCCCTTCAAAAAAAAATAGACAAAAAATAAAAGAAAGACTTTTTTTAGAGAACTTGATCAGAAAGAGGAATATTAGTGAGAAAAATCAAGGAAGAGAAGACTCTTTTCACCCAGGAGCAGGCAGAGACTTCCAGCCAAAACAACTTTGGGAGCAGAAGAAATGGGGTCAGAGGAGAGCTGCCAGGCCCAGCTCTTTCTCTGGGCAGTTTACACTGAGGTTGGGGGAGGAGCTGGAGAGGCAAATATCTTTGCCAGCCCTTTCACCTGGGGACAAAAGCAAGGGTCCTGCCTCCCCAACCCTGATTCTGAAAGTAGGAAACATCCCCTTTAGGAGGATGGAGTGAATAAGTCACAGCTGTTAAATTGTGTTTTTGCTCTTTATCTTAACCAATGTACAGTTTAATCTAACAATATAACAGCCTAATACCCTTTCCCCCATCCCTGCTTCCCCCAAAACCCTCATCCCTGCTCCCTTGCCCATTTAGCTCTTCTTCCTGCCAAGTTGGAAATAAAAAAGACCACTATACACTGTTGTGTGTATATGAAGTCAGACCCAATGCTATCTTTCCAGACAGACCCCAGGAAGCAGACAGACTTCCCTAGGGGTTCCTGAGATGGAGAAAAGGGTATTGGTGGGATGTCTGAGACTCAGTCTGGAACTGAGAAGGGACTTCCTGAAGAAAATTAACTCCTGATATTTCCATCACCCTCAAGTCTGTACTTCCCAGGCACAGCCTATCTCTGGAAGTCTGAGCAGCACTGATGCTGGTGCCTCATGAGAGGGGCCCTCTGATGCCTAGGAGGTACTTGGATTGGGGTGGAGGTCCCTCAGACAGGAACATGCTTTCTGGGAGAGATGCTCTGTGGCGAGGGGCTCTCTAGCCAGAGTCATGGAAAGGGAAATTGGAAGAGGCCCTGGAAGTACTACCCTTCTTCCAAGGGCAAAATGAGGCTTAACAAATTGCTCTTAGCTGTGACTTCCCACCCCATCAATGGTCCTGGGAATTAGTATACTGATGGAAAAGAGAAGTCCATATGACAGTGGCCATGACCATGGAGAAAGGTGGGTGGTTGGAGGGGTGATGCTGCTACCTGCAGCCACAGGACTCCACAACCATGTCCTCATACTGCTTGTAAACCACATTGTTGGCAGAATCAATGAAGAGAATGCTGATGGGACTCAACCTGGTGGGTACACAGCAGGTAGGAGGGGTAGATTCTGGATCCATGGAGTTCATGAGAGTCTGGATGACAGCATGGTTGGTGGGCTCCAGGTGAGAGCGAAGGGGAAACTCACAGAGTCCTTCACAGTGGAAGGCCTCATATTCCAAGGGCGCAATGATCCAATCATCCCAGCCCATGTCCTTGAAGTTAACATGCAGTGCCTTGCGACTGCAACGAGCCTTAGGATTCTTGCTGGGTCGCTTGCCTTGACGTGTTGTAAGTGGGGCCCGCCGTTTCCTACGCTGACTGAATAGGTACTCATACACAGTCTTATCATCTTGGCCGGAGCGAGCCTTAATTTCATTAAAGAACAGATCACGTTTTTTAGTGCGGCCAAACACCAGAAACAAGGCCTTCTCATGGACCTGACGGGCAACTCTGTCAAAGCCCACACCGCGTAGGTCTATGACCCTCCCTCGATCCCAGGCCTCCAGCTCCAAACACAGCTGAGCTGAGTTCTTAAAATTTCGGAAGAGCTTCCAGATGTCAAACACTTCCCAACGGGGACTCTCCAGACCTGGCACAGAACGTACATCAAGCAAGATGCCTGGTTGCCGGCCACTGGGACAGCTAGACAACTTCAGCTGGGCTGGCCGCCCAGGGATAGATGGCTTTGAACCATCTGAGGGCTTTTTTCGAAGGATCCGCAACTCAGCTCCCAACAGCCCATCTTTTTCCAGGGCACTGATGTCAAACACATATCTTTGCTTCCTGACTGTAGGACCACGGTCATCTAGAGAGAAAGAAACAGGATCATTCTTGATGTTTGTGCAGTCTCTGTAGTGTACAGGAAGAAACTACTGAATTCAAGAAAACTACTTAACTAGGACAGGGGCTGGGAGCCCGTTCTGAGAGTGTACAAATGAAGACAACTTACTAAGCAACAAATACACTAACATGTCCATTGTGGGCATATACATGCAAGCAAATGTGTGATGTCCTCTGTGTAAGCACATTCTATACTCAGGGTATGTGTGAGAGACAGAGACAGAGAGAATGTATTACTGTGTTGAAGCCATTGTCCTGTGTGTGTGAACTGTGTGTGCTGTACTCATGGAGCAGATGAGTATATCTTTTTAGAAGACCATTCAAAGGACGTGCATCTATGATAGAGTTTCAGTATATGTCAGACTGTGTTGTCCTTCCTAAACACCAATTTGCCACCAGGGAGTATTCATATGTTGGCCTAGAAGGTGACTAATTGGACTTTTAAACTCCTCATCTCCCCTCCCTGAGCAACTTCAGTGCTAGGGGACACGGGGACTTACTTTACAAGTCCTGAAGGAATCACAGCTTTCCCTAACTGGGCACACAGCCAGGCTACCTCCCCCACCCTAACCAGGCTTGCTGCCACTGAGCCTGGCTCAGTCTCACCCCCTCCCCCAACATCAAGTGCTTAATGAATATGCTTTCCCCCTTCCCCAAACTCCCTCCCAGAAAGCACTCAAGTCAAAGTTCTAAGAATCATAGAATTTTAGAAACTCATAGATGGAAGAGACCTTAGAAACCATCTAGTATAACCCCCTTATTTTTTTATGTGGGAACAAACCGAGACCCAAAAAAGTAAGTCACTTGTATGAGATCACAAGAGAGTTAAGTGGCCAGATTGAAACAGAAGATTTTGAGCACCACAGTTGCAAAAAGTGAGGAGAGCCTACATTCTCCTGGGTTATTTATGAAAGTACCAAACTGTTTAGTTTTGTTTAGGATGGGAGTACTTATTGATGATACTCTTCTTCCACACCATCCCCCAGATGAAATTCCACCTCCTCTATAATGAATCCCCTGTTCCCCTCAATATTTCCAACACTCACCTCTGATCTAGCTTCATCTAGAACTAAGGGAGAAGAGTCCATGCAAATGAAGAACAAGGAACCGAGAAACAGGAAACCTGGATTCTCATCCCAGCTCATGCAACCAATTCACTGTCACCTTCAGCAAGTCTCTTGCTCTGTCTGAACCTGTCTTCTCCTCTATAAACTCATGGACCTAGACTGGATGAACCTTTAAGGTCCTTTCCTGCTCTGACATCCTATAATTTGATGTTCTAGCTGCATGTAGCCCATACAACCAGATGCACAACCATACAAGGGTAACCTCTGGCATGACTGGTGAACTGGTTGATAAACACACTCCCCTAGACATCCCTCCTTGACCTGGGGTCAGCATTGCTTCTCACCTTGCCCTTTGTCTATGAAGCTGGTGATGGTGTTGGCCAGCCCAGCTTCCAGCTTCACGCTGCCATTGACTCCCTTCCTATCAGCATCCGATAGCGTCCTGTACAGGGAGAGCATGTACTCATGGGGCGTGACTGGGGGTGGCCGGAATGGTTCCTTGGGCTCGCTTGGGGGCCCTGGCTCCTTGGCCTTTTTCAGTAGGAAGGTACTGGAACTGGGGCCACCCTTTGGAGGAACCTTGGCACCAGGGTGCTGCCCTTTGGGGGTCACAGTCCGGGCTCCCGCCTGCCTTGCCTGGGGGAATTCTGGCTTGGGCTCAGGACCTCCGGATCTCGAGGGCATCTTTTTGGGCTGATCCTTCTTGGGTAGTAGGCCTCCAGCTTGGCTGGCACTGCCCTTTGCCCTGGCATTAGTAGCTGCCCCAGTGAAGCCATGTCCCCCTGGCCTGAAGCTGCCTCTGGCCAGGGGGGAACGCTCCTTGGCTTCTGCCTTGGCCAGTCCCGGTCTGGACCCTGAGGTTCTCTGTGCCAGGTCTGGGGCACTCAGAACAGTCCTGATAAGATCTAGGTCCAACCAAGTCAGGTGCCAGAGCAAGAAAGCGAGGAGTCTTGGGAGTCTCATCCTCTAACCTGCCGCTGAATGGCACCAAAGAGAACAGCGGCGAAGGTACCTCTGGTTTGGCAGGAGAAACCATGAAAGGAACGAAACCTCAAAGGCAGCAGCGGCGGCGACAGCGGCGGCAGCGGCAGCAGCAGCAGCGGGAAGGGCTTTCTCTTCAGTCTGAGACTCTCTAAATCTGCCTCTTGCGCGTCTGTATCCAGTCCCATAGTGGAAACGCTCTTGTATCCAGACGTGCGCCCGTCTTCAGTCAGCAGCTGAAAATAACTCGTTCTTGAAAGGAGAAAGCCGACCGCCCCTTTTCTCCTGCAGGACTGACGAAGGGTTTGAAGGAGGCTTGTTTTAAGTCTGAGGGTTTTTTCCAAGAAGGAAGAATGGCGTAATGCTGCCTCTGGGCTCCAGTTTTTTTTTTCTTAAAGTTTTGAATCCTTTCCAGTGAAAATATTTCACACACACACACACACACACACACACACACACACAGGCCTGCAGGTGCTCAGTGAAAAAAAAATCTTTTACAAACCTGAACTCAGGAATTGGAAACGGAATTCCAACAAAAACCAATTTAATTACTCTCTGATGTCATGCTGTCTAAACTAATTTAAGTACGATATATTTATGTGAAAGAAAAAAAAAAGTCGTCTCTGCCCTTTCACGGACTGTGACTCACACGGGGGATGGGGGTGGGGGTGGGCGGCTCAGTGGGACCCTCATGCCCAGGGACTGCCCTGAAGCCTTGGGAGGAGCGCGGGGCCTCCATCTCGGGTGTGCAGAGCCAGCCCCATCCGAAGGAGAAAGCAATTCATGGGTCTTAAGCCATACCACTAAGGGGGAGGGGGCGGCGGGTTGTGTGTGTGGGGGGGGGGCGGGTCTGGGTTTTCAAAGTCAAGTCCTTGGAGTGTTTTTAAAGTAGTTACAACCCAGCCTCTGAGTCTGGGGCCTAACGGAGGGGGCACGTAGCAGAGTCAGCAGTATTTACCAACACATCCTTTTATTTTAATAACCTTTCGGTGACCTGGAGACAGATATGCCTTCTTCTATCCCACAAGAGCGTAGAGGATGCCCGGGCCCCAGAATATCACCCTGTGCATGCCACCCCTTTAGAAATCCCGCTCCCGAAGGGGACAGAGGCGGAGATAGTGTGCAGAGGCTGCTCCCGAGTTCCTACCAGTAAGCAGACTTGATAGCCCTTCTTTAGGGCTCGGGATTTGCCCAGTCCTGGAGCAGCAGTGACCCCTGCAGGACAAGGGAAACTTTCACCACGTACTCTCAGGTGCCCCTCATCATTCTGGAGACATAGATGGGGGGCAGGGGGGGGAAATTCAGGGGTTTCTTAAAATGCCAAATCGAAAACGAGGTCCTCTCCTGGAAGCTGAGTCTGATACTGGGCAGGACGCTGAAGTCTGGCCATGGAGGGAAGCTTAAAGAAGAAGACAAAGTCCAGGTGTGATGATTGATGATGATGATGATGATGATGATGATGATGATGATGATGATGATGATGATGATGATGATGATGGGGGCATTTATATGCCTCTCTAAGGTTTGCAGAGCAGTCTTTACAAACATCAGCTCACCTTATCTTCACAGTCTTAGGAGGTAGGTGCTATTATCATCTCCATTTTACAGATGGGGAAAATGAAGTTGATAGAGGTTAAGTGACTTGCCCAGGGTCACACAAGTAGTCAGTGTCTGCTGCTGAATTTGGGCTGAATCAGGCCTAGCTCTCCAGCCACTGAAACCACCTAGCTTTAGGTGTGGGTATGTATGGTTTGTCACATTACAGTAGCTCTTGTCCAAATTCTTCAAGCTGCTGAGATCTGGGAGCCTAAAGCATATTGCCCTTATTGTTCTAAGGAATAAGAGGACCATAGAAATCAAAGTGCTCAACCTTTATCCTGTTCCCCAAACCCAGCCACAGCATCAAACAAGAGATTGGTAGTTTAGGAATCCATTGATCTTAAAAAGCTATCCAGAGGCAGTTTTAGCTTGAGCTTCTTGGCTTTTGGGCAGGGGAAGTGAAGGCCAGAGGAGAAGCTATGGTAAGTCTAGGAAAGAAAAGAAGAATGATTGTATTTCTACCATCCCAGCTTCAAGATGTCCTTGGAGAAATGAGCCTTCCATTGCCATTGCCATTAAGATCCAGGACCTAAACTTCTATTAAATCCTAAGGTTAAGGAAAAGCAAAACCTGTCTCTGGGAATATCTAGTATTCACTGGTCTGGCTATGGAATTGAACATCAGAAGACCTGGGCCCTGGAAGCAAGGCTTAAATGATGTGACTTTTGCCCTAGCCCTTGGTACCAAATGGGGCCAATGGTGAACAAATGAGTTGTAAAGCCTTGGAACAAGATTGTCGGGTAAGGGAGACTTCAGGACAAAAGTTTCAGTTAAATTCATAGAAGAAAAACTAAGTTAAGAAGGCTGTAGGAGAATTCATAGTTCACTGTATTCTGCTGAGACTCCTTGGAGACAATTTTTTCACCCCTCCAACACACTGGGATCACAGAGACACTGAACACCCTCAAAACATAGGACATTATCAGTGGGGTGGGAGGCTTTCAGGAATGGGGAGGGGGAGAGAGGGAAAGACCTAGGGACAGGGTGGGAGGCACTCTCAAGGGAAATGCCCAAGGGACACATTTGGCTCTTACTAAAAAGGTGACTAATCACTTCTGTCCCCTTTGGTAATTGCAACCAGATGCTGCCTCTGGCAGTGCCGACATCTTTAATTACTGGGACCCAGAGACCTGGTTCCCCCCTCTGTCTCCCCCTATGTCTCCCTAATATGTCAACAATATTAATGTCTAACTCTAGGTAGAGCATGGGAGCCTTGGGAAGCAGTCACTCTGTCTGAAATGCAAGGCGTGAAAAGTTCTTACATTTGGTTTTTCTATTAATAAATTTTGTCTTAAAGCAGACAACCTAAGCAAACAAAACAAAATATAAAGACTTGCAAAAATTAATCAAAATAACACAAAAATCTGATTGCAAATGTTTGTAGTTGCATTTGCTTTTATTATTTGTTTGTTAAAAGAAAAGAAGGTGGTGCTTTAACAAAGCAGTACCACCATTCCCACTGTATTAAACCTCAGCTTTATTGCTATTTAAGACTGTCTTCCACTTAGATAGCTACCATCAGTAAATATGTTGTTCTTTTGCAAACCCCTATGTTTGAGCTTATGTTAAGCTTTTCATTTTATAGAACATTCCCCATTCATTGTTTCATTTGAATCTCATATTATCCCTGTGAATTAGGAAGGGCATGGGTTATCATGCCCACTTTACATAGGAGGAAACAGAAGCTATAACTTCACCCTGCAAATTGGGGAAAGAAACAGATTAGAATCTGTCACCTGACTCCCCAGCCTGGCACTCTTCCTACTCATTGGGGTATAAGGTGAACCTAGCACTAAAAAGTTATTAAAAGTCTACCTGGGGGGCGGCTAGGTGGCACAGTGAGTAGAGCACTGGCCCTGGAGTCAGAAGGACCTGAGTTCGGATCCAGCCTCAGACACTTAACTTACACACAAACAAAAACCTAGCTGTGTGACCTTGGGCAAGTTACTTAACCCCAATTGCCCTTCAAAAAGCAAAAAAAAAAAAAAAAAAAAGTCTACCTGGGTAGCCAGCTAGAAAGAGTCCCTGATTTATACCCTAATTCCATTAAGGTGCTTCTGCCCTTGTCAATCATCTTAGATCAGCACAAGCTAGACACTCCTGGAATAGAAAACATGACCTTTAAGAGATTCAGACATTCTATCAACCAACAAGTATTTATTAATAATTATTATTGACATTTATATAGTGTTTTAAACTTTTATACTTTACCTTATTTGAGCTTCAACAACACTGTTAGGTGGCTACTTTATTCTCATTTAAAGATAAGAAAATTGAGGCTCAGAGAGGTAGTGTCTTGTTCATGACCTCACAGCTAGTTAATGTCAGAGGCAGGATTTGAATCGATCTTTCTGACTTTAAATCCAAAACTATCCTATGAGATTCCACATTTTCTGATTGGTCAGCCCTTTGCACACAGCTTTGTGCAGCAAAAAATTAATGTAACTAGTTATTGCTCTTAAAGAGTTTACAATCACTTCAGCCAAGTTGCAGAATATAAAATAACCCACAATCATCAGCAGCATTTCTTTATACTACCAATAAAACCCAGCAGCAAAAGATAGAAAAAGAAATTCCATTTAAAATAACCACAGACGATATAAAGTACTTGGGAGTCTACCTGCCAAGACAAAACCAGGGATTATATGAACACAATTACAAAACACTTTTTACATAAATAAAGACAGATCTAAACAACTGGAAAAATATTAATTGCTCATGGGTAGGCTGAGTCAATACATTAAAAATGACAATTCTGCTTAAGTAAATTTACTTATTTAGTGCCACGCTATTGAGGTCTAAGGGTGCTGATGATGAGGTACAGGCTCTGGGAACCCCCTTGAGCTCTCCTTGAATCTTTGAGGTAAATACTTTTCCATCAGACCTGCACTGTTTGAATTGTTCACAGCAATGGTGGACAAAGTTCAGGATTTTTACTCCTTTGTATCCTGGCTTTCATACCTTGCTAAGTCTCTAGTTTCACCTGCAAAAGCCTCTCATCTCTAGTGCAACCCAGGAGCTCCCTGACTGTCTCTAAAAGGCTGGATTACTAGCATCTTCTTTTCTCTCCAGAAGGCTGCTATTACCTAATAACTCCTCTCTTTAGAAAACTTGATCCCTTAACTCTAACTTAGAAGGGTAACCATGGATCTGGTGCTGCCCAGGAATTCCTCCTCCTCTCTCTATAAGGCTGAATCCTCAAACTTGAATTTTGTGGTGTTTACCCAAAACACAAGCAAGACCCAAGTAACAATTTAGAACTGAACCCTTTATTAGCGCAGTGTTGGCTGATCAGACCACATTGGCTGACAGGACCCCTCCCCAAATCATACAGCAGGAGAACCCAGGCAAAGCCTGAGCTTTTAAAGGGAGGCCACACAGCCAATGGTTAGGTATTACATAAGCAGGAACTTGCAGAGGCTAAAATCAGTGATTGGTCAGTACATTTTGAAATTCCCACCAGTGCCAAGTCTCCCTGGGCGGAGTTAAACCTGGCAGTCTGCTCACTTCTGTGAAGGAGAGCTGATTGGGGGATGGGAAAGAATGGGGCCAGGTACAACAGTGGGTTGAAGAACTCCTCTCTCAGCCATGTGACTGTGAGTATACATGATTCCCATTTCATATTGCCTCCAAAGGCAGCCATTAGTAGCTAACAGGTGGGAAACATCATTATCAACCTTGGGTTCACTTTTATATTTGCTACTGTCACAGACAAGGGGCAACTGCAATTGATCTGCTTCTGTTATACAGGCCCAGAAGGAAAAAAGAGGGATAGCTCTTCCCAACAATAGTACAAGTCAATCAATTCATCCTATTACTGAGGCTGATGCTCCATGAGGCACCAAGGAGAATATGCATATCTTTCATAAAGATATACAAACTCCCAAAGGCTGACCTCTCCGTGAGTTCACCAAGTTGACCAGAGAACTTCTTTGATCAATACTTTACACACACATGAAACAGACATTCAGAAATGCGAGAAACAAGTGTTAAAACTGTGGAGTATAATAGAACTTTAAGAATTCAAAGGAAAGGGGGCGGCTAGGTGGTGCAGTGAGTAGAGTGTTGGCCCTGGAGTCAGAAGGACCTGAGTTCGGGATCCGGCCTCAGACACTTAATGCACACACAAAACAAAAAAAAAAACCTAGCCGTGTGACCTTAGGCAAGTTACTTAACCCCAATTGCCCTCCAAAAAAGGCAAAAAAAAAAAAAGAATTCAAAGGAAAGTTAGATATTAAGAACTTAAGTGGATTAAACCTGAAGGGGTTGGGGGGAGGGGGTCTCCGGGGAGGGGGTCTCCGGGGAGGGGGCCTCTGGGCAGGGGGCCTCCGGGCCGGGCCTGGCTGAAGCCTGGGAGACGATGTCTGTGAACTACACCGCCAGGCTCTTGCCTTATGCAGATAAGGGCTTATGCGGGCTCCCTGAGATCTTCGACTCCCCTGAAGAGCTAGACAGCAAAGTATGGGAGCTGGCCCAGATGATTCGAAGATCTTCCAACGTGGTGTTTCACACGGGTGCAGGTATTAGCACTTCCTCAGGCATCCCAGACTTCAGGGGCCCCCAGGGTGTGTGGACCATGGAGGAACAGGGCCTGGCACCAAAGTTTGACATAACGTTTGAGAGTGCCCAGCCTTCTAAAACCCACATGGCCCTGCTACAACTAGAGCGAGTGGGCATCCTGAAGTTCCTGGTGAGCCAGAACATAGATGGGTTGCACATGCGCTCCGGCTTCCCCAGGGACAAACTGGCTGAGCTTCATGGGAATATGTTTGTGGAAGAATGTGCCAAGTGTAAGACGAAGTATGTCCGGGATGTGGTGGTGGGCAGCATGGGCCTCAAGGCCTCCGGGCCTGCAGGGGGGAACTGAGGGACACCATCCTGGACTGGGAAGATGCCCTGCCCGAGGGAGACCTCAACCTTGCTGATGAAGCCTGCAGGAATGCAGATCTCTCCATCACTCTGGGGACATCACTGCAGATCCGACTCAGTGGCAATTTGCCTCTCCTCACTAAACGCAAAGGAGGCCACTTGGTCATAGTCAACCTGCAAGCCACCAAGCATGACCGCCAGGCTCACCTTCGAATTCATGGCTACGTCGATGATTTCATGGCCAAGCTCATGAAGCACCTATGCTTGGAGATCCCTGAGTGGTAGGAGCCCCTTGTGGTGGAACAGGCTCCACCCCTGCTTCCCCTCCCGATACAGGTGAAGGCTGAGCCCCCAACCCTGCCCACAACAACCAAGGCAGAGCCCCCTGCCCAACGCCATAGACCACAGGAAGGCAGCAAACGAGAGCAGCCCCCTGCCCCTCGGCTGCCCAAGAGAATGAAGCCTATGCCCAGCTGAATTGGCTTGAGACAGCATGTGGACTCCTTTCTGAGCCCCATTTTCCCTCACTGTACAAAGAGGGAGCACATTCAAGTGATATCAGTCCTGGTGACAGTGTGGCCTGGTAGAAGGAGCACTGCACTTCTGCAGTTACAGTCAGAGGACTCAGGTATAGATCCCAACCTGTGTGACTTTGGAAAAGTCACTCCTCTCCTCTGGGCCGTATAGTTTCATTATCTGTAAAATGAAGTTGAACTAGTTGATCTTGAGGGTTCTTTCCAGTTCCCATAAGCTATGATAGGAATGGGCAAGTCTGGGTGGGTTTTTTACTTTTAAATAAATTTGATTTCCTTTTTCAAAAAAAAAAAAAGAACTTAAGTGATCAGGGAGGGCTTCATGGAACACTGTATCATGGAAAGTATATGAAATTTGGAACAAAGTTAGTTGCTTTTTGCAGATGATACATAATAGTTTACTTTGAGAACCGTAGAAAGTCAACTAAAAAATTAATCAAAACAATTAAGAACTTTAGTAAAGTAGCACTATATAAAATAAACCCAACAAAATCATCACCCTTTCTGAAAATTACCAACAAAACCCAGTAGGAAAAGACAGGAAAATAAATTATATTCAAAATAACTACCAAATATAGAAAATATAAACATGTAAACTTATAAACATATAAAAAGTTCATACAGACAAAGTTTCTGGGTAATTAATCATTTTATTAATCACGATAGCATATAATTAATAAAAGGGGTCAATGGTACCCTTGAGTGCCAAAGATCCTTTACTGAACCCACTCAATGCTCATATGCCCTTAGAAAAGTGGGTATTCCTGAAGGTGGCAATCTACTCTGATTGGTTAACAACTAATGAGAAGAATGAATATTATAATGAGAGGTGGGCTTATTCTAGTGATAGGGAAAAGGGAATGGGGGGGGCGGGGAATAGGATTCTGTCTCCAACAAAGAGATCTAACTCTTATACAGGACAACCTCCCCTAGGGCAAAGTAGGTGAAAGGGGGTCTGCCTGCTTAGACCTGGCTGAGTGGAATATATCAGGCTGGACCTCAGATCAAATTCTTTGTAAGGTTCTTTAGTTGGGTGGGGTAGTAATTCCAAAATTTCATCTCATCGTCTTCCCTACAGAGAACTAAACTTTGACCTAATCTCCAAATGTGGAAGGGAAAAAATTCTGGATCATTTCTTTGAATTTCTTTAAATACCTACTCAGAAACAGAGATTTTATATGAATACAATCTCAAAGCACCCCTTTATGGATAAACAAAGACATAATTGGAGAGATATTTTTGCTGAGAGAAATTATTATAATTGTTTTGTTTTTGCTTTTTTTTGGAGGGGGGAAGCTGGGGTTAAGTGACTTGCCCAAGGTCACATAGCTAGTTTTGTGTTGTGTCTGAGACCAGATTTGAATTCAGGTCCTCCTGACTCCAGGGCCAGTGCTCTATTCACTGTACCACCTAGCTGCCCTAAGAAACTATTATTAACCAATGAATTGGGGAGATTCAGATTTTCCCCTTTTTCTATTATCCTCATTTCAAGACCTCAGTCTCTGAAGGTTAATTTAACCTTCTCCTCAGTATAGACCCCACCTAGGTGGGGCAGCTATTGTGTTCTACCCAGGTTTGGGTAGGGATATTCTTTGAATAGTTTGCCAAAGGCTGGGGCTAACTTAAGAACTAGATGACATAATCAAAGTTCAGGTTCAGCCACTTATAGTAATATTTGTTCTCTCATTAATTGTGATTGCCACCCTACGGAACGTGCCTCTTTCAGAAGGCCATGTTGTTGTATCCAACCCTGAGTCACCCTCCCATCTTGTCTCAGTCCCCACCATTTTGTGCTTCCTTCTTTATGGAAGTAAAGTCCCACCACTACCACCACCACTACCACCACCACCAAGAAATAACCACCCAAGGTGTAAGGCGTAGCCACCTACCCTGTTCTGGGAAATTGAAACCTAACCATATTCCATATAAGGTCCTAAACAGAGTATTAACCAATTGGTTTTCTCTGAATCTATAAGTTCCTGCTTTCACACAGATCAGACCATTATTTTGTGGTTTTTGTCTTTAAATACTCTGGCTCTGCCCCTGTTTGGGGCTGTCCAATTTGAGTCTACACTCTGGACAGTCTTGTGCTTAAATAAATCCACATTAAATTTATTCTCAGGTCTCACTTGCTAATTTTCGGCAGGACAATATAAGCTGTGAGTTTGACACCATGATGATCTTTGGTCTAAAAGAGATAGGGAAATGACCATCCTTTTATTAAAATATTGGCATTATTAATAAAATAATTAAATTACCCATATAATGAACTTTCCTATTACTATCCAGTGTCCTCATCCTCCCAGGCTCCAAGCCTCATCATCTTGGTCACCCCATATATGCAATCTATTGCCAGATCTTGTCATTTTTACCTTTATAACAGCCTTCATATTCATCAACTTTTCTTTACTCACAGTCACTACTCTACTTCAGTCTCTAATTATCTTTCACCTAGACTATTATAACAATAATAGCAACAATAATAAGCATTAATTAAATGTGTACTATGTGCCTGACACTATGCTAAGTGTGAGAAATACAAAAATAAGCAAAAACAGTCTCTGTTCTCAAGAAGTTCACAGTCTAATGGGGAGACAACATGAAAACTGTACAAACAAGACATAGGCAGGGTAAACTGGGGGACGGGATCAACAAGCAAGGCACTGAGATTGAGGAGGACTAGGAAAGACTTCTTAAGGAAGGTGGGACTTTAGGTGAGACTTGGAGGAAGTCAGCGTGAAGATGAGGAGGGAGGGAGTTCTAGGCATGAAAGATATCCAGGGGAGATGGAAGACTCTGTAAAGAACAGCAAAGGGGCCAGTGTCACTGGATTACAGAGTACATTAAGGTATAAGATCGAAGAGGTTGAAAGGGGTCGGGTTATGAAAGATTTTAAAAGTCAAATAGAGGATTTTATATTTTATCCTTGACTCAGTGAAATTTATTGAATGTGTGTGTGTGTGTGTGTGTGTGTGTGTGTGTGTGTGTGTGACATAGTCAGATCTGTGCTTTAGGAATTTCAATTTGACTACAAAATGGAGGATGAAACTGGAATGGGGAGAGACTTGAGGCAAGGATACCAACAATACAGAATTCACTTAGAAATCTGTTAGGTTCAGGAGTTTTTTGTTTTGTTATGTTTTTTAGAAGTCATTTGTAGCTTGCTCAATTTCTTTTTCTAATACTGGGTTGTCTTCTCATTCTTATTTTGTTAATTTGGGATTTTATATTTTAAAAATATTCGTCCTTTTAACTCATTTCAAAGTTTCTATTTAGCTTTTGTCTTTTCATCAGGAATAATTGAAAACCTTCTATTTCACTAAAGATCCATATTTCCCCTTGTAGGATAACACTCAGTTTTGTTAAGTAAGTTATAGATGGGTTGTAAACCCATATCTTTTGTTTCTGGAGTATCATATTTTCTTCTTTTTAATTAATTTATTTGTTTACTTTTAATTTACAAGATTCAGTTCCATAATCCCTTGAGTTTCAAATTTTCTCTGCATCCCTTCCCCACCCCACCCCCTCATTGTAGCATGCAATCAAACATAGGATCTGCAAATACCTTCATATTAAACATTAGTCAGGTTGTAAAGAAAGATTATACCCAATGGAAAGAACAATGGGAAAGAGGAAACAAAAGAAAACAAGAAAAAGAAAGAGAGCAGATAGTTTGTTTCAATCTGTATTCAAACTCTGTAGTTCTGTCTCTGGATGTGGATATCTCTTTCCATCATGAATCTTTGGGAGTTGTCTTATAACCTTGCATTGCTGAGAAGAGTTGGTTGTCACACATATGTTGTGTCTGTAATTGTGTACAAATTTCTCCTGGTTCTGCTCTTCTCACTCAACATCAGTTTGTATAAGTCTCTCCAGGTTATTACAGTCCATCTGTTCCTCATTTCTTATAGCACAATAGTATTCCATTACATTCATATACCACAACTTGTTTAGCCATTCCCCAACTGATGGGCATCCCCTCGATTTCCAATTCTTTGCCACCACAAAAAAGAGCTGCTATAAATATTTTTATACATACGGGGCCTCTCCCCACTTCTATGATCTCTTTGGGACACAATCCTAGAAGGGGTATTGCTGGGTCATTTCAGCTCTTTTTAGATTCTTGCTTCATCTCTCCCATCTCTACAAATCTTTGGATTTGTAGCCAAATTGCATTTCTTGAGATTTTTTTGCTTGTGGATGTTTTGGCATCATTCTCTTCTAGGTTGAGTTGGGAGAACTGGTTCGAGTGTGAAAGAATTTACTTAGACCTCTTTTAGCCAATGGGAACTTCTTACTTTACATGAAATAGCATCATGGACTTGCTTAGCAAGAAAGCTAAGTGAGACCTTGATATCTGGGGTGTTATTTTTACATGAGGTTTCAGAATGGTGATACAGTTTTAAAGGTTTTTATGGGGGTTAAAGATTAAAAGGATGATATAGGATGAAGGAAACAAAGGGAATGCTTTATGGTTTAAGGGTTTAAGGACAGGGCAGGAGGATACAGTTTTAAATGAAAGGATCTGAGGGAACACAGGATAAGGGAGACAAAGCAATTCTTTTGGTACAGGTTCAAGATAGGGGGAAAGGATTTTAGGGCACCTTCAGGTTACAGAATAAAGGAGGGGCTTCACAAAGTACTGGAAAATCAACTCTTAACCCTTAGGGCACCATTTGTATCTGCATCATTTCCACACTCAACCACTAAGGCAGGAGAAATCCTTTGGAAAAGGGCTGAAAGATCTCTGTCTTCCTTGATCATTTGTCTGGTCACATCCCAGTCTTTTCTCCTATCTCATGTCCTGCTTGCTCCATCTCCACAAACACTCTTTTCTACCTCATCATTATGAGTCCCTGACACTATCATAACACTTTATGATAAGATTCTTTTTTGTTTGTTCATTCTTCCAGCCTACTTCCTAACTTTGGAACTTCCTAACATATTTAGCCCATGGCAGGGCTAGCTCCTTGCACTTCTGGTGTTATGCCAAAAAGCAAGAGAAAGAGACCCCCTGAGGGTAAATTGAAAATAGAATTTTAATAATGCCACCAGACTGCTTGGGGCCAGATCCAAATGGAACAGTAGCCAGCAAGGGCAAAGTATCAGTACATAAAAGCAAGCCATGTGACTAATGGTCAGAGATTGCGTTAGCAGGAACTTACAGAAATCAAAATCAGCAATTGTTCAGTACATATTTTGATTTTCACGCATGTGGGTTTTCCTAGGTGGGGCTAGACCTGGCAGTTTGCTTACTTCCATGAAGGAAAGCAAGAGGACAGGTTAGGAGAGGGGGAAGGGATCAGGGGAGCCAGAATGGGGTCATGTACAACACTGGGAAGAATTTCTGGACTATGTTTTTGTTCTATTGGGTCCTTTGCTTTCTTGGGGGGTCCTAAGTATTGTGTTATTCCAGAATCTCAAGGACACATGATGGCTTGAAACCTTTCAGTGTTCCTAAAGTGATCTGATACAGGGCAAAGTCTGATCATTTCCTTCTTGGTCCAAGCTCTTCAAGTTCCTGAGCAAAGGACCTGTGGGCTTGCCCTGTTTATAATATCAGTAGACTGCTACTGTATTCAACTATAGTTAGCCAGCTGGAAAGTTTTGTAGGTTCAAAGTGATGGTTAGAGACTCTGCTTTAGTCTAGGATTCCTGAAGCTTGTTATTCTACAGTAGGCATCAGACTGCTGGAGGTTGGAACTAAGACCCTACATTTGGCTTCTGAACTTTACCTAGTTTAGTACACAACCCAGGGCCCCACTGATCCTTACCCTTGAAGGCCATCTCTAGGTATAGGTCCTCTACTCAGTCTGCCCCAAATCTGTCAGCTGTAACTAGGTAGAGAATGACCAAGCTGCCAGTTAGCATGTTTCCACATCTTGTACAAAGTTGGGGTCCTCCTATATAGATCTGAGAGCTCTTCTTGCCATGGTGCACAGCCTCAATTCTCTTTGTCAGTTGTTGGAATGCTCTGTGCAATGTGCCCCTGGTCAAACCAAGTCTCAGTCCCCAGTGTCCCTTTTGTATCCTTAGCACCTAACACAGTGCCTGGCACATGGTACAGTGCTTTAAAACATGCTTGTTGACTAATTGACCTGTAAATTTTTTCAAGTGTTAACGTATCTAATTCTGAATAAGTGTTGAGAATGAGAAAAAAAGAGTGTCAGAATCCTATCAAGTTAGTATCAAGAACATTAAAGCTCAGAATAAGCTTAACATTTGAAGAACAAAAAAGGACCTTATCTGCTATATTGGAGGCATGAAGAGTGTCAAAGAAGGAATAAGAATTTTGCTTGAGATGGATGGGATGATAAAAGATTCAACAAAATAAAAAAACATATATCATATGCCTAATGTGCACAAGACAACTCTGCAGATTATCAAGAGATAGTAGAACTACTCATCTCTTAGTTTGCTAGTGTTTTCTCTACCAAGGAGACCTATCTGTTGACTGGGAAAGAAAAAAAACAAAAATTCCTAGTAAATTGAAATCCAAGATAAGTGAGAAGGTGGGAGAAGAGTACCTAGTTGCCTTCTAAGAGTTTAAATGATCAATATAAACAAGCAGTTGTTGTCTGTCCTTTGTTCCCAAAGAGGATCAATGACATCATAAGCGTCATGTCTTTTCTTGACTTGCATGTGAATTGGATTTGAGTGAGGCAGAGTCTTAGTCTCTTCTCCAGGGTCACTTGGGTCCAGTGACAAGACAAAGGTCAAGAAGACTGGCTGTGGCCCAGGATGCAGTGAGTAACCTTGGCCTTTTTAAATGAAGGTCTTTCCCAGGTCTTAGTTTATCTGAGGCTATGCCCATTCAATAACTAAAGGGTAGGTAGGAATTGAGACTAAAGGTGGGCCTAAGATCTGGGCAGGGAAGACCTTCAGACTTCCTGGCCAGAATAGAAAACAATTGTTATTTACACTCATTCTCAGCCACCAGTACAATAAGGCTTGGGGACCAATCACTGTAGTTTCAGCTTACATCACCGTAATTTCAGCTTTTGTAACCTGGCTATGGAACCTCTATAAAACGGGCACAATGTCTGTGCCAAAGCACTGTCTGATTTGGGCATGTACCCCGACAGTCCCGGGGAAATAAAAACCACTTTAAAAAAAAAACAAAACAAACAATAAGGCTTGGGCTAGGTCTATTATTGGCCATTCAAAGAAAGCCAGGATGACTTGAGTTTAAAGGCTAATCGAGTAGCTCCATTTAAACACAATGAACTTTTTAAAAGCTACTCAGACATGAGAAGTGCCTAAAATCCCATCTTCTCAAAAATGTCTTCCTGAAAGTCTTCTTACTGGAATGGCTCTTTTGAATTAAAGCACATTTTCAGAAATCCTCTCTAAGAATGCAAGTTTTTGAGTTTGTTTTTTTGGTGGGAGGGTGAGATGAATAGATGGACCTATATGGCAGTGGAGAGGGACACATCAACTCAGAATACAAATTTATCAGAGAAGCATGTAGTTATCAAGTAGAGGACCATGCCCTCTATTGCAGGACACTGGTCTAAGTTTGCTCACTGGAATAAGAGTATCTGAAGGGGCCTACAAGATGAGATACCACCTGGGGAAGTTGGGAAAGTCTGGAAAGTTTGCAAACCACTTTGCAAAGTACTTGAGGCTGAAACTTGAAGTCAAAAGGGTCCTGACTCCAAATCCAGCACTCTCCAGTAGGTCATCCTACCTTGTCTATGAGACTGTTCTTCATCACTATTTTTTAGGTGTATATTATATGGAAAAAAAGCAAGTCCTTGAAGTATATTCAAGAGACCTGGATTCTAATTCTGATTCTTTCACTATGTGACCTGAGGTAAATTCCTTAACTTCACTGTGATGAGGTAGAGGGTTTGAGGCAGATGGGGTAGGCAGCATTGATGCAGGATGTTAAAAATGAGATAAAATGCAGGATGTGACCAACCATGGATTATGCAATGAAGCTTTCACAAAGCACCCCCAACTTATTGGACATCCTGGTGCAGCCCTTCCCCCTTTCCTATTCTCCTTGACAGACATTCCAAAGCTGTGCTTGCATCTCCTCCTTTCTCCTGTTCCCCTCCCTGATGAGGTATGGGCTCTGGGAGCTCTCCTTGAGTCTTTGAAGTACAGGCTCTGGACTTTGGACTCTTGATTAAATCATCCCATTTGATGAGGCAATAAGCCTTACATAGTGGCTAGGCCCAGACCTCTAGCCTAGTTACTAACTGCTAACTACTAACTCTAGCCTAGTTACTAGCCTAGCCCTCCATTGTTCATCTACTTTCAGCCCTTGAGCCTATTAAAATATCAATCCACCCTAGAACTGGCCTAGCCCACCATTGTCGGTAATCTCCAGGTGGCTTCCCACTCTTAATCACTCGTTGACCTCATTAACTCCTCTTGAAGACCCTGCCCAAACTCCTCCCCTAGACCACCCCTAGATTCCTCCCACAACCTTCTGTATATAAGACCCCATCCTGTCTTCATGTTTGTGAGGGCACCATAGAATACCATAGAATAGTGAGAGCACCATGGAATAGGGAGGGCGCATAGAATAGTGAGGGTGCCATAGAATGACCAAGCACAGACTTACTCTGTGTTTAATGCAAGCGAACTTTTAATAAACTTTACTTTTCTTTGGCCAAGAAGACTTGAGTTGAATTCATTTGGCAGGACCTGGCGTATTGATATTTTGGGGTCTCCAGAGCAACCCTTAACCCTCTTAGTGGGTAACCTCTTCATCCCCATGCCCCTATCCATCAAACTATGTTGACCAGAGACCTAATCTGGCCAATTGCTCTGCTTCCTACAGAAAGCAGGGTCCATTCTGCCCCCGATGGTAGCAGACCCACTGAGTGTGTTACCCCAGTAAGTGCTTTTCTTTAACTTGGAGACTGTTGGAGTGAATTCTTTCAGAATACTAGGAACCACAGGTCTATTCTTCATCCACTGGACTTTCTGTTGTTTTTCTTTCCTATAAATTAGGGGGAGAACTCAATACTCTCTGAGATTCCTGCCAGTTCTGACATTTACAAATCTTGTGCACCTCACAATTTTGACAAGGGCTAACCCTGATCATGGCTGATGTGGATATAAACGATACCCTAAGGATTAAAAAGAATATTAAGGGGGTGGCTAGGTGGCGCAGTGAATAGAGCACCAGCCCTGGAGTCAGGAGGACCTGAGTTCAATCTGGCCTCAGACACTTAACACAAACACACAAACACACACACACACACACACACACACACACACACACACACACCCCTAGCTGTGTGACTTTGGGCAAGTCACTTAACCCCAATCGCCCTCCAAAAAGAAAAAAAAAAGATATGGGTTGCTTTTCCAGTACTTTGTGAAGACCCTCCTGAGGAGGGTTGGGGCTCACTCTGTAGAACTTGAGGGTGTTCTAAAGTCCCTTCCCCCTTATCTTGAAATTCTATAACACTTCTTACCTTTTAACAAAAGAATTGGTTTTTTTCTTCCTTATCCTGTGTCCAGTTCTTATCCTGTCAACCATCTTTCTCATCCTGGGTCATAAGATTCCTCCTTATCTTGTAAGCAACCTTCATCCTGTTCATCCTAGTGTAATGCCAATCATGGCAGCACACCTGAAGACTGCTGCTGTGAATAATTTTAGGGGTCTAATCATATAGTATAATGAACTCTCTATTCAGAACTAAACATTGTTTAATAAAGTAAAGCATAATATTCATAGCAACATCCTTAAGCAAAACATATTATATGTGTATATATATATATGTAGGACAAGAACTGTTTTACTTGGCCCAATTCTGGCTCCCCTGATCCCTTCCCCCTTCTGCCATTCTGTCCTAACCAGCCATCTTGTTTCCTCTCCTTCGTGGAAGTAAGCAAACCACCAGGCTTAGCCCACCAAATAAGCCCAAGCAGAGATAGCTCCAAGTAGAGACAGGAAGGATTTATTTAATTATTTCTTCCTGCAAGAAGGGCAATCTTGTTACTAGAGGCAGTCTGGTAGAAGAGGCAAAATACAAAATTCAAAGCTTGGTTATATACCCAAAAGACCACCCCTTCTTCTCCCCACCACCCTTTGTCTTGTCCTGTTCCTGTTAATTAGGAACTGAGGTGCACAACCTTTTTTTTTTTTTTTTTTGCTTTTTGGAAGGGCAATTGGGGTTAAGTGACTTGCCCAAGGTCACAAGGATAGTAAGTGTTAAGTGTCTGAGGCCAGATTTGAACTCAGGTCCTCCTGACTCCAGGGCCAGTGCTCTATTCACTGTGCCACTTAGCCACCCCAGAGGTACACAATCTTAACTGCAAAAATCTACTGGCATTTGCAGATGAAATGTTAGTATCAAAAAGCAAAAGGTACATGTCTAGCAGACATGAAAACAGACAAAATATGTCATCAATATCAACTTAGATATGAAAGCAGAAGATAAATGTTCTAACAATATCAATATAGATATGAAAACATGAATCATGGGGATTTTAGGACATGATGACCTGCCTGGAGTTCTGCCACAGGATTTCCAATTTTATATTTGTACAGGTCAGATGGTCAGTGGAAACAAGTCTGGAACATTTGGGCCTGTGGTCAAATTTGCAGGGTCTGTGCTTTCCCCTCCTATGCTTAGCAAAACTTAGCAAAAACTTCAACTTATGTTCAAGGAAGTAAGGCAAGGGTCCCAGGCTCCCAGCCCAGGTTATAAGTGTTTGGTACTTTATCACAATTCTGTTCAGATTTCTGGAATGTTACTGGAGAAGTTTTCACTTTTATTCCATTCATATATACACACATATATACAGATACATATACATATATATCCTAACACTCAGTATGTCATATGGCACATAGTATATATCTTTTTTCTTTAAACCTTTTTTTTCCTGCCTTTTTTTTTTTGAGGGGGGAAGGCAGGGCAATTGGGATTAAGTGACTTGCCCAAGGTCACAAAATATTTGTTTATATAATCAACAGATTCCAAGGTAGGGTCTTTCGTAGCATAACACATTATGCAGCACATATCACTGAATCCCCAAAATCAGGGGGTCTTGACTAGGGTCTTCCCTAGCACAAAGCATCCTTAAGGGGTAGCAGAAAGTACCACACTATCCACCCTAGGTCACTGTAAGAACAATATCCTTAATCAATACCAAGTGTCCAAATAAAGTCCTCTTTCATCTTAACTTGAGGTTGACTTCCAGGTCCCACGGCTTTTCCTCCATGGGCTGACCACTCCTGACTCTCTCCTGGATTCATAAGTAGGGAACTCTCCTGCTCCAAATCTCAGCTCACAGGGACTGCTCCACTCCAAGCTCTCCTTCCTCCTGCCCAACAGCAGCCTCCAGGGGCTCCTGTCTGTAACTTCTGCCTCTGGGAAAACAAAGTTTAACAGAGCAACAATACTGACACACATCACTAGGACCATCATCTCAATTCACCTCCAAAGTCCAGAGGCTCTGTAATAATAGCTCAGTTCACTTTAACAGCTCTCAAAGGGAGCTTAAGCTGTTTCCTTCCCATGGGCAGGTTTCTGCCCTACAACTCTATTTGCTTTCAAAGTTCAGAGACTCCCTCAGCAAATCTCTGCCATCAGAGGTCTCCTCTCTGAGAAGCCTCTTCTCCATTCTCAGAGGTCTCCTCCTTCCACCCACTCAAGCTGCTTGTCTCTCTGAGCACTGTGTCTCTTTCAAGCTGGATCCCTTAATGCCTGCTTTCTCAACACCAGCTCTCTTTATGTATAGTTCTACTCAGCATCTGATTGGCTAGAGCCTATACATATGTATCTGATTGCTTAGAACCCACCTGCACATGTCTGATTGGCTCAACACAGAGGCATGTAAGACTTGGGCTGGGAAACTGAATAACACACACAGAAAAACAGCAACTTTACTAGTCCTTACACCTAGACAAAGGCAGAAATGACATGCTTGTCAAATTTGCAGATGATACAAAGCTGGGAGGGAGTCAGAATCCAAAAGATCTTGCTGGACTAGACTAAAACATTTGTAAATATAATATACATGATATATAATACATATATAATAAAATGAAAATAGGGATAAATTAGAAGTATTAGTTTGATTCAAATAACTTCAGAAGTACAAAATAGTGAGGTATGCCTAGTCAGAAGCATGGTGTCAAGGTTTAGGAGAGTCAGAAGAACAGCTAAGAGGAGAATGAAGCATGGTCTGCCTGGGCCTTTACCCAAAATGGAGGTCCCAAAAGGAACTCACAAAATGGAGAAGGATGGATAGCTTCTGATCAGAAATATTATAGATCAGACATGTGAAACATGCTGCTCTTGTACCACATATGAGTGCAGACTGAACCAGATTAAAAGGTAATTGGGAAATATTTAACAAAATAAATAAAAATACTATTACATTTTAAAACTAAATCTATGTATCCCGCAGGGATTCTTATATACAGATTAATGGTCCCTTATCTATTTAAGCTTGACATCACTGCTGTAGAAAAGATTCTAGTTCATGATTGTACCAGATGACTTCTGAGGTCCTTTCTGAGATTCTATGATATTTTAAAAGTCTGGTGCTGGGAAAAAGTGGAACCGATCTGAATAGACTGGAAGGTTAAGTTTTGAGAACAGTGTTAAATACATTTCAAAAAATAGTCTTAAATGTAGGTATCCTTTAATGCTCTGTCCCAGGTCCTATTATCCTCTTAGAGAATTATCAAAAATTCCCATGGGTTCATTTATCATTTCTATGTGGACACCTCAGATCTCGGTATCTTGACCTTATCTCTTTCCTGAATCTGAGTTCTACATTGCCACATGAGGTCCTACCACACCTCAAATTTGAAGTGGTGTCAACTGAAATCATATTTTTTCCACTTGTCCTTTCTCCATCATTCTCCCAGGCAGTCAAGAAGTCTTTGACTCCTCCTTCTGTATGGCTGTTTCATCTTTGCATTTCTCTTCCTTAATAGTGTACATCACCATGTGACTTTGGGCAAGTTACTTAACCCCAATTGCCCTCCAAAAAGCAAAAAAAAAAAATAGTGTACATCAGAGATCATATATAGATACATATGTGCATATGTGTGTATGTATACACACATACATATTCCTGTACTTGCATACATCTTCCAATAATGCAGATAGTTAAGTAACCTTTCCATGCCATATGCATGCCTTTGTGAGATGCTATGGGCAGAGCTGATGGCAAACCTTCTGGCGACCAATTCAGACACAGCAGTTAGACTAGAATTTGAATGAAGGATAAGACAAATCAAGCACTAAGAGCTAAGCATTATCCTAAGTACTTAGGATACAAATACAAAAGTAGACAGTCTCTGCTTTCTAGGGGAGTGGTACCTAGAGAGGTCAAGAGGTAGGGGCAGAGTTGACTTAATCATGGCTCCAAAATGGAGGTTGGGGTGAGATTATAGAAATGGTATAACCCAGGCTGTCAATAAGATGGCTGGGAAGGAGAAACAGTGTGTTTGGCCGGGGGATGGCATGTTTCGGAGATGAATTAAAACCTTAAGAACAGCAAGACCCTTGGTAAGATTTTCTAGACAACCCTGGGTGCCAGTTACCTGGAAAACTTTCCAGTTTATTAGGCTCAGGAAGGATCACCTCTACACCACCACCCTAGGGCCATCTGAAGACTTTATTAGCACAGACCTTTGCACCAGCAGGTACTGAATGACTGTGGAACCACCTGCGGGGTAGGGATTCTTGTTCTTATTTTATGGAGGAAAATACCGAGGAACAATTCCAAAGGATTCATGGTGAAGAATGCTACCCACCTCCAGAAAGAAAACTCATAATCTATATGCAGATTGAAGCATCCTTTCTCTCACTTTCTTCTCCTTGCCTTTTTTCCTTCTAACCAAGGCTAATCTGGAAATGTTTTGCAGGACTCCAAGTGTATAACTGTTACTATCGTTTGCCTTCTCTATGGGTAGGGGAAGGACTGCCTGGAAGGAGAGAATGTGGAGGTCAAAGTTTTTAAAAGTACTTATAATGTAACTGGGAAATAGTTACCAAACCAAAGAAAAATACAACAGAGCACACAAAAATACTGCAGCTCAGCATCTCGGAGAAAGGAAGTGTCCGGATCGAGGCCAAAAGCAGTCCCGGGAAAGGAGCCCAGGTTTTCCCATCCTCAGTTCCAGGGCTCTTTACTCTACAGAAGGCTGGGCAGGGGAGTGGATCCCTGGGCGCAGCAGAGACCCAAGACTTCTGCTGGATCCCGAGAGGGGGACTCGCTTGCGGAGCAGATGGCCCACGCAGCGGAAGAGCCAAACGCTAAACCAGCAACTGGCAATGCAGAAAAACCGTCCAGGACTCAGCCCCACGGGATGAAAAGGGCGGGGGAGGGGGAGGGGCCGGCCTCAAGGCGCAAGCGCAGTAGCTCACGCTGGCCTAAGGGAGGTGCAGGACAGAAGCCTTGGTTATTGCCCTTGGTTTTCCACAGCTGTTCCCCTCTGATATCCTTTCCCATCCCGATTAACTGTCTCCTTAGTCTCAAAATCCTCATCTGTAAAGATGATAGGGATGCACCAGAAAAATCTGCTCCCAAGGTGCGGTCCAGTTCCAACTCTCACTCTACTACCTCGGAAACCGTTCCTTGACCAAACTCTAACAAGGCATTCACGCTGAGCCTGCGCAGTCAGGCGGGTCGGCACAGGCTGGGGGGGGGGGGTGAGGTCAGAGGTTAGGGATCTGAGTTCCGCCAGCTGAGCCGCAAGTAGGCGAAAGGGCGGGAAAGGGATGGGGAGGAGGGGGCGGGGCCTGGTCCAATCCCATCAGCGGTCGGCCCCGGACGGGCCCCTAGACCCTTGGCCCCAAGGTGAGCTGGGCCCTCCCTGCAGGAGGACGCCGGCGCGTGGATTCCGCCGCGGAGGCTGCCGGGAGCGGGCACGGGCGCGGGCTGAGGTAGGGCAGGGCGGGGCTGGGCTGCGTTGCGTTGTGTTTAACGGTCCGATCTGCGTGTGGGGCAGCCGGGTTGGGAGGCTACGTCTTCGGGCCATCCCCAAGTCCGAGGCTTTAAAATCCCTGGAGAACCGCAGGGCCTGCGAGAGCGGGTGTAGACGATGCCCGCCCTGCTGTGAGGCCCCCTCCAAGGTTAAGGGTCATGGATTCCAAGCTGCTAAGGACTGCAGCGGGCATCTGCTCCCACTCCCCTTGTTTTGCGGAGGGAGGGAACTCAGGCCTGGAGAGAACTGACCCACCCAGGGCTGCAAAGCTAAGGTGGAACCTTAAGTGGTGCAGTAGACAGAGCGCCGGACCTGGAGGCAGGGAGACCCGAGTTCAAATCTTGCCTGGACACCAGCTGTGTCGCCACCCTCAGCAAGTCAACTTAACTTCAGTTTCCATAGGAGTAAAATGGGGATAATAAAAGCTTCCCGCCCCCCAGGGTTTATCCTTAAGTGCCATACACATGCTAGCTGTTTGTGGACCCTGACCCCACATCTGGAGTCCTGCATAGGCCTGATTGCCCGCATGGACTCAGTGCCAGTTCTGTGACTTTTGGTAAAACTAGCCCCAGAGTTATTGTCCACCATGTTCCTCAGCCCCGTTATAGGAAAAGTCATGCTCTAGACATGATTTGAGATGTGGGGCCAGGCGTATTAAAGGGAAAGAACGCTGGACTTGGAGCTTGGAGCCCTGTTTCTGGTCTTGTCTCCAGCACTCGCTGGCAGTGTGACCAATGGCAAGTCATTTAAGCCTCAGCTTCCTCCTTTGTAAAATGGGAGGATAATATTTATTACTTAGATCCTAGGGCTTTTGTGAGAAAAACAAACTCTTAAAGTTGAATCTGCTTAGACAGTTGTATCAACATCCATTCTGTGTAAAGTTCAGACTCCTTTCCCTGCCATTCAAGGACCTCTACAATCTGGTACCACCCTACCTTTCCAGACTTATATTATTTACCTCAGTACATTTATGTTCCAGTCAAACTCCATTACTCTCCCCAACATACCCTATATTTATATTTCCTTACCTTGGCTCCTGTTATTCCTTATTTCTAGGGTTTGCATGATGAATTGCTGCTCATTCCTTAAAGGCTGATGATTCAAATACCAACTTGTTCATGAAATTTTCCCAAATCCCCCTCCATCCCTCTCTTGTACATTTACATAATATGTAGTACAGAATCATAGCATTTAGATTTGGTGTCAGAGATAATTTAGTTCAAATTCCTTATTTTAGATTTTTTTTTTTACTTATCTGATTGATTGAGGGTACAGACCATGTCAAAACTTTAAGTGGTTAATAAATGAATGAGTGAGGCAGAAAGATCTCTTAGGAGGTTTTGCCATAGACTGAGTGGTAGTAAGGACTAGCCAGTGTCAGTGGAATGGAGAAGGAAAGGACTGATGTGAGAGATGTTAGGAGGTGGAATCAACATGACTGTAACTAAATATGAAAAATGAATGGGGAGGGAAAAGAATTAAAGATAATCTGGAGGTTATCAACAGGGTAAATGGTGGTGCCACAGACAGAATACAGTAATGTTCTAAGGAGGAGTAGAATAGGTGAAAAGATAGAGGAAGAACTGAGCCACGTACATATTGAGTTAGAGGCACTGGTAGGATGTCCACTTGGAGATTTTTTTGAAGCTCAGAAGAGAAGTCAGGACTACTGTGAGAGTGAACTGCCCCACTTAGGGTAGTGCTTGTTTTCCTCTCTTTTGGACTCTGCCAAGAGTCTGTCTGGGCAGGTTTGACAACTTTCTCCCTCTCCCTGCACTAATGATGCTATTCTTTCCTGTCTCCTCCAGCAGATTGCCCATTCTATCATCTGCACTCTCTCACTTATCTTTAATCTCTCCCTGTTTTGGGTACTTCCCTGTTGCCTGCAAATGTGCCCATGTCTCCCCTATCCTCACAAAACCCTCACTTAATCTCTCCATCTCCAATAAATGTCATCCCATATCTCTTATGCCTTTTGTAGCTAAATTCCTTGAGTAGGCTATTTACAATAGATGCCTTCACTCCTCTTACTTTCTTAATTCTCTCTGTAATCAAATTTCCAATTTCATCATTCAACCAAAATTGCTCTTTCCAAAGTGACCAATAATCTCTTAATTACCAAATCCAGTGGCCTTTTCTCAGTCTACAATCTTCCTGACCTTCCTGGAGCCTTTGACTGTATATCACCTTCTTCTCTTCTCTTCTCTTCTCTTCTCTTCTCTTCTCTTCTCTTCTCTTCTCTTCTCTTCTCTTCTCTTCTCTTCTCTTCTCTTCTCTCTAGGTTTTCAGGGCACTACTCTTTCCTAGTTCTCTTCCTAACTATCTGACTATTCCTTCTCCATCTCCTTTGCTGGGTCTTCATTCAGGCTGGGTCTTTGCTAATTCTGGGTGTCTCCTGCGCTCTGGCTTAGGTTCTCTTCTCCTTCTGTCCTACTTGATGATCTCATCAATTTCCAGGGATTCCACTATTTTTTTTTTTTTGCTTTCTGGAGGGCAATTGGGGTTAAGTAACTTGCCCATGGCTAGGTTTTTTTTGTTTGTGTGTGTTAAGTGCCTGAGGCTGGATCCGAACTCAGGTCCTTCTGACTCCAGGGCCG
Source organism: Gymnobelideus leadbeateri (assembly GCA_011680675.1). Taxonomy (NCBI): domain Eukaryota; kingdom Metazoa; phylum Chordata; class Mammalia; order Diprotodontia; family Petauridae; genus Gymnobelideus; species Gymnobelideus leadbeateri. Next base: position 434,828 of record WOXC01008718.1, on the reverse strand, counting down.
GTGCTCTACTCATTGCACCACCTAGCCGCCCCGATTCTACTATTTCTGTGCTGATGATTCTCATATTTACTTATCTAGCCCTAACCTCTCTGTCTATCTCTGCTGACCTCCAGTCTTGCATCTCTAACTACCTATCAACTATCTGAAACTAGATGCCCAGTAGACATCATAAACTCAACATGTCCAAAACAGAACCCATTATCTTTTTCCCCTAAATCCTCCTCCCTTCCAAACTTCCCTATTTCTGTCAAAGACCATCCTTTTCTAGGCTCACAACCTTGATGTCATGTTTGACTACTCTCTATCCCTAACCCTCCTCCTCACCCTCTGCTAATAATCTGTTGCCAAGACCTATTGATTTCACTTTTGTAATATCTCTCATACTTGCCCCCTTCTTTCCTTTGCCATTGCTACCAACCTGATAAAGGTCCTTATCTCTTCACATCTGGATTATTGAAGTAGCTATATTAATGAACCTAGCAGATAGAAATGGAGGAAAGAAAAGAATTAGATAGACAAAAGGAGAACAAGTTGTCTCTGAAACCAAAGGAAGAAACTTCAGGAGGAGTAAGTAGGAAACACAGTGTCAAAAACTGTAGAGGTCAAAAGGAGTGAAATTTGGCAATTAAGTCATTGGTAATTGGCTAGAGCAGTTTTAGTAGAATGGTAGGGGACAGAAGTCATATTGCAAGTTGTTGAGCAGATATGAAGTGTTGACAACTATTTCAAATCTATCAATGAAGGTGAGAAGAGATGGGGTGGGAGCTGGATGAGTTACCTAGAAGGATCAAGGGAAGGGTTTTGTTCTTTTTATATTGAGGGAACTGAGTATATTTATAGGCAAATGGGAAGGGAGAGATTGAAAATACATGAAAGAAAGGGGATGACTGCTGGAGCCAGGTGCTGGAAGAAGTGGGAAGGCATGGGATCACAGAAACAATTACAAAGTGATACACAAAGTGATTACCCTTAATGGAGAATGAAAATAACTTCTGTGACCAGAAATAAGAAAGAATCAATTTACCAGAAAGAATAAATTGATATTTGTTCTTAGCTCCCTCTTCTCTCTAGTTCCATATGTCAAAACTTTTCAGTATCATACCCTATTCTCTCCCCTTTTTGCCCTAGTATCAGAGAAAGAGGTGATCTTCTTACCAAGGCCACTTCCTTTATGTGTGCCTTTGACTACACTGTACACTTCTGTCTCCTCCAGGAGCTTATCCTTTCAAATTATTCCTTTTCTCTTTCTTCATCAATCTCTTTTTATCCTATTTTCTAGCTGCTTTCAGGATTTTACAAATATGCCTGATCTCGTCCATCTTGCCATCCTCACACTTTACCTGTAACTTCCATTTATTGCTCTCCTTAGATCACCTGTGTGGTTGCAGAATTCACAATGCATTTCTTGTTCCTAGAGTCATCATCATCATCATAACTCATTTCTATTTACAAGATAATTTCTTCCCAATTGAGCTGTTAGGTAGGGAGGGATAGTATTATTAACATTTCATAGATGAGGAAACTGAGGTTCAGAGAGGTTATGTGGTCACAAAGCTAGTGAATTTCTGAGCTGCTAAAAGAGCTTAAAATCCATGTAAGGGAAGTCTCTCACTTTAAGGAGGAAACTAAGAGAGGGCTGACTTGTTCACACATTGAGATGTGGCAAAGGTAGAACTACACCCCAGATCTCTTGGCTCTCATTCCTGAGCTCCTTTAAACTCTACAGCCTTCTCTATTGGTCCTCTCTCTGCGTCACTGATGAGATTGAGGCCCATAGCCTACATTTGGCCCTACACGTCTCTCCTTTGGCATAACTACTTTCCAAGGAGAGTGAGTTGCCCCACTTGTTTTCTGCTCTCTTTTGTACTCTGCCAAGAGTCTGGGCAGGTTTGACTACCTTCTTCCTGTGCTTTTGTCCCATAGCCCAAGGAGAAATCTGAGCAATGGACTCATGGGGATAAAACCTGCCAAAGAGTGAGCAGAATAGACATGTGCTTCCTGCTGCAGAAAGACAAGACTCACTGGCCTGGTGTCTGGTCCTCAGATGGAGGCAAGAGACCAGGGGCACGACATGAAGCCCCAGCCTCCACATACGGTGCTGGAGCAGCAGATCCTGGCACTGCAGCAGCAGATGGCCGAGAACCAGGCTGCTTCCTGGCGCAAACTGAAGATCTCCCAAGAGGCCCAGCAGAGGCAAGCAGTACTTGTGAGAAAGCTGCAAGCCAAGGTGAGGTACCTACCATTCTGTGGAGGTTGGGGGGCAAGTGAGAAGAAGGCCCTCTCGGGTGCTGGAGGGAGGGGGGCGAGCAGCTCCAGGTAGGCGAAGAAAGTCTTTGAAAATGTGCAAAATGAGAATTCCGTTGTCTTCATATGCGCAGCCAGCTTCTCTGAAGGCTCTAGGGCTGTCTTAACCCACTCTGATAACAAGAGCTCATGCAGCCCTCTGCAGGTCTGCTGGGCAGCCGCAGCTAGCGCCAGCAGTGTCCATTGAGTGTGGTCTGGGATTCTTTTTCTAGGTGCTGCAGTACCGGAACTGGTGTCAGGAGCTGGAGAAGCAGCTAGAGAACATGGGGGTGAGTGGATGTGAGTGCTGAGCACCCATACTGTGGCCTCTGAGCATTCAGTGAATCGATGGTACATGAAGTATAGCAAGGCCATACCTAGGCTGAATACACACACTCCTCTGCTGCTGAAAGCCCTACCATTGCTGTGCAGGCCCCTAGTTTCGGTCTGAGTGCTGGCCTTTGATGAGGGGATGGTCAGCATCAGTGCTTCCTCCCCTTACCTCTTGGAGGACAATCACATAGGTCATGAAACATGAAACACATCCCCCCACATCAGTTACTTCTAGCCTTAGGAGTTCTGGCATCTGTAGCCCACAGAAAGTACCTGCCTCTCTGCACATGCTAAGGAGGGTAAGTCCTTGCCCAGTAACTAACACATACTGAGGACTGGGTAACATGTTTATGCCTTAGAGCACCTGCCACATGTATGAGAATTGGCTTTCATGGCATCTGTAAAGGATCTTCCTATGTTCCAGCATTTTCCATGGAAGAACATCTTCAGAATGAACCTTGTCAAAGGGAAGAGGGGTCCCCAATTCTTTCTGGACAAGAAGGATAGTACAGCTAAGATTCCGATTTATAAAAGGAGGCTGGTATACATTGGGAAGACATCAAGGAAAGGAGTGTGCAGGCTTTGGCCTGAGTGGGGATAATCTGGTTAGAGGTGAATAAGGTTTCTGTGTTTTGTCTGGTTAAGGGACCTATCCCAAAGAGGTGGGGAAGTGCTGAAGAGCCCAGACTGGAGCAGCTGCTGATCTGGCTGGACAAAGAACACCAGAGGTGATGACCCCAAGTTCTTCAGTGTGGGGATTGGGTAGCCAAGTGGATAAGGTTATTTTCAATAGGCCAGGGACCCCTTTGTTTAGCTGCCATATCTCGGACTCCTGACAAGGGACAGGGCCAGTATTTGCCATTGGACTCTACCCTCAGAGGTTAGGGAATTGGACCACACTTATATTTTCTATTTTTATCCCTACCCCAAATCAGGTCTGAGAGCTTGGTGAAAGTGAACACACAGCTTCAGCAGCACCTGGAGAAAGCTGATGTGGTGAACAAGGCCCTTCAGGAGGATATGGGAAAATTAACAGTGGACTGGAGCCAAGCTCAGGATGAGCTGGCAAGGCGACAGAGTGACTGGCAAATGGAGAGGGAGGTAGGGCGTGCAGGGAACCCAGGCAGTCCAGCTGTTTAAAGACAAAGAGTTTCATTTGCTTTAAATAGGATTCATGGTCCAGAGACAGGGTCAGAAAGGGTTCATTTTGGGTCTCCTCATGGAATTGGGTTGTCAGTGCTCAGAACTTTCAGTAGTAGCTCTGGCTCCTTGGGGCCTCAATTCAGTTCTCTACTGGGATGATTTATTCATGACTAGAAAGTCTCATGGATAAATGGCATAATACCAAGTGATTCCATTGCTGCAGACGTGGCTTATGCCTACCTATGGTGGTGGGGGGGCCCAGTTGGGACTAGGAATTTTCTGACGTCATTAGTATGGATGAGGTAGCAGACAGTGAGTTGGAACAGGTTCCATACCTCCTGGACTGGCAGTGGTAACCTCTGACCTTTGGCATGACCTTAGTTTCCAAACATTCAGTTCTTCAAGGGCTACCTGAAAGGGGAACATGGCCGTCTTCTCAGCCTGTGGCGGGAGGTGGTGACCTTCCGACGCCACTTCATGGAAATGAAGACAGCCACTGACAGGTCAGTGAGGAGAATGGTGTGGGAGGACCTGAAACTTTAGGGGGAATAAGGAATGGGAGCATATTCGCCCCCTCCTTTCTAATCTTCATTAGGATGAGGTTTGAAGGCACAGAAATGAGTGAGAAAATAAGAAAGGAGACTATCTGAGATGGAGATATAAATGTGTATGGGCTATGTGCAGCAGCAGGACTGAGGAGAACTGTAGACCAGAACAGAGGGAATATGTTGGGGAATAGTAACACGTTAATCCCAATGATTCCTAACAGAGGCGGTGTCTTTAGGGCTTGGTGGGCTTCGTTTCATCACACCCTTTGCCAGTCCCTCCCAGAGTCTTTTGTGTTCCCTCAGGGACTTGGCTGAGCTAAAGGCTGAACATATGAAGATTTCAGGGTCCTTGCTGACTAGCTGCCTGCACCTAAGCTTGGAATTACAGTCCCGGGAGCCTCAGGGGTCAGGGAGACTGGCTGGCAGCGAGCAGGCCCATCTACAGTTAGTAGCCAGAACCCAGGAGTTGGAGAAGGAAATACATGAAAGAAGCCAAGAACTTATCCTCCTGAAGGCCAGAGGAAACATGGAGAAGGCAGAACTTCAGGACAGGTGAGATAGGGATCCTGTAAGGGGCTATTAAAGGCCAAACAACTCTCCAAGGAGCTGGATATTGGTGCCAAATAGGTTGGTAATAACCCAGAGCTTTCCTGTCTTCATAGGAAGAAAAGAGATTAATCAGTAAGCATTTATTAAGTATCTACTATGTGCTAAGCACTGTGGGGGATGCAAAGATGATGGTGAAACATTCTGTCCTTGAGGAGCTTACTATCTGTTAGAGGAGGCATTTACAAATATAAATAGGTTATACAAAAGAGAAACAGGAAAATTTTGGGGAGAAGGCACTAGCGGCTGGATAGCTCAGGAAAGGATTCATGTAGAAGGGGACACTTGAGCTGAAGTCTTAAAGGAAAATAGTCATTCTAAAAGGCAGAGGTGAGGATGGAGTGTATTCCAGCAAGGAAATTCCAGTCAAGCTTAAAGACACCAATAGAAGAAATGAAATGCCACGTGTGAGGAACATCAGGGCCATAGTGTTCGTGAAGGGAGTAATGTGTGATAAGACTGGAAAAGTCATTTGAGACTAGGTTTTGTCAGGCTTTAAATGCCAAACAAAGGGGTCTATATTTGATCCTAAGGGAAATGGGAGCCACTGGATCTTTCTGAGCCAGGCAGTAACATGTCATAATTTGTGATTTAGAAAAATCACTTTGCAGCTGTGTGAAAGATAGATTGAAGTAGGGAGACATTTGAGGCAGGGAAACCAGTTAGGAAGCTATTGCAATAGTCCAGGTGAGAGGTAATGAGGTCCTGAAGTAGGGTGGTGATTTTGTGAATGGAGAAAGGGGAATGTATGAGAAAGATATTTAAAAGACTTGACAGTTGATTGGATATGTAGGATGAGGGAGAGTAAAGAGTTGAAGATGAGATTGGATGAGGATGAGATTCCAAAGACTGGGCACCTGGAGTGACTAGAAGGATGGGTGCCTTTCTTAGAAATAGTGAAGTTTGGAAAATGAGGGAGTTTGAGGGAAAAGGTGGTGAGTTCTGCATTGGACCTGTTGAGGTGGAGGTGCCTAAGAGGCATCCACTTTGCAGTGTCCAAAGGCATTCAGTGATACGGTTTAGAGCTCAGAAATAATTAGGGCTGGATATATATGTCTAGGAATTACCTACAGAGAGATAATGATTGAAGATCAGTAAGATAATATAACAAGAAGAGGGAAGAGGGCCCCAGACAGAGCCTTGGGTGATGCTTGAGTTTAGTGGATAAGATGTGGGTGAAGATGTAGCAAAGGAAGCTGAAGAGTGGTCATGGGAGAGGGCATGGTCACATGGGAGTCCAGATGGGAGAAAATATCCAGAAGAGATAGTATACATGAGAGGTCAGAATGAATGAGGTTGGGGAAAAGGTTAAAATATTTGGTAACTAAGATCATTGGTAACTTTAGACAAAGTAGTTTCCGTTGTAGGATGAAGCCAGATTGCAGACAGTTGAGAATAGAGAAAACAGAGGTAACAAGTATAGGCAGCTTTTTTTCTAGGAGTTTGATTGAGAAAGGGAGGAGAAATAAGGGAGAACAATTTGAAAAGATGGGATGGTAGAAATAATAGAGACTTTTTTAAAGGATGGAAAGACTTGGGTGTGTTTATAGACATTAAAGAAGGGACCAGTAGATTGGGAGGGATTCAAGATTAGAGAGGAAGAAAGGATTATTACTGGAGAAGATGGGAGGGAATGGCATCAAAGGTACCTGTAGAAGGTAAGGGCCATGTCTTCATTAGAAACTAGAATAAAGGAAGAGATAAAAAGGGATGATAGCAAGAAGTTGTGAGGTACCAACTAGAAAGTACAACTGAGGGACAGATAGGTGGCACAGTGAATAAAGCATTTGCCCTGGAGTCAGGAGGACCTGAATTCAAATCTGGCCTCAGACACTTGACACTTAGTAGCGTGTGACCTTATGTGACCTTAGGCAAGTCACTTAACCCCAATTGCCTTGCCTTCCCCCCTCCAAAAAAAAAGTAAAACTGAAAACTACAATTGTGGCATATTGCTGATCTTTGTTCTTTTCAGAGGATTTTTTTCCCATCTTGTATTTCCTTCCTGGCAGTTTGCTTCCACTAGATTTGCTATTGAGGTAGTAATGGGGCACTTAAAACTTCCATGGAACCTTGATGGGGTCACAAGTTCTGTAAAAATAATGACCTCTTATGAGATATGTCCTTTCCTTACAGTATTTTAGGATTATAAGACAAGAAAATGGCAGTCAAAGACTATGATTAACCCTCCTACACTAAGTCCTTAGTCCCTTTCCTCCTGTTTCCATATGTAATAGCATCTCCCTACCAACATCCATATGCAATGACATGTCCCTATGAGGAATAAAAACACACCAGCTGAAAGTTATCTAGGTAGAAAAGTCGCAGTTGGTCTTTCAGTATGGGCAAAATATAAGGGGGAAAATAAATGCAACCATCTAGGATTCCAGGCTGTGATTTTCTTCCCAGGAAAGGATCTGTGAGTCTTCTTGGACTATTTTTTGAAGACACTGACTCATTGTGCTGCCACAGTCAAAAAACCTAACCAGAGGCGGCTAGGTAGCGCAGTGAGTAAGGGCACCGGCCTCAGAGTTGGGATGACCCGAGATCGAAACCAGCCTCAGAAAATGAGCACCCACACATAAATAATGACTAGCCGTGTAACCTTAAGCAAGTTACTTAACCCCAATTGCTTAAAAAAAAAAAAACTAACCAGAATATCATCTAGAAGGGGATTAAAAACAACACAAACCGGGGCAGCTAGGTGGCGCAGTGAGTAGAGCGCCGGCCCTGGAGTCAGAAGGACCTGAGTTCGGATCCGGCCTCAGACACTTAACACACAAACAAAAACCTAGCTGTGTGACCTTGGGCGAGTTACTTAACCCCAATTGCCCTCCAAAAAAAAAAAAAGGCAAAAAAAAAAAAAAAAAACAACACAAACCTCTGATGCATCCATACTGGAAATAGTATATGCTCATATATACTTCTGAGGCATAGGGAGACTGAAGAGGGTCCAAAAAGGCCATTTGAAATGAACAGGGAGATGAGGAAGTTGCTAGTTGAGAACAGACTAAAAAGATATGAAAAGATAGACTGGGAAGTGTAAGTATGATCAAAGTTTCAAAAGATATGATAGGAATAGAAAGGGTAAATCAAGAAAAGCCCAAGCACTCTGAGAGTGCCAAAACTAAGGGGGAACCTTGAAGACTGAAAGGTAATTTAGGACAAATAAAGGGAAGCTTCAGTTTATAAAATAGGTGGTTGTATCTTTAAAAATGATACCAACTAAAAGTAGAAATGACTTTAAACAGGATAAACTCATAGATGACAGATTTGTAATGGGTGATTCAGAAAAATATAGTTGAGGATGTCTTTAACCATTTAAAGTTGACAAAATAGCTATAAATTGTAACATACTAATAAGTGCCCCATTAGAGACAGAATTCTAGGCTAGAGGGATCATAAGACTGTCCCATTGTGGCAATTCTAATGTTCTTATTGGCTCCAGGGCACTTGACATCAAGACTAACCTGGGCCTGGAGAGCTCCCAGCCCAGGCTTTCCTTCACCTTTCAAGCCCCAAAGCAAGTGTTCCAGCCTTGAGTTGTGGTAAATTTGTGCATGTGTTCTGAATTGCTTTTGGTTTCAATCCAATTCTAGGTGTTAGCATTGTGTGATACTGATGGAGCACAGAGAGGGTTCTGGGAGCACCAGAGAGATGTAGTGGGATTTGCTAAAAACGAGTACTAAGGGGTGTTCTCTTCTCAGCCGTGAACAGTGATGTCATCCTACAGTAATGTTGTGCCCTTCCCCTTAGGGTCACTGAACTTTCTGCCTTGCTGGCTCAAAGTAAAAAACAAAATGAGGAGCAGGAAAAGATGATGAAGGCTCTGAGGGACACCATGGATATCCTGGTATGTTGTCTTTTGTCTGGAGAAGTTTGAGGTGAAGGGCCCAGGGTATCCTGTGTAACCAAGCCAACACATTTTATATCAATAAGTACCCAGTTGGTGGGGGGCAGCTAGGTGGCACAGTGAGTAGAGAATCAGCCCTGGAGTCGGGAGGACCTGAGGTCAAATCTGGCCTCGGACGCTTGACACACTTATTAGCTGTGTGATCTTGGGCAAGTCACTTAACACCAATTGCCTTGCCTTCTCCACTCAAAAAAAAAAAAGTACCCAGTTGAAGGATTTAGTGAAACCCCTCAGTTTTGGACTAAGAACCAAATTTGCCAAAACAGAAAAACCCTGATAAAACATATTAAGTGTGTGCCCTTGGCAGTGTGAGACTGACTTACTTTTTAAAAGGAAAACTGATTAAAGAAGAAGGTAGCAGGGCTATTGAGTGGTCTGGAAATCATGTCATGAGGAACTTGAAGAAACTAGGATGCATGGCCTGGATAAAAACACTTGAAGCAAAACATGATCACTGTCTTTAGATACCTAACAATTAAGGGTAGGAGTAGATTTACTCTCTTTTCCGGAGGACAGACCAAAGCATAGAAAGAATCTTATTCTGAGTGAGTACTTTCTGTTAGAGCTTTCCAATAATAGAATGGGCTGCCTTATGAAGTAGTGAACTTCCTATCACTGGGGTACTATAGGGACTAGATGACCTCTATCCGGGCTGATTTAGTAGGGATTGATTTCTGTAGGCAAGGGAAATTGGATTGCTTGACCACTAAAATCCCTTTCAACTCTAAAATCCAGGCTGTTCACGCTGTGGATTGCAAGGAACTGGACCCATTTTGATCCTCTTAGATCTCTAAGCATTCATCAGCACTGACTCAATTGAAAGAAATTAAAAGAGAAATCTATTTTAAGTGTTATCTCCAGCCTTACTACTAAGATTTTTTTTTTGGCTCAATAGTTGACCTCAGGCACCAATTTGCTGCTCTAGGACAGCACCTATCTCTTGTCTGGACCCTCTTAGGGCACTCTTGGCTTCTCTGGGTAACCAAGGTGGAGGTGGGATTGGGTGAACATCTTTAGGGTAAAAAGAAAGGTAGCATGGTGTAACGTTAAGAATACTGGACCCAATCAGAAGAAACGTCATTTCAAATTACTCTCTGAAACTTACTAGTTACTATGGACAAGTCATTTCACCTCATCTCCAAAGTGGGTATAACACTTGGAGTAGCGTGGCTCAAAAGAAAAGATATGAGAAGATTACCCTACTTCTTCCTTTAGCAGAGCTGAGAGGTCCATAAATATGGTATATTGTACATATTCTCAGACTTTTTCAATATATTGATCAGTTATGCTGATTTTTTTCCCCTCTTTTTCTTTTATGTCTTTAAAAAATACCACTTATTATATAGGATAGCTCTCTGGAAATGGGAGAGAAAGGGCTGCTGGGGAGAAATACAATGATATAAAAATGAGGATCAATAAAAACAATTTTGAAAATAATACTCGAGGGGCAGCTAGGTGGCGCAGTGAGTAGAGCGCCGGCCCTGGAGTCAAAAGGACCTGAGTTCGGATCCGGCCTCAGACACGTAATACACACACAAAAACAAAAACCTAGCCATGTGACCTTGGGCAAGTTACTTAACCCCAATTGCCCTCTAAAAAGCAAACAAATAAATAAATAATAATACTTGAATCACCTACCTCACAGAGTTTTTGTGAGGATCAAATGAGATAGTTTGTTGAACACTTTGCAAATCTTAAAATGCTGTGTAAATATTGTCTAATTAAGGACAATAGGACTTGTTAAAACCAATTTGTGGCTAGGGATATATAGTTCCAGTTTGCAAATTCTTAGCTCATATCTATGTTTCACTCCCCATTTAGGAGACAAATCGTTCAGAATTAATGGAACATGAAGCATCTCTCACCAAAAATGCCTGGGAAGAGAAGCTGTCTCTGCAGCAAGTGATAAAGGACATAACTCAGGTATGGGTAAGCCAGAAGTACTGCTTTTGGGTAACCAAGAGTACTTATCATTCGCTTCCCCAAGCATCCCTCTCCTGTTTGGGGTTTTTTTCTCATAGTCCAAAGAAATTCATCAGTTCAAGCTTAGGACTTATTGGGTGAGTTTTCTTGGGGTTACATGTAGAGAAAGACTGTGAGATGGAAATATGAAACTAACTAAGCGTTAGTGGTCATTTTTCAGTACTAGAAAAGGTGAGGCCTGTACCTGTCCAGTGAGTTCTCTCTTTCCCTTCACTGATTTTGTTTGGGAACAGAAACTAGATTAGGTTCCTGTTAAGTGAAAGTCATATTCTTCACTTTTCCTTTATTTTCTACAAAGAACTTTTCATTGATGATTCATCAGTATGTGTCCTATTGACACTCTGGATTCTGGGTTCAGGGTAGGGATGATGGAGGTCTATCTTATATTCTAGAATAAGGGATCACTAGTATGTTGCATAGTGGGGTTATATCCTTTTCCCTCTAAAATCTCAACAAGTTGAAAAGATGAATTGAATCTAACAAATGAAGTTTGATAGAAATAAATATATAGTCTTGTAATTACATCCAGAAAGTTAGCTGCAGAAGTGTAGAATGGGGACAGCAGTTAATGTGAAAAGGGCCTGAATCATAGGTAGATAGATAGATAGATAGATAGATAGATAGATAGATAGATAGATAGATTTTTTTTTTTCCTCCAAATCAACTGCAAGTTCATTAAGTCAGCAAGGTGACATGTTAGCCAAAAAGTTTAATTTTGTCTTAGGCTGCATTTATGAAGTAGTGTCTAGAAGGGAGGCAGTATTTCCACCAAATTCTGTAGTGGCCAGACCATATCTGAATTATACCTTTGTATCCAGTTCTAGATAACACACTTTAGGAGGGACGTTAAAAAATTGAAGTTTGTCCAGAAGGGAACAGAATGGTGGAGGGTGTGGAAGTCATGTTACTTAAGCATATTTTGAAGTAACTGAAGATGTTTAGCCTGAAGAAGAGAAGACTAAGGGGAGACATGATAATTGTCTTCAGAAATAAAGGGCTGAAAGAGGCATTTATTTACTTTGTTCTAAGTAGTTCTAGAGGTGAAAATTAGTTAGAAGTTATAAGCAGGCAGATTTCAGCTTTCTAGAAGAAACATTTTCTGATGGTTGATGCTGTCTGATGATAGTAATGAGCTGTAATGAGCTGCCATGTGAGACCTAAACTCTATTAAAGGAAATGTTCAAGCAAAGATGACCACAAGCACTTGTTAGAATGGTGAAGGAACTTTAGTCATGTCATATGAACTCTAGTTGAAGGAATTAGATATGTTTATCCTAGAAAAGAGAAAACTGAAGGTGGGCATGAAAGCTGTCTTCAAACATTTGAAAAGGTCTTGTGTGGAAGCAGATTTAGACTTATTCTATTTGGCTCCAGAGGGCAGAACTAGGAATCATGGGTACAGGCTACAAAAGTGGCAGTTTAGGTTTGATGTTAGGAAAAAATTTCCTAGTAATTGTTGCAGTGGGGGCTCTGCCCACCCAAAAATTGTTGGGGCTTCATGATGTCTTGTGGTAGAACTGTCTCAAAGAATTCAGTCAGACCACGTCTAATCTAAGTATAGGCATTTATTGAAATTGACACCTCTCATGGAGTGGGCTAAATTCCAAGAGGAACCAATAACTTCAGAGAAAGCAAGATGGATTTTTATAGGGTAAAGATGCTGATTACACAATCAAAATTTACATAGAATATAGGAATATGATTAATATTAAAAAGGCAGGAGGATTTTCTTAAGGGATTAGGTAATGGAGGAAGGGTTCCATCTATGGTTCGGTGATTAAACATTCTGGTCATGCTGCCCTCTAATTGACTAGCTACTGTCTGGTCAAGATGGATTGAGTAGCTATTGTGGTCCTGTCTTGGGCTGGATAGATGATGTGATTGTGGGAATGGGTCTGGGGGCAGTGGCTGGGATCTCATCATATGGACATGCCTGCTTTTCTGTGAGAATTGTGTGTATATACATACATATATATGACACACCTGTTGTTCTAGTGAGCAATGAGGCATATATGAAGAAGTTAAGATAGTGAGTGGGGTAAGGGGAATAAGTGGCTAGGTAGGTGCAGTGAGCCTGCTGTTCATTAGGGCCTATAAGGAAGTTAGAATACTGGGGCTGGTGACTGCTTAATTAGGATTCCATCAGCAATGAGTCCAGAATTTGAATGGGCCACCCACCTCAAGAGGTGGTGATTCCCCCACCTTGGATGTTTTCAAGCAGAGGTTGGATGATCACTTTTGGGGTGTTACATAGTTCCTTTTGTAGATGGATTGGACTAGATGGCCACTCTAGAACCTTCCAGCTTTCAGATGCAATTCTATAAATATTTTAGAAGGGATTTGGGCATTAGGCACAGGGTTGAAGGAGGTAATCCCTAAGGTTCTTTCCAACACTAAAATTTCTATGACTCTGAAAATGTGGGTTGATGGGGCTTTACTCACAGAGTCTTCTGTAGGAGAGAAAATCTTTCCTAGGCTTGGATCCCCTTTGGACATTTAGTGTTGGCTGGGAATAGCAACATTTACACGTTGTATTTCAGGTAGTGGTAGGTGATGAGGATAGTGAGAACCAAGGCTCTGGACTAGAGAACTCCCTAGAGCTGGAATCCAGTGGCTTCTGCCAGCTCCTTTCTGAAAATCCAGATAAGGTTCTTACATTGGTACGCTCAGTTCTGACTAAGAAGCGCCAGGCAGTGCAGGTAAGAGGATATACTCCCTGTTCCACAGGCCTAGCACATTTGGGCTGTCCACACTCCACATTCCTCCTTAGCCTCATCTGACCCTCTCACCTTAAAGAGCTTTAATGCTCTTAAGTACATTTTCCTAGTTACCAAAAAATAACACATTCACTTCCTCATCTGTCTTTTGTGTATGTTATAGTAGTAGTAGTATGTAATAGTAGTATGCTTGTGCAAAGTGCCTCTCCTCCCCTTCCCCCCCCGCAAAGAGCACTGTATGAGAACTGCAACTGGGCTATGATTATAGTGGAGGAGAGCTTCAGGGATTTCAGCCATTCCCAAACTCAGAACCTTTGCCTCAGTACCCCTATTCCCTGTCCCCTTCCTCTGGCCCCAGGTCTTCCTGCTGCTATTTTATCTACATATCCCATTGTAAAGTCCCCAGACTTTCCTTCTGAGTTCCCTGAATCCCAGACTTAAAAAGGATCATGCCTTAGAAATGGTGGCAGCCCAGAAACCTCAGGAGCCCAGTTTTAATGACATCCCATTTCTGTTGTTGATTTGGCCCTGGCTCATTACCTGTTGATCTCTTGCATCCCTCCCATGATCACGATTTGCTCTACTGCCTTGTTCCTATTAAAACTCCCGCCAGGGCCTAAGGCAGCAGCTTTCAACTTGTCAGGAGGCTGTGAGCTTCTGGCAGCATCAGCACACCCAGTGGGAGGAAGAGGGTGAGGCCCTGAGGCAGCGACTCCAGAAGCTCACTGGGGAACGAGATGTGCTGGCAGGACAGACCCAGGGCCTCCAGGGGGAGGTGGACTCTCTCAACAGGTAAGCAGTCCTGCTGGTTGGTCACTGAGCCTTTCTACTCCTGTCTGCTTCTACTTTTGAGGAGAGGGAAGAGCCTCTCTTTGGGACTAGTCTGTCCCATCCTGCATGATACTTTCTTGAAACCTCATGCTTCTTAGGACATTCATTACTGTCTATTGTACTTACGTTGAACCTTTCTAGTCCAAGGAAAGAGTCTTTGGCCCCAATAACAAAGGTGGGAAATTCAGGGGAAGCACCTGCTAATGTCTGGCATGGGTAAAGACTTTTGGTCCCAGAGTCTGTGGTCACTCCCGTTCTCTTCCCAGGAATCGAGAGCACCTGGAAAAGGCTAGGGAGGAGCTCCAGCAGCAGCTGGAGGTCTTGGAACAAGAGGCCTGGCGCCTCCGCAGGGTCAACACAGAGCTTCAGCTGCAGGGGGACTTGGCTCAGGGGGAGAAGGTGGAGCAGGAGGAGGAGCTGCAGCAGGCTGTTCGAGAGAGGAATTGCCTGTGAGTATTGCCACATCTGCTTTCCCTTTGGTACCCAACTTAAAATGCCCCCCTTAGCTTTTACCCTTTTGTCTTTTCTTGTCTACCATCATACACTTCTTTGGAGAATGGGTAAGTAAGAAGTCTGTCTGAAATTGGGTCCAGTTAAGTGACTGTTTTGTGGGGAAAAGGGAGCCCCAAAAGGAGGCAAGAAAGGGGAATCTGGGCTGGAAGGTCCAAGTTTGATCTCAAGTTTGGATTTTGTTCAATTAATAAACTTTGATAAAACTAAATTAAAAAGAAATTTTAATGGTTGTTTGCCCAAAAGATCATATGCGACCATAGAGTCATTGATTGAAAACCAGGGACTTTAGAGGTCATCTAAGCCAAACTCCATTCTATCTCATTTTAAAGACAAAGAAACAGGCCCAGATGGGTTGAAGTCACTTGCCTAAGACAAAATTACAGATAGTAAGTGGCAGAGCCAGGATTCAGACCGGGACCCTGACTCTAAATCCGGTACTGTTTCCTTGGTACAAGTCTCTGTCATTAAGGATCTTACAGTCTAGGAGGGAGAATATGCACACATTTAACTGTTGTAGATGTTTACTATGAGAAGACAGTCCATGGAGGTGTGTGCTGTCATGTTTTCATTGAGGATCCCCTCTCTCATTCCTTCTTCCTATAGTCAGGAGACTTTGAAGGGCCTGGAAGCCAAACAGTCTGCATCACTGAATGAACTGATCACCCTGAAGGAGGCACTAGAGAAGAGCCAGCTGCGAGAGGAGCTGCTGAATCAAGAGAGAGCAGAGGTGGCAAGAGCCCTGGCCAAGGTAGAGCCCAGCCTTGTCCCTCAGCCAGGAGGAGCAGAAAGATCCATCTCCTCTAACCCAGAGAGAACAGAAAGGTAGCTTCAGAAGGCCCATCCTTAGAACTGAATCAGGAAGAGGATCTTGTAGTCAGCTTAGCTGTATGAAAAAAAGGCATCTGGGGTGGGAGAGATGAGCTGTTTGGGAAGGTAGAAAAGGAGAAAATCTTCATCTCTTTTTGCTTGTAGGCAGAACAGTCAGTTGCTGAGCTGACAGGAGCAGAGAGCACCCTCAAGGCAGAAGTAGCGGATCTTCGGGATACAGCAGTCAAACTGAGTGCACTGAATGAAGCCTTGGCCTTAGATAAAGTGAGGCTAAACCAACAGCTCTTGCAGGTGAGCTGGTGGGATCACACTCCCTCCAAGCTCAGCATTTACCCCCTAAACCACATATGTATTTTACTGACATCTGCTTCTTACCTCCCATTCCTTCTCTCTTAATACCTTTAACTTTGGGGGACTATAGTTAGAGCAGGAAAACCAGTCTGTCTGTGGTAAAGTAGAATCAGCAGAGAAGACCAGGAGTGCTGTGCAGATGGAACTGGATGAATCTGAAAGGAGAAATGAGGCCCTCTGGGTGGAGAAGGCACACCTAGAGATGCAACTACAGAAAGCTAAGGATGCTGAGGCAGAGCTGCAGGAGAATCTAAACAGGATGAGAGAAGAGAAGACGGAAACCCAGGAGAAATTGGAAGAGGTGAGAGGACATAGCAGACCAATGGTCAGAGGCAGATGGTTCATTGGAATGTGTGCTGGATCATGAGTCAAGGGCCTGGATTCACATTGCAGCACTGCCATTTAGGACCATTCTTACCTTAGGCTTGTTACTTATCCTCTCTGGTCTTCAGTCTCACATCTCTAAAGTGAAGGGTTAGACAAAGGTTTCTCCCAATCCTAAATCTATGAGCTTATCATTTTCATATAATGGTTCTCCAGCATCTCAGTGCTACAACCCTTCTTGAGGGCGCCTTTCACCACCAATAACCACATTAGCCCTCAAAAAAACCCAACCAACTTTGTTTCCACAAAATGCCATTTGAAGTTGTCTGGCTCTCATTTTCCCCTTAGCTCCACAACAGTTAAAAAACTGCCACAGGGAGAAAGCTTAGACTCTTTTGTTTGACTTTGCAGTTTTTTTTTCTTTTTTCTGGGAATCAGAGCTTTGTAATAAGTCATATTTCCTTTCTGCAGTTCCATGAGAAAAGTAGTGCCAATATTGTTGTTTATTTTATAGATGAAGAGACTGAGGTTGGGGTGGGGGAGGTGGGGAGAACTGTGAATCTTGGCCTCCTAATTCCAATTACACCACACTGCTTCCCTGCCTTTAAGCTCCTTAGAAGGTCAACCCCTAATTTTGTAAGTATGATTCTATGGTTCTTTTCTCCCTATTTTCCAGATTATGCGTATCATTTCCTAACTAGCATCTCAAGGGACAGAAGCCTTTTGTGAGGGACTAGAGTAGTTTCCCATCAGCAGTTATAGATAGCTCTTCACTATTAAACCATCAAAGACAAGCTTGAATTCTTTAAGATACTTGTAGCATGGTTTCTGGAAAGGATCACATTAACCTGCCTGACAGTCTTCATTTTGCCTATTGTCATCCCAAACACACACCAAACTCCAGAGACCCTGCTTGATAGTAGATCCTTCCAGTGTTCTGTGGCCTCTCATGTGGCCAATCCTTAAGAATCCCAAGGTGGGAAGTAGCACAAGGAATGATTTCTTCTGCCTCATTCCCCTCCCCTGCTCCCTCTCTCACCCTCATTTCCATTTTTTGCTCTTCTCAGGCCCAGCGCCAGTTGGAGGTGGCCACCACAGAGCTAGAGCAGCTGCATCAGGAGACAGTTCGGCAAGGGCTTTTTCGGGACAAGATGAGCCAGGAGAAGGAGGCCCTGGTCCGGGACAAGGCTGCCCTAGAAGTGCACCTGAAGGCCTTGGAGCGGGACCAACAGGGTCTTTCTGAGCAGCTCCTGGAACTCAGGTGGGGACCTGTGTCACATTGTCAGCTCAGGTCCATCCTCCCCCCAATTCATAGCTGCCAGAGGATATCCCAAAAACCCACATCTGACCCTGTCTTTCAGTGGCTCCCTACTACTTTTAGGATCAAATACAAATTCTGCTTAAGTTTAAAAGCCTTTACAACCAGCTGTCAACCTTATGCATTATTCCCTTTCAGCCACTCTACAGAATCTGGTCAAATTGTCCTTCTTCCTGTTTCTCACACACGAAGCTTCGTCTCTCATACTAGTGCCTTTTCACTGGCTGCCCCCTTTCCTCCTAACCACTGGTGTGCTTCAAGGCTCAGCACAAACTTTGCTTCTTCATCAGACCTTTCCTTATCCCCCACCCCAAACATTAGTACCTCTATCTTCCGCATGACTGAATATTTATTTTATATATATTTTACACATACTTCTATAAATACTTGACTCTCCCAGTAAAATTTAAGCTCCTTCAATTTTGTCTTTGTAAGCATAGTGCTTAACACCGTGACTGGTGCTTAGTTAGTGCTTAATAAATGTTGCTGATTGAATTCTAGCCCTTGCAGATTAGCATGGACATGGGGGCAGGTTGGCTATGTAGGCTCCCTAGTGTCTTTTACCTCAACTGTACCTATCTAAGAAAGTTAAGAATAAGTTGGAAACCTGTAGCAGCAAGCACCCAAGCATCCCCAGGGTGACTGCCAACACAGGTTCTTAGATCTGCTTTTCTAAAGGAAAGCAACTCCAAATGGGTTAACAATCTTGCTTTAATCAATCAAACATATATCGTTTACCTAGTTCAGGGGAAAAAGGTCAGCACCCTGAACTTCAGAGTATACAGACAAAAGTTACAAGACAGAGAAACAGATCAAGCAGACAGGCTTCCAAACTGTCTGACCATTACATCCATCCATCCATACCTAATCACAGTTACCAAAGAGGGAAGCATCAACATCTGGGTTTTCAAAGCTGGGGGGCTCTCAACAGCTGCCCAGAGTGTCTCATCTGGTCAAATCACACAACACTTCTCAAAGTGAGCCCCAAAGCAAAGCCTCACATCAGGGTTTAATAGCCTTCTCCTGGGTCAGAGAATGTAACCACCCTCTTGACCCCCTGCCCAATTACACAACATCAAGGTGTGGGCATTCCTGAAAACCAAGCCTCTTGCCACATGCTCCATGTGACCACATTCAGCCTATTAGGGGGCAGAGTATATTTTCAAATCAAGGAAGGTTCTCAGAGTCTCTTAAGCCTATCAAAAGGCCTAGGGGCAGGGAAGATCTTTGAATTTGCATTTCCATTACAGAACCCAGAGCTGATGTTCCCTGCCTTGTCTTTATTTGCTGAGAATTGATTGGCAAAACTGTGTACTGGGGCTTGTCCCAAATAAGGACTCTTTGGGAGCTCCTAAGTGCTACTGGGCTTGGGGAGGGTGGGCAGGGGCTGTAGAGAGAGTCCTCCCTGACTTCTGGATCTCACAGATCAGCCAAAGAACTGTTAGAAACCAACCTGTTTGAGGCTCAGCAGCAGAGCTCTCTGATGGAGGTTTCCAAGGAGCAACTGGTGGTGCAGATTCAAACAGTCACACAAGCCAAGGAGGTGATCCAAGGTGAGGGCAAGGGTGGCTTGTGGTCTTTCCCTTTTGGAGAAGCTGGGAGGCTTGAAGGCCCTGGGAGTAGCTGGGGGTCTGCTCCTAGGCAGGTCTTAGACCTGGAGAAGGGTCTATCACATGGAGGACTGGGCCTTGCCTATGAGATCAGAGCATAAGCTCAGCTCCCTTTTTCAGGGGAGGTGAGGTGCCTTCAGATGGAACTGGAAGCAGAGAGACTACAGGCAGAGCAGGAACGGGACATGGTGGCCAAATATCAAGACCAGATACAGGAGGAGAGTCGGATAGCTCTGCAGCGGCAGCAGGCTAACTATGAGAAAGAACTTCGAATGCTGCAGGAGAAGAGGGTAAAGTGACTGACAGACTGGGCAGCGCAAGCCCTGATTTGGACTGACAAGAGTGCCCCCACGAGGTCCTTTGTGCTCTCTCACTTATGTTGGAGAGAGGCCTATCCTAGCCATAGAAATAAGAGCCCTTTATCCAGCCTCGTGGATAATTAAGTTAGGAGAAGGAACCCCTGGGATTTGGATTAACTGAGAGTTAGGCCATTACTAAATAAAGGAAGAGAATCTGTCCCTTCATGGGAACAGAACTGTGTGTTGGGTACTTATGTGGAGTCACTTAGATCCCAGGGCCAGGATAAGAATGATAGGAAATGCTCTCATTTTCTATCAGATTCCCAAAACCAAGTTCTCCAGCAGAGATTTGCACAAAATACCAAATCACCATCACCACTACAAATGTAAATAGGTTTCTATTAGCCTCAGAACTAGCCACAATTACTTGCCTCACCCCTCTCAGTTCTCCAGGCTTTGACTAGTAAGATCTTGATACTCTGGTCAGGCTGAATATCAGAGGCGATGATTGGGAGGCAGAAAGGCTTAGTATCTCCTCTTTTTCCCCTTCTCTCATTATTCATATAATCACACTGATCTTTAAGGACAAGACCTATCCTTTGTATAACTCGAGGGGACTGTTCTCTTGTGCATCCTGATCCTCTACCATAGCCATTTTTCTTGATCTTAAGTTCTTCATTATCCATCCTACTATTCTAGACTCTAAGGCTCCTTTTGTTAGCCCATCTGAAAGTAGCTTTATAATTCTTAGGCTGCTGAAATGCACTGTATCAATGTTAATGATAATTGTTATCATCATCATATTATTATTTTTACAGTGAATGTGATTTGTCCTTGCATATTGTTACTACAACAGGTTTGTGGTATCTTCTGCATAGTTTCTTCCATGAATTTAGGAGATAGAGTGCACCCAGCACAAGCAAGAATTGGAAGAAGCATGGGAATATATAGGGCACGGAAGTAAGAGCAACTGAGAAATCTACCTGTGGAAGCCAGCACAGGTAGATGTGGTAGTGCGGCTCAGGTAGATGGGAAGTGTGCCCAGAGAAGGTCATGTGGAGGCATTAAGTGACTTGCAAGCTTTCTAAGGCTTTGACAGTCATGACTCCCTGGGGTCTCTTTTAGGCTGGTAGATATCCTAGAAAGAATTGGTGCTGCCCCTGCCTAAGTATAGTTGTAGAAAGTAGAAAGTTGTAGAAAGGCCAGTCTCTGACTTTCCTGGAGTTCTTTTCTTTTGATGGGACCAATGAGTGACATTAAGGAACTAGAATTTGTTGTCTTGCTTCGCCCATCTGTGCTGATGTAGTTTCCTCTGTGTGGCCAGGAGATGGATCACACCAAGCACAGGCAGGAATTGGAGGCCATATTAGAACAAATGGAAAGGGAGAAAGTGGACCTGGAGGAGACCTGTGAGAAGAAGCTGAGGGAGCTGCAGGAGAAGTCTGAAGCTGCCCAGGCACAGAGGATGGAGGATCATGCCCAGGCTGAGAACAGCAGATGCCAGGTAGGGAATAAATCTAAGTATACCTCTTTGATTCTGTGTTACCTCCAACGTTTGCCCATCCTTCCTCTCTGAGAAATTTGTGTTATGTGGTGAATCGGTCACAGCTGTGGTGGTGAAATGATCCTCTGGAAGAAGTGATATATCTTCCCTGGGTTATTACCACAAATAAACAGTACGTTCAGGACTTCCTGGTTCTGGTTGTTAGATAAGTTAAGACATTTCCTGGCTTTCAGCACTGAACTCTGCTTTCAGTGCCAGCTGATTAAACCAGATGGTCTTATAGCAGCTATGGGCTAACGGCTACAAGGGTACTGAGTGTGGAAATCCTGTTGAGCACCTCTGCTCTAATGTACATTTCCTTGTCTCTGTGTGCAGATGCAGCTACAGATAGAAAAGGAAAGGATGTCACTACTGGATACACTCTTGAAGACCCAGAATGAACTGGCTGATGCTGGCCAGCAACTGGAGCGGCTGAGGCAGGACATGAAGACCCAGAAGTTGAAGGAACAGGTAGGGAGCCTGACCCTATTCGTGATGGGAGTGAAAACTGCCACCAGCTCAGGGAGCAAAGCAGAGAGAAGATTTGAGAGCTTTAGGTAGCTGTGAAAAGTCACTGAAGAGCTAAAAAGAAAAATGGCTTAGAGGGCTCTTTAGGTGAAGAAGTGCTTATGATAGAAGAATTGAAAGTTGTCTACTCAGATTGAAAGAGAACATGGACCAAGACCAAGAATCGAAAGCTTAGGCCCCTACAGACAAATGAGCTAAGTCACTATTTCCCACTTCTCTTGTCTTTTCTCCTCCATAGGAGAATATGGAGAGCCTTTGGGCCCAGCTGCAGGAGGCTCAAAAGGCTCTGAAGGAGACAAGAAAAAAGCATCAAGATGACCTTGCCACCCTTCAGGAAGAGACGAGCATCCTGTTGCAGCATAGAGAGAGCCTACAGAAACAGGTTATCTGGAGTCCCACCCCCAAGAGGGTGTGGGAGAAGTGTAAAGCTGCTTTCCTAAACTGCTATGTGTGGTGTGGAGTTTTCTTTTTAGAATAGGGAGGTGCAGGCCCAAGTGAGCATTGTCTGCTCACCTTCCTATCAAAACTTCTTGGGGATTGAGGGGTGCTCCAGGATGGAACATGTTCTACCCACCTCTATTGAGAGTAGTTTCCTTCCTCAGTAGGAAGCCCTTTCTTCCAACCCCTCCTCTTTGCTCATAACCTTTTGCTGTGGGTTTAGTTTTATATTCACTCAAGATCATTTGCCTGCTATGTGACTTTGGAGCAGCAGATATGTGAAGCAGAGGACACAGATGCCTAAGTGAAAATCGTGTAGTTGTTGCCAGAGATAAGGGAGAGGACCTGGTAGAAAGCCACTGACTTTCCTAGAAAGTGCATGTGTACTTGTAATAGACCAAATAATAGCAACAAAACTGAAGAACACTTAAACTCCCAAGATCCTGAGTAATCACTCCTTCCAGCCCTCTGGTGCCTCATGCTTTTGCTTTTCCAGGTGAAAGACTTAAAGGCCCAACTAGTCACTAGTGAAGACTCATGTTGGCTGGCAGAACACGAGGCTCAGCAGCAACTACAAGAGGCCCAACAGTGTTCCCGTATACTGGAACAGGAAAAAGCCAGGTAGGCAGCTAGACCCATTTAGCCATACATTATGGGGAGACATATGGTTGCCATGCATGTCACAAGACTGGTCAAATCATCAGACAGTCAACAGGTTAACACCTGTTACCTTCCCAGGTCTGTCTATGCTAGGTGTACTAGGTGTTATGAGGGTATCGTGTCAGTTACAAGAGATATGAGAATCACAGTCCCTGCCCTCAGAGCTTATCTAGTTGCCTAAATGAGAGTATTGTATGTTAGTAAATAACCAATCGACAAACTATTCATTAAGCTTTTACTATGTGCCCTCACATAATTTAGAAATAAGTAGACTATAGATTATGACAATTTAGGCAGTTAGGTTGTGCAGTGGATAGAATGCTGAGTCTGGAGTCAAGAAGACTCATTTTTCTGAGTTCAAATGTGGCCTCAGACACTTGCTATGTAACCTTGGCCAAGTCCCTTAACTCTGCCTTTGTTTCCCCATATGTAAAATGAGTTGGAGAAGGAAATGGTAAACCACTCCAGTGTCTTTGCCAAGAAAACCCCAAATAGGGTCACAGAGATTTGGACATGACTGAAAAACAACTGAACAAAACTGAATCCCTTCATTTTACAGAAAAAGAACCTGACTTGCCCAAGCTAGATAGATAGTGAGTATTATGGCAAGATTCAAAATCAAGTCCTCTGACCCCGAATCCAGCAATACTCTTTCTATTATACCAGGAAACGGATAGACAATTATAGGTTAGTGACCCAAAAAATAGTACTCTGGATAAAGTAAGTAGTTCTTTTGTACTATACCACATCTGGATTATTATATGTCCTGTAACTATAGCTACATTTTAGGAAGAAGGGCTCAATGAGGATGGTGAGTGGGCCAAGAAACTATGTCATACAATGATCAGTTAAAGGAACTGAGGATATTTAGCTTGAAGAATAAAGGACTTAATGTTGGCATGTGGAAGAGGAATTAGATCTGACCTTTTTAATGTTATAGGACAGAGTTAGAATCAATAAGTAGAAGTTTCCCAAATGGGGGCAGGGGGAGATTTCAGCTTAGTATAAGGAAGAACTTTCTAACAATTAAGAGATGCCTGGAAATGGAATGGGCTGAGCAAAGTCAAAAGTTGCCCATCTTTGAAAGTGCTCAGGAAGAGGTTGGTTAAGCATTTTCTGAGACATGTAGAGGGAATCAATTGTTTTAGGTAAGAGCTGGACCAAATGCATTCTTTAGTCCCTTCTAATCCTGAGTCCATGAATCTCTCTGTGAAACCTTTGAAATCTTTGAAACCTTATAACACTCTATGAAACCTATGAATCTCTCTGTACACCTCTGCCTTTAGTGATCTCTTACCAGTATGAATTCCTATAGTACTAGTGGTCTCTACATTCAACATTCAGTTTATACCTAGTTCCTCACTTCTTGTTTCCATATCCATAGTATTTACCCAAATTCCTATATGTAAGGGGATTCAGTAAATGTTGAATGAATGAATGACTTGAGCTAGGTCTTAAAGGATAGGTTCAATTTGGATAGGTGAAGAAGGAGGAGGGGAATAGGGAAATAGAAAGGATCATCTGAGAAGAAAGTCCTTTCTGGGAATTTACTTATTCATTGGTTTCATGGTCTACATGGTTTAATCATAGGTTCTTTGCTCTCTGTCTCTTCTTCACCTTTTCTGTATGTCTTCCTTATTGGGTCTGCCTGGCACTAGCTCTTGCTTTCCCAGTCCTAGACCCCTGTCTCTTTTCTTTCACTCTTTTTCTTTCAGTCAGAACTCTGTTTGACATTTAGAGACTAGTAATCACCTTGCTTCTGGACTTTTCAGTACTGCTCATACCATAAGTATGAATCCTGGTCTCTATTTTACTCTGTACTCTGTGGTAATATGAAGGTGACAGTCTGGTCCAGGGGTTCTTAATTTTTGTGTCCAAGATTCCTTTGACCATCTAGTGAAACCTAAAGACTTCTTCTGAGAGTAATGTTTTTAAGTGCATAAAATAAAATACAGAGGATTTCCTTTATAAGGAAGTAGTATGTGTAGTATGTGTAGACAGCAGGATTATAATCAAGTACAGTCTAGTACCGGGTCTAGTAACTATAGTAATTTTTTTTTTTTAAAGCGATTGGGGTTAAGTAACTTGCTCAAGGTTACACGGCTAGTCATTATTTATGTGTGGGTGCTCATTTTCTGAGGCCGGATTTGATCTCGGGTCATCCCAACTCCAAGGCCGGCGCTCTTAACTCACTGCGCCACCTAGCCGCCCCTTTAGGGCAATTGGGGTTAAGTAACTTGCCCAAGGTTACAGGGCTAGGTTTTTGTTTGTGTGGATTAAGTGTCTGAGGCCGGATCCAAACTCAGGTTCTTCTGACTCCAGGGCCGGCGCTCTATTCACTGCGCCACCTAGCCGCCCCAACTATAGTAATTTTGAAGTAGTGATGGGTATAAATGATACTTTGATATATTTGAAACAATTATAATGTAATATGGAAATATCATTGATTTCTGTTGGTAACAAAGTCAGGTACTGCTAATATTACTGTAGTTTGTTACCTAAATTCACAATTGAAGGAAATACTAAATTTCACTTAGAGTCTAATAAAAATAAAGATGCTGGAGTGGCTAGGTGGCACAGTGAATAGAGCACCAGCCCTAGAATCAGGAGGACCTGAATTCAAATCCAGCCTAGACACTTGACACACTTACTAGCTGTGACTTTGGGCAAGTCACTTAACCCCAACTGCCCTCCAAAAAAAAAAAAAAAGATGCAATCTTTTCCTATCCAAGTTTGTAATCCTCCTTGAAATCTATCCCTGGACGCTGTGGGTCCTAGGTAAAAAAACCCGAGCTATGTGGAATTAGGCTGCCAGGGTAAAGGTGCCCTGTGAGGGAGCTGAAGAGTGAAATTCTGACATCCTCTTATAAGCAAGAAGAATGATACAGAAGAATCTAATCATAACTTTCTTGGATAGCTCTCATTTTTTTCCCCTGCTGATCTTATTTGGATTAAAAATATTTTTTTGCTCCTTTTTGATTTCTTTATCTCTCAAGGAATTTTTTTTGCTTGACTTTTTTTTAATTTTCCCAATTTATTAAATTATTTATTTTTAATTTTCAGCATTCACTTCGATAAGTTTTCAATTTTCTCCCCCTCCTTCCCCAAGACAGTTTTCAATCTAATATGTGCTTTATACATACATTCCTATTAAACACATTTTCACAATAGTCACATTGCATTAAAGAGTTGTAATGAATGGAAAAAATCATAAGAAAGAAAAAAATAAAACAAAAAAGAAAATAATCTGCATTCCAACTCCCTAGTTCCTTCTCTGGATGTGAATGGTACTTTCCATCATGTGTCCCTTGGAATTGTTTTAGGGCCTTGCGTTGCTGAGAAGGGCTAAGTCCATCAAAATCAATCCTTGTACTGTAGCTGTTACTGTGTGTAGTGTTCTCCTGGTTCTGCTCCCCTCACTCAGCATCAGTTCATATGAGTCTTTCCAAGTTTCTCTGAAGTCCGGCCTGTTCATCATTTCTTATAGCACAGTCGTATACCATTATATTCATATACCACAACTTGTTTAGCCATTCCCCAATTGATGGGCATCCCCTCTATTTCCAGTTTTTGGCCACCACAAAAAGAGCTGCTATAGGTATTTTTGTACATGTGGGTCCTTTTCCCATTTTTATTCTCTCTTTGGGATACAGCTGGTATTGCTGGGTCAAAGGATATGCACATTTTTATAGCCCTTTGGGCATAGTTCCAAATTGCTCTCCAGAATGGTTGGATCAGCTCACAGTTCCACCAACAATGAATTAGTGTTCCAACTTTCCCACGTGCTCTCCAATATTTATCATTTTGCTATTCTGTCATGTTAGCCAATCTGATAGGTGTAATGTGGTACCTCAGAGTTGTTTTGATTTGTATCTCTCTAATCAATAGTGATTTAGAGCATTTTTTTCATATGGCTGTGGATAGCTTTAATTTCTTCTTCTGAAAACTGCTTTTTCATATCCTTTGACCATTTATCAATTGGGGAATGACTTGTATTCTTGTAAATTTGACTCAGTTCTCTATATTTTAGAAATGAGGCCTTTATTAGAAATACTAGTTGTAAAAATTCTTTCGCAGTTTTCTGCTTCCCTTTTTTTTTTTAAACTTATTGGAGGGCGATTGGGGTTAAGTGACTTGCCCAAGGTCACAAGGCAAGTTTTTGTGTTGAGTATCTGGGGCCAGATTTGAACTCAGGTCCTCCTGACTCCAGGGCTGGTGCTCTATTTACTGTGCCACCTGGCCACCCCCCTGTTTCCCTCTTAACCTTGATTGCATTGGCTTTGTTTATGCAAAAACTTCAATTTAATATAATCAAAATTATCCATTTTTGCATTTCATAGTGTTCCCTATCTCTCATTTGGTCATAAATTCCTCCATTCTCCATAAATCTGTTAATAAATTATTCCTTGCTCCCCTAATTTCTTTATAGTATCAGCCTTTATATCTAGATCACGTAGCCATTTGAACTTTATTCTGGTATATGGTGTCAGACATTGGTCTATGACCAATTTCTGCCATACTATTTTCCAGTTTCCTAGTTTAGTCAAACAGTGAGTTATTATCCCAAAGGCTGGGGTATTTGGATTTATCAAACAGTAGATTGCTATAGTCATTGACTACTGTGTACCTAACCTATTCCACTGATCTACCCCTCTGTTTCTTAGCCAGTACCAAGTGGTTTTGATGATTGCTGCTTTATAACACAATTTAAGATCTGGTATGGCTAGACTATCTTCCTTAGCATTTCTTTTCATTAATTCCCTTGATATTCTGGGCCTTTTGTTCTTCCAGATGAATTTTGATCTTATTTTTTCTAGCTCTATAAAATAATTTTTTGGGGTGGCTAGGTGGTGCAGTGAGTAAGAGCGCCGGCCTCGGAGTTGGGATGACCCGAGATCGAATCCGGCCTCAGAAAATGAGCACCCACACACAAATAATGACTGGCCGTGTAACCTAGAGCAAGTTACTTAACCCCAATTGCTTTAAAATAATAATAATAATAATAATAATTTTTTGGTAGCTTGATTAGGATGACACTGAATAAGTAAGTTAATTTAGGTAGAATTGTCATTTTTATTATATTAGCTCTGCCTACCCACAAGCAACTGATGTTTTTCCAAATATTTAGATCTGACTTTATTTGTATGAAAACTGTTTTGTAATTGTGTTCATATAGTTCCTTGGTTTGTTTTGGCAGGTAGACTCCCAAATGTTTTATGTCTACAGTAACTTTAAATGGAATTTCTTTTTCTGTCTCTTGCTGTTGGGCTTTGTTAGTAATATATAGAAATGCAGATGATTTATGTAGTTTTATTTTATATCCTGCAATTTTGTTTATTATTTCAAGTAGTTTTTACTTGATACTACATTCTGTAAATATATCATCTTATCATCTGCAAAGACTGATAACTTAGTTTCTTCTTTGACTATTCTAATTCCTTCAATTTCTTGTTCTTTTATTGCTAAAGCTAACATTACTCATACTGTTTTGAATAACAGTTGTGATAATGGACCCTTGTTTCACCCCCAATCTTATTGGAAATGCATCTATTTTATCCCCATTACATATAATACTTACTGATGGTTTTAGATAGATGCTACTTGTCATTATAAGGAAGACTCCATTTATTCCTGTGCTCTCCAGTGTTTTCAAGTAGAAATGGGTGTTGTATTTTGTTAAAAGCTTTTTCTGCATCTGTTGAGATAATCATATGGTTTCTGTTAGTTTTGTTGTTGATATGATCAATCATGCTGATAGTTTTCCTAATATTGAACCAGCCCTGCATTCTTGGTATAAATCCTACTTGATGATCAAAGTGTATTATTCTCATGATAAGTTGCTGTAATCTTTCTGATAATATTTTATTTAAAATTTTTGCCTCTATATTAATTAGGTAAATTGGTCTATAATTTTCTTTCTCCGTTTTGGCTCTTCCCAATTTAGGTATCAATACCATATTTGTATCACAAAAAGAATTTGGTAGGACCCCTTTGCCAGTTTTCCCAAATAATCTATATAGTATTGGAATTAATTGTTCTTTAAATGTTTGATAGAATTCACTTGTAAATCCATCTGGCTCTAGAGATTTTTCCTTAGGGAGTTCATTAATAATAGCTTGTTCAATTTCTTTTTCTAAGGTGGGGCTAAGTATTTTTCTTCCTCTTCTGTTAATCTGGGCAATTTATATTTTTGTAAATATTCATCCATTTCCCTAAGATTGTCAAATTTATGGGCATACAATTAGGCAAAATAATTCCTGATTATTGTTTTAATTTTCTCTTCATTGGAGGTGAATTCACCTTTTTCATTTTTGATACTGGTAATTTGGTTTTCTTCCTTTTTTTTAAATCAGATTGATCAAATGTTTATCAATTTTATTGATTTTTTTTTCTTTCATTTTTTTTTAGCATTTATCATATAGGCTTTCTTTCTTTCTTTTTATTAATTTGTTTATTTACTTTTAGTTTACAAGATTCAGTTCCATAATCCCTTGAGTTTCAGATTTTCTCCCCTTCCCTGTCTACCCCTCCCCCTGCATGCAATCAAATCACCTTGTAAAGAAGGATTATAACCAATGGAATGAACAATGGGAAAGAAGAAACAAAACCAGAAAATGAAAGAGAGCAGGTAGTTTGCTTCAGTCTGCATTCAGATGCTGTAGTTCTTTCTCTGGATGTGGACTTCTCTTTCCATCATGAGTCTTTTGGAGTTGTCTTATAATCTTGCACTGCTAAGAAGAGCTCAGTCCGTCAAAGTTGGCCATCACACATATGTTGTATCTGTAATTGTGTACAAATTTCTCCTGGTTTTGCTCTTCTTACTCAACATCGATTTGTATAAGTCTCTCCAGGTTATTATGAAGTCTTATAGCACAATAGTATTCCATTACATTCATGAAATCATAGGATCATAGCTTTGGACTTGAATGGAATCTTAGATGTCACCTAGTCCACCAGTGTCAAATTTAAATAGAAATGTATCCTTGCAATCACATATTGTCTTAGAACACCACAAATTAACGATATCTTTTTGTGTCAAATTATATTTTTATTTATTTTCTTAAATATTTCCCAATTATATTTTAATCTGGTTCTGGCTGGCAACTTGCTGTCAGTGAATTTGACACTTTGATCTTGTCCAATCCCATTACTTTAGAAATCGAGGCCCTGAGAGGACAGTTGACTTGCCAAAGGTCACACAGGTCACCCTCTAGAACTTGACCCTCCTGACTCCAAATCCAGCATGTTTTCTACTTTACTAGGCTACCTGAATAGATAATAATGCCAGAGAATATATGATCAAGGGACAGAATTTATGGTTTAATAAGAGGAAGGAGAGATCACAGTGGGCTGGAGTGGGCTGGGAAGGCTTCATGGAGAAAGTGGGAATTGAATTGAACTCAGAAAAATAAGTATCAGATAGAGAAGAATGGAATGACACAGGTACTCATAAGGCATCTACTCTATGTCGGGCATGGTGCTAAGTGCTTTACAAACACTGTCTCATTTGATGCCTACAACAGCCCTGTAAGGTAGCTGATAATTATTCCCCTTTTACAGTTGAAGAGACTGAGGTAGACAGAGGTCAAGTGACTTGCCCAGAGTCCCACAGAGAGTAAGTGCCTAAGGCAAGGTTCAAACTCAAGTGTCTCTGAGCTAGCTGTCTAGAGTGGTTCAGGGAGGCAGGATCAATATGAACAAAGACTGGCAAGAATGAGCCAGTTTATCATGGAACCTGACTAGACCAGCAGAGTAATTTGGAGTTAGATATGTGGGGTAGGTCCAGATTATGAGGGCCCTGAAGACCAGAACGAAGAATTTGAACTAGATATGGTAGGCAGTGGAGAGTTATCATAAATTTTTGAGCAAAAGAATAACAACAATATTTAGGAAGATTAATCTAATGGTAGAATTTAGGGTAGTTTGAAGAAACTAGAAAGGAGGCCTGCAAGGAGTTTGTGGGTAGACAAGAGCAGTAGTCATGGAAACA
Organism: Gymnobelideus leadbeateri; assembly: GCA_011680675.1. Classification (NCBI taxonomy): domain Eukaryota; kingdom Metazoa; phylum Chordata; class Mammalia; order Diprotodontia; family Petauridae; genus Gymnobelideus; species Gymnobelideus leadbeateri. Next base: position 404,072 of record WOXC01008718.1, on the reverse strand, counting down.
GGAAGGAAGGGTTGCTCTGATTAGGTGACTTAATTGGCTACAGGAGTTAAAGGAGAGTCAGAAGGCAAAGAGTTTTGACCTAGAAAACAGATAATAGCCAAGGAAAGTCATTCTAGTTTGGGCACAGGTCCACAATACTCACCTACCCCTTTGATGACTGGCCTAGAACCAAAGCAGTTTCCTTGAGATTGGACCATTTTTATGTTCCCATTGTCTATTCTTTGCTAGATCAACTTGTTAGCTATTGTTTTATTAGATTTATACTGTTTAGTGCACCTGACCAGCCAGGCAGAGGAACAGGTAACAGTGATCTCAGGTCCATCTTCTTTTTCTTTGCAGCCTGGTTCAGTCACTAGCAGAGAAGGAACAAAGACTCTCCATCTTACAAGAGGCTGATTCAGTTCAACAGCAAGAGCTGCATTCTCTGCGCCAGGATGTGAAAGAGGCACAGGAAGAACAGGAGCAACTGAGCGCCCAGGTACTTTAGTGCTTCCTGTGCGCTTCCCCTTACTTCCATGATGGAAGCCTTCTTAGCTTCTGCCCCCAAGATTTATGGAGCGAATCTCTCTCTATGAGTGCAGTGGCCCTCTTTGTGCTTTTTAAAGCTTTCTTTTATAAATTTTTATTGATGTCTTTTATTTTTATATTACAGTTTTTTCTGAATATGCCTGCCCCCAACACACACAACCAAGTAAGCTTTCCCTTACAGCAATAAAAAGCTCTTAAACAAAACTAAATGACACAATAACCACATATGGCAGTATGTGCAATGTGCTACATTAGCATCTCCCATCTTTACAATGAAAAGAAGGAGATTCATTTCCTTCTTTCACCTCAGAGAACAAGACTGGCCAAGCCACCACTTCAAGCTTTGTTTTAGTATTCTTTTACAGTGTTGAAATTATATGTATTATTTTCCTGGTTCAGCTTCTCTTACTCTGTAATAATAGCTAATATTTACATAATACTTTAAAGTTTGTTTCTCCCAGTGACCCTGGGAAGTAGTAGGTGCTATTATTTTTCCCATTTTTACAAATGAGGAAATGAGCCTAAAGAGATTAAATGAGGTAGGATTCAAACTGAGGGCTTCCTGACTCTAGCCACTACACTGCCACCTGGCTGCTTTTATTATCAGTTTGTAGAAATCTTAAGTTGTTTCTCTTAATCCTTTATATTTATCATTTCTTATGGCACAATTAGTGCCAAATCCACTGAATTCGTATGCCATAGTTCAGGCATTTCACAATCAGTGGGTACCCACTTTGTTTCTAGTTTTTTGCTAATAGAGAAATTTTTGCTATGAATATTTTGGTATATATAGAACTTTTTTTCTTCTGTCTTTGACTTTCTTGGGATTTATGCCCAGGGTCTCTGGATCAGTCAATCGGGACAGTTTCTTACATAATTTCAAATTGTTTCCTAGCATGGTTTGACTAGTTCCTGACTCCAACAGTGTATTAGGATGCCTATCTTCCCCCAATTTCAAATTGTTTCCCAGCATTGTTATACTGGTTCACAGCTCCAGTGGTATATTAGTATGCTTGTCTTCTCCCAACCTGTCCTATATACACTATTTCTCTCTTTTATCAGCTTTGCCAAATTTGCTTCTTCTTGTATTTCTTGAGTCTTAGAGTCATCAACTCATTAGTTGTAAAGAGTTGTAAGTCCTTACAGATTGTCTAATCAGTCTCTCATTTCACAGATGAGAAAACTGAGGCGGAGAAAGGGAAAGTAATATCTGTGGTCATATAGCTAGTTTATAGAGTCAGGGGTAGGACCCAAATCTCCTGTTTCTTAGTCCAGTCTTTCTCTCTTTTGTGGAGAATGTAGCTGAGAATTTTTGTCTTGAACATCTAGAAGCATGCAGAAGCCTGCACCCAGGCCATCACAGAATCTCAGAGTTGCAGAAGCCCTCAGGCCATCCAGTTCAATCTGTACCTGAGTACAAATGCCCTCTGTAACAGAGGACGTGCAGGCTTGGTTGTTTTCCTTAGCTTCTGTACTTGTGTTTCTCTAGAAGTTTCTGTCTCTGCCTCCTGTGGCGTAAAATCCCAAATCTCAGAGAAGTGAACTTACAGGTCACCTAGTTCAGCCTGTAGCTCCTATCTCTGCCACTCAGTTTCTCTTTTTCTACATTTCCCTTTTTTCTGCTGCTTCATTTCTGTCTGCCTTTCTCTGACTGTCTCAGCCTCTCAGCTCACCATATCTGCGCCTCTGTCTGCATCTGTATCTTCATTCCTCTAGCATACTTTGCAAGGGGTCATCCAGTCTTGAAAACTTTTAGTGAATAGGGCCCTACTACCTTCTGAAGCAGCCCCATGCAGCTTTTGAGTGACTGATTCATGTAAAGAAATTCACCGTTGGCCTTTGGCTTTCTTCCCTGCAACTTCAGTCCATTGTTGCTTATTCCTTTGGGACCAAGCATACCAAGTCTAATCATGTTCTGCCTGATAACCCTTCATATGAAAACAGCTCTCAGGTCTCCTTCACATCTTCTTTTCTCCAGGCAAAACTTCATTCAATGATCTTTCACAGTCCTCGTGACCCTCTTAAGGATACCCTCCTGCTTAGAAAGGCTCTTCCTGAAATTTCTTACAGAAATTAACACAGTACTACAGGAGTGGTTTGGCCAGGGCACAATGTACATTTTCTCACCTCTGTAGTTCTAAGACTAGTGACTTCCAGTCTCTTAATAAAACTTACTATCACATTAGCATTTCTGCCCACCATGTTGAGGTTGTAGTCCATGAAGACTTTCACATATTTTTCAGATAAACTGCTTTGTACCTATGCTTTCCATGTCATGCATTTGGGAAGTTGATTATTTAAACTAATATATAACACTATATTTCTCTCTATTAAAGGTTATTTTAATTGGCCCACTGTGCCAGCCTGTTAGGATCTTTTTGGATCCTGATTCTGTCATCCAATGTATTATTTTCTGTTCTATCACTGTATCATCATAGGTCTCTTCTCCAAAATGGGAAGGGAATACTTATTATTATTATATTATTATATCATATGAATACTTATTATTCATATAGTGCCTTCTATGTGCCAGGCACTTAATTAATATTAACTCATTTGATCCTTACAATAACCTTGGGAGGTAAGTGCTATTATTATCCCCATTTCATAGTTGAGGAAACTAAGGCAAATATTAAGTGATTTGCCTGGAGTGTTTGAGGCTGCATTTGAACGCAGACCTTCCAGCCTCCAGGCCCAGTGCTCTGCTCTCTGCATTGTTTAGCTCCCTCTAGGGATGGTCTCTTCTCTTCCTCCATTGAGTGTGTTCCTTCCCCATCAGGTACGGTTTCTGAAAGAAGAAGTGCAGAAGAAGGAAGCCTTACTTCTGGATCAAGAAAGACTTTTGGAGAAGTTGGAAGAATCTGAGAAGATGGAGCAGCAGCTGAGAGCCTCACTGCGGACACAAGAGGACAAGGCAGCCCAGCTGCAGCTGCAGCTGTGCAGCATGGAAAGCCACCTAGGTGCTCTGGTTTTAGAGCAGCAACATGGACAGCAGGCACAGGCACAGCTAGCCAGCCTCTGCTCCATCCTACAGCAAACCTTTGGAACTGCTGTTGAGAGCAAGCCAGAGTTAAGTGGGGCTGGAGATGCCTCTCTCCTTCCCTGGAGTCCCACAGTCTTGGAACCAGGTGAGTCAGCTGCTGGAAAACTGGTCATTTTATCCAAGGAGCAGCATGGGACCCAGTGCAGAGACAGGGGTGGGACCCTGAGAGAGAAGGGAAATGAAATTTCTGTGATAGAGAACAGTTTGCTGGAGGAGGAGGACAAGAAGGGAGCCTTTAAGTCTAGGCCAAAGGGAGAGCAGGTAGGTCTAGCAGGAGGGGTCTCTGAACTTTAGCATCTTCCCTTTATCTAAGATATACATTTCTGAAGATAATATACCTATCCTTCTTTTCTTGTTTTTTTCAGAACAAGAGAATTTCCTTAAAAGCCAGATTGCCCTAACTAACTTCACTACTGAGGGTGTGGCATCTGCTCTTCATAAGCTCCAGCGAGACCTCTGGAGGGCTCGTCATGCTCGGGTTTGTGGCCTTATTTTTTATTTTGGAATCTCTACTGCCTTACCTTCTCTCTTCTAGCTCTCCTGTCTTATCTGATGCAGAAGAGGAAGGCAGATATAAGTCTAATATCACATTCTTGAGATCAGTTCAAGAATTCACAGGGATTCAGTCCCTTTAATGGTAAACTAGTCAAGATTGGATCAGTTTTGGTTTCAAGATCCCAAAAACACTAGACTGATTCCAGAGCTTCCTAGAAGTTGAGATTATCATCTTTTAAGATCGTGGTGTTCCCAGGGTGTCAGACTAAGCTATGTCTCTAGGTCCCTACAATTAATTTTCCAGCCAATAAGAAATACTTATTGGACATCTACTGTTTCCACATCCATAAAATGAGGAAACATTCCATAGTGCTGTGATTCTGTATTTGACCTCTCCATGTTAGGCACTATGCGAGATACTAAGAAGGATAAAGCATGTTTCCTACTTTTCAGAGCCTTGACTTTAATTAAGTAGACAAGATATACATGACTAAAAAGTAAAATAACTTCACAAATGTTTAATAGTAGTAGGCAATGGTACAGGAGCTATCACAGGGTAGTACATGATACTCAGTATGCGACACAGATAAAGAATACTAGAATACTCTCTGTAAGTTCGACTGATTAGTGAAGGCTTCCTGGAGGAAAAGAGACTTGAGTTGGATCTTCAAGGACAGATAGGAAAAAATCTCAAGGGTGCGGAAGACAGAACACTCTTAGGGCTGGACCAGAACTACTGAATGACTTGATCTCAGACTGAACCTCTGGGATTTAAAAAGAACCTGACTGACCTCAGAAATGCAGCACAATGAACCATGCTAGCCAATTTGTCATGTTCTTTTCCCAGTTAAATAATGACCTTGATTGTCCTGTCTATTATTCCCCAGCATACTAGTGGTGGGAACTAACTTCTGGAAAGCTCTGTGATGGGCAGTGTGGGCCTAATAAGAAGTAAAAGACATAGTCTCTGACTTTTCTCAAGGAAATTGGGTATAATCAAACATATGAAACATAAACAACTGGTTCCTAATAAGGAGGTTGCCATTTTTTCAAACTTGAATTCCCTTTGGTTGGTGTGAACCAACACTGCTTTTCCTCTTTCCTCCTATAGGATGATATGAAGTGTCAGGTTGACAAGCTGGAGCAGTGTCTATCCCAAGCTGAAGCTGAACGGAACCAGTTTTCTACCAAAATTCAGGAGCTTCAGAGACTGCTCTCCCAGAATCAGAAAGGTGAGATGGGAGGCCTGGTACTCCCTGGAATGAGTAAGGCCAGAAGAGGAATGATAATAAGCAGAAAGAAAGGTAGGGATATATTCCCCAGAAGGATAGACTATAGGCCAAGGAGGCTTCTTATCTGCCCCCTTTACAGTACATCCATGTAGCAGGAACATTGATACTCTAGGCAGCATGTTTGAAAGTTGGGCACTTCCACAAAGTTGGGCAGATCCAATAGTTCCCTATTGCATAGGTTGACTATATTGGAGCAGCAACCAACTAGTTGAGAATAGTGTTCCAATGGTAGCCAGAGGCAGTGCTGGGCTGTGTTAATGAGAACACAGATGTGAGACTGGAGATATACCCAGAACCCAAGGAGTTACCAAAGTTTTAGATTTGTAAAAATAACATAACCTTGGGGCGGCTAGGTGGCGCAGTGAGTAGAGCGCTGGCCCTGGAGTCAGAAGGACCTGAGTTCGGATCCAGCCTCAAACACTCAATGCACACACAAACAAAAACCTAGCCGTGTGACCTTGGGCAAGTTACTTAACCCCAATTGCCCTCCAAAAAGCAAAAAATAAATAAATAACATAACATAACCTTCCTTTTCTCTTTCTTCCCTTCTAACTCCTCTCCTCATCCTCTTCTCCATGCTACCCCTTGCTGTTTGTTCTCTCTACATCCCCTTCCTCTCCTCTCACAGAGAAATTGAAATGGGAAGGGGAGCAGAGCTCCTTGGAGACAGAGTTGGCTGCCCTTCAGGAAAGAGTGGCCTCCCTACAAAGCAGCCTGAAGAGTGCTGAGCAGCAAAGGGTAGAAGCCCAGGTGAGATGATTCTTCCCCAGAGCCAAAGTTATTCTAGAAGTTCCCTTCTAAACTGGTATGGTGGTCCCCAAGGAGCCAAGGACCCTGGTTCCCCAGAGCCCAAGACCATAACCTGTCCCAGATTTAATTTTAACCTCTCACTGCCCTGTCCCTTGTGTCTCATTATCTGTATTTTGTGCTAAGAATTGCTAGCAAGGCCTTGAAGGATCCTCATTCAGTTGGTTTTTTTGGATTAAGGATTTTACATCTCTTCAATTCTTTCTCTAACTTCTGAGCAAGAATTTTGTTTGGGCATTGTGGAATATAAAATGTGGTACAAGTGCTGCTCTTCAATGTTATCCATAGTTCACACTTCACTTCTATTATCCATCCTTTTTTGAGTGGTCTCCCTCAGTTTCTTCTTCTGTACTGTTGACCTCTTTAGGTACTACCCCAACATAGACTATTCTTTCAAACCCTTCCATCTGTAGCAAGCATATGGCAGACCCAGTTCTCTTCCTTTTTTGTGCAGTTGCTTTTAATGTATGTTTGCCCTTTAATTTAGAAAAATTCTGACCGATTTTGTGACTTCCTAAGAAATGGGAATTGGGATGAGACAGAATCAGAGCCTTGCTCAACTAGGATGTCTTATACAGAAGAATTTGGGACCTTGTCTTTTATTGTTTTCATTATTCAGGCAAAATACAAGAATCATCTCCCAATTTCACATGGATAATTTTAGAGGGCTTAATATTTGGCCCTAATTTCCTGTTTGTTCCCCTGACTAAGACTTTGTATTGCCTTATTCTGACCTAATAAGAATTACAAAGATGAAATTCCAGAGGTGAAGCTTCAAGCAATAGTGAATGTTAATTGGCAAAGGAGAGAATGGCCTACATTGACCATTCTCCTCAAGGCTGTTGGGTGGGAGCAGCATTATTTTCAAAACACTAATGTCCCAGAATTCCAAGATAGGAGAATTAGGTGAAAAGAGCACTAAGTTAGGAGTCTGGAAAGCTGACTTGCCCAGAGACAGGAGGCTTTTCTTCTTGAAGTTCCTTTGAACCCAAGGATTCTACAGCTGGATTCTAGTCCAGACTTCACGTGTAAAGCAGTATGCCTTCAGACCTAAGTCTCTGTATCTCAGTGACTTTCTTTGTAAACTGGAAATTATTTGCTCCAACCTTGCCCTCTAGGGTGGATAGTGACAATGGGTAGTCCAGTTTTTAAGATGGTTCTGTTTCTGTTTTCAGAATGAACGAGAAATGTTGTGGGCAGCCAAAGAAAATTTGATATCAGAGGTGGAACACCTTCAAACGTCAGTTGCTGCCAGTAAGGCACAAGCTAGTGCCATAGAAGCCTTGGAAGAAGAACTGAGAGCAACACATTCAGCCCTGAGACAGAAGATTGAGGAAGCAGAGAGTGAGCGGGAGAGAGCAGAGGCCCTGAAGAGGAGGGATGAACAGCAGGTGGCCCAAGAGAAGGCCCTGCAGGAAAATCTTGATCTTCTGACCAAGTCCCTTTCTAAGAGAGAGAAGGAGCTAGAAGCTCTGCAGGGAACACTTAGAGAACTGGAAGAACAGAGGGAAGCACAAAAAGTGGTGCAAGAACATCTGTCTCTGAACCTAGAAAAGAGAAGTCAAGTGCTGGAATCCCAGCGAGAACAGATCCAAGAGCTGGAGAAACAAAAGGCTGAGCTGGAACATCTGCCCGTGGCCATGGAGGAGAAAGAAGGGCAGATAAGATCACTGAGAGAGCAGATTGAAGAGCTTGAGAAGAAGCAAGAAACTCAAGGAAACATCCTGGAACATCAGACCCTGGATTTACAGAAGAAAATGCAAGTGATAGAGTCCCAGAGAGAACAGATTCAAGATCTGGAAAACCAATTGGTCACTCTAGAACATCTGGCTTTACAAGTGAAAGAGAATCATCAAGAAATAGAATCCCAGAAAAAAAAGATTGAGGACCTAGAGAACCAAAGAGAAATGCAGAGGACTACTTTGACCCATCTAACTTTGGACTTGGAAGAGAGGAGTCAGGAAATACAGTCACAGAATGAACGGATTAAAGAGTTAGAAAACCACAGTGCTCTCCTGACAGCAGATCTTGAGGAGAGAAGCCAGGAGATGAAATCTCACAGAGACCAAATGGAGGAGCTCAAGAAACAAAAGAATCAACTTATTTGGGATCTAGAGAGGAGAGGCCAGGAGTTGGTACTACAAGAAGAGAAAATTCTGGCCCTGGAAGATCAAAGAATGTTGCAGAACAAATTATTAAAGGAAGACCTTGAACAGATGAAATTGGCTTTGAGAGAAAAAGACAGGGAAATTGAGTCTCAAAGACAGCTCATGATAGAGCGGGAGGAGGAGGAAAAGGGGCATGCCAAGGCCCAGCGCAGCAGCCTGGAACACATGAAGCTGATCTTGAGGGACAAGGAGAAGGAGGTTGAGTACCAGCGGGAGAGGATCCAGATGTTCCAACAGTATGGAGAACAGCGGGAGGAGCAACTGCAGAGCCTTCGGAGAAAGATTGGGGAAATGACACTGCTCTTAACCCAGAAAGATCAAGAATTGGAGACCCAACAACAGCACATTGAGAAAGCTCGGGAGAGAGGAGAGTCCAGGGAAAGGGCTCTGCAGGATCAGCTCAATAGTGTGCAGGAGGCCCTGCGGGCCAGAGAGGGAGACCTAGAATCCCTCCAGCAGAAGGTGCAGGAGCAGCAGAAGAACCAAGAACAGCGGGTGAGCACTCTGCAGGCATCTCTGGAGCAAGCCCAGGCGGTCCTGGAGGAGCGTGAGCGGGCAGTTGAGGCCCACAAGGAACAGAACTGGAAGGTACAGCAACAACAGACAGCTGCAGAGCTGCAGGTCCGAGCTTTGGAAGAGCTGCTGGGAGATCTTAGGGCTGAGTTTCAGGAACAAGAGAAAGTTCTTGAAGCCCTGCGACAGCAGTGTACAGAGCAGGGACATGAGCAGGAGGCAGAGGCCAGGCAGTGGGAAGAGGCTGCAGCAAGCCAGGTTCAGGCCCTCCAGAAGGCCCTCAGAGCGGCGAAGACATCCCTTCAGGAGAAAGATCAGGAGCTCCTCCAGCAGGCAGAACTAAGCCAGCGCTTGGAAGTCAGTGCAGCTGCTCTGCAGGCAGCCCTAGACTCTTGTCAGATGCAGGCCCGGAACCTGGAGGAGGCCCTGAGGGAGCGAGAGAGTGAGATTGGGGAGCAGCAGCTGCAGCACCAGGAGATGGTCCAGCAGCTGCAGCTGACCCTTGCACAGAGGGACCTGGAGCTGAGGCACTTTAGGGAAAAGGGGCAGCAACAAGAGGCAGCCCTGAGCCATCGAGGCAAGGGAGAGGAAGAAGAAGAAAGCAAGGTCCTGAGAGAGAATCTCAGGCCCACCCAGCTGTCCCTGTCTAGGAAGGACAGAGAGGTCCTCCAGCTGCAGAAGGTCTACCAGAGACAGGGATGGGAGTCTTACAGTGAAAGTCACAGCCCAGAGAAAAAGGAGGAGGAAGACTATGGGATAGGGATGATGAAGATGTCCCTGCGTGAGATATCACCTGTGTCCATGGAGGAGACCAAGCTTCAGGAGGAGCTTGAGCGAGTAAAGAATGCCCTGAGACAAACGGAGGCCAGGGAAATTGAGTGGCGAGAGAAAGCCCAAGCCTTGGCACGTTCTCTGGCTGAAAGTGAGACCAGCATCTGTAACCTGCATGAGGCGGCCCTGTTCTTGCAGGCCAAGGCAATGGAACAAAACACAGAACACCTACAGCTTCAGGTCAGTTACTGGGTGGGGAAGGGTGGCCAAAACAGCCTGAAGGGCCCCACAAAACTACCTCAGGGATTATTTGCTTCCTGGGGTCACATGTTGAAAGGTTCACCTGAAGGCAAGACTCTGCGGGGAGGGAAAGATGTTCTCTTATCCCTGTATCAGTGAGAGGAAGGTATGACTTTTTTGAAGCTTGGCTGATGTGGTGCCCTTATTTCCCGGTTACCACACAGGAGCAGTTGCGGCTCACAAGACAAGCTCTAGAGGAGGAGCGTTCCCAGAGCCAGGGCTCGGCTGTGGGGGCAGAGCCAAAGCTCCAGGGAGACCAATGTGCAGCCCGAGGACAGGTGAGTTGGGGTGGGATCACAGAAGAGAAGGTAGATTAGGTAGGAGGGAGGGACAGTGGTCCCTTTTCATGGCCAGTTTCTGGGGTCTTGCCCCTATCCTGACGGAGTCTGGACTCTGAATTCTGTGCCTGGGTGGCTACAGTCTGACCTCTGTCCCTTCCCTTTCTCTCCAATTTGGTTGAGGGGCTTCCCAGTGCACATCTCAGTGGAAAATGTCTCCTTCAGGCCACAGGACCAGATGATGATGGGTCTTGTATGGAACTTGAGAAGATACAGCGATGGCAGAAAAGGCTTAAGTACCTACTCCATGCCATGGCGAGTCTGGAGCATGAGAGGCACCGGCTTCAGCAACACAACTTCCAGTTAAGGGTCACCCTTGAGCAGGTGAGTAATTGGCCCCTGTCCCCACGCAGACAGCTCACCCACCTCAACCCGCGCCTTTTGAGCTCCAGCCTTTTTCCTCCCTGGACTTCCCCTGCTGGAAAGGGGGCCCCATTCTGACCTCCTTGCCCAGAAGGACTGATCATGTCTCTTCCCTGTCAATAGGTAGAACGAGAGCGGAAAAAGCTGAAGAGGGATCTCAGTCGCATGAGCCGTGCTGCCACTCCCCTGCTCAGCAGGAGCACAGGCCCCACACCAGCCCAGCAGGTATTTGTTTTCCCTAATTCCTAGGCTAGGAAGGGCCTTTTGTTGGGGTATCTAGGTTTCAGAATTCTTTAGGGGGGTGAGAATAGGGCCCAATTTGGAAAGTCGGACAGTTACTTCAGCCTGCCCAGGAGTCTCTCGTGACCAGACTCAAGATAGCCAGCTGGCCCCCAGTGCCTGTTCTGTTAGTCTCTCAAGCACTGTGCAACAGAGGAAAAGGCTTACACCTAGCCTAACTGACCGCTCAGCCGCAGGGAGATGGGAACTACAACTTCCCTGTTGTATTACAATACAACCTCCCTGTTGTATTACATGATTATAATACAGGGCATTCATGTGATATTGGGCTTCGGGATTCTTTTTTTTTTCTTTTTGGAGGGCAATTGGGGTTAAGTGACTTGCCCAAGGTCACACGGCTAGTTTTTGTGTTAAGTGTCTGAGGCCAGCTTTGAACTCAGGTCCTCCTGACTCCAGGGCCAGTGCTCTATTCACTGTGCCACCTAGCCACCCCTCAGGACTCATTTATTGATGACTACCCATGTGACTATCCATCCTTTCTGCTTCTACCCAAGACAGCTGCTTTAGGCACCTTGCTAGACTTAACGCACTCTAGTTTGATGGTTAGTCATATGATTTATGTCATCCCCATCTGTTCCTCCCCAACAGCAGAGCCAGGTGTGCTCACACACCACAGGAGTGGACAAGATGGGGTGAGGGCGTCTCTTCCTTCCTGGACCCTCAGGTTTCCCAGAATTCAGAGCACCAGGGTCCTCTTTGCAGCACTGGGCAGCCTGCCAGGGATGGCCATGAGAATACCACACCTTTTTAACTGTTGCATACCTGTTCTTACTTTCTGGAAGCCATGGAAAGCAGAGACCCTGACTCTTGGGGATAGTGGATGAGATGAGTGATAGCCCTACAGAGTTGTGACCATGTTTTTCTCAGCAGGAAAATAGGGGACAGGAGACTCCCCCAGAATTGAAACATGTGGCAGAGTTACAGAGGCAGGTGAGTACTTGTAGTTTCAGTGTCTTTTTTTTTTTTTAACCCTTTCTGACTTTAACTAACATGTCTTCATTAAGCTTTCGCTTTGTGTCAGCCCTGTTCTTAGCATGGGGGGGGCGGGAATATAAGGTATAGTCTCTGCTCTCAAGATCTCATAGTCTAATTGAGAAAGACTCAGAAAATAATTAGCAATCAAGCTGTCACCAAGATAGGATTATATTCTAGATCACCTCACATATCTTAGAGAGCAGAAGACTTCCTGTTTGAGACATGAGGAGGAATTTTGTTACTGCCTGGACCAAGGAGAGGAGACCAACAGGCAGGCCTCCCTCTTACTCCCCACAGGTGTCCGTCCTGCAGGCACAGCTGGCATTGGAGCGGCAGCAGAAACAGGACTACATCTCTCGCTGTGTGCAGACAAACCGAGAGCTGACAGACCTACACCACAACCTTTCTCACTCACTGTGGGCTGTAGCTCAGGACCCTGAAGCCAACGTCCTGGAGGCAGAGGCCCGAAAGCTGGATAAGTCACTGCCCCACAACCTGACATCTCCTAGGCCATCCCCTCTATGTTGTTCTCCCAGATCAGCCCAGGCTACCTCCCAGTAACTGACAAGACTTAGGCCAGCTTGAGAAACCTCAATCAACATACCTGTGAAGGGCTCAGGCCCATCCCTGCACTTACTTCCTGAAGGTGAAGACCCCTCCACCTAGCCTGGGTTTGCCAGAGAAAAGAATAGAGCCAGTTTTTCTGTTCCAGAATACAAGGCAGGTCTATTGCTCCTGTTGGTGCTCTCAACTAGAGGGACAAAGCTGTAAGGGTCAGGGTGGCCCCTTCCCGTGATGCCCTCCCTCTTTGGCATTTCCCTGGAGTGAGCAGATGTTTCCCACAAAGGGGTGAGCCCTGACTGAGATACACACCCAGGCTTCTAGTGTTTACCTATATTTATTGAATCCATCTATTTTACCTAAGCCCTTATAATAAAAGTATTCTTTGTTTTCCTTTTGTTTTCTTTCTCTTTGTCAGCAGGGTAGAATCAAAACCTTGTACATGATGAGCTCATGACAGCCCTAAGGCCAGCCCAGCTTCAGCCACTTCTATGTACCCATCAGTCAGCAGGCATAGATTTATTGAATAGTCATGTGCCTAGCCCTGTGTAAGGGACTGAGTTGGATATAAAAGAAGTATAACCCTTAGGCTTTGCTCTCAGAGAATTGATAGTCCATTTAGAAAGACAAGATCATATACATGGAACAAGTAGAGTAATTACCACTAAATTGTAGTACTATAAGAAAAGTGTTTCCTAAATTTTCAAGCACTATAATGAGTGCTAATAGTATCCTCCACATCCCTGCTGTAGGAATTCAGAGGAGAACAGTATCCTTCATGTCAGAGCCCAGTAGTAGGAGGTAAGGTAGAAAGCATCCATGTTGCTTGCCCATGGACTGCCTCTGAGACCTTCTAACAGAAGGCTGGCCAGTCCAGGTTTTTAAGGAGGCTCTACCTCCAGCTATTATAGGACACTGAGTAATCAATACTTCATTGCTGAAGCAGGACCACCTGCCTGCCATGAAGCCACTCAATACGTTCATCAACCTAGGAGGTTTGTCCAGAAGCAAAGAAGATGGAAGGAACCAAGGGGCAGATGTTGAAGCACTATAATGGATCTCTGATGTTTGGGCTCTTTCCAGGGGTCCAGAGCACTATCAATCCACATTTCTTTCTCCTGTGTGACTTTTGTACATTCTCCCATATATATTTCTCTCAGTGGAGAGGGTGCCTATCCTGGCCTTTCCTTTAGGTTTCTTCATAGTATGAGGGTACTAATGCAGCAGGACAGCTCTCTATTTTGCTATATAACTTAACCAGCTTCCTTTTCTAATCAGTAAATCAACAGTCATGTATTAAGTGTGCATGGTGTCCCCCAGACACTGGGATGCAGATAGAAAAAATGAAATCATCTCTACTTTGAAGGGAGGTTATATTCTATTGGGGGGGAAGATACATACTTATGTCATATTTATGAGATAAATACAAGTTAGGGAGAGAAGGCAATGGCAACTTTTTTTTTGCTTTTTTTTAGAGGGGGGAAAGCAGGGCACTTAGGGTTAAGTGACTTGCCTAAGGTCACACAGCTAGTAAGTGTTAAGTGTCAGGCGGATTTGAACTCAGGTCCTCCTGACTCCAGGGCTGGTGCTCTATTCACTACACCACCTAGCCAACATTTGTTTTACATCAAATGTTCTTGTTATGGTTCACAACCAAGTCCAATGGGAATCTATTCTTTATATTTTTCAGTCAATATTTGACTAACTAAAGATAGTCTACTGTAGAATTTGTAGAGACCTGCCTCCTCACTTCTCATACCTTCAATCAAAGATGCCACCAATATACATATAGGTTATTCTCATAAAAGTTTATGGATAGCTGGGAAATATTCTCTTAGTTACCTTTTTGGGTAATGGAGGTTAAATGTTTTTCCCCACTCTTTTGGTATCTTTCTCTTTCAAATAGCTTGAGAATCAATCCCTCAGTATCCTCAAAATTGTGTCACCTTTAGCACACACCCTCTCTGTATGTGTTTGGTCTATTTCAGCTGGATGCCCCACCTTTCTTCAATGCTCTTTCCATTTCCTCATGCATACTGTGATATTAGACAACAGATGTAATGGCTACACTTTGAAAAAAGCAATAGTGTAAAGACTTTGTTATAAAAATATTTCCTCTTTTTTATGTTGTCAAAATTTTCCACCATCTTTCATTTCCAGGTCAGTTCTTTTTCCAATGAGATATTTCACTTTTTCTTCTATTTTTTTCATTCTTTTGTTTGATTGTTTCTTGATGTGTCATAAAGTCATTAGCTTCTGGTTGCCCACTTCTAATCTTTAAGGAATTATTTTCTTCAGTAAATTATGTTATCTTTTACCATTTGGCCAATTCTGCTTTTAAAGGGATTCTTCTCTTCATTGGATTTTTTGTGCTTCTTTCACCATTTGGCCTATTCTGGTTTTTGGTTTTGGTTTTGGTTTTGGTTTTGGTTTTTCTTTTTGGAAGGGAGAAGTCAGGGCAGTTGGGGTTAAGTGACTTGCCCAAGGTCACACAGCTAGTAAGTGTTAAGTATCTGAGGCAGGGATTTGAACTCAGGTCCTTCTGACTCCAGGGCTGGTGTTGTATTCACTGCCCCACCTAGCTGCCCCTCTATTCTGTTTTTTAAGGTGTTGTTTTCTTCAATATTTTTTTTTTTTACCAAGCTGTTGACTCTTTTTTCATGATTTTCTTGTACCATTATCATTATAATTTTTCTTTACAATTTTTCCTCTATCTCCCTTGGTTTAAAATTTTTTTTTGATGTGGATTTTCAAGATGCCTGTACTAGGCTCAAAGTGTGGCCTTTAACTGAGGAATAGAAAGAAACTGAGCTCAGAACCTACACAAGAATGATAGATATGTTACTGATCTCTTTTTTTTTTCTGGTATAGGACTCTTTTTCTTTTTTAATATTTATTTTTAGTTTTCACTTTTATAAGATACTGAATTTAAAATTTTCTCGTCCTTTTCCCCTACCCCCACAAGACAGTGTACAATGTGATATAGGCTATACATGTGCAATCATATTAAACATTTCCATATTAATCATGTTGTAAAGAGGAATTAGCACCAAAAGGAAAAACCATGAGAAAGAAAAAAAAAACAAAAAGGAAAAATAGTATGCTTTGATCTATATTCAGACTCCATAGTTCTTTCCCAGGGTATGGGCAGCATTTTCTATCATGCGTCTTTTGGAAATGTCTTCGATCACTGCATTTCTGAGAAGCTAAGTCTATCAAAGTTGGTCATTGCACAGTGTTGATACTGTGTATTATGTTTTCTTTGTTCTGCTCATTTCACTCAGCATGAGTTCATACAAGTCTTTCCAGGTTTTTCTGAAGTCCACCTGCTCATCTTAGTATAGAATAATAGTATTCCATTACATTCATATACCACAAGTTGTTCAGCCATTCCCCAATTGATGGGCATCTCTTCGATTTCCAATTCTTGGCCACCACAAAAAACAGTGGATACAGACCTAGAAGTGGTATTGCTGGATCAAAGGGTATGCACAGCTTATAGCCCTTTGGGCATCATTCCAAATTGCTTTCTGGAATAGTTGAATCAATTCACAACTCCACCAACAATGCATTAGTGTTCCAATTTTCCCACATTTTCTCCAACATCACTTATTTGATTGTAAAGTCCTTTCTAAACTCTTCCAAGAATCCTTTTTGGGCCTGTGACCATTTCATATTTTTCTTTGAAGCTTTATCAGTAGCTGTTTTGACTTGATTGTATCCTGAGTTTGAATCCTGACCTTTACTATCACCATAGTAACTGTAGTCAAGTTCTTATTTTTTACTCATTTTTCTAAGGCCTAGTTCTTGATAACATCTTAAGCTTCGGGTTTATCATGTTGTTTTCAGAGCTATATCTGGGGATCTTTTGTCCTTTTGGTTCTTCCAATGTGCTATAATCCAAGGCTAGGTGTGTTCACTGTGCTCCTCCAGTTTACACCTTGGTTTATGAGTGATCTCAAGTACTCTCCACCCCTGAGCCACCACCAGCACACACTCCACCCCCACCACTGTCACAGCAAATGCTTTCAATTCTATAGTCCCAGAAACATACCACTGGCCTCCATTCCCTCCCACCCCCCACCAAGTATCAGTTTACCCCTCTGCCCTGGAGCCCAAAACAGGGTTTTCTCCTGCAAGTGACCACTATCAGTCTTCTTGGTTAACCAGGAACCATTGGTATGTGTTCACAGAGACTGTTAGCTCCAGTCACTAGTATACCCAGTCAACAGCACCTGGGCCCTGTGTTCTGTGCTAGGGGAGGTCCCCTCCCGCCCCCAGCCTTCCCCTAAACAGCTTCCTGTCATTCCCCCTTCCCACCTCCCTCAGTGAGGTGAAAGTTTCTGAAGCTAGGGCGGCCACAGACACAGATGTCCCTAAAGCTTGTTGTCTGTTGACACAATGGTAGATGTCTGGTCCAACCAGACCATTATGTGGGTAGGTCAGATCTTTCCCAAAGTCTTCCCAAGTTGTCAGGCTGGACAACTGCTTTACCTTAATTTTCTATTATTTCTGCTGCTCTAAATTCAATTTGAAGTGTTATTTGGAGGCAAATTTGGGAGAGCCAGGTAACTTTCTGCCTTATTTGGCCATCTTCCCACTCACTATGATAGTTTCAACTCCTATTAGGACATGCTCTAAGGTCCCATTTCCTTCCTGTTTCATTGTGCTTCCTAAAACATGGCACCCAAGAACACTTCACTATTTGTTTGAATTAAATTCCCTAAGTAGAAGCAGCATCCATAGATATAAAAGATCCAATTAATAGTTCTGGTGTCTGAAAGCAGATTCTAAATTTCTGGATCACACCTTAAAATGTAGGAATTGTGGGCCTTTGGCCAAGGAAAGAGGACAACTAAAAGGGACTGGTAAAACTGTACTGCTAAAGGAGACTGACGTGGAGAAAAAGGATAGCACCAGGGTGAACATTTTCTGGCTAACAGTTCAAAAAACCAAAAACAAATCCCGGTAGGAGGCTATGGTCCCACTCTCCCAGGACTTTCTCCAGTTATGCAACTCTGGTATGCCAAAAGCTTAAATTACACCAAGTTCTAATTAGAACTGGCTGCTGAAACTTTCCAGTAAGATGGTATAATTTCACTTTCCTTATGCTTACGAGGATAAGGATCCTTATCCTTAACCTTTCTGGTTAATTTTTTATATATCCCCTTCTGCTGTTGATCCATGCTTTTTAACACCAATACCCCACCAGCAACATGACAGCTCCTATGGCCAACCCTTTGTCTGGAAATCCTATGTAAATCTGGCCTCTCATAGTTCTGGGCCTTCAACCAAAGAGCACCCCTCATATCCAATCTGTTGCCAAAGTCTATTGATTTTATCTTAGATATATCTCTACATATGCCCCCTTTTCTTCTCTGACATCATCATATGCCCCCTTTTCTTCTCTGACATCATCACATTACACCTACAGTATTGCAATAAACTGTTGGTCAGTCTCCCTGCCACAAGTGTCTCCCCACTCCTGTCTATCCTCCATTCAGCTGCCAAGGTGATCTTCCTAAAACACCCCATCAATAAACTCCAGTGGCTCCCTACCACTTTTAGGATCAAATATAAAATCTTTGGTTTTCAAAACCCTTCATTACTTACCCCCCCTTTCCAGTCTTCTTACACCTTACACTCCACCCACATGTACACCACAATCCAGTGACACTGGTCCCCTTGCTATTGTTTAAACAAGACACCCCAACTCCCTCCTGGCATTTTCACTGTCTTCCATATATGGAATGATCTTCCTCCTCTCTGCCTTCTGATTTCCCTCAAGTCTCAGCTAAAATCCTTCTACCTTCTACAGGAAGCCTTTCCCAATCCCCCTTAATTCTAGTACCATCCCTCTGTTGATTATTTCCAACTTCTTTGTACATATTTATTTACACCATTACTTACCCCATTAGACTGTGAGCTCCTTGAGGTCAAGGGCTGTCTTACCTTTCTTTATATTCCCAGAGTTTAGAACAACGCCTCCACATAATAGGCAATTAATAAATGTTTATTGACCTACTAACATCCCACTACTCCTCTAGGCCACCAGCCAACATATTGTCCCAAGGGGGCAAAGGAAACCACATACAACTCAATCCCTGACTACATCTGTCCATACCCCACTATGCTACAATAAACTATTCTAGCCCATCCCAGTGTTTCTACTTGCTACCCACCCACCTATTCTACCCTAAATTTGCATGATAACCCTCTGTGAAATTTCTCCAACTTGAGACAGAATTCATTTTTCAATTTTTATTTTTTTTTAATTTGACAATTTTTTTTATTTTTATCAATGAACTTTTAAAAATTCTCTTCTTAACCCATATCCCCCTTTCTACCTCTGAAAAGAAAAAAAGAAAAGAAAACAAATCCCTGAAAACCAACATACCTAATTGAGCAAACTGTCCACTTTGGTCTCTTGGTCCAAAATGTCTCATAATTCATACTGGGCCCCACCTCTTGTCAGAAAGTAGGCAATATTCTTCATGCTTAGTCCTCTGGGATGAAGGTTGGTAATGTCATTGACTAGGAGCAGAGTCTTTGAGAAGTCCATCTTTGCATGCCCAGTAGTACTCAGCTAAGAGTAGGTCATTAAGAGATATTTCTTAAAATTGAAAAAGGATTAGAATAGAAAGGCTTTACTGGGATGGAGGAACTCCAGGAACAAAATGTGAGATGTCCTTCATTTGTCTGGGGACAGATGTGTTCTCTCTCTTTTTGAGCTCAGATTAAGTCCTTTTTGTGTTGGCTAGTACCAACCGAGCACACATTCCACCACATCTCTCCCCCTTCTGAAGGTTTCATAGATTCCCATAGATGTAGAGGGCCAAAACGAGGTCAGTCTCTTCTCTGAAGGATCAGAGCTTCCCAAACACTGATCTAGCTCTGGCAATGAGTGCCTCATTTTCAATGTGTAAATTCCTGGAAAGTACTGCTACCTAGGTAAGTGAACTAACTTATCCACAGCATTCAAGAGGAAGTCTCTGAGGGAGGAATGGAGTTGGAAACAGCAAAAGCAGTGGTCACTCACTACTGAAGACTTGCTCATCTCATCACCAACACTGGCTTCATTTACCTGCAGGATAGTTATCTCTCAGACAGCATTAATTCCATCAAAAGTAACTTAGAGGGCGGCTAGGTGGCGCAGTGAGTAAGAGCACCGGCCTCGGAGTTTGGATGACCCGAGATCAGATCCGGCCTCAGAAAATGAGCACCCACGCATAAATCAAATGACTAGCCGTGTAACCTTGAGCAAGTTACTTAACCCCAATTGCTTTAAAAAAAAAAAAAGTAACTTAGAGCCCTTAAGACCAATAAGAGTTCAGCATCAGGATCGACAGCTCCAGGCTCTAAGTCTTCAGGCTCATAGGCTCCAGGCCTATAGGCTTTGGTCCCATAGGCTTTGGTCCCATAGGCTATGATCCCAAAGGCTCCACTCCCAAAGGCTTCGCTTAGGCTCCAGCCTAGAAGGCTTCAGTTCCCTCAGAGCCTTTGGAGGCCTAGAGAACTCGTTTTTTTAATGGTATTTTATTTTTTCCAATTACATATAAAGAGTTTTCAACATTCATTTTTTATAATATTTTGAGTTCTAAACAGAAACTATCCCTCCCCCTTCCCCAAGACATCAAGCAATCTTATATAGTATATGTGCAATCATGTTAAACATTTCCACACTGGTCATATTGTGAAAGAAGAAACAGACAAAAGGGAAAAAATGAAAATAGTATGCTTTGATCTGCATCCAAACTCCATAGCTCTTTCTCTGAATGTGGATAGCATTTTCTATCATGTGGTTTTTGTAATTGTCTTGGATCATTGTATTGCTGAGAAGAGCTAAGTCTATCACAGTT
The DNA here is from genome assembly GCA_011680675.1 of Gymnobelideus leadbeateri. NCBI lineage: Eukaryota > Metazoa > Chordata > Mammalia > Diprotodontia > Petauridae > Gymnobelideus > Gymnobelideus leadbeateri. Next base: position 383,759 of record WOXC01008718.1, on the reverse strand, counting down.
GATCATCACATGTACAATGTTCTCCTGGTTCTGCTCACTTCACTCAGCATCAGTTCATATAAGTCTTTTCAGGTTTTTCTGAAATCCACCTGCTCAGCATTTCTTAGAGCACAATAGTATTCCATTACATTAATAAACCACAACTTGTTTAGTCATTACCTAATTGATGGGTATTCATTCCCTCAATTCCCAATTCTTTGCCACCCCACGAAGAGTTGTTGTAAATATTTTTGTACATGTAGGTCCTTTTCCCTTTTTTATGATCTCTTTGGGATACAGACCTACTAGTGCTATTGCTGGAGCAAAGGGTATGAACAGTTTGATTGCCCTTTGGGCATAGAACTATTGTTTTTGAAAGACAATGCTATGAAGGCAAACTTACTTATGGACTTAGTAACTATATGAGTAGAAGAGATAATACTTGTAGGGGCAAGTATCAATAAGACAGCTGAAAAGTGTGGTCTCCAAACCAGAGGTCTCTCTGGAAAATGTATTGAACCCCATTCAGATCAGGCTATAAGGGAGAGAGAATCACAATGGAAGCAAGGATGAGAACTGGTAACATGTCCTAGTTGTTTGTGATGAAAACCTCATCCAAAATTTAATTAAGAACATGGAGATCTCTTAGGATAAGAACAGGAATTTATTCTCTTCCCTGGGTGAAGAGGGCGGTCTTCCCCATGACTGATCATGAGGAAGAGGCATGTAACAAAAGGCAGAACAAGAATTTATACCCTAATGTAATCAACCCCCCTCCCCCCCCATCCCTTCTCCCATTGGCTGAAAGGTGGGTTCAAGTCTTGGTGTGAAAATCTTCCCTTATGGTAAACAACGGAGGAGCCTGCCACTATGGCTTACAAAGAACAAGGATGCTGATTGACAGCAAGGGAAAGGGGGGAAGGGTCCCAAAGCAATGGGGAGGAGTGATTTTGGGCTATCCCTGACCCCCACTGGCCCGGAGGAGGCACCTGCACAGGTGGGAAATCTGAAAGCCTCCTGAAAGGGCTTGTTGCTGATTAACAGCAGAAGTGAAGGGGTGGGGGAAGGGAGAGGGAAGTTCTGAGAAGTTTTCACTTCCCCCTAGACATAGTGGTAAGTGAACCTTGGATTTTTACTCCCATTATAGTGTACTGCAGAATTTAACAGAGTAGTTATGCTGAGCACTGAGGCTGTTCCCGAGCTTGTCAATTTGGTAGACCAGATAGCCCAGGTCCCAAGTGTGTGTTATGGGGTTTCTGACTTTGCTAATGCCTTTTTGCCTATTCTTGTGGTTGAGACTAGTCAAGAACATTTTTTTTCACCTGAGAAGAGGCCCGTTTACTTTTGCTATCCTTTCCCCAAGGCTATCTGAACTCTCCCCTATACTATTACATTCTGGTAGGAAAAGACCTAAAAGGAGGCTCCATTTCCTAAAGTTATTGATGTCCACCACCACACTGATGATAGTCTGATTGATCAGATCAGATGGCAAGATGCCTGTGGTGGGTAAGGCATTGTGTCCTAGTGGACAGCCTTCACTTTAAAGATTCTATGATTTCTTCTTCAGAATTTCATTTGATATGGCTTTGTTCTCCAAGTAGGGTGCTACTCATAAACTATGTAAACTGTCCTCTTCTTTCTCCAAGGAGCATGTTACATTAAGAAACGATTCTCTAGATGTTTGGGTACCCAAACCTTAAATTCTGAAATTCCTGAACTTGGGGTTACCTATAAGATAAATCTCAAAGTTAGTGCTGGCCCAGGAAGTCTCCTTTCTTGCCAGAAGGCTATACTCTGAGACTGCATTGCCTAAGGAATTCAGTATCTCCAGTCTTTTACAAAGGAGGTTGGGGTTCAGGAATAGTAACCTCACACTCCCCTCTCTAGCCAATCTGGACCTGGAGTCAGGAAGACCTGAGTTCAAATTCAGCCTCAGACACTACCTTGTGATCCTGGGCAAGTCACAGCCTATATACTTCAGTTTCCTCAACTATAAAATGGGGATAATAATAGCACCTACCTCACAGGCTTGATGAGGATCAAATGAAATACTATTTTTAAAGAGCTTATTAGCACAGTGCATGACCCAGAGAAGACTTTTAGTAAATGCTTGTTTCCTTCCTACCACCACGTGTTTCTCCAGTCATAGGTTGCTGTTACTGTTCCTATTCGGAGAAAGAAAAGGGGGAGAAACACATACTGCCCCACCTCATCCTCATCTTTTCTGGACTCTAAAAGAAAGAGCAAGGGAAAGGGTGAAGAGCAAGTTTCCAATATCCCATGGACTAAAATTCTGTAAAGGAAATCATCTCAGGAGAAATGGAAAATTCTCAATAATGACATTTTAAAGACACAATAACAATTCTGCTTAGAAAGAAAAAAGAGAGCTGTCTAAAGAAACTAATTTGGATTAAGAGAAAACTCCCTGATTTGTAAATTTAAAGACTCAATTAGACTTGAAAGTCACATGTACACAAGATCGAAGTAAGGGTAAGTAAGAAGATGAATGAAAAAATGTGAAATGGTTTTATTATATGTCAGGAATGTTGAAACTCAGAAGAAGGCAAGGTTTACAAGGAATAATCAGAATAAATAGGATGATGTTTCTTTTAGATACATTGGGGGAAAGAAAAGGTTCAAATAATGGATATGACCACTGCTTAGAGTGGATGGAATGATTATAATAGGCAAGGAAAAGAAGGTAGAATTACTGAACTCTAATTTTTTTTCTGCTTTCTCTGCCAAGAAAAATAAATTCTAGACTGGAAAAAACAAAAATGGCTAATAGAATGTTGAAATCTGGGGTCACCCAGCTTTCTCCTCCACCCCCTGGCCCTTCCTATGGGGAAGATGAGGTGTCTGCTGGGGAGTAACATCACTGAGAGCCTGGAGTGCCCCATCAAGGAGACAGATGGACCTGAGCTGGCCCTGGACGGGAAGCTGTGTGAGGAAGGTGGGTTCCCCTGTACATTAAGCCTCCCTCCAGTGAAAAGAGGAATAAGGTCCCCTCTTCCCACTGCTTTCCTCCCTAGGGACTAGGGGGAGGCAGTGGAGGGAAGAGGAGGGACTCTGGCCCCCTCAAAGTCCCTGTACCTAATCTGGAGTTTGTTACCTTTCGAATCTTTTCACTCTACTTTATGCAAAATGGCTCATGAGGGCAGGACTGAAAGAGGGAAAGATGGGAGCTCCCCTTCCCCATGTGAAAAGGTACTGGGGAGATAGCCTAGAACTGAGGGTAGTGGCACCCACTTCCCTCCCTCTTTCCCTCAAGGGGCTAGTCTCAGGTTAGTTTGGGGATGGGGTGGAAGATCGAAGAGGGGGGCCTCCTGTACTTTTGGCCCTGGGTCAGGAGGTAGGGCAGGGTATGCCCGTTTCCTCCTTATCTGCTGCCCTACCAGCATGTACTTTCTAAGAAGGCAATTTCCCTGTCCTCCCACCCCCAACCCTGGAAGAATACATGTTGATCATGTGCAGTATTTCTTACTGTGCTGAGAAGCCTCAAAGACTAAGATTAAAGCTGGGGTTTTTTGTGTTTTTTTTTTTTTTGAAAGGGAGAACGCAAGGCAATTGGGGTTAAGTGACTTGCCCAAGGTCACAGGGCTAGTAAGTATGTCAGGTGTCTTAGGCTGGATTTGAACTCAAGTCTTCCTGACTCCAGTGCTGGTGCTCTATTCACTGTACCACCTAGCTAACCTAAAACAGGCTAAAGCTGTTTTAACACACACACACACGAATGTTGAAACCCAAGATAAGCAAGGAAATAATAAGAGAGCCTAGAACTATTTGGGAAGAGTTCAAGTGCCCCATGTCCTGAAAATTACTTCTAAGGATACTCTGAAGTAAATCCATGAATCAGTCATGAACCACAGGGCCTCCCGATGTGCACATAGACACCAGGCTGAATAAACTTCCTTTTGAAAGCAGCCTACTATCTCCAAGTATCTTGTTTCATTATGTTCCTGAGCCCATGGCACCAGACAAGTCTGAGTGAGGCCCAGCTGCAGTGACAGGCCCGTTATATCTCTCCTGTACGTGCTTATTTGTTACCTCCCCCATTCAAATGGGCTGAAGGATTCAAGAATTTTCTATGTTGTATCTGGGTACATTTGTTCAGAAAAGGAGGTTAAAGAGTCACCAAATAAGCTATATATGTTGGTCATCACTTTCAAAGTCAATGTGGTTAAAAACCAAATTAAACTTTATTAGGCTAATAAAAAAATATGGCTCACCTGTTTTGATAATGTTTGCAAGTTTTCTTTGTGTATAAAGAGTAGCTATAAAGTAGTTTCTGGGTGTTAAAGGTAAAAATCTCATCAAACTGTAAAAGGTAGAATTGTTTTTCTAATTGTGGAGAGATCTCCAGGTCATGAGAGCAAGAAGATGGTGGACTAGACATTTTCTCTGATCCCTAATGATCTCTTAGTCTTCTCCAAAATAGAAATTACGTGCCAAAGATTAAGCAACTTCAGTCTCCATGGTCCAAGACAACCAAAATCCAAAAGAAGGTTAAAAAAAAAAGCCCAAAACACAAGAATTGACGCTCATTGACCATCAGCTCATTCAGCGTCCCTCTCTTACCTTCCACCCTATTGGCAGGAAGACTATACTAGCAGACCCAAGGAAACAATGCGGGCTTACATCAAAACCTGCCTCTACATCCTGGTCTTCCCTCCCTCTTTCCAGTGCCATGGAGAACCTAGATCTAGGCTGTGAAAATTTTCTTAGACTTCAACAGCCAGCTTGGTCACAGCTTTTCAAGAGGAACAAAAGCCTGCCAGGGGCTACAACCTAGAAGCATCAGCACTGCAAAGCTCCAAACTGCTCACACCAGGTAAAAATAGGTTCTGAACTGCTGATGCTGGGCAAGGGAACTTGGGAAGAGAGAGAATGAAACAGGTCACCAGGACAGGATACTGTGTGGGAATGGAGCTGTATAATGCCATACCAAGCCTGAAGGAAAAAGCAAGCACCTAGTTGAGGCCAATTCTGACCACCAAAAAGCAATTGGAACAGAGATCTAGGCTGATGAATTGTAAATTACTCAGTATGGGAGAGGCTGACACACTTTGAGATCTAGCCCCAAAGGAAAGCACAATCAGAGCAGAAGGATTCAGAAAATAGTAATGAGGGGGCGGCTAGGTGGCGCAGTGAGTAGAGCGTTGGCCCTGGAGTCAGAAGGACCTGAGTTCGGATCCAACCTCAGATACTTAACACACACACAAACAAAAACCTAGCCTTGTGACCTTGGGCAAGTCACTTAACCCCAACTGCCCTCCAAAAAGGAAAAAAAGAGAGAGAAATGAAAATCATGAGAGCAGAATTTATGTTCTACACAGAAAAGATAATTATCAGAATAGAAAAACTTGAATCTCACTAAAGAGACAAAAAGGAGCACAACAGATTGGGGATGCAGATACCCAGAGGTGAAGGACAACCTAGAAGAAGAAAAGCAAAAAGCAAAAAACTAAACCAAAAGGAAGACGTGCTCAGTTGTGCAAGCAGGACAGGCTGATCTCAAGACAGGAGTGCTGAGCTCTATTAAAGAAGGGAGACAGAAGAGCCCCAAGATTAAAATCTGGGAGTGGACTTATTCCCTCGGGACTGCCGGGGTTACGTGGTTACCCAGATCAACAGTGCTGGCACGGGACAGCTTGCTGGTTTGTAGAGAGTTGATATCCAGGTTATGTAAGCTGAAACTACAATCGGTGATTGGTCAGTGTACATTTGGATTTCCCCTCGAGAAGTATGCCCTAGGCTGAAACTCCTGCTCAGGGATCAATCAGGGGAGGGGAGGGTGGAGTTGTGCTCCACAAGAACGTGTAGAGACAACCTCAGGATCATGTCTCCCAGAAGAACATGACAAGACAAAAACTCTTTTTTTTTTGCTTTTTGGAAGGCAATTGGGGTTAAGTAACTTGCCCAAGGTCACACGACTAGGTTTTTTTGTTTGTGCGTACATTAAGTGTCTGAGGCTGGATCCGAACTCAGGACCTTCTGACTCCAGGGCCAGCGCTCTACTCACTGTGCCACCTAGCCACCCCTAAGACAAAAACTCTTAACAGCATAATGAAGTTAATAGTTGTAGCAGCAAGCACCCCAGCATCCCCAGGGTGGCTGCCAACACAGGCTCTTAGATCTGCTTTGCTAAAGGAAAGCAACTCAAAATGGGTTAACAAGCTTACTTTAATTAATCAAACATATATCGTTTACCTAGTTAAGGGGAGAAAGTCAGCACCCTGAACTTCAGAGTATACAGACCGAAGTTACAAGAAAACAAAAAAAACATATCAAGCAGGCAGGCCTCCAACTGTCTTGACCATTACATAGGGCAGTGGGTCAAGAAGGTTGTTACATTCTCTGACCCAGGGGAAGGCTACATAATTCCTGATGTGAGACTTTGTTTTGGGGCTCACTTTGAGAAGTGTTGTGTGATTTGACCACATGAGATTCTGAGCAGCTGTTGAGAGCTCCCCCAGCTTTGAAAACCCAGATGTTGATGCTTCCCTCTCTTGTAACTATGATTAGGTATGGATTGATGGATGTAATGGTCGGACAGTTGGGAGGCCTGTCTGCTTAATCTGTTTCTCAGTCTTGTAACTTCTGTCTGTATACTCTGAAGTTTGGGGTGCTGACCTCTTTCCCCTGAACTAGGTAAATGATATATGTTTGATTGATTAAAGTAAGCTTGTTAACCCATTTTGAGTTGCTTTCCTTTAGTAAAGCAGATCTAAGAACCTGTGTTGGCAGCCACCCTGGGGATACTGGGGTGATTGCCACTACAATAGTAGAAGAGAACTTCCCAGAACTTCTAAACATAGAAAATAAAATTCCAATAAAAAAATATACAGATAGCCTCTAGGGAGAAAGAAACAAAACCCAAGGCTGCAAACTCCAAGACATAGAAAGTTAAATTTAACAATTCAGTTCAGAAACAAGTTCTGCAAGCCACCAGGAAAAAAAAAACCTTCAAATATAAAGGAAAGAGAACTCAAATAATGCAAAACTATTCTTCACCCACAAGAAAAAGAAAGAATAATGTTTTCTAAAAAACATTTTTTTTAGAAAACATTCCTTTTCTTAAAAAGGGAATAATGTTTTCTAAAGAACAATGGAGCTTAGGATAAAGCCTAGGGTGCCCTAATCTGTAATTCTGAGCTTAATCACACAGGACAAAAGACAGACTTCAATAATAATGAAGAATTTTAAACACTTTTTAAAAGAAAATCAGAATTGAAGAGATTATTTGTTTCTCAAATACTCCAAATAACAGAAATGAGTGAATTAAAGGTAGCAGGTACAGACAACAGTAGCAACAGTGACAACAGAAAGAGAAAACAATACAGAGCCAAGAAAACAATATACACAGAAACTAAAGCACAACACCCCAAAAAATCAAAGGTAAATGTAACAAAATTATAAAGCTCAAGCTGAACTCAAATGCAGAGATATGACAAGATACCCTTAATCTGCCTTTTCATGTATATAAGAAGTCCACAGGTGTTAATCATTGTACATGTTTTCAGACTTTTTCAATGTATTTCTTTAAAAAATACTATTTGTCATATAGATTTGTTCTATGGAAGGGCAAAGAGGAGAGATATTTACGATAACTATGATGATGTAAGAAATCATCAATAAAATTTATTGTAAAAAAAGATTGTGGAGAATGGGAGAGGTATAACAGAAATGCAGAAAAGCAAAAGGTCTAATTTTTCAAAAGAAGATGGAATATGAAAACTAGAAGACAGGAGCTCGCCTTTGATTCAGGGCCTTTGACTCAATGGTTACTTGTCTAACCTAGCAGACCAAAGCCCTTTGCAGTCCTTGGCAGGTGGCACCTGAACTGCCTCCTTGAAGAAAGTTAGGATTCCAAGAGATGGAGGTGGGGAGGGAAGGTACCTCATAGGGCTAAGGTAGCAATGAGGGAAACCAAATGATCTTTCAATTCTAGAATATATTCTTCAAAAGATACTTAGTGACCAACTAAAAAAGGAAGGAATGATCACAGAGACAGCATAGCTTTATCAAGAGTGTCATACCAAACTAATTTTCTTTTTTAACAGGTTTACTAGCTTCCTCCTTTGTGGCAAAGAAGTAGAGTTAAGCAAAACAAACTAACACAGTTTATGTCTGATAAAACATGCTTCATTTTGTACCCAAAGGCCACTACCTCTTTTTGAATAATGGGAAGTATGTTTTATCAGCAGTCCTCTCAAGCATAGATTGGTGACTGCACTGAACCAAGTACTGTCTTTCGGATGTTATTTTCCTTTCCATTACTGTGGTTATCATGTAATTTATTCTGCTTTTGCTTCCTCTTCCTTGGTGTGGTTCACACCTTATAATATTCTCCTATACAAAACAGAAATGTGAGCTGGATAGCATGTCAGAATAAGATGCACAGTTAAGTGGCCTAAGGCTCTGTCTTTCACTTTTCGATACCTAACATTTTTATTGATGACTTATGACATATTTATCAAATTTATATTTGAAACATTTAAGTGGGATGGTTAAACACTGCATGACAAAGGTCTGAGAAAACCTCAGTAGGCTGAAACACTGGGCCAATTATCCTAAGTTAACTTTAATAAAGTAAATGTAAAATTTCATGTTTGAATTCAGAAAATCCACTTCACAAATACAAGATTGGGAAGCTGTTCAGCTCAATGGTGTAATTATTAGCTCAGTACGTGTCAATAGCGTGATGTGGCTTTAAGGCAGAATTAAGGAGGGCATAGCATTTAAGAATCAGAGGATGGGTTGGTCTGATGTGCCAGCAGACCACTTCTGGTATATTATTCTGCGATTCTGGGGGTATCAATTTAGGAAGGGCATTGGCAAGCAGAAAACGTGCAGAGATAAAGCTTCAAGATGATTGGGCTAACGGTTGGGGAAAAACAAACAACGCTGGGATTTAGCGGGGAGAGGACTTAGGCGGGAGCAAGAGCTTTCTTCAAACATCTTAGCCTGCGACAAGGAGGCGCGACTGGACTAGTTCTGCTTGACCCCCGGGGAGCGGGGGCAGGGGTAATGGTGGGGATGCACAGAGATAGACCTAAACCTGATGTCAGGATAAACTCTCTAATGATTTGTGCGTTACAAAAGTGAAATGGGCCCTTGGGAGGTGGTAGGCTCCCCATTCCTGGAGGTCTTCGAACCAAGGCTCAGTGGCCACGTGTCGCAAGGGTAACTCCTGCTCCAGATCTGGTAAGACCAAACGCTTCAGGAATTCCTTCCAATCAGGGAGCCCAAGAGGAGACCCGCTGTTGCCAATCTGCGCCTGCGCAGGAGAAAACCGCCCAGGATAACGCGAGAGGGAGAAGTCTGTGGGCTGAGGGGCGGAGCCACAAGCCTCAGGGCCACGGATGCGTTTAAACTCAGCCACAGAGCTGAGGGGGCGGGATCCAGTCCCGGAAGTGAACGGCCGTGGGCGGGTCCCCTGATTTTCTCTTTCCGGCAGGTCCCCATGGAGGCGCTGGGTAAGCTGAAGCAGTTCGATGCCTATCCAAAGACCCTGGAAGACTTCCGGGTCAAGACATGCGGCGGGGCCACAGGTAGGGAAAGGGGGCAGGGGTCGGGGCGGGGGGTGGGGGTGTCCTTCCTGAGCCTCTCCCCTTTGCCACCATGTCCCACCCCGACATTAGGCCCTAGGCTGGCCTGGGTTGGTTATGGAAGATGAGCCAATACAGAGGGAGAGGGGCTTGCTGACCTTTGACCCCTGGTGCCTGTAGTGACCATCATCAGCGGTCTCCTAATGCTCCTGCTCTTCCTGTCTGAACTGCAGTATTACCTTACGGCCGAGGTGAGTCTCAGGTGCGGCCGCTAGGGGTGTTGGGGGGCGGGGGAAAGAAACGTCATTAGGGAGCGCCCAGTGTGGTGGTGAAGTGAGGCCCCCCTCTCCCCGGGGGCACTGTGGGGGTGTAGGAGGGGGACATCCTGGGGGACAAAGTGGGGGGGCACAGGGCGTGCTATGGGGTAAGGGAAAGATGGGGTTCAGGGTGATGAATTGGGGCTCTATGGGGCAAGGGAAGGGGGGGTTCAGTGCGATGAGTTGGGAGGTTCTGTGGGGCAAGAGGAGGGGGATGCCCCAGGAGAAAGTGGAGCCCCCAGCAGGTCTGTGGGATGATGGGGGGGGGGTTCTCCGGGGAGGAGTGCAATATGCAGAAACTGGACCCTATGGGAGCCACAGGGAAGGAGGAGGCCACCAGGGGAGCTCTGGGGGATAAGGAGGACAGAACATCGGGAGGCTCTGTCGGGTGGGGGTGGCTGCTGTAGTGAAGGGGAAGGAGGAGGCTACCGAGAGGAAAGATTGAGGGCGATCGGATGGGAAGTATACTGTTAAGGGGAGCACTAGGTCAGGAGAAAAGGGGAGAGAGCACAGACAGATGAAGTTATTGTCATAAGGAAGGGAGCTCTGAGTGGAATGAGGACCAGGGACAGCGGGAGACCAGTTGGGCTGAAAGCTCAGGAGAGGGATGAAGGCAGGAAGAGGGCACTGAGCGGGTGGGTGCAGTGCTGAGGATGGGGGACTTAACTGATTGGAGGCACAGAGGAAGCACTGTAGCATCAGGTCGGACAGATACAAGTAGAGCCTGTGGTGGATACCTCTTAGCTCAGTGTTTTTGAGAGGTGGTAAGAAACCAAGGGCATTTATAAATAATGTGACTGTTGCTTGGAACTGAGGAATTCTTTGTGCAAAGGGAAGAGACTTAAAGAAAGATGTGCCTTGGGGTGGAGTAAGGCTAGGAGAGAATTGATGGTGGCTGCCCAGGAACTGGTTCCTCCCAGCCTGAGGCAGCTGCCCTCACCCTTAGGTTCATCCTGAACTCTATGTTGACAAGTCCCGGGGTGACAAACTGAAGATCAACATTGATATTTTCTTCCCACATATGCCTTGTGCCTGTAAGTGCTTGATGATCCCATCTTCTCCTGTACTTCCAACCCCACCCTGAACCCATTAGTAAAGATAAACACGGGGGCTTTTTTCCCCCTCCAACTCTCATGCTGATAGATGTTGGGGTATTTTCTTTTCATGCTGAGAAAAATGTTTTGGGGAAAAGGGAAAGGAAGATGTCCGTGCCCTGTCCATCCCCTCCTCTCTTTCCTCACAAATAGGCCCAACCCCTGGGGGTATAGAAACTAGTCTTACATCTAAACATCCTGGTTCTAGATCTAAGTATTGATGCCATGGATGTGGCTGGGGAACAGCAACTGGATGTGGAACACAACCTATACAAACAACGTTTGGACAAGGATGGCCATCCTGTGACCACAGAAGCGGAGCGTCATGGTAACCAGGAGAGACAGTCCCAGTCAACCCCTGGGAATCCCTTTTCAGGCTAGGGCCCTCTCTTTGGAGTTAGTGTGGAATCACAAAGCCAGGTCCTAGAGCTGAAGGCTTATTCATGAGACCACATGATTTATAATCCCTTGCCTTTAAATAAGGCATTTTATGGATAAGGCACGCAAGGCCCAGAGAAATTAAATGACTTAGGGCCCCAGGTCAGAGAACCAGTTACTAATACAAGTGGAACTAGAAGCCCTATTCTGCCTCCTTCTGCAGTGTCCTTCCCACTCTTCCCCACTACCCTGTTGCTTGCCTCCCAGTTCTGATCTCCATAGCTCTTCTAGCCATTATCTCTCATTTGGGATCTGGCTGCTTGTTGCCTCTCTGGGCTTCCTGTGGTAGGGTCTAAAGCTCTTGGAATATTTACTGCTGCCTTCCCAGCCCATTAGAAGGCTCCTGCCATTGATTCCCTGCCCTGTCCAAGCTCCTATCAAATGCCTGTTTTGTGGCAGCTGAGTGTGTCTTGTCTGTTACCTGAGCCTGCCTAATGCCTTGGGCTCTGCTTACCTTCAGAGCTGGGGAAAGAGGAGGAAAAGGTGTTTGACCCCAGCTCCTTGGATCCTGAGCGCTGTGAAAGCTGCTATGGTGCGGAGTCTGAGGATAGCAAGTGAGTGTCATCCACACAGGTGAGCTTGGGTCAGGGCTTGACTGCATTTCTGAGAGCCTGGAGATGGGTCCACTCTCTTCTCTGCCCTACACTGAGCTAGGCTCTGCTTTCCCTGTCCCTCCCACCTAGGTGCTGTAACACATGTGAAGATGTTCGGGAAGCATACCGAAGGAGGGGTTGGGCCTTCAAGAACCCAGACACCATTGAGCAGTGTCGACGTGAAGGCTTCAGCCAAAAGATGCAAGAACAGAAGAATGAAGGCTGCCAGGTGTATGGCTTCCTGGAAGTAAACAAGGTCAGTACCAGACTATGTCACAGAGCCAGAAAGAAAGAGGAGAAAGCTCTGGGATAAGGTTTGATTAAACTGCCTTAGGTGTGGAAAATTTCTGCCTGGGAAGACTAAGCATGGTGCCCTCAAAAGGACGCAGTCCTTCTGCCTGAAACTGCTTAACAGATATTTCCTGATCACCTACTGTGTGATCAGGAAATACTTAATAAGGCTTAGTTTCTGCCCTTAAGGATCCCACAGTCTAGGCTGTAGGATCAAGCAGGGACACCAATAAATGTGATAAAGAGTAGAGTTAGTGTGCCATAGGATGGAAGGTTTCATGGAGGAGGAGATATTTGAGTAGGAACTTGAGGAATGATGGAGATATAGGAAAGAGATGCATTCTGGGAAAAGAATAAAGTATGAGTAATTCATGGAGGCAGGAAATTAACTGATGTGTTTAGGGAACTGTAAGTAGTTCATCTGGTGAGAGTATAGATTGTATAAAAAAAGAGAGTGCTGGGAGATGACTCACTATAAGGTCTTGAATGCTAGTTTAGAATCTGAACTTGATTTGTTAAATGCAGTTCAGTTTGACAGTCATTTATTATTTAGAGATTAGTCCAATTTTACCAGAGTATAAGATATGTGGAAGAGAATCATCTGATCATATTATCCCTCTGTTCAGTAACATCCTGTGACTCATTATCTATCACCCACTGAGTAAAGTTCATATTCTTTTCTTAGCATTCAAGACCTATATGATCTGCTGCCACCCTCCCCCTCCCCATACTACACCAGGCCTGCACAGCATGTGGCCTGCGAGATTTCGGGCGGCCAGTGAAAACTGTAGGGCTGCCACTGCACACTCTCCTGTTTGTTACGTGGCCCAAAGTGACAAGTCATTATCGGTCTGTTTCTAATCTAACCTATCTGTGCCCTGGAAGAAGTTTAGCCTATATAAATTTTGGCACCTGCCCACTGCCAAGTTGTATAGGTCTGCTCTGTACTCTGACCAAACTAGACTATTATAGGAGTGGGGGAAGGAATGGATGTGAGTGAAATCTTGGAAGTGCTGTTATTAGAATTAGTGATCAGATGTGGGAAAGGGAGGAGGCAAAAATAGCCCAAATAATGGAGGTGGTGGCACCATTGATAGAAATGGGGAAGAACAGTAGTTCTGGAGGAATGGAACCAGGGAATATTTCTTGTAGGTGGCCGGAAACTTTCACTTTGCACCTGGGAAGAGTTTCCAGCAGTCACATGTGCATGGTAAGTGAAGACTTTTATCAGAAAATAGGCATTTATTGTAAGAGGCTCTCCCTACTCCCCCCCAAAGTCCTGCTCCCCACTTTTAATCTCCCCCCTGCAATAATCCCACCCTTACCCCCACACACATACACATACTTTGTAAACATAAACAGCTTCACTGCTTTGTTTCCATGTCACTTCCCTATATTTCTCATATACTGTACTTGGGGAACAATCCTTTGGAAGTGACTTAGCCTTAGGACTGTGATACCTGAAAGCAACTGGGGTAGGGCAGAGGCCAATTTGTTGGTTGATACTGTTAACCAGTAGCTAGCTACCCTAGTCTCTGCAGGTGTCTCTTCTCCCAGCAAATGTATGAGGAGGTGTATTAGCAAGCACCCTAGCATACCTACGATGGCCTGCTAGGACAGGTTCTTTGATCTGCTTTTCTAAAGGAAAGACAACTTTTAAAGGAGTCAGCAATCTTATTTTAATTACAGATAAGTAGAAAGAAGTGAGTATCCAAGAAAGAATCCAATAGACAGGGCTTCAACTGCCTAAACAGCATAATACAGCCACCTACATACACCATCAGACTGGGAGAGTACCAATATCTCAGCAGTTCAGGGGCTCTTAACAAATGGCTACTCAGAGTCCTGCCCAGGGATAAAAGGTCCTTCTCATAAGTGAGCTCCTAAAGTAAAATACCTGCCTTCCAGTATATATAGCTTTTAACTAATAGGCTCAGAGCCAGAAGGCATCATAACCCTCAGTGCCTAGTTAGCTTAGTACCCAAAGGTGAGAAAGCCTTCCCCTAAGCAAGCTCCTCCTTAGGCAAGCTCCTCCCCCAATGGGCTCTGTGTGACTCAGGATGTTTCACAGCTGTGAAAGCAGCAAGACATCCGTGATTGAAATGCCTGCATACCTTTAGACCTGGGAACACGGCTCCTGTTCCAAGGAATAAAGGGAACACATGTGGCCACATAGGCCTATTAATGGACAGGGAAGATCTTCTTATTCCACTAACATTAAAGGAGGGAGCTTGCTTTAAGTGCCCCATGCCCAGTGTCCCACAAATTCGTCACCAGAACTTAAACTGGATGCAGACCCATGGGTAGTTCTTTGTGAATCAGTACCCAGGAGGGAGGAGGACAGTGTTCAGAGTTAGGATATCTTTATCGAAATAAAACAAAGTGAGGAGGTGGGGATGGGGCCCTCCTAAAATCAGAGTTTATCTTATTTAGAGGATGGTATAGTACATCTCAGTGAAGTGAGTTTCCCTCCTCCCTCCCCAGCTCTGGAGATGGGGTGTGGCTTATATTCCTGAATGGGAAGATGCTGGGATCTGAAAGGGGACAGGAGCTGGTTAAACTGGTACTTAGTCCATGTTCTGCACCTTCACAAGTCTGAGAGCCAGGTTTAAAGTGTCCAAAGTACTTTCTAAGCTGTCCATGATTGTTTCTGCCCAACTCTAGGATCCGGGATGGGGCTCAGGACCCAAAACCGAGCTCCCAAGAGCCTTAATGGCCAATGTTCTCACACATACATGCCATACCTGTTTCTCAAACTGTCATTATCAAACTCTGGATCTCACTCTTCTCTTCTTTCCCTTTTCCCCTTCATGCTGCAGTCCATGCTGTGGAGAGTAAGTGGCCAAACTCTTAACCCTCCTCCCTCCCTATCAGGGTGAGAGCATACTTGCCTTAAGCACGTCCTGCTGTCAGGAGTTGGGGATTGGAGGGTGACTGCACCTTTTCTTGACAAAGGTTAAGATGGAGCTGGGTCTTTAGCAATTGACAAAAGTGTGCATGATTAAGGAAAGGATCTTTATTTACAACATGAGAGAGGGGCCAGAAGAATTATGAAAGGACCTAAGCCTAGCAGCAGATCAGTTCATCTGGAGGGTTCTGAGAGCAAGGGAATAGATTGGAGGGTATTTTCAGGCCTCTTCTAACCCTATCATCCCATAATTAGTCATTTGGTCCAGTAATGAAAAGTCCAAACTTATGAACTTGTGTTCCCACAAAGGAAGTTAGGATGTGAAAGCCTTTTCTCAGTGACTTTGCTCTCCACTTTAGGGATTGGTTTTGGTTTTGGTTTTTTTTTTTTTTTGGTTTTTGGTTTTTGGTTTTTTTTTTTTGTGTTTTTGGAGGGGGGAAAGCCGGGCATTTAGGGTTAAGTAACTACCTAACCAAGGTCACACAGCTAGTAAGTATCAAGTGTCTGAGGCTGGATTTCAGCTCAAGTCCCCCTGACTTCAGGGCCACTGCTCTATTCACTGCACCATGTAGCTGCCCCTGCTTTCCACTTTAGAAGCGCACCCTCACCCTAGCTGAAGTGACCTTAGGAAATGGGGTCTGACATTCCCATTCTCAAAGAGGTAGGGTGCAAAAAAGAGGCCTTCCCTCTTTTCTATCCCCTTTATATCCTCCAGGTCAGTCACCCTTCCTGGGAGTTCCAGGAGCTATACAGTGAGGCTGAAAAGGGGTTTGGGAGATCATGGCTTAGGAAATGAAATGGCTACCAGAAAGGCTGGAGAGGACATACTCCTGGGGAAGAGAGTCAGAAAGAAGCACCTGAGGATACCAAGTTCTGTCTTAACCATGCCCTCTTACCTGTTTGCTTTTTTTTTTCTAGTTCATGACCTTCAGAGCTTTGGACTAGACAATGTAGGTACTAAACTTAGATGGTAAGCACTTCCCTGGAGGCTGACCAGGCTCTGGGCTTTTAGGGTCCTTATGGACAGACTCCTCTGGGAAGGGGGAAAATGAATCCCCACCCCCATCCTTGTTGCTGATCTTGGTGAATCCTAAATACCTGAGTTCATTGGAATAAATGGGACCAATCAGCTCTCACCAGCCCTCCCCAACAGGTGGCGGGGTGGAGAGGCTGGCTACTTTGTATGATGGATTTGAAGCCACTGTAACTTCCTCTCCATGCCCTTGGGCTCCTCTGATTTGGGACTGTCCTCTTTGTATGACCAGAGCATTATGTTGGTATCTCCAGATCAACATGACTCACTACATACGACATCTCTCTTTTGGGGAAGATTATCCAGGAATTGTGAACCCACTGGATAATACCAACATCACTGCCCCCCAAGGTATGGAGGGATGACTAGGGGTTCCATTCTAGCTCTCTTGGGACAAGGGGGGTGGCCAGAGACAGCAGGCTTGGCTCCGTTGCTGCCCTGCCCTTGAGCTTGCTGCTCCCTTCTTCCCACAGCCTCCATGATGTTCCAGTACTTTGTGAAGGTGGTTCCCACAGTATACATGAAAGTGAACGGGGAGGTAAGTCAGAGTCCCCAGTCCCCCAGATCTACAACCTGACTGCTTCCCATATGCCACCCTGGGCTCCATCTGCCTGTGAAAAGGCATCTTTGGACCTGTAGACTGTGAGTTCCTTGAGAGGAGGGACTAGTTGTTTTCTGCCTTTTGTGTATTCTCAGAACCCTACTTGACACATAGTAGGCTCTTAATAAATGCTAGTTGACTGCCTGCCGAATGGAGCTGGACAGATCCCTGCTCCCTCTGCTCCTTGCCACTGCTCGTCTCCTCCCCTTCCATCCTCAGGTGCTGAGGACTAATCAGTTCTCTGTGACGAGACATGAGAAAGTTGCCAATGGGCTGATTGGGGACCAGGGCCTTCCTGGAGTCTTTGTGCTTTATGAGCTCTCACCCATGATGGTCAAACTGACAGAGAAGCACAGGTGAGGAGGGGGAGGGAGGAGGCATGGGCCAGATCTGGTCCTCTCTCCAAGTCCTTTTAACAGCCCACACGGGTTACTCCCCCATCTAGGTCCTTCACCCACTTCCTCACTGGTGTCTGCGCCATCATCGGAGGCATGTTCACAGGTGAGTCTGTGCTCTGGCGGAGCACAACAGCTCCTCCCAGTCTAGACCTGAGGAGGCAGGCAAGTGGAGGAGGGAGAGCTGGAACTTGAGCCTTGAGCCTTCACGACAGTCCGGACTGGACTGCTGCCTAATAATGGACTTGGCCTCTTCCCCAGTTGCTGGACTCATCGACTCCCTGATCTACCATTCTGCTCGAGCCATCCAAAAGAAAATCGAATTAGGGAAGACAACATAGTCACGGGAACTGCACGACCCCGGCCCTGACTTCCTCAGGGCCATCCGACTTCCTAGTGGTGGTCCAGGCCCTACCCCTCATGAATGCTGTCCTCCTGCCCCTTCTCCCGCAAGAGCTGGTAACATTGTGTGTTGTGATGGTATTGAGGTCTGTGTCTCCCCCCCCTCCACCCCCATAATCTTGCCTCAACTCTCATGTTGCTCCTGTGTCTCAAAGGAGGTTTACTCCTGGTCTTTCCTTTTATATTCCCACTTCACCCTGCTTTTCTTTATACTGCAGTCACCTGCCAGAGGTCAAAGTAATGTGAACCCTTTCCCAGAGATGCTGGTCTCCCAACTTTCACCTCTCCCTGGTTCTACCTGGCTCTTTCCAAAGGCTGAGGAAGGAACTGAGCTGGGAAGAGTAGCTGAGACCAGGTATGAGGCATTAGCAAGGAGTGGGATCCTTTCACCCTTGTTCACAACCTGGATTAGGGCAATTGAAGGGGATACCCCTCCCCCCTGGAAGTGTCTGCCTTAACTCTTCCATTGGGATGTTCATGGGATGAGAAGCACAAGGAAAAAGGAAGCAGCCACAGAAGCCAAGGAAGTAAAAAGCTCCAGGCTCCCGAGCTGGGGTTCAGACTCCTTTCCTCTCTTGTGTTCAGCTTCAGACTGGGATGGAAGTTGAGGAGAAGGGAGAGTGAAGGGAACATTTGCAAATTCCCATGGCTTCTCTTGGAAGGATTGGGACTTGGAGCTATCCATAATGCCAGTTGGGTTCCATCTGTGCCTTAGTCACAGTGCAGACATTGTCACCTCACCTTAGCCCTTCACTGACTTCTCTAGGATTTCCATTCACTTGCATATAGCCCCCTTCCCAGCAGAGCCGGGAAATCAAACTTTCCCAGAGAAAAGTGTAAAACATTGCAAAGGTTGCTTCTGTGTATATACGTGAGAGGTGATGCTGTCTAATCCCAGCACAGACTGAATGAGAACCAGGAGATTGACGGTCATAAGCAAGATGGGACAACCTTCTAGACCTTCTTAAGTCTACAGTTTCCTTAAAGATAAAGATTTACCTTCAACTTGTTTGGTTGGAAATTAATTTCCCGAATATCAGGCACCAAATTGTATTTCAAAACAAAATAGAAATAATTAAAAGAATTTTTTTATTGTCTTGTGAATTATTTTTTCCTCTATTTCTCTTCCTTTTGTGTAGCTAAAAAAGAATTGCCTGTAGAAACAATCTCTGCTTTTTAGTTACCTGGAATGAGGGTGGATATAGGTGAGATGTCAGATGTGTCTATTCCGCCCCCCCTCCCCCCACACCCAGCACACATTTTGGGAACCTCTTGGATATGTGTGTAACCTGGAGCATCCCTCCCCCTTTCCTCCTCCAAATCCCTTCTGGGCTGAAAACTAAAGGGATTTCCTCAGTGCAGAACCAAACCTCCACAAGCTAAATTCCACATATACTTCTTCCCCTCAGACCAGGAACAATGGTAGGGTCTTTGTCTGCTTGTGGGGATGGTCTAGGAGCTTCTCTTGCAGCTCCCTAGAATTCTGCTTAGTGCCCCTTGTCTCGTTAAAGTGCTCTACTGCAACACCCTGAAGGGAGTGAAAAGGGACCTCCCTGTGGGAAGCTACATCTGAGGCATGGACTTGAGTTGGTTGTACCCGCCACTCCCCAAATGTCTACAGGGCTCTTTTTTCCCTTAAGCCTATCCTAGCTTTGACTTTGATAATTAAGGGAAAGTAAGACAAGACAGAATCTGAAAGACAGAAATGACCCATTCTGAGGGCCTGGGATCCCTAGTCTGGCAGCTGAAAGACTGGGTGTAGGAGCAAGCAACCTAGCATACCCAGGGTGGCTGCTAGCACAGGTTCTTAGATCTGCGTTATTAAAGAAAAGCAGCTCAAAATGGGTCAACAATCTTACTTTAATCAATCAAACATCAGAGAATACAAACAGAAGTTACAAGCAGAGAGACAGATCAGCAGACAAGGCTTCCCACTGTCTACCATTACATCCATACCTAGTCAGTGACCAGAGAGGGAAGCACCAACATCTGGGTTTTCAAAGCCAGGGGGCTAAACAGCTGCCCAGAGCCTCATCTGGCCACAATCACACAACTCTTCCCAAAGTGAGCCCCAAAGCAAAACCTCATATCAGGGTATATGTAGCTTTCTCCTGGGTCAGAGATCATCACAACCCTTGTGACCCACTGCCCAATCACAAAGTAACAAGGTGTGGGTGTTCCCGAAGAACAAGCCTCCCACCGCTGGCTCCAGGTGACCACATTCAGCCCATTAGGGGGCAGAGCATATTCTCAAATCAGGAAAGGTTCTCAGAGTCACCTAAGCCTATCAAAGGGCCTAGGGGCAGGGAAGATCTTCAGATTCCCATTGCCATAACACTGGGCTAACATGGTTTCACAAGATTCTGCCTCAGTCCTCCCTTGGCATACTCACTATAACTTTTTGGAGGGACTTTTTCAGAGCATCCCCTTGGTTCTCTGAGATCCTCTTTAAAGCTGATTCCACAAATGCTTCATTTGGTGACTGACTGTAATTAAAGCTATTTGCAGAAACACTTATTTTCTATGCAAATCTGTGGCACAAAAATTTAATTCAAAATGCTCTCTACAGGGGCGGCTAGGTGGTGCAGTGAAGAGAGCACCAGCCCTGAAGTCAGGAGGACCTTAGTTCAAATTCGGCCTCAGACACTTAACACAAAACTAGCCATGTGACCTTGGGCAAGTCACTTAACCCCAATTCCCCATCCAAAAAAAAAATGTTCTCTACAATCCATGAGATTTAACTGATAAGTTTTATTCTATAACTATTGAATCTTGTCCTTGTGAGAACTCAGCATAATTTTTTCCTCAGGTTTAAAAAATAAACTCTGAAGGATATGACTGGGGATCAGTGGAGGGGACGGAAGATGACCTTGCTAATCTGACCGGGAATGGTGTAGAAGACTAGGAGGAGGAAGATGGTGAGAAGGGCCAGCAGCAGCAGCAGCACGAGGATATGCCAGTATCGACGCCATATGAAGAAGACAAAGGTTTTCAATGGATTCACAAACCAGTTGAAGGAAGTTTTAGGGCGGCTGGGGAGAGAAGACAGCAGTATGATTTGAGGCCTTGGTCCACCTCCAGATTGCCCCTACAAGGTATCTCTCTTCCTTCCAGTGTTTCCATCAAATTGAAGAACTGAAGCTTTTCCAGCCTACCCATACTCACTTGGGCTTCTCTAGGGCCTCAGGCTCCTTCCTCCCCTTTCCCACAGGATGTTTCTCAGCTTCTTCCACAGTCAGCAGTTCGAACTCAGCCTCCACCTTTCCCTAGGTGGCATAGGGTCGAAAGAGGATGAATGAGGGCCTGCAGGAACCACTTCCCACCCCCCATCCTCTGCCCTTTCTGCCCATGTCCCCCAGCTACCACCCACACACACACCGTCAGGATGTAGACATTTCCACTGGAGTCAGTGAACTCTACATCCTCTGGCTTGGCCTTCCTCCTATTCCTCTTCTTCCTCTGGCTCTCAGCCTCCTGCTTCTCACGTTCCAGGTCCTCAGGCTCCTGTAGCTTCACAAAGGGCCACCATCCACGCATACGACGGGAGCGGAAGAGACTGCAGTGGGGGCTGGCCCTGTCATGGGCCTGGTGAATGGTGCATAGGTTTGATTCTCGAGCACCCCGAACCATGTTTGGCAGTTGTAGCTCCAGGGACCCTGGGGATGGCAACAAAGCTTGGGTCAGTTAGGACTCCAAGGTCACAATCCGCTCAAGAGCTGGTAGGATCAAGGTCAAAGCTAACTGGTGGTTGTTTAGTCATGTCCAACTCTTTGAGACCCCAAGGACCCTATTGTTGATGAGATTTTCTTGGTAATAGAACTAACTGGACATGAGGTAAGATCCAAGCCAAGAAGATTTGAGGATCACAGGATCAAGGGTCGGGGATATGAGCTGTATGGAAGAGGAAGGGTCAAAAGTCAAGGCTGATACCCAGAAAGTCGTTGGCAGAGATCCGGTCGTAATCCCAGACCTGCAGGACCAGCACTGCAGGCTGTCGGAACTCGGCCTCCTCCAGGGCAAAGGGGCTAGGTTTCCTTTTGACGCTCACCTCCTGCTCGGTGGGCAGGTAGTCAAAGCGGAACACGAATCGCCAATTAAAGTTCCCCTCCCCCGTCAATGAGTTGAAGTGGACATCTGTCTCCTGCTTGTCAGATTCCAAACCCTTCACCCAGCTGGGAGATAGGGAATGGGGAAGGGCACAAGGAGATAACATTTTCAGAGGCCCCAGTTGGCTCCTCAAGCTCAGGGCATCAAAGCACTGTCTGAGCCCTGAGCCCGGCATGACTCCCCCAGATCACTCTGGCCCTGGCCTATGACTTCCCCCACCCTTAGCCTGAACTGCCATGGAGGCCCCTACCTCTTCACATAGATATCACTGGACCTCTCCCCAGTGAGGGGATTCACGTCATCCAGGACCACATCCTCAGTATTCCAGATGATAACTCGGAGCTCATAACTGTGGGTGAGGGAAAAGGGTTGAAGGAAGCTTCCCTTCCACAAGATTAAGTCTCATCGTTGGTGCTCTGCCTTCCACCCCTCTGCTTCCTATCTAACAGACCCAGCTCCCAAAACCCTCTGTACTGACTCCAGGTGAGTTAGGCCTAGGGATTTCCAGATGCCTGGGCTCTCTCCTGTATGGGGAACTGAGAGAAAGCCACATTGGTCAAAATCTGACCTTGTCTTGTCCCCAGCTCCCTCCACCTTATTGCTCTCCCCAATAAAAATGAGAGTTTGGGGCTCATGGGGTCATTTAGAATTCTACCTGCCCAGGAGGCATTAGCATAGTGACAGGTCAATAGCTACATCATTTCTCCTTCAGTCTCTCTGTCTGTTTTCCCACCTGTCTCTCTATCTCTAAGGGTTTTGTAAGGTCAGGGGCCCCATCTTTCCTAAATTTTGTATTCCCTCTAATGCCTTATTAAGTGATGAGTTTGTTAAATTCTTTCTCTCCTTATATGTGTGTATCTATTTCTGTCTCTTTCTGTTGCTGTTTATGTCAGACAGAGACCATAGGATCATAGAGCTAGAACTGGAAGGTCCCTCAGAGACCACCAAGACTAACCCCCTGATTTTCCAGCTGGGAATACTAAGGCACAGAGAAGTTAAATGCCTTTGTGCAGGTATACTGCTTTGGGAGAGATGGGGAGGTCAGACACTGGGGGGTCAAATTATAGGGAAGAAGTGAGGGAAAGGCCAAGGAGAGAAACCCTCAAACCCTCATCAGTGAGTAGTGTGTGTAGGGGTGCTAAGGTTCTTTCCTTTACCTGATTGGTTGTCGAGGCTTGATGTCCACAGGGGGTGGGGCTGGCATGTCATTGGGAAAAATGTCCACCCACATATGCAAGAAACCCTAGGGTCGGGTCAGAAGTCAGGGTTGAGCTCCCTTGCTTCTCCCCCCCCCCCCAGCTAGTCCCTGCAGCTAGAGGAGAGAGGTCATACTTCACGTGCCAAGCATCATGGGAAGGGGAAGCCTCTCACCTGCAGCAGACCTGGACTGCTGGGGTGGTATAGGGGCCGGGTCTCCACATGTTCAGGTACCAGAGAACAGCCATGCTGGGGCATCTCCCTCCATCGTAGCAGCACGGACAGGGCTTGCTCCTCCTCACAGGCTTTGGTGCTGACCTCTTGGCCCTTCCCACCTAACCCAAGATGGAATAGGAATTAAATAGGCCACACAGTTGGGCTTCTGCCACTTACCTCTCCAGTCCAGGTGTATATATAAATTACCTGCAGAGGTGACCCCTGGGGGTACCTGGAAGAGTTTGCTGCCCACCTTGACCTCCCCAGGGCGGTACTCAGGGGCAGGGAGGCCACTACGCTGACACAGGCTGGCCAGCACCTGAGAAGGTTTGATGGCATCCCGCCATGCATTGTAGCCTTCCCTGTAGAAAAAGCACACAGACATGAAATGCAGAAGTGTGCTTTAACCTGGGAAAATGGAATGTAGACATGTGACTCGACGAGGACCTTAATATGGCCACATGCATGACTGATAGGGATGTGCAACACAGACATACTTGACTGAGATAGAGTGTAGAGCACCATCATTAAGACAAATGGCAAAGAACAACATCACTCAGAAAAGGATATGGAACTGGGAAGCTGGAAACAGACAGAGGGAGCCCAACCTGAAAGGTCAGATTCAAGCATGTCCCCTGCCCTATAGACGTGACCATCCAGCGCCCCCACTCCACCCCTGAACTTACGTGTCATACTGGGAAGCAAGGCCACAATTAGCTCGGTGGTGGCTGTAAAACCGATTCTCCAGGTCAATCCGGGTCTCTCCAATGAGGTCATCAGAGCCCACAAGGTCGTGGTCAAATATAGCCACTGTGAGCTCAGTCTCAGCAGGGAGGGAGACATTTAGCTCTAGGACCCTGGGCAAATGGGGAGGAGATGGAATGCCTGAGACATACTCAATATCCTGACTGAGTTCTGGGGCCTCTGCCTATTCCCAGCATGGCCAGAGGACCAACTACATGTATGCATTCCCAGCTGGGCCCAGCCTTATCAGATCCTTGGCAGTCTGCTGCCTTACTCACTCTCCAAAGATGGGGTTCAGCTGCTTGGGGATATAGCGTTCCTTGGTGTCTTTGCGTTCCCGGCCTGCACTCACCACCACATATGGGTCTGCTTTGCCATTGGGGTCTGCTGGGGCCAGACTGGTGGCCTAAAACGTTGTTGGGGGAGGTTAGGGGACTAGGAATAACCACTTCTGATTAAATCCCATTAGTCAGAAATGGAGGATTGCAACCAGAGACACAGGTCTGGGGTCAGGGGTTTATGGAGTGGAGATTTATGGAGGAACAGAATGGGTTACTAAAGAAAGCTCACCTTTACAACATACACACGAACAAGCAGCTTTATGGGACGGTTCTGGGGTATCCCATGTGAAATTCGAGGCTCAGAGAGTGACATTGACTCAGGATAAATGAGGAAAGAGCCCTGAGTAGAATAAAGAATGCTGTCACTAACACTTGGAAAAAGGGGTCTCCCCCTTCCTCTCCCTATCTTTTCCTCTAGTCTCCCCTTCCCCTTCTCCCACACACAGCTCTGGCACCTTAAACTTGCCCATGGGATAACCAGGCCTGTCCTCATCTCCATCGCCATCACGACCCCCACGGCCTCGGTACAGGGGGAATGCATGCAGCCAGTCCTCAAATTGGCCAAATTCATCCTCCAGTGGTGAACTGTAGATCTGTGGGATTCTTATCTCAGCCCAGAGTCCAAGCCCAGAGCCTGACCCAGGGTAGCCAAGACACCTACATAGACTAGTCCAGGGGTAGGGAACCTGTGACTGCATGTGGTCTCCATGCCACAGGCCTCCCCCTGGACTAGTCCCTTACAGAGTCTAGTCCAGGTACCCCAACCCTACCCCAAACCTAGTCCCACCATATCCCCTAGTACCTTCAGAGTGGCAATGGGTTTTCTCTGGGATCCTGGGACCTCAGCTTTAACCTTGGCCCCATCTTGAGCCTCCATGTCCCCAGAAAAGGGATTCAGCACATCTGAGAAAGGTAGAAATAGTCCAGTCAGAGATGTCAAGGTTAGGGGATGGCTAGGTGGCGCAGTGAATAGAACACCAGCCCTAGAGTCAGGAGGACCTGAGTTCAAATGCGGCCTCAGACACACTTGACACACTTACTAGCCCTGTGACCTTGGGCAAGTCACTTAACCCCAACTGTCCTAAAAAAAAAGAGAGAGAGAGAGAGAGATGTCAAAGTTATAGGGCAATTAATGAGAGATACACAGGATCCCTCACCTGAAAAGTCATTCTCTTCATTGTCTTCCTCATCCATGGTCATCTGAAATCATGGGGGGAGGTGAGTGACTGCTGTTACGTAGCCTAGTTACCCTCTGGCTCCAGCTCCCACATGCCCTTCTCCCATCACAGTCCCCTCCCTGTCCCACCTGGTCCCTGAGCTCCTGCAGGGAGGCATAGTACTTAGACCACCAATCCAGCTCATCGAGGTCAGGCACATATTCTTGGAGCTGCTGCCCTTTCTCCAAGAGGCTGCCTCGAGGCAGCTTCCTAAGGGGCCTCTGGGAGAGAAAGGGGAGTGAGTTCCTTCTGCCCAGTCTCCCCAGTTTGGGACTGATCCTTTTCTCTCCACCCCCACCCCCCACAGGATCCCTTCTTACGGGCAGCAGCTCTTGAAAAGTCCCAGCTCCAAGTGGCTGCTGTACCAAAGGGGAATCCAGGTATTTCCGTCCTGGGGGGGAGGGGGGAGGAAGGAGGATGGAGAGAAGGAAGATAACTAGGTCTTTGGTCAGGTTCCCATAAGAAGGTGGCTTTCTCAAACGTAAAATTATTCTAATGCTGCCTAAGGGGGTGAAGAGTGAAGATGGGTGGGTGCTTCCGTGTCCTGGCTCCTTATGGAATCTGGATCAGAAGTCAGAGATGGGGGCGGCTAGGTGGCGCAGTGAATAGAGCACCGGCCCTGGAATCAGAAGGATCTGAGTTCGGAGCCGGCCTCCGACACTTAATCCGCACAAACAAAAACCTAGCCCTGTAACCTTGGGCAAGTTACTTAACCCCAATTGCCCTCCCTTCCTCCTCCCTCCCTCCCTCTCTTTTTCTCTCTCTGCCAAAAGTTGAGCAGCTGATATATTTTTTACTTGCTTTAATGATAATTTCAGCTTTCAAAATGCAGAGGAAGTCACAAAAGAGAACTTTAATTCTCTGCATGATCCTGACCAATAAAAGGAAGAATTCATTGCTAAAGTAGGAAGGGTGAGGCTCTTTGGGAGACAGTGATCTTTGCATCTCAGAGTTCTTGACTGGGAAGAAAAGGAAAGAGGGGCATAATCCACACCCCCTCCCCATCAGATTTGCATTCCCAGCTTTAGGGAAGGTTGGCTGCTTAAAGGGCAGCTAGGTGGCGCCATAGTGCACAGATCGAGGTGCCTAGGGCCAGGAAGATTCTAATCTGGCCTCCGCAGCTTAAAGCTGTGTGACCCTGGACAAGTCACTTCATCCTCTCTGCCTCCGTTTCCTCATCTATAAAATGAACTGGAGAAGGAAAAGCCGAGCCAAATCCTTGCCAAGAAAACCCCAAATGGGGTCTCGAAGAGTTGGACACAACTGAACAAGAGGTTTGAATAGCTCCATTATAGGTGAAGAGGAAAGACAACAACCTTGCCTCTAGGGCTCAGGCTTCATTTCTGCCTTTGCTCCTCATCTGCATGAGACTCCAAAAGGAGTCTGGGAAATGTAACTGATGGACCTGGGACAGACCCTCATAAGCCAAGGCGGAGTACCTTGCAGAGAGCGCTAGCTTTGGGATTGTTAATTGGGAAAGGATAGACCTTGGTGAATTAAAGTATATATTTGCCTATATTATCTATTGGTCACAATCACTTTTTTCCATGCTGTTTTGACTTTTTTGCTTAACATCCCTAGGATGTCCTCAAGATAAAGGCTTAAATTAGTCCTCCTTGGCCCAAAGGCAGAAGCAATAGCTGGAAGTTGCCAAGAAATAGACCTTACTTTGTTGTAAGGGGAAAAAAAGATCTGAGCTATCCAGAAACAGAATGGTTTCCTTAGGAATGAATGAGATTTCTGTCATGTGGGGAAAAAAGATAGGACCCGAATCATTTTGCAACATCTAGAAGGACTAACAGTGTGGAAATCCCTCCACTGGCTGGCAGCCTAATGTTAGCAAGTCCCCAGCCCTTAAGCAAGGACCTGTTTGAAGCCGATGGTCTTACCCACAGTGGTAACAAATGCTAGTTCTCAGATAAGGGTGGGGCTGCGTTCATCTAAAATGACTGCTTTCCGCATTGTAAAAGTTTCTGGTCTCTTCCCCTTGTCTCCTGACCTTGAATTTGTTCAGACTCTGATAATAAATCCACCCATTACATTCCAAATCTCCCCTTTTTGGCCTTGACTGATCCTCCTCTTTCTCTACCCCTCCCTCTCCCTTTTGCTTTACTCTTCTAAGTTGCTCTGGAGTGCTGCTGACTGTCTGTGTACTCTCCATGAGCTGTACTCATCTGTACTCCATGAATACAAATCTGCTATCAGTGAGAACAGATTCCTTAGCATGCTAATAAATCCCTTTGCTTTCAGTTTGACCTCCTATCTTTAACCCACAGTCATAGAGTAGGGTGGAGTTTGGGAGGTGGGGTAGATAGATGTCCAAGAGAATAGAGTGCCAAGCCTGGAGTCCAGAGGACTCCTCTTCCTGAGTTCCAATCTGGCCTCAGACACTGACTAGCCATGTGACCCTGGGCAAGTCACTTCACCCTGTCTGTCTCAGTTTCCTCATCTGTAAAATGAGTTGAAGGAGGAAATGGCAAACCATTTCAGTTTCTTTGCTAAGAAAACCCTAAATGGGGTCACAA
This sequence comes from Gymnobelideus leadbeateri, assembly GCA_011680675.1. Classification (NCBI taxonomy): domain Eukaryota; kingdom Metazoa; phylum Chordata; class Mammalia; order Diprotodontia; family Petauridae; genus Gymnobelideus; species Gymnobelideus leadbeateri. Next base: position 355,810 of record WOXC01008718.1, on the reverse strand, counting down.
AGAATCAGACACAACTGAGATGACTGAGCAACAATAACAACATTGGACCTCAACTAACAGGAATGCCTCTTCCCAAAGGGTGAGAGAATTCCCCAACATGTGGGGGGTCTTTAAGTGGAAGCTGAATGGTCACTAGTTGGAAATGTTATAGATAAAGATACAGGTTGTATTAGATTGTTCTTCTAGGCTTCCAACTCTGAGTTTCTGAGATTCTCTACATTTGATTGATGCTTTTCATAGTGGTTAAAGGAAAGAGACCTTTAGTAGAAGCTTTCAGCTTTAAATCTGTGACACTGTGCTCCTGTAACAAGGAAGAAAGAAAGAAAGAAAGAAAGAAAGAAAGAAAGAAAGAAAGAAAGAAAGAAAGGAAGGAAGGAAGGAAGGAAGGAAGGAAGGAAGGAAGGAAGGAAGGAAGGAAGGAAGGAAGAAGAAAGAAAGGAAGGAAGGAAGGAAGGAAGGAAGGAAGGAAGGAAGGAAGAGAAAGTACTTGCTGTGTTTCTTTTTCTTGTTTTGTTTCCTTTTTCCCATTGATCATTCCATCAATTATAATCCTTCTTTACAACCTGACTAACAATTAATGTGAAGATATTTGTAGATCCTATATTTGAGTGCATGCTGCCATGATGGGGGGAGGAGAGGGAGTGGGAGAAAATTTGAAACTTAAGGGACTGTGGAACTGAATGTTGTAAACTAAAAGTAAATAAACAAACCAATTTAATTTAAAAAAAAAGAAAGAGAAAGGAAGGAAGAAAGAAAGAGAGAGAGAAAGAGAAAGAAAGAAAAAGAAACAAACAAAGAGAAAGAAAGAAAGAAAGAAAGAAAGAAAGAAAGAAAGAAAGAAAGAAAGAAAGAAAGAAAGAAAGAAAGAAAAGACACAGTCTGGGCCGTAATGGTGGCCAGGTTGAAGAAAGGAAGAAAGGAGGAGGCTGAGCCTGGGAGGACATTAGGAAAATGTTCTTAAAGGAGCTAAGCACACCAGGGTCTACAGGGTTTAGAAGGAAGAGCAATAGGTTAAGACCAGTGAAACAAAGGCAGCAGTATCAGCCTTCCAGAGGAGAGCTAGAACTGGGCCCCAAATAGCAGTTACATTTGATCTGGCCAGTCTTGTCATGGACTCTTGACGGTAAAGGTCACTCACCTTGGAGTCCCCTATCCCCCTCCTCCTCAGAGGGTTCTGTGGGCTCCTGGAGAGCAAACTGAAGGACATGGGGGACGATGTGGGAGCCCACAAGAATGGTGCGGCCAAAGGCCCTGCGCTCAACCACAAGGATGCTGAGTGGGGGCTGTAGATATGGCTGTTCAGGCAGCTCCTAGATGGAGTAAAGAAGAGGGATGGAAAGTCACAAGGAATGTGAGGGGTTACTGGGACTCAGGGGATACCTTTACTCTGCTCAGGATGTCTGTGTAGTGAATTTGGAGTTTGAAAGAAGGGATGAATGAAAAAGAGGAAGACATTTCAGGTAACCTACCCAAGGAGGGGCTTATGGATTCAGAGGGCCTGAGGGATTCTAAGTTAAGAAGGGTCTGAGGGATCTTAAGTCAACTTTAAATATATTCTCAACAGATTCTGAGGTTTTATAAATTGGTGTCTCAAGACAAGTCAAAGAGTATGAGCCCAATCAGACCTCCTATACCTCAGGGAGTTTTCTAGGAGTTTTGGGGGTAAGGGATTCCAAGAACCCTGGAGAAAGGATACCTCCCACTCTCCCCAGGGCTCCTTACCACAGTCAGATGCTTGACCAGTTCTGTGAAGTTGGGGCTCTCTCGATAACTAGCCAGAATCTCAGACTCCACACGTTGGCCCCCAATTTCCAACACGACTTGTGGTTGCTCCACCACAAATAGGTGTACTCGGCCCAGCCCCCGAAGACCCCAGAACAGCACCTGTGGGGGGGGGGGTGTGTGTATGTGTGTGTGTGAGAGATAGAGAGAGAGAGAGAGAGAGAGAGAGAGAGAGAGAGAGAGAGAGAGAGAGAGAGAGAGAGAGTGGGGGAGAGGAGGGAGATGAGATGTAGTACCATGAAGAGGGAGAGAGCAAAATTCTAGGAAGGGGATTCTAGGAAGGGGCAAACTTGGAAAAACAAAAGGGGGGGTCAACTAATGGGGTTTGGGGATATATGGAGAAGAATTCTGGGAAAGGAGCCTCAGGGCAGGAGGCAGGCAGAGCTGGGGTTATAGGGTCCCAGGTACCTCAATTCGAAACTCCTTAAGTAGGGGTCGTACCCCTGGGGGTAGATGGAGACGTCCAGAAGTAGAGTCAAGCAGAAATTCCAGATCCTGGGGCTCTACATCTTCTGGCACTGAGGGCTGAGGAAGGGGCAAAAGGCAAATGATATACGGTAGGGATCAAGCAGGGAATGAGTGAGGGATCCTGTCTTGTATAATTTTTCTCTCCCTCTCTGTGATGTATAAAGCATAGGATATACTTTGAATAAAAACCCTAGGTTCTTTTTATTTTGTTGTGCTTCTAGAGAGCTTGCAATCAATGCAAAGGCTTCTGGGTAGAGAGGGTGTTGTTAACATAAAGAAACTATAAAGAACAGCGTTCCCCTAGAAAAGAATGCTGTCCTTGGGCAGAGCAGTGGAGAGCTCCTATTCACCTAGCAGTATTGGTTCCTAGACTGCTCCAATCATGATTTGCTGTCTCACTAACTAAACCTTTATAAATCTCCTAACTGTGTTTCTTCCTCTCCCAGCACTGTGCTGCCCTTCTCACCCAGTCTTTCAGCTTGTACATCCCAATGTAGTTTTTGTCTTCTCCATCCAGATGTAAGGGTATAAATTAGCCCCCACTTGGTTGGAGAACAAGACTGCCTTGGACAGCCTGCTTGCCTGTCTGTGGTCCTGGTCTTCCCTTGCGTACAGTGGAAATAAGTATGTCTTGGCCCAGTCAGGAAAATGCAGAGCACCGAATTAATTCTTTGACAATTGGAATTGTAAAGTTGTTAAATTGACTCATGTGAGCCCTGTTGAAGAATGGGGAAAGGGAGGAGAGACAAGCCTGAGTCTGAGGAGCCCACTCTTACCTCAAGTCTGCTGCTGTAATCCAGCTCAATGAGCTCAAAGGTGGCAATGAGCTCCCCTGCAGCCTGAAGACCCTTAGTCAGGGGGAAGAATTGCAGCTCTGGGCCTTGGTAGGGCTGCTCCACCAACTTTACCTGAGGAGCTGCCAGAGCCCGGCCCAGGAACACAGGGGAACCCTAAGGGGAGAACAAGGCAGGCATGGGGGTTCAGGGGAGGGAGGGCCAAGAGCTAGGGGTTCTGACAGAGGATAGGAGGTAGAAGAGCCCAGGCCCCAGGAAGGCAGAGGAAGCACTAGCAACTGAGCCAGCAATAGGGATGGTGGTGGTTGCAGTAGCAACTGGGTTGGGCTGGGCTGAAATATTGAAGCCAAGTCCCAGAGAGACAAATGTGGAGTCATGTATATGCGCACACACACACTCACAAACTTGTTATGATCAAAGACATTGATGATGACCAGGGGTGGCTCAGTAAGAAGCTGTTCTCTCTGCCCATCTATAATCAACTGCTCAAACACCAGGAGCTCATCCCACAGTGGGCTCAGCGTCTGCTCCAGGACCTGGTAGAGAGATCCAGAGGGTAGATAGAGAAGGGGGAGATAACGGAGGGCAGGATGGGCCAAAGCACTCCAGGAGAAGGCAGAGAACAGTCAGAGCCTCGCCTGGAGGGGGGATCTCTGTTTAGTAAATTCATGGTTTCAAATATGTTTCAAAAACTATAAGGGAAATGATGCAAAATTATAATAACCAAGTTGGGCCCCAAAGAAGAGAAATGGAGAAATGAAAAGGCACCTTTCCTTCTGCTTCATTGGAAAGTGAGAGACTATGGGTGTGGAACACTACACACAGTGTCAGACCCTTTTGGTGTATGAGTCAGTTTTCTGCTTCCCCCCCCCCCCAAAATACATATATACATAAATACATATATACACATACTTCTTATTCTTTATTCTACCTTCTATTTCCTCTGTATTTATCTTCTAAATACAAATCTATGTATGTTAGAATTAGAATGTCCCTCTCTGAGGGCAGGAATTGTTTCTGTTTTCCTTTATATCCTCAGACCTTAGCACAATCGCTTTAATAAATGTTTATTGGTTGATTCATTGATAGATAAGGGTTGGCTCTCTGGGAAGGAAAGATTGGAGGACTAGACTGGGAAATGTAGGTGAGTTTTTTTTTTTTTTTTAAAAGCAATTGGGGTTAAGTAACTTGCTCAAGGTTACACGGCTAGTCATTTGATTTTATGCGTGGGTGCTCATTTTCTGAGGCCGGATCTGATCTCGGGTCATCCAAACTCCGAGGCCGGCACTCTTACTCACTGCGCCACCTAGCCGCCCCTTTAGGGCAATTGGGGTTAAGTAACTTGCTCAAGGTTACACGGCTAGTCATTCTTTATGCGTGGGTGCTCATTTTCTGAGGCCGGATCTGATCTCGGGTCATCCAAACTCCGAGGCCGGCGCTCTTACTCACTGCGCCACCTAGCCACCCCTTTAGGGCAATTGGGGTTAAGTAACTTGCCCAAGGTCACACGGCTAGGTTTTTGTTTGTGCGGATTAAGTGTCGGAGGCTGGCTCCGAACTCAGGTCCTTCTGATTCCAGGGCCGGCACTCTATTCACTGCGCCACCTAGCTGCCCCAATGTAGGTGAGTTTTAAAAATTATCTTTAAATATCTTAAAATAAATTTTAAAAATATCTCTTAAAACACTATGAGGGTAAAAAAGTCCATTAAGAAAGAAGCCACTTAAATCACAAGTTCTAGGAAGCCTGCAGAGCACAGGGAATGCTGAGAGTTCCTATCTCTCTAGGGCTTTGAGTTTGACAGTGATATCACAACAACTTTGTGGGATAATGCAATGAAGATAATCCAAGTATCAGTTTCCATTTTATGGTTAAGGAAACTCAGACTTGGAGAAAGCATTGCCCAGGGGCAGCTAGGTAGTACAGAGAGTAGAGCACCAGACCTGAAGTCAGGAAAGCCTGAGTTCAAATCTGACCTCAGACACTTGACACACTAGCTGTGTGATCTTGAGCAAGTCACTTAACCCCAATTGCCCTTCCTTTCCCCCTCCAAAAAACAAAGAAAAAGAAAAAAAGGGATAAGGTATTGCCTGACCAGCAGTCATACAACTAAGAAGGGTGGGAGCCCAAGGATGAATCTAGGTTTTCTAACTCCAAGGTCAAAACTCTCCTCCTAGTTTGATCTTACGATCATAGAATCACAGGCATATGGCTGGGAGGGGCATTTTACAGATTACTGAACTGAAACCAAAGAGGTTAAGGGGACTGTCTAAGGTCACATAGATTATGGTCTAAGGTTAAACTAAAGTTCAGTCCAGGGCAGTGGAAAGAACTTGGAAGTGGTTTGAGACTTGAACTTTCTGGGGAGTGAGCTCACTTCTTTCCTAACTCTGTTTCCACCTCCTCAAACTTTTCCACCTCCTCAGCAGCAGCTTTTTCACCTTAGAGGTGCCTCCACCCCGAAGCCTCTGGTTGGTGAGTCTGGCTCAGAATTCCACCCAAGTGCTCAGGAGAAACCCAAGCCACTGGTGCTCATGTCGCTCCTGGCCCTGCTCCTGACGCTGCACGTTCTATTTTCTGGTCTTATTTCTCTTTCTAGTGCTCTTTTTATGCATCATCTTCCCACACTAGAAGGTAAGCTTCTTGAAGACAGTGATCATACATATAGCCTATTTGTATCCTCAGCATTTAGGAGAGTGCCTGCCAGATAGAAAGTGCTTAATAAATTCTGTCTGTCTGTCTATGTATTTATCTATCTACCTATGTATGTATGTATGTATCTATCTATCTTTCTATCTCTCTATCTACCTATCTACCTACCTACCTATGTCTCTATGCATCTATCTATCCATGTATTTATTTATCTACCCATCTATCTATGTATGTATATATGTATCTATCCCTCTATCTAGCTACCTATCTACCTATGTATCTATCAATCTATCTACCTACCTACCTATCTACTTATCTATGTATCTATGTATGTAAGTATGTATGTATGTATGTATCCATCCATCTATCTATCTCTCTATCTACCTACCTATCTACCTATGTATCTATGTATCTATCAATTTACCTATCTATCATCTATGTATCTATGTATCTATCTATCTACCTATCTGCTTATTTATCTTTCTATCTATCTATCCATCATCTATCTATCTATCTGTCTGTCTGTCTGTCTATCTATGTATCTATCTAGCTAGCTATGTATGTATCAATCTATGTATCTATCTATCATCTGCTTTGGTATCTATCTATCTATCTATCTATCTGCTTATCTATCTATCTATCTGTCTGTCTGTCTATCTACCTGTCTATCCATCTATGTATCTATCTACCTCTGTCTCTATGTATCTATCTGTCTACCTACCTACCTGTTTATCCATCCATCTTTCTTTTTCTCCTCTCTCCCTCTCTGTTTCTCTGTCTCTCCCTCTCTCCTTTCTTTTTCCCCCCTCCTCTTTTTTCTCTGTCTCTCCTCTCTTCTACCTGTTTTTCTCTTTGTCTTTCTCTTTCTGTTAATAATTATTAGTAATTAGGTGATATCTATTCCTATTTTAATGAGTCGTTAAACCTAATGAAGTATTTATAAACATCACAAATAGTGAACAGAATATATATGTATGTATATATATATATATATATATATTTCATACATATATATATAAAACGCGTCTTCCTTAGCTAAAGTGCTAGTCCTTTGGGGCAGGGTCTGTTCTGTCTTCTGTCTTTGTAACCTCACAGTCTAGCATCAGAGCAGTTGCTTTAAACAATGCTTGTTAATTGACTAAGGATGAGGATAGATGAGATACCTTGGCCTTGTTCCTTGTACCCCCAGCCTGATCCCTTCCCCATTCACTTCAAAATATAGGGGACTACCTCAAGAACCCAAGCCCTCCCATACTTGCCATCCCCCAAATGGACCTAATTCTGACCCCTGAAGATCCAGCTTTAGGCCAACCCACTAGTTTCAACCCCATCCACCGGGATAGTCAATTCATTCTCCTATCACAAGTATTTAGGTATCTGGGGAAGGGGTCAGTGTTGTGCTTACCTGTGTGGACTGGCACTGTGTTGAGATAAGTACACGGGCAAAGGGATCAGAGAGGCCACTGTCATCAGCAGCCAGGATTCCCCTTGCTTGGTAGAGGTGAGCTCGGAGCTGAAAGTAGCTGAAGTCTAGGGTGGGGATGAGAAGGAAGCCATGTTTTCAGAGAACCAGCACCCTGATCCCAGGCACTAGTCTCTGGATCTTCCATCTCCATCCCATTTCCAAGTGTAAGCTTACCATCTCTGTGTAAGGTATGAGGCAGCCCTCCCAAGGGTTGGGGTAGCAACTCTGGGGGAAGCTCCTGAGTACAGGCCTTAGCATGTTTGCCCTGGCCCAACCATAGGAACAGCTCCAGCTTGGCACAGACCTCACCAGCAGGAGCTCCAGGTACCTGGAGTAAGGGGGAAGCCCAGCTCAGTCAAATAAGTCTATTGCCCTCTGGATTGGCCCAGTGCTCTACCGAAGTCCACCCACCCACTCTCCCAACCCGCCTTCGCCTCCCCAGGTCCAGCCTTGTACCCAGGCTCCTCACAGTGAGCAGCAGACTCTGGATCCGCCCACAGTCCCGTCCACGCTCTTCTTCCACCACAGAGAATAATACATCTTGTGCTGGGATCCGAGCAAGGGCCACACGCCGACGCCCACTGAACATCCAGACCAACACATCTGGGAGAGGTGGCTGGGGCTAGAAGAAGTTAGGAAACTATGGGACAGTGAAGGGTAACACTCTAGGGACCAGAGACGGCGAGGAATGATAGCTCAAATAGGTATAATAGTGGAGAGAGCCCTGAAAGTGATTTGGAACTACTCCTAAAAGTCATGAAACTGACCGTAGGATCCATATCTATAAAAAAAAGCTCCTTACGTACAAAAATATTCACAGCAGCTCTTTAAAGAACCAGAAACTAAGGAGATATCAATAAGCTGGGGAATGACTGAATAAATTATGGCATATGAATGTAATAGCTTGCTATTGTGTTACAAGGCACGATGAAGGGGACAGTTTCAGAAAAACCTGAAAGGACTTGTATGTAACTAGGAGAACAATTTATACAATGACAACAGCAGGGTAAAGACAGTTTTGAAAGTCTTAGGAATTCTGATCCAGGAGATAATTAACCATGATTCCTGAGTACTAATTATGAAGCATGCTACCCACCTCCTGACATGGACTGATGGACTCAAAATATGGAATGAGACACATTTTTTTAATGTGGCCAGTGTGGAAATGTGGAAATTTGTTTTATTTGTTCCAAGATTTTTTTTCTTCCCTCCTCCCCTTAAATTCAGAGGGGAAAGGTAGGAGAGAGTGAGAAAATAGATGTTGATTGATTGAAAAAGGAAGAAAATTCAATAAACATTTATAAAGGGAAAGAGAAAGATAAAAAGAGAAGTGGAAGGACAAAGGGAAGGAAGGAAGGAAGGAAAGAGGAAGGGAGGGAGGAAGGGAGGGAAGGAAGGGAGGGAGGGAGGAAGGGAGGAAGGAAGGAAGGAAGGAAGGAAGGAAGGAAGGAAGGAAGGAAGGAAGGAAGGAAGGAAGGAGGAAGAGAAAGAGGAAGGGAGGGAAGTGAATGGAGCCAAATATGAAATAGGGCCAAACCTCAGATTATAGAATAACCTTGTTTTTTCTTGAAGAATGCATGCTTTCCCAACCCTAACCACAATGTCATGTTGACCTATAAGATTCGGGAACTGAGTCAACTGCCTCAACTGCTATCCATGCTTCACCTGTTTGCTCTCACCCCTCCCCTATAGTCCATGAAGTTGGCATCAAGCCTCTATCTCCAAGACTCAACTAAGTCTGCTAGCCAATCATTTCCTGACAACTCCTTGTCTCTAAGTTAGCTGAGTCTCACTAAGCCAATCAGTGAGCTCAATATTTCCTGCTTTCCCCTCATAATTGTATAAAAAAGCACCCCAGGAGACACTCGGGGTCCTCCATCTAAAATGTATGGTTGGGCCCGGGTTCGAACTCGTAATAAATTTTTTTCTTTTTCTTGCCTCAGTGGTCTCGGTTTGTCTATTATTCCACTCCACATTTCATATGGAGGCCCCAGCGAGATCCTCGACGCCTTGGAATTTGGACCCTAGGCTCTGCTCGGCGCCGGTAAGTCAGGCCTGACCCAAAATAATGTTTCTTTTTTGTTAATTCTGGTTAATTTTTTTGCTAGCAGTTTCGGGAGTCTCATGAGCTTGGTTGGTTCGGGAAGGGCGGGACGCTGCCAGTAACTTCCCGAACCCTGGCCGAGGGAGGTGACGACCCCCGAGGCCCTGGGGGTTGATCAGATTGTGGGTTAGAGTCCCACCTGATTAACCAACGTTGATCAGATTGATGGTCTGACAGTTCACCTGATTAACCAACGTTGATCAGATTGTGGGTTAGAGTCCCACCTGATCAACGCTAGAATTGTTAATCAAATTGTGGGTTGAATTGATTACTGATGCCATTGGATTGCGGGACTGAATTTGATCTATCATACGAGTGTTGCTATTACAATTGCGGTTGCAAGTTCGACTCATTAATATCACAGCAAATATGATTTGTACCTGGCCTCCATTAGCATCTATCTGGAAGCCAAGCAAACATGATTTGTGCCTGGGGATTTCTAACAATCCTCTGTGAGCTTTTGTAACGTTCCTGTCAGTTTCTCTCTCTGTTCTGTTTTTTTTTTTTTGTGTGTGTCTGTGTGAATGAGTGAGTGTGTAATCTAACATCATGGAAGGTTTAAACTGCAGCTGGACTGCCGGACCTTCCTTTGGAAGGCTTTTAGCTCTCTCTCCCTCCTCCCTTCACTGATGCTGAATGCAGGCTGGAGAAGAAGAGAAAAGAGAGGTAGGTTTTATAAAGCAAGAAAGTTTAGAGATGGTATTTGGTGTTGAGAAGTGTGAACAGAAGTTTTAAGATCTTTAAAAGTTTGAAAATCTCCTCCTCTTCCTTCCACTCTGGCCAAGTGGAGTGAGGAGAAGGCGATAAGAAATAATGAGGGAATCTTCTCCCCTCAAATCAAAGAGGCAGGCAGATGAAAATTTAACTATTTCCTGCCTCACCTAAAAGAGGAAAAATCTGTGTATTATAATAAAACTGTAAGTCAATTGAATTCATGTGAGAAGTAAAAAAGTGTCACTCCTAATTTGATGCTAAAGATAAGTCAGAATTCATTTTACTATTTGGCATTTAGGCAAACTGGAATATTTTCTAAGATTTGATAAGAAAAAGGGAATTTTCTTTTGGGATCTCTAGTAGTGAGAAAGGGGGACGGCGCCCCCCACCAATATCACTTGCTGGAAAGAATATAGGGAATTTGAGTTAAGCTCCCCGACTTGAAAAAAAAGGGGGAAGCTGCAACACCCCAGCCTCTGTACTTGGAAAGCCCAATTTTTCTATCAGTAATTTTTGTATGTGATGAATTGGAAATGCAATTAATGTCATAATGTCATTGTGTTATTATGGTATCTCTAAATTGTAAAATCCTCTTATACTGTAAAAGTTTGAGTGACCATTGTGAGCCAGAAATGTTAGATAAAGCAATTTTAATTCTGAATTTTGTTGAAACTAAAAGATGGAGAAAAGTTTTGTAAAACAGCTATGGTATTTTATCAGTTTTGCTAATTTTGTCTTCTGTTTATTTTATGTGAATTGGATTTTTTATGTTATAAGATTTGACAATTTAAAGCTGTTACATTTGGGATACAAATAGGTAGTAATAATGCTGCTGATATTTATTGTGATAGCTGGTTATTCATTTAACTTTTTGGCTATTCTAGAAATATGCAGTGACAAAGTTATAGTTTCCACATTACTAATGATGAAGTGAATGTACACAGGGAATTGGAAAGGCATTTTGTAGAATTCTTATTGAACAAATGAGAAACTTGGGGAAAAAAGGAAAAAATATAGAGATGTGGTTTTCAAGCTTGCTTCATCTAAGGATGTATTTATGATAATTTGAAGGTTTATGGATCACCACATTCACCATCTATGTGAGATTCCAGAATGTAATTAATTTTTAGTGATAAGCTGATCAGGTGTGTGGCAAGAAGAAAATTTTAGTTCTGTGTAACTTCAAAAACTTGAGTTTTAAGGTCACCAGATTGGTAATTCTTTGTTTTTATTTCAAAGTTCAAATTTAAGAACATGATAATTGTTTATGATATTGTTACTGGTAAAAAGTTGCATTATCTATGCTGTATAAGAAGCAGTTTTTTTAAAGTCTCAAGAGTATTGTAATTTGGGAAATCATAAGCTTCCAAATCTGTCTTTGTTTAAAAGGAAGTTTCAGTTAAGATTGTTTAAAACTTGTAAGATTGTTAATTAAGTTATTTTGGCTACTGTTTCAATGTTAAAACCTAAAATTGTAATTGATTACTGTATGTAGAAAGGAGGAGATTGGATGAAAACTTTATTCAGACTAGTTCTGCCCATTCAGAACAGTCCTCCTGCTTGTATGAGAATTGGCTAAGCGGGGGCATCATTGTTAGCCCTTCCCCCAGTCTCTCCTCCTTAGAATTCATATAAATTTTCCTTATGTTGTAAAACTGCCAAATCCCCTAGAAACTATCTCTAATAGGCAAGGTCATTCAGCCTGGGAAAGGAACTTGTTTAAGTGTAGTTTTAAATGAACCTAACTTGCTAAGAAGTTGCAAAGATTAGAAGGATTTCTATCAATTGGCTTTTAGATTTCAGAAGGAAAAAGGGTAAATGGAATTCTTTACATTTGTGAGACCTGATAAATCATCATTGCTTAGTGCAGCTCCATGAAAATAATTAACTAGCTCTAAGCTGTGATCAGTGAAGCTTGTTGTGTGAGGTAAAAGGCACTTGGGACCATAACTAAATTTTATTTTGAGTTTGAATTTGGGTATAGTTGTCTGCATTAAATCAGTATCTCAGAGAAAATGCCACAAGCTACTCAGAGGGAATGTGATCCTGCACTGCTGATAGGTGGAAGTCTACATTTGGTAAAGGCCGAAGGGACAATCTTAGCCTCTGTCTGGGATGGGATCCCTCCTGGCTCAGTTTACCGATGGTTTTCCTTTGAAAAGGAATGTTTCCCACCTATTCCTGAGTCTAGCTATAAGATGGAACAGATACTGCATGGTTGGATATCTGTGACTACCTGAATTTAAACAGAGTCAAGGATGTTTTATCCTGTCATATTTGGAATGTCACATGTCCCTGTTTTTTTCCTTCTATAGCAAGTTTCCATGATCAGAGCATGTAGTCAGTAACAGATATGAGTTCTTTCGTGTAAGCTTACTGGAAAATCTAATACTATTTTTCATTTGGAATTGGAACATGTGCAGAAAGTATGCAAATTGCTTAAGGTCATTTTGAAAGTTTTCAACTAACTTTCTTCATAAAAGTTTAGTGAAGAGAAGGGAAAATACTTTTAGAAGAAATTTTCAAATCTCTAGTGTAATTTTAAGAGGCCTATTAAGACTTTCATTTGCAAGATAAATTTATTGCTAAACTAACGTAATGAGTTGTGAAAACAGAAGAGATCTGGCTCTTTTGATCTGAATTTGTAGTTGTTTCATGCTCTAAGCAAAAGTTAACATTTGTAACTGAATGTATGTTAAGGATTCAATTTCTGAATTATCTTTCTTCCTGAGAGAATCTGTATTCACTGTATACTGTATACTGTATATATAATCTGTGTACCCAGCTTCCTATGAAACATAGATCTACCCAAATGATTTTGGGTCCCAACTGTTTTAAGGGGGAGATGATTAGGTCCTTGGATTCTCAGCTTTGACTTCCTTGAGCAGCCGGCATCTGAAATTTTCTCAGAGCTCAGAACTCAAGGCTGAGAAAGTCCAGACCATTCCCTAACATATGGAAGATTACCACCTATTCTTCCTCTAATCTAGGAAGACCTAAAAGCTGAAATCACTAACTCTTCCCTTTATCAAGTTCCTTCAGGGTCTGCAGGCAATTCAGAAAAAAAACTCCTTCCCTCAGCTCTCCTGATCCTGATCCCGATCCGGAGTTCTGCCTCAGCTTACCTGTTTCAACCTGGGGATTCTGTGCTGGTAAAAAGAAATTCATGGTCTGGAGCAGAGGTGGAAGGGACCACACGTCACGATCCCCACTACATCTACTGCTGTCAAAATGGACTCTATTCCCACATGACAACATTACACCAGAGTGAAGCCTGCTGTTTCTATGCCAATCGCTCTGGGGTCGTTAGGGATGGCCTGAGCCAATTAGGAAAACGTTTGGCTGACAGGGAAAAAGCCCGACAAGCCCAGAACAATTGGTATCAGTCTTTTTTTTCTTCATCCCCTTGGTTGACTACTTTACTGACCGCTCTCGCCGGCCCTTTAATTTTATTGTGTCTGGCCCTTGTTTTCAGCCCATTCCTTCTCAGATCTCTTTTTGCCCTCCTCAAGTCCCGCACTGATGAATTGTGCATCTTGTTCCTCCGAACCCGTTATCAGAAGATCCCTTAGGAACATTACGTTTGAATCAAGGATTCGATTCCCTTAGATAAAAAGAAGTGGGGAATGAAATGGAGCCAAATATGAAATAGGGCCAATCCTCAGATTATAGAATAACCTTGTTTTTTCTTGAAGAATGCATGCTTTCCCAACCCTAACCACAATGTCATGTTGACCTTATAAGATTCGGGAACTGAGTCAACTGCCTCAACTGCTATCCATGCTTCACCTGTTTGTTCTCACCCCTCCCCTATAGTCTCAAGCCTCTATCTCCAAGACTCAACTAAGTCTGCTAGCCAATCATTTCCCGACAACTCCTTGTCTCTAAGAGTTAGCTGAGTCTCACTAAGCCAATCAGTGAGCTCAATATTTCCTACTTTCCCCTCATAATTGTATAAAAAAGCACCCGAGGAGACACTCGGGGTCCTCCATCTAAAATGTATGGTTGGGCCCGGGTTCGAACTCGTAATAAATTTTTTTTCTTTTTCTTGCCTCAGTGGTCTCGGTTTGTCTATTATTCCACTCCACGTTTCAGGAAGGAAGGGAGGAAGGAAGGGAGGGAAGGAAGGAAGGAAGGAGGAAGGGAGGAAGGAAGGAAGGAAGGAAGGAAGGAAGGAAGGAAGGAAGGAAGGAGGGAGGGAGGGAAAAAAAGAAGGAGGTAGGGAAGGAAGGAAGGAGGGAGGGAGGGAGGGAAGGAAGGAAGGAAAGAGGGAGGGAGGGAAAGAAGGAAGGAAAGAAGGAAAGAAAGAGAGAGGGAGGGGAGGGAGGGAGGGAGGAGGAGCCTGGAGTCAGGAGAGTCAGGAGACCTGGCTTCAAGCACCAGTTCTCTTTCTGTCATTCACTAGCTAAGTCATTTCCCCTCTCTAGATCCCTGGCTTCCTCATCTACAAAAATGGGTTAAATAACATTTGCACAACCTCCTTCACCAGGTTTTTGTTAACACTCTATAAACCATAAAATGCAACAGGAAAAGAACTATTGTTATTACTATTGTTGTTATAATCATAATGATTAGGAAAAGGTGATTTCTCCCTGAGGAAAGGCTCTCAGTACCTCCTGGAAGAGGAAATACAGCTTGGCCAGGATCTTCTTGGCCTCCATCACCTTCTGGTCCACATTACTGGGCCTCAGACCTCCGAGGAGCCGCAGGCCCTGCCGGGCAGCTATAGCCTAAGTGAGAGAGTGGGACAGGGAATGGGAATAGGCTCATGTTGGGGGAGGATGAAGGCCAGCTCAGTGGGGGACAGCTCGAGGGAGGTCATCCCCCAGCTTCCCCCCTGCCCTTCCCCTGACTTCTCTACCTACCATGCTGTGAGTCAGCAGCTTCCCTCGGCTTCGATCCAGGGCGTTGGGCCGGATCATTGTCCTTCGCTCAACTCCCCTACAGTACTGCCTAGGGATGGGGAGCACAGGGTAGGGTCATTGAGGTCGCAGGGATTATAAGGAGAGGGATCACAGAGGTTCATGAGGAGAGGTCAGGGTGCCCAGAAGGTTAATGGTTCTTAGAGAAAAAAAGGGCAAAAGAAAAGTCTACAGATTCTTTCCTAAAAGGGTATGAGGCTACTCTCCTGAGTAGAGAGAGGAGATGAAGTTCTACACTTAGAAGTATGTGTCTGAGGGTGAATTTGACCTCAGGTCTTCTTGAATCCAGGTCCAGCTCTCTATCCACTGTGCTGAGTAGCTGCCCCTAGATTCAGGAGACCTGAGTTCAAATTCCACCCTGGATGCTTACTACCTGTGTGACTTTGAACAAATCCCCCTAGCTTCCTGGCCTGTCTCCTCACATGCAAATTGAGGGGGCAGGACAGTGATCTCCAGATCACTGGTTCTCAGAGTGTGTTCTCAGAGATCTTTCGAGCAGCCTGCAAGGTCAAAACTACTTTCCTAATAATACTAAGAGGTTTTGATTTTTAATACAATCAATATTGATAGCTAAAACCCATATAAACCAAAGCTCTTGGGGAAGGGTTCCTCAATATTTTTTAAGAGTGTAAATGGGTCCAGAGACCAAAAAGTTTGGGAACTGCTGCTCTAGATATTCTCATAATATCCTTCCAGAGGGCAGGGACTGTTTGGCTTTTGTCCTAGTCTCCCCTGGAATCTAGTAGGTACTTAATCAACCTGTTGACTAATTGATATGATGCCTTGAGCTGTGATTCTTCGGTTGGTCCCAGTGGGAGGAAACACCCTGGAAGAAAGCCAGCATAGCTGGTGACAAACTATGATGAGCCATCAAGGAAGAAGGAGAGGAGAGAAATGCCCTAGAGCACTCAGGCCACTGTGCCTGTGGACTAGCCGTGTGACCTTGGAATGATCCTTTGCCCAGTTTGGGCCTCGGGCTTCTGGGCCCTCTCACCTGCTCCCAGCTACCAGCTCCTCCAGGGCCTGCTGAAGCCGTAACCATGGCCCTGGTCCGGGTCTCCTCAGCAGCCTCTCTGTCTCCTGCAGCCCCTGATCCTGTGGCACACAGTGGAAAGCTTCCTCTGTGGCCCCACTCCTTCAGGGCTCCCTTCTCCCAGGCCCCAGCATGCCACATCCCCACTCTGTGGCTGGCCCTTACCAGCCTCTCTGCTACTTTCTTGATGCAATTGCTGTTTTGAAGGCGCCAAGTATGGTCTTCCCAGCGACTCCAGACATGAATACATGGCTTCTCATAGCGTAGGGGCAAGCAAAGGTAGGGCCTGGAGGAATTCAGAGGTGAGTGATTCCTATTATTGCATTATTTCTCTCTTCCCCATCCCCAGCAAGGCCATCTGCAGATCCTGCTTGCCTTGCCTTGCCGCAGAACCCACTGACCCCTACCCTAGTCCAGTAGACCTACCCGTCACCCTCCATGGGCTCTGGCTGCTGCGCCGGTGTTCCCATCAGCTCCCCAGGTCCTCCCTGCCCATCTAGCTCTGGCCTGGTCTCAGGTTCTGGGTCTAATTCTAAGAGAGGCTGAGTCTCTCTGGCCTTGGCATCCATTCTGGCTCCAGTCTCAACCTCTCTGCCCTGTGATCTGCGATTCAGCAGTTCCTCCTGACGGCCAGCACCTCCTGCCCCAGAGTGACCACAGTTGAGAAGCCCCAGTGATTGTCACACAAACCACCAGTGACCATGACTCAAAGCCCCAGAGTGATCACATCCCACCCCCACCATTGACCATAGCTCAGATTCCATGGTGACTGTGGCTCTGATCCCCCTCTAGTGACCGTCAATCAGCTCAGTGATGACCCTGGCTCAGATCCCACAGGGGCTGTGATTCACACCCTGCAGTGACTCAGAGGAGTCAGCATGGGCAGCACATGCTGGCAGATACCATACCAATGGAGATCTCAAAGCTGATGGGCTGGGGGCCCACAGAAGGATCAATCATAGTGGCCTCAAAGAGGACAGAGAAGAGAAGAAAATCCTCACAGGCAGCCAGGGCTTGCTGGGTAATGGGAAGAAGACAAGACTCTGGAACTGGAACCACCCCAGCCATGTAATGTCAAGCTGACAGCTTTCCAGGGCCTTTCTCCCACCTCCTGAACTCCCTGCCAAGCACCCAGCTTTTCCCTGCAGTTCTGTTGCTCTCACTCTCACCTTCTAACCTCCTGTTCCCTCAGGATCAGAGCCCCTTAGACAGAGGCATCCAAAAGGCAGCATGGTACACTAACAGGGCAGCTAGATGCAGAGTCAGAAGACCTGAGTTTAAACCCCATTTCTCTCTCACATGCAGTCTACATGACCGAGGGCAAAGCACTTAGCCTCACTTAGTTTCCTCATCTGTAAATGGCCTCTGAGCTTTCTTCCAGTTCTACAATCCCATGTTTAATGAACTAACTTACCTACATTGAGAGAGTTGCCTTCCCCTAGAACAATTTGCATTTTAAAATGCTCTTTCTTAAAGAGACAGCTAGATGGCACACAGAGTATTTTTATAAGAATTCAAATCTACTCTCATTTAACTAATTGTGTGACCTGGGCATTTACTAGTTCTCATTTGTTTAAAAAAAATGGGGATAATAATAGTACTTAACTTCCCTGGGTTGTTGTGAGAAAAAAAAAAACAATACTCTTAAAGCAGGGCATCTAGGTGGAGCAGTGAATAGTGCCAGGCCTGGAGTCAGGAAGACCTGCATTCAAAATCCACCTACTAGCTGTGTAAACCTGAGCAAATCACTGAACTCTGTTTGCCTCAGTTTCCTCGTTTGTAAAATGAGCTAGAGAAGGAAATGGCGAACCTCTCTAATATCTTTGCTAAGAAAACTCCAAATGGGGTCACAAAGAATGGGACACAACTGAAACAATTATAAGCCTTAAAATGAAATGTAAGTGCTAGAGCTATTATCATTCCCATCAAAGATTACACTTTCTTAGTGGTGAAATTTCCAGGGGCAGGCAGGAAGGGAAGAGCCCCATTCTCAGCTTCTAGCCCAAGAGAACACTGTCTGGCACCCCTACCTCAGGCAGTGGGTACAGCTCTTCCACTTCTACTCCCACAGTACCGGGCAGCTCTGGACCATCTTGGGTTACATTTGGCTGTTCAGGTTCCTTGGCTGGTCCCTGTACTTTTCGACCTTTCTTCTTCTTCCCAGTGATCTGGGCCATCCTGGAGATTTGTGGGACCTGGCGGGGCTCAGGACGGGCCCCAACCCCAAACATCTCTAGCCCGACAGCTAGCAGTAGGCGGCCCCGGAACCACACACCTCGGCCTTGGCTGCTATTGAGGCCCTGAAGACTATCCCGAAGGCCCCCAGTTGGAGGAGAACCATAGAGAGGAACCCAGGTGGGACCAAAGGTAGGCTTAAAACCGACTGTGGAGAGAGGCACGGGGAGGCATGCCAATCAGTGTGGATTGAAGTATTACTGACCCAGGGAGGTTGAGAGACATACTTCCAGAAAACAGGTGCTAGGACAAGTCTGGGATGTGTTTTCAGGACTAGGAGGGGTAGGAGGGAGAACAGAGGCTCAGTCACAAACCTCCTCGTGTCCTGAGGTGGGAAGGTAGGAATCTGGGGATGTGGCATAGTGCATTGTCTGGGATATAGGACCTGGACCCTGGAACACTTCAAATCTCACCTCAAACACTTACTAGCTATAAGTTCCTTCCTCATCTGTAATATGAGGGAGTTGGATTTGATGGCTTCTAAGGTTCCTTCTAACTCTACATCTGTATGAGCCTGTTAATGCTTCTGGAGCCATGAAGCCTTTTGTGGGACAAGGAGAGTGGCTGGGAGTAGGGGGCTCACCAGCACGGCCTGGGTGGGAGATCTGCCGCAGGTCCAGGACGTGAGTAGCAATGGGCACATCACCCATTTGAGTATCATCTATCACCTGCAGGTGGATCTGGGAGGTGAGAGGTGGAAACAGCTCCACGAAGTTCAGCTGTTCGTTCCACTCAGGATCTGTGGTCTCACTCTGCACCGATGTCTCCCCCTGCAATTGTGTTCATTGACTGGCATCAGAATGCAGAGTGGGAGCTAAGGCAGGGGAAGAGGGCACCAAGGGCTACACCTGGCTAGTCCTAGATCCTCTTGGAGGATGGGGGAAGGAGGGTGGGAGCTGGAAGGGAAATGGGCTCACCTGTTGTCCCAGGAAGGAGACCCTAATGTAAGGATCCACTAAGACTCGCTGGTCTCGCACAACTCGGACCAAGCCACCCAGGAGGCCAGGGCTGAGAGCAGGAAGACCCTTAGCCCGGTAGAGGCGAACACTGAGTCTAGCCCATTGCCGATCAGCTGGGAACCCCCTGGGTAGCAGCAGGTTCCTAGGTGGGAGACACAAGGAAGGGTGTTGAAGAAGGAAACTGGGCAAGGCATAGTTCCTTAAGACTGTAAGTCCCTGAATCTAATCCTTCTTCAGCCCTGGCCGCTCTCGGGCCCTGCCTCCACCAGACATCCATACCCTCTTCCCCAGGTCTTGCTCTTACTTTTCAATATCTGGACTGTGGCCTGGTGGAGGTGGAGGTAGGGGCCGGGTCAGCTCTCCCCTCGACGTCACAGTTACAGTAACTTTGACAAAGCCTTTGGCTCCAGCGTGGGTGTCCTGGGGATCATGGAGCACAGCCCATTTCTGGGAAAAGTGGCTATCTGTGGAGAAATGGGCATCAGCCCAAAGGGAGCATCTCAAATAGAGTGCTGCTGGTTTGTCTCAGTCCCTGTCAAGTTTAGTGTTACCTGGAAGAGGGCTTGAGCTGGGCATCGCTCTTTGAAAGGGATGGGTACTAGTTAGGTTCTCAGAGAGCAGGGACAGAAGGGGGCTCAGCGTCTCAGGTCGGGGTATTGTTCAGGATCAGGTCATATCAGTGGGGAGGTCTAGAGCCGGAGACTGTCCAGGATTGGGGGTCTGTGATGGGAAGGAAGGGGTTCAGTACCTGGTTGTTCACAGACGATGCCCAGGTCCATTCTGAAAGTGCCTATCCGAGTGGCCAGAAAGGGCAGTGTCTGGGAATGGAACACCTGGCGGGGGATGTCGGGGAAAGTGTGGGGTAAGTGGGGTGAGTCCCAGGAGAAGGTGACCTCCTCAGTCCTGCCCATCCTCACTTCCCCGGCCTTGCCCTCATCACCGTGATCTCCAAAAGCATTTCCTGCAGATGCTCCCTGGTTGTGTGAAATTCAAATAAGAAATGCTAAAGAAGAGAGAGGAAGAGTAAAAAGGGGGGGTTATCTAGAGGCCCCCTCCATGTAGAAAGAACTTCCTAGCCCCTTCTCTCCCTCTGCCCAGTCCAGCTCATTTGTTCCCTCCCCTTGACTTCCCACGTCTTCCATCCCCATTCCAGGCACCTCATTGAAGAAGGGGCAGTTGGTCCCCCGCTGCTTGGCAGTCTCCCGGTGCTGCTTCCCCACCCTCACGACCACATAAGGGTTAACGTTGATTCCCACCAGCTTCTGGGCCTCTAGTACTGTGATACCGACCTGAAGGAGGAGCCCAGAGAGGGGCAGCCTTAGCTTTTCCTCTGCCCACGTCAGGAGTCTTGGGGTCTGAAGGGAGATCTGGGACCGTCTGCAAGAGGGAGCAGGTGTCCTGGGCCAGTATGGAAACAGTATCCAAATTCTTCCTCACCCCTCACCCCCCCACCCTCCCACCTTGTACCTGGAAAGCTTGGGCTTTAGGCAACTGGTGAGGGTCTCTTCTAGAGAGGTCCCTGGCTCGGCTGCAGAAAACAGGGTGTAATGCCAGCTTGGCAGGGCTGAGAACCCATCCTCCCCGCACATACAGTGTCTTCTCCCTCCCTCCAGCATTTCTGAGAAATGACTTTTGAGCCTACCTCAAACTTCTTCTCTGTCAGTACAAATCCTACTTATCCTTCAAGAATCCACTCAAGCCCCCTGGAAGCCTGCCCACATTCCTGTCCTACTCATTTAGCATATAAGCATGGTCTGTCTTCTATCATCAGCCTCCTTTTAGTGTGAGTCTCATCTCTGCCAGGGGAACCCTAAGCCTCCTTAACCCTGGACACTCTGCCTAATCCTGCTCAACACTGCACATGCCCTGGAGTTGTTACCTTTTGATGGAGCTGAACACAACCCCAGAGATTTCATCTTCTGGCTCTTCCTCCAGATCCCAGTCATCATCTTCCTCATCCTGTGATGGGCCCAGGCCTTGAGCCAACCTCTGGCCCAATGCAGCGGCTCGGCGATCCAGCCCACTTGATTTCTGGGGTCTGGGATCACATATTCTTGTCATTTCTCACCACACATGTTCCACAGCCTCGGGGCTGAGGGAACTGAGGGAATTTAGGGGATAGAGCGGGGACTAAGGGCGCTAATGTAGACAGCCCAGTAGTTGGCCATCCTTCCTCTCCCCCAACCCACCATCTTTGGGCCCCCCGTTCCTATCCACTCACTCCAGCTCCTGGAAGCCCACATTCCGGATGGTCAGCTCTGAGCTAGTGAAGGAGAGATACAGAAAAAACTGAGAACAGGCATCCACCCAGCCAGTGAGAACCTGGGAGAGTCTAAAGCCAAACCACTACTATCCAGAAGCAGGGTCTAGAATCTGCAGTCTCACCCACCCTTCCTATTAGTGTTTTTGGGGAATCCAAGGGGAAAGGAGAGTTTGCAGATAGGGATGGGGTGAGGGCGGAATACCTGTCTCTGATGTGAGACACAAAGTCCTCCTCAGTCCAAGCTCCAGCAACACCATCGGGGGGCTGGTATCTGAGATCTAACTCTACCTGGATCTGGTGAAGGGAAGGGAGATGAGGGGAAAGGAGGGGAGCGGAAGGAGGGATGTACCAGGCACTGTGCTAAGCACTTTACAAATACCTGTTTTGATCCTTACAACCACCCTAGGATGTCGGTGCTATTATTATCTTTATTTTATAGTTGAGGAAACTGAGGCAGACGAGTTAAGTGACTTGCCCAGGGCCACAGTAAATGTCTAAGGCTGGATTTGAATTCAAGATTTCCCAACTTCAGGCCTAGTACTCTGTATACTGTGCCTTAGGATTAATGGTGACTTCTGGGGATCCCAATCCCTGATGGCCAGAGTCATGAGGGAGAAAGGGAGGGCTCTCTTGATGGGAGGCAGAGGATAGATTCCTTCTCTCTTTCACCTTCCCCAAAACCATAGCCCTAGACAAAGAGCAGAGGACACTTACCTGGGACAAGCACTGGTTCCTGTCCACCAGGGCCTCTTTCAAAACCAGATGCCCAACACTCTGCAAGTGGTGTAGGGAGATCACCAGCGTTCCCAGGATCCTGCCAAGGCCCTGGGTGAGCCATGCCTGGCCTCAGCCTCCCTTCAGCTCCCTTAGCCCCTTAGGCCTCTGGGGCCTCTCAGTCCTCCCAGCCCTTCTGTCCTCTCTACAGCATAGTATTACTTTCTTAAGGCTTTAAGCTGCTCAGTTCCTTTACTACCCACGTCTCAAGTCTCTCTGTTGCCTTAACCCTCTCCTTCCCCTGTACTTCATGCCTCTCAGGCCTCCAGCTTACCTAGGGCTAAACAGCCGACTGCAGTTGACCACTTGTATTGACAGGAACTCCTGAGCCAGCAGGGCCCCATAATGGGGCCACCGGAAAAACTGAGGGAGGGGAGAGCATACATAGTAAGATGTCTGACTCTTTCCCCTAGGATCAGGGACTGAGAGAACCCTGACCTCCAGCTTAACTTCCACCTGAAGAATTGATTCCCCCAACTCTAGAACTGACCCTCCCCCCAACATCAGAACCAAGCCCCTTCCAGAATTGAACTCTCCCCAACAAACCCAGTCCCAGAACTAACACTGCCTCCCTTTGCTGGCCTCACCAATATCAGCTTCGTGACCACAATGAATTCTCCTTGTTTTCTGGGTAAAACCTGTAATATGATTCAACTGGATAAATTCCTGGACTCTCCTGAGTATGTTCCTCCTTTTCCCCTCTCCTGCCAGTCTCTACTTAAGAAGCCAGGCTTTCCCTCTCCTCTTCCCCACCCCCACGCTCATGACCGGGAGTATCTGGGCTGGGGTATAAGGGTAGGTCAGAAACTGTGGAATTTAGGGAAGAGGTAGGGACCACAGGGATTGGGCTGGGTGGAAGAGATACGGTAGGCAGTTCCTCCAGCCATTTCCATGGCCCCATGCTTAAGCTTCCCAAGCACTCTACCTTCATCTCACCTCGGAAACTGAGCTGCACTTGTCTTTCGTGGGTTCCAGGGAGCCCCGTCACCTTCTGTACCTTTACCTCCAGGGCCATGATGAGGGATCCTTGCTTCTTCTACTCCCTGCTTCTACCCTCCTCTTCCTCTTTAGCCCCCTCCTCCTTCCCTCCCTGGCCCCTCCAGTTCTGAGTCATTCAGACTCGCCCTTCAAGTTCAACCATCCCTACCCTTAAAACAAACAAAGTCAACCCCAGAGCTGGTGGTCAGCAAACTATAGGGGACAGAGGGGAATCAACTAGGACCCAGTGACCAATGAGGCAGAGGGATCTCAAAGGACACGGGTAGATGGATGGCTCTGGTCTTCTACCCAGGCCAAGTACAATGTCTGGCCCAGGAAGGTCTGGAACTCTGGTCTTTCCTGGATGTGTCTCACCAGATGTCACCAATGACCACTACTGGGCTGAGAAGAAAGTCTGTTCCACTGTGAAAATTTTGCCTAGGCTTCCATTCCTCCAGGAAGGAGCTGTGGGCATATTACCCTTAAAAATACCTGATTCCCTTTTAAAAACAACCTGCATTGGTCCAGAGCTTTATTACCTTCCTGTCTTTTTTCATTTCCCCTATCTCATCTAATCTCAGCAACACCCCTGGGAAGCAGCCAAGGCATGCGTAATTCTCTCCATCTGACCTAAGGAAACAGAGGCCTGGCAAAGGGCAGTGACTTGTGTCATATCTCTTACTGAGCTAATAATGGAAGCATCAGCACTGGAACCTCTCTTCTCCTAACGCCCAAACCAAGTTTCTTTCATAAGGTCCTCTGTTTTAGGGCTTGAAAGGCCCTTAAAGCAGGAGATCCAACTCCCTAGTGCTGCAGATGAAGAAAAGGAGGTCAAGGCAAGAAAAGTAACTTACTGGAGGTCACAAGGATTATAAATGGCAGAACCAGGATTCAAGCCCTAGAGGCAGCTTTGGGGGTAATGTTAGCACTAACCTCTCTGGGTTATCATGAGGATCCAATGTACAGAGCTTGCAAACCTTAATTTCTTGTTGTATTGTTTCAGTCTCATCCAACCCTTTGTGACCATTTCCTTCTCCAGCTCATTTTGCAGATGAGGAAATTGAAGCAAACAGGATGAAGTGACTTGCCCAAAGTCACACAGCTCGTAAGTGTCTGAGTCAAATTTGAACTCAAGTCCTCCTGACTCCAGGCCTTGTGATCTATCCACTACACCACCCAGCTGCCCCCTTGCAAACCTGAAAGTGCTATATGGATGGACCTTTATTTTTGGCTTTTTGGAGGGGGTGAGGTAGGGCAATTGTGGTTAAGTGACTTGCCCAAGGTCACACGGCTAGTTTTTGTGTTAAGTTGTCTGAGGCAGGATTTGAACTCAGGTCCTCTTAACTCCAGGGCCCATGCTCTAGTCACGAGACACCTAGCCACCTCCTAAAGTGCTATATAATAATGCTAGTTAACGGCTACACCATGCTCCTATTCCCTTCAATAAGCATCATTTAGGTCCTTAACATGTGCAGAGGGTGTCGTCTTTTACTCATTCCTTCTTCAGTTATTTGTCCATATTCTGTGTTTCCTCTATACCTCTCACCCCTACCCCTAACACACCAGACTACACTAGGTGTGATCTATGATATGGACACACTAGGTCCATGATGGCACAGCCAGAGATTACCGATCTTTGCATCTGCCCCTACAGATTGTTAACCGAAGGAGATAATATTTATAAAGCTCTTAGCACAGTGCCTGCCATAGAGTAAGTACTGAATAAATAGTTGTTCTCTTTCCTCTTTAAGGTTTACAGAGCATTTAACAAATAGTATATGATTTAATTCTCCTGACCACCCTGAGAGGTGGGTGCTCTCCTGATCCCCATTTGATAGATGACGAAGCTAAGGCAGGCAGAGGATGAGTAACCTGACCAGTTTGGAAACGTCCAGGCCTGGATTTGAATTCAGGTCTTGCTGATTCCAGGCTGGGGGCTCATCTCTCATCACTGCATCACCCAATTCAGGTGGAATGCTCAAGGAGGAGGTGCTTAACCTTGCCCTGTTAAATATTTTTATTTCCACTCCAACTCTGCCCTTTGGGAAAATTGAAGCAAGTTGGTGGGGCAAAGTTTTGAGGGAAAGAAAAGTCATCGAGATGGGAGACACAAAAGCATTCCCAGGAATACATGAGCTCTGATGTCCCCTCCCTCCTTCACTGCTTCTCCTGGGGGCAGACCATGCTGAGAGGTGACGCCATCGCAGCAACCTTGGGCTTTACCCTTCCCTTCTTGTCCTGGGAGTTAGAAAAGAGGGCCAAGGCAAGAAGTGCCCAAGTGAGGGGAGAGGAGACAGAGTTTAGTCCCTGTTCTTACACTCTGCCATTAAATAAGGGAAACAAAGGTCTCTGAGGTCTCTTCCAGCTTCGACAGTCTGTGAGTATGGAAGATTTAGGCTCCATTTAACTTGATCTCAGGTCAGGCTCAGTTTCATTGAGTTGAATCTATAGGACTTGTTGAAGTTAGCAAAAGAGAGAATAGAAAGAAAAGAGAAGGCTTAGGACAGAATCTGGGGAACACCAATTAGGGGGTGTAATATGGACAATGAACCAGCAAAAGGAGACTGACAATGCATCCTCAGACAGTAAAATCAGGAGATGGCAGTGTCCTGAAACCAGAGAAAGGAGAGAGAGAGCAGGCAAGAGTGTCCGATGCAGCAGATGGGTCAGGAAGAAGGAGCTCTGAGAACAGAGGCATCCCAAAATCAACAATACACTCCAGATCAGAGCTGTTCCTTAACCAGGAATTTTTGATTTGAAGAGAAGCACTCCAAACTGGGGCAGTCCACGAAAATGATGTGAAAGGAAGCCACAGTCTATGGGGCAAGGGGAAAGGTAGGCAGGGGCAGGGTGAGGAGGTCTTGATCCCAACACATGAGAGAGTGCAAGAGACCCCAGGATACTCCAAGGTCACTGAGAGGGTGGCTGGTTCCAGGTCCCAGAAGTAGTTTTCTGTTTTTAAAGATTACTCAGAACCAGAAGAATAATTTACCGAGTGACTGCAATAAGGCAAAGGTAAACAACACTGAATTACTTCCCAATCCTGGTCAGTGCACTGATACCAGAAGATTCATGGTGAAGTGTGCCTCCCCCTCTTAGCAGAGAAGTGGTAGACTATCAGTGCAAAATAAAACTCCCATTTTCAGACATGACCAATATATTTGTTTTGTTTTGCTTAACTTTCTTTCTCTCTTTTTCCTCCCCTCCTTCCTTCCTTCCTTCCTTCCTTCCTTCTTTCCTTTCTTCCCTCCCCCTCTCTCTCTTCCTCCCTCCTTCCTTCCTTCCTTCCTTCCTTCTTTCCTTCCTTCCTTCTTTTATCTCTGTCTCTCTCTATCTGTCTCTTTCTTTCTCCAAAGATGGACCTTTGGGGGTGGGGGTTGGAAGCATTGGGAATCAACAGTGATCATTTTAAAGGAAAGAGTGTTAATAAGAGAAAAATACAATCCAAACATTTAAAAAGATAATATTCTTCTTGATAACTAGCTTTCTAAGGTTAGTCATCTTTCAGATTTTACATCTAAGAAGGTCGATCACTAGAAGAGGTTGTGTGTGTGTGTGTGTGTGTGTGTGTGTGTGTGTGTGTGTGTGTGTGTGTGTAGGAATGGTAAGCCTTATAAGCAAATGGAGAGATGGTTTGCTATGGTCTTTTGGCTGGTCTCCCTGCTTTGTCTCTCCCCATTCTGATAAATTCTCTATCCAGCTGACTCCAGGACTGGTGCTCTATTCACTGCTCCACCTAGCTGCCCCTTTTCGGTTAGCTTTAAAGCACATTGCCATCTGGGCTACCTCTCTTTCCACCCTCATTTGACATTGTTCCCCCTCCTTCAAACTATGATCCAGCCAAACTGGTTTTCTCTGTCCCTTTCAATGTACACATTTTGCCTTTGCACTGGCCATCTCACAAGCCTGGAATGCCTCCCTCCTTCCCCTGCCTCCCCCCTTTTACTTCTGCCTCCACCCTTCCCCTGCCTCCCCACTTTTGCCCTTGCTTCCCTCTCACCTCTGCCTCATTGCATCCCTCTCTCTTCCCTTGAGTTGTGGTCCAAGCACCATCCTGTACATGAAAGCCTTTTCTGTTCCCCCACCCCAGTTGCTAGTGCCATCTCTCCTAAATTACCTTGTGTTTATCTACTTTGTACATATTTGCATTTATTTTTTTTTATGTTTATGCTGGTATAGTTGTACATGTACGTATTTTTGTGCGTATATGTTGTTTACCCCAGTGGAAAGAAAACTCATTCCTTCACTTATATGACCAGCACCTAACAATTATTTGTTGATTGATTGATTGATTGATTAAAGACCCTGTCTTTAATGTCTAACCTCAAGAAGAGGAGACTTCCGGGGACACGACTGTTGCCTTTGAGTTTCTGGACAACTGTCACATGGAACAGGGATTGGACTTGGTCTGTTTGGCCCTAGAAGGCAGAAACAAAACAATGGGGGGAAGCAACAAAGAGACAAATTGAGGCTCAGTGTCAGGAAAAGTTTCCTAAAAACAAGAACTTTCCCAAAGTGGGATGGTCAGATTCTGGAGAAAATGGGTTCCTGAGGTCCTTCAGCAAGTGTAGTGTTAATGAAATAGGAAGATCTTTCCCGTCCATTAATAGGCCTAACACATGGAGCCTGAACTACATAGAGCCTGGGTCACATGGAGCTCAGAGTGAGAGGGGCTTGCCCAAGGAGAAGGCAGAGCAGAGATAGAAGCAAGCTGTGAGTGGGCAGAGGGAGGAGCTTGCCTAGGGGAAACTGTTTGTGGGGAGACCTGACAGAAAGGAGGCTTGGGATGTAGGCACTTCCTGGATTAGTGATAAGTACCCTGTTAAATCTTACACATGTGGTTACAGACACATCATATCTGTGATGACTGACTTGGATAGCCTGGGCTCCTCTCAGCAATGCAGCACTATAAGACAACTCCAAAAGACTCATGATGGAAAAGGATATCCATATCCAGAGAAAGAACTAGAGTCTGAATGCAGATTGAAGCAACTACGTGTTCTCTTTTGTGTTTTGCTTTGTTTTGTTCCTTCTTTCTTGTTCATTCCATTGGCTGGAGTTATCTTTTCTTTACAACTTGACTGTTTAATTCGAAGGTATTTGTAGAACCTACATTGGATTGCATGCTGCCGTGGGTGGGAGGGGGGAGGAGAGGGAGGAGAAAATTTGGAACTCAAGGGATTGTGGAACTGAATATTGTAAACTAAAAGTAAACAAATAAATTAAAAAATTAAAAGAAGCCTACAAAAACATTTTACCTCCTGGTATCCTAATGGTGGCCCAAATAAATATTTTGGACTTGCCTTTGAGAAAGAGAATTTATTATATTTTGTGAATTTTCCCTAGAAATACACATACATACTCATAGTGACTGCTATGGGCTAGATGACCACTTGTCTCAAGGATGTTGTAATGGGGATTACTTTATGGGTATAGAATGCAATTCTTTGAATTACACCTAAATTCAACATTGATTCAGCTCCTACCAGGTGCAAAACAGAACTAGGTGTACTTCATCACTGCTCTCCTTTCCTGGTTCTCTCTGCTCTCTCCTTGATCTAAAGGATCACCTGTCTTTAGATTGCACTAACAAAACAAAGGTTCCTTCCAGCTTTAAAATTCTAGGAGTCTGAGGCAGCTAAGAGGTACAACGGTGAGAGCACCAATCAGG
Source organism: Gymnobelideus leadbeateri (assembly GCA_011680675.1). Classification (NCBI taxonomy): domain Eukaryota; kingdom Metazoa; phylum Chordata; class Mammalia; order Diprotodontia; family Petauridae; genus Gymnobelideus; species Gymnobelideus leadbeateri. The sequence continues at coordinate 326,998 of WOXC01008718.1, read as the reverse complement.
AAGACCTGAGTTCAACACCAACCTCAGACACTAGCTATGTGACCCTGGGTAAGTCACTTAATGCTGATTGCCTCAAAAAGAAAAAATTCTAGGAGTCTGAGGTTTTGAAATTCTACAGATATAAGATTTTGTTTCTCTAGGACTATGATTCTCTGTCAGACCTTTCTACCTCAGTTCGGTACCTTGCTCTGATGTCTCCCAGAGTAGTTGTGACCTAGCAGAGTCATTATGTATTGAACTGAACATTTCAATTCAATTCCAAAAGTGTTTCTGAGTTTGCTCAGCATACAAAGTATGTTTGAGCATAACTCTTTAGAAACAAGGATTAAACGGAAGTTCTTTTCTGTAGAGCTTTCTCTTGTCCAGTTGTCTGAAACGCAAGCATTACATCTCAATTGCTTAGTCTTCTTTTCCTGGAAAAGGCATCTTTAGGATTTCTCCCACTGAATTCAATTGGAGTAGATACAAACACCTTTTGCTAAAGTAGTAAAAGCAAAGGTTTAGCACTCTCATTATAAACATGGAGAACTTCAGCAACTATATCTGATAAACTCTGGCAAAACAAAGGTAAAAAAGACAATTCCTGCCCTTGAATAGCATATATTCTAGGGAGTCAGGGAAGGACTCAGAGAAGGAATATAAAGTATACATTAACATGATAGTGAGATAAATGAAAAGCCTGAGAGACAGTTTCTAGGTAATTAATAATTATTTTATTTATTATGTCTAGCAGATAAATCAATAAATTGAAGTCAATGGTTCTCTTTTTTGGGGGGGTATCTTCAGCAAGTTTATTTGAATGTTTTCATGTAAAATGTACAAAAAGATGTAAAGTCATTTTTGTTTGCTGTGTAGATCAGTTTAAAATGTTTGAAAATCAATTTTGTATTTTAAAATAAAGCATTTAAATATTTTTATTTATATATCTGTTTGTTTTAATATTACCACAGATATGCTTAAATGCAGCAGAGTATTTTACTGTTTCTGGACACATTTCATAGCTTTACATGTCAATGGTTCTCTTGGAAATCAAAGATACCCCTAGAGAATAATGAATGCTTAAAAGCCTTTGGAAAAGGGGGGTGTCTCTGAGAGTGGAGATCAGCCTGATTGGTTAACAGTCAATGAGAGGATGGACATATTAATGAGTAGGCAGGCAAAAATCTTCAGCTCCTCTGGCTGAGAACATGACCCTATCATGAGACTCTACCACCTCCAGTAAACTGGACAAAATAATCCATCTCTACCCAGACCCCTTCATACACTAGGTCATCCTAAATTCTAATGGAAGGTTACAAGGGCAGGGATTTGACTAGAATGGATTATGTTTGTAAGGTCTTCTACTTTGGTGGGGTCCCATTCAAGAAAGAGAAGCATATTGTACCCAGAGGATTGGGGCAAGCTCATCTATCAGCAATGTCCTTCAGAGATTGACTGAATAGCCCACAGGAGTTGATTTCTGAATGAGGAAATAGGAAGGAAAACATTAATCCTAATTTAATAATTGGGTATTAATATAATAGAAAAATACTCATTTCTTTTATTAGGTAATAATTGGGCAAAGGAAAAATTCAGGCAAAGAGCACTAGAAAAAAATATACATATACATGTGAGTCAACTGTGTTGTTTCTAGTTAACCATGCTGTATCTAGAGATCTTGGTGAATGTACTGGGAGGTGCTAGGGAAGGGGGATGAGGGAGGCCTCCATAGCTGATCATTTTTTCTTAAAAAGCAAAACAAGGGTAAAATATTCTTATAGAATAGATAAAATAATAAAATTCATCTGGAGCAATAAAAAGTTAAGCATCTCAAGAGAAATAAGTCAACAAGCATTTATTAAGTGCTTACTATGTGCCAGGCACTGTGCTAAGCAGGTAGGGATACAAAGAAAGGCAAAAGACAGCCCCTGCCCTCAAGGAGCTCACAATCTAATGGTGGAGACAACATGTAAACAACTATACAAAAAAGACATCTATAGGATGAACTGGAGATAGTCTCAGAGAGAAGGGGAATGTGAAAGGCTTCTTGCAGAAGATAGGATTTTAGCTGAGGCTTGAAGGATATCAGGAGGTGGAGGAGAGGAGGGAGAGAATTATAGGCATGGGGAACAGGCAGTGAAAATGATCAAAAGAGAGAGTCTTATTTGAGGGACAAGGAGATGTATCACTGGATTATATAGTGGAGGTATATACACATATGTGTGTGTGTGCATTTTTATCCTAGAGGTAATTACAGAACCTCTAAACTTCACTGAATAGGGAGGATGTATTGTCCAGTCGTGAGGTGATGAGCACCAGGTCACCAGGGGGCTGCTGTGTCAGAGGAGAGAAGAGGGGATGTTGAGATGTTTTGGAGGTAGAATTGACATGAGTTGGCAACTGCTTATGTATTGGGAGTGAGAAAGAAAGACATCAAGGATGATACCTAGGTTGTGAGCCTGGTGACTAGGAGGATAAACAGAAACAGGGAAGTCAAGAAGAAGGAAGGGTTTTGGGTGAAAAGATAATGAATTCAGTTTTGGACATGTTGGATTTTAAATGGCCATAGAACAGCACCTAGTTCGAGATGACCAGTAGGCAATTCACAAAAATGTGAGATTGTAGATCAGGAGAGAGGTGAGGGCTAGATAAATAGGTCTGAGAATCATGTGCACAGTAGAAATAATTGGTAGAATAGAAAAATCCACACTAGTCAGTCTCACCAAATAAACAAGAGAAAATAACTTATTGGGAATAAAAATGCACCGAAGTGAAGGACAATATGGAAAAAAGAGAAGCAAAGAAAAATAACATTAAAATAAAACATGACCATCATCTAAGCAAAATATATGGATCTTAATGAGAATATGAATATATAATATCCTATATATATGTATATAGGATATTATGAAATATATATCTTCCAAAAGAATATGACAAGTCAAAAAAACTTAATACCAAGAAATAATAGAAGAAAACTGTCTGGAGCTTCTTACCACAGAAAACAAAGTCCTAAACAAAAGAATCCAAGGAACACTAATGCATTGTTGGTGGAGTTGTGAACCGATCCAACCATGCTGGAGAGTAATTTGGAACCATACCCAAAGGGCTGTGCATACCTTTTGATACAGCAATAGCCCTATGAGACCAGTATCCCAAAGAGATCATAAAAAAGGGGAAAAGATCTACATGTACAAAAACATTATAGCAGCTCTTTTTGTGGTAGCAAAGAATTGGAAGTTGAGTGGATGCCCATCAGTTGAGGAATGGCTGAACAAGCTGTGGTATAGGAATGAAACAGAATACTTACATATACAAATAGAAGGACTTAAATGAACTGATGCTGAGTCAAATGAGCAGAACCAGGAGAACATTGTATACCATAGCAGCAACATGGTACAATAACCAACTTTGATAGACTCAGCTCTTCTCAGCAATACAATGATCTAAGACAATTCCAAAAGATTCATGATGGAAAATACTATCCACAGCCAGAGAAAGAACTATGGAGTCTGAATGCAAATCAAAGCAAGCTATTCTGTCTCTTTTTGTTTTTTTTTTCTCGTGGTTTCCCCCTTTTGTTCTGATTCTTCTTTCACATTGTGACTAATGTGGAAATATGTTTAAAATGATTGTACATGTATAGCCTATATCAGACTGTATACTGTTTTGGGGAGGGAGGAGGAGAAGGAAGGGGAAAATTTGGAACTCGAAATCTTATAAAAGTGAATGTTGAAAACTAAGAACAAATAAATTAATTTTTTATAATAAGAATACACAGGTTGCTTCTAGAAAAATATACTATGCTGCAAACTCTAAGACACAGAGTGATTAAACTGAACAATTCCACTAAACAACAAATTTTGCAAGTAACCAGGAGAAAGACCTTCAAATATAAAAGAACCGACATTTTAAAGAATAAAAGAACACAAGACTATGTTGTACCTAGTAGAAGCTACAGGAAGGAATGGAATAACGTATCCCGAAAGCAAAGGAGCTCAAGATGCAACACAAGGTGACCTAAAATTAAAAATCTGAAACTGACCATTAATGAAAAAAGATGGATTTTCAATGAAAAGAAGCATTTGAAACATTCCTAACAAACAAACTAGACCTAAAGACAATTATTTGCTTTTCAAACACCCCAGAAAACAGATATACTGAGGGGTAAACAACCAAGGACAACAACAAAACAACAAGAAAAAGACCATTAAGAGATCCCTTTCTAAATGCACACAAGGAGAAACAGGTGGAAGCAAAGGTCAAACAGTTGTGATGGTAGAGAAATAGTATCATTGATTCATCTACAGGTGAATCAATGTTTGAGGGTGAAGACTAAATTACAGAATGAGAGGGTACATAAAAGGGAAGTAGAGGAAGAAGACAGAGGTGATGTGCCCTATCAAATTAAAGGCTAATAATGAAGGGAAAATAACTCCTGTAGATTCTCAGGATGAAGGGAACATATAGGAGAATAGGCAAGAAGGCAAAGTGAGGGATTGAAAAGGGAGGCAAGAAAGAGAGAAATCTTATTTCAATTGTGGGAAAGGGTATCATTGATAAATTCTCTCATAGAGAAGAAAAAATATTTTGTAAAAGGAGATGAGGACTTTGTAATGGGTATAATCTGCAAGGATTTGGTTGTTAGAGAGATGGCTCATTTTGCCTCAGGAGAAGAGGAATCAGAAATTCTGGGGGCAACTGACCCCCAGAAGAGTGGGAGGGCACAGACCCAAGGAGGAGATTCAAGGCAACTGGGGGGAAAATGGACACAGGTAAGGCAAAGGTCAATAGTGAACTGCATAATTAGAGAAAAATTCCTATGGGGCAAATAAGCAATATCCTCTCTATCACCTATAGGAATTGATATTTCTAATAGTGAGGTATGGCAGAAAAAAAGGTCGGAGGCAAGATCTACAAGGCAATAACATAGAAAATGTTTTGAAGAGAAAACTCAAAACAGGTACCTTAGAAGCTTTAATTCTATGCAGAAATTATAGGATTAACAAATTGTAAGAAGCATGAATCAAAGAATAAAAGTTTAGACATAAAGGGAAGGTAAATAATAAAGAGAGTGAAGGAAAGAAATCCTTTTTAGAAAAAGATGCAAAAAAAGAAATTTTGAAAATTAAAAAACAAGTCAAATTGAAGGGGAGAAGAGGAAAGGGAAGTTTATCTGACAACTGAGAGGGGGGAAATGGTGGAAAAGACTTAAGCAACTAAGAAAGAAAAAGGAACTAATTTAAACAAAACTCGAAAACTAGAAAAAGTTGTACCAAATGGGAAGGGGAGGGATTAGAACTTATGGGAATAGGATAGCCTTAAAATAAATGAAGATAAAATAACTGGAGACAAGAGTACTGTATTTACAAAGGAAGAGGGGGGAAAATCCAAATTTGTAAAAAACCAAAAACAAATAAGCTCAGTATTAGACATAAATGAAGGAAAATATAAACCTAGCTAACTAACTCTAAATGTGAATAGATTAAATAATCCAATAAAAAAAGCAACAGATTGAATAAGAAAACAAAATCCCACCATTTGCTACTTACAAAAAATATTAAAAAACAAAGACATACATATAATGAAAAATTATTACTATACATCAAGGGAATTTTAAAAAGGAGTGGAAGTCATGCTATCAAAATAAAAACAAGCATTCAAAATAATTTAAAAAGGATAAGCAAGCATACATTTTGCTGAAAGAAACCCAAGATAACAAACCAATATCAATGTTAAAGTTATATGCTCCAAATATCTTAGGAATTAAATTCATAAAGGAAAAATTAACTGAACTACAAGAAGACATAGCCAGTAACACAATAATGGTAGGAGATTTCAATATCCTTTCTCAATTTTGAATAATTCTAACAGAAAGATAAAAGTCAAAATATGGAACTCAATGAATTGCTGGAGAAACTAGAGCTAAAAAACTTACGGTATCTTCTAAATGGGACTACTAAATGTGTGTGTGTGTGTGTGTATGTGTGTGTATTTCTGAGCACCACATGGAACTTTTACAAAAATTTATCCTGTATTAGAGATATTGCAAACAAATTGCAAAAAGGCAGAAATAGTGATCACATCCTTTATAGACCACAATGCAATAAAAGAGTAATTAGTTCAGGAATCTCGCACACACGTGCGCACACACACACACACACACACACACACACACACAAATGGAGACTTAATAGATACAGTTAGTAATTATGTAAAAGTAAAATTTCTGGGATGTAGCTAAAGCAGTCCTTGGGGAAAAATCATATCCCTATAAACATACATCAACAAAAGAGGAAAAAAAGAAAAAGAATGAACTGATCATACATTTTAAAAATTAGAAAACTAAAAAGTGAACCTAAAGAGATATTGAAAATGAGAAACAAAATAGATAAACCAAAAACTAAAAACAGAACAAAACCCGACTATATAAAGGACAAGTAACACTAAAAGCTGGTTCTTTGAAAAGACTAATAAAATTGCTAAACCTTTAGGTAATGTGATTAAAAAGAAGAGGTCAGAAAATCAAATCAACAAATGAATAAGGCGAAATCACAACAAAAGAAATTAAAAGAATAACCAGAATTTACTTTGTGAATACCCTTTGAAGGGGCAATACCACTATTCAGTCATTATCCTCAAAAGATTCAAAGAAAAAGGAAAAGAGCCTATGTGTACAAAAATATTTGTAACAGCTCTTTTTGTGGTGGCAAAAATTCAGAAATTGAGAAGATGTGCATCAATTGGAGAATGAATAAACAAATATTGTTATGATATATGATTGTGATGGAATATTATTGTACTCTAAGAAATGGAAAAGGGCACAAGTCAGGAGGACCTGAGTTCAAATTTGGCCTTAGACACTTGACAATTAACTAACTGTGTGACATTGGGCAAGTCACTTAACTTCAACTGCCTTGCCCTCCCCCCTCCAAAAAGAAAAAAAAATGGCAAAGGAGGTTTCAGAAAAACTTGGAAAGATTTATATGAACTGAATATAAACTGTAATGATAATCAACTATGAAAGATTCGATTACTCTGATAAATACAATGATTCACAACAATTCCAAAGAACTCATGATGAAAAATGCAATCCACCCCTGGAGAGAGAAATGATTAACTCTGAGTAGAGACTGAAACATATTCCTTTTCACTTTGTTTTTCTTGCTTTATTTTATTTTTTTGCAACATGGTCAATGTGAAAACGTGTTTTGCACTACTTCACATGTAAAATGGATATCATATTACTTGCCTTCTCAATGGGTGGGGGAGGAATTGGAGGGAGGGAGAAAATTTGGAACTCAAAAATTTTTTTAAATGTTAAAAATTTTTAAAAGAATAAAACCTTGTTGACAACCATTTGTACATAGTTTTATGCCGACAAAACTTAGAAATACAAAATCAGTAGAGGAATACCTTCAAAAATATAAAATACCCAATGTAACAGAAGAATAGAAAGCATAAAAAAAATCAAACCTCCTGATCCTGAAGGATTAACAGGATAATCTATCAAGCTTTCAAAGAACAATATAATACTACTCACACTATCTTCAAAAATTGAAAAAGCTTTCTACCAGATTCCTTTCATGAGAAAAATATAGTCCTAATACATAAACCACGGAAAGATAGAACTATAGACCAATATCATTGATGAATATTAATTTAAAACATTATAGGCAAAATTCTGTCAAATAGACTATAAGGGATTCATCCAAGAAATCATCCTGTGTGACCAAGTTGGATTTATACCAGTGATGCAAGGATGGGTCAACATTAGGAAAGCAAGGAACATAATTAGTCATAATAAAAACAAAAAAAAAAATACAAAAGTATACAATTATCTTAATAGATGTGGGAAAAAGCCATTAACAAAGTATAGTACTAATTTATGCTAAAAATTTTACAAAGCATAGTAATAAGTGAGATCTTTTTTAATACAATAAAGTTTGGGAAGGGCAGGCATATTGATTACAGTTGGTAGAGTTGTGGATTGGTTCAACTGTTCTGAAAAAGCAATATAAAACCATACCCCCAAAAGTCACTAAACTATGCATATCCTTTGAACCCAGCTAAGTACAACTATTATTCATATACCTCAAAGAGATCATAGAAAGAGGAAGATCCATAAGCACAAAAATATTGATGGAATTTTTTTGTTGTAACAAAGAACTTGAAGGATCCATTAGCTGGTGCAGTGAATAGAGCGCTGGCTCTGAAGTCAGGAGGATCTGAGTTCAAATGTGGCCTCAGACACCTAACACAAAAACTAGCCATGTGACTTTGGGCAAGTCACTTAACCCCAATTGCCCTACCTACTCCCCTCCAAAAACAAAACAAAACAAAACAAACTCAAGGAACTCAAAACAAAATGACTGCCCATCCACTAGGGAATGGCTGAAGAAAATTATGGCATATGAATGTAATGTAACATGATTGTACCATAAAAAGTGACCAAAGGGATGGATTCAGAGAAACCAGGGAATAATGGTATGAAATTGTGGGGGACTGGGGTGAGTAGAACCAGAAGAACAATTTATACACTGATTATAACAGTGCAGGAAAAGAACTTTGAAAGACTTAAGAACTCTGCTGACAACAGAACATGCTTTCCACCTCTTGGCAGAAAGGTAGTGGATTATACATATAGAATGAGACATATAATCAGAACAAGACATGATCAACATGTGACGTTGCTTTACTTGACTATATCTGTTTGTTAAAAAGGAGTACATTTATTTGGGGAGGGGGGAGGATATGGTATGGGAGATAGTGATAATATTTAAAAAGAATATCAAGGAAACATTAAAATGTTCATCCTAGAGAACAGAAATTAGTTCATTAGAAGACACAAATAGGGTACTGTTGGTAGGTCATTAACATGTTAAAATATAATTGTATACTTAAAAACAAAAAACAAGTGTTATATAATGGAGATTCGTGGTTTCATCTGAAAGCCTTTTTTTCTTTTCTTGTTACATGGAAATGTATTTGTCAAGTTAATAAAAAAAAAGTTGGTTTTTTTAGTCTTCTGTATATTTATTTTTTTACAGCAGAATGCCCAACACAGATCATCATAACTGCCAAAGTCAGGAGACGTGATTTTTTAAAATAAATACTTAAACACAAATTTATTGTCCTACAAAAGAGCATTTAAACTAGATGGTCTAAGTTGATCTGCCTCCTTGGACCCACAGTAACTGTTATTTTCCCCAAAATCGATAGAATCAATATACTGAATCATCATCAGTTCCACTGTATGAATGAATAATGGATCAAGAGTCCTTTTTCCTAAGAGCTTTTCCTGGCACCCCTACAGACATGATCTGGCCTGGATAAGAAGACAATAGGAATTTCTTGAAGGTCAATGGTTCAAAATGCTAAGAATGGTTAAGTATTCTACCTGATCTATATTCACTGGTTCCTTTTTTAATTAGGATGTACTTAGATTACTTTCTTCAATTCATCATTCAGGACAAGCACGAAAGCTCCACCCACGCCTCTAAGAACATTGGACCAGGCACCCTTGAAGAAAGCTTTGCCACCCTCATCTTTAGCAATCTTCTTCCAGCAGTCAATTGTTCCAGTATACATGGTATCAGCTCCTTTGCACCCAGACTGCATCATCATTCGCCGTCTTACTGTATCAAAGGGATAGGAGACCATACCCGCTACAGTAGTCACTGATTGTGCAATCATCCAGCTTTTCACAATGTGAGTGTTATTGGGATCTGGGAGCATACCTTTTGCTGTATCATAGATTCCAAAGTAAGCTGCTCTACAGATGAAGATACCCTGCACTGAGACATTGAAACCTTGATACAAGCCCCGAATTCCATCAGACTTGGTGATTTTCACAAGGCAATCTCCCAGGCCTTTGAATTCTCTCTCAGTGCCAGATTTTCCAACATCAGCTGCCAAGCGGGTTCTTGCAAAATCCAAGGGGTAGACAAAGCAGAGAGAAGTGACTCCAGCTGCACCACCAGAGGCAAGATTGCCAGCAAAATACCTCCAAAACTGTGTGTGCTGGTGCACTCCTCCCAAAAACACATGCTTATACTTATCCTTAAAGGCAAAGTTAAGGGCCTGGGTGGGGAAATATCTGATGACATTTGCTAAGTTACCCCGCCAGAAGGAAAGCACCCCTTGTTCCTTTGGAATTCGGACTACACAATCCATTATGCCTTTGTACTGCTTGTCTGCAGAAATTTGTTTACTTGTATGCTGCACCTGCAATAGCAGCTTAACTCTCTCCAAGGGGGCCACCACAGTCTTGGAGATAGCAGCGGCGATGCCACCGGCCAGGAAGTCCTTGGCAAAGGAGATGGCCTGTTCCATGTTGGTTACAGAGGGGGAAGGTGTTGGAGGTGGAGAAGGAAAGCCGGTGAGAGAGGGACAAAAGCTGGGGAACTCGTTGCTACTTGCACAGCACCTTGCTACAGCTATGACCCGAAAAGCTAAAAAAAAGTTTTTAAAGAAAAGAAAGGTTATTATATAGTTATATATGGAATTTTGTTCAGTCTTGTCCAACTCTTTGTGACCCCATTTAGGGTTTTATTGGTAAAAATACTGAAGTGGTTTGCCATTCCCTTCTCTAGCTCATTTTATGGATGAGGAAACTGAGTCAAACAAGGTTAAATAACTTATCCAAGGTCATGGATAGAGTAAGTGTCTGAAGCTGGATTTGAACTCCTGAAGATGAGTTTTCCTGACTTCAGGACCAGGGCTCTATCCACTGTGCCATCTAGCTGCCACAATATTTGGAATTCCTAATGAAAATACAAAAGTGTAATAACTTTTGTTATTAAAAAAAGTTATTTTGTTATTTTGTAAAACCTTATTTTAAAAAACATCAAAGTCCTCTTGTTTTACACCCCAACTGGACACAGATTTAGTGCTAGAAATGATTCAATAGGTCAAATAATCCAACCCTTCTCTGATTCCCAAAGGGGGTTATGTACCTTAGTCAAGGCCATATAGGCTAAAAGTGGTAGATTCTCAAACCCAGTATTTCCACTGTATGATACTAGCCTTGTTCATTAAGACTAACAAGACTGGCTATATGGGACTGTGGCACTAAAAATTCATGCACATAAATTAGAAATACCCCTCAAATACTGCCTGTAGTTCTACCATTAAAGAGCAATTCTTTTGGATTAAAGAGTTGGGTCACAGTGTCTGAGATATAGAGTTGTAAAGGACCTTAATTTCTGTCCTACAGATTAAGAAATGGAGTATCAGAGAGGCTGACTTGTCCAGAGTCACATAGGTAGTAAATGGTAGAGGATTTGACTTCAAATCCAGCACAATGAGGTACAGTGGATAGAGACACTCTCTGGGAATCAGGGCACCTAGATTCTAGTCTGGGCTTGAACATAGCTTTACGGTGTGACCTGGGGCAGTTTTGTTTTAGATTCTTGAGAGTGAGGGCCCTAAAGACAGATGGGTGTGGACAGGTAATATTGGCTGGGAAAAAAAAAAAAGGTAAAATACAGTCCCTGTCCTGGAGTTGCTCACAATCTAACGGGGAGACAACATGCAAATAATATGTACAAACAAGCTATATATGGAATAAAGAGCAATAGATATACATACCCAACAGAGAAATAATCAACAGAGGGAAGGCACTAGACCTGAGGCCCAAGACTGATGTCTGAGTTCACGAAGAGAGAACTTCATATCCTAATTCTAGGCTGACAATCTCCTGGACACTATCCCTAACAACAAATAGGCACCAACACTGGGGAACCCCCCCCCCTTCCCTTTCCCCTGCTCTGTGACATCAGCAGACTGGCCTTAGGCTTTATGACGTCGGGGTCAAGAGTTCAGGGTATAGGGAATCTGTAGGGGATCCCTACATTCAGGCACACGTGTGAGACCCTCGGGGTGGCAGTAGGGGGCTATTCTGGTCTCCTCAGGGTGGGTGGTGGGGAATTCCCCGGACCCGGACCCGGGCAAGGTGTAGGGACGGGTCTAGGGGAAGAAGCATCATGCGGCGAAGCCCCAGGCCCGGTTCAGCTGCACTCCCCCACAAACACAACTCAGATTTCTACAGCGACCGCAGCAACAGCTCAGTGAGCGCCACTTCCCGCGACAGCGGCTCGCGCAGGTGAGGGAAGGACGCGCCAGCAAAAGAGCGGGGTGCCAAGGTGGAAAAGCGGCCCTCCGGAGAGAGTTTAGGGGAGAAAAGAGCGTGGAAGACAGCGGGGAGGAGGGCCTGAAGTGGGGAGGATGCAGGGTCGGCCAGGGGGCGGGAAGGGATGCGGGGTCCATCCGTGGTTCAGAGAGCCTCCTGTGTACAGAGGCAGCCGGAGGTCACAGGTGGGCTGGAAGCTGTCTTCTGAGCCTTGCGCTACCCAGGCGGGCGGAGCAGATGGTCTGTGGCTGAGCACCGGTAAGGGCAAAGTGGTGCTCTCGGGAAATGGGGGACAGGGAAGGGGAATTGGCCGGAGGAGGGTCCCGGTGGAGGCCTCGGACAAGACCGGGCTCTGCCTCCCGCAGCAGCCACAGCCGCAGCAGCAGGAGCAGTCACAGAGCCCCGCAGCCTCCACCATCCACCAGCAGAGCTTTCCCGGGACCGCCCCTTCCAGCAGCAAACCAAGAACCTGATGAGTATGACACCCCTGACCCTCACCCCAGCCCCACTGAGACGTCTACCCCGTCTCTGACCTCCTAATCCCAGACGCCCTGGTCAGATACCACCCCTCAATCAATCTGTCCTCCTCGCATCCCAGCCGTCGTCCTGCAGGCGCTGGGATTTTTTCCCGCGGTGTTTGGAGAAGTCCTGGGTGCCTTCTGCAGGTGCGGGTGAGTGGGGGGAGCACGTGGTGAGGGAAGGAGGGAGGACTGCTGGAGGAGCAGGGTGGGGGGTCTAAGGGAGGAATGCGGGACTAGTGGAAAGGCAGGCTGGGGAGGCTGCGTGGGAGCCCCGGCAGAGAGGAGCCGGTATCGAAGAGCGAGAGCCAGGGGAGGAGGAGCTGGAGGTGCATAGGGGCGGAGCCATAGCGGGGAGGAGGAGCCAGGGGAAGACAGAGGCGAGGCTAGAGTTGGGGGCGGAGTCAGAGGAAGAGGCAGAGCGGGAGGAGCCAACAGCGGAGGAGGGGCCAGAGCCGTCTGGGAGACGGGGGTCAACGGACGAGCCAAAAGCAGGTAGGAGGAGGAGGGGCTAGGATTTGGAAAGGAAGACTCCAAAGAGAGGGCAGGGGAGGAGCCCAAGCCGACGTAGGGGAGGGGTCAGAGGAAGGAGGGGAGGAGCCCAAGCCAACGTGATGGAAGGGTCAGGGAAGGGGAAGAGTAGGTGGCGGAGGAGAGCTGGGGAGGAATCTGAGCCTGGGGGAAGAAAAGTCAGAGGCAGATGAGGGAGGAGCCAGAGGCTGGTAGAGCAGGCCTTCTTCCCTCAAACCCTCCCCTCGTTCCCTTCCTCCCTGTGGGTCATTGCACCAGGGAGGTACGTTCTGTCCGCTTCCTGCTTACAGCCTTGCTGTTCTTCAGTTTCTTCACGGCTGGTGAGGGAGCAACTCTCAAACCCTCGAACCCTCCAAACCTCAGCCCCCCAGGGTCCTCAGGGCAAGGGTAGGGGGTGGGGGACCTGCCTCAAATCCCCCCTGCTCACCAGGGACAAAACAGCCAAGGCAGAGCCAGAACTTTAGGAACAAGGCAGCCCCATCTCCCATCCCCGTTGTCCAGGTTGCCTCTGGAGCCTCCCTGGGAAGGAAACCTTCCCCATTCAGTTGCCAGCCTAGGTCCTTCTGCACTTTGGAGCCCTCATGCCCAGTCATCCAAGGCTTGAGCACTGGAGCCCTCTGTCCCTTAGCCCTTCAAATCCTTGGGTCCCTTAGTCACTGAGCCCCTGATTCCCTGAACCTGATTCTTTCTCTGCAGTGGTATGGGGTGCACTTATGTATTTTGCCCCTGTCGGGAATGAGGTGAGTGATTCCTCATGACAATGGGATTGTGAGAGATGGGAAGAGCTGGGGAGACAAAATGGGGAAAGGGGTGATGGAGGCTGAGCTGAGATCTGTGTTCCACCTCCTCCCCTAGGAAACCAAGGAGTTCCTGACTCTGAGGTGAAGGCTGGAGCCTAGAGGGGCTGAGGGGCCTAGGGAAAACTTGGTGGGTCCTGTGAGAAGGCCCTAAGGGCTCATCCTTATATCCACCCTGGGGAGGAGGGGAGAGGGGGCTTGCCCTTGGTCCCATGTTCCCACCCTATGCTCCTGCTTCCTGTTCCCTGCCCTTTGCTCTCCTACCCTCCCTTTGCAGTGAATACCATGAGAGGGTCCACTCCCAGGGGCTGCAACTGCAACAGCTTCAGACTGAACTTGACAGACTCCACACGGATGTGTCTGGCATTCAAGCAGCCAATAGTGATGTAAGCACTGGTCCCAATGTAACTATCCCTCACGCCCTTGGGTCCCCCACACCCCAGAAGCCAGATCCAGCTGGTCTTTCCCTCCCCATTTCTCCCCAGAGGGTGGCCCAGATCGTGTTCCAGAGACTGAATGAAGATTTTGTGCAAAAACCTGACTATGCGCTGAGTTCCGTGGGTGAGACTAAAACAGAGATACTTAGGGAGAGATATGGAGATACCCAGAGAGATAGAAAGACCCAGAAACAGAGACAGACAGAAACACATGGAAACTACTTAGGGTCTATTTCTGAACCCAGTCCCTTTGCCTGTTGCAGGGGCTTCCATCGACCTAGACAAAACATCACATGACTATGAGGACAAGGATACAGCTTATTTCTGGAATCGGTTCAACTTCTGGAATTATGCCAAGCCCCCCACAGTCATCCTGGAGGTATGAGGGGAACCTTAGACCCAGTGGAAGATGGTAGGGTGGGCACTGAAGCGTCGTGTAAGAAACTGGGACAGTCAAGGGGGATATATACTCCCTGGATGTAGTGTATCTCCAAACTCACTAGCATAATTTCCAACTCAAAGTAACCCTCAGGTGGGGAAGGTAGAGAAAGGTCTATAAGTCGAAAATCAGACAAATCTAGAAAAAAGTGAGGAAGATGCTTGTCAGTGTGGAGGGGTCAGTGAGGCAGGGATAGGTTCTCTGAATGGATGGATGCAGATAGATCCTTAGAAGATGTCTGTGGCAGACATACATCTGGGATGCAGTGTGGAGAACCCTCTTGGTCATTCAGAACTGGTAGTGGGTTGAAATGTAAAGGGTCCTGGATTCAAATCCCAGTCCTGTCATTACAGGGTTCTGTACCTCAGAAAATTTCTGACTGTAACCCTGAGCATGTCACTTGAGTGCTGTCTCCCTCAGTTTTCCCATCTATAAAATGGGGATGATAATAGACCTTGGTGAAGTCACATAACCCCAATTGCCCTACCTTCCTCCTCCAAAAAAAAAGCAAAAAAAAGTGAATTGGAGCACATGTTCTCCGAGGTATCTTGCAGCTCTAAACCCTATAATGTTTGTATCATCACTTCTCTAGCCGGATGTCTTTCCTGGGAACTGCTGGGCCTTCCAGGGTGCTGAGGGCCAGGTAGTCATCCGGCTGCCTGGACAAGTTCAGCTAAGTGACATCACCCTGCAGCACCCACCACCAAGTGTGGCCCACACTGGAGGTGCTAGCAGTGCCCCCAAGGACTTTGCTGTCTATGTGAGTAGGATTGAGGACTGGTCTGTGAGGTCCTTCACTGTTAGATCCCTAAAGGGAACTGATGAAATCTCTTCTGGGGAAGGTTAGGATGGGGCTGTAAGATTGACACATCCTGGATACCCTTTCTGATTTCACCAGATTCTCATTGTGTCTCTACCTCCCCACTACCCCAGGGCCTCCAGGGTGATGACAAGACTGAAATTCTCTTGGGAAAATTCACCTTTGAAGTAGAGAAATCTGAGATTCAGATGTTTCATCTGAAGGTGAGGAAAGGGCTGGGGAGGAGATTGGGAAGTGGGCTGAGGCATCACCAGGAAGGGCTGTCTCCATGTCACTTCAGGACTGACTAGTCCAGAATAAGAAGGGCCTGGGACTCTGGCCTCTGTCTTTCTCCCTAGAATGATCCCCCCATGGCCTTCCCAAAGGTGAAGATACAGATACTCAGCAACTGGGGACACCCACGTTTCACCTGCTTATACCGAGTGCGGGCCCATGGGCTTTGGAGTCATGATAATGCAGGGAGAAGATAGGACAAAAGGAGAGAGAAAGGGGGAGCCTGCTACTACTCCTCATTAAACCTCCTACTAATTCCATATGAGCACATTTCAGGGATCTCTTCATGGGAAGCTAGGGACTGGGGGGAACAGGTCTGCGAGTGTCTAACTCTCTCCTTAGGAGAAAAAAATACTGAAGAGCCCACCTGGATTTTGCTCTAGTGAAAGCTACCTATTTTCCTTCTAGGAAACGAATCCTATGAACTTACCACCATTTATCACAGGTCCCCTTCCTTTGGGCAGCAGAGTGTGAATAACTTTTTCCCTGAGCAGAAAGAGCTCTGGATTATGCATCAAGAAATATGGGTTCTAGTCCCAGGTGTACCATAAGTGAACTTTCTGTCAAACCATAGAGTTGTAAAAATCGAGTGGATCAGCCCCCTTGTTTTTGGTTTGTTTTTCAAAAAGTTATTCTATGAGCTAATTTTTTTCTTGTTTTCACCCCTGGTCTGTGGTCAGTGTCTCTACTATTCCAATAGCACTGTGGGTGTCATGGAGACAATGATGTCTCCTTCTTTTCCGAAACAGCCTCCTTGGACCAAAGCTCATTCCCCTCACATTTTGCTTTTTTTCTACCTCCAGAAAATTATTTTGGCTTCACAGGGTTCAGCCCTCAACATAGAGCACTCTTAACTGTAAAGAGACTTCATATATACACACACTCACCCACCCAAAGGACTACAATCTCCGTTATTGATAGCCCCTTCATCAGTTAGCTCTTGCTCAGGCTCCACACCCGATTCAGAATCAAAAGGAGATAATGATCTCTGCTTTATTGCCAATGCTTTGGTTTCCCGTTGACACAGCATTTATTGAACACCTGCTATCACCAGACACTATGTGCAGTGGTAGAGGGAAAATGCCAAGATGAATTATGGCCAATGACCAGAGGGAGCTGAGTCCTGTGTAAATTTTGCATCCAAATGGGATTAGTGATTATAATCCCTTAGTTACTGGGGCCATCTTTTTTTTTTTAAATCCCATCCATACTCAGAGGGCAGATAAGTCTGCCATGTATCCAAAAATCTGCTGTGTGGAAATAACAGCCGTCTACCCCAGAACTACTTGAAAGAACATCTTATTTGGATTTGTCAGTAATGGTATGGTAGCTCTATGTATGACTACAGCCTCACTGCTCTTTCCTGAGCTTTGGATCCTAAGAGCCTTCCCTGTAGTCTCCTTTACCCTGCAGATGCAAAAACTACAGAATGTCTCAGGTTGAGCCCAGAGATCCCTTTTGCTTCTCAGATTCAGATCAGTAGCTTTCCCGAAGCTCCATTTCACACAATACAAATGAGTGCTTATTACTGTCATCCTTAGCAGTGTTCCCTAACCCTGATCTTTGTGAGGATGAGAAGAGTCACTATGTCTCAATTCCTTCATGGTGGACCAAACCTAAGACACCTATTGATATAGTCACAGCCCCCACTAGACTGAAAGGACTGGGTCCAGAGCTGTGCTGGGTATTATTGGGGATGAAGGAGCTATCCTAGGGGTGAGAGAACCTTTGGCCTCGAGGTCACACGCCCTCTAGGCCAAAGAACTCTTTGATGAAGAGCTGCACTTAAGAACCTAGAGGGCCACGTGATCTTCAGGCCGAATGTTCCCCACCCCAATATCTTGTCTCTACCCCAAAGGAACTTAGAGCTCAGCTGAGATCACATGATGTAGGGCTGGAAAAGACTTTAGAGATCACAAAGGTAATAATAGTGCAGCTGGATCAGGCACATAATTATACTTCATGGCAGTAGGTATTAATGGATAGAGCCAAGGGGGCAAAAAGGAAATAGCCTTTTGTGGGATAAGAGCAAGGTGCAGAACAGGATCATAGATTCAGAGCTAGGTTTTCTATTTCCTTCTCTCTGCTGAGGCAGCAAGGGAAAATAAGCATTAGATTTAAAAATCAAAGGACCTGGGCGCAAATGGTGGGTTGGCTATTTTTTTGCCTGTGAGCCTGAGTTAGGGTACTGTGCTGGTAAATTTGCTTGTGACAGCACATATCGTGTTCTGTTGAATTTAGCACATTTTCCAATACTCATTTTGGCCTATTGAGGAATCTTAGCCAAGAACTCCCCATTCCCTTCCCCTTCGTTGGCTGGGGCCTAATACCAGGATACTCAGCCAAGGCTAATACAATAGGATCTTCCATAAGCATGGTATGAAATTTAACAAATAGTTTAAGTAAAGTTCAACTTTGGAAAAAAAACCAATAAAGTGTTCCAGGAAGGTCACACCTTGGCTCTGCAGTGAAGCTTGAGTGATGTTTGACCCTGAAAACTGACCAATCCAAAATTATGCTTCTAGGCTTGGCGTATTGATATAGTGCTAATATTGCTGCACTGTGGTGTTCTGGGCCCCTAATAAGTGCTCTTGGGACTGGAAGGCTGGCTAGTTCACTCCCAGTTTCTGCCTCTTTTGAAATTATCCACCATTGCCTGGGACTGCCCCCATGAAAGAGAAGAAAATTTCTAGGCCTGGAACAAGAGAAAGACTAGAATGCACTGCCATGGCTTGTGATCTCAAGCAAGTCACTTCCCTTTCCTAGGAATGTTTCTCCTTCTGTAAAATGGTATTACACTTGCATTATCTCACAGGACTGTTATAGGAAAGATAAACTTTAAACCACCAAAAAGTATGTTATTTGTAGTTATGTCTTATGCCCCTACTAACCTCATCTTGAGGTTGTCAAGGAATACCACTGGATCACCAAGTTCAAAGGTCCTTGCAGCCATCTAGTTCAACCAACAGCTGAATAGAATCCTCTAACGTACCCAGCAAATGGTCATTAATCATCCTATTTCCCCTTTGTAAAGATAAGCACAGGGCCTTTGCACACACACAGAAGGCTCTACAGTTAGAGCTCAGTAAATAGGCCCAAATAGCATTCAACAAATCTCTTACATGGTATTGATCAAGAATGATTCCCCTGAGCAATCAGAAGAGGCAAACAGAAATTCAGTTTTGACTGAGCTTTATTAAGCACAGGGGATATGTGTACATAATGAAGAAAGAATGCAGAAGTAGTATAATGTATACAAATATAAAAAGATACAAAATGTGCTGGGGCCAGGTTGGCTTGAGAGTGTCCTGGCCTATAGCATACATATATAACCCAAAGAAGCAAGCACAAATGTCCACACCTGAGACAGGTGTTCTGTTCCTCCTCCAACTGACAGGAGAAACAAGAGGCACATAGTCATGTGCAGAGAGTTGGTGTTGTGGTTGATTAGTTCTTGGGGGGTGGGGCGGGGTCCTTGGCAGGCATCACTGGGACCTTGTGGGGGGCCAAGCCCTTTGCCTTATAGTAAGACACGAGCTGCTGGGGCACCTCTGCAAGGACTGCTTGAGCCAGTGCCTCCCGAGGGGCCTGTGGAAGTAAAAAACATCAGGTAGCTGATCTTTCTCCCAACCCAGGGTTGACCTGTCTTCCCTCAAACTCCAAAGCCCAACCTCTTGGCTCACATTCTGAAACTGGCGGAAAGGCACAAACTGGACAACATCTCGGGCAACAGTCTCTCCACTGCGGGAACGTAAAGGACCCCCATCTCCATCCAGCTCCTCCATGGCTGTGAAGTCAGCACCCCCAACACCCACAATGATGATAGACATGGGCAGGTGGGAGGCCCGGACCACGGCCTCCTTTGTAGCCTCAACATCTGAGACGGCCCCATCCGTCAGCAGGAGCAACACGAAGTATTGCTGAAGGGTCCAAAACCACAAGTGTCATGAAGAGGGGTCTCATTCCCAAAGCCATCCCATTTCCTCTCTGCTCATTTACCACAGGATACCCCAAATACCATGGGCCCTTCTCACCAAGGCAGTTCCCTGCTGTGCAGCCTGGGTGGCAAATCGGGCTACATGGTTGATAATGGGGGCGAAATTCGTGGGACCATAGAGTCGGACCTGGGGCAGGGCTTGGCGATAGGCATCTACAATACCCTGGATGCCTGGAGAATGGCAAGAAGTGAAGGTGGAACATGGATTTGGGAGAAAGGGAGAAGCGAGAATAAGGATAAAAATTTACCTGAGCAGTAAGGATTACTGGAATTGAAGTTCAAGGCAAATTCATGAGAGACCTGAGTATGGAAATAAGAATAGTTTTGCACCCCAATTCTGATACTCCCTAACTATGTATGACCAAGGGCAAAGTCAATCTTTGGTAAAATGAGGAAGCTGGACTACATCATCTTTATCTAAGGTATCTCTCAGTTAAAATCCTGTCTTTTCCTGACCCCTCCCTCATCAGCATAGTGACCACTCCCCAGCCCTGGGGTCAAAAAGGTGAGAGATTAGGGAGAAGCACACCTGCCAATCAGGGGGCACCTGGGCCCCAAATCCAAAAGCCGGGAACAGTTTGTCCCTGTAGGAGGAAGACATAGGAGTCAAGGGGAAGTACCCACACTCTCCCCTTTGTCCCCATCCCCAGGGGTTGTAATATGGAAGGGGACATTCAGTAAGGAATCCCTAAAAGGTCTGGGGTATTCAATGACTAAGGTGGACGTACGTGTCATAGTCCTGTACCACACAGCCCACACTCCACAAAGCTGTCAGGTACTCATTGACTCCAGAGGGGCTCAGGTAATGCAGGGAATCTGGAGAGGAAGGGTCCCCATTGGATCCAGTGAAGTCCATACCCACCTGGAAGACAGAGGAAGACATGACTGCATCTGGGCAGGGTGCCCTGGACACAGAAACCCTCTCCCCTCTCCTCCCCTCCATCTACCATTGTCCCACCAAGTACTCACTGTGAAATTGATCTGGCAGCCACCCATCACATAGTCCAAGAAGGAGAACTCTGCCTCAATCTGGTAACCAAGAAGGAAAGTGGGGTCAAGACTAGGGGCACTGCTTAGGAGGTCTGGGAGGGTAGAAGAG
The DNA here is from genome assembly GCA_011680675.1 of Gymnobelideus leadbeateri. NCBI lineage: Eukaryota > Metazoa > Chordata > Mammalia > Diprotodontia > Petauridae > Gymnobelideus > Gymnobelideus leadbeateri. The sequence continues at coordinate 305,975 of WOXC01008718.1, read as the reverse complement.
AGAGTCCTACCTGGCAGACCTTAACCCGGATGATTCCCGAGTTTTTATAACTCTTCTTTTTCTGCTGTTTCTCAGGATGAATACAATCAAACTCCACCTGATGGGGAGAAAGGAGATAAGAGGGCTTTGTAGCTGGGCAGGGAAGGAAGGTGAATAAATATGGAAGGATCAGATTGGAGGATTTAATATACTGGAAATCTACTAGGAGAATTCCAATCATGGAGCTCTGCCCCCACCCCACCATTACCCAGACCCCACCTGCCCCAGCACACCCATTCAAGGAATGTGCAGAGTGGGCACAGTTCGGTTACTTACTGGGGTGCCCTGCAGCTGAGTCAGATTAGTTTGGAAGGAGCCAATGAGGTCATGAGAGCCATCACTGTCATAGTCTGAGCAGCGCACCTGGATGGGAGATGGAGAGGACACAGGACTGGGAACCATAAGAGAAATGAATCTGTCTCCCAGGTCTACCATTTAATAGCTTATTACACCTTGGGTAACCCACAATGTCACTGAGCCTCATTTACTCATCCATAAAAGGAGAATAGTGTTTTATAAACCCTAAGTGCAACAAAAAGAGCTATCATGGAGACCCACAGACAGCTTGAGCAAAAATCCCCATGAAAAGGCCTCCGGGACCTAGGGCTCAGTCTGGGCACAGGCCCCTCCTCACCTGGATGGGCAGGCTGGAGTCTCCCTCACAGAAACGTTGCAAAGGAACACTGAAGCGGCTCCACATAGGATTCAGATTGTTCTTAATCACCTGGGGAAGAGGGCATGCAAAGCTATGGCTCTTTGAATCACTCCAGCTGTAATCCACAGGAGGACATCCCCAAAAATGCCAGGCCAGGACATGAACTAAAGCACTTTGTCTTCCCTTAAGAGGTTCCCCACATACCTCCGATCTGTAGACCAGATGCCACTTTCCATCACCCTGTCGGTAAAACTCTAGGAATGGATCAGATTTGCCCAGAAAGTCCTGATGGGACCAAGAAAACACTAATCAGGTCTCTGATGGCACAAACGGGAAAAAGAATAAACTCAACATGTCTAGGGTTAAAATCTCCCATTCTCTTCCCCAGAACTGGTCAATTTTCTTTCTTAAGGCAAGCTGGGTTAACCACCTCTTCCTTGTTTCTCCAAACCTTTCCCCCAAACCTTCTTGTCCAGGTTCCTGGCCTCTACTTCCATCGTCACCACTCGAGTGTCCTTCACCTCCTGGGCTGAGATCTGGGTGTGAGGGAAGGCTAAGAGTCAGCCTGGAGCAGTTTTTCTTGTGTACGCCACAGGCTAGACCCAGAAGCTCCTCTACTCCCCAGCATCACACTTCCTCACCGTGATGGTTCCTTGCCCAGCTGGCTTCCCAGGCTTCAACATTAGGGGCAGGGTCATCGTCTGACTGGATACAATCTGAGGGTGGTGATGGAGTCAATCATTCCTAGGGCCTAGAAAATCCCTCAGACTCAGCTCAACTGAAACAGGGACCTAATCCTTTTAGGAATCTGAGATCGATCCAAGGGCCCCCAGAACCCCATCTCCCTGGATAACATGCAAGGACTGGAAGCTAAGTCAGAATTCCTGTTCCCCACTCTAGAATTTGCCATGATACAACTGTTCTAGGACCATCTCATACCTGGTCAGCTGTTCCCCCCATGAGTAGATGTACTACTACTATCTTTCACCTTAAGCAACATCACCCCCCCCACCCCTCCCTCTCCCTCATACCTATACCATAGCCCTCAGCTATTTTACTGTACCTGTCCTAGGGTACACTCGGCTCCCCCCAAGAAGTCATCATCTCCCAGCTCAGGAGTCTTGTTGTCAATGTCATAGACACCAAAACGCAACTTCTGGACCGTTTCAAAGTGATAGTCGATTGGTAGTGGTCTAGAAAACTCAGGGCTGGAGCAATTCCGGACACGCTCTGTCCGACAGAGCTAGGAGGCACAGCCAAAGGAAGGGGGGGTGTCACTAAAACCACCAGGGATCTCCTAAGGAGGAGCTTGCTGGGGATGTAGTTAGGGCCCCACTTCAGGAAGGACAAAAACCCCCTCACTTCTCTCCTACCTTTGTTCCTTAAGGGATCCCATGTCCTAATGACAGGACCTTCTCAAGGGCCCATAAACCCTGCCCTTCTTCCCTCACTTTTCCAGAAATTCCATGCTGTATAATGACACTTGTTTCTCCTCTGCTCACCTTCTCAGGCACCTTGGGGCCCCATCAATGTAGATCAATAAGGCTACTCAAGAGTAGGACTGGCTGGCCTATCTAGTTCTCATTAGAGAACCATGTATAGGGGATAACTCTCCTGCCCCCATTCCTGGGGTAACTGGCCCCAAACCAATGGGTACAGGTATTTAACCCCTCAGCCCCTTCCACCCCCACTTACTCCAAGGTCTAGTCCCCTTTTCCCTCCTATGTATCCCAGTTTCCTCACCTCAGCCCAGTTGCCCCCACCCACATCCTGCAGCAGGACACAGAGTGGGTCGGACTTGGAGCCAACGTCCTTATCGATGAGGTGGTCACAGGAGATGGACAGCTGTACCGAGGTCACACAGTGGGCCATCTGGGGATATGGGGCCAGGGATCAAGGGTCAGATAACCTGAGTCAATACTACATATAGTGATCTCTTTCCCTCCCTTTCCCCAGTTGGATGATTCAAGACATCCTTCCCCACCTCCTACCCTGAGGTAGGACAACTGGGGACAAGGAAACAGCCCTCTCCCAGGGCTGAGGAATGGGGTAAGAGGTACATGTAAGGCTTATTCTCTATGCCCCAAAAAACATCTGATAGGAAAGAATAGGAAAACTGAACCACCAGTTCTCCCACAATGACTACTGAGCCACAGTCTCAACCAGGGCCCCACCATTCTGAACCTGCCCTAACATGGGTCCCAATCATCAAACCACTTCCCCTAACATGGGGCCCAACCATTGAACCACTGCCCCAACCTAGGCCCTGACCACTGAACCATTGCCCCAATCTGAGCTCCAACCTTGCCCGACCATTAACGACTGCCCCAATCTGAGCCCCAACCAATGAACCACTGTCCCAACCTGGACCCCAAACATCAAAACCACTTTCTCATTTCAACCTGGGCTCTGACCACTGAACCAGTGCCCCAACCACTGAACTCAAGAGTGGTTTCTGACTAAAAGGCCATAGCTGCAAAAAGTCACATTATGGATCTGGCTCCTAGACCTGCAATCAGCATACTACCCAATAAATTGAAGGCCTATCCCTCGAGAAGGAAAGTAGTTAGGGAATCAGTCTCCTATTTCATCTGAGACAGGCTAGGAAGGAGCCAATAGATACAGTTTTTTACAAAGAAATATGTCACAGAATTAAAGTTTCAACCGACAATTCTCCTTCAACTGTCTTCATTACTTATAGGGAAGACTTTACCTATCTTAGGCTATGCCTTTCCCCAACAATATCTAGTATGTTTCCATTTGCTTTTTTTTTTGGAGAGGGGAAGGCAGGGCAATTGGGGTTAAGTGATTTGCCCAAGGTCACATGGCTAGTAAATGTCTGAGGCCAAATTTGAACTCGGGTCCTCCTGACTCCAGAATCAGTGCTCTATTCACTGTGCCACCTAGCCACCCCAGTACGTTTCCATTTGAATGCTTAAAATAAACAAGGTTAAAGCCAATAGAGTTTCCCATCCAATGTTCCATGGCCTAAGTACCCAAACACTGAGGTCTTCCTGACCTCCAGAGTACTTGGTGTTTGTTTGTAAGAACTCTATCCCAACAAGCTACTCATTTCCAAAAATACTCAGTCCCAGAGTTTTGGAAATTACTCAAATCCTCTTTCACTTAAAAAAAAAAAAAAAGACCAAACTACCTCTATTTATTAAGTGGCACTGTGTACGAAGCACTTTGCTGGGTGCTAAGGAAGACACAAAACTTAAGATAAAACAAAACCTTTACTTGCACGGTGCTCAAGAGACACAATTACAGATAACTATAATATACACCATCATGTAAGTACTATAGAGAAGTATCAAATGTCACCATCTATGGAAAATCAGTGAAGGCTTCCTGAAAGACAGTGGCATTTAAGTTGGGGTTTAGGGGAAGGTATGAATTCAACAGAGGGGAAGAAAAAAAGGAATTCAAAAGAAAGACAGAAGATGTTCCAGGCAAAGGGAGCAAAGCACAGAAATAGGCTGAGTGCACTGTTTGACAGATAAAGAATAATCCAATTTGCCTCAAGCATACTGTGTGTAGAGAGCAGAAGAGTAGCACTTTTACTGAAAAAGCAATAACAAAGGACATTTTCCTGCCAAAATGGCTGCCTGAACAGGATACAGGATACCGGATACCTAGAGCTCTTGGACAACAACTTTGGCGAAACCCTCAATTCTGAACCAGAATGAATAATTATCAAGATATTCAAAGGAACTAAATGACATCTTCTACCCCAGAACTGCACAAAAAGTCAGCCAGAAAGCCCTTAGACAATAAGAAAGGGGTCCCTCGAGTAAAGTAAGCGCTAAGGATGAGACATGTAGTACAGGAGGTTCTGTTTCCAGAGTCAGCACGAGTGGAGGACTCCTCTGACAAAGCACCACGGTGGTCAGAATGTGCTAGGGAGGAAAACATTTTGGAACTATGCCCAAAGATCTATAAAACTATGCATACCTTTTAACCCAGAAATACCATTACTAGGTATATACCCCGAAGAGATTAAAAAAAAAACAACCAACCAACATTATGTACAAAAATATTTATAGCAGCTCTTTTTATGGTGGCAAAGAACTGGAAACAAGAGATACTAATCAATTGGGGAATGGTTGAACACGTTATTGTATAAAAGTAGGATGAAATGCTCTTGTGCTGTAAGAAATAAAGAGGATGGCTTCAGAAAAACTTGAGAAGACTTGTGTAAACTGATGCAAAGCGAAGTGAGCAGAACTAAGAATAATCTACGAAGTAACAGCAACACTGTAAAGATAATTGTGAAACACTTAGAAACTCTGATCAATACAAAAATCCACCACAACTCCAAAGGACTCATGATGAAAATGCTATCCACACCTCCAGATGGAGAATGGACTCTGAATGCAGAACAATGCACATTTTTAAACTTGTCTCACTTTTTCTCCAAGAACATTGCTGATGCAACAATATTTTGCATGACTTCACATATATAAAGAGGGTGACGAGGTAAAGGGAAAATATGTAACTGAAAATAAAAGTAAAACATTTTAGAAAGGATTAAGGACTTCAGAAGTACTAGAAAGTAGCAGCCAGTGTAGTGCCACAGACAGTTCAGGCCCAAGAGCCATAAGGTCCCTAGCACTGTCCTGAAATGCCAAAGAGGGAAGACTTATAATCTCAAAGATCCAGGTAGGCCTAACCCTGGGAGATAGAGGTAAGAAAGGAAAAATAAAGACAAAACCCAGAGGGCTCAAGGCAAACCTAAGTAGGGACAAATACCTCACAAGCCCAGAAGGGACAAAGCCTGGCCTTGACACAAAGCACTAATTCAGGAACTAAGGCTGGAAAGATAAGTGAAGAAACACATCAAGGAGAAACAACAATAATTGCAAATTTAACTCCCTAACAACTACAAGCAGAGACCCAAGAGAAAAAACAGAGGTTTCCTACAAGTATTATATTAATACCTAGACAAAATGAATCAAGACATTAAAAAATGAGATGAAAGCTCAATGGAAGAGTTGGAAGGCAAATAAGTAGCCTTAGAAGAGAAAGTGTTAAGACCCAAGAAATGGAATCCTTGAAAACTAGAAGAAACAGAAATCAGGACTTCATGAGATAGCAAGAAATATTAGACCAGGCGAGGGCAGGTGGCGCAGTGAACAGAGCACCGGCCCTGAAGTCAGGAGGACCTGGGCTCAGATCCAGCCTCAGACACTTAACACAAGAACTAGCTGTGTGACCTTGGGCAAGTCACTTAGCCCCAATTCTCCAAAAAGCAAAAAAATAAAAAAATATATATATATATATATATTAGACCAAATGAAAATAATGTAAAAAAAAAAGGTATATGATATAGAAAATCACTTGGAAAACAGGTCAAGGAGAGGGAATTTAATAATTCCCCCAAAACTATGATTATTAAAAAAAAAAAAAGCCTGGACACTAAATTTCAAGAAATCAAACAAAAACAAGAAAAATCTTAGAAACAGAGGTTAAAGTAAAAATAGAATTTACCAGATTTCCTGAAAATCCAAAAGGAAGAGTCCCCAGGAATGTCATAGCTCAAATCCAGAGCTTCTGAGTCTAAGAAAAAATACTGCAAACAGCCAGAAACAATTGGAGTACATAGGGGTGGCTAGGTGGTGCAGTGAGTAGGGCATCGGCCCTGGAGTCAGAAGGACCTGAGTTTGGTTCTGGCCTCAGACACTTAACGCAAACAAAAACCTAGCCATGTGACCTTGGGCAAGTCACTTAACCCCAATTGCCCTCCAAAAAGAAAAAAAAAAGAATTGGAGTACTAAGATAGCATGCTCAGGATCACACAACTGGTAGCTTCTGTTACGAGTGAAAGATCATGGAATACAGTATTACAAAATACAAAATACAGGACTTACAACTAAGAGTAACAGAACAGAGGAAAAAAAAGGACAGGAATGGAATCAAGCATTCTTTAAGAATAGAGCTTAATAGGAACTTTGAAATAAAAATATGAGTCCAAGGCAACCTAGAAAGGTGGATTTCTTTGAGTAGGTGGAAGGAGTTGTATGATGACACAGTGCTAGCATCTACTGGAAGAAACAAGTGTCTCATTATATCCTTAATATCTTCAAAGAGTATTGACTTAAATTAAAAACCAAAAATCCTTTGATTCTGTTTTGAGGGTACTGAAAGGGGAAAGAGAGGGATAGTGAAAAGAGGCATAAATTAGAGTAGAAAGGAAGAAGAAGGGGGTATAAATTGTTTTCTCATAAATGTGGTGCACAAAAGATATAGAAACAGATGGGATGGGGGGGGGTGAATGATGCACGTTTTTAAATCAAACCAAAGGGGAGGGAACAGTCACAAACAACAAAAACTTCCTTATTCCGGAGGGGAGATTATAAAGGGACTTAAGAGTCCAAGCAATTTGAACATGGCTTAACAAAAATAATATATGAATGGGCCATGAGAAATAACCAAAATTATTTCAGAGAATCCGAGGCAGTATGAATTGATAGAATGAAATAAAAAGAACTAGGAAAGCAATTTTTATGTAAGAACAATATTGCAAAGAAAAAGACTGAGAGGCTCAAGGATTCTGATCAATGCAATGACCAGCTGGCCTTCAGAAAATCTGTGATGAAATAATGTGACCCACATCTTAACAGAGAGGTGGTTAACACAAGGTGCAGAAACACATATTTTTATACACACATGACTATACTTACCTGTTATCAGGCTTTTTCCCCCCTCCTGTTTCTCTTGGTTCATGGTGGAGAAGAGGCATTGCAATAATGATGCAAAAGAAAAAAGGGCCATTGAAACATTTAAAAAATCCACAGAAGAATTCAGAAGCAAGCACAGACAAAAGAATTGTGAAAGTAGAGTGTGGAATTGTAGTGTTTTTTGTTGTTTGTTTTTTTTAAGCAAGAGCTGTAAAGAGATTCCTGGCTTCATATAGAATCCTCTTTTTGTGTTCTGCTATGTGTATGGAAATGCTCTGGGGAGGTGGGGTGTATGTGTCAAGTTTAGAATAAAAAACTGTTCAAAATTTTTTTTAAAAAGCAAAAAAGTCAACAAAGATTTGAGTAGAATAATAGGCCTAGTTATATGCATAAGAGATTATTTTGGCAGTGATATGAAAAATGAATTGGAAGGAAGGCAGAAGTGGGAAAACCCTATCAAGAACTTATTTCAACAGCCTAGAGCAGATGGTAATAAAAACCTATTCTGAAGTGGTGGCGTGGAAATAAAAAGATGACAGGATAAATTATTAACTCCTTTCCCACCCCGAACTCTTCCTCCCCAAAACCAAACTAAACTAACAGAATGGGAAGAATCAAAAGATCCTTCAGTACAGAGATATACTGAAGAGGGTTTATAGATATATATTGAGAATTAAGACACAGAGGGAGTAGTTAAAATTGTGGGAAGAAATGAGATTAGCAAGGAGAAAACATAGGGAGACATTAGTTCTAATTCTTCTTTACATCATGACTAATGTGAAAATATGTTTACTATGAATGTAGAAGTAGAGCCTATATCAGATTTGCATGCTGTCTTGGGGAGGGGAAGAAAACTTTAAAGTCAAAATCTTATGGAAGTGAATATTTAAAACTAAAAATAAATTTAAAATGTAAATTTAAAAATACAAAAAAGAAAGAAAATAGAGGGATAGAGGATTAAAAGACAAAAGATGGAAGCTTGGAGAATATGAAATTATGTGGGAAAAGGACGAGAAGCCAAGAAAGGAGACTAATAAGCAATTAAGAGTCAGGATAAGAAGCAGCATAGTAGAATGGGTCTTGAAGGTGGGGGTGAACAGTCTCGAAAGCTACAGGGTGTGTAAGGGAAGAACTGAAAAATGTCTTCCTACTTGCAAACCATTCTGCATGCTGCCAGAATGAGCTTTCCTAAATACATTTCATGACATCACTGCTTGGCTCTGAAACCCACAGTGTCTCCCCCACGGCTTATGTGATCAAATAGTGTCTTCCTCTCCCAGCATTCTTCCCCTTCCACTATCCCTCGAAAACTTCTCCTAAAAGTCTTAAATCAAGGGACCTTATAAATCCTCTAGTGGAACTTCTCTCCTGATGGATCCCTTTGGGCACTGAATTAACCTCTTCTACAGGAATACTTCCAGTGTGATATCCTGACAAGGTACCCAGTACAACTACTGGACATCTGACTTTTTATAAGATTCTTTCAATCATTTCTTGTAAAATATGTGTTTAAATCATTTCATCATGAAGACTTTGGATGCCCTCTGGTCTCTCAGTGGAGCTCTTAAAATGATACTCAGAACTGAACTTAATATTGTACAGGTAACCTGACCAGGAGAGAGTCTAGTCCTCTTCCTTTCTCAGAAAACCTTAAGGCTATTTGATTTGAGTAAGTTTGATTTTTTTGTTTTGTTTTAAGATGCCAAGTCACAGTTCTGATTAATATTAAACTAACTAGAACTGCCGGGCGGGGGGTCCTTTAAGTACATGTTAAGTCATATCTTCCTCATCTTATTCTTAGGCAGATGAATTTATAAAAATTCTAACACAGCATCTCAAATTTATCCCTGTAAATTAAATCTTGCCGGTTTAGGCTCAAATGAAATTTTTCTGAACACAAATCCTTTTCGCCCTTAGCTTTTGTGTTTCACAAATCTAAATAAACACACCCTCTATTTAGCTAACTAATACAAATGTGCAATAGAACATAAACATGGACAAGATAACTGTAACATGTGTAAGTACTGATTGATTAGCACTCTTTGAGTAAAGTGCTACCAGCTATTAATCCACCAATCTATACCATCATCTAATGATATTGCTCCATCTTGTCAAAAGCAACATGAGCATCACTCTATAGCTTTCTGAAGTTCACCATCCCATCCATCTTCAAGACAATATTCTCAAGATCACAGGGTTCTGGGAGTAGAACTCATTTTCTACCTAAAGAATAGCCGAAATCATTTAAATGGCTAAGAGCTCCCAAACTATCTTCTCTCCTAAGGCTGGCTTCAATAACACACTTTTTTTCATGTGCAGATCAAAATCTAAACAGTGTGGTAGATAGGGTGCTGGGTAGGGTTTCAAATTCTGTTACTAGCTGAATGACTGTGGCAAATCAAGTAACTAACCACCCAGGACCTGTTTCCTCATCTGTAGAATGAGCTAGACTTGACAACTTCTAAACTTTAGCCTATGATCCTGAAATTGAGTAATTCAGCTCTTAACATATCACCTTCCCTATTACGCTGGCCTTTTACGCCTTTCTTTGCTAATCTTCTCGTTGCAAACAGCTAAAAGAAAATCGTGGGGGTTTTTTTCCTTCCTCCTGCCCTGATACCTCACTATGATTCGAACAGACATGGCCCTGGGTTCTTTGATAGGTCTTACCAAGTGAGAAGGACTCCCAGTATTGATTGACCTGATATCATCTACTGTCCAAAGAACCAGTCTAAGTCTTAAAGTTTTATCAGCAGGTTGGCTTCAGGATGAATTTTTTCACCGTACCAACCTTTGAAGCTCATCTATTCTTACATAAATATGAACCAGTAAATATCTACAAGGAAGGAAATCACAGGTGCTTTACATACCTAAATATTTATTTTTTTAATAATTATTTTATAAGCTTTAGCTCATTCTGTACATTAGCTTTCTTGACAGTTCTTACAGGTTTGAACCTGTAAGATTTTGCTCTTCATGGTTACATGACCTGCTTTCATCTCTTCATGTCTGATACTAAAAAGTCTTAGGGATCTCTTTTCATCCTCATTGGGGTTGTCACCAGATAAGTGAGAATTCTGTTAAAGAGATTACCACACCCTTTCTTGATCCATATTCCTTTTTAGTTTATCCTTCTCTTTCCTATGGACCCCTCCTTTGCAAAATGTACAAAACTCACCATGTCCAATTAATCCTACTTCATCCTGGTAGCTTTTTTCACTTTGTAGTACTTTATTATGTAGCCTCCAACATTATGGAGTCCTCACTATGTTTATCTGCTTATCAAACTTCATTACAAGAAATCAAGTAGATCTTTACTGATTCTAACTGGAATGGTGCTATGTGAATTGTTCTACTTAGCTTGGGTGGGAAATAGTAAGTTGTCTAGTGGCCAGCCTTGGAAACATCATCCAATAGTTTTACAGTAAGTGTTTTAGGATTTTTTTTTTTTGCTATGGCATATGACATGTTGTTTCTTCAGTTTATGTATTGTCTTCCTCAGAGGAGCTACCAAAGGTGCTCTTCTCCATTATACTGCTCCTCCCAAGGGCAGGGACTATTATTATCTTTTCTCTCTTCCAAATTCTCCCCAACTTCTAGCTGGTCTAGCATACAGACTGAAGTTCAATCATGATTTCTGATGAAAGTAAAGTAACTGATAGTTCTGAAAGTTAGGACTGATCCTCAAGAAACTAGTTCAAGGCATCTGGAGTTATGAGGGAAGGGACCATATCTCAATTTAAATCTTTGCATCTTCGCCAGGATTGGTACAACTTACCAATTTTCCTTTCCTCAGAACTCCTACAGCCTACACAGTGGTTCTTCACCTAAGGGTCATGAACATAAAACTGTATTTCAATATAATTGGTTCCCTTTGTAATCCTATGTGTTTTCTTTTATGCATTTAAAACCTTTATTCTGAGAGTGGGTCCTGGGGCTTCACCAGACTATCAAGGATGCTCCTGACATTAGCCAGCATAGAGCTAAAACACATACTAAATATTCATTAACCCTGAGTTCTGGTTGGGCAATGATTGTTGCTATAGGACAGAGACTTTTTCCATCCTTAGGAGTATATCAGGAGTAGGGTACACGCTTCCTCTTTCTAGGGATATCCCTCACATCCATCACTGAGATCCAGTCAATCATGTTCAGCAAAGAGAATAACCCCACTCTTTTTTCCCCAATCAGACATGATTCAATACAGACTCAATTCAATGAAAAGCTACTTAAGTACAGGTCATTCTGTCCTTTGCAGCCCAGTATCCCATTCCCCTAATACAGCTCCCAAATGACAGAGTAAGGGCTTCCTTCCTTCACCTGGTATCTAACCATGCCCTATTCCCATACCCTCACCACCATAGTATAGAGCCTACACAACAGCAAAGGATGATGGAGCAGCAAGGGAAGGAGACCTTGTGAAACAGATAAAAGGCTACAAGGAGTGACTGGTACATAGACACCAGGAAGTACAAGGAGCTGGAGCATGGAGTGGCAGCACCATTTCCCAATAAGCCAAGGGCTTTAAGAGCATTTCTGGAGCTACCGAGGTTACACACCGACTCTCTCCAACAAGGAAATACAATCCCCTCTTCTTTCTTTGTATGACTCCCCACCAATCACCAGCCCCCAGTCCTTGATAGCTCCAAATAGAACTCCCATGATGGCAGGGGCGTTTTCCTCTGTGCATGTAACCTGATGCCCACCCCAGTGCTTACGACTTAACTGGTATTTGAAACTGAAGGGGACTCTTCCTGACTCTCTCCTAAAATAACTACAAAGGCTTCTATGGACTAAAAATGGTCAAATTAAATGGAAAAAACACAACTTAGAAGGCCCATACGTTCATCCATACAACCTTTCCCAGGATGAAATGTCGCAGTGGAAATGGCTATCTCAGTGGGTCAGAATCAGCGGTAGGTCGGAAATTATAATCACAGGTTCTTCTCTCTAGACATAGATTCATATTAGACCTTTCCTTTCCTTCCCTCCACCAAATACATTCAGGTAGGGGTCTGGAAGCCAGAATGATGTTGGCATAGGGACAGGTGCTCCAAGACAGGCTGAGGATTGTCCCTCTCCTCCAAAGGCATATCAGAGATTTTTCCCCCAGTAAAAGACAACGACCTGAATCTTATACTTGAAAGTAGGAGATTTTCAATAAACATAACTTGGGGCTGCAAACATATATTTGGGAATCACCTGGCCCTCCTAAAAAATAACACCAATCTAAAAAGAAAATTGGAAAGCATATCTGCTTTCCTGGACAAGTCTTCAAGCTGAACTATGGGAAAATATCCCACAATACTTATTATAAAAACAGCAACAAGGCAAAAAGTCATAGGCCAGGCATCTCATCTCTCCACACCAGTAAGTTCTAGGTATGGGCTAAACATGTTGCAGGGTTATATCCCTGGACCAGCCTAGTTTAACCCAGGACTTCTGAGAACTGGATGGGAATTTAGAGATAATCCACCTGAACACTTTCACTTTACAGATGAAAAAACCACGGAGCCCAGAGAAGTTTAAAGATTTGGCTTTCTTTCACCAAAAAAAAAAGCACAAATAGCACTGCCCCTTTGTTCTTCCTTACTGAAGGTTGGTAGAAATCATTTATCAACCTGAATGAGTTTTAGAGGCTGAAAATCATCTTACAAATAATTTGCATTGGCTAATTAAAATTCTAAAAATTAATTTTTAAAATGGGCTAATACATTGCAATTATTTAATTTTCCTGACTCCCATTAAAACAGAACCTTGCTGGAGTCAAACAAAAGAAATTAAGAAGTGATTTTTTTTTTCATTTCATTAAAGGACTCCTTGTAGGATTCCTCTAAAAGGAAAGTTACTTTTCAAAGTGTATCCAACATGTGGCTCCCTCTTTCAGCAAACCTCCTCAAAGTTCTACCCCATCTGCTGGATCACCCATCACTTTCCTCCTAACTTCTGCTTTATGCTTTCTACGTGCTGCCCTTCTGTCCTGTCTCTGTACCAATGTCTTAGTTTACCTAAGCAGCAAAGGAACACACAAAACTCTGGGCAAATAAAATGCAACCTACCTACTGGCTTCTAATGTGGATGTTAAATTTTTTAATCCAATGAATACACACAACTCTAGCTGGAAAAAGAATGCTAGGGACCTAAGGCCTCCTTTTTAGAGACAAGGAGATTGGGGACTTCAAAGTCACACAGATAACAAGTAACAGAGCTGGAACACAAACCTGCATCTTCTGTCTAGAAATCCTGGCCTTTTTTTTTTTATATCATGCCGCTCCTAGTCATTTTAAGCATGCTCATGCAGCAAATAAAGAATCCTAGAGTAATTCTCATTATTCATATATAAAACACTTATTTGTAATTTCTGTGGGGAGGCAGGGAATGAGGTGGGAGGGTTGCTTTAGGAAAGTCTGAATTGTCATTAGTAACAGAATGAACTGCACCCTGATCATCCCAGTAGACACATAAATTCTCAAAATGGGCAATACAGCACCCTATAGGGTGCTGGCACAATCCAGAGGGGCAATAGTAGTCTCAGGTGCAATTGGGGGGTGTTGAATAAAAATGAGGATTAACATAAACTAACTGGGGGATGGGGTGGGGCGCTAAGTCATTTTTAAAAATTGGTAGTAGGCCAAATAAGTTTGGGAACCTCTTTGGGAGGCAAATGGGTGCTCATGGCTGGAACACTGGAATACTCCTCCAGGAATGGCAGATACTGCTAAGGATGGCCAGCCAAAAGAGAAAAGTCAAAGGAAAACAAAAGGTCAGAAGAGAAGTGAGGGGGACAGCTAGGTAGTGCAGTGAATAGAGTACCAGCCCTGTAGTCAGGAGGACCCAAGTACAAATAAGGCCTCAGACACTTGACATTTACTAGCTGTGTGACCTTGGGCAAGTCACTTAACCCCAAAATGCCTTGCCTTCCCCCCTCCAAAAAAAAAAAAAAAAAAGAGAGGTGAGGAAACCAACATCAAAAGGCAAGTAAGGCCTCTAAAGAGCAGATCTGGAGCAGAGAACTAGAATGTTGTCTCTGGTAGAGTATCTTCCAACTTCTTCCACTCCTGATCCCTTCAGCACTTCTTAAACTGTGGGTCGAGAACCCACATACAGCATAATTACTGTCAAGATTCACAAGCTGAGCTGTCTGTCTTTTGAGGCCTATTAAGTACAGCTTGCATATAGATAGCCTTTGTTAAAGGCTGGAAACAACTCCAGAAAGTAATTGGGATATGACTTCCTTAACTATGATGGTACTTTATAGTTATCAGATTATCTCAAAGGGCTAAAAGATCCCAAATCTCTTGCCTCTGCCTTCAAAACTGCCTAAAATGTTAGGGGCCACATAATTCTATTACTAACATTCAACAATAAACGTGTTGATCTGAAAAGGTATATGTCATTCCTCTGTGGGTATGATGTTCAGGAAATTAGCCTTCAAAACCATGTAATATGATATCTTATTGATCTCTCCAACTATACTTCAAGTTTATATGTACATCACACATTTTTCTAAACTTCTAGTAGGTGCCCTAACAGTCTGTTTTTCCAATGGGGCATGGCAACCCCTCAGGTCCACCTAGGCATTTTGGTCTCTTTTTCAAATCTTATCCCTGTGATTTTTCCATCCACAGCCCACTTGTGCCACACAACAGAAAAACCAGCTTTTCCTTTTTCCAGTATCCCTTTAGCTTATTTATATAGCCTTCTATAGTTGATCGTCCAATCAATGTCCTTTTCTTGTACTGTACCCTTCCTTCAGTGAGCCTGGCAGTGCCAGATGCACAAGTGCTCAAGTAAATGCTTGCTGGAGACTGGTATAATGAAGTTGGAGCCTCGAAGAACTTTAAAGTCACTTGGAAGGGACAAATATGGAAAATCAGAAGGCTTAAACAAATCTATTCATAGTCTTCTTAGGTATCTTAAAACCCAGTGTTCACTTGGCTCATTCAACTAGATGTGGATTGGGCAAAACCTCCCTGATGCTAATCCCCAAATCACTTTGTTGGAAATACATTAAAACCAATAAATGTACTTTGAGCCTTTGCTTGGCTATGCTGTCAGATAAAATGGGTTAGTTCTTCATTATCACTGTGACACATTATACCAATATGAGTGATGGAGAATAGATTAGTAGGGGCATTTAGTTCCAAGAGTGGTGGTAGTGATTAAGAGGACAAGGAAAACACTATTCTTTTCTCCCAAGAGAGTACTGGCCTTACATAACCTCTATTTTAGAATTCTACTTGTCATTTTCTCCAACTTCGGTTAAATACCCAACTCCACCCCAAACCTCTTTTGTATTAAGACTTCCCCAACTTGACTAAAACCCTGACTGGTAGAGCATGAAGATTTCTCAGTCACAGAAGTAGTAACCAGTTTGTCCTGCATAGCCCTTAAGGGTTTCAGGAACTCCCAAGAAGATAATTCAAGCTCAACCCTCACCCCTTGGTCAAAGTGTATACTGTACTAAGCAATAATTTTAAAAGCCCTCTTCAACCCTAAAATTTTTGTCAAGAAACTAAGACACAAAAGCACCAAAATATGATGCTCTCATATTACGACCAACAACCGACTAGGGGGCAGTAGTAAAGGAGAATACGAATTTTACCTACTAGGTGACCAGGCAAAAAAATCAGGCAAAGTGAAGGTTCAGAGTCAGAAATCTCAACCTTTTCCCAGGAGTCACAGAAGAATAATGAACAAGCGAGGTTTTTAATTGTGAAGTGGATGTGGCCCATGAGACTAATGTTGTTAAGTATAGGTTGGACTAGGTCCCTTCCAACTTTGGGACTCCCATTTTGGAATCTTAACAGACCTAAAGTATGTGATGGAGAACTCAGAAGCAAAGGGCAATGAACAATATGGGAAAAATAAGATGAGTAAGGCATGTGATAGAATGGCACCAGAGCAACAGGATACCATGAATTGGGCTCACTTCTTACCATCACCTTAGCTTCTCCTCCCACAGGTCAGTTTCCTATTCTATAATGTCCTCTCATTTTCTTCTCATCCTAACCTAAAATTTCCTCAGGTACTTAAGGTAGAATAAAGGAAATAATTTTGCATGTTTCTAACAACAAAAAGGTAAGCTATTCTTGTCTAACATATAATGGTGCTAGCTGTCTCACTCACGTGATCATTGGATTTAGTGTTGGAAAGGAATTTTGACATCAGTCCAACTCGATCATTTTATGGACAAGGAAAGTGAGGTGAAAGTAAATTAGGGGAAAATGACTTGCAAAATAATACACACCAGGTTAAAAGGCAGAACTTGAACTAGAACCCACTCCCAATCCTGGGCTCTTCCCATTATACAAATGCCTCTCCCTGATTACTTTCCTTTCATTGCCCTGAGGCTTTCAGAGATGCTGTTTGTTTTCATGGAGTAGCTATTGCTCTATTCGCCCCTTCAAAATTAAGGGGTGTGGTTTTATCTTTGCAAGAGCTTCAAAAATTTCTGATGTAAGGATTCTGTTTTCCTTAATATTTGTTTCCTGTTCCCTGGGACTAGGATGCCTATAAGGGGAACCCTTTTGGTCCTTTTCAGACACTACAAAGTAGACCCAAACCCAGGAAGACATCTTGTTGTTAAATGTTGTTTCTGGGCCTCTGGAGAAAAGCTACATTCCAAGCCTTTTTATGTGGCTCCATTGTAAAGCAACATCCAAGGGGCTGGTATAACACAATAGGCATATATTAAATGAATAAAATTTACCTGGGCAGTCACCAACCACCAGAAGATCAACTTACTCATATTGTAGTGCCGCAGACTGGTCCATACAGCAACAAAGAATTGTAAATTTACTAACCAATGTACTTCAATTAGATCTTTACACTAAACCTGTGCCCTCCCACACTTCACTCTTTCATGTAATCTTTTATTGAAAATAAGATAGCCACAAGTGCAGGTTCTACTACATACCACAAATTTCATAATTTTTCTTAACAGAGAAGGAAAAGAGAATCCTAACAGCTGACAATTTGTTGAGAATGGGGGTCACAGGGAAAAATACTACACAAACAGTTAGATAAATAAACCTGACAAAGAGCTTGCTAAGTGACTCATATCATGCACAAGTGAATTCCAGTTACCTCTTGACTGGCACTAGGTTATAGTTTGCTTCCTAAGAAATATCCTTTCAGGATGGTAACTATTTTAATTAAGATCTACGGAAGCTGTATTTACCGGTAATTTCACACTGTCATAGTTCAAGAATTTAAAATCAACCACTCAGCTGGATTATAGATCCATTACTTTTAAAATATACCATTCACACCAGTTCAAAAAGAACCAGATATTCGAAAAGGAGAAAAAGGGTCAAACTACTCTGCAATTATTAAAAGAAAAATCCACAAGGACAATTTTCCTTCCACATAATTGTGTTTTGATCTGGTTACAAGGAATAACCCAAAACAATTACTTTCTGTAATTCCAGTTTAAAAAAAAATCCAATTGTATACTGTTTAAAGCTTTTCACTTGCTAATTCATCATGAAAGTTATAGGAAGCTGGGGGAGGGTAAAGAGAAGAACCCAACTCTTCCTAGAACTTTTGCCTTGCTTCCAAGTTTGAGAACACATATTATACTTTTAACTTACTTCAAAAAAAACTGCCTGCTGCCAGAAAGTACTCCCCAAACCACCCACCAAAGCAACACACATACTAAAAGATCCCTATTCAGAGGTCTGAGAGGGAAGGTGTGTTCATATGAGTTTGCCTTTGAGGTTTCTTTTACTTTCCTCTACAATGATCAAAACACTTTTGTATTAATCTAGTTCCTACACCTTGAAGGACTCCTTCCATGGAAAGAGAAGCTAGCTTAGCCTCTACCATTTCTTTCTTCCCTACCCCTCCCAATCTTGACATTTAGCAGTATAAATATTACTACCAGATTCTACGACAATGAAAAGTGAAAAAGCTATGGTGCTCCTTGTAATGGGATTTAACATGTAATCCTGTTTCTTCCCTGCAGTCCAGACATCCTCTTCTTTCCTTACTTTGTAAACAAAAACAGAAAAAACAACAAATGTCTGCCCCAGAGATCATTCTGCCTTCAACTCTCCAACCTCCATCCATGGTATTGTCAGGACACTTTAAAAAAAATACCTGGTAGTAATGTTCAAGAACAAATGTGTCATATGTCCCCATAACAATGTTATTTCTTGAAGCTCAATAAAGAACTCTTGTCCAGTTGAAGCATTAAAAGCATCAGCCTGTTTTATTTTGTGACAAGTTTATTGAACAGTATTTAAGACTTCATCTTTATAAACAAAGCTCTGTTGAGCAATACTGAGGCAGCACCTGCAAATAATGGTGTGGCCATGTCAAGAAGAAGCCATTTGATTAAGCATTTGGTTTCTTACCAGTTTAAATTCTTGTAGAACCACCAACGTGACAGCTTAAATGTAGGAGAATTTTTCAAGGATTGGAAATAGCTTTAGAGCATAAAAGTGGCTACTGTTGGAATGTTGTTCAAAAGAATCTCATAATCAATTTCATTCAGTAAAGCTACCCTTTTTTAAGGATATCCTACTCCACTGGAGTCAATTTTAGGGTGTTTTCTTCACTCCTTAACCAAGCACTTCTCTAATATCAAGTAGTATGAGTAGTGCTGGGGTCCAATTAAAGAATGGAAAAAGCCAGCAAGGGATTAGATACGTCCCTAGTTGGATCTGAAGTATAAAACTCCACAGAATGGGCTGGTATTTCTCAATATAAAAATGTGAAGTCTTTCTTTTTTTAATGCAGACCAAGATTTCCATGCAATGGGCTAAGTACAAAATGGCACTACCTTGAATTTTTCTCTGAAAATTGGGGAAAAAAAAAAGCACGTGGAATTTTTGATAGATGTCCTGACAACTGGCAGTAAAAGATCAACTATGTTTTAATACTGTGTTATATTGAATATGAAAGAAAAGGGTCACTAATGATTGTTATGTACAACTACCATGTGTATACAAAACAAAAATCCAAATTCTGCATGTGAGCAAAATGTTTCCCTAAGAGTTCTGTAAAATTTACAGATTGGCGTATTCAGAAATACATTTTACACAAATGTCACTATCCCCTTTAAAGCAAAAGGAAATAAACGCACCAACTAATTAACCAGATGCAGAAAAAAGACAAACCTTATGAGATTCTCTTCAATTCACTAAATACAACACTAAAATAAAAGTTACACAGAAATTTGAAAATATCATAATAGTGTTTACAAATGCACACAGCTTTGAAAAAAGCTTTACAAAGCCTTCATACCATACAAAACTTATGACAAAAATCAAAGGAAATAATGTAAATCCATTTCCAACACAAACCTACTTCATTAGAAAATCCGCAGGAAAAGGTGTATGAACAGTTTCATAGAACACATTTCAGAGATGTTTTACTGAAACGCCAATGCCCAAAACAAGATAAAACAAAATGCTTTGCAGTTAGCACTATTATTAATTTTTTAAAAAATCTGATACACAAAAATCAAATTCCAGAGTGCAGGCATTTAATTACATTTCACAACAAGAAAAGTAATGTTGTGATTCAACCAAACTTTAGAGAGTTCTCCAGTTTCCACTATTTATTTAATTTCATGAATAATGAAACCAGGTTTTCCTTTTTAGTATTTTTAATCTGAAGTGTAAAAACAAGTCAAAATAACCAAGTAGCTACAGTAAGGTGTAAAACATTTAATCAAATAAATGTTAAGAACACAGAACCAAAATAAATTTGAAAAAAATAAGCATAAAGACTCATTTTTCATCCTATTCAAATAACCTGTTTCTGGTATTGAAAATAGTCAACGTTCCAACACGAGGAGAAGGGAATTTTGCTGTTGAAATTAAGACTCCAAAATAGTTTGTTGACGTTTTATACTTCGTCTTCAGAATGAAATACAATCACTTAACAGAGGCTTAAATTGAACAGTATGTACAACCATCATATTGCTTTTTTAAGTTGAGGAGGCAACACCTAATGATCAGTCAAAGCAAATTTGTACTTATGAATTACCAGAAGATCCACAAAGCCGTCACCTCTTGATTGGTATACAAGTCTATACAACCCCTTTCCTGAACAAAAATCCTGTGCTGTCAAATCTGCTAAGAATGTAGTGTTGAACAGGCTTTCAAAACTCTTAATGGTCACATGAATAAAACTGTTGCCACTTATATCTCTAAATCACACCACACTTTATTTCAGTGCTACCACTGACATGCAACACCAAAAAAGGCACTATTTTTGTGTGGAAAACAATTCTTTTCAAGGCTGCTGTTTAAGCACACTGATTTGCAAGGAATGTTGGGGACTTTTCAAATCAAGACACAAGTGCCCTGTAAGAGACAAAAAAAAAAATTTTTGTTTCTCATGATCTCTCCAACCTCCCATTCTTCATTAAGGCTATTATACTATATAGTAATATAACACCTCTGCCAGGGTTCTTAGATAAATTGTGAAGGTAGGAAGGCAGAGGCCATAAAGGTGCCTTTTGGGGCAGTGGTGACCAAGATGCTCCCAGGCATTTCAGTGGCTAGGACTCTTGTTAACTGAGCTTCAAAAATTTAGTTTTTGGTTTTTTTGTTTGTTTGTTTTTGCCTCAGAGTGTCCTAGCTCCCAAAGGAAAGGAAAGGAAGACAAGGAACCCTAGGGGATCCTGTTCCCCTCTGGCAGCTGTAGTTTGTATGAAGACACACTAATTGTTAGATTCCTGATCAAACAACTGCAAAAATAAAAGCTTCTAAAATAGAATTCAAGCAAAAACTACTACTTGTCAATCTATGGACCAGCTTATCAAGCAATTCCTTTAATGAATTACTGCTGACATTGATTGACTTAATTTTGACTCTATATAATGCTTATTCTTTTTAAAAGTACCCCTCATCTATAGTCCCTTAAGTTCTCTTATGGGCCAAAATTTCACATAAGTGAGTCAGAAGAAACATATCAGCACCATTAGTCCATCTCAGCTAGCTAGAAGTTCAAAACAAATCAAGCATCTTAAACAACTGATTATAAAGCTTTTTCTGGTTGTTGATGCTACAAAGAAAATGGACAATTTTAAACTGACTAAACTAAGACTTGATGGTCAAGCCAAAATTGCTCTAGGGGGCTGGAACATTGTTATTTCTGTGGCAAAAGTCTTATTCCACACAATTATAACCGTGACAATGGGAATCTGTGTTCAGGGTTATAAACATAAAACTTGGTTTAGATTTTTATAAAACAGTTCTGCTCATTACACACGAGTCAATTAGGCAAAGCAGCAACTTTCTAAACACACAACTGTCTATACATCAAGAACCTTTGAGAAGCAATAAAGGTACATACAATGAATCTGTATACACAGAGATTTTATTCAGTTGCAAAAGAAAATTAGGGCTTTAGACAAAGCTTTAACCCTATAACAAAGCAAATCTGTCCAGCTTTAAACCAAAAAAAAAAAAAAATCTAATAGCCAACTTCTATTTTACAATGGCTTGCAATAGCACCCATCAAGAGCTTTGCTGACTTAATCTTAATACATTTCTATTTTCTTCATCCCAAATGGTATAAAACCAATCTAGACTCCTTGATAAGCATTACGTGGTCATTTGAGTTTTAACAAATGGTTTCTCTAAAAGTGAGCCAAAATTATTTTTTCTGTTCTCCCCCATACAGCTCTACTGGAACATACAGCAACATTTATCCTTACAGCAATTCTTCTGTAAACAGTCAACCAGTGCTCTCTGTCATATTGAAACCAATCTATTTGCAATTTAAACAATCCACAGGTTCTAACCTGGAAATACTAGGAAAACAATCTTGATGCATTAATCACAGCACTATGAAGATCTAGCCTACAAACAGTTTACATGAACAGCTACCCTAATACAAGTTTAACTTTTCTTGAGCCTATAGGTCTGTCATTTAGATCAACAACAGCTGCCATGGCTTCATCTCGAGACTCAAATGCAACCATTGCTTCACCTGTAGGCATGCCTTTTTCATTGTATTTTAAACACACTGAGCCTGGGATCACTTGATAGCCATAAAAGAAATCTAAAATTTCATCAACAGAGACAGTGAAGGGCATATTTTGAACTTTAATAACTGTTGGGCCGGGCTTTCCAGAAGTAGTTCCAAATCCAGGGGGTCCCCCAATATGGAGTGCTCCACCAGGCCCAGGACCAAAACTTGGTGGCCCACTCAAATGTCCAGCAGCATTACCAAGACCCGGGGGACCACCTCCAAAACTTGGGGGGCCACTCAAAGTACCAGGCCCATTTCCAAAATTCTGAGGGGCTCCTCCAAAAGCTGATGGTCCACTTAAATTATTGGGACCACTTCCAAAACCCTGAACATCAATACCTAAACCAGGCAGACCACTATTTCCAACAGAAGGTATTCCTGGTCGGGCATCTCCAAAGGCCCCTCCTAATCCCGGTGGTGGAAGTGGTGGGCCAAAGGCATTTGACCCACTAAAGTTACTGGGAAAATTAAATGGAGGGCCATTGTTTGCTTCTTTTGAGCCTACAGTCAGGAAGGCATGCTCATCACCTCCAGCATTTGGCATGCCTGGCACTGTGGCATTACCTGGCAATGGAATTTTTAACCCCTTTTTCACTTGAGATGGAGGATTTTTTTCAATCTCCCTCATGTCTTCTAGAGTAATTACATGCAATAAAACTTCTCTCCCATTAAGTTTTTTACGGTGTAAGCGTTCAGCCTTATGTGCATCATCTTCAGTTTTAAACTGAACCAATGCCTGTCCTAACCCTTGCCCAGTGTTATCAACAAGAATATGTACAGCATTTTCATCCACTGGAATTTCCTCTAGGAACTGTAGAATATCCATCTTGGTAATGTTGAATGGAATATTTGATATATGTGCACATAGTTTTGGTGAGCTATCTCCCTCAGTATTTAAAATGATTTCCCTCTGATCATAACTGAAGTTCTGTAGCCTCTTCCGAATCATGTCTATCTTTTCTAACATTCCCTTTTTAGTTATTGGGTGAACCTGAATAAAGCGATTCCCCATATATTGTTTATGACGACACAAAGCTGCCTTATAATCAGACTCGCTCCTGAATTCTACAAAACCTTCACCTGTTGCTTTCCCATTGGGTCCATAAGCAATATAAATACTATCTTCCACAATATCTAGCTTTTTAAAGAAATCAATGACATGTTTGTTTTCTGCTTCAAAGGGCAGACCTTTCAAATATACACAAAAACCAGGCTCATGTGGAGATCTCGATCTTGACCTTTTCTGCCCACTAGGCGACTTTGACCTGATGAGTGTCTGAGGAGGGGGGTGTGTCTGTCCAGAAGGTCCCATGCTCTGCTTGAAAGTGATATGGCCTCCAGCAGCTACCCACTGTCTTTCTGTGGCCGGGCTGACTTCAACATAGCGTTGAATCATCAGCATTCTGTTTCTTTTCAGTGCTTCAAATGTATCTTGAGGGGAGAAAAACTTAACTAATCCATTCCCATTATTTCGGCCTACATGATCTTTCAACAAATGCACTGCATCTACACGAAGCCCATGGAAAAAGTCTTTGACATCAGTTTCCATTGCAGAAAAGGGCATCCCATGGACACTGACATACAGATCATCAGGGTTGATGGGAAGTGGCTTCAGACTACTTTGAGAGTTCATTTGAATAGGATTAACAGGATTCAAAGGACCCAGAAACATTGGGTTCAGGTTACTGTTCAGATTCAGTGCTGTTCCAGATCCATTCATCCCAGTAGGTATGGGTGCCACTGGTGGTGGATTCAAAGGAGGCATTCCTGACAGAGGTGGCATAGGGCTCATGGGTGGCACTGGAGGAACAGGAGGTATTGGGGGTACGGGAGGCACAGGAGGCAGTGTAGGTACAGGAGGAGGAACAGGTATCGGAGGAATAGATGGCATTGGTGGCAAGGAGGGCATTGCTGGTATTGGAGGAATGGGGGGAGGTGGGACTGTGCTCATGGAGGATGCTGTGCTAGGCAGAGTTGAACTAAATGTTGGGCTCCCAAAGGAAGGCCCCATATTTGGAGGGGCTGTTCCTATGTTGGCTGTGGAAAATGTAGGGATGTTTTTGTTGCTTTCATGCACAGACGTGGCTGCAGTAACTACACTGGGAGAAGGATTATTAAAATTGGGAACTGTGGTAGGTAAATTTACCCTCCCACTTATGCCTGAAGGAGGAGGTGGTCCTGATCGGCTAGCATTTGCTGGTGGCATATCTAAGTTGGCAGTTTCAAAACGCCTACGACTGAGTTCAATCATATTCTGCATTTCAGTTTTGCTACTCAACAACAGTGTTACTTTTGACCCTTTAATAGTACCACCTGTGCGCATCATACCAAGCCTTGCATCTTCATCAGTGGCAAAAACGATGAAAGCCTCACCCAGCTCACCCCCTACAATATGCACGCCCCCATCAGGGATGGTCAATCCAGAGAAGAAGTGGCGAATGTCCATGGTCCCCGCCACAATTGGGAGACCTTGCAAACGGATGACCACAGCCATGCTGCGCTGAAATAACACACACCTGCAGATGAAAAAAGGCAACGGCCATGTCAGACTACTGTTTGTCACACCATTTATTTAGCTAGTAGAATCACCATCTACCATATTAGGCACTCAAACATCTCCTCAAGCTAACACAATTAAGCGTTAATATAGATTCTATTTTGTTTTTTACTTTCTAAAAAGGGAAAACTATGTATTTAACAATTAAAACCACCACAATTTCAACTTCCAAAATATATTGTAGAAACACATAAAAAGTTCAGTCCAAAGACCCCAAAGCATCAGAACAAAAACAATGAGGCAGCAATTTTATCATACAGACTACCAGTTATTTAGTGACATTTAAGGAAACATATAATTCACCTTGGGAAGGACCCTTTAACAACCATGGGAATAACCTTTAAATAAAGCACCACAGAAAAATACAGCTTACTGCCCCCTGCCCTCCCTACAAACCTGGCAACTTCTTGGGACTATTAAGACATTTTGCATATAGTTGCAATTCCTAAAATCTAAATGTAACAGAATCAAGGAACTGTACAATACTAATTACAAATGGTTCTTAACAGTGAATTATTTGACAAATTTTAAGTGAGAACTAGTTATAAATTAGTTCTCTGCTCAATCTGTTCAAAACTATAGTCAATAAAACGAAGGATTATTTTACTCGATGTTAAAATAAAGAACCCCAAAGAGATGATGATAAATGTATTTAATCCCAGTACTCCTGATTTCTACAGATATTCAACATCTAAAACATTTTCCAGAAGAACCCTGCTACAATGCTAGTCACTGTTACACGGTTTTGGTTAAACCACGGGTCCAATCACCCATCCCAATCCCCTCCACAAAAAAGATTTCTGAATATTTCAGGTTCTTTGGAGGAGGGGGTGGATTTTACTTTAGAGGGATCTGTTTCTACTGTGTCCTCTCAGAATGATTCTCAATGGGAAGAGGAAAGGAGGATCTAGATATGCTATTATTGGGATAGCATAACTATGGAGAGCCGATAGAATTCAGAGGTTGCTTTACATGGTAGCAGGGTTCTACTGTACTTTTATTATTTTTTAAAATTAAACATACAAGACCAGAAAGGGGAAAACTATTCCCCAATATAAGTATTTTATATTCCAAGTACTGGTACTTCAGATTCCAACCAGAAACATTGGTTTTATAAATACAGGGGTAGCAATTTGCAAGGTGATAAATGTTTTTACGCCTGTGACAGGGTAATATTAATTTGCAGTTAACTTTTGCAGTTAACTTTTACAGAGTCAGTATCACCTTTATTTTAAAGACTAGAAATATCAAAGTTTCAAAACTTGGTTATTTTATGTAGAACACTCTAGCTGTAAAAAGGACAACTCAAACATATATGTCTCTTAAATTAGTTGTGACTCCAGGCCAACTCACTTAACCTTTCTGAGTTCTTTTCCTTACTGGGCTAGATGTTTTCTTTTTTACGATCCCTTGAGCTTTAAAATTCTATGATTCTATCAACAGTACTCTTTATAATCAAATTTCCTGAATATTGCACTAGATGCAACAAGATACCATACTAAGCTGCTTCATTATTATGATTACTACACATAAAAAGAAAATAGTACTGTTTTGGTTTTGTATTTTATAGACCCTGCAATAAAATATAAAACCTAAAAAATCTGAATAATGATAGGAAGGAAGGGCTTTTTGTATTTGCTCCAAAATGTTAGATTTTTAAACTTTGAAAGACAGCTCTTATTAAACTATAATTTTAGATACTAAGACTACATATTTTAGCTTGAATAAGTTATTTAATTATCAGCTGGAACTTTTAAAAAAGTGGATTAAATGTGCTTAACTACAGATGCATACTGAATCCCTATATATTACTGCACTTCATTTAAAGACAATTAAATAGTCAAGATAGGATATAGTATGAATAACCCAAGTATCAAAAATACCAACTGAGTAAAATAAGTTAGCTTGCACTGGGTAGAGATACATGAGAGTAGCCCAATGTGGCCCCAAAACACAACAGACAAACCAAACAGGGCTTAGTGCCATACAAAGTACTGTACAAGTCTTCCTGCTAAAGGTAGGAACCTAGTGAAAGTCTGTACAAGGCAGAAATATGCTAATGAACACATGCCACTGCAAAAACCTTTGTGTTGAAATAGGTTGTTGCTGAAGGAGTGGGACTACAACCAGAATAATTCTGGAAGTCTAAAGAACACAAAATTTCCCTGCTATAAGCCTTCAACACAAGCAAAAAAACAATTATCTTTTAGGTTTGGGAGGGGGAAGGGGAAAAGTCAGAGCTCTGCCACTTAGTGCGAATGTGAACAAGCCCTTTAACCTCATCCAAAACAGTTTCCTCATGTATAAAAACAATTTGGGCTTAAAAATACATGATATGATAGCTCTAGAGCAAGGAATTCTTATTTTTTTGTTATTGTCACAACCCTTCAGCAATCTAGTCTTCACCAGAAGATTAGCGAAAGGATTCTTTTTCAGAATAATGTTTTTAGATACATAAAATAAAATACATAAGAGTACAAAGGAAATCAATTATATTGCAAAATAGTCTTCAAAACATTGAAAAAACAGGTTTACAAACTCCAGGTTAAGGACTCTTCATCTAAAGACTCTGCAGATTTATACCAGTATCAAAAGCAACTACATTTCAATGGATCTAGGATACTACCTTACTGGGGAGGGAGGGTAGAATCTATTTATTCTACAACATTTAGGAATGTTTAGGCATGTAGGACCAAATCAGTGCAAAACTGATCCCAAAGAAATCTACACCGGCAGTACAAAGCACCTAGCCATCCCTCCTCCCCCACCCAAGGAGAAAAAGAAGCTTAAGACACACCAGTTTGTATATTGCACAAATCTTAAGGTTATTTAAACTACCTTGTTTTAACTTAAAGATAAACAAACCTTCAATTCAAAAATCTCTTACCTGAAAAAACAACAGATGTATTTTCTTAACAAGTAGCAGAGGCCAAGTCAATCCTGTGGGCAACCAATTAAAACCAACTTTTAGACTGCAATAAAGAATAAATGGAGGCAAAAATCAATGTAGGAAACACACAAAATAGTATTTGCAGTTCACAATGAACTGTCTATTAAGAAGGCTCAAGTTTGAAACCACCACTGGGCACTTCAACTAGAAAACATCCAAAAGATGAACTGTGCCAAAACCCACACACGCTTACTACTTAGTAGTACTTTCAAGTTTTAGTGTCTGTATTCAGTAAGAATAAATGATATTTTTATATAGATTTGCCCTAAAAAAAAAAAAAGAAGTAATTGAGAACTAAAACATTTATTTTGCTTAGTTTCACACTTGACATTTGCTTTTCTGATTGAAGGATTTGGGGATGAGATAGTGTAAGGAAGAATATGATTCCTTTTGTCCACAAAGAAACAGTCCAGTAAACCTTAACCATAAAATAGTCCAATTGCTTAGACCAGGCCAGCCTCTACAGTTTACCACTAAATTCTAGATAAAAACAGGATACTCAGAATAACATTGCTTTCACGGGCAAATCATGTCAACTCCATGGAATTTTAGGAAACTCTTCCAACAGTTGCTTTCACATATACCAAGACTTCAGCCAACACCATAAGCATAAAGTCAATCAAGGTTTCAGCTCTGAAAATTTATAACACAAAAATTGCACTGAGATTCAAAGTCCCCAGGAAACTGATTTTCCCAAAGTATCTAGATCTGTTACCAAAGTATCTACAAGAAACTTCAGAATACTCCCCAAAACAATCAGAAGTGAAGCATCTTTTCATTCACATTTCCTTAATCAGTGTTATGGCGATACTCAAGCAACCTACAGCAAGGGATTAAGACTGATAGTCCTTGGGGAAGAATGATAAGCCATGCGATAACGCGACTTACTAGAATCATGCTCATTTTTAACCTAAAACCATTCAAGACCAAAAACCAGTAAAACTAACAAATTGTTACTACTGATGTACAAGAGATTTTAAATATTTCAAAGGCTAATTACACTCTAATCCAAGAGTAAATATTCTACCAACATTATTCTAAACAATCCCAAGATACAAACTAAAATAACACCATTTATACAAATAAATGATCAATTTTAATAGATGCATTATGAAATACTACAAAAATTACATAACTCAGTAAATACCACAAAATGATTGAGGAAAATGCATAAGTATGTTATTTAAAATGAAATTACACGAACATTAATTCTACAGTATGCTAATTGATTTTTTCTGATAGTCATTACACAGTAAATTAAATTCTTAAATCTTAAAAAAGTTTAATTAAAAAAAAGCCACATTTAGTAAGATCTGCCAGCAAATACAAAGAGAGTAAAGGAAGAAGGAACTGAATAGAAGAGCACTTCTTAAATGAAGGCAAAGCTTAATGAGGATGAGTCTACACTATATCAATATTATCTTCTGATAAGTTTCTAATTTGGCTCCACTGTCAAAAAAAAAGTTGTTAGCAACTGTGATTAAATGAGATCACAGAAAATAATTTCTTATATTAAAAATATGAAATGCTAGGTCTATAATGTATCCATTTTTCTTATGACAAAAATTATTTTTCCTAGTATTATAAAACTGGTTGAAATGACAATCAGGTACTATGCAGATCACTGCAGCTTCAACACCATTTTATTCATATTTATTATATGGTTAATTTTCCATCCATTAAGATTGACGTTCTTGTCAAAAATTCTGTTAACTAGAGAAAAATAACACAGAATCAAAAGGATAGTTCTTGGCCCAAAGAGAATGGGAGAGAGAGTTTATACTATAAAAATACTAAATACTAGCAAAAAACCAAACCAAATGTGTCATGGCTGGTAGTCAGAGCAGCAGCTGAAAAGGCCAAAGACTGGAGATTAACTTTGAGAAAGACTTTGGAGAGAAGAGACCTGTATTTCCAGGTCCTGAAGTGGTCTCTATGCCAAGAAACTAAGCCATTTCAACCACAAACAGGCTACTATGGATTATTCCTGCAGACTATGTCATCCTCCCCCAAAAGACTAAATCAAGTTTTCACTTAGGGGCAAATTAAAAAAATGTGTCCTCCCCCCACTCACATCCCATACCTCTTTCCCACCAGGCCAATGATGCCTGAAATTGCTGGCTCAGAAATCAGGATATCTAACTTTGGGTCTCATCAACTGCAAACAATTCAAGGTGGGACTTTGAACATGTCACTTAACCTCTCTGGCCTCAGTCTGGTTATGGGTTAGACTCTAGGGATCTCTTTCAGGGCTGGCATTCTAACTAAAACTTTTCACTGAAAAGATAAAAAGCTCAAAATACAAATGTAACTCAAGTAAAACTTTATACTTACTTTAAAACATGCTCAGACTAATCAGTCCATCACCAAGCAAAAATGACAGTGACTTAAGACTCTTTCCTGTTGCAATAAGTGCTAATCTATTTAGAAAGGAGGGCACAGAAGGAGCAGACATAAACCAGATTACAAACTGCAGAGACCACAATTTTGTCTATGTTGGCCCTACTAGAGCTGCCAGGCAAAAAGCTGTTGGAATTTGCACATATTCCAGGCATTTCTATTTCCGCTCTTAATTGTGGACCAGGCTAAGTTCAGAAAAGTTCATCACCAGTTAGCTAAAGGGTGTTGGCTATAAGCAACTACTGAAGTTATATATGGGCCAGGACCTGTGTTAGTGCAAAGAATTCCTACACCAATGAAGTTACAGATCTTTTAAAGAATCAAGTATCTGCCAACACAGGATTTCCTTTTTTTTAATTTTGCTTTGAAACACAAAGTTAAAAAGTAGTTGATTTGTTCATTAGAATGATCATCATATTCTCAAAGGACAAGGAAAGCCAAGTCATTCCCTTGGTGTCTTAAATCCCAATTCCCAGAAGCATACAGGCCTCTAAAAAACAGAAACTCATACTAGTTAAATTCTAAAGTATTATTTCATTTTTTAGAGGAAATGTATAAAACTAGATAAAGAAACAACTTCTAACTACAAATTATTTTAAAAATTAAAAGGGAAGACAAAAGTCTGTCACTGGGTTTCAAATAACATTAAAACAAAAATTAAAATATATTTATGACTTGCTATTTCATGAAATATAATAACTCCAATTATGCAGATTATAACTTGTGTTGTCCAATTTCACTTTTGCTTCAACTACAAGCTAAGAAAATCAACATCTAGTTCATATTTGACACCACTGTTTTAATAAAACTTAAAAAAATAAACTGTCCATTCTTGTAGAATTTTAAAAGCACAAAAAAGACTTATCTTCACAATCACAAGCACAAGATAGAATACTGAAGTACGTAGTTTGCAGATCCATTACTTAAACCAACAATCCCATTCTTTCTCTAATACAAAGAGTCAAAACAAAAGCAAACTCCAATTACTTTCAGCACTACGATTTCCATCCACCAAAACCAGTAGGCATCACAACCAAACAAAACAATCTCAGCAGACTTCAAAGAAACAAAAGTAAAACAACTCCAAATCATACCAAAAAAGATAAGTGAGCCATAGAGACAAGGAGAAGGTGCCAAGTGCTATAATCAGTAAATATGAAAACTTTAGACAATTACAAGATTGCAAAACAATTACAATTTAGTTGACTGCTCTCATTTTGTCCCCCTTAAATGGGTCACATTTTATGCTGGGATTTTAGCAGTTTCCAACAATAGAAACTTCTCACTTTTTCCATCAGTAACAAGTCAGCTGTCAAAGCAGCATTTTGAAATGTTTATACCATTTACAAAAAGCACTACAAACTATCTTTTGTTTTTAAGGACACTCAAAGTCTTAAAATTTAAGTTTTTGAGACTAAAAAATTAATACAAAAAAAGTTCCAGCTTATATATATTTCTAAGAAACATTTTAATTATATGGTAGACCCATTCACTGTGAAATTTGATGAATTCATGTGTTGTGTATTAAGTATTTGTAGTAATTCAAAGCATACCAAATATTTATCTATAAAAAGTATGTAAAGATTTTATAAAACCATAGAAAAACTAAAATAATTCAGTTTTCCTCTGTAAAATAGATACCTAGAATTTAAGATTCTTTAAAGTTGATTCTACTTTAACCACTGATACTTACCTTCTCCCTACATAAATATCCTTTAGATAATTCAACTAAAATGGATTGTGCAGTTACATCCCCTCAAAAGGAAACCGAACAGACTAGCAATCTTAAAACAGCACTTATACAGATGCCAGTCAGTCAACCCTCCTATTCAATGTGTAAAACCCAAAGGCTTCAAAAACTCTCTCCAGTCCCAAGGTCCCCCAAATGCTCTACACAGGGGAATAAAAACTTCAAGTTTAATATGCCAAAAGAACGGGATAAAACAGTCAATGGTTCCCTGCTCTCAGCATATTCAAGTTATTTAAAGCTTCAGAAAATTTTCTGAAGCTTCATGTTTACCCCAATAAAAATATTTTGTATCAGAAGGCAAAAAATAAACATCACAACAAAGAAATCCAAATTTAATGTTGCATTTAAAAATATTGACATTAAAGCATTCTTTGAAATTAAACTGCACCACAGTTAAAAAAAAACTAAGTACACTGTCACCATATAAACACAAAAGTATTTCATTTTCTGAAAATTTTAAGTTACCCTTAAAAGTAATCACTATTCAGCGTTTCCAGAAAGTATTTTTGTCAGGAAAAAAATAAAAACAGAAACAAAACACCTAGTCATGATTGCTTTCTTTCCAGAACTACAGTAAAGAGGGGCAAGCACAAACCAGGCCATACTACGTTTCCAAGAGTTAGATTCCTTTATCTCTAATTTTGTAACAAAAAATTGTAGACCTAAAACAGTTTGAAATATATTAAGCCCCTAAACTACTCAGTAAGTTCAAACGCTATTTATTCGTAACGAATTTTTTACAAAGTTAACTTTTCAAAACATTTACTAATAGCAAGGCAAAACGCTGAAACCAGAGCAAGGACAGAGAATTTCAAGGAAAACGCTCCATCTGACGACTTCCGATCCGTATCAATGCTATCAGACAAGACCTTCCTCAGAGGCTTATATTCTGAGTAAGAAAAAATGGACCCTGAACTATTCCTGCAAGTACTGCCCAAATCTTTAATCAAGTGCCTGCAATCACGCACAAAGGGGACTCCCTATACTATCCCCTCCCCGTCATCGTAAACCCCCAAATGATTTTGGGGGCTGCACACTCAGCAGAGGCCTGTGACTGCACCTCCCCCCACCCCCATTCGATATCACCAAAACACAGCAAACAAACTAGCATCTACTACTTGGTGCACAGGTGTTTGTACTTCTACACACTCATACCCTACTTAAAACCATCCTTCTCCCACTAACCAATCCTTACTCTTAGCCTATACCGGCAACAGAAGTCACTGCTAGCTCCCAGCAAAAAAAACCCTAGCCTCCTTCAGGTCAGAGTACAGAACGGGACCCTCCCCGGCTCCAGGACATCTCCCACCCATTCCTCTCACTAGAACAGGACCGCAGCACATCCCAGCCTTGCCACGGCTCGGGGCCCCTCTCGTGCCCCGCCCCCACGAGTGCAGAGGCGCCCGAACAAGTCCTCCCTCCAAACTCCCGCAGCAGCTCCAGCCACAGGGGGCGTCCTCCTACAACCCCCGCCCCCCCCAGGAGGGGGGGGGGGGTCCTCGTGGCTGCCCCGCCGCAGCTCCCGCGGCCGGGCGCGGCCTCGTCTAGCCTGCCTCCTTCCCTCCCCAGATCCGGCCCAAGGGGGCGGCCTTCCTCCCGGCTCCCTCCCCCGAGGCTCCGGCCGCGGCGGGCGTCGTCCCTTTGGCCCCTCTCCTCAGCTCCGCGGCAGTATCCCGGCCCCGGCCCCGGCTCCGGCTCCAACGCGGGGACGCGGGCGGGGGCGGGCGCAGGTCGACTGCCCGGCCCTTTGTGTGGGGGGCTGAGGCGGACTCCGCGGCCTCCGAAGGCCCCGCCCCGAGCCCCGCCGAGCTCCGGTCGCGGCGGGGCGGCCCGAGCCCCGCACAGCCCCGCCCGCCCGCGCCGGGGCTGCGGGAGTCTTACCGGGGAGAGCTGCGCGGTGCCCGAGCCCAGACCCGAGCTACCCCCCGCGCCAGTGTCTCCGCCCCGCGGCCGACAGCCCCAGCCCGAGCGGGGTCCCCGGATCCCGCAGCCGCCGCAGCCGCCGCCGCCACTGCCGCTGCTGCTGCCGCCGCCGCTTCTAACGCCGCCGCTATCGCTGCTGCACAAAATGGCCGCCGCCGCGCTGCGCTGCTCCGCGCTCCAGTTGGGGGGCGGGACGACGTTCTGGGGGGGCGGGGCCTCAGGCCAGTTGGAGCAGGCGCACTGGAGGCCTGGTTGGGATGCTATCCATCCTCTAGATGCTGGGATAGAGTTGATTATGGAGCGATTAAAGCACCCTTCAGAACCGATATGAGGACCCATTAATTTCTTCAGTAAACATCTGTTAAGTACCTACTATGGGCCAAGCACTGTGCTCAGAGCTGAAACACTAAAACAGGCCGTATTCAGGCACTGGAGGGAAAGCCCTGTCCTAGGCTCATTGACCTTTCCTCACCTGTCTGTCTCTGGCTCGGTGCCTTTGCGCTGGCGGTTCCTCAGTGCGCGCAATGCACTCCTCACCTCACCTCAGCTTTCTAGACTTTCTTCAAAATGCTGCCCAAGCAGAGTCTGATCCCTTGCTTCTCGCGCACTCCCACCCAAAAACTTTCTTTGTATATATAAAGTATGTATTTAATTTTGCATGTACTTGTGTATGGACTTGTTCTCCCTCCCCCAGATCCACTCTGCTCCATCAAGGCAGTTTCATTTTTGTTTTTGTTGTCACCCTGGCCCAGAATGGCATATGGCAGTCTGGCATTTTGTTGTTGATTGATTGCTGCATGTAAAATTAGACTGAAAAGAAGTGGTTTGGAGCCAGAAAGTAGATAGCATTGAATGCCAGGCTCAGGGTTTTATTTGTTAGACAATGGGAAATCAAATGAAAATTTTGAATAAAGGAATTATAGGCTCCAAATACGTTATTTGGAGGATTGCTTGAGCATCACTGTGAAAGTTGGATTGGAAAGAGTATAACCAAGAGGCAGACAGAACAGATAGGAGGTTTATTATAATGATAGATATAAGTACCTGGACTAAGATGTTTATAGCAGGTGTGGATAGGGAGGTGGTAGATTCAGTAGAGATTCTGGAGGCAGAAGCAACAAGACTAAGCCAAGGACACATATCATCTTGATGTCCACTCTCAGCCCATTTCTAAATCTTCCTAGATACATTTCATTGACCTGGGCCTTACATAACTGGTATATGAGACTGTATCTTTACAACTACAACTTCAGACTCAGATCCAAAACTACTTTTCTATTTTAAGTTGAAATCTTTTAAATTTCTCTGTATCCCTATTTTTCCATTATATGTGGACCTAACACACACACACACACACACACACACACACACACACACACACACACAATGAGCTGGTATTTATGATAAATGATAAGCAAAAAAGTTTGTTTTGTTTTTTTTAGCAATGTTGGGGGCAAGAGGAAAAAATTTAAAATAGCTATGACATTTATATGGACACTAACTATGTGACAGGCATTATGCTAAGTGCTTTATAAATATTATTCTATTTTATCCTCACAACCACCCTAGGAAGTGTTTTACAAATGAGGAAACTGAGGCAGGCAGAGGTTAGCTTATTTGCCCAGGGACAACAGGTTAATATATGTCTGAAACTAGATTTGTATTCAGCTCTTCCCTAATTTAGGCCTGACACTGCTCCCCCCAACCAAAGGAAAAAAAAAAAGATTACTATCAGGATGAATATGACAGTATTAAGTTGAAGGGAAGGCAGAACTGCTCAACTCTTAGTTTGTTTTTGTTATTTCTACCAATAAGAATGGCTTCAGATTGAGAAGGTTAGGACAAAAAATGGTCAACAGCAGGTTTAAACTAAAGATATATTACAAAATGATAAGATAAACAGTACCTGATTGTCCATAGTAGATTCAAGTGGCCAGATCTGGGTGGATTCTATGCCCAGGTACCAAAAGAGCATGTGAATGGGTAGTGCTTGTTGAACTACTATCAGTGATGCTTTACAGACCACAGTGAATGACAGAAGTGGTGCTGGGGGATTGGATATAGATGGCAGAAGTGTACCTGGTTTTTTTGTTTAAAAAAAAAAGGAAAAAGGGAGTCTTCTAACCATAAGCCCATGAAAACATTTGGTTCTTAGGGAAAAAAATAGCATGTCATTTGAAGGATGGTTTGTAAATATTTGGAAAGACAAATAATAATCAGGTGCAATCAAGACTTCATGAGGAAAGATAATAAAAGACTGACCTCATGGTAGGTTGATAAGTTGAATGACACAGGTAAGTGTGGAATTTGGGACAAAGAATTTGACAAAGTCTATCATACTACCCTTGTTAACAAAATAGAGAGATCTGGAGTAGATGGCAGAGTTTTAGGTGCATTTGCAGTTGTTCAAATGACCAGACCCAAAAGAATAATCATTTTTAGAAATTAAAAAAACATTGAAATGTTTTACTTTTATATTACCTCCCAGTTCAACTATATCCCTGCTCTTCCCTACTCACAGATCCTTTCTAATAAGGAATAAAAAAGAGAGAAAATCAGTTCAGCAAAATTAATCCAAATATCAGAGAGTACATACAGCTTTCTACCCATAGACTGCTTCTAATCAAAGAAGAGACATCTGTTTTCTTTCTTTTTATTAAATTATCTTTTTCTATCCATGAAAATCTTTACTTTTTCCCTCCCATCTCCCTTTCCCCACTTTCAAAAAGCAAGAAAAACAAAACCCCTGTTAGAAACATGTATAGCGAAGCAAAACAAATTCTCTAATTGTCCATGTCCAAAACTACAAGTCTATCACGTCTCAGGAGAGAGGTAGCATTTTCTATTGTGAGTCTTTTGGAATCATGGTTAGTCATAGTTTTGACCAGAGTTCCTAACTGTTTCAGAGTTGATTATCCTTAAAATGTTGCTGTTATTTGTATACTGTTTTCCTGGTTCTCATTTCACTTTTCATTAGTTCATACAAGTTCAAACAAGGTTTCTCTGAAGCTATGCCCTCATCATTTTTTACAGCACAGTAATATTCCATCACATTTATATACCATCACTTGTTCAGCCATTTCCTAGCTGACAGGCATTACCTCAGTTTCCAGTTGTTTGCCACCACAAAACGAGCTTCTATACATACATTTGTATGTATGTGTCCTTTTTCTTAAATTTCTTTGTGGTATACCACATACCATACCATACTATACCATACCATACCATACTATAATGTAATGCTATGCATGAGTAGCTTCCCAGAAGAATGCTACTGTGAACAGCTTTTAAGATTCTTATTTACACAGTATAGTGAATACTCTATTCCATAACAAATCAAAGCAAAATATTCACAGTAAATCAAAGTACAGCATTCACAATATTACAGCTTATCACAGAATATCACAATATAGCATTCACAACAACTTATCACAGAAAATGGCCACATAGTTTTTACTACAGTGGTCACAAAGTTTTGAACAAAGAACAATCATTTAGTAACTAATACATTCACAAAATCCTTAATTCAATCACAAAGTAAAATAGTCAAAGTTTTCCACTCATGGGGCATACTAGGTTACAAATCAATTACTTATCCAGTCATCAATCACTAAGTACAATCATTTAAGCAATCAATCATCCTTCATCATTCTCTATTCAATCATCAGAAAATACACAGAAACTCCACCCCTAGGTCACTAGTAAATTATAATCTTTTTAGTCAGTACACAGTATCCAAGTAAAATCTTCTTTCAACTTGACTCTGAGGGTGGTTCCTCAGATTCCTTGGATCCCCTTCCATGGTCCCAGATCCTACCTGGATTCACCAAACGGTCACCTGAGTTCAAAGGCAGACAGCTCCCCGGTCCTTGTCTAGCTCTCTGTACAGATATTATTTGTAGATAATATCACTGGATCAAAGGATAAGCACTGCTTAGTAGCTTTTGGGGGACATAGTTCTAAATTTCTTTCCAGAATGGCTGGAACAGGGAAGTGTATTTCCTTATCTCTTTTTGGGGGATGAATCTTGGTCATTATAATTACACAGTGTTCAGGTTAATTTTATTTTTATTCCAAAAGGTAATCATGAATGGGGCAGTCAGGTGGAAGTATTGAACTGAATGTCCCAGAGATATGACTTTAGCTCTGTTATTCAACATTTTTTATCTACAACTTGGCTAAAGAAATGAAGAAGCAGGAAAATGCTATCCACATGGAAAAAAAGAGCTATTGAGTCTGAATGCACACTGAGACATACTATTTGCTCTTTTTTTGTTTCTTGTTTCTTATGGTTTCTCCCATGGGCTCTAATCCTTCTTTACAACATGACTAATGTGAAAATATGTTTAATATGAATGTATATGTAGAACTTATATCAGATTGTATTGGGGATGGGGGAGGGGAAGAAAGGGGAGAAAATTTAGAACTCAAATCTTATGGAAGTGAATATTAAAAAAACGAAAAAAAATTAATTTTAAAAAATGAAATGAAGTCAGAACTGAGACGTTAGATTTGAAGTCAGGAAGAACTGAATTCAAATTCTACTTCAGATATTCCCTAGCTGTGTGATCCCAAGCAAATAAATTAATTTCTCTCAGCCTCAGATTTGTAGTCTATATAACCGGGATGATAACAATGGCACTTACCTCACTTGTTCATCTATTTCGAAGATCACCTGAGAGTAATACATAAAGTGTTTTAAAAACCTTAAATTGTACACCAAGAAAAGGTGAAAATGGACATGTGATTTAAATATAAAAGATGATACCATAAACAAATTAGGAGAGCAAGGAATCGTTTACCTCTCAGATCTGTGGAGAAGGAAAGAATTTATGACCAAACAAGATAAGATTGTAATGGAATACTATTGTGTTATAAGAAATGACAAGCAGGGTGATTTCAGAAAAACCTGGAAAGACTTGCATGAACTGATACAAAGTGAAATGAGTAGAACTAGGAAAATATTGTACACAATAACAGCAATATTGTATAATGATTAACTATGAAGGACTTAGCTCTTCTCAGCAATAAACGATCCAAGACAATTCCAAAGGACTCATGATGATAAACATTATCCACATCCAGAGAAAGAACTGATAGAATGTGAATGCATATCAAAGCATACTATTTTTCACTTTATGTTTTTTGTGAAGTTTTTTTTTGGGGGGCTGTGTTGTTTTTCACATGACTAATATAAAAATATTTCGCATGATTACACATGTATAACCTATATCAAATTGCTTACTATCTCAAGGAGGGGGGAGGGAAAGGAAAGAGGGATCGAGAAAATTTGGAACTCAAAATTTTAAAAAGAATGTTAATTGTTTTTACATATAGTTGGGGAAAATAAAATATTATTTAAAAAACTTTAAACTGCCATATAAATTCAGTTATTATGATTATGAGTATCATGCTTTTCAAATTTTCAGATGACTTAATGTTGATAGCTAAAGTTACAATCTGGGATGACATGCATAAATTAAAAGGATCTTGAAATAATATACACAACTACAAAAATGTAAATCAAGCCAATCAAGACCTATTACATACTATGCTAGACATGGAAATGCAAAGACAAAAACGAACTTTTAATTTCCTTAAAGAGCTTATATTTTATTGGAAGATATATTGTGTCCTTAAATAAATACATAGATAAAGAAATAAGCAAATGAAAAAACATATGTATATATCTATCTATCTATCTATCTATATATATATCTCCATATGCATATATATGCAAAATAAATATGAGGCATTTTGGCAAGCAGGCCCTAGTAGCTGGGTGGTGGTTAGGGAAGTAGGAAAGGTTTTATGTAGTTGGAAAGCAGCAAGGCAGGAAACTGGGTTTGGAGTCAGGAAGACCTGAGTTCAAATCCTGCCTCAGACACTAATTGTATGTGACACTGGAGACATCACTTAGCCTCTGTCTGCCTCAATTTCTTCATCTATAAAACAGGGATGTTAATGATAGCACCTACTTCCCAGGGTTGTTGGGAAACTAAAATGAAACAACATTTTTAAAGTACTTTGCAAACTAAAGGGCTACATAAATATTAATTATTATTGCTATTAAGGTGGTGCTTGAGCTGTTGGAAATCAGGAATTATCTTTTTATTTACTTAAAATCTTCTTTGTTTTGTTATGAAAATTTTCAAAGAAAAACAAGATTATATATGTAACTACGAATTTATTATGTGCAAGTTATTTTTTAAATATACATATGTTAAATTTAAGATGGTAAAACCAACATTGCTTTGCTTCTCTATGTCCCCTTTTCTGAAATTCCTTCTGCTCACTTCTATATATTTTTACTTAATTTTTAAAAGAATGTATTATTGATAATCTTTTTAAAACTATTATTTATTAACATTGTAGGGAGCCTACAGCCTCCTCTTTTCCCTCCCAGAGAGCATCACATATAATTGTGGGACCAAATTTTTAAAAATCCTCCCTTTCAGTTTCTGTAGAAATAATAGGAAAATTTTTTTTTCCAACCAAGAACAAAAGCTAGGGTCTCCCTCGGAAATGGAATCAGAATGACAGCCAAACTTAACTCTTGTCTGGGCGTCTTCTCTCCAGCTCTGGAGTGATTGGTCCACCTAATGACAGTGTCTTCATTTTTTTTTCAGTCAACTAGCATTTATTACATGTCTACTACATGCTAGGCACTATGTTAAATGCTTGAGTTACCAAGAAAGGCAAAAAACAAAAATAGCAGTGTCTTCATTTTTGAAATTCAAGATTAAAGGGGGTGGCTAGGTGGCACAGTGAGTAGAATGTCTGCCCTGGAGTCAGAAGGACCTGAGTTCGGATCCGGCCTCAGACACATAACGCACACAAAAACAAAAACCTAGCCGTGTGACCTTGGGCAAGTTACTTAACCCCAATTGCCCTCCAAAAAGCTTAAAAAAAAAAAAAAGAAAGAAATTCAAGATTAAGATGCTGCTCACAGGAAGGAACTCTTAAGGGTTAACTGGTTCAGGAAAGAACTGAGTAGTGACTATTCTAGAATGTTAAGCTAAACTGTATTTAAACATAATATGATCTTTTCCTTATTCCAGATTCCTATGAATATTATATCAAATTCTATTGGGACAAAGTCATATGGAATGACATGAGAGACTGCCAGTTTGGACATCTCTATACAAGCTAAAAATGGGTAGGATATGGGTTAATGTTAAATTTAATAAAAATTGTTTCTGGCAGATAAGACTAAATTGCAATGTATATTATTAGTGTTAATATATTTTCCCCTTGAACATAAAGAATAAAAAAACTGAATAGATTTAAAGTATTAGATCTGGTAGATAGAGTGCCTGAAGAATTATGACAGAGGTTTACAGGACTGTACAGGAGGTAGCAACAACAACAAAAAAGCATTCCAAAGTAAAAAGAAGCGAGAAGGCAAAATGTCTCTCTGATGAGCTTTACAAAAAGTTGGGGGAAAAGAGAAAGAAAAAGGTAAAGGAGAAAGGGAAAGATATACCCAACTTGTACTATAAGAAAAACTGAGTAGAATTCCAGAAAATAACAAGGACAGATAACAAAGTTTTCTTAAACAAGCAATGCAAAGGAATAGAAGAAAATAGTAGAATGGGAAAGACAAGAGATCTCTTCAAGAAAATTATAGTTATCAAGGGAATGTTTCATGCAAAAATGGGCATGATAAAAGAAACATGGTGGGGACCTAACAGAAGTAGAAGAGATTATGGAGAGATGGCAAGCATATACAGAAGAACTATACAAGAAAGATCTTAATATCATTGATAACTGCAATGGTGTGGTTACTGATCCAGAGGCAGACATCCTGGAGAATGAAGACAAGTGGGCTTTGGGAATCATTGCTAACAATAAGACTAATGGAGGTAATGGAATTCCAACTGAGCTATTTAAAATCCTAAAAGTTGATGCTGTTAAAGTGCTGAACAAAAATATGCCAACAAATTTGGAAAACTCAACAGTGGCCACTATATTAGAAAAGATCAGTTTATATCCCAATCCTAAAGAAGGGAGATGCAAAAGAATGTTCAAATTCCTGAACAATTGTGCTTATTTCACATGCCAGCAAGGTTATGCTTAAGATTGTGCTAGCTAGACTTCGGCAATATGTGAATCAAGAATTACTAGAAGAATAGGCTGGTTTTTAAAGATGCAGAGAAACTAGAGCCCAAATTACGACATTCACTGAATTATGGAGAAAGCAACGGAGTTCCAGAAAGACATCTACTTCTGTTTTACTCACTATGCCTTTGAATATATGGCAAGTTCTCAAAAAGATGGGAGTAACAGATTATCTTACTTGTCTCCTGAAGAGCCTGTATGTGGGCCAAGAAACAACACATCCATGGAACAACTGATAAGTATAAGATTGGACTGGGAAAGGAGTATAACAAGGCTGTATATTGTCACCTTGTTTATTTAATTTATATACAGAATACATATCATGTGAAATGCCAGGCTGGATGAATCAAAAACCAAAATTAAGATTGCTAAGAGAAACACCAACAATCTCAGATATGTAGAAGATGGTCAAATGGTCAAAGCTGTGGTTTTTCCAGTAGCAATCTATGGCTGTAAGAGTTGTACTTTAAGAAAAGTTGAGTACAGAATCAATGCTTTTGAATTGTGGTCCTGGAGAAGACTTTTGAGAGTCCCTTGGATAGCAAGGAGATCAAATCAATCAATACTTTAAAAAAACTAATGTAGGCTATTCACTGGAAGGTCAAATACTGAAGCTGAAGCTTTAATGCTTTGGCCACATAATGAGAAGACGGGACTCATTAGAAAAGACTCTGATATTGGGAAAGATTGAAGGCAAAAGGAGAAGATGAGTAGACAGTGTTAAGGAAAGAACAAACATGAACTTGGATAGACTTTAGAAGATAATGGAGGATAGGAGAACCTGGTGTGCTATGGTCCATGAGGTCACAAAGAATTAGACACAACTGAAGAAAAACACACTTAGGAATGTCTGTGAGTAACTCAGAACCAAAGAAGCAGATCTTCTATGAGAAGCCCCCTTCAGAGCTACCTGGAGAACAAGGCCTATGTCCAAAGGAAGATGTTTCCAGGACCTGATGACTATTTGAGACATCTGGGATTCAAGATAAAATGTAGTGATTAAATAAACATTGGGAGTGGGTTACCAGGTTAAGAGGAGATTTGATGTTATTTAATATTGATGGTCATTATTGTATCCTTCTAGCTTTTTTGTTGGTGGAGCTGTGCTAAAATAGGTATATTAATGCACTATTTTGGTGGCATTAAGAATTAGTATAGCTGTTTTGGAAAGCAATTTGGAATTTTGCCCCCAAAATCACTAAACTGTGCATAGCCTTTGACTTAATGATAACTTAAAAAAAATTTTAAGAGAGGGTCTCCCTCTTGCTTGTGCTAGAAGTGCAGCGAGGTACTCAGGGGCCTGGTCTCCTTCTGATTGGTATAGGAGTTTTGACCTACCTTTTCTTTGATCTGGGCTGACCTGACCCTATTTTAGCAAAACAATCCTCTCACTCTGGCAGCTCACCATTAATGTAGAAATTAATGTGGATATCCAATTAGCTTAGCCCACTGTAGCTCAGAACTCCAGAGTTCAATAGATCTTTCAGGTTCAGCTTCCCTAGTAGCTGGGATTATAAGCATGCTTCACCATCACTATGCTCCATTGTAATACCACTTCTAAGTCTATACCCCAAAAAGAGAGGAAAAAGGATTTGTATGTACAGAAATATTTCTAGAAGTATTTTTTGTAGTGACAAAGAACTGGCAACTAAGGGGGTATATATATATATATATGTATATATAT
The DNA here is from genome assembly GCA_011680675.1 of Gymnobelideus leadbeateri. Classification (NCBI taxonomy): domain Eukaryota; kingdom Metazoa; phylum Chordata; class Mammalia; order Diprotodontia; family Petauridae; genus Gymnobelideus; species Gymnobelideus leadbeateri. Next base: position 262,222 of record WOXC01008718.1, on the reverse strand, counting down.
ATATATATATATCAGTTGGAGAATGGCTGAACAAACTGTGGTATATGAATGTAATGAAATATTGGTGTGCTATAAGAAATAATGAAAGGGATGATTTCAGAGAACCTGGGAAGAACTGATGTTGAGTCAAATGAGAAATACAGAATCAGGAGATCAATTTATATAACAAAAATTTAAAGACAAACAACTTTGAAAGACTTAAGTTTTCTAATCAATACAGTGACGAACTATGAATCCAGAAGAGATGATGAAGTATGCTACCCACAATCTGACATTAACTCCACTGACAGAGAGGTGATATAGTCAAGATATACAATCAAACATACATTTTTGGTCATGGACAATGTAGGAATTTGTTTTGCTTGATTATGCATATTTGTTATAAGGATTTTCTTTTTCTTTCCCAATGGGAGAGTGGGTAGTGGGAAAGAAAATAAATATATGTTAGAAAAATGTTTAAAATATATAAATTAAATGAAAGGCTGCTTGTTCCCTACTAAGATCCTCAAGGAACTCCTCCTTTTGTGTATAGATGATTCTCAAAAAGATTTTGCAAAGATGGAAAAAACAGACATGTGTCCTATGCAAATAAGGATAATTTGTCTTGTCTTTGCCAAAGTTTATGCCTTTAATTTACTTCTCTTGTCTTACTGTTTTTTTTATTTAGAGAATATTTTATTAGTTTCTGTAATCAAACCCATGTAAATAAGACCTTACATATTTAATAGTGTGTTACCCCTGTACAAATGGAAAAAAAATTAAGTTTAACGTTTCTAGACCAATATGGCTGTTAATTTCTGTACAGTGCCAACTCAACACAGTACAAGTGGGATACTTTTTCCAAAGTTGACATCACAGCTAAAGTTTCCAAAAATTCAAATTATATGTATATATATATATATATATTTATATAAAAAGATAACCAATAGCAATTTGCTAGGCATCAATAGCAGCAACAGCCTTTCCAGGTTCTGCAGTCAACAAAATTATACACATTAGATTTTCAGCTCACTGTTTCCAAAACAAAAACAAAACAAAAACCCCTGAAAACATCCCCCTCCCCCCACAAAGAAGTTTTTTTTTGTTTTGTTTTGTTTTTAAAAATCCCAGAAAAACAACATTCTGTTACTGATGTGGTACCTGGTGCCTTTTATTAGCTTCTCAATCATCATCTGGAAAAAACAAAAGTCTATCTAGAATAACGTCATTAAAAAACAGCTCTGGTATAGCATGGTCACTACTACGTATCATAGGCAGGTACAGGATATTTTACATTCACAGAAGTATAATACAGTACTGTCCTACAGCTATTGTCTTACTGTTTTTAATAGCAATTCTCTAGTTATGCCAGATAGATATCAATGAAAAGAGCATTTCATTTGTATGTGCCTTATGTGACACTTGGAGCAAATATAAGTGCTCTAGCAACTCTAACAATTCATAGGTTGCCTTCCTTAAGCTTAGAGAAAGGCAATGTGTCATTATATCAACTGCCCAGCAAAGGAGTAATATCCTAGTGGTTCTTTAGGGGATGGTCTACTCAAGCCACCAACCTGGTAACCTTTTCCAAATCTCTCTGGCATGTTTCCAAGGGAGCATTCCACTACTGTATGTCCCAATGCAACTTAAAACCAGTGTTGGCTGGGTTCTGAATTTATCTAAAGGATTATAAGAAATGTTGCTCACTAATATTAAAAACTGGATACCTACAGTTTCACCTGTACCCTAAACCTGGAATATTCTGTTGAATGACCCCACTTTCACAATTCATAGGCAATAAGGTAACCACATAAGATTACTGAATGTAGCAAATACAAAAAAAAAAGTGCTAAATGCCTGTGTTCTTCTGTTTCCTGAAGTTCCTCTCGATTACCCTCCCCATCCTTTCAGGATAGCCAGGGGATTCCTGACTGCAGATGCCCACAATAATGGACAGAGAATAAGAGTGAAGGGGTAGTTGTTTGAGACCCCATTCTTAGTCACAGAGTATAAATAAATAATCTGTCAGGGTCAGGAGGAAAATGTCTGCCCATCGTAGTTCACCAGTTCCCCATTATTTGTGATGGATAACAGTTTCTTACTCAAGACCTCCTTGCTCTAGTCTGTGCTTCTCCTCCTGGGTCTAGGTCACCTCCATAGCATTGGTTTTAGCTTTTCCAACTTGAGCCCAGCTCTCAGGCTGGAGCTGTGGTGGTCCCAAACACTTTGCAGTCCTCAGATCCAAAGTGGCAGCAGTGTGCTGATAAATGTTTAACAATCAGGTCTCAGTGGGGGAAGGGGTTGAAATTTAAAAAAAAAAAAAATATATATATATATATATACACATACATACACACGGTATATATTGAGACTGAGAGACCAAACATCAGGCTATGGCAATAGTTTAAGTTTGAGGTGATAAGGACCTTCGCCATGGTGGTGGCAGCATCAGTGGAGAGAAGGGGGGTAGTCTGCATTTTTCCATCATTTCCTTAAGTGTAGACATTTAACAAAAGACTAGATCAATTTGATTGATTTGTAGATTTGCCAGTTTCTTAGGTATAAATGTTTAATAACTAGTTAGAGCTGGATCCCACACACCCCTGCATCTCAATCAACTTCCTGTTCACTTTCTTACAAGACAATGAAGGAATCTGATTTTCAGCTCAACTAATTCTCATCTACTTTGTGGTTTTAATCACTGCCCAATTTCCCAATTTGTTTCCAATGGGGGAATTTGTAGGATCCCCAGTGAGAAACTCTATTGAAGAAACATCTGCTACAATTGTTTTCATCTTTTCATATGATTAATTATCCTAATATTGAATATGGTTAATTATCTTAATATTGAACCATCCTTATATCCTATTCAACTTTGTCACAGTGGATAACTTTGGATATACTGCTGTACTTTTTCTTACTGGGATTTAGCATTTTTGTATCAATATTTAGTAAGTGATATTAATCTATATAGATTTCTTTCCCTGCTTGGTTTAGGTATCAAGACAGTGTTTTTTCTCATAAAATGACTTTTAAGAGAGTGTTTTCTTTTTCAATTGTCAGGAATAATTTTTGTAACCTAGAGATTAACTGCACTTTAAACATTTGGTGGCGTTCACTTGTAAATCTGTCAGGACTAGGGTTTTTTCTGCCTTTGGTACAAGTTCAATTATCATCTATTCAATTTCATTTTCTAAGCTTAAAGACATTTTTATTTGATTAATTCAATAATAATAATAGCTAGAATTTATATATTGTTTTAAGATTTGCAAAAATGGTTCACAAATTCTCCCAACAATTCTGGGAGGTAGGTGCTATTATTATTCCTATTTTACAGATGAGAAAATCGAGGCAAATAGGGGTTGAGTAACTTGCCCAGGGTCACACAGTTAGTAAGTGTCTGAGGCTGGGTTTGAGTTTGGATCTTCCTGAGTACTCTGCACTATAGCGCCACCTACCTGCCCACAAGCTATTGGTTGTGGGTGTTTCATAGTTTTTTATAGATAATCCTCCATTTCTTTTAAATTCTTGGTTTTTCTTATGTATGGTAATCTTTGTAACTTTATGTATAGTAATTCTGATAAATCTCTTTATTTCCTCTTTGTTGTCTGTGAATTCACATAGGAACAACTAGATAAGTATCTGTGAAAAAAAGATCCAAGGATCCTAGGGGTCAAGCTCTAGCTTCCTGTGAGTCAACAGTGAGACAGGGACCCTCTCCCCCAATAAAAAAAGCAAATGCAGTCTGCATTAGTAAAGCAATAGTGCCTAGTACAAGGGAGGTAATAGTTCTGCTGCATACTTGCTGTGGTTCAGTTCTGATCACCATTATTTTAGGTAGACGTTGACAAAGTAGAACAGAGTCTAGATGTTGAGGGAACTGGTGACTCTACCACAGAGGTTCCCAAACTTATGCGGCCTATTGCCCCCTTTAAAAAAAAATTACTCAGCACCCTCCTGGAAATCTACTTTCTTTAACCCTATAGCAGCTTTTTTGAAATTTGCATCACTTCAAAAAATACATTTTAAAAACATGATGCATCCTAAATTTAATAATTTATTGTAAATTTGTGGGGGCTTTTTCCTGCATTGAAATTTTGATGATGCAATGTCGCATCATGTAACTGTATAGTATTGTATTGTAAACAAGTCATTACAGGCACATATTTCTGGTGATGCCTGCTGGACTCTCTGACAAGTAGGACATTCTTGCCTGCCAATACTTGTGTGTTAAGACCTGTGGGTAGAGTTGACCACTGATGAGTTATAACTTGCATTTTGTGTGTTTATTTGGAAAATAATGTGATCACTATGACTTTAACTCTGTTATATAATAGATGAAATGTTTATGAATGGTTTTTCAAAAATTTCTTATCTTTTCTTTCCTAGCTTCCTTCCTAGGTCCCCTTATTTTTATTCAATGTCCCCCAATTGCACCTGAGGCTACTACTGCTCCCATTGGATCATTCCCGTGCCTCCCAAGGATTGGTATTGTCCAACTTGGGAACCTATTCCTACCATATGAAGATTACTTGGAGGAGATGAAAATTTACCTTTGAGAAGACCTGAGGGGGTGGGAATGGGCACAGAGAGAATGAATGATAGGAAAGGCCTAATTAAGGTAGATCAGGGCCTCCCTGTCTATTTTAGGACTCATGCAACCTTGCCTGTCAAGGAATGGTAACTATTGTGTTGTTGGATAATGAAAAATGTATCAAAAATATAGTAACAAAGGTTTAGCAAAGCTTGCAGTTGATAAAAAGGCAACTGGCCAATAGGGATCCCAGGTTCTTTTCTGTAACCTTATATGGAGGGCATTTAGTCCAAGGTATAAATGAAAAGTCTTTCTTTTTTTTTTTTAAAGTGAAAAATAGCATGCTTTTATCTGCATTCAGACTCCACCAGTTCTTTCTCTGGATGTGAATAGCATTGTTCATCATGAGTCCTTTGGGTCATTGTAAAGAACAGGTAAGTCAATTCATAGTTGGTCATTGTACAATATCATAGTTACGGTGTACAATGTTATTCTGGTTCCGCTCACTTTACTTTACATCAGTTATGTTAAGTCCAGGTTTTTCTGAGATCTACCTACTCATTATTTCTTTATAATTAGTTTATTCATATTTTGTTTTCAACATTCAGTTCCACACATTTAAATTTTCTCATCCCCTTCTCTTTCCCTCCCCAAGATGACCTACAATCCGATATAGGCTCTACACATTCATTCCTATTAAACACATTTACATATTAGTCATGTTTCATAGGAAAATATAATGAATGGGAGAAACCATGAGAAAAAATAAATAAAAACAAAAAAGAAAATGGTCTGCTTCATTTTGACTCCATAGTTCTTTCTCTGGATGTGATGGCATTTTCCATGATGAGTCCTTTGGAACTGTTTAGATTCCTGAGGTCTAAGTCTATCAACATCAGTCATCACACACTGAGGCTGTTACTGTGTACAATGGTTCTGCTCACTTCACTCAGCATCAGTTCATAGAAGTCTTTCCAGGTTTTTCTGAACTCTTCCTGTGCATCATTTCTTGAGAGAAATCCTTTGTCCCTTGGATTTCTTTCGGGCCTCTTCCTGCCACAAATCCTGAGGATCCCTTGCTAGAGACTAAATCAGCAGTCCTGATCCCCCACATTGTGGGTGCCACTTACAGTGGCCAGGGCAGTTGGTGGGCTAGTGAGCTGTGAAAGAGACAGGGTTGTAATCAATAGTCTATTTAATACAGGACCATTTCACACAGAGCCCAAAAGTCTTTCTTTTAATAGTGTATCTATATTCTACCTGAGATGCCATTGGCAGGATTGGAACCCTAAAGAAAAGATGAACCTAAGCATCAAGTCTCAGATGTTCTGTTTTTGCTTCTTTCCCAATGCTTGAACGTTGATAAAGTTAATGTGTCTCTTAGATAGGACAGTGAACCTTTATTTGATGTGAAGAACCTCAAGCCCCTGATAGTCTTGGAATAGAGGACACTAGAGGCAAAGGGAAGTTGTAAAGAGGAAGATGTGAGCTTCATGGGAAGAATATCTTCCTATCAAGAATTTAGCCAGGTGGCTAAGTAGCACAGTGAATAGACCATTGGCCTTGGAGTCAGGAGGACCTGAGTTCAAATGCGACTTCATTTGCTTAACACTTACTAGCCATGTGACCTTGGGCAAGTCACTTAACCCCAAACTGCCCTGCCTTTCGCCCTCCAAAAAGCAAAAAAAATAAAACAAAATAAAAACAAAATAAAAAAAGAACTATTCCAAAGAGGAATGGTCTAAAGAAGGAAATAGGGAGTACCAGATCATTGAACACCTTTAAGTAGACATTCAAAGGCCTCTTGTTGGAATTTTTGTTCAGCTGTGGGTTGGACTAAATTATTACTAAGAAATTCAGTGAGTGGTAATTTGGCAAAGTCAAGGAAAAAATTGTTTTGGTATGGAAAAGGACTCTTTTTAAAAAAATAGACATGTTCCAGTAAGAACCCATAAAGAGAGGAAGACTAGGTACAAAGTCGAAATTGTGTGGCTGGAGACATTTTACAAAGGACATGAAGAGGTCCGCCAAAGAAAGGAAGCTGTCTATTCAAATAATGAGGACTCTTAGATGAGTCTCTCTGAGATGAAAAGGAAATTGTAAGGAAACATGAATTTTTTGCCCTGATTTATTTGAGACAAAGGAGGTCTTCTGCCCAAACTGTCGTCTTCTTTCCCTCCATGTAATGAGGGAACATTTTACAAAATACATCAGAGAAAGATCCAAAATAATGTAAAAAATTTGGACCTCAAGATGACACTCTCCCAAAGGCAGTCAAGAAGAGACTTACATGAGTCAGATATACAAGACATACATAGTCTGCTAACCCAAATCCGTAAGACTCATTCCCCATTGGAGAAGTGGTCAAAGTTCTGAAAATAATTGCAAACTATTCATAATCACGGGAAAGATTGCTCCAAATAATTTATAATTAGAGAAATGCAAATCAAAATTACTGGTTTCACCTGACAACCCTACAATTGGCAAATATGACAAAAACGGTGAGAGTAGTCTATGTTCAAAAGGTTTTGTAAACACATTTGGTGGAACTGCAAATTGGCCCAGTCATTCTGGAAGGGAATTTGAAATTACTGTATGCTAAAATAGTGATTACTTTAGCCAGAGATCCCAATGCTAGGCAAATTCCATAAAGAGGTAAAAGACAGAATGGTCCTATGTATACCAAAACATTAATTGCAGCGTTTTTTGTGGTAGTAAAGGATTGGAAACAAAGTAGATGGGTGAATGGCAGGAGTGGGGAACCTGCACTCTTGAGGCCACATGTGACCCTCTAGGTGCTCAAGTGCGGCCCTTTGACTGAATCCAAACTTCACAGAACAAATCCCCTTAATAAAAGGATTTGTTCTGTAAAACTTGGACTTGGGGAAAGGCTGTACCCAAGGACCTATAAGGTGAAATGTGGCCTTGAAGCTGCAGGTTCTTCACCCCTGGGTTAAACAAATTGTACATGATTGCAATAGAATATTACTGGGCCATAAGAAATGAAGAATTTAGAGACTTATGGGAACTTACATGAACTAATATGAAATAAAATAATAGAACCAGGAAAACAGTATATAAAACAGCAATGTAGATAGACAAAAACAGGAACCAAGAAAAGGGTACTAAATGTTGTAGTATACTTATAATGATGAAGCTTAGCTGAAGAAATAAGAAAATATACCTCCTTCTCTTCTTTGCAGGGCAGGGGTATTGTATGGAACACTGTATATATTATCAGACTTGTTTGATGAATTTTGATTAGTTTTGCTGAACTGCTTTTTTCCCTCTTTTCTTTCTTTTTTTTTGTTTGTTACAAAGAATGGCTCTCAGGGTATGTTTAGTAATGAAGGTGATATGATAACTAAAAATATCAATGTGAAGTTTCAAATCACCAAAATGACGTGTCTACTTTTTCATCTTTCCAAAATCTTCATGAAAATGATCAGTATCTGTATTTTGATGAAAATATAAAAACAAAAGAAATAAGCCTTTGCAAAGGATTCTCTATAGTAGACCACACTTTAGTCACACATCACAGAGAATACAAGATATTTCATTTGTTGGTTGATTAAAACAAGCATTTATCTTAGTAGAGAAAAATGCAGGCTGAATTTTTCTTCCAAAAAGGCATGTAATACATATGTTGTGACCATAAAAGACTCCTTAATAAATAACAGCCATGGCAATAACTTTGTACAACAATTCTCAGATTAAGTGGGAAATAAAACAGGGAAAAGATATTTGCCAAAAATTCACTGTCTTTGAGTGTGTCTTATACTGTTCCCACATGGAAGAGGGATTGATAGACTATAAATGGACTTTTTAATAATTCACAAAGGAAAAATGCCTAGTGACAGGATTATAATTTGAATTTGGATACCCCATCTATTGAGTCTGTATATCAGTATATATATATATATATATATATATATATATATATATATATATATATAAAAGCACTAAAGATGGATTATGAGCAGGGTCTAGAATTGAGTAAGAGAGCTGGCTGGATTACATATGGAAAATCATAGAGATTTCTGACAAGACGGCTAAGAAACTGGATCTAAGACTCACCTGATATCTATCATCTCAAAATACTAAGAAACATGCCACATAAAGTATAGAGCAAACAACAAAAGAAAAAAGAGCAATACTTTCAGTTATCCCAAATTACCCCATGGTCAAAAACTCATCTTTTTAACACAAGTGTTTTCTGGTGGTTTTGAATGGTTGGGACTCTTGAAACACCAGTCTTCAAGAAATAAAAGTTGTAGGTGACTCAATGGATAGTGGAAAGATGTATAGTGAGCATGGGTTGCAATGTATTCCCAATGATGACAGCATACTTAAGAATTAGTATAAGAGATATTATTGAAGAAAAATACCTTAAGAGTGTGGGACAGGAATGGGGAACCTGCAGCCTCAAGGCTCCCTGTGGCCTTCTAGGATCTCATGTGTGGCCATTTAATGGAATCCAAACTTTGCAGAACAAATCCCCTTCATAAAAGGATGTGTTCTGTAAAACTTGGACTCAATCAAGAAGCTGTACCCAAGGACCTAGAAGGCCACAGGGGGCCTTGAGACTGCAGGTCCCTTCCACCCAATGTTTTTGCAATGAGGATGGAGGATAGTAGATGGCCTATGTGTTATAAAGACCTGATATGTCAAACCCACAGCCAGCCTACAATATTTCTGTTTACCTGAACCAGATTAAAACATAATTGGGAAATATTTAATAAAATAAAAATACAATAGAACATAGATAATACTAATATATGGTTTTCTAGGTCAATATGCAGTCTGCAGGGATCCTTCTGTAGAGCTTAGTGGTCCCCATTTCTAAGTTTGACACCACTGGTGTAGACCTTTTATGGTGGTCCTATGGGAAAAAAACGGGTAAGAGTTGTACAGGATGAGGGGAGATGTACATGTGTTGTGATCTGTCCCAATGGAGGAATATTCACATGGAGGTGAGATGGAAAGAACCCCAGGAACCATTTAGTCCAACCCATATCTAAACAAGACCTCCAAGAATCCCCTCTCTTACTAATCAGCCCCCTCTACTCTGGGACAATGCTAATTAGGAAGTTTTTCTACCAAGCAGAAAACCACTGCTAATGTTCTACTGTGTGGGGTCAAGCAAAACAAGTATGATCTCATTTGCATATGAGGGCCCTTCATATAATTGAAATTAGCCATCTTCTCTTTCTTCATGTCTTCTCTTTTCCTGGATAAAGATCCTCATTGGCTTCAAACAATTTATGTGTAGCATGGTCGTCAGCCCTGTCACCATCCTGTTGTGGGTACCCTCACTGTTCTTCCCAAGGAGAGACTCCCAGAAAGACATAACATACCATAGATATAATCTGACCAGGGTACAAAATACTGGGATTATCCCCTCTATGGTTCTGGACACTATTTTTCTGTTTCCTAAGAACACATTAGTTTTTTTTTTTTTTTAAAGCAATTGGGGTTAAGTAACTTGCCCAAGGTTACACGGCTAGGTTTTTGTTTGTGTGGATTAAGTGTCTGAGGCCGGCTCCGCGCTCAGGTCCTTCTGATTCCAGGGCCGGCGCTCTATTCACTGCGCCACCTAGCCGCCCCGAACACATTAGCTTTTTTGACAAGTCACCCCACTGACTCGTAATCTAGTTGTTGAAACAAAACCTGTAAGCAGTCTATCAAAACGGCACCGGTGATTTATAATCAGCAGTAATAGCAGTGAATTGAATTATCAGAACTAAAGGAGGGGCCCTTACATTGAAAAAAATGTGTGAAATAATCTATATGAAAATACTTGGAGGCAAAAGACTTTGGTTAAGTCCTTTGAATCCAAGTATGACAAGTCATTTCACTGCTCTAGGCCTTAAGTTTCCTTGTCTATAAAATGAGATTGGACTAGATGGCCTTTGATGCTCCTTCCAGATTTAAAACTATAATCTCTAAAAGTGGCATTCCAAAATGTTAAAGGTGCAACCCTCAAAAGGTTTTCACGGACTCAATGTTTACAGTGACTAGGTCAATAAGCAAGGACTAAGCTTATACTCTGAAAGCTCATATGATGATAGCTTTTATGATATAGAGCTTGGCTAGCTCTAAGATAACTTTGAATACATATGTATGTATGTAAGAACAAAAAACCATTTAAGGGTTAGTATAGGCAAAGCACATAGAGTAGAAGCACTATTCCATTAAAAGACCTTTAAAGAAATAGGCTGGAGGGGCGGCTAGGTGGCGCAGTGAGTAGAGCGCCGGCCCTGGAGTCAGAAGGATCCGGCCTCAGACACTTAACCCACACAAACAAAAACCTAGCCGTGTGACCTTGGGCAAGTTACTTAACCCCAATTACCCTAAAAGGGGCGGCTAGGCGGCGCAGTGAGTAAGAGCGCCGGTCTCGGAGTTGGGATGACCCGAGATCAAATTCGGCCTCAGAAAATGAGCACCCACACATAAATAATGACTAGCCGTGTAACCTTGAGCAAGTTACTTAACCCCAATTGCTTAAAAAAAAAAAAAAAGAAATAGGCTGGGGCAGCCCAGTGAATAGAGCACCAGCCCTGGAGTCAAATCCAGTCTCAGACACTTAACACTTACTAGCTGTGTGACCTTGGGCAAGTCACTTAACCCTAATTGCCCTGCATTCTCCCCTCCAAAAAAGCCTGACATACATGTACATACAAGCATGTATTTGCCTTGGGAATGATGGACTGCTGCTATCAAATGTCCCAAGATTACACTTGAAACCATTACTTTATGCTCTCACCTTTCCCTAAATTCAACAATGAGAAACCAGAATAGGAGGGTTTATTTAATTTTCAAGTTAATAGGTTTCATAGATGGAAACATAAATCAAAATGATACTGGGTAATAGATATATTTACAGCTATGTGTAATGAACAAAGGGTAAAAAGGTAGGAACAGGCATAGTGAGTGTCACAGTAGAAAATTAGGTCCATAGCCAATATAGGGGGGTTACCTTTGGTTGCCACACACAGATATCTTAGTGAACCACATTACTTGTGCAGAAGCCAGGACAACTAAGCAGCAGGGCTGACATACATACAAGCTCTTCCTTCCTTTTGCCAGGTCTACCCTGACACAGAGTGTAGCAGCATTATTACTCCTATCCAAGTGTCCTTGTTGGTTTAGGACAGGGGTGGGAACCTATGGCTTTAAGGCCACATGTGGCCCTCTAGGTCCTTGGGTGTAGCCTTTTGACTAAGTCCAAGTTTTACAGAACAAATCCTTTTATGAAGGGGATCTGTTCTGTGAAGTTTGGACTCAAAGAGTTGCACCGAGGACCTAGAGGGCCACATGTGGCCTCAAGGCTGTAGGTTTTCCAACCCTGGTTTGGGATGTACAGATCCACCTTCTGAAGTCCTAAGGAAAAAGAGGCTTTCTGGACAGCATGAAGGAGCTGAATCTGAGAGCAGAGAGCTCTGTTTTGTCTATGTCCTAGAAACAGTGTGATACTGAGGTACACAGGATTGTAGTGAACATAGCAAGAAAGGCAGGATCTTCCCATGGCTGTGGTGGTTTTGTAACAGAAGAGACCCAGCTGCCTGGTGGTTCTTAGGCCAGTGAAGTGGGAAGAAGCAGGAAACATATATAGTCAGATGCCCAATCTAGTGCTGTGTCCACTTGATGGTTTTCAGGTCAATTCCATCTTGTACCATTTCCCACAGTGGGCTGCCAATGAGAGAGGGAGAGAGACAGACATTTGATGAGTAAGGGCAATAACAGGATATTTACTAAATTAGGGCCCCTACCAAATACCCACTATATATAACTGCCACTTCTGTGTGCAAAGCTACCCTAGCCTCACCTCATTCCCTTCCTGGCCTTGTTCTCAACATTCTGTATTTCAAAACCAGGCCTTTACTGCTGTATATCTCATCCTGGGACTTCCCTTAATGCCTACAGTCTCCTCACCTTGGCACAACCTACCACCCTGGCAGCTGCTCATCTCAAGTCCTGGCCCCCTTCTCCCATTGGAGAGACTTCGAAAACCAGGCCTCTGAGTATCTTCAAACCCCCAGCCCCCATACATACTTCCCCTTCCTTTCTAAATCCCTTTTGTATACAAGCTTTCCCCTTTAGAATGTAAGTTCCTCAAGGACCAACATATTCCCTCTGCTTGTATTTGTACAGTGCCTGGCATATAGTAAACGCTTATTCCTTCCTTCCTGAAAACAAGCAGTTATTCATTTCCTTTTGGCCTGGGAAGGTCACTGATAAGTCTGGTAGGTAGCTAAGGCTGGTAGCTAAACGGCACAGAAGAGATATGATGCCATGGCCTAAAAGAGGGCAGTGTTGGTATGTCACTGTCATGCTAGAGAGGACCAGGAAGGCAGGCCCAGAAGAGGTAGTTCTCACTCATTAGCTCTAATAGGGAAGTCACACAGCCTTGAAGCCCAGACCTTTGGCAGGTACTGGGGATACGAAGACAAAAAAAAACAACAAAAACAACAAAACAACAACAACCCAGTCTCTGCCTGTAAGGAGCTCAGATCTTACTGGTCTAAGCCACTATAAATGAAAATCTAGACTGCAAAAAGGGTCTCAAGTAATGTCCTTACTCATTAGAGCTACAGCTGAGATACTGGTCACCCCAAAGGAAGAAGGAAACTGCCTGCAAAGCCTCAAGATGAACAGAAACTAGGTATCTAGGGAGTTCAAACTCTGCATTGTTTGTATGCCACTGTCTACTTTTTCTGAAGCTTGAAGGGAAGACCCTGAGCTCTGATGTTATCAAGGGAAGCTCTATGGTTAGCAGACAGTGGCCAGGGACTGTGAGCCTTTAATAACAGAGACTAGAAGAAGGATCCTCTAATCCAGCCTCTATATACCCACAAGAAAGTCTACAATATTTGCATGGTGCTCTTGCACAGAGGTGTCCATGTTTTTCCATCTCAAATCACAAGGATGATTAAATAAAGGAACTCTGGAGTACTCAGAACGTCAGTATGATCATACACCCAGGACGGGAGACTTCAGGTACCCAGAGATGAGCTACCATTTTAGTATGAACCCTGCAACAAGATCATAAGGTTTAGGGTTGGAAAGGATTTTAGAAATTATCTAGAAGGGGTCCTATTTTTACAGTTAGAGAACCTCTCTGGAGGCCCAGAGGGACTAAGATACTTGCTCAAAGTCACAGAGATGGGATTCAAACGCAAGTTATTTGAGTCCAAACTCAACACTCTTTTCAATTATGCCATACTATTTCAGGGGAGGCTTTATACCTCATTTCCCGAAGCCTTTTAACATGATGGATGCACTTTTCAGCTGTGTAGTCCACCTCTTCCTCTGTGGTGAAACGACCAATGCCAAATCTGAAACGCATTGTATAAGGTTAGAAGGCCAGGGCAGACACTGAAAGACTCATTCATTCAGGAAATATCTGAATTGAATGACAAAGGGGGGGAAAAAAGAGAGGGAAGGAGGGAAGAGGTAGAAAGGGGGAGACAGAAGACATAGGGAACAGGGAGAGGGAAAAGGGAAGGGGGGAAGAAAGAGAGAGAGGGGGAGGAAGAGAAGGTAGAAGGGAGATAGAGGGAAATGGGAGAACTAAGGGAAGAGGGAGAGAAAAGGAGAGAGGGATGGAAGAAGAGAAAGGAAGAGAGAAAAGGGAAGAAAGAAGCAGACAAGGAAGAAGGAGAGGGAGGGATGGGAGGAGAAAGCAAGGAAAGGGAAGGGAAGGAGAGCCACAGTCCCATCCTGTTGACCTGATAGAGGAGTGGGCCAGGTCTTCATCTGTGCCAATTGCTCTAAGCACATAGGATGGTTCCAAGGATGCAGAGGTACAGGCGCTAGGAAGACAACACACAAGCATAAACCAAACTGCTCAGGCCATACCTCATTTCCAATCCAGCTGCACTCATTTTGGATTTAACCTCTCCCCACAACCCGATTAAATTCATCACTGTGACATCTCATTGTCCCACAAGATCCAGTCAAGCTTTGGTGCTCATACCTCCTCAGTCCTCTCTGCTGCTGAGGAGGTGGAGCCACAAACTCCTCAACCTCCACTTAAGGAGTGGAGACCAGAGAAACATCTCCTTAAACATTTCCTCATTTCCCAATGACAGGACACCTTGATTTCTTTTGACTTTTCCATCATACCATGTCCTGATACTTATTCACAGCACTTAGCACATGGTAGGTGCTTAATAAATATTTACTAACTCCTGACAATTAAGCTCTTGACCAGAATGCATCACCACCACCACCTTTCTGAGTAGTACTTTGCTTCCTCGATCCCATAGCAGTGAGGAATTTAAAGCCAAGGAATTTAAATTTCTGGTCTGTAGATGTCAAAAGTTCAGAGCTAACTTCCAGTTCTTTGTTGAGATCTTCAACCTCCTAGTCCAAGTAAGACCTCCAATGATGAAACTGCTAAAGTATGATGGGCTTAAAGCAAGATGATAGAAGGTCTAACAAGAAAGGCAGGTTAGTAGGAAAGCTGTAGCAGAGGAGAACCTTCATTCAAGCCCAGATGTGCCCCTCCTGGAACTAATATCTCAGGGAAGCCTGGAACCATTCCTTTAAATCTGAAAGCTTCTGTTTTGCCTGAGAACCACTGGCATGACATGTGGTCAACATCAGTCCCTTAGGTCCACTCTGGCCTAACATGATACCTGGCAGATATCTCGTGTCTCCCCAGTGTGTGTGGTGAAGCAGCTCCTGTATATTACTTTGTGCCTCTTTCACAGCCCTTTCTCATATGTCCTCCACACACTACAAGGTTCAATGAGTGCTAACAGTACTTAGGTGCCCATCTGATTAGGGCTATCTCTCTCAACTCCACTATGGCTTTACTTACCTGCCTGAAGACAAAGCTACGTCCTTGAGTGCCATCAGTAGACTCTCCCCTTCCACATAGGCAAAGGACAAGTTGATGCAGCCTGAGGAAAAGAGTCTCCTGTTAATATTCTCTAACTTTTCCCTAGACTAGAGAAGGAAAAGGATATAGGTTGCAAAGGGAGGGAGCCAGACCTGGATAGTGCTGCTCTGGATCCCCATTCATCACCACATCAGGCAGGTTACTCATTATCTTGTTTACCAATCTTTCTGCTAGCAGGGAGATCCTCTTATGGTCATTCTGAAAAACACAGGAAAATGTGACAGGGACATAAGTTCCAATTCAAAAATTTGTCCCAATTCAAGAATTCATATGAGATACGCAAAGAAAATTAGTGGAGAATACTACTATCCTGCTTTAAATATGTCATTCAGAAATATCAGGGTCCTGCTTGGTCCAAGATGTTTGAAAAATAGTTCAAAAAGACCCAAGATGAAGAAAATGGTTCAGAATTACAAAACGCCAAAGTTGGGAAAGACCTTAGAGATCAGATTAGATAGTCACAGCCCCCTCACTTTGAAGCCCAGAAAGGTTCAGTTAGTTGTCCAAGGTTACAAAAGTGACAATTTGGGCACAACAATCCATTTCTCCTTCCTAAAAAATGGACTCCAGGAGCCCAAAGAAACTTCTTACTCAACAAAAGTCCAGTAAAAATGTCTGAAGGTCCTGGGGGGAGGAAAGGGGTACGATAGCAAGACTAACTGAAACCCCACTATGTTTTAGTCATCTTTATCTGTGCTCTTACTAAAGGTGGCTGACTCAAGAAGAGGAGCTTTCAGCCACAGAATGAAGACGAGAGGCAGCTAAATGGCTTAGTACATGGAGTACTAAGGCCTTAAGTCAGGAAGACTCATCTTCCTTAGTTCAAAGGCAGCCTCAGACACTTAGTAGCTGTGTGACCCTGGGTAACCCTGTTTGCCTCGGTTTCCTCATCTGTAAAATGAGCTGGAAAGGAAATGGTAAACCATTCCAGGATCTCTGCCAAGAAAACCCCAAATAGGATCAAGAAGAATTAATAATTGAATGACAACAAAGAATGAGGGTCAAAGTGATAAGGAGAGTCTTTCCCTATACCTCCATCTCTTCTTGTGACAATTCACAGGCAGCCCCTAGACCAACTACTAAGGGTGTGGGCACTGTTCCAGAGCGCATGCCCCGCTCCTGACCTCCGCCACTCTGCACAGCCTCTACACGAACTCGGGGCCGACGGCGGATGTAGATCGCACCAACTCCTAAAGAAGAAAAGGAAAGACAGAAATGGGGTGAGAACAAATGCTGACCTCAAAAATGGTGAAAAGTATCCTACTCTGATTGTTTCTTTATTCAGAGTCTATTCTGCCCATAATACTTTGTTTTTTTTGCTTAGTGTTTAAATATATAATTTATGTTGCCAATTAGACTGTAGGCTCCCTAAAATAATGATCACTTCTGATTCTCCTTTTTTCTAAACCTAGCACACAGAGTAAAGTACATGTTGAATATTCTATTAATGATGTGGTCTAGGGGATAAGATCAAACCAAGAGGTAAGCACTCCAGAATGTCAAGACAGCCTGGAGTTTCATGCAGGCAGGTCTACAAAATGTCCATTCAGGACAAAAGCATATAAAGCCCAATCATAGGAATCAATTCCAGAGACACACTGGCCTTTAGGTGCTTTGGAAGTAGGAACTAGGGGTATCTTAGGTAAGCTCAGTCCCATCTGGGAGCAGGAAGGGAAAGGCAGACTGTAAAATGTCCCAAGTCCCAGATGATGGCTGATGTAATACCGCCCTACAGTCGTTTCTTCTAGGGACAAATGTTAACAAAATGCCATGCTTCAGACAGACATCCACGGTGAGGTTTATGTAATAAGAGGTTTCAGGATTTTCTTTACCTTTTGGGCCATAAAGCTTATGACCACTGATGCTCATGAGATCAATTTTCATATCATTCACATTGAGTGGGATTTTTCCAACTGCCTGGGCTGCATCCGTATGGAAATATACTTTTCGCAACCTGCAAATCTGTCCTAAGGAGAGAGCAATAGGATACATGGTGGGTTGCTCACATGCCCTATGGCAGTATCGCCCTGGCACTTTGGATCCCGCAGAAAAGCAGGAAGCACAACACTGGTCCCTAGGCCAGTAGCTCTGCTGCTGAATAACGAGACTACCAGCATTCTGCCACTCAAAGGCTTTGCTTCCTTTTCTTGAACAGTAATGAGAAAGAATGAAGGAAAAAAACCCCATAGAACCACTTAGGCAATGATTACCTCATTTTCCTATGAAAAAACACCCCTTGAACATATACCATTTTCACTGTATTTTTAGATTCCTAGAAGACACAGGGAAGCAATGATCAATGACCCCATATTACAGCAGTGCTTAAAGTCAAATGGTGTTCATAAAAGGGTTTCATGAAGAACTGGCTTGCCAGCCAAGATGCCTGCCTGAATAGATCCAGCTACCTCAGTAAAAATCTAAAAACCATACCAGGATGAAAAATGATCAACAAATCCAATGAGGAGAAAGAGTACATGACCTCTTCCACTCCAGAGCTATATATAAAGTCAGCCACAAGGCCACAGAAAATAGGGAAGTGGGTCACCATCAAAGTCAGCACCAGGATAGTCTAGGCAAACAAAGTGATAGTCATTTAGCCTGAAAAGAGACATGTATAGCTTTCAAGGTTCTGTACCCCGAGACAGTAAGAACGGAGGATCCTTACCAAAGGGATATAAAATTGTGTATAACCTTTGACCCAGCAATACTACTTCTACATCTATGATCAAAAAGATCATAAAAAGGGGGAAATGACCCACATGTATAAAAATATTTAGAGCAGTTCTTTTTGTGGTGGCGATGAATTGGAAATTGAGGGGATGCCCATCAATTAGGGAATGGCTGAACAAGTTGTGGTATATGAATGGAATAGAATACTATTGTACTATAAGAAATGATGAAGAGGTGGACTTCAGAAAAACCTGGAAAGACTTACATGAACTGATACTGAGTGAAATGAGCAGAACAAAGAACACTGTACATAGTAACAGCCACATTGTATAATGACTGATTTTGATAGACTCAGCTCTTCTCAGCAATGCAAAGATCTAAGACAACTCCAGAAGACTCATGATGGAAAATGCCATGCACATCCAGAGAAAGAACTATGGAGTCTGAATGCAGATCAAAGCATACTATTTGTTCTCCTTTTCTTTTGTTGTTTTGTTTCTTCTTTCTTGTGGTTCCTCCTATTAGTTCTACTTCTTCTTTACGCCATGACTAATGTGAAAATGTGTAATATGAATGAATAAGTAGAGCCTACATCAGACTGTATGCTTTCTTGGGGAGGGAACAGGAGAAGGAGGGTGAGAAAATTTAAAACTCAAAATCTTATGGAAGGGGCGGCTAGGTGGCGCAGTGAGTAAGAGCGCCGGCCTTGGAGTTGGGATGACCTGAGAACGAATCCGGCCTCAGAAAATGAGCACCCACACAGAAATAATGACTAGCCGTGTAACCTTGAGCAAGTTACTTAACCCCAAATTTCACTTAAAAACTTATGAAGAAAATATTAGAAGTCACAATTAGTAAGAGAAGAGTATAGAGTATATATATATATATACATTATGCTATATAGCATATATTATACATAGCATATATATATATATATATATATATATATATATATATATATATATATATATAAAAAGAAAAAAAATGGAATGGAGGCTCCCTTGGGAAAGCCCCAGGCTAGTCTAGATCCTTGAAGTGACTGGAAGTAATTACCACTATGGTCCCTTAGAAGTGCTCAGATTTGGACACTCAGGGGTTCTGCAGTTCCTGACACTGTTCTGAGACACAATAAAGAGACCTAAAAATTCAATGCCTGGAACCTCAAAAATCTAGAGGCCTCACCCTAGGATGTAGAAATCAGTGCAGGAACACAAACCAAGAACAAGGAGCACTGATTGTCTCATCCAAAAGTGCAACAGGGGGTAGGAACAGAACCTGGCCTTGGCACAAAGCCCTGATTCAGGAACTTAGACTGAAGAAATAAATAACCAAATCAGATCCTAACAATGACAAAGAATTATTGGAGCTCCAAGATACCCCAAAATTCAACCTATAAGAACAGAGTAACTCTAAAACAATTGCAAACAGACACTTGAAGGAAAAAATGGATTTTCCACAAGGACCATATGAATGTCTAGATGAAGCAAGAGAGTTAAAAAAAATCAACTTATTAATTAATACACATATTTTTTAAGTGCCTACAATGTACACTGTGCTAAGAGCTAGTGATTTGAAATGAGGCAAAAGATAGTCCCTGCCCCCAAGGAACTCACAATCTAATAGAAAATACAATAGGGGAGCAAATATGTACAAACAAGTTAGATACAGGATAAATAGGAAATAATTAACTGAGTGAAGGCATTAAAATTAAGAGGGGTTGTGAAAGGCTTCCTGTAGAAGATAGGATTCTAAATGGGACTTAAAAAAAAAACCTAGGAAGGCAGTAGGTAGGGATAAGGACGGAGAACATTCCAGGCGTGGGGGACAGAAAATAAGGGTTAACACTGGAAAGCTAGGAGGAGGGTAGGTCATGAGGGGCTTTGAACCCAAGTAAAGAATTATGTATTTAATCTTAGGGGGAGCCAGTGGAAAATGAAATAAAAGCTAAGGAAAAAAGATTTGGAAAGAAGATTAACAGCGTGGAATAAGAGGTACAAAACCTTAACCAAGGGAAAAAAAAACTCCCTGAGAATTAGAATAGAACAAATAATGACAGCAAAATCAAAAGGGTGAATAAAACTGAAGAAAATGTAATATGTCTCAGTGAAAAACAATTTACTCTGAAAATAGATTTAGGAGATCTAGGGGTATCTGAAAGCCATGACCACAAAAAGAAACTACACATTGTATTTCAAGAAATCTTAAAACAAACTACTGGATCCTGAAGGGGGACTTAAAAAGAATAAAAATAAAAGCAAAGTGAAGCACTGGAAAATAAAGGGGTGCTTATCAATTGAGGAAGAGCTGACCAAACTGTAGCATATGAATGTAATGGAACATAATTACAGTGTAAGAAAAGGAGAAGACATTGTTTTAGAGAATCCTAGGAAGTGAACTAACTCATCCAGACTGAAGTGAGCAAAACCGAGAGAACAGTTTATACGAGGACAACGTAACAAAAACAACTTTGAAAGATTTAAGAACCATGTTCAAACCAATGATCATGTCTCCAGAGAACACATGATGAAGCATGTTACCCAGTTCCTGACAGAGAAATGATGGACCCAAGGTACAATAAGAGATATATTCACATTTTTAGACATAGCCACTGTGTAGGTGTTTTGCTTGACTATGCTATTTGTTATAAGGATTTCCTCTCCTCACTCTGTTTTTAATTGGGAGTAGGGGCTGGGTAGTGGTGAGGGCTAGCAATAGTGATGCCAAAAGAAGAGGATCACTGAAACATTTAAATATTTCATAGAAACGAACAGGGGGAAGTTTAGAAGGAAGCAAAGACAAACAAGACAACTCTAAAAGAACCATTTTCAATCTATTGTATCTTCTTTAACAGAGAAACCAGGGTGGAATGGAAACTCATGGTTTTATAAACAATCTTTTTGTGTTCTGACTGTTTATGAGGAAAATGTTCATTTCTGGGAGGTACTTGAAGTCAGAATAAAAGAATTTTTAAAAAAAGAACTGACTTAAAGGTCAAAGGATTTGGAAATGCAGGGGAACAATGAGTATTTTTTGTGCCCAACACAAAAGAAGCTTAGCATCTGCCTACAGCTAGTGTCTAAATACTGCTCAGTTCAATAGACTATCTGGGCTTCCTCAACGACTTGTGATAGAATTCCACTTCACCTTTAGAAATCCATACTAGACCATAGCAGGAAGTACCTGCACTCCATGACAGGATACTAAATGGATTAATTCAGACTTTTTTCCCTTTGGTGCCAGGTGGTTCACTACCACTCCAGGGCTGCTGACCTTGGCAGAAAGCAGAACTTGAAATACTCACCAATGTCTTCAATAGGTTGCCTCACTCCAATCTCATTGTTCACAGTCATGATAGAGACAAGGCTTGTGTCTGGTCGGATTGCTGCCTCCAGGTCCTAAAGGGATAAAAAATGGGGTAGAGTCGGGGGGAAGAAAGGGAACTTGACTATATCTTTTCCTTCTCAGCATACCAGCATTCCCAGCCTTAGAAGATGTAATCTCCTCTGATTTTCATGGGATAGAAGCTGGCTGCGTGAGCACTGATGGACAGTAGGACTATAAACTCCACAGAGTTGGGCACTATATCTATACCAAATGATATGAACAACAGCATGTATAAATCTATCAGCAGATAGTTAAGTATCTGCTATGTGTAAGGTCCAAGACAAGGTGCTAGGGAAGGTATACCAAGAAATCTAAGATATATTCCTTGCCTTCAAGAATGGGATAAGGGGCGGCTAGGTGGCGCAGTGAATAGAGTGCCGGCCCTGGAGTCAGAAGGACCTGAGTTTGGAGCTGGCCTCCGACACTTAATCTACACAAACAAAAACTTAGCTGTGTAACCTTGGGCAAGTTACTTAACCCCAATTGCCCTAAAGGGGCGGCTAGGTGGCACAGTGAGTAAGAGCGCCGGCCTCAGAGTTGGGATGACCCAAGATCAGATCCGGCCTCAGAAAATGAGCACCCACGCATAAATAATGACTAGCCGTGTAACCTTGAACAAGTTACTTAACCCCAATTGCTTAAAAAAAAAAAAAGAATGTGATAGATCAGTTGGGATAAAGGAACTATAGAGAATCTCATAGATGGAAACGACTGCAGAGGCCATAGAGCCTAACCCATTTTTAGAAGGTTGGAAGCTGGGATTTGCCATTATAATTTCAATGATGTAGATAATTCCTGGTAAGAAAGCTCCTTTTACAAATTCAGATCAGCAACTGTTTTCTATCATTTTCTTGGAGAGATGCTTGGGCCACTGAAGGGTTAAGTGATTTGCTCAGAGCCACACAGTCAATATATATCTAAGGCGGGATTTAAACCCAGATCTTTCTGATCTTGCCTGCTGTTTATCCATTACTCCACTTTGCCTCTCTTACACATGCCAGTTATCTACATAGAATTCTCCTTAACAATATCCCCACACATAGTCATCAGGTCTTCCCTTTAAAGAGTGATACTGAAGAGGAACCAACTGCCTTAGGAGGTATTACATTTCAGTATCTAACATGCTTTTTCTATGTAAAGGGAAAACAATGAAAATTGGCAAATAATTGCCATGTGAGCAGCTGGGAATATATCATTAAAGGAAGAGATCATACTGGGCAGAGGGGGACAGAGAGGGCTTCATGGAAGGGGTGGACCTATACTGGATTCAAGTAAGTGAAGGCAAGGGGAAAATGCACCCTCAGCTTCAAAGCATGGAGGAAGATGTGCATGGAATGCTGGCAATACAAGAAGTAGACCAGCCCAGCCTCAGTGAATGGTTCTGTTATAGAGGAACAGTAGGAGATAATGTTGGGAATTAGTTGCAGCCCCATTCTACTCCCTCTTCAGACTATGTTCTTTACTGAGGGGCCTTCTCACCTTCAGATCAATGATTCCACTCTTCTGCACTGGGAGATAAGTGACCTGAAAACCCTCAGCTTCCAGAGAACGACATGAGTCTAACACACATTTGTGCTCTGTTTGTGTGGTGATCACATGCTTTTTCCGTAACTTGTAGAATCTGGCCACCCCCTAGAAGTTGGTGAGAAAGGGAGAAGATACTTGAGCAGAAAAACAATGTCTCTAAATCCTTTCAGGACTGGGGAAAGAGACAAGAGGGCAATAGAAGAGGAGTTTTCACAGAGGCTATTCATCCACTGTATGGGCAGTTCCTAAGAATATACAGGAAAGTTTCTTTACCCACCTCAACTAAAACAGTGGCATTTTAGATTATGTTATTTTCAGACTTTCCAGGGTAAACTTTTCCTAAATGCCAAAGGAATTTTTGTATTCCTTTTCCAAGTGAGAGGAAATAATTTTCATTTAGAGAAGAGTGTAGGTTGCTTCCAAACCTTCACTTTGGTGCTGTCATTTTAAGGTACTACGGGGAGGATAAAGACAGGATTCTAGCTGCTTTAAAGCCTATTCCAAACTTCCTGTACAGGCCAAGGTCAAAATGGATTGACATTGGCAGCAAAGCAACAAAAGGACAGTGTGTGTATGAGGTAGGAGGATCTGATAGGAATCTGTAATTTATTTTTGTTCCCTTGAAATGACAGAGATCACCCAGTCGCTTATTCTGTGGAACCAAGGGGAGTTTACACAGTTTACAAGTGAAAGGGGAATTTAGCTTGGATTACAATTGTATCCACAGAAACCTAGGAAGGAACCTAGGTTCCAAAGGAACCACAGAAAAGATGACACTAAAAATAAGAGAGCCTGATTATGACTGAAAAGGAAAGAGATACAAGGGGTTGAAGAGAAAGTCTTAGGCCTGTGCAACCAGATCCATAGGATAAGACCACTGGACCATGACCTGCACCTCATATGGAGGCAGACACTTATGGAAGGTGTAAAAACACTTGCAAGATTCTACCCTGGCCAGAAGCAACGATGGCAATGGGGAGAGGCAGGAAGAAGTAAGCTTTGAAATTCATATACACCAGAATAGAGCTGGAGAAACAAGTGGTAGAGAAATGAATGAACACTGAACTGAAAAACTGGAAAAAGAAAGCATGCATACTCCTTTATTGTAGCATGCCACACAAACAAGTTATTATAATGTAGGCCAGATGAGGTTGAAGAGGTTCACTTCAGCTACTAGAACAAAAAGGTGGTAACCCAATCAAATGTTCATTGTATACTTTCTGGATTAAAATTCAAAGGCTACAGAGAGAATATCTTCTCTCTTCAGAGAGAAAAGTCTTCTACCTACACTAGAAACTTCCCAAAACAACTTATTGAACATCATGTTCTCTCAATGTGAAGTGATTTGGGGAAGTGTTTTGGAAAGTTACAAAATGGAGGTAAAGGCCATATTTGGGTGCCAGGAATGGAGGTAGTTGGGATGGGAACTTCTAAAGGCTAAGAAGTTGGAGTTACAAATTAGTCATTCGAGGTCAGAAAGATACTGGCATACTTAATCCCCCTGACCTCAGCTGTTAGTTTGAGATTCACTTTTGTACTGTTTTTTCCTTTCCTCTATTTCTTCATCTTACCTTAATCGCTAAATTGTTGGATTCAGTGGCTCCACTAGTGAAGATAATCTCACGGGGGTCAGCCCCAATCAGTGATGCCACTTGCTGTAATGGAAGGAACAGTCACTTTAACATTTGATGTCAATGACAAAAAGTCACCACACCAGACAGAGCTGACAAAATCTAGCTACTGGAAAGAAAGAGATAGTACAGCAGAAAAGATCCCCCATCACACTGTGCCCACTATTTCTATATTTTCTGGCAGCATGGTTACAAATTTTGTCCTTAATAGGGTCAGGAAGTATAGGGCATGTTTTAGGAATTGTTTTGAGCTCTTGTAACCATTTTCCCTTCAAGAAGACAGAAATATTCTCCCTCCAATCATTAAAAAAAAAGCCCAAATTTACTTCCAATCCCTGGATCCAAACTGCTACAAGTTAAACTCCCCAGGCTGTCGGTCCCATCCCCCTTGATTCTCTTCATTCTTGCCTGGCGTGCATGCTCCACAGCGGCCTCACTTTCCCAGCCATATGAATGAGTCCGGGAGTGTGGGTTCCCATAGTAGTTGATGAGGTAAGGGAGCATGGCATCTAACACTCGAGGATCCTAGATATAACATAATCCAAATTAGAGTCACCCCAATGGAGCCTCTTTCCACTAGCTGCTTATTCTTATCTGTGCCAAGATGGTTTAGCAGAGATCTGATTCTTGGGTAAAGCTTGGGAAACAGGAGCAGAGAAACATTCCTGCCCCCGCCTTTAATCAGATCTTGCTTTAAAGCATATCAACAATTAGATTTAAATAGCACATCCAGTCATTTGGTTCTTAAAAGAATCCTAAGAAGTATAGATGGAAAGTATTATTACCCATTTTTCAAATGAGAAAAGATCTATGTAGAGAAAAACACTGCTCAATTTGGGTACTGACAGCTGTTTCTACCATATCAATTACCTTTCATTTGTCCCTTACAGTTTCCACATTACTTTTACTCCTATTCAGTTGCGTGAAACAGTATTTATGAAGACCTTGCTAAGTACGGGACACAGTTTTAGGTGTTGAGCACTTAACAACATTATCTGCCTTCAAAGAGCCTACATTCTAGTATGAACTGCTATCCTAACCAGCCCACTCCCAGGCACAGCACTTCTTCAAAAGCTACACTTCAAGAGTTGCTGCACCCAAGCTGCTGCCCACCAGCGGAGTAGTGGCTTGCACGTCCATGTAGAGGGGCCGAAGCACTGTCTCCTCCGCCGGAGGGGCCACATCTGAGAAGCCAGAGGGGTGAGGTGACTGGTCTATACCTGGAAAAAACAGAGGAGAAGAGTGCCTTGTCTGAAGACAAGTCTAAGGGGAAAGGAGAGGGATGAAAGTAGCAAGAGGAAAGCCGAAGGATGAGGGCAAGTTACAGGACTGGGAGGGGGAAATCAGTCTTCTGATACAGCAGCCTTGGTGGAGTCCCGGTTTTTACTAGCTGGATGGTCTAAGTGGATGGGGGTAGGTCAGAGTTGGGGGCCTGGGATGGTCTGAGGGTATGGCTGGGAGAGGGGCAGGTGGTCTGCCTGAGATTGCAGGTGAGAAGGCCTATAGGAGTGGTCTCAGGGGAAAGCGGGTCGTGGCGTGACCCTCGGGTGCGCTTGGTGAGGCTGAACGCGGCGGCGTGGGGGGGAGGGGTTTGGGGTCGGCCAGAGTGAGTGGGGTCCGTCCTCTTGCGGAAAGTGGAGGCAAGTGGGTCTGGGTGCAGTAGATCAAAGTCGGATTCGGTTATTTAAAATCCGGCGGGGAGCAAGAAGCTTCGCCATACTCGAAGAAAGGGTTAGGAGGTAAATGGTAAAGCATGAGAGGGATTGGGGAAAAGTGGGGAGGTGTGGGGAGAAAATCAACAGGCAATACCGCGCAGGCGCAGTCCCCGACGCGGAGGGGAGGGGCCCGGGACCCTGGTCGCGGCTCTCCACACAGCTCGCCACAGCATCTTCTCCGCTGCTTCACGGGGCCGGAAGTGGTCTCTTACTTCCGTTTCATATTACCCGGAAGTTATTCCTCACCGTCCCCGGAAACTACACTAACCTCCCGCCTCCCTAGACGTAAAGCGGAGCAATTGAGGCCGAAAGCGAGGTGAGCGCTGTTTGGGCTGGGCTGGACTGGGGGTGCTCCCAAGGGCTGGGGAGAGTGACCACAGTGCGGGGCCCGGCGTCTGCTTTCACCGCCGCTCGCCTGCCGAGCTTTCCCTTCCTCGGGTATGTATGGACTGCAGCCGTGATCCTGGCCTTGCCCAAGGCCCCGGCTCCTCCTCAGGTCCGGCCCTGCCCGTCTCTCCCCGCACAGATGCCAGTAGCCGTGGGTCCCTACGGACAGTCCCAGCCCACCTGCTTCGATCGAGTGAAGATGGGTTTCGTGATGGGCTGCGCGGTGGGCATGGCGGCCGGGGCGCTATTCGGCACCTTCTCGTGCCTCAGGTGGGGGCGGCCCTCGGGCTTCCTCTCTGACCCTCGGCATGCACAGGGTCAGCGAGTCGCAATCGGGGGGCTCCAGGCTCTGGAGGCGACAAGAGCTAGGGGAGGTGGCGAGGGGTGGGCCGGCACTGGGAAGGTGGTGTTGGGCCATGGCGTGGCCGTGGCTTTGGGTCAAGGGGCAGGCTGAACTCCTAGGAAGGAGGTACCTGGGGCCAGGAACTTGGGACGGCGATAGGTCTGGTGTTCTTGAGCCTCTCCCCATTTAGCTCCATTCAGGCTTACTCCTCCAGGATCGGGATGCGGGGCCGGGAGCTGATGGGCGGAATTGGCAAAACCATGATGCAGAGCGGGGGTACCTTCGGAACGTTTATGGCCATCGGAATGGGCATCCGCTGCTGACCGCGCCCGCTGCACCTCTCCCAACATCCCCTCACACCTCCTTGTAGAATATAATAAAAGGCTTTGAGTACATGCGAGTCTTTACTTTCAGGCTTTGGAGCCAGACTGTTTAAGAAACGGGTCTTTTTGGCCTTGTCCCTGGATTTATGTCCTTAATCTACCTACCTGCTTGTAGGACAGGGCAACTCATGATACTGCATTATTTCCCCCCATCCCCTCTATTCCATGGCACCAAGTGGAAGCTTAGACAAGAAGGGTAAAGATTTGTGGTATAGTAAAGCAGTGACTTTGTGATTAGAGGACCTCCTGCTTGCTTAGCTGTTATCTTAAGCAAGTCTTTTCATTTGCCTGAGCCAAAGTTAATTATTTGTCAGAAGTGAATCCTGTAATCCCAAAGGTCTGAGTATAGCCAAAGAGTGATAGGAGTCAGAATCTTGACTTAAATTTAGTTAATTTGCAGTCATTGCCTGATGCATTCTAGGGTACCTATTTATTCAAAGTTTCACTACATACCTACAACCAAGTCCACACCTGTTGCTAGTTTTTTAACCACTGCAGAAAAAAATACTTCCCAGGATCTGGTATAATAGCAAGCTATATGGAGATTTTTAAAATTCTGTATATATTTTGTTTTGATGACAGCCAAAATAAAAATGATACAACTTACTTAAGAACTTGAATGGGCTATGGGTGTGACTAATTGGACAGAAAATGAGTAAGTGATCTATAGAATAGATGAATAGTGTAAAAATTAGAGCAGCATGATATTGAAGTGGTGAAAGTATAATTTGAACAAATCATGCTTGTTAAAATGTGAAATATCAAACACTAGATCAAGCTTCTGAACCAGTGTATATGTAACTAAACCGCTAGCATTTTTCATCAAGACAAGATTTCTGAACCTGCTTGACTGTGTAGTCACTTCTAATGTTATAGTTCTAAGATATGATGAAAACATTAAAACTTAAAATTTAAGTTCTGGTGACTGGATGTAATGGGGGCAAAGGGAGAGGTACCAAGTCAAGCATGATTTTAAGATCTTTAGTCTGGGTGTCAGAAATGTAAATTCCAAAGAGAAAACTTTTAGAGAAAGTTGAGTTCACATTGAAAAATGCAAAAAGTTAAAAGGATAGCAGTATGTCTAGGTGAAGATAATTGCTTAGGGATAGTGTAGATTATATGACTGGAGTTCAGGAAAGAAATCTTGAAAGTGATTTTTAGTTCTCCAAAAAGAAGTAATCAGGGACACAGAAACCATTCATTGGTAACCGCAGCTCCTTTGAGAGAAGTTGTCTTTTTTTTTTTTTTAAAAACAAATGTGCTATAAGAATTTCCTTTTTGGATAAGTTACTCCTTTTGAATTTTGGCACTATAGGGTAGTGGGCACTCAGCTTCATTCAAATTTCTAAGGGTCAAAAACTACTTTGCCTTTGGTAATTTAATAAAAATAAACATTAATTTTGTACTTGGGGAATCAACAAATGGAACACAACATTGAAGATGACATCTCAAGTCCCCACGGGTGTGTTTTTAATAAATCTTATTTGCAACTTCACCAATAGCTTATACCTAACTGCACTCCCACAAAAGCACTTGGTATTCATGTATATTGTGTTATACAACATATAACAGGTTACACACACACACACACACACACACACATACATACTGTCTGTATATATACATACAGGAGGGCACTGTGTGTAAAGAACATTAGAAGAGATATGGGTTTAAATTCCAATGTTGAATTCATACAGAGGAAAATCCAACTGGGGTAGAAAAAACTGCCTTTAAAGTGGGCCACATAGCAAATAATACCTAATAGGTGAAGGCCCCCTCTGTAGAACTGAGACTTCACTGTTGAATACAGATTTCAGAACTGAAAATTAAATCTAAAGGGTCATCTAATCCAGTCCTCTTATTTTACACATGAAAGTCCCAAAATGAAAAGTGGTATAACTGGTTTTTGAGGTGAGGTCCTCTGGCTTCAAATCCATTGTTTTCCCCACGGTATGTAGCACATTGTAAAGGAAACTTGACACCCACCACACCTGGTGTTTTTGACCACTAGAAAATATAAATTAAAATTGCTCATGGCCTTTTAAAGAGAATTTTATTTTGAGTGGTTCTTACAAAGATTGTTGCAATATGAAAGTCATTTGTTTGATAGAAATATCAAGCTGTCTTGTCAAACACACTGAAGTAACCCAAAAATATATTTCAGAGCTCACAGAGCTTAAAAAGAGCAAAGATTATATGCAACCAGACAAAACCTATTTCTGCATTTCCTGTTTCCTGCTCAGACTGTGTTGCTTACCACACTATATCTGTACATTTGAGGAAATGCAGGGATCATTTTGTTTGGAACCTTAGACACACCAGAACACACAGTATTTACAAAGAAACTTTTACAGATACATTAATTGAAAAGTTACCATCAAGAAATTGAATTTTTGAATCTCCCTTTCTTGCCAATTGTTTATCATAATGCAAGGTGAATTACTGACTAAAGTCAGGACTCATTTTGTTGTCTCTGAATTTCCCATATACAGAACACTAAATATGTATTCCAGAAACCATATTTCTGTTAAACCATTAGCCAAGTGTCAAAATTCATTTAGTGAAATGTAAAATGTAACTGCTGCATAAAAAGTTAGGCTTCTGAAACATTAAAAATGTCATTACATCCTTGCCTGCCTTTTACAGAAAGTACATTGGTCTAAGCTATTTCTCAATTCCTACAGATCACCTTAGTCAATGTTCTAAATGTACATTTACGAGGCAGAACAAGAAAACAGCTTTGTATACGGTGGAAACTGCTAGTTAGGGAGAATGAGCACACTGCATTCCTGCTATAACAGCTTTCTCTCCTTCTGGCAAGGTAACAGGAATCGCATACAAATGACAGTAGACCCTTTCCTTTTGTTTTACCTAAATAAAAGATAACTCAGGTTTGAATCCTCTTAAAAAAAAAAAAAGCTATGTACACAAGGGACTAAATCCTCCTTCATCGTCGAACAGGAACCAGTAGTTGTGTTGCTGTCATGGAATCAGGGAAGAGGTTGTGATAAGTTGGAAGAGGTACATATGCAGCTGTAATCATTTTACCTGTCGAAAGAAAGAATCTTTAATGTTTCCATTTCTCTTCTACATTTAGTTCTAACAAATAAGAATTTTGGATGGGACTTACCAGCAAACCATCTTCCATGCAATGCATTTACTGCGGCAATGGCTGCAGCAATTGAAGGGCACTTCACATATACGTTGCCCTGAAATCCAAAAGAGCCAATTATTATTTTTGATTGAGTATAGGCCCTCTACGGACTTCTAGATTAAGTCTGAAACAAATTGTATTCTTTAACTGCAATTTGCTTTTTACTGATTTCATTAGGGAATATGCAATAAACAAAAGAAAGTAACTTTTCACCTAAATCCTTATACTTTGTGATGGTAAGGAATACTGCTGTCACTCAACTTAAGGGAAGGGAAAACAGCCCCAGAGACAAGGAAATAAAGCTCATTTTATTAATTTTTTAATCCATTAAACAATTTTATTTTATTATGTGCAAGATAGGGTCCTATCCTACCAGAACAGATAACTTTGCTTTTCTATCATTGTCATTATGATACCTTATAAATCCAGCTTTCTCAATCTGTCTATAAATTTCAAAAGTTGCTTTTCCAACATCATCAATTTATTTTCTGTTGGTTTGTTGTCAATGCTTTTAAGCTGCAAATCTAATTAAGCCTCAAATACTTCAACAGTAGAAAGGAAAGAAAGTACTTTATTTTAGAGTTAAAACATTTAGGAGAAACCAGGAATCCTCACAATCACCAACAAGTATACTGTCAGTTAAGTTATTTATTAGGCACCTACAATGTGTCAGGAACTCAGTCCTGAGTTTTGGCAGATTAAAAAATATAAACAACAGTCTTTGCTCCTCTAGAGCTCACAATCTAATTGGGAAGGGGGGGTGTGTGTCAAGACACAACATGCAAATATTAACTACATATATATGTCATATGGCAAGATAAATTGGAATAACTGGCAGAATGAACGCACTAGAATTAAGGGTCTGGAAAAGACCTTCTTATAAATATGGGATTTAAGCTAGGACTTGAAGATAGGAAGCAGATATGAGAGAGAAAACAGGTGAGTAGGGACCAGCCATTGAAAATGTCTCTTGGAATACTCAGTGGTTAATTAGAATGCAAATAAAGTTATCACTACTAATATTTACTCCATTCAGAGCATAACATACCTGAGCTGAATTTTTGTCAACATAAATATGGATGACTCCTCCATGTTTGTTACATTCTTCAATTACATCATCTTTAATCTCTGTATCCCAGCCAAGTTCATCTTCCCTGTAATAGACAAAAGGTCAAAATTATGATCTGTATGCATAAAGATATACATTAATCTAGGACAAATTAGTTTCCTCCCAATAAACCCCCTTTGATCCACAAGAATATATTGAAAGCATGTAAGAGTAACCAGTATAATGTCCAAAATTGACGTTCTTCCTAAATTTTTTCTAGTAACTGTAAATTATCAAAAGTTCTAACAGTAATTCCATAATATAAAGATTGGCCACAGGAAAAAAGAAAAAGTAATCTAAAATTAAAACCATTGGTTAAATGCTATATAGGTCTATGAGAAATCTTGTTCATAAAATATACTCCAATTTCATAAAAGATGTGATCTATACATTGAAAACAAGAGGAATAAAATACACAAAAGCAAAGATTATATACAAAAATTCACTGCTTACGTTTGAGGGTTAAACATATTGGAAAGCTGGAAACACTGTGTTGCAAGAGGCTGCACAGAAGCGGCTGCAGCTAGGGCTGTAACTATAGGGAAAAAAGACAAAAGACTTTGTTTTAAATTCCAGTATGCTAGTCCCAATTATCTACCAATTTTACAACCTACTTTGTGACTCATTTTAACCAAAGTTTTATTTATTTTTGGGAAAAAGTAATTCAACTTCTAAAAGACATCTTGCCCAGAATATATTACTTTCAACGAAACTCATTTTCATGTTTGAAAACAAAAGTCCTAGATCAACAATCTAGGAAAGTTAAGGAAAATATGGAGAAAAAATTGGGAAGCAATCCATAAGGGAAAGGTGGAAAATGCAATGGGTTAAGTTAAGGACTATATTGAATACTTCTAACCTAGGCCTTTATCAAGTAAATTCTCAGTTAAAAAAAAAATTTGCTATGAAAGATAATATGTAGACATCCTTTACTTCTACAAACTCTCTTCCTATCTGTACTGCCATGAACTCTGTACAGGCCCCTCATAACCACCTGCCTGAAACCAACAACAGTAATCTAACTGTTTCTGCTCTTACTGAATTAACACCCCCTCCCCCCCATGCATGGTTTCATATTGCCACTGTTAAAGATAATGCTCTTGGCTACTTTTCTGGGTTTAAAACCCTTTCGATATTTCTTGTGCTGCTGATAGTAAAGTCCAACTCTTATTTTGGCCTTCAACACCAGACTTGGATCTACTAGCATCATGGAATATCTAACTTTCTATGTGTCATGGACTCCTGGGTCAGTCTTTTGAAATATAGGAATTACAATGTTTCCAAATATATACAATTAAAAACACATAGGAATACAAAGGAAATTATAATGAAAATTGACAAAATATTAAACAAACAAGTTCACAGACACCACATTAAAAATCCCTGCAGTAGATATCCACACACGACCCTTTATTCAACTATTTAAAGTTCCACAAGAATTGATACTCATCTCAAACTATTTATTTGGCTTTCTAGGTTCCATTCCTCAGCTCATTTTCCCTTAGGCCTAGAACAAAATGCCTCTGGCTACTTTTCTAAACAGCTCAGCCTAAGGCCTCCTTGTATTTTACCCAATCAGTGAGGACTCCCTTCCCCAATTCATATACTATTTTTCTCTCATGTCATTATGCATTAGAAAGCTTTATTTATGTTTCTCAACCCAGTTAGTATAGACTATTAATTCATTAAGATCGAAGAGACTGGATCTTGAGATAACTGGCTCACTATATAACAGTGCTTATGATGTATTAGGCACCAAGAAACTGAACAAAGAATTATTTCTAGAGGATGAAGTGGTAGTCAACAATTTTTCTTTACATGTCTTGAAGGCACAGAATCATGAAAATTATGGCTTCTATCAAAGAAATGAGTGAAAACCAGTCTATTTTACTTGATATCACAATAAAATTCAGGAAAGTAACTGAACTTCACAGTACTGGCAAAAAGCAGACTGAAGAAAAAGCTGACTGGGCTGCATCTTCTGTTAGACCCAGGAATTCCTATGCAATTCACTATATTTAGCCTCAAAGATGAGGTATACCTCATCTCAGTTGTACACTACTTGGAGGCTCACTGGAGTCAGAGCAGAGCCTATCCTGAAGTCAAAGGGCCTTTCACCCACCAGGCCTTTAGACACTTGGAAAAAGGTTCCTGTAGGAGAGAGGGTAGAAGGACCACCATCAAAAAAGGACCATTTATTCACCCAAAGCCATGGTACCCAGGTTGCCAGTCAAGATGATATTAAAAAATTTTGTGTCAAACTATTTTTTAAGGCAAGTAGAGATTAAATAAATTTGAAAACTTACCCTCACTCTGTTGGGAAAGTCTGGTTTGTAAATCTAAAAAAGAAAAAGAGATGATATTGGCTCAATGCAAGAATGAGAACCTCATAAATAGGACGAATTGAAGAAAATAAGAAAAGATACCCAAAAGCAAGGTATATAAAAATCCTTTAAGAGGAACTAGTAGCAAAACCTCTTTTTCCTATTTCAAATTAAACATTGAGGTCTTTATATATCCAAGGGTCACTACACTATTTTGAGCCTCTTATCCAATCTTTCTCCTTATTCTCAGTGCTCTCTTAAACACCCACACACAAATCCATATAAACATGGACACCCACTGTAACAAGAAAATCCCAGTTGTGTTTTTTTGGGGGGTGGGGTGGGGACGGGAAGGGTACCAGAAGAATAAAAATAAAAGCTAGATGAAAGGAGAAAACTAAATAATTTAACATAATAATTGACTACTAGTTTAACTCTAACAATACCACCCCCAACTTTAAAACAGATCCTAGTATTTTTTAAATAATACTGGTGCCTTTTAAATACAATGTCTTCAAGTAGTAGCACTGGTGACTCTCAGATAGACCTTTCTTTTTTACCTTTACCCAGCCTATCCCTAATTATGCTTGCCATGGCACTTACAGGTATTCTTAGGCCAGGTGGTGACAGTCACTAAAGAGTTGGTTGCTGTATCCTGAGTAATCATAAATTAGTAGAAAGCAGAGATTATGACTAGGTACTTTGCTCAGCATCTAGAAAGTGCCACAAAAAGTAGACATCTGAATGTTGTTGAATGAGAATAAGAATTTTCTCAATCTACTTTGTAGTTTCCTACTGGACAGTAAATGGTTGTCCCCAAACTACTCATTCAAGGGAGGGCAGAGGGAATTCACAGAGGTAGGCCTGTGCAATACACATCTTGCTTTATGAAAAAGGTATGGGTTTGATAAAAGACTAAGACATCAGACACTAAAAACCAGTTAAAAAAATTTTTTATAGTCACCTGCCTAACTTGAATTGGCTACTAAATAAACAATTATTTGCTGCCCTTGTCTCTACCTAGGAAAATGTTCTTCAGAAATGAAATTCAAGTATCTTGGAGGTAAGTATATTTTATCTTTAAACTCCCTCGGCAACTACTGTATACTGAAAATGTTTTCAAATTAGGATGGAAAAATACACAGCATAACATCTGGTTTTACAGGGGCCATGTGCCCTCAAGCTTAGTTATCTGGTACCACTATCAACCCCCCGCCACTTCCCATACTAAGTGCAGATCACAGCCCTTCCTTATTATGTGCCTTTACATATATCCTCAAGATTAGCTGGACTCTAGTCTTAATATATAAATAACAGTTCAATATTTAAGCTGTTATTTCTTATTACACAAAGTAAACGGTTTTAATACATTCTTGAATTTAAAAATCTAAAGGAATTCTATCTCAAAGGAACCACTTTAAATGAATTCAAATGAAGGAAGGAAATGATTTTTAAAATGAGGTGGTATATGCTTACACAAGTGTTTCCAGTGTAGGGGACTTATGTGTGGTAGAGTAGAAAAATAACATTAATGATACCTGGAGCTGAAAGACCTGGGGGTTCAAATTTGAAGGGGGGGGGGGAGGGAACCACTTAATGCCTGGGCTTCAAGTTTCCTCAGTTGTTTAAAAAAGAAAAGGGGGGAGGAGAGAACCACAGCTGACTAGATATCTTCCAAGTTCCCATTCCAGCTCTCTTGGTGAAATGTGGGCTGATAAGAGCTGCACTGGTAGCTAGTAGAACTGAACTTATGCAGAATTGATTAATATCATCTATAAGAACTTCTGCCTCTGGCACTAGGCTTTATCCTTGGCTAATTCCTATTCAAACTTTAATCAATGAGAGAAAGATAAAGATCGATTCTACTTCTGAGTTTTAGTTATTAAAAAGATCCTGTATTAATTACCGCGAAATAAAAATTTATTTTAATTTTTGGGGGAGCAAGGTAGTACACTGAATAGAGCACCAGCCCTGGAGTCAGAAGGCCATGTGTTCAAATCTAGTCTCAGACACTTATTAGCTTGTTTGACTCCCGGGCAAGTCGCTTTCACAAAAAGAGTCCCTTCTACATCCTTATGTAATAACAGCACTTCTTTAGGGTTTTGAGAAATAGCTAAAGCATAGAAAAAAGACAAACCAACAGGAAATTAAAGGAAAGCTATTTGAAACCATTCAAGCAAAAAAATCTGGGCAAATTGTGCTACAGTTGAATGAAAGAAAACTCAAGAATAGAAAACCTAGAGATTTAATTCCTACCTGCCACAGCTCCAAATGCTAAAGATCCACTCATTTGCAGAGCCTGTTGTGCTGCTGGAGGAATCTGTAAACCTGTACCTGTAAAAGAAGGAATAGGTAATATTTATGTTAACATTGTCTCTTACTAAAACAAACAAACAAAACAAAACCGCAGTGGAGCTGCTATATTCTCATGAGGAAACAAAGTTTTTAGAGGCTTAACTCGGGTCTGTCTTGACTACAATTTGAAGGTCCTTTCCATTACAGCAACCACTTCTTGCTGAAAAGTCCAAAGCATATAGCAAGGGCAGGTAACAACAGAATTTCATTGTGTTATTCCATTAAGTTATAGCCATAAAGGTATTTAATTACTGATTCATGGTCTAGCTCACTTATAATGAAACACATAATTATTTGAAACAATCTATGCCATTTTCCCTTACTAGTATGGAGATAGTCTATAAACAATCTCTGTTAATCTTTTAAGAGTCAGGTTTTATATACTTTAGTTTCCTATGATAGTACCCAGAACACAGCAAATACCAGTGAAGACCTGTTCACTGATAGGTGATGTCCCTAATTATATTTGATGATGATTTCACAATAAGAAAAGACTCTATACTCTTTTAAAGCCTTTCAAGAAACTTACCTTCAGCAAGTCTTGCCATTAATTGGAGACGACCAGTTGTTCCCAGGTCAATACCAGTTCGTTCCAGTTCATCACTATCCAAAAATGAACTGGCACTGGAAGCATCAGTACGTTCAGTAACATGGCCAACTTTCATAGGCCTGCCTGCTAATTCAAATCCATTCAGTTGTTCCAATGCCTTTTTGGCACATTCTGAATCTGAAAACTATAGAATTAAAAGTGTTTTGTAAATTAATCTGTGGATTTAAGTAGATGGGATGTTCAAAGCATATACATATACTATAAATTGCTAACCTTAAAAAAAAAAAGCATTCAAATTTATGATGTATTTGCCTTGAGGGAATATATTTTAAATGATCTCTGATCCCAAATTTTTATACTCTTTGAACTCCAAGAAGACTATGAGCACCACATCCTTTTGGAAAAGAGAAAGAAAACTCTGCAAAGGGATATAGCCCAATCCAGAATTCTCCACCACAGATGACAGCCTCTTCTCATGTGGAGGCACAGGATCAAGCCTCATATAATAAACCTATTGAGCCCCACTTTATCTCACAGGCACATCCAAATATTTCATAATTCTCTTTCAATGTATTAGATCAACTCATTAAAGGAAATCCGAACAATGAATCTTTTGGTAAATTTCCCCCTTATTTTTTTTTTAAAGTGGCTTTCCACGCACTTAAATTCAATCTAACAAATATATATTAAATGCTTACTATTTGCGAGGTACTGTACTGAGGCTGGAACATACAGATCATGAAGCAGAGTAATATGAAATCAGGCTTAAAAGGCTGGTTGGAAAAATTAGGAGGCTATTATGATAGTTCCAAGAGAGGTGATGAGGACCTGACTAGAGTGTCGGCGGCTATGGGAGTGGAAAGAAAGGGAAAGCTGTGAAATGCTACAGAAATAGAATCAATTGAACTTGGCAACTTATTAGATATTGTGTTAAGGGACTGGGGAGAAGAAAGCGTTAAGGATGACACCGAGGTTAGGAATCCAGGTGACTTGGAGTACAGTAAAACCAACAATAAAAACAGAAGTTTGGAAGAGGTGCTTGGGAGTGGGGGGGGTGTACACAATGCTAAATGCTATCTGGAGCATGTTGAATTTAAGATACCAATGACACATCCCAGTAAAAATGTCTACCAAGCAGCTGGCAACATGAAACTAGGATTTTGATGAGATAGAACTGGATATATAGATTTGGGAGTCATCTACAGCAAAATAACTGAACCCATGGGACAGATGAGACCACCAGGGGAAACCGTGTAGAGATCACCATGAGAGTATACAAGTAAAATCTCCTTATATTCAACTCCACAAAACATCCAAATTCTTTTGTCGTATTGGAATTTTGTTAGA
Organism: Gymnobelideus leadbeateri; assembly: GCA_011680675.1. Taxonomy (NCBI): domain Eukaryota; kingdom Metazoa; phylum Chordata; class Mammalia; order Diprotodontia; family Petauridae; genus Gymnobelideus; species Gymnobelideus leadbeateri. The sequence goes on along the minus strand of WOXC01008718.1, from coordinate 223,922 downwards.
ACTGAATCACATTTCTAGCCTGCAGGACCTAGAGAAAAAAAAAATGAGTTGACACCCAGCCTCAGTATATCTCAAAGGTAAAAAAAAGCAAACTGCAATTGTAAGAATGGAATTTAACTGGGAAAGAGGAGTATTGTCACATATACAAAACCACTCTTTCCTTCTGCCTAGCAGATCTTTTTTCATCAGTGGATGAGTTAAGTAGATCTGTTTCCTATGTTTTAGGAATCTGAGATAATTTTAAGTTGTCACAAGTAGAATCCCTATTGAACATATATACTATTAATGACAATTAGCTTCAAGACTATTTCCTTGTGTCTAAAATAACCAGTACCAAAAACCTTATAGACAGACTCAATCTGTAGGATGGCAGTGTATGTGAAATGTATTCACAAATTCAGGGAATATTAAATATTCAAATCTATTTAAACAAAAATGTTGTTCTACAGCTTATGTATTTAAAGCATACTTCTATATAAATCCTTTAACACATTAAAAGGTTGTTTAATTTTAGGCAAGCCAATTTACCTTTTTGAGCCTAAATTTTTTCATTTGTAAATGAAATGTTACAGAATAGGTCTTTAAGCTAATTATGAAGGAAAATTGTATAACCCCAAGATTACAAAAGCACAATCAAATCCAAGTTCACACATTTTATTTGGGGGGAGTGGGGGGGCCAGAAGAAACAGATTAAGGCATTTTGAAAAATTCTCATCACCTTAATTATCATTAATGAAATTATGTGTGTATTCAAGTCATGTCCAGTCATACCATGACACTTTACTTTCATTTAGGGCTCTGCAGGCAATGTAGTTAATCTTTTCCCTGGACGTGGAGTAATTATCTCCAGAAATAAAAGTAATTGAGACTGAATAAAAAAAAAAATATTCACTCAAAATCCAGGAAAACTGGATTGAATTTCATGATAGGGTTGATGAAAATAGGCTTTCTTAAGTAAATGAAAGGAAGAACTGTAGGAAGAATGTTTAAAACTAGGAATCATTAATTTAGAGTAGGAAAGGGACACGAGAGACAATTTGTTCAACACACTAATTTTATAGATGAGAAAATGAAGACTAAGGAGGTCACATTACTTGTCTAAGGCCACCCACTTAGTAAATGGAAAAGCCAGGATTCAAGCCCAGATCCCGTTTCCCACTGTACTAGAATGAAAGACCTTTATATTTAAGTGTTTCTGAAGATGACCAATATGCTAACTCTGAGAGGCCAAGAACTCATCTAAACTTTGTGTCTGTAAAAACCTACAACCAACTCTGCACACATTAAGTTTTTGTATTCTTTGTAGTCCTTTCTATTTATTACAATGCACTAATATATTCCCAACTAGCAATTCAATTCAATAAGCATTTAACTAAAAGTCTACTATCAATAAATCTACAAGAATTTGCTAAAAGCTTATGTGTAGACAGTGGGCTAAGTGCTACAAAGACAAAAACAGTTTATACTCCTTTAATTGTTCTTAGGAAGAAACGAAATTATTTTCTAAAATTTCAACACTAGAAATTATTAAAGTAGTAAAATTCAAATGTAATTTCCTTACTGCAAATCAATCAATAATCAGGCTTTACTCTTAAGATATTAATTTTAGACCCTGATATTGGCTAATAAAAGAATAATCATAACTTACCGTAATAAATCCATAGCCCTTAGATCGACCAGTTTCACTATCCATCATCAGCTGAATGCTTTCAATCTGAAATTAGATCAGACAATTAATTATAATAATACATGATGAAAATCAGTAAGAGCTCAATAAAAATTTAATACAAAGAACGAGGTTAATACTAAATAGAAACTTGGAAAAAAAGAAGTTTTTGGGGGGTGGCTAGGTGGCGCAATGAGTAGAACGTTGGCCCTGGAGTCAGAAGGACCTGAGTTCGGATCCGGCCTCAGACACTTAACACACACAAACAAAAACCTAGCTGTGTGATCTTGGGCAGGTTACTTAACCCCAACTGCCCCCCAAAAAGGAAAAAAAAAGTTTTTTTTAAAGTCGCATCCATGTTTACACCAAAGTTCAGAAATTTCTAACACAAAGCCTTATCTTTTCTCTCACTTTACTACTACCTTACTACTAATCAGATTTGTATCTTTTAAAAGATTATCAAAGGGCAGCTAGGTGGTGAAGTGAATAGAGCACCAGTCCTGAAGTCAGAAGGACCTAAGTTCAAATCCAACCTCAAACACTTAACACCTACTAGCTATGTGACCACGGGCAAGTCACTTAATCCCAAGTGCCCTGCCTTTCCCCCCTCTTAAAAAAAAAAAAAAGTATGTTATCAAGTTTCTCAGATAAATCCCTCAATTTCCCAAATATAGAGGGAGCTGACCCAAATTTACAAAATAAGAACCATCTCCATATGATAAATGGTCAAAGGATATGAACAGGCTGCTTTCAGAAGAAAAAAAAAAATCAAAGCTATTAATGTCACATAAAAATGCTCTAAATAACAGAGAAATTTAAATTAAAACTGTGTTGTAAGAAATGACAAAGGAATGGTTTCAGAGAAAACATGACAAGACCTGTATGACCTGATACAAAGTGAAGTGAGCAGAACCAGGAGAACATTTTACATAATGGCACTATTTTAAGAATTCCAAAGGACTGATGATACAAAACACTATCAACATACAAGGAAAACTGATGAACTCTGAGTGCAGGTGGAAGCATATATATTTTTTTTAATTTTTAAATTTTATTTTTCTTATTCCCCTATCCCCTTTGCAATGTATCACAATGCCTGCCTTCTTAATGGGTGCAAATCAGTTAAAGGTAGAGAATTTGGAACTCAAAAAAAAAAAAAAAAATTAAAAGGGCTTTCCAGGGACAATGACAATGTTCTATGGGACCATTAACATTTCAACCTAAATTATTAATCTTAAAAGTCCGGAAATATACAACAGAGGTCCTTGGGATAAAGGGCTCAGATTAGGTTATTCACTTTACATTATTAGGACTAAGAATCTAAAAAAAACTCACCCTGCCAAAAGGCTCAAAGATTCCTCGAAGCATATCTTCAGTTATATTAAAGTGTAATGATCCTACATAAAGCCTCATGGGTCCAGCACTTCCTTTCTGTAGGTTATTTGCCATGGCTGCTGCTCTATTCTTTTCTGCCTACATACAAAGGAAAAGTGACCATTAACAACATTTTCTGATGTATTTCAGGTTAAGATGATTCCAAAAAATGTTAAGTGGTATTTTCTCAATCACATGCATGCCCATTTATCTAAATTTTATTTAGCTAAGAACTCACTATATACAAGGGAGCCAAAATTAACTACATTATTTTTTCAAGTTTATACAACCTGATTTGCTCATTGATAACCAAGTTTCTACTACTAACCCCAGTTCTTTTGGCTCAATAACCCCAAACTACAACTTACTAAGCAGAAAATGTTGAACACACACAGACACAGACACAGACACACACACACACACAGTGAGTTAAATATATTTAAATCAAATATTTGTAAAACACAGCCCAGGGGCAGCTAGGTGGCGCAGTGAGTAAGAGCGCCCCACCCCCACCCCCCAGTGGGGATGACCCAGGAATGGTCCCAGCCTCAGAAAATGAGCACCCACACATAAATGACTGGCTGTGTAACCTTGAGCAAGTTACTTAACCCTAAGTGCTTTAAAAACAAAACAAAACAAAAAACAAAACACGCAGCCCAGTGCTTCATCCATAGGAGGTACTATATAAATGTTCATTACTTTCCCTGTCTCTTTCCTAAATGATCATCCAAAAAGGAACTTCTAAGACAAAACCTTCAACTTTCAGTTATTTTGTCATGTATAATCTCAAATAGCAAAGTCATTTATAAAGCACATTCATATTTTTATGAAACAGAGTAAGTTCACTGTATTAAAACATATTTTTTTAGGCAAATTGACCTGATTTTCACTATTGTTCTTTTAAAATAAAAGATGGACAAAATCTTTTATTAAACAAGTTGCGCATAAAAGGTTTTAAATATAACAGCATTAAAATCTCTACAAACTGCCCAACCCACAAGCATGTGATGATTAAAAAAAAATACTATACACTGTATTTCTGTGATGGATGCCTTCTTAATCCATTAAGCTAACACTGACATTAAATTTTAATCACGGCTGGGGTAGCTAGGTAGCTCAGTGAAGAGAGCACCGGCCCTGAAGTTCAGACACTTAACACAAAAACTAGCTGTGTGACCTTGAGCAAGTCACTTAACCCTAATTGCCCTCTTTAAAAAAAATTTGAATCATGGCAAACAAGGTTAGTGGCAGAGAAAAACTATAAGTGAAACATATAAAGATAAAAAGGAAATTAACTTTCCTAATAAAATTTCCCTAACTAGGAGAAAAACGAATTACCTGTGAGGCCTGCACAATGATAGGCACTCCTAAGACACGCTGGCCAGTTAATCCTATTGCTAGAGGCACTGAGCTAACATCAACAAACTCTACATAAGCAATTCCTTTGGATCTTCTGGAATTTCTATCAGAAATCATTCTTACATCACGGACCTACAATAAAAAAGGTAGAAAAGTTTTATAAAACTAGAACATTGGAGTTAGTATTAATTTTGTATCTTTACATTTGAAAAGAGAAACTATCTTAGAAGAAACACTGTATTTAAACATGCAAATATCCCCAGAGTTTATTTTAGCTGTAATGAAAAAAAAGTAATTGGTAAGGGAGAATAAGGATGACAGTAGCAATGGCAGTCTATGGCAGAAGCTTTTCTTCATTCACTGAACTGAGATTATCAATTAGTTCTTACTCACTTAATACTATTATACAGTGCATAATACAAGCCAAATTGCTTGATTTATCATCAAGGGTTATTTTGATGCCTAGCAGTGAGGTCATATGAACAATATCTTGATAATTTGGTTCCAACAAATAATTCTAGAATAGTTTCCTAAAGTAAGGCTCTTTAGTCTGTTTGTGTGTGTGTGTGTGTGTGTGTGTGTGTGTGTATCATGGCAGCCTGGGAAAGTCTATGAAATCCTTCTCACACATATTTTTAAATAAAATGTTAAGAAGCCCCAGTTTTAAAGTACTGCTTATATGGAAAGACTAAACATTAATATTTTGTTTCCTAAGAATCAAGTGTATGACCAATTCTTCTTTAATCTAACTTCTTACTCAAAATCTCAAAAATTTCCAAGAAATGCTTCATGCCTAATCCTTTCCATTTTTCAGTTACTGAACATTTTTGGTGTCAGTTTGGTTCCATTAATCCTGAGGTCACATTATAGATCTAATTCCCTCATTTTACATATGAGAAAACCACAAGTTCATCAAAGTAAGGCTACTTGCCAAAAATCAGTGTTAGGATCTGAACCTAAGCTCTAACTCCAAATCATGTGTCCCTTTATACTAATAGATTATATGATAGGGAAATTTGGTTTTCAACTACAATGAAATAGCTTGGACATTCTAAATTACATTACAAAGCTTACCTGAAATTTATTAAAAAATTTCTTTCTTCCTTCTCATTCTCTTCCCCCCCACCATTTTCCCCTCTTTAACTTAATCCTTGCTATTACTGATTTATAATAAACACGATAATTACCTTTCCTACAGTAGAAAAAAACTCCTCCAAATCTCTTGGTCTAATTCTTGCTGCTAGTTGCATGCAAAACACAGTTCTAGCATCTCTCTCCTCTGGAGTAAGGTTGTCAATAGGTTCCCTGAAGAAAAAAACTAAGTTAATATCTTGTAAGTTCTAATCACAATGTTAATAGAATTTTAGAATATGAAGGAAAGGACCTTTAAGATAATCCTTATAGTCTAATTCACTCAACTTACAAGAGGTCAAAGTGGCAAAATAATTTGTCCAATACAGAAGCAAAACTAGAATTATAATTCAAACCCCTAATCTGGTGCTCTTTCCACTATATCACACTGCCTATTTAAGAATAAACTGGGAATTAAAATTCTTTATGCCTGCAAATATCTTCACAAAATTACCAGTTACATAAATCAAATTCTATGACAATAAATCTCCCTAGATAATTTTTCAGTATCATCTAAGGGGTATAGCTTTTATTCCTATAACACCACCTAAAGTAGAGTCATTGCAATGTACTGTCCCAAATACTATCAATATGGGCTTGTCAATAGAGTTCAAATATATTTGGGGACTGAGGTATCTAGTGAAAATCTTTAGGTTTCACCGTATGTAATTAGAAGCTCAAGGTGTCATCTACGATACACTACACTAAATTGACATTCCAACCACCCTTTGAAAATGGGAAAACTCTTCAATTTTTATAACTAAAATTCTTTGGAGAAGAATAAACATAGGATGTGGCAGGAGAGCACTGTAGTATATTTAGGCTTTAAAGAAACCTTGTCAAGGTCCTTTTTCAAAGCCTGCTTTTATCCCCAAGGAACCAAAGCAAAATAAAATAATGCATCTTTCTAGAATTAGGAGCGTTATGTCACAAACTAAACTGCCATTTATACAAGGAAGTGATGTTTAAGGAAAAATGGGCATTTCTCTGTACTGATAGGGATTCCTCTTTTCAAGGACACTGTAGCATTAAGAGGTGAGGTTTCATACCAAGTCTGAGAATTATACTAAACTTTTTTTTTCTTTTTGGAGGGCAATTGGGGTTAAGTAACTTGCCCAAGGCTACACGGCTAGGTTTTTATTTGTGTGTGTGTTAAGTGTCTGAGGCCGGATCTGAACTCAGGACCTTCTGACTCCAGGGCCGACACTCTACTCACTGTGCCACCTAGCCGCCCCCTAAACTTTTTTTTTTATATGGTTGTAAAAACCATAGTGTAAAGCTTAATCTGAAAAGGGCATATAAGCTGCTCAAATGGGAAGAAAAAGTATGGGAGAGGGATGATTAATTAATTAAGACTCAGCTATCAACAAATAAAAAGGCTCCTGAGTCATTATAGGTGTGTTTCCTTGAAGTTAGCAACCAAATGTTCTCTGGTGACTAAAAGGGCCAACAAAATACCAAGCATCAAGAATCATACTGGAAACAAAGCAGAAAACATGAATGCCTGACCTTTTATAAAATCAGTCCATGTCCAATATCTACCGCTGAAATGCTATTTTTAAGTGCATAAATGTAATTCTGATGAATGCATCTCAAACAAGACAAAGAACTGGCAGAGCTGGAGAAGATCCAGAGAATAACAGGATAGGATACAGGGATTAGAGGGGTTTCTTTATGTAAATGTAACTAAAATAGATATGACCATGAAGGGCATAATAGGATAAAAGCTTTCCTGACAAATACAGAATTATATAGTATACATTTAAATTTCAATCAAATTATAGAAAGTAGTTCAAAATAAAGTACTACTTTACATAATGAATAAAACTTCTATAACTTGTTACTACAAGTCATAGTGTGAATATAAATTCCAATAAGGGCATGGATAAATTCAAAGATGATAAATGCCTAACAGATTTCTCAGTGAAGCAAAGAAAATTATGTGGATTATTTTTTTTCAGGGTGTAAGGGTATGGGGAAAGAGAATATAATCTTAACCATCTGAGGATGTCATGGACGGACAGAACACTAGATTGGATGGACAGTTGGTCTGATGAAGTCTGATACTTCTTATTTTACAGCAGCAAAGAATCAAATTAGGAAAATATCAAGTCTAGGAAAACAAATGAATGGTCTGACTATCCTGTGTCACATTAAGGTAGATGCAATAATAATTTAAACTTAAAAAATTTTCACAATATTGAGTTAACGCATACCAATAGCAGTGCTATTGGTATGGAAGATTTTAGTTCAAAAGGAAAAGTACTATTAGCACAGTATAATTTTGGCCCTTTTAAAAAAGTTGCATAATTATTTTTATAAAGGAAAAATGAAAGCTGTTAACAACTCGATGGGATTTATGGTATCTTAATAAATACGGGCTCTAAGAGTAAACTTGCAAAAACAGCAAGGTATTATGTGTATAATAAATTACTAAACAAAGTTAAGTTTTTCAGTAGCATAAATTGCCTAAGTTTTAGTAAAGCTGAAAGCTCGTGAGAAGATAAGAAATAGGGACAACAGCTACCTCACAGGGCTCTTGTCTTTTCTGAATGGACTTTTGCTTCTTGAGCGGCGTCTGCTGTAAAGTTAAAAGTTTCAGAAGTTACCCAAACAAGAACACCACACTAGTTACTTGAAAAACAATTTTTTAAAAAACAATTCATAAGTATGTTTAAAAACCTTAATTTGATGCTATGAGGCAACCCAATCTTTCCACGGATGGCACTGTTAAATTTTGGTCCGGAGCTATAAAGAAAAACACAAAGTTAAACTAGTTGCAGATTGATGGCCTTGTTTTGTTTTCATACATTACTAAACAGATTTAATAACACACAACATTTAATCACAAATTTATGCATCTCAACCGTCTCCATTCTAAAGGGGAAAAAGGAGTATGAAAATAGTTCTGGAAAAAATAGAAAAATTCTCTATTTGGAAAAATAGAAATCTTTTCCCAGGAAGTTTGCCTTCTACCCATAGTTATAAGCAGTTGGTCCAGAAATCTTTGCAACCTCTACAGTAGCATTCTTAATCCTTTTTGTATGAAGGATCCCCATGGCAGTCATAAAACCTGTGAACCTCTCCTCAAAATGTTTTTAAGTAGACAAAATAGAGATTACAAAGAAACTCAATTATTATCTTATACAGTAATCACCAATTTTTAAGCTAACTCCAAGTTTACTCAAGAAAATTTTCATCAATATCTGGAAGAGGTGCTTTCATAGAGACTACTTTGCACTTTTATATTCAAGACAACAGTTTGGATTCATTGAAATTTCTTTTTTTTTCTTTTTTAGAAGAAAGCTTTTATCTTGAGAGAATAATGAAGTGGTATGCTTGAGATGCTGCTAGCTTAAAAGTAACTTACTTTTCCTCTTATTAAAAAAATAAATAAGTAAGTATTGTCTGTGTCAGAATTAACCACGGGTTAATTAAAAGATCCTTTAGATCTTTACACCTAATACATTATGTCTCAGGTATAAATGCTGTATGTTTAAAAGATTATAAGATTAAAAGATTATAAATCTCCTTTAGTCAAGGGATTTAGTCAAGGGAAAAACCACTTGTTTTTCCGGACTGGGTAGTGACATTAGAATCAAACCTCTAAAGTTCTATTATTTGTCCTTTCTACTTTAATAACATGCCATCTATGAAAAATAAGTTATACAACCAAGATGGCTAAATCTCAGATGATTTGTTTTGTAGATTTTCAATTCCTCTAGAATATCCAATCATTAAAATGTAAAGCAAAATGAAGCAAGCCTAATTATTTGGATGTGAAATTCTGCTAAGCAAATCCCATTTTACATGGATTTCTTATATTAGGAAAACAGTAGAAATAATTTTTTTAACATAAGCTATGTATTCAAAGAAAAAATCTCTCTATTAAAATAAACCATGAAATATTAGCAATAATACTACATTGCACAAAAGTTTATTCAATCCATTAATTTTATGCTCTTTGGAAAGTCACTAAATAAAATGCTGAAGTTATTGGCAGAACCTTGTTTTTTCATAGCAATAATATTGCCCTTTCACGAGTGGTTTATATAGTAAACCATTACATTTCAGTTTAAGTTAATTATTTTTAAAGAATTTACTGGGGGCAGCTAGGTGGCGCAGTGAGTAAGAGCACCAGCCTCGGAGTTGGGATGACCCGAGATCAAATCTGGCCTCAGAAAATGAGCACCCACACACAAATAATGACTAGCCGTGTAACCTTGAGCAAGTTACTTAACCCCAACTGCTTTAAAAAAAAAAAAAGAATTTACTGGGGCCCACAGATATCAATCCTTAAATTCTACAAAGTCTAAAACCAAAGTCCAGAGAGGTGATATGTCTTACAGGGAGATTCACAGAGGTAACTAATACAGAGCCAGGTCCAAATATTATGGGCTCCTGATTTTCAGTTTTGTGTTGTTAAGACTTACATATATTGTTATTATGGTGGGAATTCCTTAAGAGTTATCCATTTGGCTTTTACAAACTGTAATTGCCTTAATATGTCTTTTATTTTCCCAATGTGACCAAAACATTTCTATTCCAGTGAACACTGAAAATTAATCAGCAAATCAGTTTTTATGTTGACCATTCTGTTCCCAGAAAAATGCTTTGGTTTAAACTTTTGATTCATATCCTCATTGTAACATTACATTCAAGTAGCTATACCATTATCAGGCAATCCATACAGTAGAAAACACAAATTATTCAAGCCATATGTAGAAAAAGTATATCCTAAAATCATTTCAGATTAAAAAAACTTTAGTAAAAGTAAATTCCATTGTCTATGTTTTCTTGTATGACTTAATAGATATCTGAGTAAGAAATATCAAGCAATATGAATTTTTACTAAGGGAAAGATTTGTAATAGTTAATACAAAGTCTTCACAAGGACGAAAAAATTCTTTGTAATTTGCTACATCTATTCCTGCAATCTTTTCTTTCTTGGTTTGGACCACAATGGTGTCTATTTATTAACTTGGTACATCATAAATAGCACTTTGAGTTCACTGTCAATAGCTTAGTATGTAGACTAGAAAATAGTTTAAATAATGCTTTTACTAAACTTTTGAGTTTTTTTTCCCTAAAGGAAGATGGGAAAGACTATTTGATCTTGCTCAGGTTAGAAATATGGTGACTAGCCAGAGGCCCTTTCCTACTACTGAATGGTACAGGAGCTTTGACTTGTTTGCTTTACTTCTGTCTTGGGCTGGTTTGTCCCCTTTTAGGCAGCCTAGTTAGTGGGCTCTCCTACCCCTGGAGGTGCATAATATTGGTGCTGGTTTTAGTCAGACATACAGTTAGTTTAGTTCTGCTGTGAATCACAACCCCACAAGTTCATGTGATCCACCAACCTCCCTCAGCCTTTCTGAAATGAACCACCACACCGGGCTAAGCTTTTGGGTTTTCATTTCACTACTTTTAGCTTTTTTTTTTTGGAGGGCGATTGGGGTTAAGTAACTTGCCCAAGGTCACATGGCTAGGTTTTTATTTGTGTGTGCGTTAAGTGTCTGAGGCCGGATCCGAACTCAGGTCCTTCTGACTCCAGGGCCGACGCTCTACTCACTGCACCACCTAGCCGCCCCTACTACTACTTTTAGCTTTTAAATGTCATTAACCCTATTTTGCCTTTAAGAATTTGTTAGAATCCCTCAAATTCAAAGATATATCTTTCATTTATCAAATTATTTTTAATAACCTGATTTTACACCAAGTAAAAAGAATGATTCAAGAACATGATGCCAGACTATAAAATTAATATGCATTACATACTAGGGACTTCGATAGCGGCCTCTGAATCGTCGTTCTCTACTTCTAGAACGACTTCGTCTTCGTTCTTTGCTGCGGCTACGTTTCCGTTCACGGCTTTTGCTCTTTTTCCTTTCTCGGTCTCTGCTTCGTTTCCGTTCCTTACTTTTGCTCCTCTTTCGGTCATGGCTTCGACTTCTACTCTTGCTTTTTTTTCTCCTGCAAAAAAAAGGTTACATTTATTTTGCAAATTTAAAATAAGTCTTTATTTCCCCTTCTTTGGTGTCACTTATTTCACATTTATAAAATTTCTTTGCTATAAATCATTATTACATACCAAGACACTTAAGAATAAACCTTAAAAAAACAAACAAAAAAACAACAACAAACCAAGCTTCCCAAATAGATTCAGCATTCTTTCCAAACCCTACTTCTATCAACTGCTATAAAACAGTGGCATCAATAGTTGAGATTAGCTGTTGATAAACTGAGGAACTTTCTAGACCAAAGGCAGAAGAATGGAGGTCCCCCACTGGCTAATACTTTTAAGTAGCAAGGAAAATCAAGTTCTTGCTTCAAGTCTCTAGTTGGTATGGTCAATTCAAATTCTAGAATAGGCTCAAAAGTGAATTTATCTAGTCAAATTTAGACCAACGTATACATAATTAATAAACCTGACCTACTATATACCAAGAAATATATTATCAAAATTAGTAATTAAAATTAAGAGTTGAGAATGCAGCTTAACCATCATTAAATAGATAATATACAAAATACTCCAATTAAATATTGTCCTACATTTAACCTCACTCAACCATAGGATTTAAATGTCTCTTATTTAAGATATGAGGGGAAAAAGGCCATAATTAAACTGATTTTCATTTTGCTTTGAAGATAACAAGCAACTTAAAAAGCACTCTGCCAATACCCTAATGCATAAACAAATTATTTTAAATGATATCCCCAATTTTCTGGACTTAGTTAATTATTATATATGAGAATTGTGTACTGAATTTATATTTTCTCTTGTGTTCACATCTTGGATGACCAAGACAGGAAACGGTTAAATTCAGCTAATTGGTCTAATAGGCAATTTAGCATCCAATTTAAGTAAATTCATCAAAACATAGTACTTTTAACAAAAACTGAAAACCTATCATACACTGCTTTTTCCTACTAGAAACTCCCCATATGCACAACCCAGTTAATTTACAGCATTTGTATTCCTCCCTAACCCACCCAAGTTAATGCCTAAAAGATATCCTTTCAACCTCGTTTCGTTAAGAAAAAAAAAAAAAGTTTTTTTCCCTCTCTTTAGAGGGAAAATTTTCTTTAAAAACAAACAAACAAACAAACAAAAAAAACCAACTTTCTTTAAAGTCAATTTGCAGTGACTGAAAGTTCAGGCATTCCCCACTTAGTGATATATTCTAGGTCCTTGTGTTATTTTGAAATGGAAACAATTTTTTAGTCCAGATGAAGAATTAAATGCAAAAAGTAGTATAAGAGCAATTATAATCTGCCTCAGAGATCCTAGAAGCAGGTCATCTGGGAAGCATTGAAAATAGAAAATGGAAGACACCCACCTTCTGGAATCTTGAAACCCACACTCCAATCACAAGGAGATGTAGAGCTTTCCAAGGAGGCAGAAACTTTGTCTAAAATTTCAAGATAATCCACCTGACTGTCAGAAATTTATATGCTAGTAGCACATGTCAGAAAATTAGGCTACACTCATTATTTATATAGACGTCATCATAGTAATGCCCAAAATGGCAACAGATAACATTCCAACTTTGTTGTCTGGAAAACCTGATGCTGTTACCATATAGGCTGCTGAAGGATTTTGAGAGTCAGAGTCAAAAACTTTATTTTTTTCAACAGGTAGGGCAGTCAACTAAAAACAAATAAACACAGGCATGCCCCACAAATACTATTTAGATTTAGATGAAGGCACATGATCACTGATAGCAGGCCATTAAACAGCCATTAAATTTTACTTGTCATTGGCCCCAAAACCAATTCAAAGAAAGGGTTGCTACACCTTCAACAGCTGCTTCAAAAGGTTCTTGTCCTCATGGCAGCTCCAGTCAGGTAAAAGGCTGCATGATTACAATAGTAACATGCTATACCAATTAGTCAACAAGATTATCTGAATAAAAACTTAAATATTTAAATGTTTCTTTAGAAAACGAAATCAAATAAAACAGACTGAAATTAAAATCTACATAACAGGACAGATCCAAGTATAATTCCAAGACAATGCTCAAATTCTTATTTTAATTCTATACATCTTTTAAAGTGGATTGTATTAATTCTATACAATCTCTTACTGGATTAGATTTTTGTTGAGTAACATGTCATAATGTATCAAAACTTGTACAAATTTGCTTTATTCCATATATAAGGAAATCTCAATTTTAAATAATTCATATTGGCATTTGAAGTGATTCTAAGGAAGGAGAATCATTTGTTCAAATTTTGTAGAATATCTACACCAAGTTAGCCAAAATATTCCATTATTGTTATGTTCATCTTTGCACCCATCCTTTAATATAATATCTTCAAATATTTGTATATGATTATTACGTGAAATTGGCTCCACTGGCATTAACCAGATCAACGAAATAGCATACTGATTTTAAGGTGTCCTATTATGTTTCTGGCTCTACCCTTTACATGACCTTAAAACTTTTTTTTATGTATTTTTTATGTGATGCATCTATCTGAATGTAAGCTCCTTGGTTTTAATCTTTTTATTTGCACAAAATATATTAGGTGCTTTATTTTTGTTAAAATGCTTTTACTAAATTTAATGTTATTCTTCAGAGTGAATTAAGTCATATTAACTTAAAACCCAAACCTTCACATGTTTTTATTCCCAGTGATAAAAGTCAAGTTATTACTGGCATCAACCTTGGTCAAAAAGGACAGATTTAATTGCCTTATAATCAGTAATTCAATGCCTTGATTATCCCAAATATGCATTTTGTGATCCCAAATTGCTTTCCCAGAGAGAGAGAGAAATGAAACTATGTATTTGGTCAAAAGGCCTAATGTTTGTTATTATCTGAACAAGACTGGAATATACAATACATTGTATCTGGAACAGTGGGCATGTTGCCTTTATACAAAATACACCCCAAGAAGTAAATAGGGTAGTATCTTCCTCCTGTCTTTCAGCTAGAGTAAGGTTTCCTATTTACAAGCTTTTCCAGTAGTGATAACAATGTCAAAATAATGGATCCCTGTGATTAGTCATCCATAATGATTATCTGTCACCAGAAACCCTGATACCACATAATTTTAGTGGAGAAGTATTTCTATAAACCTTAAAGAAATAATCCCACCCCACTTTCTCATTTAAAACCACCCCTATATTAAAGGAAATTGCCTACTTGTCTTCTACACAAGCCTACAAAGCTCTTTTCTGTTCTCTGAGATATATGGAGTCATTTTAATAATAATAGTTCTACCATTTCCATTTATTCATTTGAGTCAGGGTGTAAAACAGGGTATCATAATGCTTGACTAAATTTGAGGTCAAGACAGAACAAAGCTTACATCTAAATCCAAAGGGATGCCAGTAACAAGGAATATTTGGTGACACTGGGAAGGTATAAAAACATTTACTCTCCCCTTTAAAGAATTACTGCCCACAACCAGAGAAAAGTTATTTCTTCACATCCTTTTAGGATGTAGACTGCTTTTCTTCTCTAACTGAAACATGATATTCAGGCACAAATTATTCCCATTCAATTACACTTAGATGTATTTTACAGTTATAGAAATTGCCATTATCAGAAGGCCCTGCATAAAAACCCTTCAAGGCACATTGGAACCCTCTCTGAAACACCTGTTTGCTTCTGAGTATACATAATTCAATAAAGCGAAAGGCAGTAAAAACCCACAAACAAGAAATTGTCTGTTTCTAATGTTTCTGTGACTCCTAGAATCCCCAAATGAAATTATGTAATGGTAGGATATTTTCCATAAATTATCCTCATCTCTCTTAATTCAACAGGGCTATAATAGATTTTGGGTATTATACAAAAATAAAATTTTCTGGTGTAGTATATCTGTATAATAAAAAATATATTTCATTAACCAATTAACACATATTATCTATTTTATGGAAATTATATCTACCTACCTAACAGAGTTGTTGTAAGGATGCATGAGGTAGTGTATAGTGAAGAACTTTGAGCTCTTAGGAGGAAAAGAGCCAAAAAAAAAAGAACCAAATAAGTATTTATAAATTTTGCAATATGTACTATATGCGTCATGAATACAACAAAAATGTTTCAATGTGACACATTTCAAACACTACCTGAAACATACATTTAATGCTGATATAAGAGTTCTAAAAATCACAGGCATTAGAGCTTGAAGGAACTTCAAGAAATTATTTGCTACAACCTCCTTTAAACAGGTCAGGCTACTCAGTTTCTCATCAGGGTGTGTGTCCAAAGCACACATATTATTTTGGGTTCTTCATACACCCACAGAAAACAAGATGCCTCGGGGAAAAGACATAACTTGAAGAAAGGAGAAAATACATTAAAACCTTGTGTTGTGATTACAAAAGGGAGCTTGAGCAGCTTTTAACTATTTTTGGCTTTGACAGTAATATTATACGCATGATTTGGGGAAAAGTAAGTTCTTTCAGTGCCCTAGTTTCTTCTTTTAAGTTCTTAACGAACATTTTGCTTTTCCATAAGACTCAAAAAGATGATGCAAATATAGATAACACAAAAGGAGTTTTTTAAAAAATATAATTATAAAGACCACCACGTAGTAAAAATCTCAAAAAACTGCTAATTATAAATTTTGGTTAACAACAAAATACAAAGTAGGTCAAGTTTTAAAATAGGTAAAAAAAGCTCCAGAAAGAAAAATTTCCTTTCTAAGGCTCCAAGTAGATAAAAGACACCATCAGTAAGTTCTTGACTTATCTTTAGGTCCCATGCTTTAAATAACATAGTTTATCCCCCCTGAATCCCTTCCAAAAACTTACTTCTTGCTACGCTCTTCATGGCCGTTAGCACTGCTCAACTTGTTCTCATCCTAAGCAGGGTTGATAGAAGAACATCATGAGGACGAAGTGGAAACATTTCAAGTTGTCAAAGGGTAAAGGGAACAGGAATAAAAAAATACAAAACAATTTAAAAACTAATTACTTATTTATAGTTTAATTTGGAAAGCTATAAAAAAAATTTAGATGGGTATGTTTAACCACTTTACTGTTTACATTTTAGGCATATGATAAAATGCAAGAATTATGCTGTCCATATAAAACAATTTAAGCTTTAGGTATTTTTTACATAGTTTAGATTATAATTTATCCTATGGATTTATAGTGCTGAAGTGGTTAAATGTAATTTCTATGAAACATAAAGACTCATGTTTAAAGTTTTATTCCATGTACTATGTCCCTTTCATCAGTACCACGGCTATATTTCTGCCTAAGCCCCAAGTGGCCATGCTAGCAGCCAGCCACTATCGATTTCCTGTGACCGATGCCATTCCTGAGATCTTCGCCCATTTTCGTTGGAGGGTTGGGACTGTAAGAGCTTGATGCCACCTCTGTCACACATCTCGCCCTGAAGCAAACAGGGATTCACACTGCTTTAGTAATGTTGACTCCCAAGAACCCAAGAAAGTCATTAATAATCCACCAGTCCAGCCTAAACATTCCCTATTTCCATACCTGTTTTACATGGAAAAATATCCATGTTAAACTACCGGTAGCACAAAAAACTTAACATTACACATTAAGAAAGTAGCTCTTTCAAGATTCTATGTTAATACTTAAAACTAAGTATACAGTGTTTATAGCTAATAAATACTCATCCACAATTGGTACCACATGGTCGAGCTACATACTCCAAAACAAATATCGGTTTTATTTTTTTAAATTATACCAGTTTTATTTTAATTGTATTTACGCCAGTTGTACTAAGAGTATAACTGCTAACTTATAAAGTCTACAATTTGTGAAACCAGTGATAATGCATGCATATAGTTAACACTTTCACCACCATCTGGTGAAAAAATGAAAAGACAGTATAGTTTTGCTGCCATAAAGAAATGGGTCGATAACTACTCTACACCATCCAAAACAGTTAAAAAAAAAAGATTTTGTGTGAAATATTATAGCAGGTCCTAATTAATAGTTATTACAAAAGTGAGGACAGTACAAGTTTTAAAATAACACTGAACTGTGATACTGCCTCTTTAATTTGCTAAGAAATTTCTATTCAGGGATCCAAGAATTTATCATGTGCTTTTAACTTAGTAGCTGATTGTAACCTGACCTGTTTTTAAGATTTTACTATCACCAGTCATCTATACCAAAAAAAATAAGATAAAAATACAAATCTCACTCATTACTTGAGTTGAGAAAACTTTCCTCATTAAAAGATTTACTTGCCACAGACTGGTAATAAGATTATTCTTGGACCCCTGCTATTTTCCCAAACCACTGCATTCACCTTCTTGCTATACCAAACTGGAGCTGGTAATTCTTAGTTGAGTCATTTTACCTAGGGGACCACGGTACAGCGATAAGTCACTCAATTACTACCTTATGATTGACAGTTCACACTGGAATCAAAGGTGAATTCATGGGAGTAGAGGTGAGATATCGTTAGGCAAGTCTACAAAGAGAGATAGATGGGCATTTATTCATCACGCTGAAGTGAAACTACTGCACAATATTATTACATCAATAGCATATATTTACTTTGTAAGTTACATGTAATGCATCTCTGATAAGATAAATCATGAGGGCTCCGGGGATGTTAGTTTACATTTCAGCAGTAGTTTCATGAATAATGCTAAATTAAGGAATATGTAAAACCTCACCGACTTGTTTTTCTCACCTTCTTATAAGGGGCCTCAAGCATTGCTTCTATATCAATATCGTCTGCCATTCTTTCAGAACACCTACAAAAAAAAGCAAGGGCGATTTCATTAAGCCTGCATTTCACTCGATTCAGTTCTTTCCCAGCATCAGAAGTATCCTCAAGTTGTTCAGTAACCTAGTTACTCAATAACACACTTTAAATGCCGGGCAAGGGGGATACCTCGGTCAAGCAAACTGCCTGGGACAAGAACACAAGAGAGGACCGACTGCCTCGCATGTCATAGATGCTTGGGGTGGGTGGCCTACCTCACACAGGCCCAGGGCCGAAGGGGGAACTGTGGGCACCCACAAGTGGTTCACCCGCTATAAGTGGGGCGCCCGGGGTCAGCCCTTGCCTCTTGCCATATTAGGGGCTGAAGGAAACTCCCTTAGGAAGGGCGGGGGGCTCTGCCAGGGCCGCGCTCGCCCCGCGCCATGTTGAGAGGTCACGGCCACCCAGGCGCTCGAGCTTAGGCCTAGGGCTCCCGAAGGCGACTTGTCGACGCCCGCGTTGGGGCTTCTCCGCCTCAAGACTACCGAGCAGACCCTAAAACTCCTCGCCAACCTGCCCAAAAGCGGCCAAAGGCGCGGCAACTTCCCCTTCGGCCCCCAGGCCTTCCCTTCAGCTCTGCTGGCCCCTTCGGAACCACCCCTCCCCCTCCCTCTTTCCCGTCGTGGGTACACCGGCGGCTCGGCGCGGCCGGAGGGAATCCGAGTCCCCTTGGCCCCCGGGTGGGGCCGGATCTGTGCATGAAGGAAGAAAGGATAGCGAAATGAAGAGTTAAGAAAGCTATCACCGAGACCTCTTACCTGTGCGGGCTCTCGAGCAAGTGTGGTGCTCGCGTCTCGGGGAGGCGCTGCCGCTGTGGCTGCCGCCGGGGCTACTGTTAAGCCGCTGCGGCCTGGGCCCAGGCCGCGGTCCGTCCCGCCCGCCCAGCCCGAGTTTCGGGCGCTGAGGGCGGCAGGGCCGGAGCGGTTCTAAAAGAGAATAATGGGATTAGAAGAGCCCGCGCGGGTTAAGCAGGGCGGCGGCTTGCGGCAAATCTGTATCCAACCGTGCGACAGTGACTGCAACTCCCTGAAATGGCGGCCGCTGCTTTCCCAGTCACACACACTCACGAACACACATATACACACACGCAAACACACACACACACAGACGGGGCCACACAGCGCCCCCAGCACGGGCTCTCGCGAGAAACTTCTCTGGCCACAGAGCTGACCCAATGAAATATCGCGAGAATCTACAGCGGCTAAGGAGTTGCTGCACAATCTCGCGCAAGAGTTGCGCCAGAGACGTGCCCGCCCTCCCCCCTCCCCTCCCCTCCCCTCCCCCTGGAAAGACATCCTCTAAATCTTCCCTCCCACCCCATCTTAGGAAGGGTGAAAATCTCGCGAGAACGGAATGGCGCGACTAGTAGAAAGTCCGTTGGCTAGGGTGCAGTCAGTCTTTTTTTTTTTTCCGAGGACCCCCACCCCCCCTCCCCCCAGTGCGAACGGTGTTTTACCGCTGCTGGGCTCCTCCTAGTTTCGGGGGTGGGGGAGGATTATGAGGAGTCTCTCGGGCCCCTGGTTCTCCAAATCAACTGTCAGGGTTGCTATATGACCAGAGCTCCATATGGTCAAACTAAAATGACCATTTTTCCCTGTTAGCCAGTAAAATCCCCAGAGGGATGAAAAAGCATAGGAAGAAGACTACTTGGAAAGAACTGACCAAGGGTTTGGGGTGGGGGGTGGGTAGGGAAGGACACGCGAGAATTGGGCGGGGGGAAGGGGGCGCGCGAGAGCCGAGAGTGGCACGAGCAGCCTCTGCCCTGCTTAGCTTTGTCACTATAGTTTGTGGCACCTGGCTCCAGTCCAAGTCGGGTCCCTGGGGCTGGTGAAGACTGTGGTTGCTATTGTTCCTTTCGAGGGGCCCCCTAGGGCTGGGCGGCGGCGCACAGTACAGCTACAATCTTTTTTCTGCTCGGGAAGGTAGATCCCGTAAGCTCTTTAAACATTACTCTGGAAGAAAGGCCTTGGGCCGGTTGTATTATACCTGTGTTGTCATCCCTTCCCCTCCCCCCGCCCACCCCCTCCAATCAAGCGATTTTCCACTTGCCTTAAGTTAAATTCTGAGTCTCTGAGTGAAAACTTAAAAAAGAACCCCTCTTTATTTTTAGTTGCAAAGTAAATTTGGCTTCCTTTTTCAAAATAGAAGGTCTCCCAACGAGTAGGGTTTAACTGCAGTTAATATCTTGTGTAAATTCATTGTTGGGGGAAGACTGTTGACTTTTTGTAAAAGTAATGTGTTTTGTACTTATTTTTATTGTAAATTACCCCCTTCCCTTTTTCCTTTTCCTAAAGAATCCAGCTCTTTATTGGAAGTGTTACTCAGCTTTCTGGAGCAAAAGAGAATAAAAGAAAGGAAAATAGCTTTTACTAATTAGATATTTAAAACTGGATACCACAGGGATATCTCAAACTAAGTATTTCCCAAACAAAACTATCTTATCCCCTTATTCCCTAACACCCCTTCCCAATCTTTTCCAGATTATCTTTCCTGTGTCCCATAATGTCACCATTTTCCTCACTCATTCTTCATTCCAGGTATCTATATTGTACCATCTACTTCTGCTGATTCTGTTTCCTTCCTAACATAGCCACCACCTCAGTTCAGGCCCTCATGGGTCATCTGTTTGATTATTGCAATGGCCTATTACGAAATATTTCCTTAAGTCTCTCAACCCAGTCCACACAGCTTGCCATAATGATTTTCTTTGAGCACAGATCTACAGTGTGTTATTTGACCGTATCACTGACCTACTCAAACTTTTTTTTTTTTAATATAAACTCTGGCTTTTAAATACTGCATTTCTGTGAAAAGCCAAATTGGTGTCCCTGTGCCTTACACTTACAGCACTTCTGGTTCTTGGTAGTAGGTGTCTCAAGTCTGTAATGAATTCCCTTCTCATCTTCATAGAATCCCACCCTTCCCCATAGAATCATTTCAAGTTCTACAAAGCCTTTTCAGTCAATCAACAAACATTAAGTGTTAACTCTGGGCTGGGTGAGGGTGCTAAGTACTAGAGATGCTAAGTAAGGCAAAAACAGTCCCAGGCCTCCAGTATACACAAATTGGTGAGAGACAACATAAAATAAGTACACTCATGATACATATTTCAGAGGATGAGAGGGGTGGCTGAAATTGGGGGTAAAGGGATTAAGTATATATATCAAGAAGGCCTCCTGCATAAGTTAGTGTTTGAGCTCAATTTTGAAAGAAGTCAGCATGTCAAGAGATAGAGGTGAGGAAGGAGACCATTCCAGGACCGGAGTCAGCCAGTTCTAAAGCAAGTTGCTCCCATACTCTCATCTATTAGTGCCAGGCCCTCCCAAACTATCTTACTTTGTATTTATTTTGCTCTTAATCTGTATATATTATGCATCTATGATACACGCATACAAACATCTGTATACACACAAATTCTCCCCTGATAGTTTTATGAGAGTTGGAATTTTTTCTTTGTAGTTCACATTGCCTATCACAATTTCTGCCACATAACATGTTTAATAAGTGCTATTTGACTACCAATTTTCTCTTTTTTTCCTCAAAAGAGATGCATATAAATACAATCTAAGCCAGGGCATCTGTTCATCACATTTAAATCAACTCTATTTTACATGTAAGTAAAAGGTAAAGTTCCTTGCCTATGGTCACACAATTAGTAGTAAATAGAACTTAGTTTTGAACTCATTTTCTCTGACTCCCAATCCTGTACTCTTTTTATCTATAAAACCTTTTCTGGAATTCTTAAGAAACACAATGCCTCAGAATTGAGCCTTATGGCATTGGGTTAATGTTATGCAGGGGAGGAAACAAATTTTCTGATTATAGCAGCCTTAGTTTATAGCACCCTTAAATCACTTCTCAGCATACCTAGAAGACCTTGGCAATTTGGAAAAATACTAAATTGATGAATGTACCCTAAACAAAAACAAAACAAACCCAAATCTAAAATGCTTCTTGCTTAATCATTTGATTCTAAGTTTTAAAGGAAATAACATTAATTTAAACTTTCATTTTGTAAATCTTCAGAATTCCTGGTATCTGTGTCTCCGGTCTGTGCTTTCTTAGAGAGTTATTAAGTCATGCAGTTGGGAGACTTTTGGGATAATAGGAAGAATGTAAAGGTATGTTTTCTGACCAATACTTTACACTCCTTAAAGTACAAGCAAAGGAACACATTACATTTTTAGAAACCTAGACATGGAAGATTTTATGGAGTAAACAGGGTGAGAAACAGAGTCAAAGAAGATATGACCTTTTGGGGAAAGATATTAAGACTGGACTTGTTACATTTCATCTCGGTACTTGTAGGGCCTTTGGTCACTGTTTCCTCACCCTGGAGGGAGTATAACCTAGTTGAATATCTCCCATCACCCTGTTGTACCTTCTCCAGCAGTGTCCTTACCTCTCTGTGGATGCCTCTTCCAAAACACATACATCCAAGCACATTCTTTCTTTCTCTCTGAATTGATTTTTTTGGTGCTTGCCCTGGGTGCTGAAATTGCTAGCCTAACAGCTCTGAAGGAATAACAGAAGCTAGTACAGGAGAAAGTGGGAGAAAAAAAGGACATTTTTATCCTGATTTTATGATGACAAAATGGTTCATCCAAGTTTATAATAAAAAGAAACCTGATAACTGGTGTAGGAATTATTGCTATCACAGAACATATGGTCAAAAATTAGTTTTAATTAACTTTAATAAGATTCTGATAATGAATCTTAAGATGGCTCTAATAATAACTGTTTCTATAATATTTGTAAATAGCTAGTGCCATGAGAGAAAAGTATTATTTCCATTTTCTACATGAGGAAACTGAGGCCTTGACTTGTTAAGGAATTACTCATTGTTAATATGGCTGTAAGTGTCTTAGGGCTGAATTGGAATTCAGGTTTTCCTTATTTTAGATCCTTTCTTTATTCACTATACCACCAAACTGCCTAATCACTAAGTGTAGAAAGTAGGATTTGGATATCTCCCAACTCTTTAAGTCCAGCACTTTTTCCACAATACCATATATGGAATGCTACATTTCAAAGAAGAGCCCTCTCAGTAAGTATGAAATTTGCTGGTTGTGCTTAAGGTTACTGACCTTACAAAATGAAAGTCCTTTAACACAGCTCCATTTTAAGTAGATTTTTAAGTACACTTAAGTACAAGATCAATGTCAATGGTAGATTTGAGTACCTAACAAAATATCAACTGTAAGTTAGTAAGGGGAAAAATACCCTCAGGATACTGCTTACACTGGAGCCTTTTGAGGCAAAATTTGATAACTTTGAGAAAGCAAAAGCAAACCACAAAGTAACTTGACATACCTTCTCACCTCTCAAGGCAGCCATTCCACTTCTAGACAGCTCTAATGGTTGGTAAGATTTTTTTCTTATAACAAGCACATTCAGAGGAAAATTAAGGTCTGATGTAGGAAAGGAATTCCTAATAATTTAACTAGAACTATCTAAGGATGGGTTGGTGTGAGGAGTAATGGGTCATTCAAGTTCTTTAAGCAAAGACTGCATGACCACTTGGGTTTTGATATGGAGGGGATAACTTCAGTTTGAGTCAGAAGATAATTATCTCATTGATGCTGAGTGAAGAAAGCAAAATTGGGAAAACAATATACACAAATGACTACAACAATGTAAACAGGAAGGATAAAAGTAAATACAAAAATGAACCCTGTAATTGTAATGACCAAGCTTGTCACTAAAGAGGAAATGAAAAAATGTACTTCCTTTCCTTCTTTGCAGAGGAGAACTATGGATCATTGTATATATTGTCAGACTTGGTTAACAAATTGGTTGGTTTTCTAAAATGGTAATTGCCCTCCTTTCTTTTCTGATTTTTGTTTCTAGAGATGGCTGTCTGGGTACTCATTATGGCAGGAACATATTAAAAATAAAGGTGATGCAAAAACAAGAGCTATCATTTAAAAAAAAGATGGATCTTATAGACTCAATAACATTTAAGGACTTGAAAGAACCTTAGAGAACATTTATTTCAATTCTCTTACTAGGAATCCAGAGCTCAGAGAGTTAAATGACTTGTCCAAGGGCTTATAAACTAAGTGATCAGGTTCTACTTAAGTATCTGAAAAAAATATCAAACTTAAAAAATAACATTTTACTGTTCAGCAACTATAAGAACATTGTAAAATTAGGTTCACTGAGCTACTTTCCTCTGAAATTTGTATACAGTTCATATTTAATTTTCTATATTCATATTGCTTTCCCCCAATGCTCTGTAAGCTCCTTTAGAGAAGATACCATTTTGTCTTTGTCTCCCTAGCCTTTGGTATACAGTTCCTGAAATATAGTAGTGCTAGTAAATGCTTGTTGAACTGAATTGGAAACAAAAAATACAATTAGTTTCTGTTCATGAAACAGATCTGGGTTTTAGTTCCAGTTTTGTCATTTACTAGCTGGGTGGACATGGATATATCAAATAATTTCTCTGAGTCTCAGTTTTTCTCATCTATAGAGTGGGGATGAAAATGCTGGAAACTGTTACTCCACAGGTTGTGAGGAAAGTTTTGTTTTGTAAAATGGAAAGGACTATGGAGTTTTTAGTTATCTTTTTGTGCACTATTGGTTTTGTCTCCAAATCCACATCCCGGGGCTGTGAGAACCTTCTGGACGACTAATTGACACATCCTAGCCTCTGTTGCCTTTGGGTGACATCTTAATCATTGACTCAGAGTGACACATCCAAGCCAGAGCAAACTGAGAAACTGGCAATATCTTAGCACTACCCCCAACTACCTTCAGTTACACTTTCGGATACAAATTGGATATTGTACATCCAGATGGTCTTAGACCCTCATTTTACAACAGGAAGCAGCCAGTTTGGAGCAGAAAATGTACTGAACTTGAAGTCAGAAAGTAACCACTTAAAGTCTCATGCTTACTAGATGGTCGGTCATAAGGAATTATAAACTTAACCTCTGAGTTTTCTCATTTATGAAATAGAGATAGTAAAGCCAGGAATACCTTCTTAACAAGGTCGTTGTAAGGTTCAAACGAAACAACGTATGTAAATAGCATTTTTCAAAGCTTAAAGCATATAAATTGTAAGTCCAATTACCTTGAAGATTAATTATGAGGGTGGAAAGAGATATTGATGCCCACATGTTTTAAAGCCAGAAGAGCTGAGAATCAGTTGACCAGAACAGGGATGATAGTAATTTCATTTATCCACGACAGTGTTTTGAGTAAAGTACACTTTATAAAGCGATATTGCATAAATGTGGATTTTAGGGTCATTTGGATTTCAGAGTCTTAACTTTCCAGTTCCAGTAGTCCGAATTGTGTAGTTTCTGATTCATGGATAGTTTTACCAAACAAACTTCAGAAGCGCTGTTATCAGTGCCAATTATTTGTT
This sequence comes from Gymnobelideus leadbeateri, assembly GCA_011680675.1. Classification (NCBI taxonomy): domain Eukaryota; kingdom Metazoa; phylum Chordata; class Mammalia; order Diprotodontia; family Petauridae; genus Gymnobelideus; species Gymnobelideus leadbeateri. The sequence goes on along the minus strand of WOXC01008718.1, from coordinate 198,307 downwards.
GTTTCAGGGCTTGACTTTTTTTTTAGGACATCCACTCTGCAAATTCTGTGGCGTCGAATGGGATTCCGAACGGGGAATGAGGGTCTGGAGACCCTGCCGTCTCCATGGCAACTCTGGGAGTCACCGATGTGGGTCTGGGGAAGGTGAGGGACCCAGCCCAAGAAAGTGAAGTTGGGGGGGAGAAGAGGGTTGGGGGGGCGGAGCTCCTCCAGGGGATCAGGCGCGTGGGCTGAAGGAGCTGCGTCACACAGTGGTGGCGGTGCTCGGGGTGGGGGAGGGAAGGGAGGAGCGGAGAAAACGGGGGGGGGGGGTAATGCTGGGCGCGCCCCTAGCAGATCACGTGGTACGGAGCACGCAGTCGCCTTCTGTCCGTTGATCCTGGAGCGGCGCTGCCGGAGCGGGCCCGTGAGGTGAGCTCGCGGCGAGGTTGGGAGGCCCGGGCTGCCAGCGGGGTGGGGGCGGGGGCCGGGAGTGGGGGATGATCTCTGGAACTCTGGTCCCGAGGCTACTCTGGCTTCCTTTTCCGCCCGATCCCGCTGCCCACCCGCACCCCGGAGGCCAGGGGACTTAATGCTGAGAGCGTGGCGGGCGTGAGAGCGGCGCCCAATCTCCGGGGCGCCGGGGGGACTGACGGCGGGCTCGGCCAATCGGCGCCGCCCCGATGGGGGCTGGTACACGGAGCCGCGGGGAGCGGAGCGCGGAGCTGGCCTCGAAGGGAGGGGGGGACGACGGACCGAACGGGGCGGCTTCACTCCCGCATCTGTTGTCTGCAGCCTTGGCTCGGAAAGATTCTCCCGTTTGCCCCTTGGAGGGCATTGCACTGCACCCCGTTTTTCTTCGTGAGGGAATGCACCCCCTGTACTCCTCTTCTCCAGGGGGGAATGCATTCCTTTTACTTGTCTGGTGGGAGGAGTGTGACCCCCCCCCTTTGCTCAGCCCTTTTCCCGGCGAAGTGCTTCCCCCCCTTTTTGCTCGCCCCTTTTATCTTTTGGAGGAGTGCCTTCCCCCCTCCCCCGCTCGCTCACCCCTTTCTCATAGAGGAAGTGCTTCCCCCCTCTTTTCTAAGCTCTCTGTTCCGAACAGCGAAGTGCGCCTCCCTTTTTGCCTATTCCCTTTTCCTCTTATAAGTGCCCCCTCTTTGCTCAGCTCTTGCCCTTGGGGGTGGGGAAATGCACCTCCCTCTATTTCTCAGCTCTTTCCCCACGAGGGGAGAGTGTGCCTTTTCCCCATCCTCTTTGAGTACGTTCACTCTCTCTGATGGAATTGAGGGAGAATACCCCCATTCCTTGGCTCACGCTCCAGATGATTATGGGGAAATGCAAACACTCTTCTCCCCCCACCCCCATGATTTCCAAAGCTTTTTGTAGAGAAGAAACAAGATTTTCCGGCACCGAAGGGCCTTTTTCTGGGTTCTGCACCCTTGTGCTCGGCTTCGCTTAGGTAGTTCAGATTGCCCTCAGCTTTGCTGAGCACTGTGTTGCCTCCCCCACCGCTGCTGCTCTCGACTAGGGCCACCCACAGGATTTAGGTAACTGCCACTATAGTGCCTGAGGCGATCTGGAGTCCAGGACAAGCTGTTCTCCCAGGCTCAGATTCATTCAGAATTGAAGCCATTGGAGCTGGAAATAACTACTGGAGGTTCTTTCTCTTGGTCCACTCTCTTCTTCATACCCACCTATGGTAGGAAATCATCCCTGCTTCCTTCACGTGAAATCTTTTTTTGACCTGAGAATTCTTTTTGGTGGTAAGAAATGACAGATTTTCTAGCCCAGCTTCTTGCATAGTAGGCCCTTCTCCACGTGTCCTTCAACCCTTCTCACCAGGACGAAATCTCAGAAGTGCCATTCGGCTATTGTTTTTCCAGTTTCACCCCTGGACAACCTCGGGGTAACATTTCATTTTCTACATTAGAGAAATTGGCTATAAGGTATTGGCTATAAGGAGATTGCTTTGCCCTTTGCTGGCCACTTTGCTTGCACCTCTTTTTCCCCAATAAAATATGACCTCTAATGAGATGGTCAAAACTTCCTGTACTTTGTATATTCCTCAAACTTTCTTAGTTTCTCTATCTCTTTCCGTGCTTTCTTCTCCATCCCCAATTACTGGAATTATAACTGCTTATGGCATTCTAGGGAATAGAAAGTAACTTCTGGCCTCACTCCCTGTTGGGAGGCATTTGTGTGTACAGAAAAAAAGGGAGATGGTGCCTTTCTGTTGGGTAAAACTAGGCAGAATAGCATTTTTATTCCAAGGAGAATTCATGATAAAACTCCCCTCCCCCTAGCTTATAAGAAACTCAGTATAAAAAAACTTAAAATTAGCCAGTATTTTCAGAATCAATATTCTGAAATAACATATTAATAAAACATGGGTTTTATATACATATACATATACATATATACATGTTGGCCATATAACAATAAATTATAATAAATTGGAATTTTAAATCAGATCATTTACATCATTAGGGAAGAGCAGTGTTACATTTTTAGTTATTTCTGAACCATGACTGATAAAACATTGTGTATGAAGAGTGCCTCTGGATTCTGTCTCTTACTTAAATCTATGGGTTGAGCCATTCTGTTATTTCCTCTCTATCATGCGATGGTCTGGCCTCAAAGCACATTACAGACAAAGGCAAAATTTTTTTTTTTTTGTGTTAGATATTATTAGGTGGTAGAGGTAAAGTATGATGGGAGTTAGCCATTGTCTTCTCTCCTTTTCTGATTTACCCACTTTTACTTAGTTTTAAAAATCTGTCAAAAGTTCTTTGATAGTTTGCCATGACTGCTGTCAAAATTTTAATACATCTAAATAGTGCCTTTTGTGTAATGAGGACAGTTCCAACACAAATTATAATGCAGTGACTTTGTATATCTTAATACATCTTATGTTAATTCAGTGTTAATAAAATTATTCTTTGTCATAAGTTAAAAAATTTTTGTGTATTGTTATTTTTCTAATAGTGGCTTGTGGAGGCTAACATTTTGGGAATAATGAACTGTTTGGGGACTGCTTTTGGTTTCTCAACATTCTTCTGTGGGTCACAGGACTGTCACCCTTCCATGTTTGACAGATGCACAGGGAGCATTTCCCAGGAGGGTCGTCTGAATTTGTGAGAATTTGGCACAGAAATGAGGCCAATTGAAAAGAACTAGAAAGCTCTATACAGAAGTACAGAAGGGCATTTGATATATTAGCTTTCTGATGCTTACAGGAAAGTGAAATTTCTTAAGAGACAGAGCGGCACCCTCCCCTGTTCATGAGAACATAAGAGTTCAGAATGAGAAAGAAAAATAAGAGGGTCGGCCTGAAAGGCACCTTAGAGATTGTCTAGTCTAACTCCTTAATTTTATTGGTGAGGAAATTGACCTGGAGAAGGAAAAGGACAATGTGGGAAGTTGTCTGTAAATCTATTTGCTTTTTTTTTTTCCATTGGAGAAATCTTAGTTCTTCCTTTTCCTACTTTCTCCTATTTCCCACTATTGTGATCTTTTGTTGAAGGCAATCTCATTCTATAGTCTTAATCTCTATAAAATTGCTTGTCTGGAGTGCTTCTCTTCTCTGGACCGGCAGTTTCACATGGCTGAGGTTAAATAAGAATTGTGGGAATTGCCTTCCTTGAGGGTATGAGCTTGTCTTTCTCCCACTAGTTAATGTGACCTTCCGGCTTTTTACCCCCTTATTCAATAGTCTTACTGCTCGTAGCGACTTCATCTCTTTTCTGGTCAGTTTTTTCTTGATTAGTCCATATCTAGCATACTTTTTCCTTTCTCCATGTTCATTGTCTATTGTCTGTGCCAGAGCCTTGTGCCCTACCCCCTCTATCAATTTATGTACTCTATTAATTCAAAATTGCTTAAAATTTTCCAAGAAAACTTTCTTCAGGCACTTTACCCAGTACTTCCATTTGCTTTGCTTTGCTTTAACAGTCACATATGGAATATTCGATATCCCAAATATCTTAGTGGATTTTAAGCTACTAATGCAGTTAAAGCTTAAAACTGTGCTAAGATTTTTGGGACTTACCTATATAACAGCATTACCTACCCTCCTCATTTGGACATGGAACACATAAGTACATTAACGAAATTTGAACTGTATTTCTGGAAAACATAAATGTTGATCTGAGGGTCCTGGCCAACTAATTGAATACTCCTGAAGTGAAAAGAGAGTGGTGAAATTTTACAACAGAATAAAGACTTAAGCTAATTTTAATGCCAGAAATGTTTGCAGCATTAAAATTTTTGACTCACTGAGCAATTTAATATTTAATATTTTAGAAGAGGGAAAAATACTGTTAGTATTGACATTTTCTCATGGAGCATCAGGGTTTTCTACATAATTTTGGGTACTCTGATGGGTCATATTTTCCTACCTATTTAAATATTTTTAAAATGTTTTTTCTGAATCATCCTGCCCTTCCACTTAAGTTTTCTGCTTATGTTGGAGATGCTTCCCTCAGGAAAACCTGTTTTATCCTTGCCAAGGCAGATGACCTAAAAGTTGCATCTATAGAGTTGCTTTTCTTTGGCTATGGGGGAAGAGAGAGCGTGTGCAGATTGCCACAGTGCCCTTCCAAACGTATGTGGGAAGTTGGAGTATAGAACAAGTTGATTGTTTTTTCTTTATTTGGAATCAAATGGGATTTAGCCCATTTTCTGAAAATTAAAAAGAATATCCTAAATGTGAATACCACTTTTAGAAAAACAATTAAATTGCTTTGCAAACAACTTTCCTGTCCTTTTGGCTGGAATGATGCATCCAGCCACAGAGCTTGCAAAAATCCTGGCAAAGGGAGGAACTTCAGGGAACAGGCTGTGCTGGGCACACAGGCAGTGGATCCTTAAGAGGTTTTTGACTGCCTGGCTACTAACTCATAGAAATTTAGACTTGTCAATTTTAATTCTTGTTGGCCCAAATAGCTGCATCTTGGGCAGGCCCAATTATGCCCCTTTTTCATGAATTATGGAAGTAATGAGCTTGTGAAACTTCATAAAATCTTAGGAGCCAGCTATGACTCATAATGAGTATAAACAGGGTGCTTGTGTGAAAGTAGGTGGAGACTGGAGGCCTGGAAGTGCTGAAAGATGCAGCTTTGCACGATGAATAAAATGTCCTATTTGGAGTCAGGAATATCTGGGTTAGAATCCTGACCCTGACTTCTGTTATGTTTTTATCTATGGGTTAATCTTTACTCTCCCTGATCCTCAGTTTCTCCATCTGTAAATGGGGTTAATAATGTTTGTATTACCTATCTCACAGAGTTGTGAGGATCATATGAGATAATATATGTAAAGTATTGGGGAGACCTTAGATTGCTAAGTGCATATTAACTTCATTATTAATAAAGAACAGAACCAAGAGAGAAGGAGGACCGTACTTTTAAGCTGAATTTACATTATCAGAAAGTCAATCCTAGGTCCTAAAGTCTCACTTCCCAATAATAAAAGCAAATGTGGTTAGGGGCAGCTAGGTTGGTTGAATAGAGCACCTGCTCTGGAGTTAGGAAGACCTGAGTTCAAATGCGGCCTCAGATACTTGACATACTAGCCATGTGACTTTGGGCAAGTTACTTAATCCCAATTGTCCTACCAAAAAAAAAAGCAAAAAACCCCCAAAGGTGAATGTGGTCTCCACCTCCGACCCAAACTACTTGCAGAATGCAGAGATTAACCCTCTTTCCTCTCTCCAGCAGTTGGTATTTGGTCTGGTTGTGGTTAATGAATGGATATTTTCCACAGATTGCGGAAAGACTTTGCTTCAGAAGAATAAGTAAGTGGCTTCAGGGATGAAGGAGTGAGTCATTAACATAGAATAGGTCTGGTTTTGCTCCACTTGTCCCCTATTTTTTCCCCTCCTCTATGTACTTCCTTTCCTTTTATTGTTAGAAAAGGAAGAAATTTCCCAACCTGCCTCACCAAGGAACTATTGTTATTTGGGTAGGATGGAGTAATTAGGTGTACTTCTCTAGGTGCTGCTGATACCTGAGCACCCAGATTTCTACATTCTTCTTGTAGGGAGCTAGTGCATTTTGTTTTTGCAGGAGATATATATATATATATATATATATATATATATATATATATATATATATATATATATATATATATTTTTTTTTTTTTTTTTAAAGCAATTGGGGTTAAGTAACTTGCTCAAGGTTACATGGCTAGTCATTATTTATGTGTGGGTGCTCATTTTCTGAGGCCAGATTCAATCTCGGGTCATCCCAACTTCGAGGCCGGCGCTCTTACTCTCTGCGCCACCTAGCCGCCCCTTTAGGGCAATTGGGGTTAAGTAACTTGCCCAAGGTTACACGGCTAGGTTTCGTTTTTTTTTGTTTGTTTGTGTGGATTAAGTGTCTGAGGTCGGCTCCGAACTCAGGTCCTTCTGACTCCAGGGCCGGCGCTCTATTCACTGCGCCACCTAGCCGCCCCTAGGATATATTTTTTAAAATCACTTTGTCAAGTCACAGTGATTCTTGTTTGTTACTTTGGTTCATCATAATTGCAAATTTTACTCTTTTCTATTTCCAAAATATTTTCTCACGGACATCTTTTAATGCTGCTATCAATTTTACTATCTGAGAAGGAATCATACAGAACCCAGGAAAGATTAATCCCTGCTTTTCAGGATTACATGTGGTAGAAGGATGAATGAATACCAACCAGTTAAATGTCTTGTTTTTAAAAGACATTTGTAAGAGTTGGTTCAAGAATAAATTTAATAGGGAAAATGGACCAGTTGTTTTTTTTTAATATAGTTTTTGTATGTCTTTAAAATTAGCTGAGTTTCTCTTTGGGGAGGCATTATAATTCAGTTAAAAATATTGGTGCCCATAAGCATAATGGAAAGAGTATAGAACTAGGAGTAAGGAGACCAGGCTTCTAGTCCCACCTCTCACTAACTTTGTGACCTTAGATAAGTCACTTTTCCTTTCTAGACCTGTTTCCTCATCTTTAAAATGTTGAGGCAGGATTAGATGATTCAGATAAATTCAGCATGTATTTATTGAATACTTATGATGTAGCTACTACAAACAAAACCCAAACTGTCCTTACCCGCTTAGAGCTTGAATTCTACCAGGGTTGGTAGGGGAAGGAGGGGAGAACATAACGTATACTTAGATAAATAATATCTCAAAAATGAAATATAGTAGAGAGTAAGCATTAATCACAGGGAGTTCAGAAGACATTTTCTGAGCTATAGGAATTGGCATTGGGACCCTGCTCTGAAGGAACCTAGGTATTCTAGGATATACAGGTTGGAAGTGAAGGTCTTGTGGACATGTGGGACAGACAATGGCAGGAAGCACAGGTATAGGAGAGGGGAGCTAGGTCTTGAGGAACATCAAGAATGCCAGCTTAGCTGGGAAGTAGAATATATGAGAGTGAGTAAATTTTGAGAGTATAGTCTTTAAAGATAGACAGAAGGACTTTAAATGCCAAGCAAAGAAGTTTGTATTCTACCCTAGAGGCAATAGGGAGTCAATGAAACTTCTTGAGCTAGGGAGTTACGTAATCCTGTGAATTAGGGCTTTTAACTTGGTAATTGTGTGGAGAGGGATAGATTGAAGATAAGGAGAGGCCAATTAGGAGGTTACTATTTACAATCCACCATCTGGCATAATTGATGGTTGGGGGACTAGCCCAGTAGAATTTCACCCAACAAGATTTAACTCCTTCCCTGAAAACCCTGTCCTGGGGCCCCTTTTGTCCTGATTGGTGCTTGCCTCAGTTACCTACTTCATTAAGGTTTGGCTCCAGCCGAGCTTCACTCCACTATCTACCAAATCTCCCCTGAGCCATTTCTGTACTACCGTGAACTCAGGCTCCTTACCCCCCTCTTTGCTGGAACCATAACCAAATCAACTCTGTCATTGCTTCTGAAAGGATATGTTAAGTTGCTCCTATATGGCTCCACTCAGCATCACTGTAGCTTTCTGAACTAATATACTGCTCCCAGACACCTTTTCTTCCTATAGTGTGTGATGGGTTCTTCATTAGAATATAGTCTCCTTGAGGACGGAGACCACCTGTGCTTTTGTATCTGTATCTCCAGTGCTTGGTATATAGTTAGTATTTAATATATCCTTATTCAGTCTTTGCTTTGTTGGATAGTCCAGGCAAGGTGAAGGGCCTGAACAGGGGGGTAGCTGTCAGAAGTTAGATGTGAGTGATGTTTGGGAAGTAGAATTGTTGGGAAGGCAAATGATTTGGGATGATGTTGTCGATGATGATGATGATAGCTAACCTTTATATGGGATTACCATGAATCAGGCACTGTGATAACTTCTTTACAAATTCACAACTCTGGAAGGTAGGTGCTGTTGTTATTCCCATTTTTACAGAAGAAGAAACTGAGGCAAGCAGAGGTTAACTATTTTGCTCAGGGTCACACAACTTGAAAGTTTTTAGGCTAGATTTGAACTCTTCCTGCCTCTAGACCTGGAGCTCTATCCATTGGGCCAACTAAGTGATAGTGCTGCCCTCAAAAAAAAAAAAAAAAGATACCATAGCGTTTTGGGGAGAAGGTGATAACTAGTTTTTGGTCAAGGCAAGTTTGAGATTCATCTAAGTAACGTTCAGGTCTGGTAGGCTGCTTAGATGACTGGGGACTTATTTGGGAGGCTTTGGTATTGAGACAATGATTGAATTCTTAGGAGCTAGAGAAGTGGGGCTAGGATAGTGTCCGCCCCTGTTGAGGGGATGGGACAAAGATGATGACACAGCAAAGGAAAGTGAAAAGTCACAATTAAGCAATAACAGCTAGCCTTGATATAGCAGTTTTTCAGATATTACCCATTTGATTCTTATAAGCTCTAGGACATAGGTACTATTATCCACATTTTATAGATAAGAAAACTGGGCACACAGAGAGGCTAAGTGACTTACCCAGGGGTCACACAGTAAATTTCTGAGGCAGAATTTGAACCCAGGTCTTCCTGACTTCAGGCCCAACTTTCTGTCCACTGTACCACCAGTTGCCTAGATAGAAGAATGGGGATGATTATCTTAGTTCTCTTCTAACTCTAACTGTATTTGATCCCAGACCTTTATGACATCTCCAAATTGTTTACCTCATCTTTTCCAAGTATAAGTTAGTTCTATTAAGTAACCTATTAAGGAAAACAAAACAACTCTAAATTAGGTGAGCTGTGAGCTACAGATATTTCAGGCACTGGTCACAGATGGAAATAACTTGAGGAAACAGCCTCATTTTGTTCCTTCCCAGCTCTTGGCTGAAAGATCAGCTAGGAAGGAAAATTAGCCAGGTTCTATGCAGTATTATCAAGTCTGCTTCCTCTTGTCCTTCCTTTCTAGACATCCCTATACCCTCGAGTACTTTTTCCTTTTTGAAACTTGAAAAGGTCTTGAAGTCAGGATTTTTTTTTTATTAATTTCACTTTAGTGTAAATGAATTTCAGTTATCCTTAACTCTGTTAGCATTTGTATTTTTTATTTTTTTTTTTGGAGGGCAATTGGGGTTAAGTAACTTGCCCAAGGTCACACAGCTAGGTTTTTTTGTTTGTGTGTGTGTTAAGTGTCTGAGGCCAGATCCGAACTCAGGTCCTTCTGACTCCAGGGCCGGCACTCTACTCACTGCACCACCTAGCTGCCCCTTCTTTTTTTTTGTAAAGAAAGTTTTTTAAAAAATTATTTATTGGGGTGGCTAGGTGGCGCAGTGAGTAAGAGCGCCGGCCTTGGAGTGGGGAGTTGGGATGACCCGGGATCGAAACCGGCCTCAGAAAATGAACACCTACACATAAATCATGACTAGCCGTGTAACCTTGAACAAGTTACTTAACCCCAATTGCTTTAAAAAAAAATAAAAATTACTTATTTTTGTTTTTTACCATTAATTTCCATAAGATTTTGAGTTCCAAATTTTCTCTCCATCTCTCCCCTTCCTCCGCCCCAAGATGTTCTGTCTGATACAGGCTCTACATATACATTCATGTTAAACATTTTCACATTAGTTATTCTGTAAAGAACTAAAAAGAACGGAAGGAACCATGAGAAAGAAGAAACAAAAGAGAGCAAATGGTCTGCTTCGATCTGCATTTAGATTCCATCGTCCTTTTTCTGGGTGTGGATAGAATTTTCCCTCAACTGCATTTGTGTTTTAAACCTCTGATTGTAGAATGACAAGTTTTAGCACTCTTACCTCCCTCCATTCTCTGAAAAACTGAGAGAAAACGGGGCTCTAAAACTCGACTAGAGAAAAGTCAGTTGGCATCATTGAATGTCTTGACATTGAGTGACAGAATAGTAATGATAATAACAGCTAACATGGTGATGTTATAAGAATGCTATAAGAAATGATGAGCCCCGGGATTCAGAAAAACCTGGAAAGACTTACATGAACTGAGGCTGTGTGAAGTTAGAACCAGGAGAACATTGTACATCATTACAGCAATGCTGTACAATGACCAACTTTGATAGACTTAGCTCTTCTCATCAATATAGCGATTTAAGACAATTTCAAGACTTGTGATGGAGGAAAATGCTATCTATGCACATCCAGAGAAAGAACTGTGGAGTCTGAATCTAGATTGAAGAATACTATTTTTTCTTTTTTCCCCCTTTCTGTGGTTTTTCCCTTTTGTTCTTATTCTTTTGCTATATGACTAAGGCAGAAATATGTTTAATATGATTACACATCTAAAGCCTATATCAAGTTGGAAGAAATCTTGGGGAGAGGGGAGGACAGGGAAGGGGAAAAATTTGGAATTCAAAATTTTATAAAAGTGAATGTTGAAAACTTATAAATAAAAAGTAATAGCTAACATTTATATAGCACTTAACTATGTCCAGGCACTGCATTAAGTACTTTACAACTATTATCTCATTTGATCCTCACAACAACCCTGGGAGGTAGGTGTTGTTATTATCTCCATACAGATGATAAATACTTACCAGATTTGCTCAGGGTTACACGGCTAGTAAGTGGGGAGGCTAGACTCTTTGTGACTCCAGGCCCCATACTCTATCCATTGCACCCCCTAGTGGCTTTCAACACAATCTACTATTTTCTGGAGGGACAGGGCCAATGGGGAATGGTGGTGGTTAACTACCCCAAGTGCAGATGTTGGGAACCTATACTTGGGAGATGATAAACAGATAAAGAAACACATATTTGACACCAGCTTCCTGTGCCCTAGCATGGGTCTGCTGGACAAGATCCCATCCCTTCAGAGCTTCCCTACTCACCCCAATTTTGTCTCTGCATGACCTCCCCTAAACTTAGCCTAATCCTTTCTGAAACTCTTAGATGTATATGTATGTTGGAGAAACAAAGTGATATAGCCACAAAAAGAGAGCTTGTCAGGAAAGAGGGTAACATTTGAGTAGTGCTTTCAAATATTAGTTATGTGACAGTAGACAAGAGTAGGAAAATTGTTGGGGGTAACTATGGCTGCTAAGCATCCAAGCTTGCCCCTTCGTTAAAGGTAGACTCTTTAGTTTCATATGACAATAAGTTGTTATTAATATTTCCCTTTATTAGCTATGCACACTTAATTAAAAATGTTATTGATATCTTGTTTTTATATTACCTACATTTCCCATTCTACTCCATCTTTTCCTAAAAATTTTATTAATCCCTTCCCTTATAGTAAATAACCAATATATTGAGACTAAAATACTGACAAAATTTGGTATTATATGAAGTATTCCACACCCATGTCCCCCCACCTCTGCAAAGAAGGGTAGAGGAGTATCCTCTCATTTTTCTTCTCTGAGGTCCAGTTTGGTCATTGTAATTTTGCAGTATTTAATTTTGATTGTGTTGTTATTGTTTCTTCAGTTTACATTGTTATAGTCATTTAACTTGTTTTCCTGGTTTTGCTCTACTGTATCAATTTATATTAGGCACTATTTACTTTGAATTTTTGTCTAGTATTTCTACAAATTCTCTTCATATTGGGATATCAAAAGAACTTGTTCTCATCCTGCTTCCTAAACTGAGGAAACCCTATGCCCAAGTTGATTTTCCAATTTTCTTTTTTTTTTCTTTTGCTTTTTGGAGGGCAGTTGGGATTAAGTGACTTGCCCAAAGTCACACGGCTAGTGTGTCAAGTGTCTGAGGTCGGATTTGAATTCAGGTCCTCCTGACTCCGGGGCTGGTGCTCTACTCACTGTGCCACCTAGCTGCCCTGCCCCATGCCTCCAAATCTTAAATACTTATTTCTTGCCAAGCAAATTTCAGACTCCTGCTAGTATCTAAGGTCCTGGTGCTCAGCCTTTCTTTCCAACCTTATTTCACATTAATCTCCTCTGTATATTCTCATACAAACAAACAACTTCTTTCCTAGCCTCCCTCTAAAAACAAAGCAACTCCAAACCCCTTTAGCCTGCACACCTATTCTCTAAGCCTCCTAATCAATGCTACTTCCTGTTTCCTCATCTTCATCTATTGGGTTCTTATCCTTTATTTTATTTTGTATTTATTTTAAACAACTGTCAACAAAGAGTTAAGTAAACCTACAAAGTTTACTTTTATAAAAACCTTCTGCTCAAATGGATCATGCTCTCATAGATTCAGAAAATTCCCTCTGCCAAAGTAGATGATAACCTATGCATATTTTCCCTTCTGGTGCTGCTTCTACTCATATTCTCTCATAAGTTCAACACAAGGATCACCCAGCCTCTAAGACTTCCTTCTCATTCCTGATATAGGGAGGGTGCAGTGGAGCAGACTGGCTGTCAACCTGCCATTCTTCATTCTTACCATATGATCAGCCCATTTTCTTTTCTTATCATACGGTTCCTTGATGATGTCTTTTATTCCTTTTTTTTCAGCATTCCTTAATTATTTTATGTTCTAGACTGCATAAACCCATCATTTGCCTTTTTCTTGCCCTCATTGTGATACTTATTTTTAATTTCGTGGAAACTGTTCTATTTCACATCTTGCTGCCATGAAACTTGATCCAGCCTTTGCTTTCATGAAAAATTTGAAAATTAGTAAATAAATTATAGTATCTTGAAGGTAATCAAGCCTTATCTATTCTCTTTTCATTCTGGGCTTATCTTGTCCATTTAATTAAGGAATTCTTAATCTTTTTTTGGGTCATGGACCCTCCTTGGCAGTCTGGTGAAGACTATGAATTCCTAAGAATAATATTTTTAAATGTATAAAATACATAAGACTATAAAGGGAACCAGTTATATTGAAATACAGTTGTAAAAATATAAAAAAAGTTTATAGACCCTAGGTTAAGAATGCCTTATCTAAACTGTTTCAAATATACACACTATAGGACAAATTCTATAGTACTTCTGTATTATACTTATGTTTTTTTGTGTTTTTTTTTTGCTTTTTGGAGGGCAATTGGGATTAAGTGACTTGCCTAAGGTCATGTGGCTAATTTTTGTGTTAAGTGTCTGAGGTCAGATTTGAGCTCAGGTCCTCCTGATTCCAGGGCCAGTGCTCTTTTCATTTCGCCACCTAGCCACCTAATGTATTATACTTCTGTTATACTGGGTTTATATGTGTATATATACAAACACCTGTACCTTAGTACAAGTGGTTGTCCATCTAGGCAGTAGATATTCTTCATCCAGTCGATTTTTGCTGTATGGATGGACAGGCCAAACACCTTTAGTTATAATTCATTTCTAGGAAGCTCTATGGTATTCTGGGGCTTAATGAATTCAGCACAATGTAATCTGCAGAGAGCATCTGGAGGACTTTACTGTTGACCAGGGATCTATTTTTGACCAGAAATTTGTGATGGGTCTTCTGTGTTGCACTGGCAAATACATTTGGAGAGCATATGTCTTGTTTTATGCCCCACCTGATGTTTACTATCAGAGGGCCATTGGTTAGGGTTATTTCTGTTAATATCTTTCAAGGAATATTAAACTAATGATTTTGATGTATGGATAGTAGTACATACCTTATTTTAAAAACCTGTAAAGCACCTTAAAAAAATCAGATGCTTTTTAATAACCAACTAAAAAGTGACTCAGAGATTTTGTATAGAAGGGCAAGTAAGTACATATATAGGTCAGTAGTTTTTCTTTTGGTTGCTTTAAGCAGTGTTTTTTTTTTTTACTGATATCTTTTGTTTTTACATATTTCCCACTCCCCTTTCTTGCTCAAAAATACCCCTCCCAGAGATTTATAAATAAAGACTAAAAGGAGGATATAATCAATCCTCTACTGGTAAAGAAGCTAGGTGACATACCTTCTTTTATATCTGTTTGGGGCCCAGCCTTGGTCATCATAATTTAATAGCATCTAATTTTAATTTTTTGATGTTATTCTTTCCATTTACATTTTTGTAGTTACTGTGTATATTGTTTTTCAAGTTATACTTAATTCAGTTTGCTGCCATGGGAGTTCATGCCCTCATTACTATCTACCTGGATTATTGCCATAGCCTTCTAATATATCTAACTTCCTTATACACCTTTAGAAATCCATTTCTCACAAAGCTGTGTGAATGTTTTTTCTTTTGCATAAATCTGGTCATATTGCTGCTCAAAATTCTTCAGTAAATGTCAAACAAATTTGAAATTGTCTGACATTAAAGGCCACCCACAACTTAGCAACACCTTACCTTCCCAACTTCAACTCATATTCCTTCCTTCCATTCTCCAGCCAAATCCTCCCACCCCCCGCCAAAAAAAAAAACCCAACACAAAGCAAATGAAAAGCAACCAACTCACTGCTTTCTCATGTTTCTCAGCCTTTGCTAAGCCTGCTCTTTATGATATATGTAGTGGCTAAACAAGGACTGGAAAGCCCTCTTTCCTTTTCTTGTATTGTTGAGGGTTTATTTTTCTTTTACTTTGTAAGAATTTTTAATTGTAAACTTAATAATCACTCAAGACAAATGATCAAATATATACCGTGAATAACAATCTTTTAATTCTTAATTGTATTTAATATCTTTTGTTTCTAAATTACCTTTGTTTTCTAATATAGTCCTCCTTTTCCTACCCATTGATCTATCCCTTGTAATATAAATTTTTTTAGAGGGGGAAAAAAGAGGTTCAACCAAACAAATTCATGTTAATCATATTTTATAGTAATGCAGTATTTAAGTAATAGCTTTTTAAAGGGATAGATTTAAGACATGCATTCTTAGAATTTAACAAAATAGAACTAAATATTAACAGATGACAGATTTCTTTGTTACTCTTTCTAAGTCCTTCTGAAATGATTCTATCTTGTGTTTTCTCATATATGTATGAGAACAATATCCAGATGCAAATGTATCTAGATGTTCAGTTTTTTTTTTTCAGTTCTGTCTGACCCCATTTGGGGTCTTCTTTACAAAGATACTGGAGTCATTTATTATTTCCTTCTGCAATTCATTTTATAGATCAGGGAACTGAGACAAATAAGGTTAAGTGACTTGCTCAGGGTCATACAGCTAAGTGTCTGAGATCAGATTTGAACTCAGGAAGATGAGTCTTCCTGACTCCAGACCCAGCGTCACCTAGCTGGCCCATGTATTTAGATATATGTCTATATTGTGTCTGTTTGTCTGTCTCTCCCTCTCTCCTCCCTTTTTCTTCCCCCCCGCTTTCTTCCTCTCTCTCTCTCCCCTTTCCCCCCTCTCCCTACCTTTCCTTTGAAGTCCAATTTGATTACTACCTTCTTTAGGAAATTTCCTTGCTTCCACATCTTGTTAATGAATGACTTCCCCTTTGAGTCCATGTATAACACTTTGTTTTGTAATTCCTGACAATGAGAAACCTAGCTCATTCTTACGCTCAGCATTAGTCTAGGAGCTCCTAGGTTAAGAAGAAGGTGAACCTGGGGCGGCTAGGTGGCGCAGTGAGTAGAGTGTCGGCCCTGGAGTCAGAAGGACCTGAGTTCAGATCCGGCCTCAGACACTTAACGCACACACAAACAAAAACCTAGCCGTGTGACCTTGGGCAAGTTGCTTGACCAAATTGCCCTCCAAAAATAAAAAAAAGAAAGAAAAGAAAAAGAAGGTGAACCGAAGAGATTCATATTTGATCAGAAGATGGTCATTAGTGAGGATTGTAGAGTGATGAAAGCTGATTTGGAAGTGATAAAGAAGGAAAGAAGTGGTAAGGGAGGAGAGGTAGCTGATAAGCACTGCAAATGGGAGGCTAGGGGAACCAGTTATTAGGGGTTTGATAGAGTATCTAGGTTAGAGAGAGCTGAGCATTCAAAAATTCTATGGCTTATCTTTTGTTTCTTTCCTTACTTTCACTTCTGAATGTCTCTTCCTCCTTCTCCCAACTAGTGAACTGTCCCTTGTAACAAAGAACAAAAAAAAGGGAGGAAAGAAAGGTTTTTGAGCAAGACTAACTACACATGAATGGAATGTGTCAGTCTGCTAGAAATGTCAGGATAGTGGAAATAGTGCTACATATGGAATCAGGATCTGGATTTGAATGCCGACTCCCATTTAACACCTCTCTGACTTTGGACAAATCATTGTTTTTTTGGGCCTCAGTTTATTCAACCGTAAAATGAGGGGGTTAGACTTAGATTCCTAAGGTCCCTTCCCACTCTAAACCTAGGAGCCTATGCATTCTTCCACACCCATTCCTGTAAAGAAAGGAGGGAGGTGCATTTTGAACTGAGCATATTAAAAGGTAGAAGGGAAGAAAGTGATAGAAAAAGGAATAGGTAACAAGTGAAATTCCCTATACTTTCCATATTTCTTGTTTTCCTGAAGCCTGTACTTTGAATGCTGCCAGTCTTATTGATATTGCCAGTTATTATTGATATTCTTTGAGTAGATTGTGAGATGTTTTCATAAATATTTAATTGGCTTTTCAGGAGAAGAAAAGCAACCTTGTTGATGACCCAAAATGACAAAGCATCCACCAAACAGAAGAGGGATCAGCTTTGAGGTGGGAGCCCAGTTGGAGGCCCGTGACAGATTAAAAAACTGGTATTTTATCCTTTCCTTTTATTTTTTTTCTAAAGTAAAAGGGGATTTGTTTGCCTAGGTTTTTCCAGAATTGTAGCCAGATCTCTTGCTTGTGTTGTGCTACTCAGTGATGTATAGAAAGACAAAACCAATTTTATTTCAAGAGTTTTTGGTCCCCAGAGATTTTGGTTCACAGACCACTTTAGTAGGACAAGGAAGGACCTACTCAATCATTTATATCACACCCAGACCACTCCTATGTGTCAAGGGCCAAGAATATCCACTTGTTATGACAGACACAATGTAGACATATATCTCATAACTCTAGAACATTTGAATGTTCTATTCTTATCTTTACCTCATCTGTCTTAAACTGAGCTCATTATCTTCTCCCACACACTCCCTTCTGGTGTTCTCCACTCTTCTTGTCTCCTCAATAGGTAGAGGACTGAAGTTGGGGACATCATATATTTTTCAAATTATCTGAGTGAAGTAGAGCTCTTAGGATAGGTGTTTTTCAGAAGGGAGGGTGCAGAGATGAGTAATGATGGTGGTAGTGATAGAAAAATAACACTCCCATTTATATGCTACTTTAAGGCTTGTAAAATGCTTGGCTCAGGGGCGGCTAGGTGGCACAGTGAGTAAGAGCGCCGGCCTCGGAGTTGGGATGACCTAAGATCAAATCCGGCCTCAGAAAATGAGCACCCACACATAAATAATGACTAGCCGTGTAACCTTGAGCAAGTTACTTAACCCCAATTGCTTTAAAAAAAAAATGCTTGGCTCATAAACCTTGTGAGGTAGAACAAGTACTGTTCCTGTGGTACAAACACAAAAACTGAGGCTCTTACAGATTTAGGGACTAGGTGTCCTTCAGCTCAGTAGTATCTGACCCCAGATAGCTTGATGTCACATCTAACATTCTGTCTGGTGCAAAATCAGAGTTTCAGGGAAATACCAGTCAGGGAATACAACACACACACACACACACACACACACACACACACATATAACACATACACAAATAACTATAATATAGAATGGAACAATATGTGTGTGAGAGGGCTTACAAATAAAATACTCAAGAGTAGCATAGTAAGTGCCCAAGAGAGTCACAACAAAGTGCAGTTCTAGGACCTATCTCCCTTACTATTCTATTAGATTTCCCTGAGAGTGTTTTTTCAAGCTTTAGCCATCAGCACTTCTTTACTATTGTTCCTATTCTTTTGTCTTCTTTCACTTTTATCACAGGATCCAGATCTAGCTCAGGATGTCTTTTAGAAAGTCTTCCCTGTTTTTTAACCTTAACTTTCCTTGATGATGTGTTTTCTTTTGCTTTTCTTTGCCCTTAGATATCTCTTCCTATAGGAAACCTTGATTAACTAGTACCCAGAATTCTAGCATAGTAAGATATTCATAGGAGAATGCATATAAGTGGAAAGATTTGGAATCAGAGGACCTAGGTTTGATTCCAGCTTTGCTTATTAACTACCTATGTAACGCTGAATGTTCACTTTCAGTCTCTGGGACTCAGTTACTTCCTCTGTAAAAATCAGGGAGTTAAATTAGATGGCCTCTGCTGTGCTTCCATCCACAGCTTTATGATCCCAATAAATAAATTAGCCCTTGATGGGTCCATCAATGATGTCACTTCAGTGTTTGGTCTTCAGTGGTAATAATTTGAGGTCCACAAGATGGCAGTATTTCCATTAGAAGATTAGAAATTAGATTAAGCTAATGATCAGGAAAAGAAAGTTGAATTGGGACTAGGAGTTTGAAGTGATTATAAATACCAAAATAAGAACATATTTTGAGTCTTGATGAAAGTCAAAGAATAATTATTTTACTGTTTAAAAAACAAACAAAACTCAGAAGACTGATTTAAGACTGCAATAAGGTAGCTTTGTAAGCTGCATATTCTATTGCTGTAAAAGGTGGAAGTAACCAGAAATCAAGGTAACACCAAAAATATATTCACCTGAGCAGATTCTAGGGTAAATATTATAAATACAAATCTATATTTTTAAATGAAGAGAACAGAATTTCAGTTAAAGAAACCAGGCAATCAGGACACTTTAAAAAAGGTTATGTTGAATTTTTATATAAATACACTATCTTTATATAAACACACTATAAATTCAATCCATTGCTATAAGAACACAATTCGAAATAAGGAAAAAATAACTTATGAGCTGCTAGAAATTCTAGCAGAATGAACTGCTTTCATGAGGTAGTTCCCTTATAGTAGAGGTTTGATGTGATCACTTACTCTTGTGGTGATGGTTAGAATTTGTGGTTTGGGTAGGGGTTAGCATGTGAGTTTAGGTCCCTTTTGATTCTGAGACTGTGATTCCATTAACTGCATGGTATAGTAATTGATAATAATGATGACTCTGAATCATCAAAAGGTTAAATAATCAAAAGTATGCTCTTTCCTGTGACAGAGAAGTGACTAATCTATTTTACAAAGTTTTACCTTGTTTTTTATACCATTTCTCAACAATGTACCTTCCATAGAGGGGACGGGAAATAAACATTCACATAGCACCTACTGTGTGCCAGACACTGTGCTAAATGCTTTTATAATATTATCTCATTAGAACCTTACAACTCTGGGGGGGTAGGTACTATTATTATGCCCATTTTACACTTGAGGAAACTGAGGAAAACAGCTGAAATGACTTACCCCTGGTCACACAGCTAGTACGTGTCAGAAGCTGAATTTGAACTCTAGTCTTCTTGACTCCAGACTCAGCTCTCTATCCTCTGTACCACTAGCTGCTTCAAGAAATCTTATAGCTAAGAAAACATTTAAGACAAAATGACCTGTCTCAGCAGCTACATCTGACATTACAAGCAACGTTTTACATTTGTAGTTTACCAGCTCTACTAAGAGGAAATATATTTCATCAGTGGTGGAGAGATCATTTTAGAGAAACTTCGGAAGATTTAGATGAACTAATTCAATGTGAAGTGAGAACCAGGACAGTTTATATCCTAACAACAGTATAGTAAAGACAAAAGAACTTTTGAAAGACTTCAGAACTCTGATTGATGGAATGACTGGTCACTATTCCTGAGTCCTGATGATAAAGCATGATGCCTGTCTCCTGACAGAGAGTGAATAGACTACACATTGAGACATAAAATTTTTTGGCTGTGGCCAGTGCTGGAATTTCTTTTACTTTACTCTGTCTGTCTATGTATCTTGATATGCATATATCAATAGATATATTTGTACAAGGGTTTTTTCCTCCTCTCTTTTACATTGGGCAGGAGAGAAAGTAGATTTGCATATTCAAAAAAGATTAAATTTAGTTTTAAAAACATTTTTCATTACTGGTTGTCTGGAACCAAGATTAATGGTTCATTTTAATTTGAATTCTAATATATTTCAATATTCATTTATATTACTGTGATCATTGTATATTTTGTTCTTTTGGTACCTCTTTTTTTTTTCCAGTGAGATCCATATAATTTTTTATATTCCATTGTATTCATGTTTCACAGTTTGTATAGCCATTCTTCAATCAGTGGACATCCTTTTTTTTTTTTTGAGAAAAATCACTTTATGCATGAAAAGTTGCTAAGCTCTTCCACACTTTGAACAGGTGATCTCATTACTGTACATATATTCCCATCAGCTCAGTTAAATAAAGGTCCCCTTTCTTTCAATATCAAATATGCATAGCAGTGCTTTTTGTAGTAGTATGTAATAGAATAAATATTTTTTATTCTGAATTTAATAAGCACTGAAAAAAGAACATTTCCATATATACAAAAGACAATAGAAAAAAGATTATGTGTAAAAAATTCCAATCTCTATTATGTATAACTTGCTTTTAAAAAAAAAAGCCATAACTAATTCAATATGTTACTTTCAAAGCTGTCCTGTTTGCCCATTTTTCCTTTTGAACTCAAATTCTGTTCACTTTATTAAAAAAAAAAAGTGCTCTAGTGACTGTCTTTCCAAAATCTTTTTTCGTGTTAATTCCATCGCCTGCCCCCAAATCTTCCCTGACTCAAAAAGAGAGAAAAACATAATCCTTATAACAATCATAGTCAAATAAAACAAATCTATGTTTGTCACATTTAAAAATAAGTCTAATTCTTCACCTTGACTTGATCACTCATTTGTTAGGAGGTTGATGGGTAGCCTACTTATTTATCCTTTGGAATAGTGGTTAGTCATTGTACTGATCAAAGTTATAAAATATTTCAAAGTTGTTTTTCTTTGCAACATTATTGTTATTGTATAACATTTTCTGGTTCTCACTTCACTCTGAATCATTTCATACAAGTCTTCCCAGGTTTTTTTTTCTTTTTTTTTAAGCAATTGGGGTTAAGTAACTTGCTCAAGGTTACACAGCTAGTCATTTTTATGTGTGGGTGCTAATTTTCTGAGGCTGGAACAAGAGGAGAGAGGCAGCCTGGCAAAGAAGATAGGAGGCTGCTTTGTTTTGCTTTTTGGAGGGCAGTTGGGGTTAAGTGACTTGCCCAAAGTCACATAGCTAATAATTGTGTCAAGTGTCTAAGGGCGAATTGGAACTCAGGTCCTCCTGACTCCAGGGTCGGTGCTTTATTCATTGCACCACCTAGCTGCCACTCTTCCCAGGTTTTTCTGAAACTATCATTTCTTACAGTGCAATAATATTCCATTACATTCATATACCTTACTGCTTTCCTGAAGCCCCTTCAACAATAATCCTTTTCCTTTTTTTTGATCACCTTCACTAATCTGATAGATACGTGAGAGATTGTCACATCAGTTTTAATTTGCACATCTCTATTAATGATTTGGAGCATTTTAAAAAATCACTATTGATAATTTGGATTTCTTCCTTTGAGAACTGCCTGTTCATGTTCTTTGATTAATTTACCTACTGGAGAATGATGGTAATTTTTACATAATCAAATCAGGTCCTTTATTAGAATTTCACAAAATTTTATCTCCAGTTAATTGCTTTTCTTCTAATTGTAACTCTATCAATTTTGTTTTTGCACACCATTTTAGCTCTAACAAAATTGCCCATTTTATCTTCTGTGATTCCCTCTATTTCTTGTATTTTCTACCTTGCTCTCCTAATTTGTTTATGGTATGACCTTTTATATTTAGGTTATATATTTATTTGGGGCTCAACATATTTCCAGTATCTTTTAGAAAAATTTAAATCACAAAGAAATTAAAACTGTTTTGTTTCTTTAAAGCTTTGGCTTCATTAAGTAAGGCAGGGGTTTGGGCCATGTCAGGTTTGTGAGGTTTGTCATTCAGGATATTGAAGTGGCACCTGGGCTTAGGTGAGCACAGGCAGCCAGTTACACAAATAGGGATGGGTTAGGCTTCCACAGAGTTCCAGTTACTACTACATTCTCTTTAACTTGCACAAAAACTATCATTTCATTATATGTAGGTATTTTCTCCTTAGTTAGAGTTCACTGCCTTGTGTTAATAAATATTTGTCCAATGAAGAAACCCTGTTTTTTTAATGCTCTTCCCACCCCCCCAGCTCCTAGTCTAGTATTGAATGTTTTTTTTAAATTTTAATTTTAATTTATTTTTTAAAGCAATTGGGGTTAAGTAACTTGCTCAAAGTTACAAGGCTAGTTATTTATGTGTGGGTGCTAAGTACCGAGGCCGGAACCAATCCCGGGTCATCCCAACTCCCAGGCCGCCCCATGAATGTTTTTTTTTCTTTTTTTTTTACCAAATTTATGAGGAAATAGACTACTGCAGAAAAAGCAGACTTGGAGAGGACCTGGGTTTGACTTTCAGCTCTGATATGAGTTATGTGACTTTGGGTAGTTCATTTCCTTCTTTGAGCTTCACTATTGATCTCACAGATTTGTTGTTAAAAATCAAATGAGGCACTTTGTAACCTAAAATTGGGGTGTGGATGTGTGTGTGTGTAATTATTAGACTTAGGAGCAATACATACCCCTCTAAATGTAAGTAAATTTTACATAAATTTTATTTTTACCTCCATTGTCTTATTCTCTACACGAACAAGAAAATAAGAGAGTAAGTCTTGAAAGCAAAAACCAACTAACCAACCAAAAATCCATAAGACATATATAGGAAATGATTGGTCATTTTGGTAACATATCATTTACAGATCATTAAGACCCATACAAAAAAAGTACATACCTACCTTAACATGTTTATAGAACATTGCCCTTATTTTCCTGAACTGTATATGTATGTATGTATATAAGTGTATGTATATATATATGCACAATACATGTATATACACATTGTTACCTTGAAGACATTAAGATACATGTATATATTCACATATATATTGCTGTTGTTATCTTCACAGTAAAAGTCAGTGTTTGTGTTATTTTGCATCTACTTTCTTTGCTCAGTATTACTTTGTGTTTGTATTTATTTTTTAAAATTGTTCATGTTCATTGTTTTTTATGAAGCAATAATTCTATTACATTGGAGGTTCTTAACCTTTTTTGTGTCATGGATCACTGTGGGAATATGGTGAAACCTATGGAGCCCTTCTCAGAAAGTTTTTAAATGCATAAAGTAAAATATACTTTAGTATTATAAAGGAAACCAATTATATTGAAATAGAGTTATCAAAATAGTTTTAAAAACATTCATGGACCTCAAGGGGCCCATGCACAAATTTATCCATATGTCAGTTTGTTCAAACATTCCCCAAATGATAGGACCCTAGTTTATTTCCAGAATTTTTGAATAAAATCTTTTTCCCCCCTGCCAGTAGTAGTACCTTGGGGTATTGTCCTAGTAGTTGGGCCATTGGGTCAAATGGTATTTGTATTTTTGTATATTTGTATAATGCCAGATTACTTTCCAAAAAGCCTATAGACCAATTACCAATTCACTGCTTTACCAAAGTTACATTGAGTTCTGTTACCTTTTGATTACTGTCTTTACCAGTTTGAATGGTAAATGGAATCTCTTTTTAAAACATTTGCATTTCTCTTATACATTTAAATATATTTTCTTGTGATTGTTGATAATTTATATTTCTTTTAAGCATTGTCTTTATGTTCTTTGACCACTTAGTTGGAAAATGGCTGTTACAAGTATATATTTGTGTATTCAGCAAAAATTATTGGGAAAATTGCATTGGCTGGCAAAAATTGGGGAAATACTGAAATCTTTTAACACATATCAAATTCCAAATGGATCAGTGGTCAAAATCTTTAAAAATAGAGGATAAGAAATTGTTTTATATCTTAAACAGATATAGAGAAGAGATAAATTCTTAAGCTTTGACTTAGAGAAAATTATGAGAGAAAATGAATTTGATTATATAAAAACAAAAGTTTTTGTGACAAACGTTTTTTTGAAACAAGTTTCTCTGATAAAGGACTCATTTCTCAAACATAGAGAGAACTGAGTCAAATTTATAAAAGTAAGAGCCATTCCCCAATTGATAAGTGATCAAACGGTATGAACAGTTTTCAGATGAAGTAACCAAAGCTATCTATGCCATATGAAAAAATGTTCTAACTCATTGTTGCTTGGAGAAATGCAAATTACAACAATTTTGAGGTACTACCACATACCTATTAGATTGGCTAATAGGATAGAAAAGGAAAATAACAAGTCATGGGATGTGGGAAAAATGGGACATTAATGCACTGCGGGTGGAGTTGTGTCTGATTCAGCCACACTACAGGAACTATGCCCAAAGGGCTATAAAACCATATATAAAACCCTTTGATCTAGCAATACCACTACTAGGTCTGTATTCCAAAAGGGAAAAAAAAACAAAAAGAAAAAGGACCTATATGTATAAAAATATTTATAGCAGCTCTTTTTTTATGGCAAAGAACTGGAAATTCAGTGGATACCCATTAATTGGGAATGACTGAACAAGTTTGTGGTATGTGATTGTGATGGAATACTATTGTGCTATGAAAAATTATGAGCAGAATGTTATCAGAAAAGCCTGGAGAGACTTGTATGAGCTGATGCAAAGTGAAATGTACTATGTATAAAGTATCAATAATATTGTGTGATAATAAGCAGTGAATGACTTAGCCATTCTCAGCAATACAAGGATCCAAGACAACTCTGAAGGACTTAGGATGAAAAATGCTACCCATCCCAGAGAAAGAACTGATGGTCTGAATACATATTGAAGCATACTTTTTTATTTTCTTTATTTTTCTTGAGGGTTTTTTTTTTGTCTATGTTTTCTTTCAAAACATGACTATTATGGAAATGTTTTGCATGACTACACAGGTATAACCTATATTGAATTATTTGCCTTCTCAATGGGGGGGGTGGGAAGGGAGGGGGAGAGAATTTGGAACTCAAAGTTTTAAAAATGAATGTTAAAAATTGTTTTTACATGTAACTGGGGAAAAACAAAATACTAAATCAAAATTTTTAAAAGCTAAAGAAATATATAAAAAATTTTTGTACGACTCAAAGTAGTATATCAAAATTAAAGAGGAAAGAAGTTAATTGGGAAAAATTTGCATTAAAAGAAAAATATGACATTTAAGTTTATAAGGAACTGATAAATCTTATTTTAAGTGAATTTTTAACCTTCATGGAGAAATCTTGTTTTATTTATAAATATATATGTGTATATATTTATAAATATATATGTGTATATATTTATGTATATATACACTCATATATTTTTACTTTTATATTTTCTCAATTATATGTAAATAGAAGTTTTTAAGATTTGTTTTTTAAAATTTTGAGTTCCAAATTCCTTTTCTTTCCTCCTTGAGAAGGCAAGCAATTTGATGTAGATCATGCAGTTCAGTCATTAAAAACATTTCCATATTAGCCATGTTGTGAAAGAAAACAGAGACCAAAAAAACCCCCAAAATAATAAAGAAAGTAAAAGTATGCTTAATCTGTATGCAGACTCCATCAGTTCTTCCTCTGAAGGTGGATAGCATTTTTCATCATACATCCTTTGGAATTGTCTTGGATCATTTTAGTTCTGAGAATAGCTAAGTCATTTACAGTTGATCATTTATGATAGATGATTAATTGGACCCCTATTTTATTCAGGTCAGTATGAATCAGTTTGATGTGATTACATAGGGGTAGTGATTATAAATTCTGATGTTAGGCCTCAGAGCTGTGACCTGCTTAATTGTATAGGAAGCTAACTAGAGGACCTCTCCCCTTGTTGTTCCTTGTTATGGTGACCAATCCCAGTGTGACCAATCACAGAGGTGATTCAATTACATGGAAAGTCCCCCAGCTATTTTTGTTGCCCCTTCATCCCTTGTCATCCTTCTATTGCCCAACATATGGAGATGACCACGAGCACGTAGCCAATGAGTAACTCTGGTTGCTGGGTTTTGGCCTGCTCTTCTACCAGCCCATTGACCCAAATATAGATGTTTTAACATCTGTTCATCAGCCCAACCCTATCAGGCTGCTCATTGACTTTGATAGGACCTCCTGGAAGGTCAAGGTAGGTCTGTTAAGGTCTGCCCATTAGACTGTCAACCAGTGTGATTCTATATTTTGTGTAGACCCTCATGGAGAGTCATGGTTAAGGTCTATCCACCAGTCAGAATCTGTGTTTTTGACCTGTTCTATCTGTATTGTCTGGGTATCAAGCACTATAAAACCAAGGCTCTGGAGGAAGGGGATATCTCAGATCATGAGGAAAATCTGAGGTCTACTTAATTAGAAGGGACCATGGCCCCTTTAATAAAGTACCTTTGGCTCAGAGCTGTGCCTCAGTGGTTTTTCTTGCAGCTTGGACAATTTTGAAAATCCGCACACATCATACAGTAACTGGGTATAGTGGTTTTTCTGGTACTGCTCATTTCTCTTTGCATTAGTTCATGTAAGTCCTCCCAGTTTTCTCCGAAAGCATCTTGCTTGTCATTTCTTATAGCTTGTTAGTATTCCATCACAATCCTCTACCACAACTTGTTCAATCATTTCCCAGTTGGTGCATATCCCCTCAATTTCCAATTCTTTGCCATTACAAAAAGAGCTGATATAAATATTTTTGTATATACAGGTCCTTTTCCTTTTTCCTTGAATTCTTTGGGGGTATAGACCTAAAAGTGATATTGTTGGGTCAGAGAGTATGCAGTTTTATAGTCCTTTGGGAATAGTTCAAAATTGCTCTCCAGAATGACTGGATCAATTCAATAGTATATATTTTAAATATTCTAACATTAAATAATATTATATAAGTTTAATTTTTAAAAATAAAGCTTTTTTTCCTTTTGACTTAGGTATCCAGCTCATATACAGGAAATTGACTATGAAGAGGGGAAAGTACTCATCCATTTCAAACGTTGGAACCATCGGTATGATGAATGGTTCTGCTGGGACAGTCCTTATTTACGTCCATTAGAGAAAATACAATTAAGGAAAGAAGGATTACATGAGGAAGAAGGATCTTCTGTGAGTAGAAAATTATACATTTTATGAGCTTTCATTCCTGGAACATGCTGATTGCTAACAAGTTGGCAGTATGTGTTGACTCTTGGACTAGTCCAAATAACTCGCTAAAGACTCAATATCTCCTCTGTTCCTCTTTTTGATCCTGAGACTGTTGGCCATATTTTTCCCCAATTAAATGTTGTGGTTGATAAAGCATATCAGATGGCCATTTGAGGTTCATGATGTGGAACATAGCTTCTAAAAAAAAAGGTGTGTTTTTTTTTGTTTTTGTTTTTTTTGGAGTGGGAAGGGAGGGCAATTGGGGTTAAGTAACTTGCCCAAGGTGACATGGCAGTTTTTGTGTTAAGTGTCTGAGGCTAGATTTGAATTCAGGTCCTCCTGATTCCAGGGCCAGTGCTCTATTCACTGTGCCACCTAGCCACCCCTAAAAGAAGTTCTTAAACAAACTCTTGGTTGTCTGTATTAGTAGGGAGAAAGGCACACCTTAAGTGTTTTACTTCTGTAGCCAATTCTCAAAACCTATTTTAACTAAAAGCTTCAGTCAGCTTCCTGAACTCCTGTCATGAGTTCTAATTGGTATCATAGGTGATTGATTTTCATCTAGTTATTGTTTTTTAATTTTTCAATGAGAAATGAAATGACCATAAGATGAAAGACACTTAATTTTATCCCTAATATGTATTATTAAATTCCTAACATTTTCATAATGCTTTGAAATTTCAAAGGGCTTATTTCATCTGATTGAGATCACATTTCTGGGAAGCAGGTGTTATCTCCATATTATAGGTGAAGAAACTGAGACACAGAATGGTTTTAACTTGCCTAAGGATAACATAGTTAATAGCAGAGTAAGGACAAAAGACCAAGTTTTTAGGTTTTTGGACCCATGTTCTTTTGCTGAAGGCCAATTTTACAATCATTTATTCATTCATTAATCGTTTATTGAGTACTTATTATGTAAAAGTTACTTTTTCTAGACTCTTATTTAGGAACATTACCAGACCTTGAGCAGATTTACATTTATTATTTTCATATCTCTAAATGCTAGCTCAGTGCATGGAGCTGTACAGAAAAAAATGAGAACAGTTTTCGGAACTGTTATTGTAGTAATTAATAATAGTATTGTAAAAGTCCTTAGCAGTAATAATAATAGTGATGATAAACATTGAAGCAGGAAATTGTTCATGTAGTAGTGATATTTTGGAGAGTCAACTTTAGGTTCTGTTTCTAGCTCTGCTTCCTGACTGTGGGCAAGGAATTCACACCCTCTTCTTCTATATTGTCACTTAATAATGCAGTTGGAATTTCTGTCCTTTCTCTAACTTATAAGAAGGTTTCAAGAATTGATAAGAGCATATATAGTTTTCACATTGAAAGGGACTAAGTCTCATCATTTTACAGATGAGGATACTGGGTACCCTAGAGGTTACATAAGTAGAATTAGAGTCACACAACTAGAATCAGAGTTCTGAACTGGAATCTGAACCTAGAATCTCTGATTGCAAAATGATTCCTTTGGAGAAAAGGTGTTTTATAAGTGGAAATTCTTCTGTTAATGCTATTTCTCTCAAGCTGAAATGCATTGGTTGTCATGAAGCTTTTAGACATATTTTACAAAATGTAAAGTAATTATTTAAAAGCACTTAAACAATATTGTTGAAATGCTATACACTAATCAACTGTGTTGGTTACAATCTCTTATTTTTGTAGGGATTTCATATAAATGAGCAGGTACTTGCTTGCTGGTCTGATTGTCGGTTTTACCCAGCCAAAGTCACTGCTGTTAACAAGGATGGTAAGGCATTATTGTTTTTTTTCCTAGTATACCTGGGTTTAAATTTCACTTTTTGTTTGAGATATAAGGGAGTTAGAAAAAAAAATGGATTGTGGATTCTCAGCAAATGTTTACCTCCAAGTTATCTCCTTTCCCTTTTCCTATTTCCAAAGTATAGGTTGGTAGGGGCAGCTATGTGGTACAGTGAATAGAGCACTGACCCTGGAGTCAGGAGGACCTGAGTTCAAATTTGCCCTCAGACACATGACACTTAACTAGCTGTGTGCCTTCTCCTCCCGCCCAAAAAACTCAAACAATATACAGGTGGGTAAAAGAGGAAAGTTGAGGAATCTAAAGCCCATTAACCCAGCTTAAATTTAAGCATGAGAGGTGAACGAGATAGTTGGAATATTGCTGTTTGAATGGGAAATTCATACATCTCCTTATGTGTGAATATAATTATAGGGCATTGAAAACAGTTTGTATCTAGGAGTCAGAAAACCTGGATTCTAGACCTTAATGTCCCATAAACTCACTTGTGCAAATGATTTTTTTTTTTAAGTTTTCCCTGTTTTGCTATTTCTTCCTGCAAAATGAGGAAATTGAATTGGATATTGTCTAGTATTCCTTCACTCAGTCAACAGATGTTTATTAAGCACATGCTGTGTGTTAGGGCCAAAATGAAAATGTCGCTGGCCCTTAAGGATTTTACACTGTTGGGATTGATCACATATTCATAAATAATATTTTGGGAGGGAAGATAAGAGGATCTGGGGGGATCAGGAAAGTCTCCTTGTAAAACGTGGTCCCTGCCAGCTTGAGTAATTAGTATTCTATGATTTGCTGCTGGGGCCAGGTCCTCCTTCCTCAGGAGAATGGGACTGCACCAAACAGCTTTTAGTAGTAGTAACTATTGAATGATAGGACTCTACCTTTGGATTTCTGAAGCACGTGAAGCAAGGAGAGCCATGATTGTCCTTGTTTGAAGTAATCCTTAGGATCATAGGTTTAGAGCTGGAAGGAACCTTACAGGGCATTTAGGATAATTCCCGCATTTTATAGATGAGAAAAGTGAGGCACGTGGTGGTGAAGTGACTTACCTAGTGTCACGGCTGATCATATCTCCTGATTCCAAGTCCAACACTCCATGCACTATGTCATGTTGCTTCTTCAGGTTTTGATGGGTGGATGCTTTGGAGCCATCCTTGCTTTCTAATTTTATCTAAAAATAAATATGGATTTGTTTTTATAACTTTCTGTATGGATCACGTTAATCTAAATCCTGCCTTCATTCCATTTTAGGAAGACATGGTTATCTAAGTTAGATATATTATATTTTCTTTATTCCCCTTATTAAGTATCTTTTCCCTTTACTTTTAATTATGTATCTCAGAAGTTTCCCACTTAACAGAATGTTTTTACAGATGAAATTTGGATTTTAGTTTGCTGTTGTATTAACTGACTGAATTTGGAGCAAGTTACTCTGATCCTCTGTTTCCCCTTTTGTGAAATCAGGAGTTCGAATTAGATGATTTCTGAGGTCAACTCTAGCTTCAACACAATGATTCTCAAAGTGTGGTTTTTGGGACCTCTAGTGGATCCCTGAAGGCAATGGCCCCCAACCATATGGGAGGGGTGGGTTAGGAAATATTTTATGATAGTGATAATTCTCATTGTTTATAATAATTCATTTGAATCTATTACAATACATGATACTACTTCAAAACAGAACAGTAGCTGGGAAATAAGAAGCAGAAATGTAATTTGAGAGAACACATTTGGAGATGTTATAGTTTTTGGTTTTGACTTAGATAATGACTATTTAGGTATCCTATTGAAAATCTGTTAATTTGGGTAAGTTGCAATTTAACAGCTGTGGTTCAATTAATTACATATTAAACTTTGAAGTAGGTCAGTGACTATCTGGGAGTTGTATTTCTCTCTGTTACTGATTTAGATATTATATCATTGTAACTTAGTTTCATTTGTCACATGGATATTACTTGACACTAACCATGAAAATGGGCGAAAAAATGGTCTTTAATAGAAAAATCCCTATTTAAGTAATCATCAGAATTGGTGAGTTCTGACAGTAGTATCTGGAGGGAGAAGGCAAGGTGTGATGCAGAGTCTCAGCATCTCTCAGATTTGTTCTTGGAATGAATTACTTGCCTTCCTGAGTTTGTATAGGAAACTTAGACTAGTATTAAAGGAAATTAGTACTTCTTAGTACCAATACTTATACATCTTAGTAGTTGGCTGGATGAGACTGAGGTGCTTGTTTTTTGCCAGTGGAGGGCCATTGCAAAGCTAAACTTTGACAGGATCATCCACCAAAAGGATAAATCACATTTGGAAAATCTGAGGCTTCTCTAGCTACCTTATCTTGAAAAATGCACAAAAATTTTATAGACTTGACTAATTTTATTGAAATATGGAAATAAACTTCTGTTCTACTGTAGCTATGTGTGTATAGCTATGTAATTGAGTTTAGATTCTTTTCTTCCTTGGCAGTAATGGGTTAATTTCATGGAGAGTTTGGAATATCACTTGTCCAGGGATGAGAAGACAGTTGTTTCATTTCTGGTCTTGTAGCTACTTTAAAATTGAGGCAATCTGGGTTTGAGTAATAGATCCAGTGCTTCAGTTTTCTCACCTTTAAAACTAGATAATAACACTCATACAACTCCTCATAGGGTTGTTTTGAGAAAACCATTATATAAACGTGAACTGCTGTTATTATCTTCCTCCCACGTAGGATGTTGTAGAAATGTGACCTGTGATTATTTTTAAAAATCCCCAGTAGTCTTATTAATATAGATGGTAGTGTATTTTGGAGAACTAGACAGGTGCTCTCTAGGGCCCTTTGATCAAGAAACCTTATATGGTTGATCCCTGACTTCTTTGCTTCTACTGCCAGCCCCCTCTTCACAGGTGACAGGAAGGAAGTTTGGTTGCCAGTTGTTTGCCACCTGCGCAGTTTAGCACTCTCCTATTCCCAATTCAATAAATATTAATAGGTGCCTGTTATGTGCAGCCCCACTGCTGGGCACTGTGCCAGTCAAAAGACTCTTGGGAAATCTTAAATAGCTGCTTATATGCTGCTACAGATCATCATCTGTGGCACAAGAGATAAACTGGGGGTGCTTGTAGTAGCTTGATAGGTCTGGTTGCTTACTAAGCAGTTTTTCCACTTGGTAATTATTTCGATTGATTATATATTTGGAAATGGAATGGTTGGAACTATTAATATAGCCTTGCCAGTGGACAAAAGATTAACTCATGCAGTATTGAAGTGGGGCTCTTCTCTTTTAAATTGGTGAATAATTGTGAAACTAGAGCTAGCTCCTCTTCTTATCTGATAGCAAGACGCAATACAGGACGAGGATAACTCCCTTAGAAGGAAAAGCGAAGGCATCCTGTTTGAAAGGTAGGATAGGGTGTGCATTTGGAAAATATATAGTTATTTGGGCTGTGAATAAGAGACCTCATTTATAGGATTTAATTTTCTAATTTAAACATGGACTCTCTTTTGCTATTCACTTAACTGACTGTGACTCTGGGCCTAGGCCCTCTGGTTTCTACTCACCCTAATTTCTTCCTCTGTAAAATGAAGGGTTGGACTTAATTAGAAGTTCTTAACCTGGTATCCATGTACCTCAAGGGGGTCCTTGGATAGATTTCAGGGAGTCCGAACTGGGAGGGGAGAAATTAATTCCTTATGTCAATATAATTGGTTTCCTTTGTAGTCCCATGTATTTTATTCAAGACATTATTCTGAAAAGAGTTCCCATATACTTTACAAGATTGCCAAAGGGATCCATAACACAGAAAGTGTGAGAACCCTTGGCTAGACAGTTTCCAAGGTCACTTTCAGTTTTGTCATTCTGTGATGGATGGGCAGCTCTCATGGAGAGAGTGCTGGCATACAGAGTCAGGAAGACTTAAGGTAGTATCTTCTTCTTGGATACTAGTCTGTTGGAGCCTCAGTTTCTTTATCAGTAAAGTGGAGATAAAAGTAGCACCTGTCTCACAGGATTGTTTTGAGGATTTCATGTATATAAAGTACTTTGCAAAATTTAGAATGTTACATAAATGTGAGGTATTGTTATAGTTCCATGAGAATTGATGAAAATTGCTGATGCAGCCAGTCTAATTGACAGGATTTGTTTCCATGTTGTTTATTTGTCCTTAGATTAGTTTGTAATTGTTCCTTCTGCCTATCCCCCTTCTTGAATTCCTGGGTGAGTTATAATTGGGTTTATCCATTAGCATCTTGGGAATTGATCACTAAAAGTGTTTCAAACCCTGGCTCTTTATGTATGCAGAAAAGTTTGAATTGACAATGAATTCTGACTACCTCAACCTTATGGAATGCCAGGTATATTTTTTATGTGTTGGTGGTAATCTACTTTTTAATTTTATCCTTATGCTAAGATCTGTTACTCAGATTGCATGTACTCAAGGAAGTGTGGAGGGATAATGAAGGATAAATTAAATTTTTATCAGTGTTTGAAATTTTAGTCCTCATTTCTTAATTCTTAAAAACCAGAGGGGGTAAACTATTGGTGCACTACTACTACTTATAGTATATAACATATTGCTGTTCAGTTGTGTCAGACTTTGTGTGACCCTATTTAGGGTTTTCTTGGTAAAGATACTGGAGTAGTTTACTGTGTCCTTCTTCAGTTTATTTTACAGATGAGGAAACTGAGGCCAACAAAGTTAAGTGACTTACCCATGGTCACACAGCTAGTAGTGTCTGAGGCCAGATTTGAACTCAGAAAGATGAGTCTTCCTGACTCCAGGCCTGGCACTTTATCCACTGGGACACCTAGCTGCCTACATAGATGGTGAGAATTTTCTTTACTTTCCATTCAGATCCAGACACTGCCATCTCCTTGAAAGCAAACCCAAACAAATCGCAACTGCAAAACAGATTTTTGTAGAGCCAAAGGGCTTTTAGCCATGATAACTTTTTTTTTTTATTAAGTGTCTGAGGCTGGATTTGAACTCAAGGTCCTCCTGACTCCAGGGTTGGTGTTATATTCACTGTGCCACCTAGCCACTCCCATGATAAAATTTTTAATGGCTAAGGGATGGTGCTTGGGATTTCATAGGTTGCCCCCACAGTGGGAAAATAGAATATCTTATTAAATTCAGTATACTTAAGTAGAAGCTGCATTATTCAAGTATAAATTTACTCTGTGATCTTGGACAATTAATTTTTCTGTTGCCTTCTATATAATGAGAGGATTGATCTTCTATGAATGAGCTAAGTAATATGTGATTTAATTACCTTTTGTAGGGGCATTAAAAGTAAAAGACAGTTTTTATTATTTAGGGAGTTTATAGTTTTTTGATTAAGAGGCAGCTAGAGGGTGTAGTGATTAGAGTGCTTGACCTGGAGTCAGGAAGACCTAAGTTTATGTTTGGCTTCAGACACACATATTTGTGACCTTGGGCAAGTCACTTAACTTCTTTCTTCCTCTGTTTCACTGTCTTTAAAATGGTAATAGAACCTACCCCCCCAGAGTTGTTACAAGGATAAAATGAGATAATACTTGTAAAGTACTTTGCAAACCTTATAACTCTGTATAAATATTATTATTATGATTAGGATTTTAAAAAACCCTTCTATGAAAATTGAAGGGAAATTAATATTAGCAGTATTAAGCTACAAAGTTTTCATGTGTGTTTACATTAGGTCTGATTTCTCTGTGTCTCCCCCTTCCCCCCGCTAACTCCCTTTGTCTTTTTTTCTCCCTTTGACCCTTTGTGGTACTCTTGAATGGGTTTAGTTCTGAGATATATGGAGCTGTCTGTTTAACATGGATTAGATGACAGAAATATAAAAATAATTCAAAGCATCTGTCAGTGGGGAAGAGTGGTCAGGATTATGATCAGGTTCTAACATTAGAAACCTCAAGAATTATAAAAATTTAGCTGCATATGTATTATTTATCTATAAGGACATGTACAAATAAATTCCTCTTTACATTAGACTACTTGAAACAAGTGGCATTTTAATTTTGAAAGCTTCCTTTAAATTCCCTTAGATGGGGATTTGTTCATTAAAGCAGGTAGGGGAATAGAAATAATAGAGACTATTAATTCAACTATTTTTTCTCTGTAAATTTTTATCCTCTATATGAAACTCTCATTTTTGAATACTGACAGTGCTGTATGTTGTGTGGTGGTTGGGGAGAGGGGGCCATATGTTAAATATAGGTTAAAGTTAGATGATGCCCTTTGGTTCTCTGGAGCCCTCTCCAATGAGGAGAGTGACAGGGAAGGAAATAGGGGGAGGTGGTCCTAGGATTATACAGTTTTTTAAGTCCATTGACAAACATTAATTTAACTGTTGGTACTCTCAGTGTGTGATCCTTATTCTCTGATATTCTATTAAATATTGAAAAAACCAGAGGAAAGTCTTCATTTTGTTGGGTGTATCTTCTATAGAATATTTCATTAAAGACATGGAAAAGAATCCTTCAGGATGAGAAGGCATGGTGAATTTGTAGTCTGCAGCTGTAGAAGAAATACACACATAGATGAAATCATGAAACTTTTGAAGAAGTATTTGCTAATCATAATAGGTTTATTTTTTCCATGGTTGTTGGTTGGTAGGCATTTATTAATTGCCTACTATATGCCAGGCAGTGTGCTAAGCTCTGGGGATACAAATAATGGCAAAAGACAGTTCCTTATCTCAAGGAGCTCACAATCTATGAGGGAGACAACATAAAAACAACTGTGTTCATGCAATTTCAGATCATGAAATGAAATGGTATGGAGGAAGAAGAGAAGAATCCTGCACACAGCTTTGTGGTTATTCCAGGGTTAACAGGCATGGCCTGGATCCAGCAAAGGAGACAGTCAGATAGATAGGAGAAGAATCAGAATAGTGTCACAGAAAACTTAGAGATGAGATCATCAAGGAGAAGAAGGTGATAAGAAGGGTGAGGATTGAGAGAAGATCATTAGATGTGGCCATTAAGAGGTCATTAGTAACTTTTGGAAAGAGCAGTTTTAGTTGAATGATGATATCAGAAACCAGACTGTAGTGGAAGAAAAGATTAAGAGGAAATTAAGTAGACATTATGGAATGTAAACAGCCTTTTCAAGAAGGTTGACCACAAAAGGGAGGAGAAATGAAATGGTTGCTAGACTTAGCAAGTGAGAGTTTTCTGAGGATGTTTGTAGGCAGTAGGGAAGCGGCCAGCAGACAGGGAGAGATTGAAGATAAGTGAGAGTGGGGATGATAGAAAGGGCAGTCTACTGGAGAAACCAGATGGAATGGGATTACTTGTGTATGTAGAAGAGTTAGCCTTGGCAGGGAAAAGGGCCTCCTTTTCGTGTAATACAGGAGTGAATGAAGGAGGACTAGTTGCAGAAGTCATGAAGATGAAGAGGACCAGTGAATGACCTCACTTTTTTCAGGGAAATACGAAGCAAGGGAACAGGGGGGCCATGGGAGGTTTGAGGAGGAGTGAATAGATTTGGAAAAGCTGGTGTGGTGAATGGGATAGTGAGTTAATTAGGGAGGTATAAAAAGATTCCCATGCTGTAGTGAGGGCCCAGTTGAGATTATGTAACATAAATTTGTAGTAGATTTAGTCAGCATCGTTTTGTGATTTTATCTTCTTTCAGTGGGAATAATCCAAAGCTGAGGCTTGGCAAGGCAATATCAGCAGTAGCATAAGGAATCTAGGGGTTTGAGAAAAGAAGACAGTTTGATTTCATTTATAAGGGGTTCAAGATGGGAAGTGTAGCCACTGCAGGGGTGATGGTTTGGGAAAAAACTGAGGGCTTGAGGGATTGGAGATCATGTTAAATTTAAGAATAGGGTTTGGGGTTGCAAGGCAGAGGGAAAGATGGGATGAACAAATTTTGATTAGGTACGGGAATCTCAGAGTTCATAAACATGAAAACAGTACATTTGTGAGTAATAGTGAGATTAAGGATATGACCATCTTTTATTTTTTCTTTTTGGCGGGAGAAGGCAGGGAAATTGGGGTTAAGTGACCCAAGGTCATACAGCTAGTAAGTATTGTGTCTGAGGCTGGATTTGAAGTCAGGATCTCCTGACTCCAGGGCCAGTGCTCTATTCACTGTGCCACCTAGCCGTCCCGACCATCTTTATATATAGTAAAGGAATGGAGGAGTAGGTCATGTAAAATGAATTAAGTTGATGAACCATAAAGTTAGGGTGTTTGGCAGTATCAATATGTATGTTGAAGTCCCCTGTTATGAGAGCACAGGCAACTGAGTGGCTCAGAGGATAGAGTTCTAGGCTTAGAGTCAGGAAGACCTGAGTTCAAATTTGACCCCAGGCACTTACTAGCTATGTGACCCCGGGCAAGTCACTTAACCCCAATTGCTTCACCTCCTCCCCCTTCCCCCCCAAAAAAGGCTATGTGACATATTCAGGGCACAGCCTAAAAGTCAGTCTAGATTCAATTCCCCATGTTCTCACACTGCCCTGCCCCCCAAGCTTCTATGGTATGTAGCAGCAAGCACCCCAATATCCCCAGGGTGATTGCCAACACAGGTTCTTAGATCTGCTTTTCAAAAGGAAAGCAACTTGGGGCGGCTAGGTGGCGCAGTGAGTAGAGTGCCGGCCCTGGAGTCAGAAGGACCTGAGTTCGGATCCGGCCTCAGACACTTAATGCACACACAAACAAAAACCTAGCCATGTGACCTTGGGCAAGTTACTTAACCCCAACTGCCCTCCAAAAAGCAAAAAAAAAAAAAAAGGAAAGCAACTCAAAATGGGTTAACAAGCTTACTTTAATCAAACAAATATATTACTTAGTTCAGGGGGAAAAGGTCAGCACCCCAAACTTCAGAGTATACAGACAGATCAAACAGACAGGCTTCCAAACTGTCCAACCATTATCAATATCAAAATCACAGTTACCAGAGAGGGAAGCATCAACATCTGGGTTTTCAAAGCCAGGGGGCTCTCAACAACGGCTTCCCAGAGTCTCATCTGGTCAAATCACACAACACTTTTCAAAGTGAGCCCCAAAGCAAAGCCTCAAATCAGGGATTATATAGTCTTCTCCTGGCTCAGAGAATGTAACCACCCTCTTGACCCACTGCCCAATCACACAGCCTCAAGGTGTGGTCATTCCTGAAAACCAAGCTTCCATGTGACCACATTCAGCTTATTAGGGGGCAGAATATTTCAAATCAAGGAAGGTTCTCAGAGTCACTTAAGTCAATCCAAGTCTCTTAAGCCAATCAAAGGGCCTAGGGGCAGGGAAGATCTTCAAATCTGCATTTCCATTACAGGTGGCACCCTTGGCTCATCAGACAGGAGCTCCTGGGCATACAGTGACAAAGGGAAGCATGGAAATTGCCCAGGCTATAAGTGTCAAGTGTCTCAGACCAGATTTGAACTCAGGTCCTCCTGACTCCAGGGTCAGTGTTCTATTCACTGTGCTACTTAGCTTCTCCTGACATATAGCCTTTCTGAGACTCAGTTTCCTTATGTGTAAAATAGGGGTAACCCACCTCATGAAATGCTTCTAGGAATGATAGCTGATATTTATGTAGTGTATAAAAGCTCCCGGAGTGCTTTACATTTGTAGATTATCTCATTTGATCCTTATAATGACCATCTAAGGTAAGTAATATAGGTATTGTTATCCTTATTGTTATTTATAGAGGCATTGTTATTAATGACAGAATAGGCATTAGCATCAGAGGATATAGGTTAAAATTCTACCTGTGTGGTCTTGGACAAGTCACTCCCCTATTTGGACTTTGGCTCTATCATTTGTCAAATGATGGAGCTGGATCAGAAGCCTCTAATGTCCCTCCCAGCTCCCGGTCAGTATTCTTTGACTGTATTTGTGAATGTCTGCTGGACTCTCACTGGCGTCCTTCCTGCTAGTCCATGAGGAAAGGACAGCTGGAGCTAAGCTGTTGTGGGAAGAGTGCTTCCTTTCTCAGCTGAGTCACAGGTGAATAGTGCCTTTCTTTCTGAGCTTCTGGGCCCTTACCATTGGAATACAAGTGGCATTTAGGTTAAATTGTTTTACAGTTAAGCAATTTCTTCAGTTATAGTATTGAATTATTCTGATTTGTGTCTTAGTGCAACTAGGATATCATCAGACTAAGTTCCCTTGAAATTTTCCATAGGAAAAATTTCTATTTTTAGGGCCCTGTTAGGAGAACCAGGTCTAAGAGACTGAAATAGGAAAATATTCCTGTACCTTCCTTCCGCTCTTACTTGTCTTTTGCTGCATCTGAGGCCATCTCCAGTCGTCCTGATCCATATCTGACCACTGGACCCAGATGACTCTGGAGGAGAGAGTGAGGTGTATGAATCTGCACTGCCCTGCCTTACTTAAATCCAATTCACTTGGAGGTTATGACATTACTTTCCTAATGTCATGGTCCTCTTTGAGAATGAAGGACAAACAACAATCAGTAGCTTGTCATTAGTGTAGATTTCTCTAGAAATTTCTTCTTCTTGAAGGTCATTTGCCATTTGTGTATAAGGTCTTTTACAACTCTATTTTCTAGGTAACTGCCTTGGCCTGGTCTTTATCTGGGCAGCTTCCAAACTCTGTGAACTTATATTGAAAAATGGATGTGAATTGATGAAGACCCAGAAGCATTAAGTGTATCCTACTTAAGATGAGAAAAGGTTCATTTTTAAAAAGAAAATTTTAATTTGATTTATTTTTAAAAGCATTACCCACATTTCCCACTATATGCCTTTCCCTTCTAGCTAGCTGTTCCTTATAATAAAGAACAAAAAATTCAGCAAACCTACTCAGTGCATCAAAAAAGTCTTATTATGTTGGATATAGTGGTTCTGTACTTCATGCCTTCCATTTCTTCAAAGACTAGGGAGGAGATGTCTTCTTATATCTCTTTGGAGAATGTTTCTTTCAAAAATGTTTCTAAAATTAATTTTGGCAAAGGGAACCTAATGTTGTTGATTACAGCATTGTAATTTTAGAGATATATTCCAAGGGGTTCCATTTTTACAGTAGGACTGGGGCTGCCATCTTCATTCCCAGGTGTCATCCTAGTCAGGTGCCAGTGTGATGTCATCTTTTGATACATTCTCACATTCTATTTTATTCTACAAGTTGCTAGATAAGCATTTTTCAGGTAAACATTACCTAATCCTAACTTTCTCTTAGTGGCAGGAATTTTCTAATTAGAAAACTTAATTTATGGTAAGTAAGAATCAATCTGTTCTAGTTGTTCTTCACTTCTAGGGAGGATGGTTGGACAGAGCACCGGTGTGATCTTGAATGAGTCATTCCTTTTGGTTTTCCTTTTGATAAATGAGGGGATTCAACTAAGTGTCATAGGATCCTTCTAATTCTGATATTCTGTGATTCTTATGTATTGGTAACAATGCACAAGACCTATTTGAAATGAATCTAGCTAGAATTGAATGTTTTTGTGTGGAATAGAGGGGAATAATGGAGATCCTTGAGTACTAGGTTGAGGCGTTTGATCTTAGCCTGTAAGTAAAGGGTAGGCACTGAATGTATGAAAAGCACTTATAAAGTACTCACTGTGAGCCGAGGACTTTGCTTGTTGCTGGAGGTACAAGTACAGAAATAATGGTCCCTGCTCTAAAGAAGCTTACATTCTGTTTGGGGGAACCATTGTGTAGGGCAGTGAAAGCCAGGGAAGTCACAAGCATCATGAGTAAAGCCATAACAGAGGAGTTCACTAATATACCCTTTGCAAATACTGATTTGCTTCCCAGACCAAGAGGTGGAGGGGAGATGGTTGGCATGGATGTGGCTGGTCTGGGGGTAGTTTGAAATTAGAGGAGGACCATTGGAGTTAACACTCATTCACTCACCAATCAGGACTTCTCAGCCCTCAGAATAGGAGTTACAAAGCTGAAGGTATTGGGTAGACCTATGAAGATTGAGGTAGCTCCTGTGTTCAGGGTAGATTGAAAGGGAGGGGAGGGGGGAGCAAATGGGAAAGCCTGGAGGCCAGTTATGAAACCTCCTCACAGTGGAAGGGCAGGTATGTAGTTCTATTAAGTATTTGCTTCATTGCTTAAAGAGACTCCCAGGGCTCAACCTGCAGTGGGGCCAAAGTGTAAAGCTAATTGTGGGCATTTATTTTCATGTGGAGGCAGGATATAGGGCATGCTGTGGGCTATAGGATGGAAAATGTAGAAAATCATTGGGCTCATGCAGTAAACTGCATTGTATTAGGCAATATTGTAATGAAATAATTTATAATTTTGCTTTTAGGTGAGTATATACTCTCCACCTGAATCTGAAATATACTAGTCCTTTTTCTAATGGACTAGAATTATGGAAGTAAGTGAAGAGCAGTTGACTAGGAGTTTTGACTCTTTAGTTATAAATATTATTTTATCATGGAACATAATTCATATATTCATCTAGTAATGCAGCTGTATGATTATGAACAAGGCTTTCTTTTTTGTAGATATCTGGGTGAATAGATGAGATTCTTTCATGATTTTTAAGAATTATGTTTACTCTGGGCTACCCATAGACCTTTCAAAAGGGTTTGTCTCCAATTGTATATCTTCACAATTCATTATAGAATAAACAAGTGGATATTTGCCCCTTTTTCTCCTTTAAAATAACTTTTTAGAGATATTTTTCTGTTTTTATATTACCTACATTGCCCGTTGTCTCCTACTTTCCAGAGAACTGACCCTTATGATAATAAAATAAAAAGAAAAAACATTTAGCAAAACTACTTAATATATATAAAAAATCTGATTATAGGGTGTATTCTAAACCTATGATCCCCCTACATTAGCAAAGAAGCACTACTCCCTTATTAAGTATTTTACAGTAAAAAAAAGCTCAGGTGATTTTTTTTATTTTACTGAATCACATGAGAAACAAATATGTACATGATATATGGATACACTTTTCTTAAGATCTATTTTTTACATCCAGTTAGTATTTTTTTGAACATAAATAAGGGTTAAGTATATTTTCTAAGTAATTTTTAATTCTTACAAATTATATATGATGGTAGTTCTGTGTTTTTGAACATTGATGAGTTGTTTCTGTAATTGAATTTCAAGTGTTAACTTTACGATGTATTTTTGAATTTTAGGTACTTATACTGTGAAATTTTATGATGGAGTAATTCAGACTGTCAAACATATTCATGTCAAAGCTTTTTCCAAAGATCAGGTGAGAAACATATTTGTGCTTTGCATGTATTTTGAATAATTCTAATGTTTTATTTGATTTAAAAAAATGCTTTTCCTTTCATTTTGACAGATTTCATAGTAAGGAAAAAAAAACATTTTTGGGGTAAAATAATTGGTAAAAGGGTTGATTTATAATTTTAACTCAAGATTCCTTAGGATGCAAACACAAACTTAGCTGACAACTTCTGCATTTCTTTGATCCTTTCCTTCTTTCCTTTCTCTTTGTTTAGAACCATTATTCACTAACTTGTGCAAGTGGCCTGAGGAGACCTGAAGAACATTGCTTTTTAGGTTGCTTTAGTGCTCTGAGATCATAGCTTTTATTTTCTTTGTTATCTCATTCTAACAGGTTTAATTCCTCCTCAAAACTGTGGGTTGCTATGGCCCATTGGGATATTTTTTTCCCTTTAAGTGAATTTTACATCCATTATCTAATGAAGCTTTTGGGGAGAAAAGAGGATTTAAAATATGGATATTGACTTGTTTTTTTCTGGAATTCTAATTATTACTGTTAATATTAATTGTTAAAATATTTAGAGACAGTCCAGATTTTTAATGAACTTTATTAGTAGAGTAAACATGTTTGTTAATCATCCAGTGAAACTACTCACTTCTTTAGTGGTGAGTCAGTGTAATAGTTCTCAGTAGTGGGTGATTCTCCTCTTGGAGTCTTGGACTTTGATAATTAAATGCTTATATTTGCCTTACAAGTTTAGTAAATGCTTCTCTAAGTATTTTACATTATAAAAGGAAGCAGCTAATCTAGTGAAAAGAAGACAATTAAAAAATTCTGGTGTTTCAACTAATTGTTCCTTTCTGTTTAATGATATAATCCAGAGGCACTAAAGGGGACTCAGTTACAATGAAACCTCATTAATTCAGCTTCTTCTTCTTTGGGATTTATAAAGCAAATAATTTTGAGATGGGGCTTAAAATAGACTCTTCCTTTTAAGTAGAAAGTGGTTTGCTAAATTCATAATGAATCCCTTCATGTGGTGAATGTAATGAATATTACTCTAAGGTAAGCCCTGAACACACTCTGGCAGGTTTTTCTGTATTTCCTAATAGGTTCATACCCTAGATCTGTTTGAATGATGCTTTTTTTTTTTTTTAAACTGCCTGTCCTGTAGGGTTCCTGAATTCCTCTAGCTCTCCTGGCTTGAATTAAAAAGCAAAAGAAAACAGAAAGCCTTTTTTTGATCCCGTATAAGGAACCCTCACCCAAAATCTCAGCCATTGTTTTGGTGTTGCTTCTTTCATTTACCTCAGTCTTTGGGTAGATGTGCATCTGTAGATGAGTCATTTGAATATTGGGTTAAATTCCATTGAGGTGCAAATGAGCAGTCTGAGATGTGAAAGTTAGTTTCAAAGCTTTGGGTTCCTTAACTACAGCTTTTCTTATAGGAGCTGCTTTGCATTTAAAGATGATAAAGGTTTACAACCATCCCTGGAAGAGTAGGATTCCTTGGTACTTGTGCCCCGGATCCAGGGCCAACCAAGTGAGTTGGAAATGGATGAAAGATAGATAGATAGACAGACAGACAAAAAGCCACAAAGAAAGAACATGTATTGTGCACTGACTGTGCCAAGAACTATGCTAAGGGGCAGTTTTCTTTTTAGATCACTTCATGGGGATGTTTGTCTGTGTTTTTTATGCATAGTTTTGGTTTATTATAGGCATTTAAATGATATTTTTCTTACAGTTATCTTGAACTTTCCATCTAGTAAATTAATTGGTCCAAAATATTTTGTTCTCTGTTTTCATTATCCTTAACATCTTTGTTGTTTATAATGGTTTAAAAAAAAGTAATAGTAA
Source organism: Gymnobelideus leadbeateri (assembly GCA_011680675.1). Classification (NCBI taxonomy): domain Eukaryota; kingdom Metazoa; phylum Chordata; class Mammalia; order Diprotodontia; family Petauridae; genus Gymnobelideus; species Gymnobelideus leadbeateri. The sequence continues at coordinate 154,259 of WOXC01008718.1, read as the reverse complement.
ATAGTAAAATGAGTAATAGATTCAGAAAATCTTCTTTTTAATCACCTCTAAAAGACTTTATTTATTGTAATGTACTTGTTTTACCTGTACATTTGTCATAGGAAATAGCCTCTTTTTCCACCTCCCATGCTATGTATGGTAGAATATTCTGATCCTTCCTCGACAAGGGCTAACTGTGCTCTAGCCTTTTTGGCTAAGAGGACAGTAGCATCTGCCTTGTCAGAGTCTTTGAGTTCTGTGATTCGGGTTCTCTGATGCTTGAGGATTTGTACACTTATGGCCTTATGTTATTTAGGATTCTTAGCCTGGATCTTCTGAATGAAATTTGTCTCTGGATTAGTTGTTATTTAGAACGAGGTCTGGCAGATGCTTCCTTTTCCTTTGTCTTTTCTGTGTTCTTCTTGCTAAGGTAGGGGCATTCAGAGAAAATATCTTGTTACCTGAAGTTTCAGAGACTGGGGGTTCAGGAGGTTTTATTTATTTATTTTTTGTTGTTGTTGTTAGGTACTCTTGAGAGATAACAGTCTGCCACTTAGAGGCAGAGATGAAAATTATGTAGGACACATAGCACAGGTCCTTGGTCTGAGTATGACTGTCACCATACTCCCTAGGCTTGGTAAAGGACTTGGCCTGCAGAGTAGTGATGGCCGGTTAAAGCACTTATCCTTCACTTGGTAAGGATCACTTTCAGGTGCCTCACCTAACACATAGCAAAGGGACCATGGAAGAGTTTGGGTGCTGAGTGAATATTTTAAAAAAGCTTCTCTGAAATTGCTTCTAAAAACATGGACTGAGAATAGATTTGCATATTACTTACAGTACTTAGCAATTTTTGTATAAGGTAGTAAATACTTTAAAGAATTGGAGAATCATGGGGTGGCTAGGTGGCGCAGTGAGTAGAGTGCTGGCCCTGGAGTCAGAAGGACCTGAGTTCGGATCCGGCCTCAGACAACGCACACACAAACAAAAACCTAGCCGTGTGACCTTGGGCAAGTTACTCCAGTTGCCCTCCAAAAAACAAAAAAAAAAAAAAGAATTGGAGAATCGGATTTCAAATCTGTTACTAAGCAGAAATCTAGGAGTATGGCAAACCTTTTTTTTTTTTTTAAGTCTTGAAGGTGTTTTTTAAAAATGACTTTTGAATGGTGCCATGTTAGAGGGAGATAGAACAAATGTCATCTCATATTATTTGTCTTTCAATCTTTGTAGAAGCCTTCCAGTTTAAAACTATAAGTAATCACAAAAATATTTCTCACTGCTATTTTGCCTCTTTTAGAATATCGTGGGCAATGCCAGGCCTAAAGAAAAAGATAACGAAAGTCTTTCATCTGATAACCGAGAGAAGTTTAAAGAGCAGAGAAAAGTGCCTGCTCATGCTAAGAAAGACAAAGATGACAAGACTTTGAAGGCTGAAAAGAGACCCAGACAGCCCGACAGAGAAGGAAAGTTGGTCAGTCCTGAAAAAGTGAAGGGCTCTGAAAAAGGTCTGCCGAAGAACGAGAAGGAAGACAAAGAGAATATTTCAGAAAATGATAGGGAATATTCTGGGGAGACGCAGGCAGACAAGAAGCCTGAGAATGACATCGTGAAGAATACGCAGGAAAGTCTAAGGGAGCCCAAAAGAAAGCGAGGCCGCCCCCCTTCCATGCCTCCTTCTGGTGAGTTCTGAAGAGCATGCATGTGGTTGCAGAAACTCCAGCGTGACTTTTTTCTATAGGAAATGGTCTCTTTGTTGTGGGTGAAGTGCAGTCATGGTGACTGTGACACAATTATCACTGACTTGGAAAAGTTGTTCTGTAATGTCCAGATGCTGTCTCTGATCGTAAATGTGCAAATAGAGTTGCATTGTGCTGTTGTACTTAAGCAGTGACATCAGCAAATCAACAGATTTTTTTTTTTTGCAGTTCACAAACACAGTTGCATTTGGAACTGCAATGATAGTTATGCAGAACAAACTTTCATGCAGACGTAAACGATTTCAGCAAACCTAGATGCCTTTTGCTTGTGTACATTTGAGTAATTTCATTTATGTTATGTTATTAGCAGCTACTGAAAGGAAACTCATACTGTCAATTATTCATCCAGGAGAAGAGTTTTAAAATTAATTCAAAACAATGTAAATATGATAGAAAAAGTTAGCCACTTGGGTCAGGATACATTGAAAGATGTACTAGGTCTAGGAAGGGAAAGTGGCATGAATTTTATAATCCAGGAGCAGTTTTCAAAGATAGTTTGGAAGACTATGGAATAGCACAGTATTTAATGAGTCCTCAAATTGTGTCTCTCTGTTCCTAGACAGAGGGTAATGTACTTTAACAGAAAAGGACATCAAAACAGAAGTCAGGAAAACTGGGTTTGAGTTATAGGCCAAAGCTGTGTGTGAACTTCCTGCATCTCAGTTTTCCCCCTCTGTAATATGATAGTGTGAATTAGATGATTTCTAAGATCCCTTCAAGCTTTATAATAATATATTATCTAATCCAGTGTACAGATGATAGTAAGTAAAACTGTTACAACAAACTCTAAGAGAGTATTCAAATTATTTTTTGCCTGGGAATTTGTTGTAGTAAAAATTTCTTGAATGAGTCCTGTTTAGTGGAGTTTGGGAGATCCTTGGGTTAAATATATTTTTGGTTGTAATGATTGTGTTTGACTTTGGATTGTGTTTTTGTATACCCTTTTGAATAATGGTATGCTGTGTAGACCTGTATATGCTCAAGATACTCACAAATCTAAAAGAAATTCACACTGTGAAATGAAATTCCTGCTGAAGAACTAGAAAGTTATTTAGTTCTTCCATTTTCTTTCCTTGTACCTTACTTTATATGAGAGAAAGGGTGCAGAGGGGGAAAGGGGAAGAGAGGAGGCTGAGAAAGAGAAGGCATATAAGCTTTGATGGGTGAAAATCAGCTTTAGATGAGGTTACCCCTCTTTCTAAGCTAGTTGTCTTTTGGCTCTTAGGCCTTCTTGAGAAGTAGGTAGGAATAGTTAAGTATTCTGAGCAAAAGCTTAGAAATGATTAATAGTATCAGTAACAGATATTTCTAAATTATGGCCAGTAAGAATTAAGAATAAAGAAAGCAAAGAATAATGAAAATTTTTTTGCCAAGCATGATGAAAGTATAGAGTGTACTATAGAAAGTAGAAAGTATACTATAACAGCAAATCCAGTTGAGCCTTATGGAATTGTTTATGGGACCCCATATGAACATATATTCACTTCTTATATTCATACCATATAATTAAGTTATCTGATTTTCCAGATAGTTTGAAGACCATAATAATGTGAAAGTTTAGGAATCAGACTCTATGATGGTGCCTGTACAATATTCTTATTGTATACTCACCAGTCATTCATTTCACTAAGAGTTGTTATGAGAGCCTAGAAGAACTTGGGAAGTATCTTGATAAAGTAGAAAAAGCCTTAATCACAACCCTAATACATCCTACCTTGGTTACCTTGGGCAAGTCATTCCTGGGCCTGGGTTTTCTCATCTGTAAAATGAAGAATTAGGATTAGATAGCTTCTCAGTGAAGGCTATTCCAGTTCTAGATTTCTGATACTAAAAGATAGGAGAAGTGGCTTCTTAAAAATAATTACATTAAGTCAGATGTCATTTAGTTGGTTATCACAGCATTTTGACACTTTTTAAAGGAAGTTAATTGTTTTGACATGTTTGAGCTCCAAGGCTTAGGGGAAACTGAGTGTGAGTTGGGGTAATGAAAATGGAGTTAAAAGGTTTATAATAGAAGTAAAACATAAAAAAGAAGTGGAAAATACAGGCTACTTTATATTAGTCATCTGTAATGTGTCAGCAGCTCTTTTAAGGATAATAGCATGATGAATGACTCCTTCCAGCTTTATGAGAGGCAATGGTGAAAAAACAAGAGAAATTGAACTGGCTTTTCTTAGATAAAGCAAACAAATTAGCTGGTTATGAGGTAATTTTCATCAAGAGATGAAATTTGTCGATTAAGATTAAGATTAAGATTTGAATTTGTCGATTAAGTTAGCTCAATTTTCTTCTCATTTTAAAAAATTTGCACTGATTTTGTAGAACCAAATTCCCAAACTTTGCAACCAATAACATTGGAATTAAGACGCCGGAAAATATCAAAAGGAACTGAAATTCCATTGAAGCGCCCCAGGCTTGAAAAAAATTCATGTGAGTATTTTGAGTGTGCACAAGTGAGAGAATCTTTAGCTTGGTTGATTAGAACATGGTTTTGATGAAGCTAAATTGAGAAGTTTTATCATATATTACTTAGTTGTCTTGAGCATTTGAAACTCTTCTACAGTAGGACATGGGGCTAGGCTGGTGCAAACACTTAACTGATATTAGAAAAACAAATATTAGGGGCGGCTAGGTGGCACAGTGAGTAGAGCGTCGGCCCTGGAATCAGAAGGACCTGAGTTCGGATGTGGCCTCAGACACTTGACACACACACAAATAAAAACCTAGCCATGTGGCCTTGGGCGAGTTACTTAACCCCAATTGCCCTCCAAAAACCAAAAAAAAGAAAAAAGAAAAACAAATATTAACTGTATGCAATTTTAAAGGTGTGTTAATAGCATTGTATTTGTACACAAATGATAGTACATTTGATTTTGAATGTACCCATGAAGTAAGTTTAATGACTTGGCAATTATTTTAGTCTCTTATTCTGAGCAAAATGCTGTATAAGCCACATTATTGAGTTTGGAAATTGTAACATAGAATTTGGGACTCTTGGGGAATTTCCAAATAGACCTTAATAGTTAGGATTTGTGAATGACCCCATTACATGTATTTTCAGACCATAAAATCTTTAAGTAAAATTTTCCTTTGGTAACAAGACCACATCCTTTTAAAAAGTATAAAATAGGAAAATGTTTCCTTTTGTGTATTGCAGTAAGGTTCCATAAGCCTTCCTGTGAGATACTGAATAAGCATATAATCCAGCCCAGAAAGTCTTAGCTTTGGTATTTCTATGTTAAAATGAATCACAACTGACTCCAACTCTGTTAATGAACTTTAGCTCAGGAAAAGCCAAAAACCTATCCAGAAAATAATGACAAAGACTTGACCAGGAGACGATCGTCAAGGCTTTCTAATAGTGGAAGCCATGAGATCCTAGATGCGAACTTGGTCAAATCAAATGTGGTTGATAGTGCACCTTCAGAAGATACTCTGCTTCTTGCCAGGGAATCAGAAGTAGGTAAGTATCTATCTGTCCTCTACCAGATTGCTGCTCTTTTGGTGGCTAATATGTATAAATTAGGGAAATGGACTTTATTAAACCTTTGTATATGCCTTAAAAAAAAACAAGAAATCCTCTTGAAATCATTCTTCATGTGTTACAGCGATTTCCTGATACGTTATTCTTTACTAAATGGTTGATAGATTTTCCAAATGTTGTAGTCAGGTTTCTATATCTTTATGGTAAGAGTTAAAGACAGTTGGTTTAGATAAACGTTATTGATGTGATTGTGCCACTCTGTAAAACAAACTTAAATTGTATTTGCTATTCTTTATTCTTCCATATTTTCACCCTCAGTGACTCCATTTCTTGCTTTAGTTAGCGCCTCCTTTATTTTCATCTAGGAATGTCAATCCTAAATGTGTATTTATTTAATTTTAACTTTGGTATTTAACAACTTAATGCACATTTTGAATGTTTATCTTTGTTAGAAAGTACGTGGCTGTCCTGATCATGTGTTATTGTGTAACTGTCTATCTCATGATTTTTGTGTAGTTTTTTGACTAGCACATGTATAGTTGCCAAGCTTCCATTTTTTTCTTTTAGGTCAGTTAGAATCTCCTGTCCAGTCTCATAAAAGCTCATCTGAACTAGCACACCAGTCCTTTGTGTCTGGATTGGAGACTGCAGCATTTGATTTGAATTGCAATTCAATGGAAGACAAAGCTGTAGACGCTGAACCATCCTCTCCACTTGCTGAATTGAAAGAGATTTCTGCTATAACAGGTTCAAATTTAGCCCTAATAAATATAAGACTATTATTTGTGATGAATTACTGATAAGAGTTCATGATTATCTTCTAATAGTACTTATTTCTTTACTTTTGCTTTGATAGCTTAATTAAACAAATTCTGCTTAACTTTTAATAATGAATTTTTTATTTTTGCATAATTTATTTTAAAGTTGCAAACAGTTGGCATATGGTAGGTTTTGCTTTTTTTTTTCTTTTTGGAGGGCAATTGGGGTTAAGTAACTTGCCCACAGTTACACGGCTAGGTTTTTGTTTGTGTGTGTTAAGTGTCTGAGGCCGGCTCCGAACTCAGGTCCTTCTGACTCCAGGGCCGGCGCTCTACTCACTGCGCCACCTAGCTGCCCCCAGTAGGTTTTGCTTTTAAATATAGTGGTTGCAGTTCAACAGCTTAATGCACTTAAAAAATTTTATTTTGGGGGCGGCTAGGTGGCGCAGTGAGTAGAGCGTCGGCCCTGGAGTCAGAAGGGCCTGAGTTCGGATCCGGCCTCAGACACTTAACACACACAAACAAAAACCTAGCCGTGTAACCGTGGGCAAGTTACTTAACCCCAATTGCCCTCCAAAAATCGCAAAAAATTAAAAAAAAAATTTATTTTGGTATGAAACCAAAATGTTTCTTTCCCTCTATATCTTTCCTCCTCCCAAATGTTGAAATGTATTGAACAGAGCATTTCGAATTATGTCTTTGTGTATTGTGTGAAGGTTAAACAGTTGAAATAGAAAGGAAAATTGTTTATATAAATTTGAGCATATCTTGAAATATTATAAAGCTCCAGATCCTACAGGCAACCCATTTTTCCAGCAGAACCCAATAGGAATATGGATTATAGTAGAGTTACTACTACTCAAATGGAAAAAATTCAAGGGAAAATATGTGGTAGTGAGTCCATCACTACTTCAGAGTTTATTCCATCTAGAACCTAACTATGAACTAAGTTCCCTGAGATGCTTTTGACTATACCTGTTGGGCCAGTGAAAAGGATCTTGAGAGAAATATTTTTGCCCTGTGAACTTTTTCAACATAGTCTGAGCTCTTCTGACTCCAGGGCATTGAATGTGTGTTCTCTCACTCTTCTCTCTGTCTTGCTCCACTTTTCCCTCTTCCTTTTCCTCTCTCTCCCTCTCCCTATTCTACTCCATCTATCCCTTTCTCCCTCTTCATCTCCTGGCCTCCTTCAGGTCCCAGCTAAAATTCCACCTTTTGTAGGAAGCCTTGCCTGATTCCTCTTCATTTTAGTGCCTTCCCACTGTTGATTATTTCCAATTTATCCAGTATATGGGTTGTTTTTCCGTGGTTGTTTGCATGTTGTATTCACCATTAGAATGCAAGCTCCTTAAGAGCAGGGGCTATTGACTTTCTGTGTATTCTCAGTACTTGGCACAGTACCTGGCACATTTTTCTTTTTGTTCAGTCCTTTCTGACTTTGTGACCTCCTTTGGTGTTTTGTTAATGAAGATCTTGGAGTGGTTTGCCATTTACTTCTCCAGCTTATTTTACAGATGAGGAACTAAGGCAAACAGTTAAGTGATTTGCCTAGGGTCACACATCTAGTAAGTATCTGAGGCTGAATTTGAACTCAGGTCTTCCTGACTCCAGGCCAATACTCTATCCACCATACCAAAACAACAAATTTTGAGAGCCATTTTAGTGTAACAAGTTTAAAGGGCCTTAGACTTCTTGTATTTAATATATTCTTCAGGTCTTTTATAGCTACTTAGTAGGTACTTAATCAATTTTTATTGACGGATTGACTGTAGCAGAGAATTTCACAAATGGACCTAGATGCATAGTTTATTTATTTTGTGCTTTTTGGAGGGCAGTTGGGGTTAAGTGACTTGCCCAAAGTCACACAACTAGTAAGTGTGTCAAGTGTCTGAGGCCTGATTTGAGCTCAGGGCCTCCTGACTTCAGGGCCAGTGCTCTATTTACTGTGCCACCTAGCCGCCCCTAGATGCATAGTTTAAAAATAAATCTGATAGAGTCTTTGTTAGATTGTCTAGTTTGCTGGTATAGGAAGTACTCAAGTGACCTTTTTGAGATGGATGCTAGAAAACAGAGGAAGGCTGTTTGTAGTTATGATCCCACAACTGGGGAGTAACAGGTTAAAAAGAAGCGAGTAGATACTGAGAGGTTCTCATAACAACATAGATGTCTGTTATACTGTATATTCAACAAACCAGTTAAAACATTAAAAAAAAAGCAATGTTAATCCCACTTTGCATTTATAATACTGTAAGACCCTGGATTATGAAATTAAGTTATTTAATGTAACTTTAATATATTTTTCATTTTTATTTTAATTTTATTTTTTTTTCTAAATGCTTTATTAATTTCTGGTTTACATCATTCATTTCTGTCAGATTTTGAGTTACAATTTTTTTCCTCATTTTTCCCCTACCCACCACCCCAGAATAACAGTCCCACTAGATATCCCCTCATCCAGTCTGCTCTCTCCCATCTCTTCTCCCATACCCCCTTCGACTTTTCCAGTAGGGTGAGGTGAATCCCCAGGCCCCATTGCCTTACACCTCTTACTCTCAATTATATGCAAAATAGTATTAATCATAGTATTTATATATTTTTTTAAAAATTTGGTTTTAAAAGGAAGATAAGCAGCTCAGTATATGCTGTACATGTGTAGCTATGCAAAACACTACCATAGTAGATACATTGAAAAAGACTGATTATATTTCCCTCCTTCCCATCCCACCTTCCACCTGGTCTACTCCCGACCTTGATCCTGTCCCTTTTCAAAAGTGGGTACTTCCAACTTCCCTCCCCCACCCCAGCCCACTCTCCCCTCCACCACCTTCCCCTGTCCCCCATCCCCCTCCCCACCACGCTCCTGTAGGGTGGGACACCCTATTTAGTATGCATGTCATTCTCACCCAGGTCCAAATTCATTTAGAATAAGGTTTTGCCTTTTTGCCTTCCTGTTCCTCCCCTCCCCTGCAACTACCTTCCCCTGCCTCCTCTACATGAGACAGTTCACCCCATTGTCTCTCCCCATTCCCCCTCACCACATTACTTTCTCACCTCTTAACCTCACCTTTTAAGTATCATCCCTTCCTATTAAATTCGACCTGTGCCCTCTATTTATGTATACCTGAAAACATATACACACATTCACATATGTATTCATATGCCCATATACCCTTCTTCAACTATTTTCATACTGAGAAAAGTTTCATCAGTTACTGTTATTGTTTTTCCCTGTAGGAATATAAATAGTTCAACTTTTTTTTTTTTTTTTTGCTTTTTTGCAGGGCAATTGGGGTTAAGTGATTTGCCTAAAGTCACACAGCTAGTAAGTGTCAAGTGTCTGAGGCCAAATTTGAACTCAGGTCCTCCTGACTCCAGGTCTGGTGCTCTATTCACTGCACCACCCAGCTGCCCCAAAAGCTTACACGTGGCCCATAAGGGGAATGAACCTGTATAGTTCAACTTTGATAAGTTCATAGTGATTTTTTTTCCCTGTTTACCTTCTCAAGCATCTCTTGCTTCTTGTATCTGAATGTCAGATTTTCTATTCAACTCTGGATTTTTCCTCAAGAATGCTTGAAAGTCCTCTATTTCGCTGAATGACCATATTTCCCCCTGAAACATGATACTCAGTTTTGCTGGATAGGTGATTCTTGGTTTTAATCCCAGGTCCTTTGACCTGCGGAATATCATATTCTATGCCCTTCATTCCCTCAGTGTAGAAGCTGCCAGATCCTGTGTTAACCTGATTGTGTTTTCACAATATCGAAATTGTTTCTTCCTGGCTTCTTGTAATATTCTCTCCTTGATCTGGGAATTCTGGAACCTGGCTACAATATTCCTAGGAGTGTTCTTTTTGGGATCATTTTCAGGAGGTGATCTGTGGATTCTTTCAACCTCTCTTTCCCCCTCTGGTTCTAAAACATCCGGGCAATTTTCCTTGAGAATTTCTTGAAGGATGGTTTCTAGATTCTTTCTTTGATCATGGTTTTCAGGTAGTCCAATAATTTTTAGATTGTCCCTCCTGGATCTATTTTCCAGGTCAATGGTTTTTCCATGAGATATTTCACATTGCCTTCTATTCTTTCATTTGTTTGGATCTGCTTAATAGCATCTTGATTTCTCATAAAGTCATTAGCTTCCATTTGCTCCAGTCTAACTCTGAAGGAATGAATCTCCTCAGTGAGCTTTTGAGATTCTTTTTCCATCTGGCAAATTCGACTTTTTAAGGCATTCTTCTCCTCATTGCCCTTTTGAGCCTCCTTTGGCATTTGAGTTAGTCTATTTTTTAAGGTGTTATTTTTCTCAATCAGGCTGTTGACTCTCATTTCATACTTTTCTTGCACCTTTCTCATTTCTCATTTCATTCTCATTTCTCTTCCCAATTTTTCCCCCACTTCTCTTATCTTCTTCTTAAGGTAACCAGCTCGTATTTTCATTTGGGGCTTTTGGTGCAGGAGTTCTGACCTCACAGTCCTCCTCCTGTTCCATGCTTTGATCCTCTTTGCCCTCAAAATAGGAGTCTAATGTATTTTTATGTTTATCTTGTTTCCTTTGCCTAGGCATGTTGCCACTCACTTACTTGACTTTTGGGCTTTTTGCCACCAGCCAGGGGAACTTCTGTCCCAAACGTTGGGGTTTCCTCAACTTCCGGAGGTATTAGTTCAGTGGCCTCTGTGAAGCCTCCACACACTGTGGCAAGCTGGTCACACACCCCAAGACCTCCACCCCAGACCACAATCCAGATCCAGGGAGGTTAAAGCAAGAGCGCTTACCCCCCAGACTGATCTCTAGATACCCCTACAGTTCGCAGGCCAAGAGCTGAAGTTGCAATGTGGCAATGTGGCGCAAGCTGCGCCAGCTCCTCAGCAGCTTCTTGCCCCCAGGGGAAGAAGCTGACACATTCTCCCAACCAGTCCCAAAGTCCATAGGGCACTAACCTCTCACTTTGTCCTAGGCATCTATGTGTTGATAATTCTGGAAATGCTAGAGCTGCTGGTGTTCTGGGGTCCCTCTAGCCGGCTTCTGGTCTGGCTGCCCTGGGACTAAAACTGCGACTTACTTGGGCCTGGGCTGAGCTCCCAGAGCTCTGTGCTGGCCATTCCCTGCCGGGCTGCAGGACTGTCCTCAGCAGGAGGTTAGCTTCTCTGTGTCATTTTGTGGGTTTGGGGGCTCCAGAAGTCATTCAGAGTCCCCCGTAACATAATTTTGAAGTGGTGTGGGCTGGAGCTCTGCGTAAGTGCTGTTTCTACTCCGCTATCTTGACTCCGCCCCCCTATGTTTGTCATTTTTAAACACAAAATAGTGTTTAGTACCAAATGTAATAGCATTTTTGTTTTTGTTTTTTTTTTTGGAGGGGGAAGGCAGGGCAATTGGGGTTAAATGACTTGCCCAAGGTCACATGGCTATTTTTATGTTAAGTGTCTGATGCCGGATTTGAACTCAGGTCCTTCTGACTCCAGGGCCAGTGCTTTATTCATTGTGCCACCTAGCTGCCCCTGTAATAGCATTTTCATAATTTTGAATAAGTTTATGTGGGCTAGTTCTGTTTTTTCTCCAAAAGTTTAATTTCAGATATTAAGAATAATGTAACTCTTCAGTGGAATTTTATGTTATATATGATGAAGTGAAATCTAATTTTTAAAAAATCCAAATTTTGAAATTTGGTGTAACAAGTTTTAAGGGACTTAGACTTCTTGCACTTAAAACATTTTTTAGGCCTTTATAAGATGCTATATAACTTGTATAAATGTGGTGGTTTCATAATAACTGCTTGAAAAGATTGATTTATCCCTATTGTTTATTATGTCAAGTCAGTGTGGTGCAGTAGATTTGAAATCAGAGGAGGGGTTTGAAACCTGTCTCTGCTACTTACTCTCATTGTAACATTGGACATTTTTGTTTTTTAGGACTCAGTTCCCTTAGCTCTAAATTGGAGAGGGCTGGATTAGATGTTAAATTAAGCATTTAATAAGTACTTTACTATGTTCCAGGTACTAAATGAGACTGGGAATACCAATTCAAAGGTGAGACAGTCAGTCTCTTGTCTAATGCGGCTTATCTTCTATTGGGGGATGCAACATGTTCAGAGAATATAAATATAAGACATGTGCAAAATAAATAAAAGTGATGGGTGATGTTAATCAATGTGTCTCACAACTGGGGTAGTCAGAAAAGGACTCTTTAAGAGGTAGTAACTGAGCTAAGCCTTGAAGGAAGCTTCTCAGAGGCAGTGTGTAGGAGGTAGGACATACCAGAAGTGCAGTACAACCTGTGCAAGGCATGGAGCCTGGATAGAGACTATTTGGTATAGGGGACAATAACTAGGTCAGTTTGGCTGGAACATAGCATATATAAGGGAGAGTAATGTGTAGTCAGTCTGGAATGATAGGCTAGAGATTGTGAAGGGGCTTAAATGTCCAAAAGAAGAGCTTACCTTTTATCCTAGAACCCATGGGGAACCATGGAAGCTTTTCAAACAGAGGGGTGGCATGGTTTGACCTCTGCTTCAGCAATGTCAATTTGATAGGTATGTGGAGGATGGAGTAGAAAGCAAAGAAATTGGATGCAAGGAGGTCAGAGTGGTAGACTGTTGCAGCAGTCTGGGTGAAGAAAGCTTGAACTAGGCTGATTGTACTATAATTGGAGAGGAGGTAGATTTGAGAGATATCATGTTGGTAGAATTCGATAAAACTTGGCCACTGGATATAGGTGGTAAAAGTGAAAAGTTGAGAATGACTCCTTAGGTTGGGCACCCATAATGGTGGAGCCTAAATAAGAATAGGGAGAGGGTGAGTTTAGGTAAAAAAAAAAAAAGAATTCTGTTTGGATATGGTGCATTTTAGCTGGTGGAATGTCCAGTAGGTGGTTGGAAATGAGGGACTAGACTTTTGAAGACTAGTTCTCTATCTCCTCGTTTCCTTTTGCCTTAGAATCTTTCAAAGTTGTCTTGGGCAGAGATAGATCTTCCTGTGAGTGATAGATCTCTTAACTTACTTTAGGATTTTATTCTACCCAGCTAGATAGATGATCTGAGATTTTCTATTGTTTGCATCAGAGCTTTCTGCTTTTCATGTCCAAATAATTAAGAGTTGACTACTTATTGACATTTTTAAGGGGGGGGGGGGAACATTAAAAGCAGGTGGACCAATTAATTTCAGTTTTGAATAAACCTAGACATGTTTCCCTATTTAGCTCACGTTGCTTTTACTTTAATATTTATTGTGCTTTGTTAAGTACTTTATAAAATGTGGTTAGAAAAAATGTAAATAATTTAAGTCTGGTTATGGGCAATGTAATTTGAGATAGATTTTAAAAAATCAAAAGACATGGATAGAACAGACTTATTTTAAAAGTTTATTACCTTTATACCTTAGGGTCTACCCTCTCCCCACTCCTTTAGTTCTATCAGATATTACTTGGGTTTATGAAGAAGAGAAAAATAGCTTGGGTTTGGGGAAATGAAGACAATAACATCTTGTTTACCATTAGTATTTTGATGTTTTCTATTTCTCTGAGTCTTAGGTTTTGGACTTCTTTGTCTTGATAACAGTAATTTATTTACACTTGTGTTGCTAGAGTAGGCAGAGTTCTGCCTATTTATATGTAGGTGAGATGGGCTGGGCCCAAGTTTTAGAAAATCATTTAAAGCCATTCAAAATCAACTGCTGTAATTTGAGCTAATTTGAAAGAGGATTTAGATAATAGAAATGTCAAATTACTTGTGACTTGACCTAAGAGGAATAAACAAAAATAATAAATAGATTAGAAATTTTTTGTAAGCCCAGAAGTCTGGTTTTTAGAACTACTGAAAAGTTAGGTGAACTTGTTCCATTTTGGGCAAGGGTTTGTGTTGTTTTGTTAAATTCACATTGGAGTTAGTATCACAAATAGTCATTCATCCATTCCTCTCATAAATGGTGAGCTAAAATTGGGGGAGATGGAGATGGTACATCACAAGATAGTTTTCCTATCTACACCTGAACTGAATTCCATACACTTGATCTAATGAATATAGATTAGATCAGCAAAGGAGGAAGGTGAGCACTTTGTGAAAAGAGAAATTACAAAGGGCAGCCTGATTGTTTCCACTGCTTCTTTTAGAATGTTAAATGAAAGGCCTTTGGTAAACTGGGTAATTTTTATTTGGAAGGTTTATGGGAAGCTTTCTATAGCATAAGAAATGTGTGGATCTTTTGCAATTCATACTATTCAAATACCCAGATAGATGAGATCATAGATCCATTGAAGTATTGATAATAAGTCTTAAAAAATATGTGTAGACTAAATAATAGTATTAGTGTTATTAGTATTTAAAAATTAATATTTAATTAATATTAATAATAATAAGAAAGACTGATAGACATTGAAAAATCATCAGTTTTCCTTATTAAGAAGGAAGTCATAGGGATGTTTTTTCCTATTATATAGTGATCAGCAGTAGTCTAAAAGAAGATTTTATGTCCCTGTCACTTTTGAGATATGGTTAAAAATTCATACATTGTCCAGGATTTGTTAGCCATTGAATGAACTGGTGTAACTCACAATGCAGATATGTTAATCATATAAATGTTTTAATATGTTTAATCACATATATGTTAACCATGTCTGCCACAAACTTAATATTTTTTCTTTATAAAATTAAAATTTTATTAATATCTTCTGTTTTTACATCTTGTCTTATTTCCCCAGATCAAAAAGTTAAACCCTGTTTCTTAGGGCCTGGTTTGAGCTTAATTTTTGGATCTTTATTGGATTCTGGGTATTTCACAGGATACCAGCATAGATGAGCACCTAGGTTTCCTTTAAAAAAAATTAATATTTTATTTTTCCCAATTACACATAAAAACAATTTTAACTTTTGTTTCTTACAATTTTGAGTTCCAAATTTTCTCCCACCCTCCCTCCCTTTCCCCCCTTGTTGAGAAGGCATTCAGTTTCACATACATGTGCAATCATGTAAAACATATTTTCACATTAATCATGTTGTGAAAGAAAACACAGACCAAGGAGTGGCTAGGTGGCGCAGTGAATAGAGCACTGACCCTGGAGTGAGGAGGACCTGAATTCAAATTCGGACTTAAGACACTTAACATTTGCTAGCCCATGTGACCTTGGGCAAGTCACTTAACCCCAAGTGCCCAGCCTTTCCCCCTCCAAAAAGAAAAAAAACTCCAAAAAACCCTCCCCCAATAACAACAACAAGAAAAATAAAGAAAGTAAAAAAACAAACAACCCCCAAATCAGTATGCTTCGATCTACATTCAGATTCCATCAGTTCTCTTTCTGTGGGTGGATGGCATTTTTCATCATAGGTTCTTCAGAATTATCTTAGCTCTTTGTATTGCTGAGAATAGGCAAGTCATTCGCAGTTGATTATTGTACAATATTGCTGTTACTGTGTACAATATTCTCCTGGTTCTGCTCACTTCACTTTGCTTCAGGTCGTGTACGTCTTTCTAGGATCTTCTAAAGGCATTCTGCTCGTTATTTCTTACAACATAATAATATTTCATCACAATCACATACCACAACTTGTTCAGCCATTTCCTAATTGATGGACATCCCCTCAATTTCTAATTCTTTGCACCACAAAAAGCTGCTATAAATATATTTGTATAAATAGGTACCTTTCTTTAATCTCTTTGGGATATAGACCTGGTAGTGGTATTGCTCAATCAAAGGATATATACAGATTTATAGCCATTTGGGCATGGTTCCAAATTGCTCTCCAGAATGGTTGTATCAGTTCACAATGCCATGAGCAGGATTACCTGGCTTTTATTTTAGGGAATTAGTCTTATTAGGGAACATAAATTTTCTAGACCAGAAAAAACAAAAAAAAACAAAAAAAACCGAATACAGGATGGAATGTGGTCTGTGTCAGCCAAGAGGTGCGTTCTTTCTTTCAGTTGGTCCTCAGTGATCCTGGTGGGATGGTATAAATAGTATCTCATTTTACAGATGAGGGAAATGGAGGCTTAGTGAGGTGAAATGACTTGCTTGGAGTTACAAAGTTAGGAGGTGATAGAGTCTGGATGAGAATGTAGCTCTCCTGATTCTAAGTATAATGCTTTTCTTCCTCTGCCCCTTGCGCTATTCTTAGAAGAATCAGCACTAAGATTATCTTAGTAAATTTCTTGTTCATGTAAATGCAACTTGTAAGATATTTTAAGTCTAAACTTTTTCAACAAGTGCATATGTATTTTAGTCATTGTAATGTTCAGTATTGCTCTTGCTGCCATGACCTCTCTTCTGTCCCCCAAACAAAACAAAACTTCATTCCCTGTTAACTTCTTGGACTGTGTTCTATCCTTCGGCAATTTCAGAATTTTCTGGTAACTTCCTTATTGCTTTTCTTTTTTTTTTTTTTTATTAATAATAGCATTTATATATATTTGAAACATTTAATCTTAAGACCTTGAATTTCAGATCCATTTCCTTCCTCCCTTGTCACCCATCCCCTCTGGGGAGATAAGTAATTCAGTATATGTTGTACATGTTTGGCTATGCAAAACATTATCATAGTAGATATATTGTACAAGGCTGCTTATAATTCTCTCCCACTTATCCCACCCCCCACCTGGTCCATTCCCTACTTGATCCTGTCCCTCTTCTATAGTGGGTACTTCCAACCTCCCCTCCCCCCAAGGATGCCCTCCCATCCATCATCCCTCCTCTCATCCCCCTTCCCCCTATTCTGCTGCAGGTTGAGATATCCCATTTAGTATGTATATCATTCTCTCCCTGAACCAAATTCAATGAGAATGTGGTTTTGCCTTTTTGCCTTCCTATTCTTCCCCTCCCTTGCAACCACTTCCCCTTGCTTCTTCTACATGAGATAGTTTACCCTACCCTGTCTCTCCCCATCTCCTCTTGCCACTTTCCTCTCTCACCTCATAATTTCATCCCTTGAGTATTCTCCCTTCCCAACAAATTCAACCTATGCCCTCTATCCATATATAACTGTAGCCATATACACACACATTCACATATGTATTCATATGACCACACCCCCTTCTTCCATTATTTTCATAGTGAGAAAGATATCATCAGTCACAGTTATTGCTTTTCCATATAGGAATGTAAATAGTTCAACTTTGATAAGTTCCTTTTGATTTCTTTTCCCTGATTACCTTCTCAGGCATCTCTTGCTTCTTGTGTCTGGATGTCAAATCTTCTATTCAATTCTGGTTTTTTCCTCAAGAATGCTTGAAAGTCCTCTATTCCACTGAATGACCATATTTTCCCCTGAAACAAAATACTCAGTTTTGCTGGGTAGGTGACCCTTGGGTTCATTCCCAGCTCTTTTGCCCTCTGGAATATCATATTCCATGCCCTTCGATCCCTCAGTGTAGAAGCTGCCAGGTCCTGGGCTATTCTGATTGTGTTTCCACAATATTGAAATTGTTTCTTCCTGGCTGCTTGTAGTATTTTCTCCTTGATCTGGGGATTCTGGAACCTGGCTATAATATTCCTGGGAGTTTTCTTTTTGGGATCTTTTTCAGGAGGTGATCTGTGGATTCTTTCAACCTCTATTTTGCCCTCTGGATCTAAAACATCAGGGCAATTTTCCTTGAGAATTTCTTGAAGGGTGATTTCTAGCTTCTTTCTTTGATCATGGCTTTCAGGTAGTCCAATAATTTTTAAATAGTCTCTCCTGGATCTATTTTCCAGGTCAGTGATTTTTCCCATGAGGTAATTCACATTGCCTTCTAATCTTTCATTTGTTTGGATCTGCTTAACAGCATCTTGATTTCTCATAGTCATTAGCTTCCATTTGCTCCAGTCTAACTCTGAAGGAATGAATCTCCTCAGTGAACTTTTGAGATTCTTTTTCCATCTGGCAAATTTGACTTTTTAAGGCATTCTTCTCCTCATTGCCCTTTTGGGCCTCCTTTGCCATTTGAGTCAGTCTGTTTTTTAAGGTGTTGTTTTCCTCTGTCAGGCTGTTGACCCTTATTTCATACTTTTCCTGCATCCTTCTCATTTCTCTTTCCAATTTTTCCTCCACTTCTCTTATTTGATTTTTAAAGTCCTTCTTAAGGTCCTCTATGGCCTGCAACCCGCTCATGTTTTCCCCTGGGGCTTTTGGAGCAGGACTTCTGACCTCACCATCCTCTTCCCGTATGCTTCGACCCTCTTTGCCCCCAAAGTAGGAGTCTAGGGTTGCATTTTTCTCTTTAATTTGTTTCCTTTGTCTTGGCATGTTGCCACTTAATTGCTTGACTTTTGGGCTTGTTGCCACATTATGGCTTTAAGGCCGGATAGTGGAATTTTCGTCCGAACGTGTGGGGGGCAACTTCCGTTTCTGGCAAGCTGGAAACCCACCCATGACCTCCCCCCCAGATCACAATCCAGATCCAGGGAGGTTAAAGCAAGAGCTATTACCCCCCCAAGACTGATTGCTGGATCTCCCTACAGTTCGCAGGCCAGGAGCTGGAGCTGCCTCTGAAAACTACAAAATGGCGTGTCTCCTCAGCGGCTTCTAGCCCTCAGCGGAGGAAGCCGACGCATTCCCCAAATACTGGTCCCAAAGTCCATAGGGCACTAACCTCTCACTTTGTCCTAGGCATGTCTATGTTGATAATTCTGGAATCACCACAGCTGCTGGTGTTCTGGGGTTCCTCCAGCCGCCTGCTGGCCCTGCCGCCCTGGGGCTAAAACTGAGCGACTCAGGCGCTCTGCTGTGCTCGGCTCCCAGCTCGGCTCCCCACACTCTGCTCACTGCGCTGCTGGCTGCACTGGTCCTTCCTGCAGGGCTGCTGGGCTGTCCTCAGCGGGTTAACTTCTCTGTGTTGTTCTGTGGGTGCTGGGGCTCCAGAAGTTGTTGAGAGTCCACTTTTACATAGTTTGAAGGTAATCTGGGGGCAGAGTGGCTTGGACGCGCTGTTTTTACTCCACCATCTTGGCTCTGCCCCCTCATTGCTTTTCTAGGTAGGCAGCTAGTTCCAAATGACTGTTCAATTAAGTTTGTGGAACATTATGACATCCTAAAGAATGAGAGAGAGAGAGTATTTGGAACTTTGTTGTCCTCATTAATGTGACAAAACAAGTCTGTTTTTGCAATAGTAGCTCTCTCATTGAAATCCTTTTATACAGGATGTTCCAAAAGTTATAGTGCATTTTTAAGCTTTAACAACTCTGTATTTTCACATATATGCAACTAAAAGTTTTCAGTTTTTTCATTTGCATTGATTGATTGTGATTTTTTCCTATATGAATTTATCTTTGAGGAAAACAAAAACTTGTCTGCTTCAATCTAAAATGCTGAGTCCTGAGATAGCTTTATTGTAGCAGTGATGGAAATTTTTTTTTTTCTGATGGGTTTATCCACCATTGCATTAGGCTACTCAGTCTCATTCTATTCTTGGTTTTAGCAGCCCTTCTTCATTTTCTGTTTGTCCCAGGAATTCTATATACATAGTAAGCAGTTATTTCTCTGTGTGTAGTACTTTTTCAAAAAACTAACCTCAAGGCTGAATTGACTTTTTTTTTTAATTAAATTTATTTATTTTTAGTTTTCAACATTGACTTTTATAAGATTTTGAATCCTAAATTTTACCCCTTTCCTCCCCTCCCTGCTCCCCAAGACAACATTCAATCTGATATAGGCTATGCATGTATCATATTAAACATATTTGCATATTAGTCATGTTGTGAAATAAGAATCAGAACAAAAAGGAAAAACCATGAGAAAGAAAAAACAGGAAAGAGAGACAGTAGTAGTATGCTTTGATCTGCATTCAGACTCCACAGTTCTTTCTCAGGATATGGATGGCATTTTCCATCATGAGTCTTTTAGAATTATCTTAGATCATTTCATTGCTGAGAAGAGCTAAGTCTATCAAAGTTGGTCATCACACAGTGTTACTATTACTGTGTACGATGGTTCTGCTCATTTCACTCAGCATCAGTTCGTGTAAGTCTTTCCAGGTTTTTCTGAAGGCATCCTGCCCATCATTTCTTATGGAACAGTAGTGTTCCATTACATTCATATACTACAACTTGTTCAAAGACTCAGTTTTCTTGTCTTTGCTGTGTTAAGTTTGAATTGAAGATGTTCAGTTCAACAAACATAAGTGACTAATATGTCCAGAACACTGTGGTACATGGCAAAGATAAACGAGACATTCTCTTTGATTCATTGAGCTTTTCATGGGAGGGAAGATACATCCGTAAGAAATACAAGGCATAGGGGTGGCTAGGTGGTGCAGTGAGTAGAGCGCTGGCCCTGGAGTCAGAAGGACCTGAGTTCGGATCCGGCCTCAGACACTTAACACAGACAAACAAAAACCTAGCTATGTGACCTTGGGCAAGTTACTTAACCCCAATTGCCCTCCAAAAAGCAAAAAAAGAAAGAAAGAAATACAAGGCATATTGTGATGCATCCTTAAGATGTACAAAATTTTATGAGAGTTGAGGGAAGATTTTTTTTTCTTGGACTAATAGAGGAGACAGCTTTTGAAAGCTGAAGGAAATATTGCAGATTGTGCCTTATTTTTAAATTGTAACTTATTTTGTGACCATTTGATATCCCAAACTAGTGAACAGTGATAAGTACAGAACGGTTACTTAATAAAAAGATCCAATACTCTTATCAAATATTTTAACATAATATTATTGCAATGACATCTACAGTGTGCCTTTGTGATCCCAGCTATTCTGCTTTTGGTAAAATCTCTTTTTTGCAACTTGCTGGCCATCGAATTTTCTCCACTGGAGAGGCAGTATAGTATTTTAGAATAGAGCATTGAACTGGTAGTTGGGGGATGTGAGGTTCAGTTTTTGCCTGTGCCCCTAACTGTGACATCTCAGTCTCCTGTCTTACAAACATGGAATATATCCGTCAGTTCTTAGACACCATGTGGTTCCTACAACCAGCACTTCACTTAAATTACATACCGATGATCTCTAAAGTCTTTTTTAGCTTTTAGATGTTATGATTTCTATTATTGTTATTCTCCACTCTAGCTCTGTCTAGGCCCATCCTACGTTATCACTTTGCCTAGCTCTAGTTTTGGCCTTAGTCTCCGTACTTTATCTCACCTCTGCTCTTTTAAGAGCCCCATTTAGTTTCTCTTCCTTCCTTATCCTTGCACCAAGTATTCCATGATACTGTTTTTAAAAAATTACTATTTTTTCAAATGAAAATCTCTCTCTCACCTCCTTCTTTCTCCCCAATTTGGACAACAACAAAAGCAAAATTCTCCACTACAAATATGTAAAGTAAAACAAATATGCTTCATCGTTTTTATGGCACAGTAATATTCTATTTTGTTCACGTATCACAATTTGTTTAGCCATTCACCAAAGGGAGGATACCCCTTTAGTTTCCAGTTTTTGCCTACCACAAAAACTACTGCTATAAATGTTTTTGTGTATTAGGGTTCTTTTCCTTATTTTATTTTTGGGGAGAAGAAGCCAATAATGGTAATTCTGGGATAAAGAGTATAGATGGTTTCTTTTCTTTTTTTTTTCTTTTTGGAGGGCAATTGGGGTTAAGTAACTTGCCAAAGGTCACATGGCTAGTTTTTGTGTTAAGTGTCTGAGGCCGGATTTTAACTCAGGTCTTCCTGACCCCAGGGCCAGTACTCTATTCACTGTGTCACCTAGCCTCCCCAATGGTTTCTTAACACATTGATTTTTGGCTATCTCCCCAAGTGATGGATATCTATTTTGTTTTCAGTTTTTTGTTGCTATTAAAGTGTCATTGTGAATATTTTGGTATATATGGGATTGTTTTGTATCTCTTTATCCTTGTTGAGACATATGCTCAACAGTGAGATCTTGGGATTGAAGAGTTAATACATTTTGGTCTGTGAGCAGTACGATCTTAAAAATTGTCCAGGGGCAGGGAGGGGAGCAGCTAGGTGGCACAGTGCTCTAGCGCTGGTGCTGGAGTCAGGAGGACGTAAGTTCAAATCCGTCTTTGACATGCTTATTAGCTGTGTGACCTTGGGCAAGTCACTTAACACCAATTGCCTTGCCTTCCCTCCACAAAAAAAAAATCATCCTTGTGTGTGAGAGGTGGGTACTTTCTGTCAGGAGAGCCCAAGGAAGCATTACCCTGGATCCCTAGGTCAGTCACAGCTTTTTCCATTGGCAGTACCTTTTTGTTTTGCTTATGGGCTGTGACTCTGGCTCCCTCAATTTAAGGTAATATAAAGTGTTAACTGTCATGGCTGCTTATTTTCAGAGGCTGAGCCATACCTAGTTTTTAGTTAGTTTAGTAGAGCCAGTTCTGCCTTTTTTTTTTAATCCACAAGTTTTTGCTTTTTGTGGAAACCTTAAACAAACATTCATTAAGTGCATGCTATGTGCACAACACTGCTCCTAGAAAGTGATACGAAGACATAAATAGCTATCCTTCATGAAAAAGGCTGCTCTCCTGTGTGGAAACATGGGCATGTTCAAGTGAATACAAAAGAAATGTAAATGGAATATGTTTGGAGAGGATACTAACAACTGAAATCATCAGGAAATGCCTCCTGAAGGAGAATGTTTCTTGAAGTAGTCCAGGGGTTCCAAGAATCAGAGGTAAGGAGGGGTATAGCCTAAGGCCTGGAGACAGGAGATGGAATGTATTGAAGGGACAATAGTACGAAGGCCCACGTGGCTACAGTGAAGTGTGTTGAGGCGACTGGTGAAGACTCAGCCAAGCAAGATAGCCTATTCTTCAATACCAGCCAGCTGCGTCACACATATGTGTGTATGTCCATGGAGCTGGAAACTAGAGTGTACTGCCATTTATTTAGCAGTCAAGTAGCCCTGTGCCCTCGAGGAATTTAAGCATTCCCATGACACATAACACAGTGGCACCGTCCCTATGTTCTGTCCTTACATAGTATTAGGATACTGTTTCTAAAACCAACAAGAGAGAAAGTCTTGTATTCTTCTTCCTGTATAACACTCTCGTGAAGCATACGGGGGGGATGGTTTTACTATAATGTTTATTTTTGTTTCTCTATACAGTCTTTTTTGTTTACTTTTTGTTAGAATTTTTCCCCAAAGCGATATTTTATTTAAACAGTTTAATTTTTACTGAAGAGCAGTAATGTAAAAGATTTTTCCCAACGATTCTACTTTTCCTTGTGATCTTAAAACTTTATTCAGGGAGCCTTAATCTCAGATTTTCTTTGTTTTTGTTACTGTTATTTGCTTTGACCATACCATAAAGGAATAGCTCATCCCCAGAGTTTATTTATTTTAGCAGTCAGTTACTGCTGGCAAGATATAGTATAAATAAAAGGCTTATTATACCTCAAGCAAAATAGTATTCTTTTATTCCCTTTCCTTCTTCTTGCACTCCCTCTTTATACTAATTTGTGCGTTCTGTTGGCATTTTATGGATCATTCTGGCTCTTGTTCTGTGCCTAACATTGAACATGTTTGGAGCCTCCCATTTTTCTGTGTGAAGGTGAACTAAAACAGTTTGAACATTACAAGATTGTTCTCTGCCTTTTAGTGTATTTATTGTTGTGGTGGATATTGGGACTGCTTTATAAATGATATAGAGTTTCTCTGTGATCTTGGGTATCATTCTCAGTTTGAACATTACAAGAGTCTTCTGTCTTTTAATGTATTTATCGTTGTGGCATGTGTTGGGACTTAATAACTAGTATTGAGAGCAGTTTCTCTGTGACCTTGGGTCTCATTCCTATCCTGTTCAGGTCATCAACAAATAATACTGAGTCACAGCCCTGAGCTCTGAGAGCCCTGTGGCTCTGCTATAATTTCAGCTGTGTGTAACTTTGCTCTTATCCCTAAAACTAATCAGTTTGTTACTAGATGAATATTCCAAGCTGAGTTTTTCTTTTGGAAAAGTGCTTATTTGTTCTGCCTTTCCCCAATCATCTCAGTATTTGATTTGGAGTGGATTGCTCTTTAGTTGCTAATTTTGTCCTAGGGAGGAAGATGGAAAGCAATTTTTAGGTATTCTTTTCTTAGGTTTTGTCTTTTAAACAAACCTCTAACGTGCTCTGATAACTATTTAAAGAAAAACTTTCATCTTTAAATTATAATTGTACTGTTCACATGTTGATCTACTACTAGCTTTGAACCATTTAGATGTAAAAATTATTCAAAAGAAAGATTTAAATGGAGAACTTTTAATTTTAGTGAATTTGTTTTTAGAAAAGGAAGTACAGGGAATTGCCAAAAATGTAATTGAACTCACCTATAAAAAAAAAAAAGAGGAAATCTTTTCATTTAGGAGAGAGAGAGTGAGTTGAATGAGTGAGTGTGTATGTGTAGAGGGAAGAGGGGCAGCTCAGTGGCACAGTGGATAGAGAACTGGGCCTAGAGTTGGGAAGACTTGACTTCAGTTCCAGGCTCAGAGGCTTACTAGCTGTGTGACCCTGGGTAAGTCACTTAACCTCTGTTTGCCTAAGTTTCCTCGGTTGTAAAATAAGAATAATGAAGCTCAAATGAGATAACATTTGTAAAGTGCCTAGTATAGTGCCTTGCACATAGTAGGTGCTATATAAATACTTATCCCTCTGAATCCTCTCAGATTATTAGTAAAAAGCCAGTTTTGTATATTTGTGAAGATAATTTTTCTAGTACATTTAACATGTATAAGATGCTTACTCTTCTTTGAAAGATTATGTATAAAATAAAATTCTTACATTTTATTAATTATTCACAGTATTTCATATTTCTTATCATAAATTCATAGTCTTGCATTTACAGTTTTGAAAGTCATTTTATTCATATCTATTTGGTGAAACATTTTTTGCTATTTTTTTAAAGGATTTTATTTGAGATTGTGTATCTCTATTTAATATCATTTGCTATCTTTCTTTTTTTCTTTTTGGAGGGCAATTGGGGTTAAGTGACTTGCCCAAAGTCACATGACTAGTGTGTTCAGTGTCTGAGGCAGGATTTGAACTCAGGTCCTCCTGACACTCCAGAGCCAGTGCTCTGTTCACTGGGCCACCTAGCCATCCCATTTTTACTATTTCTTTTTTTTTTTTTGCCTTTTTTTTGGAGGGCAATTGGGGTTAAGCAACTTGCCCAAGGTCACACAGCTAGGTTTTTATTTGTGTGTGCGTTAAGTGTCTGAGGCCGGATCTGAACTCAGGTCCTTCTGACTCCAGGGCCGGCACTCTACTCACTGCGCCACCTAGCCGCCCCTTTACTATTTCTTAATGTTAGGTTAATAATGCCAGATCATTTAACTTTAGTTTTACATTAATACAGAAATAGTAGCTCTCCATTATTTGCTTCCAGAGAAGTGTTCATTGTCTACATTCTATCATGTTTGCTAATTCAGATGAATCAGATTGCTTATTTTTCCTATTTCACATATAGTTCTACAGCCTTAGAAATTCAGTTTTCTAAGAAACTTAAGCTTTCCTTAACTTTCCTTTAGTAGAGATCTTTTTGTTCTTAGTTTGCAAGCATTTTCTTTTAATTACTTAGCAAAAGTGCTGCTTAGTCCATCCATCCCACCCCAGAGTCTCAGTGAGGGTAGCTCCTGGCCTTAGAACATTATTGAGAAATAGATAAAGGTTCAGCTTCCTTTAATACTTTCATTCTTATAGCCCGTTTTTGTTTTTTTTCACTCTGGCCTCTAGTCCTTCATTGCTGGGCTGACACCTAACCATCCCTCTTTCCCCCCATGGTTACATCTGGCTGAAAGGCTCCCTTGGAAGTGCAGGCTAATCTGTGTTTAACAGTTACACATGCCTAGTGTTATGCATCAAGTGGTGTTTTTTTGCATGTTCTTTTGTATTTTGACTGTCAGAGGCCAGCTAATAAATATAGGATTAACAACAGGAATTTTTGTTTTTATTCCTACAGTAACAAATACTTTTAAGAGAGATGAATTTGTTACTTCAAAAGCTCCTGCTGTCGACCTAGACCACAAGTTTAGGTGCACGTTCATGGACTGTTTAAAATTCTTCCGAAAAGCTAAACTCTTGCACTATCACATGAAATATTTCCATGGAGTGGAGAAGACGCCAGAACCTGAGGAGAATTCATTGAAGAGACATGTCCAAACAAGAGGTTCTTTAGCCTCTGAAAAGTCCAGTCAAGATGGGCTAACCAGAAAGCGAATCACCTCTAATTCCTTGCGTAAGTATCTGGGTGCCATATTGGTTAATGGAGGCTTCTTGTTACCCAGTTCTTATTGACCATTTTTATTTGTGGTTGTAGAAGTGGAAAGCATGCATTGAGATCTTCTGCCTGTTTCTCTTATTGATTACCAGTACAATGACCACAGAATTAGAACTGCCAGCCAGCAGACTGTGGCCTGTTGAAAGCATTGCCTTTGGAAGCAAGAGACCAGAATTCTGTTCTGTTCTCCTCTACTTCCTGTTTGGGGCTCTCTCAGCTCACACATCTGTAAAATGGACATTCTATCTGACCTATTTGAATGGGACTGAAATCCTGCATGATCTCCAGTTCTGGAATCTGGTTTAGATAATTTAGTCAACTAAATTACTTAAGTAAATAATTTTAAAAGTGTTATTTTAAATTAAAAAAAAATTTTTTTTTTTTAAAGCAATTGGGGTTAAGTAACTTGCTCAAGGTTACACGGCTAGTCATTATTTATGCGTGGGTGCTCATTTTCTGAGGCTGGATCTGATCTTGGGTCATCCCAACTCCGAGGCCAGCGCTCTTACTGGGCCACCTAGCCGCCCCTTTAGGGCAATTGGGGTTAAGTAACTTGCCCAAGGTTACACGGCTAGGTTTTTGTTTGTGTGGATTAAGTGTCGGAGGCCTGCTCCGAACTCAGGTCCTTCTGACTCCAGGGCTGGCGCTCTGTTCACTGCGCCACCTAGCTGCCCCTTAAAAATATTTTTAAAAGCTTTCTGTGACCTATGCTTTGCTTCTTCCAACAAATATATTAAATTTTTCATTGAGAAATCCCCTGTCAACTTTATATTAAACCTTTTGGCAGACCTGTTTCCCAGGCTAGCACAGTGCCTAACATACATGTGCTTAGTCAATTAGGCGCATTTTTCTTTGTTGAAAATCCCTCCTGAGGCATTACCTGCATGATGCTATGAACTCTTTGTTGAAAAGAGTGTCTTCACTGCTTCCATCACCTTTCAGATGCTGTGAGGACTGTTAGGAGGAGGAGCGTTATGGCAGTGATCTCAGTCCTGCTTAGATTTCATATAGTTTTACTGAAGTGTCCAAGTTGGGCCTTTATTTCACTGAAATTGCTGAAGCCAAAATTATCTGACAATACTGCTGTATTTGAAATGAGTTACCAGCTATTGTGGAGAGTTCTCTAGTCAATATATATGTTTACACTTTAGCCTGTGCAAGTCCACAGAACTTTCTGAGGTAGCCCAGGCAGTATCCCAGGGGGAAAGATCTTGTCAGCTTGCTGGGGCTGCCCTTCTGCAGCTACTTTTCCTTGGCCTTACCCTTTTCCTCTTCCCACTACTTTTCTCTTGTTTACTTTCCCTCCTCTAATCTCCATCCTTTGAGTCAGGTCAAATCAACCTCTACAACTGTTGCTGGGGTCTTGTGGTCCTGATAGAATTTCTAAACACTTTATCTTGGATATATAAGCATTTGGAATAGTGTTTAGTTTGGTAACATTTTCTGACTTTTTGGTTTAAAGTTACTTAAATGTAATTAAAGATGTCCTTAGATTTATTTCTGTTTATCATTATTGTAAGCTGATAAATTCAGTTAGAAATGAGTACATATTGCTTAGTTTAAAAAAAAAATCATTTGCTGAGCGATATTGATGGGGTGCTTGGGATATATATATTTGTAGCATTAGTCTATGTCTGTAATATCAATTTGTAACATCAGTTTGTAAAAGGGGTGCTTGGGATCTGTGTCTGTAAAATCATTTTGTAAAACCAGTCTGTAAAATCACACTTTCCCCTCCCCAGTCTCAAAGCATTAACTCTGCCCCTTCCCCCTGCCAGCACTCTGCCCAGCAACAACTCATGAACTGTTTATCTCTGCTTGAAACAATAACAAGCTACCGATGAATCCTTCACTATCTATAAACATTTTAGCTTAGGCAAATGTTATCTCCCCTAGTAGAGTGGCCAGCTGTACCATGAATCCTTCAATACCCTATCTATAGGTTAACTCCTTAGCCAGTTATACCCATACTGAGTCTCCATTGGCCTTGGTTCCCATCGTTCATCTTGTCAAACATGACATTGATGGGTGGCAGACTGGGCACTCCCCAGTTGGCCTTGACACCTGTCAGACTTTAGTGATGTGTCAGGCCCAGGTAGCCCCACCTTGGGCTATTTCCCAGTGAATTATGGGCAGTACGCCTGCGCAGTTGATATTAAAAGTGCGTGTTCCTTTAAGCACTGACCACTCCTTAACTCCTTCCTGATCCCACCCTTACTCACCTAGTTAGCATAATTGACACCTGATTTACTGTCTTGACTCCTTAAAACTACACCTGTGACTTCTGTAAGTTTGCAGGTTCCCTAAGAATCCTTGCCTGCTGTGCTGTACAGCGTAGCAATAAACTTTTACAAGCTCAGCTTCCAAGTTTGCTTGAGCCTGGTGAATTCTTTCCAGACTGAATTGCAGGGTTACTGGTCACTGATAGTGATCAGGGTCCCCAGTAGAACCTAATACCCTTCCCTCATCAGTACTACTTGCTTTTTTGAAAAGAGTAGCAATTCATTCCCATTTTGTTAGTTGTACCATCAGTTTTTTGTTTTTTGCTTTTTGCTTTTTTGGAGGGCAATCGGGGTTAAGTAACTTGCCCAAGGTCACACGGCTAGGTTTTTGTTTGTGTGTTCGTTAAGTGTCTGAAGCCAGATCCAAACTCAGGTCCTTCTGACTCCAGGGCCGATGCTCTACTCACTGCACCACCTAGCCGTCCCATGTGCCACTGGTTTTATACTATATTCAGCACAGGTACAGTTGCATAGTGGTTGGAGGGCTGACTTTACAATCAGGAAGAACTGGGTTCAGGATCCTGCTTCTGACATGTAATAGTTGTAAGATTATGTAATGAGTTACTTAAACTCTCCCTCCCCTATGTAATTCTCTAAGACTATAAGTGACTAACAATATGCTCATTTTCACTGATCCCAGTGAAAATGGGGAATTTTCTTCATTGGTGAAGTCACAAATATGGGGAATTTTCTTCATTGGTGAAGTCACAAATATGGAGGCTTCTCCCCCACCTTTTCAAAATAGAACTATACTATATAGAAATACATATTAAATGACAAAATTGCAGAGCCCTTCCCACTCCTTACTTTCCCCAGTCTCTTTTCCTCCCTCGTCTTGATTTCCTCTTGTGTAAAATAAAGTGTGCTCTTTGTTTTTAAAGTTCTTTTTGGCTCGTTGTCTTTCTCCTACTTCAGCCTATGCCAGGTCTAAATGTGGACCATCAGTGAATGGATATCTTGTTGATGAAAGACAATATGGGCTTGTATTTGAGAAGATATCTTAGGTGCTTATGTGAAGCTCCTTGGCCTGCTAGCTTTTCATAGGGACTTTCCCACCTTAGACATTGAAGTAGGGTGAATCTGGCTACTTAGTGAAAGAAAGAATTTAAAGGGAATAGGAGACAGCATGTTTTAGGTAAAAGAAGGAGGGCTTGAAAAGCTTCTGATCTCATGAATAGGTCATTTTTGGAGGGGTGAAATCATTTTACTTTTATCAGAAAAATTCAGAAATGAGCAACAAAAGCAGCTTACCCCCCCTCTTCTGAATATAATGCTTTTTGTTCTCTTAGGTTCAGGTAGGAAGGAAGGAAGGAATTCAGTCTGGGTCAGGTTAGAGGACCAAGACTGCTTTATTTCTATACTGAGGAGTCTGGTTCTAGATTTCATTTGCTGGAGACAATGACAATTAAATCTTCCTTGGAGTGGGTGGGCAAATTACCAAAAAAAAAAAAAAAAGCCCACCTGTAGTGACTTTTAAACTCCATGTGCCATGGATCTGCCCCAGGAATGGACCTTAAAAGTCATAGAAGCCAACTCCCTCCTTTTAAAGATGAGGAAGCTAAGATCCAGAGAGACTGGCATTTGCCCAAAGTCACAAAGGTCATTAATGGCAGAGAGGGTTTGCAAACTAAAGTCTTCTGATGCCAAAACCAATGATTTCTCTATTGTTGATTGATAAGTTGATAGATAAGGGGGAACATTGTGAAGCTCACCCAAGAGGCAATAATACAAAACCAGCAGCATGCTGAATAAACTATAAAGGATGATAAATTGCATCCGACCACATTATTTGGCATCCTGACAAGCAGGAAGGACTGTTCTTATGGGTAGTGTGGTACGTGGAGAGGCAGTAGTGCTGTACTGGGAATATCCTAAACCTCCGAAATCACAACGTGAGAGTAGGCTATCCTTCTTTCTTTTTCCTGGATCAGAAAGCTTTACTTTAGAAGAATGAGATCCAAGAGACCTGTGCCTCCCAGAATAGAGTTCATGCTCAGATTTCTCTGGGCCATGGTTTTTAAGGAGTAATTGTCCTGTTAGCATTGCTGCTCAGGGGCCTGTGAGGAAATGTGTCACCATGTAGAGTAGAAAAACAACAACCAAAAACCCTACCCCATCAGACCTACAGGCACACTTTGTAGTTTCTTTAGTCTGGGAACACTTAGGTAGACTAGGAGAGGGTGAACTATCTCTCTACCTTTGCAGAGCTTGCTTTTCCTATTGGAAAGTATAGTCAAGGGCCCTCCTCCTCTACCTTTGAAAGAGAGAATACAAATTAGCTGCTTGTTAAATATTTGAGAGTAGAAATCATATATTCTCTGAATCCTCTTGAGAAGAGGATGTGGGAATGGAGCATGGTGGGTGTCTTCAAGTAACTGAAGAGTTGTCCTTGGGATGATGGAGCATATTTGTTTTGTGTAATCCTAGAGATTATAGGCAGGTAAAAGTTATAGGGAGGTAGAGTTTATCTCAATATGAGGAAGACTTTCTTAACAGGGGAGTGGGTTCCTTTGTGGTACAGTATTTCTTCTGTCACTTGAGGTAGCCAGCCCTCTGATGGCAGAGGCAGGGCTGTCATTGTAGGTACTTCATAAATGTTTGTCAAATTGAATTGGTGTTGTTAAAGGAATTCATTTATTCCTTGGTCAACTTTCAGATTCTATGATTCTCCGACAGTAAAAGTACATGTTTGTTAAGTTTTACATTACACTTTGGTCTCCTAACCTAAATTGCAGTGATTGTAGAAAGACAGGTCCTCTTATCCACTGTGATTCTAGAGGATTCTAGTCTTCGAGAAAATAGCACATACCACTCGACTTCAGGATGGGCTGTACTTTTTTCCTTAATCTAACTTGAAAAATCCATTGTGGCCTATGACCTGTGTTATTTTTTAGTGTGTACATAAATAAATATATTTCTTTTCCTTTTCAAAGAGATTTCATTTTAGAGGTGTGGACTGTATTCAGACCAGTGAGGTGTACGTATATTTATAAAATGATTACCCCGTTTGTTTTATATATCTGAATAGATAACAGCTTTCCCTGGAGTTAATTTAGCCTTGCCTTTACTGGATTGTCTCTGTACTATTTTGTGTTATTTTGTTTAAACAAAGGAGAATTTAATTTGAAACTATTAAAGCATTACATACAGTTCACATCCCATCCCAAAGACATTTAAAGATTATATAGTTTCTTTAATTATGAAGGAATATAAAATATTAAATACTTGAAATAAGTGGACCAGGAGCTGGGGCTTAGATGCCTTTGTTTTAATATGGAGAATTTTGTTATGGTGATCTCTTTCCTGATGGAACACAGAACATGTCCTCTGTTTACCACATTGAGCTGTATTGTATTACCAAACACTTCCAGAAAAAAAAAAAGCTTTAAAACCAAGATATACTTTATTTTGTTTCCTTGGACAAGGGGGTCAGTTCTGGGGCAACATGCCAAGTGGGGCACACTGGGCCTCTGGACTTCCCCTGGTTGGGGTACAGCCTGATCTCTCCCATTCCCGCTCAGGTGGAGAACAGAGATCTTTGCAGCCTGGAAGGAAAGGAGAGATCAGCAGCCAAGTGGAAGCAACACCTCCATTTCATGTAAGTTCACACCTTGTTGGTAGGATAATCACAAATCGGAAGAATCATAGAATCTCAGAGTTGGAAGGGGAGGGAAGGGACCTCAGAGATCATATAGGCTAACGTACTTATTTTGCAGAGGAGACCCAGCAAGGGGAAATCACTTGCCAAGTGAAGCTAGTGTCAGAGATAAGGTTGAAACTCAGGTTTCCTGGCTCTTGGCTTTGTATTCTTTTTGCTGCAACATAGTGTCACCTCCGAGTTCATAAGTGTTTTCTTTTCTACTGAAGTTCCAGAGCTTCCTGACATATGATAGGTCTGTAGGAATTAAAGTTCCACTTTGATTAACCAGGCAGATGGCTTGACCCTGGGAAAGAAAACCTGGGTGTATTGTGCGTTTGAATGACACACTTTTACCTCCTTTTCCTGTTCCCCCTTCACTCTGCCTTCCCCCTCAATCTCCTCTCCTGCCTCCTAAGTATTCCGTGCCCCCATGCTGCCAATTAATATCTTAGATTAGACTATTCCTCTTCCTGATTCAAAATTTATATTCCTTCCTCAGAGAAATGACTAATCTGATAAATTCAGATAGACTCTAAGGTATGAATGACCCAAAATTGCTTAAAGTGTATTTTGTTTTGACTACTACAAGGAATGCATTTCTAATGGTAGAATTTCAGCCATTGGGGTAAGGACCCTTAGTTGGTCTCTTTTTCCTCTCTGTTTTTTGGTAATATGTATGTAAATACTCGTTAAAGCTTTTCATATAAGATCAGCCCTAAGCTGTTCTAACCATAGTAGGGCCTTTTATTACAGCTCCTAGTTCATGGAAAGTTGGTTTCTTATTTGTAGGCTGGAAATTGTATTCATGGTAAAATGAGTTTTTCTTTGTAGGGCAGTAGTTATAACAAATAGGGAATGCAGCTTTGGATGAGATCCCTGCAGTCTAGAATAGATTAACCAAAGGAGAGCTGGAGTACTTATAGAGTGTGGATCTAATTGTTTCTGATTTGCATGCCTAGGTGATGGCATAGTAGAAGCACCTTTAATAGGGACTCAGATGCCGTTGGTTCTAGGGTGCTGCTAACAGGTTCTGTGACCTTAGGCAAGTATTTGCCATCATATAATTCTCATTTCTGTCATCTATAAAATGACAGTTTTGAATTAGGTAAATTTTAAGCTTTTCTATTAGCTTTGACACTGTATTCTGTGGCTGCTTCCATTTCCAGTATTGTGTAATTCTATTACATGAGGGTTATACCCATTTGGTTAGTCTTTGTCCTCCTTCCCCTCCGCCCATTGTCATTCATTTAAAATTTTTTTTTAAGTTTCAAATTCTCTCCTTCCCTCCAGCTCCTCCCCAATTCATTGAGAAGGCAAGCAATATGTTACCTTTTATACATGTTATTGTACTTGTCTGTCATTTTCAAAGAGGACCATGGCATCAGGGAAATGATGATATATGACTTGCAGTTGACTTTGATTCGAGTGAGGGAGGGCTGTGAAAATTCACCAACCTTACTTTCTCCTCTACATCCATCTGGATCCAGTGACCAGATAGTCCTCATCATGACTAGAGATGAACCAGGATGCAATAGGAGAACCTGACCTTTTTAGGCTAAGGCCTTTTCGTGTTCTTACTTAGAGTGAGGTAATGCCCATTCAGTGAATAGGTCTCTTTAAGAAGTGAGTCAAGGAATGGCTCCTTTAATTAGAAAAAAAGGGGAAAAAATCAAGCAGAGGAGGGGAAGACCCTTCAGGGTTGCTGTTGCAAAGAGAAAGTTATAATGAACATTCACTCTAAGCCAGGAGGGCCTAAAATACAGGCCATGGTCCAATCTATGGGCTTCCAAGTGCACTGGGTTTAAGGTTTTGTGAAAGGACAGAGAGAGAGAGATTTGTGAAAGGAGGGGGAGAGAGATCGATCTAGCCAATGAACACCAAGTTAATTTACCTTCCTTTGGAGGGGAGAAGGAAAGGGAGAGCTGAGTTACCCAACTACCTGGGTGCTTATTCAGGCAGCTCAGCCTACTCACAGATAGTGTTTGTCCTTCATTTTCAAAGAGGACCATGGCATCGGGGAAATTAAATTATACATGTGAAGTCAGGCAAAACGTATTTCCATATTAGCCATGTTACAAAAAAAAACCTAAGAAAAATAAAATTTTAAAAAGTATACTTCGGGGTGGCAAGGTGGTACAGTAAATAGAGCACCAGCCCTGGAGTCAAGAGGATGTGAGTTCAAATGCAGTCTCAGACTCTTAACACTTACCAGCCTTGTAACCCTGGGCAAGTGGATTTACTCCAATTGCCCTGCCTTCCCCCCTCCAAAAAGCCAAAAGAAAAAAAGACATGCTTCAATTTGTGCTCAGAGTTGATCAGTTTTCTCTCTGGAAGTAGAGAGCATTTTTCATCACAAGTTCTTTAGAATTGTAGAGATTTTGTTTTTTCTTTAGTATTGTTTTTGGTTATGTAACTTAACATGCTAATTTTTACAAGAATGATTAAATCAGGGCTTTTAAGGTTCAGTCCAGTAATTTATCATATACTTATTGATTGCCTACTATGTTCTAGGCCTTAGAAATACAAAGATAAATATGAAATATTTCCTACCCTCAAGAGGCTTACAATCTAGTAGGGTTATACAACACATAATTGTAGTGCAAAATAAAGTTTAATTGTATAGGAGAAGTATAAACCACATGATGTTTGCATGATGTGAGTAAAGATCATTTACAAATGGATTGAAGTCAGAGAAGGCTTCATGGAGAAGGTACCATTTGAGCTTGGCCATGAAGGTTGGGTAGGATTTCATTTTCTTCCAGTGGTAGGAATCAGACTCAAGTATTTGTGACTTCACAGATGATTCCACTGTTCCCAAGAATTAGGTAGAAGAGCTAAAGCAACACATTTTTTTTGTTTCTTTTTGGAGGGACAGTTGGGGTTAAGTGACTTGCCCAAGGTCACACGGCTAATAAGTATTAAGTGTCTGAGGCCAGATTTGAACTCAGATCCTTCTGACTCCAGGGCCAGTGCTCTATTCATTGCGCCACCTAGCCACCCGAACACGTTTTAATTACAGTTTCTCCATTTTAAAATAAATATTAATAATTCATCTGTTTGCTGTAAAGTACTTTATGTGAGCTCTTATAGTTGAGGAGTTGGTTCTTCTGGCAGATAGATATCCTCCTATTAGCAAGAATAGGCTCCACCCCTAAGCCACTTTGGAAGGTAGGTTTTCTCTTTCAAGCCATAAAGTGCTAGTGTTGTAACACTGCATATTTTCAGCCCAGCTCAACAAACCTGTTTGTATATGGGAACCCCATCACTCCCTGTTAGAATTGGATATTTTGATATCTCAGGGGACCTTATAATGTGAAAGAACGTATTGTTTGACACTAAGTTCATAGAGTTGATGCCCTGGTCTCTTGGCTCATCATTTGTGGCTATTCAGTTGGGCTTTTAAAATTTTGTTTAGAAGTGCTAGAACCTTCCAGCTCTCCATCATGTGGATCAGCAGGTTATAATGGGGAAATAGATCAACTTTTAAAAGTGATTTTTTGGATGGAAACAACACATAGGTTGGGCTTCCTGTTGGAGGCTCTGGAAATTCATCACGGTTCTCGCATTCTAGTGATGCAGGTTGTATATCTTCAGGGTTTACTTGAAATACAAAGCTAATATTTTTTCCAGGTTGCTAAGTGAAATTCATTGCTTGCACTTGGAGTTGCTGGTCCATTCTAACTAACTTAATGAAAAATCGTTGTGATTCTCTGGCTGTCTGAGCACAGGCCTGTTCCCACAAGGACAGGTTCTGAAACACCGTCTTCATGTGATAGCCTTGGTCACCACTTGGTAAAGATTGCAGATCTTTGCAAGTGATATTTGAATTTACAAAGATGTAGACAATCTTGGGGAAGATTGTGTTTGGAGTAATGGCAGTTCCCAGGCCAGTATTTATTTTTCTGGCTTTTCTCTCTTCACGCTTTGTTTTAACTTTTGAGGTTTTGCATCATGCTCTAGCAGTCCTTCTGATCTCCTGTATTTCCTGGTGTAGAACAAGAAAAAATGTGTAGATTTTAAAGTAGGAAACTGAAATAACTTCTTCCAGTTTTTTTTTTTTTGGTGACAAATACCGTCATGAAACAGAACTACAGTCTCTTCTGGCCATGGAAGCTTTCTTCAGGGGAAAGGTACTTGCCAATAAAATTCAGATCTGTGACTCACACCTTCTAGGCTCTGTAGCTGGAGATAGAGAGGTCATTATAGAAATGGATTTTTTGATAAATCACCTTTAACATTGTGGGACAAATTTGCAAGTTTCTGAGTAGAAAAAGTTGTCAGAGTTTGATGATTACAAGTGAAGACCAGTTGCCATAAAGTAGTGATTGACCAGCGAAAGCAGGGTGCTCAGGGTGGTCTAGTGGAAAGAACTCTGGAGTTAGGAGCCCAGGTTTGAACCCCAAGTTCTCCAGCTTAGTACCTGTGGGATTTTGAGTACATAACTAACTTCTCAGAGTTTCAGTTCCTCATCCAGAAAATGACCTTTAGGTTTCCTGCCAGCTCAAAATCCTATTCTTATTTTTTTTAAATGTTCAAATATTTGATTTGTAAGCCAAAATTCAACCCATTGCAGATACATATAGTTAATCAAAACAAATCTCCACATTGACCATTTCCAAAAATATTTGTCTCATTCTGCATTCTGAGACCTTCATCTCTTTCAGGAGGTAGATAGCATGTTTCATCATTAGTCTTCTGGAATCCTGGTTGGTCATTATGCTGATAAAGTCAATTACATTATTATTCCATTACATTTATATACCATAACTTCTTTTTCCATTTCCTAATTTATGGGCACCCTTCAGATTCTAATTTTTTTTGCCACCTCAGAAAGAGCTATAAATATTTTTGTATATCGTTAGAGTTTACATTGCTTAGACACTGATTCCTCCCTTAATCTGTCCTTCCACAAATTCTCTCTCTCTTTACTTTTCTCTCCTGTTTCCCTGTTCAGTGAGATGTATTTTCTTTCCTCCTTTGACCAGTTCAAATGAGGATAAGGTTCAAGTATCAGCCATTCCATTCCCCTCCTCCTCTTTGTTTGTATAGATGTCTACTTGTGCACCCTGATTATTTAAAATAATTTCCCCTAACCTTCCCTTCCCTTTGTCCATTCCTTCTACCTCATGTATTCCTCTTCCCCTCCCTTTCCATTCTTCTCTTAAGATCATCAAGCCTTAACAGAACCACTGCCAGACTTTCTCTCCAACTATACTTTCTCCATGACTCCTCATGATGATAGAGTTCTTAGGGAGCATATGCATCATTTCCCCATATTAGAATGTAGGCAGTTTATCTTTGTTTGGTCTTTTATCCTTGTTCATTCATGTTTATCTTTTTATTTTTTTTAACTGCTGTTTTTGAACATTAAAGTTTCTATAGAGCTCTGATCTTTTCTCAGGAATGCTTGAAAGTATTTTATTTCATTAAAGGTTGATTTTCTTTTTTCTGTAGCATTGTATTTAATTTTGCTGGAAAAGTTATCCTTAACTGTAAATCCATATTCTTTGCCTTCTGGAATATTGTATTTCAACTTCTCTGCTCCTTTATAATGGTGAATGCTGGGGCGGCTAGGTGGCGCAGTGAATAGAGCGCCGGCCCTGGAATCAGAAGGACCTGAGTTCGGAGCCAGCCTCCGACACCTAATCCGCACAAACAAAAACCTAGCCGTGTAACCTTGGGCAAGTTACTTAACCCCAATTGCTTTCAAAAAAAAAAAAAATAATGGTGAATGCCAAATCATATGTGACCCTGACAGTGACTCCTTGGTATTTGAATTCGTTCTTTTTGGCTGATCGCAGTATTTTTTCTTTGTCCTGGAAGGTTTGACTGTGATGTTCCAGTAAGTTTTAATTTGGGGCTTTTTTTTTAGGAGTGACCAGTAGATTATTTCAGTTTTGTCCTTTGGTTCTAAGGGATCTGGGCAATTTTCTTTTAACATTTCTTGAAATATGCTGTCTAGATTCTTTTTTTTTTGGTCATGTTAATTGATTTTTTTAAGCTTTGACAAATATTTACTTCAGAGTAACTAAAATAAATATACATATCGCTTACTATACTATACTACTTTACTATACTTACTTTACTGTAGAGCATAGTCACAGTTCCAAGTTAAAAACCCTATTTGGGCTTAGTTCCAGGTACCCTGACTTAATAGGGCTTTCCTGTCAGACTACAAACAGTATCATGCTTAGAGTCCTGACTGAAAGGGTCACCATTGTTCCAATGCTCAAATCATCTACCTGGTACATAGTTAGGGATTCAGGGAAGCAGCCAGTCTCCATGTTAGACCATTTTAGCATGCTTGAAAGGTCCCATTACACATTTACCCTTGTTTCAAAGATGATGTCCTCAGAAAATATGAATGAGTGCATTTTGATTAACATAAGTCGTTGTCTCAAATTCAGAGCAGTTCTCTAGTAGTCTCTGAAGAGGCAAAAGCAATTTCCATTCACTTGCTTCTCTGGTGTCATACACTCAAGTCTCAAAGCATATATACAATCCCACATATACAAATAAAAATTTTATTTATTCCCAAATAATAAGTTTTACAGATTCACAAAAGCAATTATTTCAGAGTTTACCAAATATTTCTGTTTACTTAGCCTTTGCCTTGCAGGGCCTTTCTTTACCCCAAAGTGAAAAAACAGGCAAAGAAAACTATCTTCACAGGAACTATACAGAAACTATATTTCACAGGAAAACTTAGGCCACAATTTAGGTGGAGATCTTTCCACAGAGATTTGGGAGTTGTAATTGACTAGAGGCTCACTCCTTTCTCAGATGAGAAAATTTTCCTGGGTGGAAGCTCTTCCATGATTCCCTCAGGGCATAAGGCAATCCACTGGGGATCTGGACAAAATGTGTCTCTTTCTACACCAAAATTCTCTGTAGGTCCCTCTGTACCACAGGTACCACAGAGGTCTGGGCAGTTTTCTCTGGGTCCTTATTCCAAAGGACCAGAAATTCCCCAAGTAGATCCATACCTCTGCCAGAGTAAACCAGATGGAATTTCACACTCATCCAGACAAAAAGACACGTTCAGCAGTTGTAGAAGTAGCAAAAAAAGGCAGCTACTTATGGATTTTAAGCACCTCCAAAGAAGATGTTGGGTATTTTGCTTTCACAAAAGGCAAATAGTCTAGGTTTTTTTAAATGCTAAGGAACAATATAAAACATTTGTACAAGATAATAGCAATCTTGTGATACTAGATTTCTCTTGTTGAGTCATTGCAGTTGTGTCCAACTCTTCATGAGCTCATTTGGCCCCTAAATTTTATTTTATTTAATTTTATTTATTTATTTTTAGATTTTTTTTGCTTTTTTGGAGGGGAGAAGGCAAGGCAATTTGGGGTTACGTGACTTATCCAAGGTCACAGGTCTAGTTTTGTGTTAAGTGTCTGAGGCTGGATTTGAAGTCAGGTCCTCCTGACTCCAGGGCCGGTGCTCTATTCACTGCGCCACCTAGCTGCCCCACCTAAATTTTTTTTTTAGAGGAAAAATAGACATGGGGGAAAAAAGATTTAAAAAACTAAGAGCTATTTGAAAAAAAAACCTAGCAAAATGGGTATGTGATTAGCTAATTTGTCTTTTAAAAAATATCAAAATTACCTAAATTAAAAATGAACTAAGATATAGTTACATCTGAAAGGAAATAGAATTATCATAAACTATGATGCAGAATTCTGTGCAAACAAAAGCTGAATTATTCAGAGGAATTGGATGGACATCTGCAAATACATAAAATTTCAAATTAACAAAATAAGAAATAAAGAAAAAAGAGTATTTTTTAAAAGAAACCCAGCAAACCATAAGTAATAAACATTGCAAACTTCAAAGTGGTAAAGAAATAACGGATTTATTATCAAGAGTCATTGTAACACTTTGAAATGCATAGAAATCATGTCTTGTTTTAGGGAAAGGGATGTTATAGTCCATCTGGTCTAGGGGACCCCAACTCATTTACAAACACACACACACACACACACACACACACACACACACACACACAGATCACACACCTTATCTACCCACTGCTGTCACTATATCCTTTCCTCTTCTTTTTTTCTTTTTTTTAATTATTATTATTTTTTAATTAAACAAATGTTTTATTAACTTCTGTTTACATCATTCATTTCCACTAGATTATGAGTTACATTTTCCCACCATTTTTTCCCTACCCACCACCCCAGAATAGCAGTCCCACTAGATATCCCCTCATCCAATCTGCTCTCTCCCATATCTTTCTCCCATATCCCTTAGACTTTGCCATTAGGGCAAGGTGAATCTCTGAGCCCCAATGCCTGGACATCTTATGAAACATTTAATTTTAAAACTTCGATTTTCAGATCCATTCCCTTACTCCCTTGTCACCCACTCCCTCTGAGAAGATAAGCAATTCAGTATGTGTTGCACATGTATAGCTATGCAAAACATTACCATAGTAGATATATTGTAAAAGACTGCTTATATTTCCCTCCCACCCGTCTCACCTCCCACCTGGTCCATTCCCTACTTTGATCCTGTCCCTCTTTGATGGTGGGTACTTCCAACATCCCCTCCCCCCAGAATGCCCTCCCCTCCATCATCCCCCCTCTTATCCCCCTTCCCCCTACTCAGGAGAGTGAGTAAGGGTAAGAGATTCCATTTAGTATGTATGTGATTCTCTCCTTGAGCCAAATTCAGTGAGAATATGCTTTTGCCTTTTTGCCTTCCTGTTCTTCCCCTCCCCTGTAACTACTTCCCCTTGCCTCTTCTACATGAGATAGTTTACCCTACCCTGTCTCTCTCCATCTCCTCTTGCCACTTTCCTCTCTCACCTCTTGACTTCACCCCTTAAGAATCATCCCTTCCTTGGGGCGGCTAGGTGGCGCAGTGAGCAGAGAGCCAGCCCTGGAGCCAGAAGGACCCGAGCTCGGATCCGGCCCCAGACACCCAACACACAAACAAAAACCCAGCCGTGTGACCCCAGGCAAGTCACCCAACCCCAATTGCCCTCCAAAAAAAAAAAAAGAATCATCCCTTCCCATCAAATTCAACCTGTGCCCTCTATCCATGTATATCTGTGAACATGTGCCATGTACCCTTCTTCAATTATTTTCATAATGAGAAAGGTTTCATCAAACACAGTTATTGTTTTTCCATGTAGGAATGTAAATAGCCCAACTTTGATAAGTTCCTTTTGATTTCTTTTCCTTGATTACCTTCTCAGGCATCTCTTGCTTCTTGTGTCTGGATGTCAAATTTTCTACTCAATTCTGGTTTTCCTCTCAAGAATGCTTGAAAGTCCTCTATTCCACTTTATGACCATATTTTCCCCTGAAACAAAATACTCAGTTTTGCTGGGTAGGTGACCCTTGGGTTCATTCCCAGTTCTTTTGCCCTCTGGAATATCATATTCCATGCCCTTCTATCCCGAAGTGTAGAAGCTGCCAGGTCCTGGGCTATTCTGATTGTGTTTCCACAATATTGAAATTGTTTCTTCCTGGTTGCTTGTAGTATTTTCTCCTTGATCTGGGGATTCTGGAACCTGGCTATAATATTCCTGGGAGTTTTCTTTTTGGGATCTTTTCAGGAGGTGATCTGTGGATTCTTTCAACCTCTATTTTGCCCTCTGGGTCTAAAACATTAGGGCAATTTTCCTTGAGAATTTCTTGAAGGGTGATTTCTAGGTTCTTTCTTTGATCATGGCTTTCAGGTAGTCCAATAATTTTTAAATTATCTCTCCTGGATCTATTTTCCAGGTCAATGATTTTTCCCATGAGATATTTCACATTGCCTTCTATTCTTTCATTTGTTTGGATCTGTTTAATAGTATCTTGATTTCTCATAAAGTCACTAGCTTCCGTTTGCTCCAGTCTAACTCTGAAGGAATGAATCTCATTCTCAGTGAGCTTTTGAGATTCTTTTTCCATCGGGCAAATTCGACTTTTTAAGGCATTCTTCTCCTCATTGCCTTTCTGAGCCTCTTTTGCCATTTGAGTTAGTCTATTTTTTAAGGTGTTATTTTCCTCAGTCAGGCTGTTGACTGTCATTTCATACTTTTCTTGCATCTTTTTCATTTCTCTTCCCAAAATTTCCCCCACTTCTCTTATCTGCTTCTTAAGGTCCTCTATGGCCTGTAGCCAGCTTGTATTTTCATTTGGGGCTTTGTTCTGACCTCACAGTCCTCCTCCATGCTTTGAGCCTCTTTGCCCCTAAAATAGGAGTTCAAATGTTGAACTTTTCTGTTTATTTTGTTTCATTTGCCTAGGCATGTTGCCACTTAATTACTTGATTTTTGGACTTGTTGCCACAGTAGGACTCTGCCACCAGACAGGGGAGCTTCCACCCAAACGTGGGGTCTTCACAACTTCTGCCAGTTGGGTGGCCTCTGTAAAGCCTCCACCCACTCTGGCAAATTGGATACCCACCCCAAACTTCCCCCCCAGACCACAATCCAGATCCAGGCAGTTTAAAGCAAGAGTGATTAACCCCCAGACTGATTGCTGGATCTCCCTACAGTTTGCAGACCAGGAGCTGGAGCCACTACTGACGCTGCAAAATGGCTTCTGTGCAGCAGTTTCTTCAGCAGCTTTTCGCCCCCAGGGGAGGAAGCCACGCGTTCCCCAAATACTGGTCCCAAAGTCCATAGGGCACTAACCTGACTTTGTCCTAGGCATATCTGTGCTGATAATTCTGGAATCTCCACAATTGCTGGTGTTCTGGGGTCCCTCCAGCTGGCTGAAGGCCCGGCCGCCCTGGGGCTAAAACCTGGGACCTGGGCTCCGCTCTGTGCACTGCGCTAGGTTCCCAGCGCATTGTGCTGTCTGCTCTGAGAGTGCTGTGCTGGCTGCTCCCTGCAGGGCTGCTGGGCTGTCCTCAGCAGGAGGTTAGCTTCTCTGTGCTGTTCTGTGGGTGCTGTGGCTCCAGAAGTTGTTCGGAGTCCCCTTTCACATTGTTTGAAATTTGTGTGGGGCAGAGCACTTTGGAAGTCCTGTTTCTACTCCGCCATCTTGGCTCCCTTTATGCACCTCCTCTTAATTCTTTAAAAGCTCTTTGGTTAGGATGTGGCACATCATTTGGAATACTTGTCTCTTCCCAAGACAGTTAAAAAAAATCAACTCCCCAAAAGAATTGAGGTGCCTTCCTTATTTTACAGAGGAAGAAAGCTAGGCTCAGAGGAGGAAAGATACTTAGTCAAGGTTACACAGTCATTAGAAGAGCTAGCACTAGAAGTTAGGACTGCTAGTTACAAATCTAGGGCTTTTGTCCATATATCCTACTGCCCTCTCAGGAAAGCCTGATGAAAATCTTTCATTGCTGTTATTTGGGTTTGCACATTAGTTAACAATGTAACATTTTATTATGACAAAATACATTTATTAAATGCTTACTGTGTGCCAGGTACAGTGATAAACACTAGGTAAAAATGGTTCTTGTTTTCAGGGAGCTTAAATTCCAATCAAAGATTCAGGATTTACATGAATCAGTATATAGAATAGGTGGAAGATAGCCTTATAGAGGAAGGCACTATCAGGCAGGAGTGGGTATTGGGTGGGAGGTAGGGCAGGTCTGAGAAAGACCTTTTGCAGGAGATGGTGCTTGAGCTGAGTCTTAAAGAAAGCCTCTGATTCTGAGAGATAGAGGTGAAGAGGAAGTACT
This sequence comes from Gymnobelideus leadbeateri, assembly GCA_011680675.1. Classification (NCBI taxonomy): domain Eukaryota; kingdom Metazoa; phylum Chordata; class Mammalia; order Diprotodontia; family Petauridae; genus Gymnobelideus; species Gymnobelideus leadbeateri. The sequence continues at coordinate 110,595 of WOXC01008718.1, read as the reverse complement.
TTTTAGATATGGGGACAGCTGGTGCAAAGTCTTGGAGATAAAGGAAGAACTTCAAGTATGAGAAAGAGCAGGTTGACCAGTCTGGCTGGACTCAAGAGTGTGTATAGTGGAATAATATGGAAGAAACCTGGAAAGAATAGGAAGAGGCCAAGTTGTAAAGAACTGCTAAACTAAAGAATTTATATTTAATCTTTGAGGCAATAGGGAGCCACTGAAATTCAGTGAGTAATAGATGACATTATTTAGACCTGTGTGTTAAGAAAATCACCTGGGCAGCTATGGATGGATGGGGGGAGGCAAGATAGTGGAGGCAAGGAGGCCAGTTTGAAGGCTGTTTCATCGATCTATTTGAGAGGTGATGAGGGCCTGAACTTCCTTGTGTGAGTGGAGAAAAGGAGAAAGTGATGTTGTGGAGGAAGAAATTGCAAGATTTGGCAATGATATGTGGGGTGAGTGAGGAATTGAGAGAGACACCAAGGCTGCAAATTCAGGTGATCAGAAAGGATGGTTATGTCCTTAACAGTAATAGGAAAAAGGAATAAGAATCAGAAATCCTAAAAGAAAAGGCTGAAAAGACTTGTCTAATTTAAAATAATGCTTAAAATTCTTTTCTCTCCTAGCTGTAAAAGACAAGGAAAGGAACAAAGAAAAGAAGTTCCGAGAATTTGTAAGATTAAAGTCGAAGAAAAAAAAGAAAAAGAAAAAGAAATCTAAGCCTGGTAATGTTCTTCCTTTGTGGAGCAGTTGTAACTGAATATGGGGGCGGAGTATGGGGTGGGTTTTCCTTAGTCCTCTCAAGTTTGGGCAGTGCATTCAGAGTTTCAGCCTCATTTCTGGAGGTGAGGAGGTCCTCTGTCTTTGCCCCAGTTTTGAGATACAGTGATATGATCAAATGAATTGTTCCATACCTTGTCCAAACAGCATTGCAGAATGTTAAGGTGGTTCTCAGTAGATGAGATTTGTCTCCGTTAGTTTCGAGACCTGGTTAGTATATCTAAGTTTATTCCCGATGAAATTCACATGAGTTGATACAGATTTATGTAGACATATAAAGAATATATCCAAAATTTCTATATCTTACACTGTTTGTTTGCTAATTAGGTTTGTGCATAAAGAAAGGGCTGGCGCTTGAGGGATTGATTCTTCTCACACTTCCATTGTTAGAGGAAGTCATTCTCAGGCAGGTTTCAGCCACTTTTTTTTTTTAGCCACTCTTTAAGAGGATTGATCCTTTATAATGTGAAAAAAGGCTAATAGAAATATTTTGGATGAAAATCTTTCTATCTAACTGAGGCTTGTACCACAAGATTCTGTAGTTCACAAATTGTGCTTATTTAAATTCAGTACAGCACTATATGTGTATGTAGCATCATTTCACTCCTGATCTTGTTTTACTTACAGAATACTCTTGCAGTGAAGATGCTAGTGATGTTTCCCATGAGTGTTCACCTCCCAAGCCATTTGCTGTTACCAGATGTAGTTCCTCTAATAAATCTGGTACTCCCCTGAGTACATCAGTTCATAGCTCTGATTCTGGAAATCATCGAGAAAGAGGAAAAATACCAGGTAAGAATGAACATATATGTCCCATTCATTTGGCTTAGAAATATGAATAAAAGTGGGGTATCCTTATCCTGGTAGAGAGCCCAGACTCTCTGAACCATTCAAGCTTTTGTAGGCAGCCACATAGAGGCTACTTTAAGGCTGCTCAGAATCCAAACTTAAAGAGGGTTTATTTCTTTAGAAGTAAGGACCTTTATCAGGAGTTGCTTGAGCCCCCTGCTGACACACATGTTTCTGTAGTAGGGAATGCTTCATCCATTTTCTAGCAAGGTGATTCCTTTTAATTCTAAATTTTTTTTTTAATAAAGCAGTTGGGGTTAAGTAACTTGCTCAAGGTTACACGGCTAGTCATTATTTATGTGTGGGTGCTCGTGCTTTAATTCTAAAATTGTGTGATTCTGTAGTGCCCACCACCCTGAAATAGGTGAATGTGTACTAAATTTAGCTTGTTAAACAAATTAATATCATGGCTTGATTTTAGGAAATGGAAGGAAACTTTTGACAGGTATTCCTTCAAAATAAGCCAGTCCGTGAAACCATTTTCTCTTCTTCTCCACTCTTTGCTGCTGCTAATTGTCTCACCCCTGGTTAATTGAATTTCTCCTTACTTCCTTTGCATTGAAACTTTTCTCCAAAGATGATAGAAGCCATATTATATTGTTACTTTGCATACTAAATTTAGGCAGTAGAATAGCAAATGGTTAAATTTTTCTCTTTTGTCCTAACAGCTTATATAAGATGAGATCCAGGAGATACTAAGAGACCTCCTGAGAAGCCACAGCTTGAGGCTGATAAATTCATCTAGGTTCTGTGACTTGAACAAAGGATATCAGTTCTTTATGATTATATTGACTTCTTCTAAAGCATTTACCAGCTGAAAATACAGCAGTGTTGAGGATTATTCATACTAGTCCTCTCAGGGATAACAGAGAGAAAATGAAAATCTCTTAAGAGTGAAAACAAGAGAGACTACCCCTGCTGGCTGTCTTTTCCTTGTGTATATGTATAAATACTATCTAAGCTTCCCCTGCTTAACAGGAAGTAAAAAGCTGAAGTAGGGGCCACTTTTTAAAAAGAAGTGTTAAGGGAAGGGATCCCTTGGCTGAAGATGTGGGGAACTGTGGGTATGGAACATTTTTACACGGGGCCAGAAATGGAAGACATGTGGTTTTGCCTTATATGGGTTTCAGATTTTTTTTTCTTTATTAAACAGGAAATATGAGGGTTTGGAGGGAATGGTACGTTATAGAAATGACTTTGGTATAAAAACAAAAGACATCAATAAAACTTTTTTAAAAAGAAAGAATGGAAAGCTCTCTGTACTGTGAAAGTGAGAAATCTGTGATATTTAGGTAAATTTGCCTGCAAACTTGTAAGTGTAAAAATATCAATGTGTAATAAAAACCATTTAAAGATAAAACAAAAAAATTATGGTCACCCTTTGATTGTCCATGGCCCTGGCAGCAAGTGTGGTTAATAAAAATCAATAGGGGTTTCTGTGTTAGTGTTATATAATGGCTGTTACATTTTACACTTAATATTTTTTCAAAAATAAGATTTTATAATTTTTTGATAAATCAGATTATCAAAGCCTTACTGTGAACAGAACCCAGGTAGGTTGAAAATGAGTGAGGTGGGGTGTCTAGGTGGCACAGTGAATAGAGCACCGGCCCTGGAGTCAGGAAGACCTGAGTTAAAATCTGGTCTCAGACACTGACACACTTACTAGCCATGTGACCTTGGTAGAGTCACTTAGCTCCAATTGCCCTGCCCTCTCCCCTCCAAAAAAAAAAAGAAGAAGAAGAAAGAAAGAAAATGAGTGAGGTAGGGGAGAGATTTGGGAATCCCAAGAAAGAGAAAATCTTTTATGGTACTGGGGACATGGGTACTTGCAGTTCAGAGACCTCCTATCAGAGGAGTGATCGTATTTTGTTTCATCTCAATTATAGATAGTTTTATAGTCAACTAGTTGATGCAGTAGAATCCTGGGCCTGGAGTTAGGAAGACCTGAGTTCAGATCTGGCCTCAGACACTTACACTAGCTGTATAACCCTGGGCAAGTTGCATACCCTTTGTCTGCCTCAGTTTCTTTAACTGTAAAATGAGCATTGTTCTGAGAATAAGAGGAAGTACTTGTAAAAGCCTTTGTACAATGCCTTGCACACTGTAGGTACTTCTATAGAAGTGGTTTGTGGATAATACGGGGTAATGTATATGAAGTGCTTTCTTAAGTGCTTAGTGATATAAAATTGTATTAATAGAGTTGTGGTATAGTAAGTATTCACTCCTTCATCCAAAGAGCATTTACTCAGCAGATGCCATTTCTTTATACACATGCTACAGAAGAAGATAATGTGAATGATTCATCCTCAGAGAGTTTTCTCTGGAGTGATGAAGACGGTAGCCACGATATTGATGTGACCACTAATCCAGATGATGATGCTGATGGAGAAGAAAACTTTGACTTTGAAGTTGTTCGGTGCATTTGTGAGGTACAGGAAGAAAATGACTTTATGATCCAGGTATGTGGATACAAATTAAAAAAAAAAGGTTTTACTGATATCTTTTGTTTCTGATATCATTGTAGTTATCCCCACAGATCCTTTCCCCTTCTAGAGAACCATCCCATATAACAAATAGTATTTAGAGAGAGAAAAAATCATCACAGCTGATCCTCACATTGAAAAAGTCTGAAAACATAATGCCATGCGTAACACCTGTGGACTTTCCATCTCCATGGAGGGTGGAGTGAGGATGTCTTCTCATATCTCTTCATTCAAGTTCTGTAGTGAATGTTGGGGATTCAGACATAGTCATGAAGCTGACTCTGCCCTAGAGGAACGTTTATTTCAGTGTAAATTGAGAGTGACTGGCATAAATGGCTCTCTTATGCTGGGTGTGGTGGGGCACACCTGTGATCCTTGCTACTGAGAAGGCTGTGGTTGGTAGATTGCTTGAGCTCAGGAGTTCTTAGATGCAGTGGGTCAAAGCCAGTCAGCGTTCTGGATTCAGCTCAGCATTAACATGCTGAACCCAAGAAGCAGGGAGCAAGGAGAGGTTTTGCTTTATGATTATTCTCTCCTTGCTAGCATCTTCCTCCTACATTTCCCATCCCTGTCTGTTTCTATGTTGAATTTGATATATTTCTATATCTGTGTGTGTGTATTCATTCTTTGTGTATGTTTGTGTGACTCATTCAGCCTGATTTTGTTCAATTCAGGTAAGAATGAGGTTCATCTGATACCCATTCTCCTCATCCAGTTCTTGTTTAGATATTATCTTACCCCATTTATGAGAAATAGCACGTTTCACCCTCTTCCTCTTTCCCTTCTTCAAACCCTTAGAACATTACCCTTTGAAGACTTTGTGGAGGGTTTGTTTCTTCTGTTACTAGAATGTTAGCCTTTTGTTATCGTATAATCTCTTCCAATTGTTGGAATACATTTGACTTTCTAGGTTTCTTTGTACTCTTGTATTTGCATTTCATGTTCTTTTCATCAGACGTACTCAACAGTTTTGTATTCCTTTAGATATACATCTTTCCCCCTGTAGGATTACACTTTGTAGGATGAGTTATATACTTGGCTGTAAGCTCATACCTTTTGACTTTGGAATATTCTAAGATTTTCTATTATGGAGAGTAGAAGTTGCCAGGTCTTGTGGGATCCTGACTTATGATTCCATGGTACTTGAACTCTCTTTTTGTCTCCTTATAGTTTTTTTTTCCTTTGATGTGAAAATTCTCGATTTTGCAGTGACTTTTCTGGGACTTCTCCTTTCGGTTCTTCTCTTAGAAGGTGATTTGTGAATTTGTTCTGTTTTTACTTTGTCTTCTGGTTCTAATATATACAGGGAGTTTTTATATATGATTTCTTAAAGATAAGAGCCAGACTTTTTTTTTTTAATCATGGTTTTCAAGGAGTCCAGTGTTTCTGAAATTACCTGTTTTTGACTTGTTTTCCAGGTTTTGATAGCATATACCTTGTACTTTTTCTGTGTTTTTCAATCTTTCGATTTTTGTTCTGATATTTTGTGCTGTCTCATAGTCATTGATTTGGGGGCGGCTAGGTGGCGCAGTGAGTAGAGCATCGGCCCTGGAGTCAGAAGGACCTGATTTCAGATCCGGCCTCAGACACTTAATGCACAGTGAAACAAAAACCTAGCCGTGTGACCTTGGGCAAGTTACTTAACCCCAATTGCCCTCCAAAAAAATGCATAGTCATTGATTTGTTTGGTCTATTCTAATATTTAGGGAGTCTGTTACTTGTGTATGGTTTACTACTCTGTTCTAAATTATTCGTTCTTTCAATCCTTTATGCCATAGTTGTTTTTTTTTTAAGTCTCTTTATTTCTTCTAGGTATTCATCTTGTTCTTTTTAAAAATTCAATTTTATTTTCAGTACTAAATTTCCTTCCTCTTACTTCTCTCTTCTCACTCATAGAAGACAAAAAAATTTGTTACAGCCAAGGAAAATACATTCCCTCTTTAACCATGTCTCCTAACTCCCTCACCAATCCCCCGCCCCCACCCTACCTCCCACACACAACAAAGAAAGAAAAGAAAGGAAGACAATATGCCTTGATTGGCACTCACAGTCCATCATCTGTCTAGAGGTGAAGAGCATAAGTCCTTTGGAGTTGTGGTTGATCTTTGTTTCAATTAAATATTGTTTATTTTTACAATATTGGTTTTATTGTATAAATTGTTCTGGTTCTTCTCATTTCACTCTGCAACAATTCATACAAGTTTTCAAAAGTTTTTCTGAAATCATCCCCTTTAAAGAGTTTCTTGTTACACAATAGTATTCCATCAATTCATATACCATATCTTGTTCTTCCATTTCCCAGTTAATGGGCAACCCTTTCTAATTCTTTGCTACCATGAAAAGGCTGGTATAAATATTTTTGTCAGTATGGGTCCTTTTCCTCCTTTGATCTCTTTAGTGTATTGTTCTGGTAATGGTATCACTCAATCAAAGGATATACACAATTTAATAGCTTTGAGGGTGTAGTTGCATATTGTTTTCCAGAACTGTTGGATCACTTCAGAGCTCTAGCAATGGTGCATTAAAATATCTGTTTTTTCATAGTCAGACATAATTTTTCATTTCTCTTTTTTCATTTCCATTTCATTTTCCCTTTTCCCCTTTGTCAATCTGATGGGCATATTTGATTTAATTCCCTATATAGCTTAGAAATGTGTCCTGTATCATAGAAATTTGCTGCAAAGTTTTTTTTCCCCCAGTTTCCTATTTCTTACCTAATTTAACTGCATTGCTTGTACAAAACCTTTTTAGTTTTATGTATTCCAGAGTGTCCATTTTACTTCCTGTGGTTCTCTCTATCTCTTACTTGATCATGAACTCATTTTTTATCCATAGATCTAACAGGTAATTCTTCCATGCTCCTTTAATTTATGATGTCATCCTGTATCTAAATGATATACTTATTTTGAGCTTATTTTTATATATGCATTTTGAGGTATTTGTCTATGCCTAGTTTCTGCCAGACTACTTTTTCAGTTTTCTCTACAGTTTTTGTTGCCTCAATAGCTGGGATCTTTGGGTTTATCAAACACTAGGTTACTATGTTTGTTTGCTTCTGTATATTGTGTACCCAATCCCTGTTCCACTGATAGACTTCTCTGTTTCTTACCCAGTACCAAATTGTTTTACTGGTTTTTTTTTTTTTTTTTTGGTTTTTGGAGGGCAATTGAGGTTAAGTAACTTGTCCGAGGTCACACGGCTAGATTTTTGTTTGTGTGTGCGTTAAGTGTCTGAGGTCGGATTCGAACTCAGGTCCTTCTGACTCCAGGGCCAGCGCTCTACTCACTGCGCCACCTAGCTGCCCCCCAGATTGTTTTGATGATTATAACTTTGTAGTAAAATCTGGTACTACTAGGCCTCCTTCTTCCCTACTTTTTTTTCATTAATTCCCTTGATATTCTTTACCTTACTATGTTATTGCTAGTGTTTCTGGCAATAATAAATAATGGTGATAATGGACACCCTTGCTTTATCCCTAATCTTATTGGAAAGACTTTTTAGCTTATGCCAATTAGAGGAAATGGTAGTTTTGATTTTAGAGAGATACTATTTATAATTTAAAGGAAATCTCCTCTGTTCGTGTGTGTGTGTGTGTGTGTGTGTGTGTGTGTGTGTGTGTGTGTGTGTGTGTAAAAACAGGAATGGGTGTTATATTTTGTCAAAAACTTTTTCTGCAGCTATGGAAATAATCACATGATTTTTGGTGGATTTTTTTTTTAAACAAATGTTATGTCTAGAGTTTTCCTGTGTTGAATTAGCCTAGCATTCTTGATATAAATCCAAATTGATCATAGTGTATGATCTTTGCAATACATTGCTATAGTCTTATTTTATTTGACATTCTTTTTTTTTTCTTTTTGGAGGGCAGTTGGGGTTAAGTAACTTGCCCAAGGCCACACGGCTAGGTTTTTATATGTGTGTGCATTAAATGTCTGAGGCCGGGTCTGAACTCAGGTCCTTCTGACTCCAGGGCCGACGCTCTACTCACTGAGCCACCTAGCCGCCCCTATTTGGCATTTTTATATCAATATTCATTAGGGTCTATAGTTTTCTTTGTATCACAGAAGGAATTTTGTTGGACCCCCCTTTTTTTACCTATATTAAAAGTAATTTATATAGTATTGATATTAATTCTCTAAATATTTGGTAGAATTTGCTTGTAAACCTAGATGGTCCTAGGACTTTTTAGGAAATAAGAAAAAGTTTATAGCTTGTTGAATTTGTTTTTCTAAAATAGGGTTAAGTTCTTTATTTCCTGTTATGTTAATCTGGGCAGTTTTTATTTCTGTAATATTCATTTCATTTAAATCATTAGTTTCTTGGCATTTGGTTGATGAAATAGGTCTTATAATTGATTTTATTTCTTCCTTATTGGTTGTTTATTAGCTTTTTAAAGTTTTGATAATGGTAATTTGGTTTTCTTTCCTTTTTAAGAGTGGCATATATTGTTTTTGTTTGTTTTCGATAAACCACTGTCTGGTTTTATTTATTCTTTTTTTTTTTTTTTTTTTGCTTTCAGTTTTCCTTAATCTCTTCTTTGATTTTCAGAATTTCTATTTCGGTGTTTAATTTTTCTGTTAAAAAATTTCAAATTAAAATAGAATAGTGGTTTTCCCTAAATTGTTCGTTTTCGGGGGGGGGGGGGTTGGTTTGTTTCATGCCCAGTATGTTGATTGGCATTTTCTTTTATTGATGAATATGTTTGGAGATACAAGAATTTCCCTATGTATCACTTTGACCGCATCCCATAAATTGTATTATGTTATCTCATCGTTGTCATTATATTTAATGAAGTAATTGAGTCTGTTATTTGTTCTTAAACACACTATTCTTTAGGGTTAAGTTATTTAGTTTCCTATTAATTTTTAATCTTTGATTCAAGAGTCCTTTATTGAATAAAATTTTTTTTAGTGCATTGTTTTTGTTGTTCACTTGTTTCAGTTGTGTCTGACCCTTTTTGGCACGGTTTGGGGTTTTCTTAACAAAGGTACTGGAGTAGTTTCCCATTTTCTTCTCTAGTTCATTTTTTGCAGATGAAGAATTGAGGCAAATATGTGTTAATTGACTTGCCTAGAGTCGCACAGATAGTAAGTGGCTGTGGCCAATTTGAACTCAGGAAGATGAGTCTTCTTGACTCCCGGCTCAACACTCTATCCACTATGCCACTGAAGGGCTGCCCTGTTGCATTATGATCAATGTAAAAGACACACTCTATTTCTGCTTTTCTGCATTTAATTGTGAGTTTTTTATGCCCTAAAATATGTTAATTTTTTGTGAAGGACCATGCACAGCTGAGAAATGATGCATTCTTTTCATTCCCATTAAATATTCTTCAGAAGTCTATCATATCTAACTTCTAAAATTCCATTCGGTGCTTAATTTATTTTTTTATGTTTTTGTTAAATTTATCTAGATCTGAGAGGGGGTAAGTTGCATTCTCTCACAATGTTTCTCTGCTTCACATATCTGCCTCACTCCGGTTCAACCTCCACACAGCTAGCTCCAAAGTGATTTTCTTAAGTCAGGTCTTAGCATATCACTTTTCTAGTTAGTCAGCTCCTCTTTCCTTTTTAGGATCAATGTTAAACTTCATTCTTTGAAATGCTCTTCATGACTTCATACCAATTTATTTTTCCAGCTTTGTTACACATCACTCCCCTTCTAATACACTATGATCCAGTCATACTGACTTTATTGCTGTTCCTCATACATCTCCTGTCTCCAGGATTTTGTACTGACTGTTCTCCATGCTTGGAATGCATTCCTTTTCCTTTTTGCCTTTTAGTAAGGCTGTTTTCCATCAAAACTCAGCTCATGTACAACCTTCTACATAAGGCCTTTTCTGATCCCCTTATCTGTTACTATATTTCTCCTTATAAATTGCCTTGTCTGTCTTTTTTATATAACTGAATGTGTACATTTTATTTCCTCATTATAGAATGTAAGCACCTTTAGGATGAGAACTGTTACTTTGTCTTTGTTATCCTTAGTGCCTTGAAGGGTGCCTGACACATTGAAGCACCTTAAATGTTTGTTGTTTGCTTGCACCTTCAGAAAGTACATTTATTTATTTATTTATTCCTACTTATATTTAAAAGCTGTTTTTAAAAAAATCGTCTCAAGTGTGTTATTTGAATGCATTCCTATGCTTATCACATCCCCTTCAGCACATCCCCTGCTGTCTCTTTCCCAGGATTTCAGAGTTGGAAGAGAACTCAGAGACCAACTAGTCCCCTTCCAGTGTAGTTAGTACATGAGCCACTTGTGTGTCATATCTACTAGGTCATTATTTAACTTCTTGAACACTCCTACTGAGAGGAAGCCTCTTACTTCGTAAGGCAGTCCATTACAGTTTTTAAGAGCTCTATTAGCTAGAAAATTCTCCTTTCATTGAGTTGAAATTATCCTCTTCTGACTTTTCACCCACTAGTTCTAGCTCTGTTCTATCCAAGCACAGATTTTTGAAAAATTTACTTATAGCTATAATGGAGGGATAAGAGTTAGAGAATGATGAAATAAGATGCCCTTTAGCAGCACAGAACCTACCCTGGTATAGTATGTGTGATTAACATTATATCAAATAATATTGCCATGAAACGTTAACTTTTCTATTTGCCTCATTCTTTGAGGTACATTGAAAGTCTCATCTCTTCCATAAAATGTGTGTCCACTGCAACTTACTTTTACTTACTCATTTCTGAACTCCTTTAGCACTCATTTGTGCTTTACTTTTTTCATGTATGTTTCTCTCTCTCTAATAAGGTCATGAGTTCCCTAAGGGAGGCACTACTTTGTGTGTACTTTGATATCCATAATTAAAGATGAGAGTATTGAAAACCTTTTTATTGGTTGATATTTCTTCTCCTCCCCTGACTTTAGTTGACTTGATAATTTGCCTATAAAACATGAACAGAAATGAGAAGAACCTGTGTGAATGCTGTCATACTAACTGTGAAAGACTTACTTGTTAATACATAAGCCTATAGATGGTGTGAGGGGAAGGCTTCCCAGGTTGGTTGTCATTAGAATATATTTGACATCTCTGCAATCTGACTTTGTTGCTTAATTTCTGCAGTGTGAAGAATGTCAATGCTGGCAGCATGGAGTGTGCATGGGTTTGCTAGAAGACAACGTGCCTGAGAAATACACCTGCTATATATGCCAAGATCCTCCAGGTATAGATTTCTAGGGTTACATATTTAGGATGATTGTCTCAATTTTTGTCTGTACACTCAGTCTCAGTTTTGGAGAAGGGAATTTCTGTGAGTACTTGAAGTGAACTAAACTTTATTGGCACGAACCCTACTAATTAGTAATTTGTGATAATTTGGAATTTTCATTAGCTCAGTCATCATCTTCACAGAGTGAAAATTAATCTTGTGATCCAGATGTATACAAGGCCAGGAGAATGTCTACAAAACTTAGTCTGTGGGATGCCACAAAAACCAGATAGCCACACGTTTTAGAATAGTTGGAAAGTGACACATTTTGTTAATCATCTAAGGTGGCCATTGTGAATCATTCCATCTACTTAGGCAAATCACTCTTGGATCTTTGGCTCTGAATTTCCTTTTACAAAATGAGGGGGTTGAATGGAAAGTATGCTCTGTTAGATTAATTTTAACTCCAGTAGCACATAGTAAGCACCTATTTAATGCTTTTTGAATTGAAGCCCTCCAAGGCTCTTGTAGGAAATATTGTTGAATTTCTTTGTATTTTTGAAAGTAAAAAATAAGACATTTGAGAATGTCTTAAGTGTTTTCAGTAATCCAGCCAGTTGTTCCCTCTATTCTTAGCCTAGATTGGCAAGCCTTTAAAATCAAAAGCTTTAGATTGTTTACTTATGCAGTAAATAAATTTAATTCTTTACTGATAATTCATAATTTTACTTTGCATTCTTACCCTTTGACAAATTATTTGGCACTTCTTGATGCAAATTCCTATCTCCTCATATTCTTAGGCTTTTCTGTCATGTTTCTTAAACCTCTGAATCTGTTTTTTTTTTTTTTTAAGCAATTGGGGTTAAGTAACTTGCTCAAGGTTACACGGCTAGTCATTATTTATGCGTGGGTGCTCATTTTCTGAGGCCGGATCTGATCTCGGGTCATCCCAACTCCAAGGCCGGTGCTCTTACTCACTGCGCCACCTAGCCGCCCCTTTTAGGGCAATTGGGGTTAAGTAACTTGCCCAGGGTTACACAGCTAGGTTTTTGTTTGTGCGGATTAAGTGTCGGAGGCCGGCTCCGAACTCGGGTCCTTCTGATTCCAGGACCGGCGCTCTATTCACTGCGCCACCTAGCCGCCCCTGAATCTCTTTTCATAATGAAATAGGGTGTGAATTAAACCTTTCTTCCACTTATTATCTTGCAGTAGTATAAATTAATAATTATGGGTGCAAACACATAAAATTAAGAAAAAGTGTTTTAAAAAATTAATAAATACAGTTCATCAGGAACTGCTAAAATTTATGAAGGTAAACCTTAACAAGCTATTTTAATTGAGTAGAAAAAGCAACAAAATTTCTTTTAAAAATTTATCAGCCAAAATCCATATTTTCACTTTCCCAACACAAATACCCCCCACATTATTAAGAACTAAAACAAAACAAAATAAAAAACTCATGTATATGTATATATGAAACATATTTCTTACATTGGACATGGCCAAAGAAATATATTTATTTCAGTTTTATACTTGAGCCTTTCACCTCCCTGTCAGGTTAGTGGATAGCACATTTCATCATTAGACTTCTGGAATTGTGGTTGGTCTCATGCTCTTAAGAGTACCTAGCTCTTTCAAAGTTGTTGCCTTTACCATTGTATAAATTGTTCTCTTGGTTCTGTTCACTTTGCTCCGCACACAAACTATTTCAGGTTTCTTTGAAACCATATCATAATTTCTTACAGCACAAAAGTATTATATCATTTATATACCATACGCTTTTCATCCATTCCTCAGTTTATGGAAATATTCTCAGATTCCCATTCTTTGCCACCTCAAAAGAGCTACAAATATTAATGTACATACTTAGAATTTGTTTTGCTTTAGACTAATCCTTTCCTTAACCAACCTTCTTTCTAATTCTCCCTCTCTCCTTGTCTCCTTTCCCCCATATTTCTCTATTGAATGAAATGTAGTTTTGTGCTCATCAGTCTATGTTTTGCATGTCTGCGTGTGTGAGAGTGAGATTAAAGTATCAGCTATTTCCCCTACCTCTTCCTCTGTGTGTATAAATGTCTACTTGTGTGTTCAAATTATGTAAAATAATATTCCCTTACCTTCCTCTCCATCCACTCCCTCCCCCAAGGGTTTTCTTTTTGTCCCTCTCTTTCCAGTCTTCTCCTGAGATTATCAAGACATAACAGAACCACTCCCAGACTTTGTGTTCCTGCCACACACTGGGTCCTCTGGAATGCCTGTTCTATAGACAACAACTTCCCTTCATTCTAATTCTTTTCTTCTTCTTATCTTTCCATCTTCTAGTTATTACTGAAACCTGGCTCCTCCCAGTTCTCCTTCTCAACTTCTCTTTAGCCTTTGTCCTTGATATTCTCTGCTCCCTTTTTGGGACACCACTCTAGGCTGGTTTTCCTCCCTGCCTATTTGACTGCTCCTTCCTTGTCTTCTTTGCTGGACCCTTACCTACGTCACACCCTGTCCCTTAGGACCTTGAGCTCTCTTCTTTTCTCCCTCTATAGTTCTTCACTTGGTAATCTCATCAGCTTCATTGGATCTAATTTACCATCTTTATGCTGGTGATTCCCAAATCTACCAATCCTGCACTGACCTCCAGCTGCCTTTCAGACATTTCAAAATGGATGTCCAGTAGACATCGTAAACTTAATGTGTCCAAAAGTAAACTCATTTTCCTTCTAACCTTCACTGTCTGCTACCTTCTCTGTTACTTTAGAGGGCAATATCATCCTTCCAGTCCGTCCATCTCACAACCTAGCCAGGTATCCCACTCAACACCTCACTGCCTCTCACACCTCTACTCCTGTATCCAGTCTATCCTGTATCCTGTATCCTGTTGCTAAGGTCTGTCAATTTCAATATTGCAACATCTTTAAAATACAGATTCTTTTCTCCTCTAACACTGTCACAACTCTGGTGTAGGTCCTTATCTCCTTGTGCCTACTACTGCAGAGACTGCTGGGTCTGCTGTCATAAGTCTCTCCCCACTCCAATCCATCTTCCATTTGGCCACCAAAATGATTTTCCTGAAGTGTCAGTCTGACTATTTCATTACTGTGCTCAGCAAATACAAAATCCCCTTTCGCATTCAAAGCCCCTTTATAACTTAGCCTCCTCCTATGCTTTCCAGTCTTCCAACATCTTACTTCCATCTTACTCCCCACCCTTTGATCCATCAACACTGGTCTCCTTGCTGTTCTATAAACAAGACACGTTATCTCTTGGCTCAGCGTATTATCTGGCTATCTCCAGTGCCTGTCATGTTCTCCCTTCTCATCCCCATCTGCTGCCTTCCCTAGTTTCTTTTAAGTCCCACCTTCTACAGGAAGCCTTTCCCCAAACCTCTCTGTTCTAGTGTCTTCTTTCTGTTGATTATTTCTTATTCATCTTCTATATAGCTCATTTGTGTGTGTGTGTGTGTGTGTGTGTGTGTGTGTGTGTGTGTGTGTTTGCTTGTCTCTTCCATTAGATTGTGAACTCTTTGAGAGTAAGGACTATCTTTTTCCTATTTTTGTATTTCCGGTGCTTAGCATAATGCCTGGCATATGCCAGTAGGTGCTTAATAAATTATTTCTGACTCTCTAATTAGACCATTTACATGACCCCTGATAATGATAGGGTCCCAAAGGGACATATATCATTTCCCCATATTTGAATGTAAGCAGTGTATCCTTTTAACTCCTATGTTAGAATGTCACAGTTTCTACACAGCTCTGCCCTTTCATGAAGAATGCTTGGAAGTTATTTATTTAATGAAAGGTCTGTTTTTTACCTCCAATATTATACCCAATTTTACTGAATAAATTATTCTTGGCTGTAAGCCATATCTTTTGCCATTTGGAGTATCATATTCCAAATTCTCTACTTCTTTGTAATGGTAGTTGTTAAATCAAAAGTGATCCTGACTGTGACTCCTTAGTACTTGAATTTTTTCTGACTGTTTGCAGCATTTTTTCTTTTGCCTGAAAGCTTTGTATTTTGGCTATGATATTCTTGGTAGTTTTTCTTTTTGGTATTTCTTTCAGAAGATGACCGGTTGGTTGTTTCTATTTCTGCTTTTCCCTTTGATTCTAAGGCATCTGGGTAGTTTTCTAGATTTCTTGGTGGGGGCCAGTTATAGCATTTACAGAGTCCAGTGATTCTTAAATTTTTTTCTCTTTGATCTGATTTTCTAGGTCAGTTATTTTTCCTGTGAGAAACTATACATTTTTTCCCTTATATCATTAGTCTTTTGACTGGTTTTGATCTTTCTTGTTGTCTTATGATATCATTGTCTTTTATTTGGTCCATTTTAATTTTCAGGGAGTCTATTATTTTATGGTCATTATAGTTATTTTACTTCTTGTGCCAAGCTGTTAATTCCCTTCCCAATCCTTTCTTCTTTCTCATTTCTTTTATACTTTTTTCCTCAAGTGCTCTCATTTCATTGACAAAAACATTTTGACTTTTCTTTAAAACTCTTGCTTCATTTCTTCCAGAAATTCTCTTTGAATTTGTGCATAAGCTATATTTTCCTTTGAATCTTTATAGATGTTTTGGAGTTATTCTCTTCTTCCTGGTTTATATCTTGAGCTACCCTGTTAATGGTATTTGTTTGTTTGTTCATTCTTCTAACCTACTTCTTGATTTCAGACTTGTTATTAGGGTTGGGTTCTGTATTCTTCTGGAGGGAAGATCAGGGCTGGTTCTAGGTATTGAGTGCTGTGTTATATTCTAAGGTCTCAGGGACAGCTCAGGCTGGGGCTCTACAAATTTTCAGTGCTCCCCAAATGGTCTGAATGTGGACAAAATCTGATTGTTGTCACTCTGGTCTCAGTTCTGCCATTTTCTCACTTGGATTTTGGTCTGAACTACTACTGGACTTGGCTTCTGTCAGCCATCGGAAAACTGTTGGTTCCAAGTCATAGAATTGTAGACTCTCTCTAGTCTGGAATGACTGCCACAGCTATTCCTTTGTAAACTGGCTCAGATTCAGGAAATTGAGACCCATATCTACTCCTGAAGTGTGAACCACTCCCTGCTGTGGTTTCTGAACTTCCTTTTTCTCAGAATATTGTCTAGGAACTCTATACCTTGGATGACCACCCTGATTGTGAAGCTTCTTCCATTCTACCTATATCTGAGACCCCAAACTGGATAATAGTCAACAAAGCTGTCATTTTTCATCTGTCCTCATCATAATGCCCTGGTATGGGTCTGGGGCAGCCTTGGTATAGATATAGGACTTCCTCTTGCTCCGGTGCAGTCTTTTCCTGGCAGTAGAATGCTCTTTAAGGCATGCTCCTGACTAGACTCTGTCCCCAGTGTGTCTGTACCTCTCAGGCTATCTTCATGTTGGACAAATGACTCCCTGTGACTTTTTTCTGGATTTCCCCATAGGATTCACTCTGGTGTATTCCCTGGGTCTGTTTTGCAGTTTGGTAGAGGGGAGCATGCTTGTATTGCTTTCTGCTACTTCACCATCTTGGCTTCATCCCAGGCTCCAAAACTTTTCTCCACCATCCATTCTGAATAAGTTTTTCAGGTCCACTTTAACAGGTTTCCTGTCACTTTGAAAGCTAAAACAGTGCCATTCCAAACATTCTCCTTACTTTCTGCAAGAAAAATGAGTGTGTTCCTGGAAGTTTAATTCAAAATGCTATTGCTTTTTCTGGTCTTGATCTCTGCCAAATATAGAGTGAAGAATTGATACTTTTGCTGACCATTATTTATTGCTTAACACATTTTCTCTTGATTAAAAAGTGAAGTCTGTACAGTTGAGTTTAAGAATTTTGGGGCCCCTTTGTACCTTTCTGGATAGTTGGTGGCCCAGATGTCAGTATTCTTGGGTTTGGGGCAGCTCCAAATTCAGATATTCTTCAGCCTTACCTAATGGTTTTAGTCTGCCTTGAATCTTCCCTTTTTGAGTTTTCTGGTTGTGAGTTTAGCATGTCTGATTGGAAAGGCATGACAACTTTTATGGGTACCAGTAATTTGTGTCCATTTTCTTGGAGCTTAGAAGGGTCTGAGAAGGCTGTGTTGAATGTAGAAATTTTTTGACATATTTGAAATTTCACAGTGTACGTGGAAATGAATATACTTTGATAAATTTGTGATCTTATCAATAAGTGTAAGCCATCCTATATCCTGTACAAGAAGAATTGTCTGTGTACTTATGAATTCTCTTTGGGGGTTGGGGGATTCATCTAGTGTACTATGGACATTTTCTAGAACCATTGAAATTCTCTGGATACCAGTAGAGTACATGGGGCTATTATTTTATTTTATTTTATTTTGGCTTTTTTTTGGAGGGGGGGAGGTAGGGCGGTTGGGGTAGTAAGTGACTTGCCCAAGGTCACACGGCTAGTTTTTTTTTGGTGTGTGTGTGTTAAGTGTGTGAGGCTGGATTTGAACTCGGGTCCTCCTGACTCCAGGATGGGTGCTCTATTCAATGCACCACCTAGCTGCCCTTCATGGGCTATTTATTGATTTTTCTAGTGACATAACTATGTAACTTTTTCGGTCATACATCTCTCTTAATAATAATTTTTACATAACTGCTTTTGTGTAGTTCTTCATATAATAGGTTAGCACATTTTCTGTGAGCACCTTCATTGTCTTAGGGTGAACTACAGTTTGAATTCTTTGAAAACTAGTATTTGGTAGCTCCTGGCTTTACAGCATCAGTGGAAGAATATTGGTGCTAAGAAGACACACTTTTGTTTCAGGGAGATACTTGGGATCATTAACAAAATTGTGGTATTTTCTAAAAGCAGTTTGACTTGGTTGTCCTATTCCTTTTAATTTGGAGGGTCCCACCCATTGCCTCTCCACTCCACCTGTTTTAAGTTATGGACTTAAGCTGATGGACCAGCTCTATGAGTTTCCATCTAACTGTGTATCACATTGGACAATAAACACTTCTTCATCCATTTTGTTTTTAAAATGTGAATATTTAGTTGAACTATTATCATGGATCATGGATCTCACTTGATAGACTCCATAATATTTTAAGGTTTAATGTAACTTTGGTTTTTTCATTTACAAATAGGAGCATTTGGAGGACTTCATTATACATAAACTTTTCCACTTGGACTTTATATAACAATGGAAAACAACTTTATCAAGTGCTTATTTCCCTGCTTCATGGTTTTCTTGATATTACTAATCAGAAGGTTGTTAAATAACGTTATCCCTGTTTTGTCTTTTGAAGAATCATGTCTTTTTGGAGGAGGAAAAAAAAAGAAAAGGCCACTATCACCCAAGTTGAGACATTTTGCCTGGCTGGCCGCGTGCCTACTCTTCTTTCCCAGGAGGTGGGAATGAGATGGGTTCCAGCAGCAGATACAAAAGCGTGGTGATGTAAAGAAAGGGCAAAAGACAATCTTTGATGTTAGGGAGGTCACAGTCTAATGGGGCAAATGAATGCAAACCAGTTATGAACCATCAAGGTATAAATAGGTTAAAGTGTAGATAATCAACAGAGGCAAGGTTCTAGAATTATAGGGTATCAGGAAAGGCTTCATTTACAAGGTGGGACTTTAGCTGAGACTTTAAGGAAGCCAGGAAAACCAGGAGGTGGAGATGAGATGGGAAAGAAGAGTAGGCATGGGGCTAGCCAGGTAAAATGCCTCAACTCGGGTGATAGTGGCCTTTTCTTTTTTTTTTCCTCCTCCAATTCTCTTTATTTATCAGTTACATGTAAAGACATTTAAAAATATTTATTGTTTTTAAATTTGAATTTGAAACTCTTTCCCTTTTTGCCTCTCCTTCCCCTCCTTGAGAAGCCAAGCAATTTGATATAGATTATACCTGTGCAGTTACACAAAATGTAATTTATTAGCCATGTTATAAAAGATAACACAGACAAAAAAATAAAACAAACCAAGAAAGACAAAATTTTAAAAGTATTTTTCAACCTTTATTCAGATTTCCATCAGTTGTTTTTACGAAGGTGGATATATTTTCATCATGTCACATAAGCTATTAAACTGTGCATACTTTTTGACCTAGTGATAATTCTTACTAGGTCTGTACCCCAAAGAGGTCAAAGAAAAAGGAAAAAGATTTACATGGACAAAAACATTTATAGTAGGTTTTTTTGGTTTGTTTTTGTTTTTTTGTGGTGGTAAAGAATTGCAAACTGAGATGTCTTAGATCATTGTATTGCTGAGAATAGCGAAGTCATTCACAGCTGATCATCATGCAGTATTATCGTTACTGTATACAGTGTTCTCCTGGTTTTGCTCACTTCACTTTGCACCAATTCATGTAAGTCTTTGCAGGTTTTTCTGAAGGCATCTTACTTATCATTTCTTATAGCATAACAGTATTCCATTGTGATCCTCTACCATAACTTGTTCAACCATTCCCCAGTTGATGGGTATCTCCTCAATTTCTAAAAAGAGCTACTCTATACTTTGTATGTCTAGGTTCTCTCCCCCTCTCTTAAAAAAGATCTTTGGGGTATGGACCTAGTCGTGGTTTTACTGGGTCAGAGAGCATGGCAGTTCTTTAACTCTTTGGGCGTAATTCCATGTTGCTCTCTAGAATGGTTGGACCAGTTCACAACTACCAACCATGCCCCAGTTTTCCCACATCCCCTCCAACATTTGTCATTTTCCTTTTCTGCCATATTAGCCAGCTTGATAGGTGTGAGGTGGTACCTCAGAGTTGTTTTAATTTGCATTTCTCTAATGAATACTGATTTAGAACTATCCATAGTCATACTAAAAGTACTCTGAAATCACTTTAGAATTAGATGGAGTATCTTGACTGAGGGGCAACCAGGGGGTTTGGTGTTGCCAAAATTTTTTTATTTGATGCTGAAGGTGTTAAGGAGGTACTGGAGCTACTATAGGGAGCCACTACAGTTGATTGAAGAGGAGGGGTGATATGGTTAAATTGAGGAAGATCACTTTTGAGTGGAGGATCATCTGGAATTAATAGGAAGAGACTTGAGGCAGGAGATCAATTAGCATACTGTTGCAGTAGTCAAGGCATGAGGTGTGATATTGGCTTTTAACACACTGGTAGTAGTGATGGGATAGGGAAATATATGGGAAAGATGTTAGACAAAATGGACCGGCCCTGGTAACAGACTGAATGTGGGGTGTGAGGGAGAGTAGAGAGGTGAGGATGACACCTAGGTGATGTGATGTGACAGGGACAATAGCAATGCCCTCAGTAGTAATAGGAAATTGGGAAGAGTGGAGGGTTTGGGGTAAATGACAATAAGTTCTGTTGAGTTTCTGTTCATGTGGAATTTAAGATGTCTGCAGGTTATCCAGTTCAATAAACAGCTAGAAATGCAAGATTGAAGGTCACACTGAGGTTAATGCTCTGTGATTAGATATACGAATTATTAGCATACAGATGGTAGTTGAATCCATGGTAGCTAATGAAATCACCAGTAGTATAAAGGAAAAAGAGAAGAAGGCCTAAGACAGAGGCCTGTGTGGCACCCAGGGTTAACTGGAGTTACCTGGACAAAGATCCAGCAAAACTATTGGTAGAGCTGTGAACTGGTTTAGCAATTCTGGAAAGCAGCCTGGAACTTTGCCCCATAAGCTATTAAACTGCATAACTTTTGATGTAGTGATATCCTTACTAGGTCTGTATCCCATAGAGATCAAAGGAAAAGGAAAAAGACTTATGTGGACAAAAAAAAATATATATATATATATATATATATATATATATATATATATATAGCATGTTTTTTGTTTTTTGTGGTGTCAAAGAATTGAAAACTGAGAGGTTGCTCAGTTGAGGAATGGCTGAACAAGTTATGGTTGAATGTGATGGATGTTGTATTATAAAAAATGATGAAAGGGATGGTTTTGGAGAAACCTGGAAAGACTTGTATGAATTCATACAAAGTAAAGTGAACAGAACCAGTAGAACAATTTATACAAGAACAACAATGAACTTTGATTAATCCAGTGATCAACTACAATTCCAAAGTATCCATGATGAAACAGGTTCTCCATTTCCAGATAGAGAGCTGATGAGCTTGAGTACAAATGAAAACCCCTCCCTTTTCCTCCTGTTCCCCTCTTGGTCCTCTCCCATCCCCCTTTGCAATGAGCTTGTTTTTCTTGCCTTCTCAATTGGGTAGAGGAGGGAGAAGAAAGAGGGGGATTATTCATCACTGGAAATAAAATTTGAATTTCAGAAAAATCAAAGATACAGTGAAAGAGACTGAAAAGGAGTGGAGAGGTTAAAGGAAAACCTGGACAGAGTTGTGTCCTGAAAACCTGGAGAAGAGAGTATCCAGAAGATGGTGACAGACAATGTCATATGTTACAGAGAGGTCAAGAAGGACTGAGGAAAGGCCATTGGGTTTGACAGTTAAGAGATCATTAGTTACTTTGGAGAGAGATGTTTCAGTGGAATGACAGGCTTCACTGTAGGTTTAAGAAGAGGGTGAGAGCAGAAGAAGTGGAGGTAGTGAGAATAGATGGCCTTCTCAAGGAGTTTAGCCACAAAAACACAAGAAATAAGGGATAATAGTAGGGGTAGAAGGATCAAATGAGGGTTTTGTGAGGGTTGGAAAGGAACCAGTAGACAGGGAGAGATTGAAGATAACTAAGAGAATGAGGATGATGGAGGGGGCACTTTGTTGGAGGAGCTGGCATGGAGTGGAATTATTTATTCACATAGAAGTATTATCCTTGGTAAGGAAAAGAGCTTTCTCTTCCTGTGATACTATAGTGAAGCAGGCCTAATTGTAGACTGCATCTGTGTATAAGGAGGAGGGAGCCCTCAGTGAATGGCCTTAATGTTTCCAGTGAAGTAAGAGGCAAGGGAGCAGAAGAACCTTGGGAGGATCGAGGAGGGATGAAAAGGTTTGGAAAAGCTGTTGTGGTGAGTAGGATAGTGAGTCAGTCAGAGAAGGAGGTATAAAAAATTACATGGGGGGCATCTAGGTGGCACAGTGAGTAGAGCGTCAGCCCTGGAGTCAGAAGGACCTGAGTTCGGATCCGGCCTCAGACACTTAACGCACACACAAACAAAAACCAAAACCTAGCCATGTGGCCTTGGGCAAGTTACTTAACCCCAATTGCCCTCCAAAAACCAAAAAAAAAAAATTTACATGACTGGAATGAGGCCTAAGTTGAGATAATAATGTAACCTAAGTTTGTAGTGGCTACAGGTGACATAATTATCTTCAGCTTCTCTCAGTAGCACATGAGCAGGAAAGGCAGCAGATTTTGGGAGTGATCCTAGGTGGAAGTTTAGCAAGAGAAGATCAGTGAAAGGATATGATGTTTAGGGGCTTGATAAAACTAAGGGGTCACAATAGGGAAGGGAGGAGAGTGCCAGCGCAGGGTTGATGCCCTAGGAAGGAACTGAGGGGATCGAGGTATTGGAGATCTTGGTGAGGATGACAAAAGGTTTTGGGTTGCAAGGCAGCAGATGAGGTGGAATGCCAACAGCTCGTGATTGGAGAAGGGAATTTCAGAACAGGCAAGTTTTACATTTGTGGGTGATAGTAAGATTGAAGGGTATGACCATCTCTGTGTCACTGAGGTGGTGTAGAGGAGTAGGTCATGGGAATTGTGGAGAAGGTTGTCGACCTACTGGAGAATACCATTTATGAAATCTCTTGTCTTATACTTTCATCCAGGATACCTTCTAGTCTTGTATGTAGAGGGTACACGTTGGATAAAGGTAGTAAAGTATAATGAGTAATGCCCCCATACTTGGAGTCAGGAAAACCTAGGTTCACATCCTGTCTCTGCTACTTACTGGCTGGGACTCTGAGGAAGTGATTTCTCTGAGTCTTAAAGTTTCCTCATCTCTAAAATTAAGGATTTTGTCATACAACTGAATTCTATTTTATCTTTGTGATTACCTTTCCAAAAGGGTGGAATGATTATGGGCCCTATGTGATTTAATTTAATACTGAAGAACTATTTAAATAATCATTTGTATTTATATACTAAGATGAAGCAGGCAGCTAGGTGAAACAATGGATAGAGTGCTGAATTGGAGCCAGGAAGATAAAATTTCAAATCTGACCTCAGGTACTTAGTAGCTGGATGATCCTGGATAAGTTGCTTAATCTCTGCCTCAGTTTTCTCAACTATGAAATGGAGAGATAATTAATAGGCACCTCCCTTAAAGGGTTTATGTGAGAACCAAATAGTTGTAAAAGCCCTTTTGCACAATGCCTGGAAAAACATAGGTGTTTTGTAAATGATTGTTCCCTTCTTCCTTATTAAAAAAATTAAACTAAGGAGTTTGATTCTGACTTCCAAGGTTCTTTTTATCTCTTAATCTTGATTTTATGATTCTTTGGTTATTTTCATAAAGATTTTATAGAGATGGGAACAATGACAAAATGAATTTGTTAATTATTAATATATTGGTTGCCTTTTAACCTTCAAATAAAGTCTTTTAATTTTCCCTGAAATTTGTCAATTCTAGCAGGGACATGCTCTGTATATATACTTAGTATAAACACAGATTCTAGCTTCTCTTTCTGCCTTGTTTCCATCAGTGCCATTTCTGTTTCCTTGTGTAGCACATTAGTTCAAATAGTTTAATAGTTTTACTGTCTTTGATGTATTAAAATGTATACATCATTGATATAAGAAATTTTTTTCTTTAAAAAAAAAAGGAAAGGGGGCATGTGATTTTGGGCAAGTCACTTAACCCTAATTGCCCTGGCTTCCCCCCTCTAAAAAAAAACCCCAAAAAACAAAAAGGAAAGAAAGCATTACAAATCTTTTCACCTTTTGACTGTCGTTTTCCCTCAGGTTTTTACTTAAAAATGCCCTCAGGATGATCTGACTATTTGGGATTCTTCTCAAGTTTTCATTAAATTTGTTCTTCTCTCTACATGCCCCTTCATTGCTCCTTTGTGAGGCAGAACTGCTGATAAGCTTCTACCATCCTTCTCTGGAAGGTTTTATAAACAAGTTATTTCCTAAATTGCTATTGCCCTTGGCTACCATATCTTTTTACTGTACAAAGATGAGATTTAAGTTCTTTGGGTCTCCTTTGTTCTGTTGATTAATTTTACCCCTAGATAAACTTGGGCAAAGATGATCATCTGTATTGGTTTCTGTTGTTTTAAAATCTATTTCATATTTTAATCACTTATCCAACAAGATCCGGATGGATTTGCCTCAGTTGCATGCTATCTCTTCAGTTTTTTATTTTTATCTTTAACAATTTTTTAGCCTGATTGATATATCATTGATTTGGAAATGATTCCCATATTGGCATCTAGTCTGCCTTTAATAATATTTAGTTTGAAGTTTTTTCATGTTCTCCACATTTAACACTACCAGCCTGATTGAAATAAAATGTTCACGATGTATAGGTTTATGGGGTTTTTTTTGTAGTCAAGAGTTTTACCCTTTCTTTTTTTATTTTTCTGCAATGTTTTCCAATTTTTTTCATCTTCCTCTCTGTATAATGAAGTAACTAAATATCCACATATATATATATTTTTTTTGCCTTTTTTTTTTTTTGTGGGCAATTGGGGTTAAGTGACTTGCCCAAAGTCACACAGCTAGTAAGTGTATCAAGTGTCTGAGGCCTGACTCCAAGGCCAGGCTCTATTCACTGCGCCACCTAGCCGCCCCTCCACATATATTTTGATTAAATTTGGACAATCTTACAAAATTCTTTGTAGAATTTCTTTACCTTTTCATCCTCCAGCTGATGATATTGACATACAAACTACAATTATTTTCATGGCAATTACATACATTTGTGGTCTGTGCTGAATACAACAGTGAGATGGTCAAGTATCCCATGAGATAGTGTTTCTTTTTGCTTTTGACATTTTATTTACTTTTCTAAACAAGATCTGTGATCCTTCTTTCCATTGAGCTTCAGTTTGTTATTGTCTTATTTCTTATATGGCAAGAATATAAGAATTAATGTATGGCCAAGTTCCTTCAATAGTATATCATTTAAAAGGCTTTCATGTTTAGAATGCCAATAACTAAATTAATTTAGATATTTAAAAATTACGTGATTCTTAGAATATTCTGCCCCCTTTTGTGACCCATTGCCTTTATTATTTATTTTTAGTGGAATGGGCTTCTTCACCAAGAGCCTCGTTTGAAAGAAGAGACGTATATGTTTATAAGAGGTGGGGGTCCAGTCACATGGTGACAGCAAGGGATGACCTGCAAGCCCGTGGGTAAAGGTGGAAGGAATGAGAAGGACTTTTTGGGAGACTTGATTAGAGAACCTGGAGTAGTATTGGATAGGATAGGAGGCTATAGATAACATTGTGATCTATGTCATTGGAGGGAGTGCCCATATCATTGCAATTACAGAGGCGTTGAAGTAGCAGAATGTTTTCTAAGTGATTCAGTCAGAAAGAGAAGCTGTGATCGGTGTCATTCAACCGAATAAGGAATTTCTATTAAGGAAGTTGGATCTTATGACTTCTTTTTGGGCAGAGCTCTTGACCGGTGTAACTTGACCTACTCTGCTCAGCTTCTCTTCCCATCTTAGCCCCAGAGGTACGCGGAAATATTTCTTCTCAAAGCCAGTATTAGGTTTGTGAATTATACAAAAACAGTATTGTTCCCATCCCAGGCTGTGTCTCTGTACACACTTCCAGTATTGGAAGTGTTGCATTTTAATCACTCTTCATTCTTTTTTTCAGGCCAGAGACCTGGCGTAAAGTACTGGTATGAGAAGGAATGGTTAAGCCATGGCCACATGCATGGTTTGGCATTTTTAGAAGATAATTATTCCCATCAGAACGCTAAGAAAATAGTCGCCACTCACCAGCTTCTTGGTGATGTGCAGAAGGTGATAGAAGTTCTACATGGGCTGCAGCTAAAGATGAGAATTTTACAGTAAGTCTAAAGTGGCTTTTTGCAAACATTTGAGTTGGCATGTGCTGGAAGTGAAAAATACCATGAAACTCTCAGAAAAAGAAGAAATGTCTGTAAGAAGAACTTTTTCCTCCGAACCTCTAATTTTAGAAAAGAAATGGTCAGAGAGAGGTAAATTGTGACTCTCGGCTATGTTTGGGTTGCTCTAGTACAATTGTGACATAAGTATGTTTCCTATGACAGTGGTCTCTTCTGGGTGGGAAGGTTTCTTATTCAGTGAAATAACTTTCATCCCCTAATTTGTTATATAAAACTTGAATCTAAATAATAGTTTTTAAAATGAGGTGTACTTAATGCAGTATTAGACTCTAGAAGCTAGGATTCTTTTTTCCAACCATCTGATAAGACCTGAATTCAAATTTGGCCTTTGAAACTGATTAGCTGTATGATCTAAGGAAAGTCACTTAACCGCAGTCTGCCTCAGTTTCCTCCTTTGAAAATGGGGATAATAATAGCACCCACCTTCTAGGTTGTTTGAGAGGATAAAATGAGATATTTTGTAAAGTACCTTGCAGACCTTAGAGCGCTATATAAATGCTATTATTAAATGTTGTCTTTTCTCTGAAATGTCAAGTCTTATAATTTGAATATTTGGGTGGTAATGATGAGTTTAAAAGCATACTAATGTTTCTACTTTGTCATAACTATTCTCTTTGGAGCCACGAATGAGGAAGTATAGGATAAGTGTGACATGTAACTACTGGTATTTTGCATATTGCTGATAACTTGTCTTTAAGTGTCACAGACTCTGTGTAATCAAGTAACAGAAAATTTTGTTGTGTGAATTTTTGTTTGGAAGGTTTCTTTTTTTGGACTATTGATTCCCTCCGTACTTTACTGATCAGGTTCCATGTAGGCTTTTCTTCCAAACTTGTATATGTGTAGTCTTCATGTCTTGGGATCCCTTTGATTTACTCTAGAGAACTTTTCCTGATTTTTCTCCCCTCAGGAGCAAAGAGCACCCTGATTTACAGCTGTGGTGTCAGCCCTGGAAGCAGCATTCCAGGGATGAGAAGTCTCACCCCAAACACGTCCTTCACATTGAAGATAAGAGGAAGGAGGATGTGCCAACCTATAGAACTTTCAGTGGGACAGTAGAAAAAACACTGCCCTTTCCTTCCATGGAAGAGTCTTACATCACCAGTGAACACTGCTATCAGAAACCCCGAGCCTATTACCCTGCTGTAGAACAGAAGCTCGTGGTAGAGACCAGAGGGTCAGCTATGGACGATAGTGTTAACCCCATCCGGGAGAATGGGGATGATGTACTATCAGAAAAGTTAGGGTGGGAGTTAGGCCAAGAAAAAATCAAGCCGCAGAATGAATTGAGACATACTTACTCAAAGGTATGTTTGTACCTCCTGACTTTCTTCAATATCTATAATGTTTGTGTCATATACAATATCTCACTTGGTTCTCATGGTTAAAGTTTCCTCAGATCCAAATATATTGTTGAATTTGTTTAGTTTTGTATTTGCTGGTGTTTAAATTGAGTGTGCGGCCAGTGCATATGAATGACATGAGAGCGGGAAGAGACTTTTGAGGCTGACTAGTTCAGTTCCCATCATCACACAGATGAGCATACTGAGTCCTAGGGAAGGGAAGGGGCTTGTCTGAGGCCACACAACTGGTTTGTGACAGAACAAAGACTAGACTCTGCTTCTCCTAAACTTGAGGCCAGGATTCATTCTACTGTACCACACTGCCCTGTTTCCTTCTTCATCATGGAATCCACACACAGCCATAACCATCACCAAGTGAGGAGCACAGAAGAAGAGTGATGCTGGTGATTCTACCTTGGGATAAATTTGGAGT
The DNA here is from genome assembly GCA_011680675.1 of Gymnobelideus leadbeateri. Classification (NCBI taxonomy): domain Eukaryota; kingdom Metazoa; phylum Chordata; class Mammalia; order Diprotodontia; family Petauridae; genus Gymnobelideus; species Gymnobelideus leadbeateri. The sequence goes on along the minus strand of WOXC01008718.1, from coordinate 82,623 downwards.
GTTATAGTGAGTTCACACCATTATGGCAACATCCCATTAAGCCAGTCATTTCTTAGGATAGATAACTATTTGGAATAGATAAGCAGCAGCATAGGGGCAGCTAGGTGGTGCAGTAAGTAGAGCACCAGCCTGGAAATCAGGAGGACCTGAGTTCAAATTTGACCTCAGACACTTAACACTTAACTAGCTGTGTGACCTTGGGCAAGTCACTTGACCCCAATTGCCCCCTCTCCCTGCCCCCCAACAAACAAACACCAAACAAAAATTTCTCTAAGGGGTAGCTAGATGGCACAGTGAATAGAACATTGGCCCTGGAGTCAGGAGGACTTGAGTTCAAATCTGGCCTCAGACACTTAACACTTACTAGCCATGTGACCTTGGGCAAGTCACTTAACCCCAATTGCCCTGCCTTTTCCCCTCCAAAAAGCCACAAAAAAAAAAAGGAAAAGCAGCAGCACTCCACTTAGTTTTCAACCCCATTTAACTATGGGTACTTAATCCTGACCACAGTTTTTACTTTTGAATTTCAACTTTTAGAGTGTGAAAATGTTCACAACATGACACTTCTATATACCCAAAGAGCTAATGCCTACTAAAGAACCAAGGATTTCATATTAGCATTATTAGTTAAATCTAGCTTTTATTAAATATATTTATATATATATATGCACATATAATATATTAAATATACAGCTACATGCTTTACAGAACTTACGCTGTAAACTCTCTGATGGTAGACCATGTTTTATTGATCTTTCTTTCCCCATAACACCAAGCATACTCAATCAATATTGGTTAAATAAGAATATTATTATTTATTCACCCAAACACAGGGCAGTGGTGGATTTAAGGTTATTTATTATGTAGGCTGCAGGTTTTCCTCAAGTAATTGTCCATCCAAGATACATTAAGAATCTTGGTAAAGGAGAGTTTGTGCTTTGTCCTTCCACCTCTAGAAGTCTGCATTGCAGAAAGCTCCTTTGCTGACTTTAAGCAAAAACAGGGCAAACTCTCCTTGTCCTTTTTCCAGAAGCTCTGAGGATCGCAGAGGGAGTAAGAAACATCTTTCTAGGGCTCAGGGTCAGGTGACTTAAACTGTCACAAGGGTAACCAGATTCTTTCTGCCTTAGGAAGGGGAACTCTTATAAGAGAATCAGAACTGTGCCAGTATTTATTCATACAATTCAAACTGAGAGCCCTTTTTCCAGCTTTTGGAACAAATATTTGGGGAGGGAGGGATCAGGCTTGTGAATGGGCTGTCCAGTAACACACAGTATTGTTGATCTTTAGGTGAGGGAGTGTGTTTCTAAAAAGGCGCCCTCAGAGGAAGCCCCTACGCTGAAGCTGCTGGAAAAAGACAGGGAGGGCATGGTGAATGCTCAGCTCCAGTGGCAGTTTAACCTGCTCACACACGTGGAGTCTCTGCAGGATGAAGTCACACACAGGATGGATTCCATCGAGAAGGAGCTGGACGGTAAATGTCTCTTCAGACATCCCTGGAACATAGGCAGGGCTTTGGTCTTGTTTTCAGGCCCCTGCACCTGCTCCTTCCCCTACACAAACGCACCTGGAAGCTCACAGGCTCTCTTCTGTTCAGTACTGTTTTCAGTTCTGGTGCTTCTTCCCCTGTCTAAACAGCCTACCCAGCATGATAGATTAAGTGCTTACTGTGTGTCCAGTCCTGCACAAAAGAAACAGCAATACCTGAAGTACCAAATGAATTTAAAGATTTCCTGAGGAATAAGGCCTGGTTCATATGAGCCTGAGGAATAGAACTTGAGTTCCCCAGTGTGGAAGGAATAGATAAGAGTCATAAGAGCAGGAACATAGTAGGCACTTAAAACATCATGTTGAATTGGGGACATGGAATCTTCAGGTCATGAATATAAACAAATGAGGTTTTGAATTATGTTCTAGTAAATCAGTGCTGTAAATGGTCAAATAGTGCCAACATTTATGGAACACTTGCTGAGTAACCTGTAAGTGCACTGTGATGTAGTATGGCTCTGTGTAAGCATTAAGGGGTTAACCAGTTTGGGTTATTAAGGAACATCTTCTTGGAGATTAGTCTTAAGCTGGGTTTGGAATGAATGGTGGCTTTCAGTTAATGGAGATGGGGCATGAAGGAGCTTGATTAAGAAATTCACCTGACTGGAATGGGGAGAGAGAAATAAATTGAGGATCATTGCGAATGGCAGGCATGAGCACTGCCCAGGCAGCATTGTCATGTGTAGGAATTGGTCGAAGGAGGGAGTAGAATGAGTTTATAATTACCATGCAGTATTTTATTTGGAAACCCAGAAATTTATTTCATGCAAGCTTAGCTGAAGAGATGGTAGACCAGTTTTATGAAGTACCTTGAATGCTAAACTGAGGTTTTTGGGTTTTGTTGTACCAGCGATTGAAAGCCACTGTAGGATTTTAATTAGGGCAGTAACATAATGAAAGTCGTAGTTAGGAAGACCAAGGTTTAGGACCAGTTGAAATAGAAGATAGCATGAGCAGATAGAAATCTCCTGTGATTTAAGAGTTAAGTAATGAGGGTCAGCACTAGTGTTGTGAATTAGAAATGGGAAGTGCTTAATGAGTTGGATTTACATATGAGAGCTGAAGGAAAGAGGCAAAGAAGATGCTTGTAAAGGAATCTTATCTTATTCTTTAAGGTACAGGATTCTTTGGTATTTGAAGTTCCTTGACAATGCATATTTTTAAAAATGGTTTGACATTGATGTGTCTTTGTATGGCTACAGTTCTGGGATGTGATCTGAATTTCCCAAGTCAGCACTGTTATTTGGCATTTGAGGTCAAAAGAATAAATAGAGGCCAATTATATCCTCACTGAAGATTGCTTTTATTGGTCAGCTTGGTGCACTTGAGTTAATCATAGGAAAAAAAAATGTTAGACCCCAGAACCCAGCAAGGAAATGGGAAAGGGATGGAAAAATTAGTACATTATGAACCTAGAGTCCACAGATGACACTGGTATTCCCATTTCCCTTAAGAAGGGAAGGTAGAACATCAAACCCTATGTATGATTCTGTCTCCAAAGTAGAAGAAAATCTTTTGCTGTTTTCCTGGATCCTTTAGATCAAGCTGATTTGTTTTGTGCTGAGGAAGTTTTGTACTGACTCCACCAAAATACTCTTTTGAGCCACCTGAGAGGCAGATCATATAAGTGACTTTTTCTCCTTTGGTCTCATACTGCACTTTTATTTTGCAACTCTGCACACTATGTTATTCTTGTTTGTGTTTATAGCTTTTGTTTGTATCAGTGTTTGTGTCTTTTCCCTACTTGTGTCTTTCCCCTGCTAGACTAAAAGCCTCAGAAGAGCAAGGACCACTGACTCAGTTTTTCTCTTTTGAGCATCTAGCATGCTTTTGTGTGTCCATATTTCATATTTGTGTGTCCATACATATTTCATCGAATATGATGCTCTTCATTGCCTCTTTTGCCTTCCTGCTTTGATTTACCTTCTAAGTGCAGCTACTTCTGGGGAGCAGAAGGGGAGGAGGTATAACAGATAAATCTCCCTCCCCTGGCCTATAGGACATAAGGCAAGCTTGTTCATTTTAAAGTATAATGAGGCTTATTCATCAGTTCAGTTTATACAGTTGCACTGAGTCAGCTCTCTGGAACATCTGGGGAAAATAAAAAATGTGATTCTCAAGAAGCTTTATAGTCTAGTGAAAAGGTAACAGAAGGCCCCATAAGTGAGATGGTACAAATGAAAGCAGTGTGACATTGTTGTGGGAATGACATTGGAAAGGAACTAGATTTAAAGGCAGAACTGAAGTTTAGATACTTAGTTCTACCACTTACAGTGCCTTCTATCACTGTGAACCTGCTAAAATTGAGAAATAGCATCATTTGGAGGAGTTGACATTAAAGGTCCTAGGTCTGGATCTTCTCCTTGCTTAGGTGAACAAGTTACCTAACCTGCAGAGCCTGTTTCCTGTGCTTCAAAATGAGTAATCTAGGGGCGGCTAGGTGGCACAGTGAATAGAGCACCAGCTCTGGAGTCAGGAGGACCTGAGTTCAAATTCGGCCTCAGACACTTGACACACTAGTTGTGTGACTTTGTCAAGTCACTTAACCCCAACCCCAATTGCCCTCCAAAGAGGCAAAAAAAAAAAAAAAAAAAAAAGAAATGAGTAATATACTATGGCCAGTCAAGGGGTATTAACCTTTTTTTGCATTATGGACCCCTGTGGGGGTCTCTCTCTCCCTCCCCACATAAACAAATTTTCTTTGTGTATGTGTGTATATAAATAGTTTAATTCCTTCATTTGAGAAGGGGGTCCTTAGGTCCACTGACTTAGGGACCCCTTCTCAAAATATTGCTCTAAAATATATAGGATTACAAAGGAAACTTTTAGGATCTGATGGTGATTATGGACCTCAAGTTAAAAAAACTCTTTTGACCGGATGTTCTATAAGGCCCTACCTTTCTATCTTAGGATCTTTGTGAGTTAAGAGTCAGTGTTCTAGGAACTCAGTGAGTTGATTGCTGTTAGACTAGCTAGAGAAGTCTTCATTGAAATGGTGGAACTGGAGCAGTATGAGTAGAAATTGAATAGATGGAAAGGCAAAAGGCTTGCAAGAATGTCAGGAACTGAGACCAAGGTCGGAATGAACACAGTTCAATGAAGGTTTAAGTGGCTTCTTTGTACAATGAATATTCTGTGGGGAAAATGGAGATGGCTGGGAATGCATATTAATGGAGCATAAAACCAAAAGTCATAGGTGGCACTGCTTATGGGGCCAATAAGGTTCAAATTGGGGTTCTTGTTTGGATTCTCTCAAGGGACCTTGAAAGTCAGATTAAGGAGTTTGGTGACCCCATACTGCCAGGTGCTTAAAATAAATGCTTGTTGATTTGAGTAATTTCTCCTCTTAATCCTGACAGAAAATGTTCATGTACCAAGTATAGACGGTTTCAAGAAATATTTTAACATTCTTTAAAAAACGCTGAAGGCTAACCGGGTATATCTCTTTGTCTTTTGGGCCCAGTTCTGGAGAGTTGGTTGGATTACACAGGAGAACTGGAGCCACCAGAGCCATTAGCCAGACTCCCTCAGCTCAAGCATTGCATAAAGCAACTCCTGACGGACTTGGGAAAGGTGCAACAGATTGCACTTTGTTGTTCCACATGAGACTGACCTGAGCACTGCCCATTCACCATCACCAGGATGTCTTTAGGAGGCTCTTTGTATATTTAAACAAAATTTGCATACTGAACGCATGGAACATGGACTGACTTCAGGGATCCAGGCAGGATGTGGTGGACACAGGGCAGGCACTTTACTCACATCAAGGCTGCTGAGAGCAGGGTGTTCCAGTCTACACAGGCTTCAAGAGCAGAAAGGCAAAGAAGAAATGTTAGGATTTCTTTCTTACACATAAATTGTTGAATGAAAAGAATGATTCCTTTTTTATTTTTATTTTGCACAAACTTCACTTTAAATCGTGCCACTGATAAAGGAGTAAGAGCCAAAAATGTTTATTTGAAAATGGTTGTAATTCCCATTCTGCAGTTTATTTAATTGACTTGTGTTTCAGATTGGATCACAACAGCCTTCCTGGTTTTTCTCACATGGTATTTAATCAGTGGGAGTTGTAATTTTGAGCTTTGTGAGAATGTCCTTTTTATGACTTAACTATTATATGGAAGTTAAATAATACAGGCCCAAAGCTTGCACCAAGTACTTTAGATTGCTACAATTAATGATCATTTGGGCTGTATTCACTCCCCTAGTAAATGATTGTTTTAGTTCATCATGTCTCTAGCATGAATGACTTACTATATGGTACTCGGGAAAATCAACTTAGTCTGAGCTTGTTCTATTCCCAATCCCAGGATGTAGCTGGGTTTTTGCTTGCATTAGGGCTAACAGGCTCCTCTGGGGGAGCTGAGGTCTCACTGCATGTGACCTATGTTAGGTATTCCAAACTGTAGCCAGCTCTGTAACCCAGGGCAGTGTTTTCTACCCACTTTAATATTTGATAGCTCCTGTTCAATTTTGAAATGTAGATATTTTTTTTTTTGAAGCTAGACTTACTGTAAAGATTCCTTACAAAAACAGAAATGTCCTTTGGGGAGTCAGCTTATTTTATATACTGTAAGGACTTGGACCCTATGTACCGCTCTAAGCCTCCCCAGAGATTAACCTTTTAATGGTGTTTCCAAATACCCCACCACATTTACTTTTTATTTTTTTTTAAATATACCACAACATTTTCATTTCCCAGTGTATCTTATTTTGTGAGATCAAAGTGATTATGCTGCCTAAATGTCAGGTACAGTATCATTTAGTACCTTTGAGAATGATGTATTTGTGTTACTTTTGCAGCCATTGATAACAGTCCCTATATCTTATTGTGTTCCCTATGGTGCAGTGCAGGGGAATCCTCCTTGTGCTTTTAGATCTTCTTTTCCACTGTTAGTTTTGCTCATGATTATACCACTTAGACATCAAAGCACACTTGTCCATTAGCATTTGAGAATTAATTAATGGTTTATGAATCTGTAATATTATATGCTGCAAATATTTACTATGTAAACTTGAAATAGTCAACATCTTAATAGGAATGGTAAGATCTGCAATGAACTTTTGGATTTTAAGTCTTTGGGAAAGGTCCAGATTTAAGTTTAACATTGGAAATGAGGGCCTTGGGGAAGGATATTTCCTAATTCATATAAAATAAGTATGGTAGCTGTATAGCAGAGAATCAGTGGCTATGACACTTGGAATAAAGTTCCTATGACTCTGCTTTAAAAAAAAAAAGTCTTTCCCATCACTTATGCTGCTGTATGAAGAAATGCTTAGTATATTAATATTTAAATTAGAAGTAATTAACTGGACAGCTGTTTCACAACCAACTGAAAGGAAATAGAATGAACAGCTGTTTTCAGAGATTCCTTTTGCAAAGTTCCACCTGGATACCAAATGTGGGTAATCTAGAGGCCTCATTAGTAAGTTAATATTGAAGGTAGTTAATTGGGTTGAAACGGGTTAGATTTTTTTACAGAGCTGGGAACAGAAATGAAAAATTCCTGTTGAATTCTGCCAAGTGGCCATTTTTGTTTCATTCTGCTGGATAATTTTGAAAGGAAATAAAATTCCATTTCATTTAATTCTATTTGTCAGGTTAAGATTTGTCTTCCTGAGAAGAGGCAATAAAAAAAGCAAAGTCTTCTAAGAGAGATTTACTCAGCTGAAGACTTACAATATGCCTCTTTTCAAGTTTCCTTTGAAAGAGGTTCTGTTCTATTAGGTGATGCAAAGGATGGTACAGGGATAAGAGCCCTCCATCTCTGAATGCTGGACCAAGCTTAGTTAATCTAAAGTTGGAGCACTGGAAACAATTACTGCTGTTACCCTTAAGAAACGTTTAGTTATTGTACATTACCTAAATTTGAATTTTGTCTATTTGGATGAAAGCTATCCTACTAAATTGTCTTGGCAGAAGCAGTTCTGGTTTGACTAAATTTTGTTTCTTTAAATCAGTGATGGGTGAATGCAAGGTAGAACCTTGATGAGATGAGCCAACATTGCACTGTGGAGATGTAACTGTTTGTTTACGCACTATTAGAATGGAGGGCACTGTATATAGAAGTTTTGCTTTGGAGCAATATTTACAAAACATGCAAACCTCTTTATCTGTGTTTGAAAAAATAAATAGGTTTTTGTTGTTTTATGTATTAGTGTTTATTTGTTTACTATCCCACCACGTAAATCCCTCAATAAAACACTATAGCTAACTACTGACATTTTCTGTAAAACAAAATATTGCATATAGATTCCTAATGGTCACATAAAAACCATACAAAGGAAATCCTGGATCCTCCAAAATGTGCCATATCTGAGTAGGAGATGGGCTGCTGTGAAGACAAAGTTACCTTACAACTTAAGAATGCAGGAAATCAGTTTGAGTCAAAAGGAAGACAAGAATCCTTTTCTGATTAATAATTTAATGCTTTTTAAGAGGGTAAAAATGCCAGGAGCACCTGATGCTTGCCAGTGAAGTGAGGAAATACTATATCTGCAGAAGCACCAAACTGGCTATGGTTACATTCTCCAGCTCCAGATACTTTTCAGTTGTGACATACACCAAATGTTTTAGCATGTTTCCCAGAACTAAAACAAACAAAAAAGGTAGCTATTAGCTCTAAACTAGTCATGTGTGAATGTTTCAGACAACACTCCATAATAACTAGAAAAAAAGGCACCAGCTAGGCACAATAGTCCTAGGAGGGCCCACTGCTGATCCCAGCCACTGAAATGAATGTCACAAACAGTTCACTAAAGCTGCCAGTCCTGGGAGGTTCACCCGCACTGAGGCACAGCTCCCTAGGAATTCCACTCCAGGCAATACTGGCCAAGGGCATGAAGCAGATGCACTTTTCTCTATATTGTTGATGGCTGAGCAAAGGCCTAAACTAAAAACAAATGGTTTGACACTTATTAACAGGACTTGTAATGAAGAGGAAATCCATTACATTTGGCTCAGTGGGTAGTGCTAACCCAGTAGGCTATCAGCCTCATTTTTGCAATAATCTCTCGCTGTACCACCTTAATGGATACAATCAGTACAAAAGCATTCTCAAACGGTGCACAAAAAGCCCCGGTTCTAGTATCAATTGTGTATCCTCGGCCAACTCTTGATCTCCCTGAGCCTGGTTACTTAAAAAGATAAAATGCACATAAAAGGCACTACCTTTTATATAACACAAAAGGGACTGTGAATGATCTTTTCATTTCTCCACAACAATCTGCTACGCGACAAAAAGCCTTTACTATGAAATAAGGTAGCTATGTACATTCTGCATGAACCTTTGCAGGTCCTTCTGACCTTTCATGAAAAAATAACACTAACAGACATAGGGCATCTATCAGGTCTCAGTACGTGAGGTGCTCCCGCAGAAGGAATAGATGTCACTGGGACTGAGCAGAGGTAACTGAAGAATGGAGCGCTCGGCAGCCGCCACTTCAGGCGCCCTCCCCACAATGAGCCACGAGGAAAAGGGGATGGAGACTGCCAGGGAGTAGAAAAACAAGAGGCGAAGGAAAGAGAACAGGCCACGACTGCCAAAAATCAGGTTTCATTAACGCGGTGGCGGGTGCGGACACAGACAACATAACGGGAGCCCGGCGGCCCCCCAGGGGGGAAGAAGCTTCAAGCACGCTGCAGTGAACCCCGATGCGGCCCCGGGGTCAACATCGCCGCCGCCGCCGCCTCCTCCTCTCTGCACGGCCGGCGGGCGGAGGCCGCTCCTCAGTCAGCCCGTGATGCGGACATCTCCTCGGCGGCCCCGCCGACGGGCCCGGATCTCCTCGGGCAGGATGGCCATGAGCTGCTCCTGCACCAGCATCTCCACGATCTGCTCCTTGGTTCGGACCTCGGGCCGCAGCCACTGGCGGGAGAGTTCGCGGAGCTGGCGGAATGCCTCGCGCGGCCCCGCCGCCTCGTGGTAGCGGAATTGCCGGAAGCGCTGGCGGAACGTCTCCGGGCCGGGCCGCGACGCCGGGGGGCCGGGGGCTGGGGGCGAGGCCTCGAGGGCGGCTGGGAGCTGGACAGGGGACGGGGGCAAAGCGGCAGGGGCTGCAGGGCCAGGGAGAGAGGCCTCGGGGGCCGCAGGGCCAGGGAGCGAGGCTGCGGCCTCAGGGGGCTCCAGGCTAGCGCCAGCCTCCTCTAGTTTCATCGGCGAAGCTGCTTCTTTCTCCGAGGGCGCTGGGCTCGACTGCCCCGTACTCCCCGGCTCCGCCGCCATCTCGACGGCTCCCGGCGTCACCCTTTGTCTCGCGACTTTGCCTCTCTGCGCCTGCGCTGAAGCCTGGCACCCACCCAACCTAGAAAGAGAGGAAGCACTTTGCGCCTGCGTCTAGGTCTGGGACAGGGTTAGGAAATGGGGTAGAAAAGGAACCTCGGCAGTTTTGTGACGAGCAAGGCTTTCGTCGCCAGAACGAGGCAAAGATGATGCTTGGGAAGGAGCCCCAATGGCGCTTTACCTCCTCAAGTCGGGGTCCAGCCGCGGCAGAGACAGGCTATTTAAACACAGGGTCTGCGAAGCGTTAAACGGAAACGTGAATTAAGCGGAAAACTTCGGAAGCGGAAGCAGCTTCTCTATGGTCGAACGCTCAATCGAACCTCCAGTTTGCACATCTCCCCCTGGTGGCGGAAGGACTCTCTAAGGCGTGGAACCGGGGTGTGGGAAATTCAATTCAGTAAACCGCACACCTCTGGGAATAGTGTTGGAAAATTGTTGGAGTTGGGAATTGGTGCAGCCATTCAAGAAAGCCGTTTGGAATTATGAAGATAAACTATAATGTTTGACACTGAGATTCCACTGCTAGACACATATACTTTCAAGAAGATTGTTTGTAAGAAGTTCCCAAATACTAAGATATTAATAATAGCACTTTTTGTGATAGCAAGACATTGGAAACAAAGTAGATGCTTATTGATTGGGAATGTCTAAATAAATTGAGGTACATGAATGTAATGGAATATTATTCTTCTCTAAGAAATTAGGGATATGATAAACACAGAGAAACAGGGAAAGATATGCACAAAACGGTGCAAAGCAGAGCTAAGGAAACAGAACTACAACAAACACACAGAGTTTTAAGTGAATGTGACAAAATTACCAAAAGGAGCATAACTCCAAAGAAGAGCTCTAAGAAGATACCCCTTTGTAGAGGTGGGAGGTCCATCTGTACAAAGTATGTTTAACATATTTTCAAACTTTTTCAATGTTTTGATCAGCTATACTGGTTTTTTTTTTTGTCTTTAAAAATATTTGTTAGGCTTTCTGGGGAGGGAAGGGGGAAATTATGATGATTTTAAAAAATAGCACCAAAGTGTTTTTTTAAGAGCCTACTGTGTTGAAGTAAGAGCCTATATGTTGAAATGAGAAGTTTTAATGATTTGAACAAAGAAAACATTTAGAATTCTATAGGATCTAGAGCTGAGAGGGACCAGCATCTTTATTTTATAGATAAAATAGGGAATATAACTTTCCCAAAGCCCAAAAATAGTAACAAGGAGCCAAAACAGGCCCTCAAATAGGGGGATCTTCCCCTTTTTTCACTTTGTTCCTGACCCTACCATCTTGCTGTTTACATCTTTTTATGTATGTAATGTAATTTACATTACATCTCCCAATTTCTGATTTTCAGTCTTTCCCTATTGACTGCTTTGCAAACATCCTCAACTTTTGCCTCTCCTTAAAAAATATTTCCTTGACAAAAGTGTCCCCTTCATCTTAGAATAATCAACAAGCATTTATTTATTCTTTGTGACAGGCACCTAGGAACTGAAGATACAAAGCTGAAAGTAAGACAATCCCCACCCTCATGGGGGTACAGCACAATATTAGGAATTGATGGTCTGGGAGAGAGATTAGGCCATCAGTCACAGGGATTGTTGGTTGCAAACATAGGGCAGTAGATTGTCACTGTTCTTTCTAGTAGAAAAGGCAGTGCTGAGCTAATTACTGTTCTCTAGACCAGAGGTGAAAAGTGTGTGGGGACAGGGGAGGCATGATAGGGTTATGGGGAAGAACAGAAGGTAAGATTCCCCTTCTGAGTGAGCCCTAGTGAATAGCTATCTAGAAGCTTGGTACTGGCTGGAAAATGCTAAGATAAGGATGGATTCATGCACCCACCTATCCAGGGAGCTGTCATTGCCCTGAGCAGTCTGAAAATGAGTGAATTAACTGGGCTGGGAGGTTAAACTCTGGGAGAGTCATTTACTCATTCTTCTGCCCCTTGCATTCTAGTTTCTTATCTCACCACTCTCCAGAAGCTATCAAAGGTCACCAGTGGCTTCTTAGTTGCTAAAATGATGTTTACAAAAAGCACATTTCTTCAAACCAGTCTTCAAACATCTTGACTTTGCTTTTTTGCAGCTTTTGATATTTGTCCACTTGTATATTTCTTCCTTTTTTGAATTTTCATTGCTGGTTCTCTTCCTACCTATCCAACTGTTCCTTTTTAGTCTCCACTGCTTCTTCTAGTTGGGATCTTCTAATTTCTCCCACCCCATAAAATGCTTGTCCAATCCTCATCTCTTACCTAATTATCCCTCGAGTGATCTCATTTGCATTTGTTCCCATAGTTTCAGTAATCACCTTTATTCAGGTGACTCCCAAATCTTCCCAAATAACCTGGGGTCTAGAACCAAAGTTCTGGGTTTCCATAGCCTGATTTTAATCACTCTGGCTCATGTTCCACCCATGGTTTCCTCCAGGTATTATCAGTAGTTATAGCACATATCTTGGTCTCTACAGAAAAAAAAAAGGGAAAAGATCTTCTATTCCCAAACAAATGCTTAGACTAATGGAATAGAACAGGGGTTCTGTGCTAAGTACTGGAAATACAAAGAGAGGTAAAAGACATTCCTTGCGTTCAAAGTGCTCGAAATCTAATGGGAGAACACTTATAAAAAAAGTCGAAAAGAACTGGGGACTGAGGAGAAGGGAAAGAGAGGGTTCTGGTGGCATGTTGAAGTCAGTAAGATGAAGTCCCGCATAAGAAATGAGTAGGAAGTGGAGGGGAAATGGAGGCAGGGGAGGAGTTTAAAGACGCCCACCCTCAGCCCTTTACAATCAAAGGGACGGTGGGGCTCTAGGGGCTGGAGGTACTGAGGAGCTGTGAGTTTCACATGGAAATCACGATGAAGTCTTTCTATGCAGTCAGGTGGGAAATGATAAAGTGACTGCCCTGGGCCTCCTCATTGGTCCATGGTCTACCTTCTCCAATCAGTTCGGTGAAATCTATGAACCTCTTAGAAAAATGTTATACAGATGTATAAAGTAAAACACCTGGGATTATAAAGTCAATTATATTGAAATACAATAACAAAAATATAAATAAATTAGTTCACAGACCCCAGATTAAGAAATATATAATAGGTTTCTTTTCACTCAGCAGAAAATGCAAAACATGAAAGACTCTCTAGTCCATAAACAGTTAACCCTTCTTTCTCTTCTGAAGAGCCCTAACTGCTCTAGAGGAGATTCTTACTAATACTACCCCATGGTTCCCCACTTCCTCAACTCCTTTCTTCCCACCCCATCCCCCCTTTTTTTTCCGCCAAAAGGGAAAAGCACTTGCAGATTATATCTGTATATATAATTTATTAATAAATATATATATATAATATATATAAATAAATATATATATATATATATATATCTTCTTGCAATGTCAAGAGTATGTGAGAAAGACCCTTAGCACACTGGGTACTTACAGGAGGATATGGACACAAGTCATAAACTTGGATGATTATAGTCTCCATTGTTGAAGGGAATAGTCACAATGCTGATACAAGAGATCTGTTGGCATATTGGAGTTTCTGCTAGCTTTGTGGATGGAGGTGAAAAGGGAAGGGTGATAAGGAGGGGGGGAGGGTAAGTGGTTCTGCCAGGGACCCACCCTGGCATCCAGTCTGGAAGGAATTCACCAGGCTCAAGCAAACTTTGAAGCTGAAATTGTAAAGTTTATTGTTACACTGTGCAAGGACAGCGGGCTAGATTCTTATGGAACCTGCAAACTTCCAGGGGTCACAGGCATAGTTTTATGGAGTCAAGACATTAAATCAGGTGCCAGTTATGCTAACTAGGTGAGTTAGGGTGGGATCAGGGAGGAGTTAAAAGAGTGGTCAGTGCTTAAAGGACCATGCACTTTTAATATCAACTGCACAGGCGTATTGCCCATGATTCACTGGGAAATAGCCCAAAGTGGGGCTACCTGGAGGTGTGGTTTTAGGCCTGACACGTCACTAAAGTCAATCCTTGGTCATGGCTACTAAGGAGTGCCCAGTCTGCCACCCATCAGTGTTAAGCTTGACAAGATAGATGTTGGGAACCAAGGCCATCAGAGACACAGTGTGGGTATAATTGGCTAAGGAGTTACCCTATAGATAGGGTACTGAAGAATTCATGGTGCACCTGGCCACTCTAAGGGAGATAACATTTGCCTAAGCTAAAAATGTTTATAGTTTTGTGAAGGATTCATAAGTAGCTTATTGTTTCAAGCAGAGATAAACAGTCATGAGTTGTTGCTGGGCAGAGTGCTGGCAGGGGGAAGGGGCAGAGTTAATGCTTTGAGACTGGGGGGGGGAGTGTGAATTTACAGACTGTTTTTACAAATTGATTTTATAGACATAAATCCCAAAGCACCCCATTTACAAACTGATGTTACAGATTGATATTACAAACTGATGTTACAAACATATATACATCCCAAGGACCCCATCAGAGGGAGGGTTGACCTCAGAGTCAGGAAGCTCTCAGTTTAAGCCCCAGTTTGGACACATACTGACAGGGGTGTGCTGTAGCCAGCTTGAATTCAGCTAGTGCTACAAATTAAAGCTTGATTTATTGTTTTGTTGATTATCTAGACTTATGGAACTGATGGAAAAATGTTAATAATGCAGATTAAAATCAAAAGTGTGTCATGAATTTTCAGAAACATTTAGCAGCACTGCCATGCACTGTTATTAAATAGTGACTTATATGTCACTTAACTTCAGTGCCCAAGACAATTCTCTAAGACTGTAAGTTACAGAAGAGTTGCCAATCTGTAATGGTGGAGGAAGACAGGGAGGTGACTGTGCCAATGAAATTACAGGTGGAGACCAATAGTTACTGTTATTGTGTGTTTTGTTCTCTTCACCATGTTCTATATCAGTTCATTCCTATGTTTGACTCTAATCTGGCTTTTTCAGGCTTATTACTTGTCTTCTTGAATTCTAGGGTCCAAACAAATTGGCCTTCGGGCTGTTTCCCATACTTGACGTACCATCTCTCATCTCTGGGCCTTTCTTTGCACAGGCTGTGGGTCCCCCATGCACTGCCTCTTCACTTTTACCTCTTAGGATCACTGTTTCCTTCAAAGCTCAGCTCAAACACCATATCCCACCATGAAACCTTTTCCCTAACCTGCCCTCCCTTCCCCACAGCCACTAATACCTCCTGAAATTACCTGGTATTTATTTATATGTACTTATATTGTGTTCATGTTATCTCCATTAACAGAATGTAAGTCTCTGCAGGGACTGCTTTCATTTTTTCATTTGTATGCCAGCTAGTACAATGCCTGTCATATGGTGGGCACTTAATTAATGCTTATTGATTAAGGACAAACAACTTTTATCTTGTATCTTTGATATGTTGTTCTTCCTCAATAATCCCAGTAGAATAGAAATTTCTTGAGGGTAGGGACAGTTTCACTTTTTGTCTTTGTATCTCCAGTATCTAGCACAGAATAGTTGCTTAATTTTGAGAAACTGAGACTCCAAAGGTTGATTTATCCAAGCTCCTTTTGCATAGTCATTCCTTTCTTTGTGCCTCAGTTTCCTCACATGTAAACTGGGGAAAATAATATCTGCAGCACCTTCCCTTTCTTCTGAAGTCTGGTGCAGGTGACTCTGTGTCCTTGAAGGCTATATGGTATGAGGGTCATGTAAACTGGCAAGTTTTAAGCTGGAATGGCTTTGAGTCTGGGCCCAGTAGTTGACTACACTCTTTGACTTCTTGTCTCAGGAATGCTTAGCTAAGTGAGACTCTTTTGCTAAGTTGGCCGAGAGGGATGAGAATTTTTTTTTGGACACTTAAAACTCTTCAAGAGTTGATATCTGTGTTGTTGGAGGGGGCATCCATATGAACATTACACTAAATATCCTAGATTACACTCTCAGAAGGATCCTTGTAAGAAACACCTCACAGACCTGTGGAGATGATCCATCATATGAACTGTGATATGTAGAGTGCTCTGGAAAACTTAAAGGGTAACAGAAATGTCATTATTAAAATGGGGAAGATAATATCAGAATTTCTATTCTGCTTTAAGATTTGAAAAGTGCTTTCCTCAAAATGGATCCATCAGGTAGGAAATAGGTATTTTCCCCCCCTTTTTTAAAAGTTTTGTTGTTGTGATGTGTTTCTACCTCACAAATATATAGTTTGCCATTTTCCTCATCTGTAGCACCCCACCAGCATCACTGAATGAAATAATATTTTCTCTCCCTCCCACTCCTCATTCTATTAAAAAAAAAAGAAAAATACATTTCCTGTAACAAACATGTTTAAACAAAACAAATTTTTGCATACAAAAAATATAAATGTCTTAAGCTGTACCCTAAATCTCTCATGTCTCTTGTCATGATGGGCATGTTTCATCATTGGGCCTCTGGAATCACAAACAATCATCGTATACTGATTGTAGTTCTTGGATCTTTCCTTTCCCCTCCCTCTCTTTTTGCAGATGAGGAAACTGAAGCTGACCACAGAAGCTAAGAAGCATTTGGGGCAGGATATGAAACCCCCACTCCAAGTGTCATGAACTCTACCCCTAAACCACATTGCATCTTCAACAATATTTGCTTTGCTTACTTCCCAAACAGAGTGTAAGCAATTTTGAATGTAAGTAACTAAGTCCATCTTGGCTTTATTTATAAGGGGATGAGCCTGCACATGCCCACATCACCCAATAGGGAGCACCTCAGGTGGGTCTGTGCAAGAAAGAGGGGAGCTCTTTAGACCAGTTTTAAAGACTTTGATATTAACAACCAATGTGGGGGAGGGGATGGGGAAATTAATCAGCCTTAACTGTGGGAAAAACTCCCTATGCTCTGTATCCTGTTTGAACAGATATGAAATCTAAGTGCATTGTATCTTTTATATTCGGTTTTAATTGTCTATATCATGCCACTTGTATCTTGCTAGAGGGGTTCGTGGGGTGTTCAGCACCTTTGCTGTGAGGGCTTGCCAAGCTCTTTTCAGAGCTGCTCAGCCACCTTTGGTGTCTCCTTGCCACCCAGCTCTCACCTGTGCCTCCAAGAAGCTATAGCACTTGCAGTAGCCACACCCTGGTAAACCTCAGCAAACAGGCTAAACCAGGTCTACCCCAAGCATGTGAAGACTTCCTCTGGTGGAATGGGTAGATCACAACAATTTGTTCCAGCAGGCATTGAAGGCATCTGAAGCAGGTGCTGTGGAATGCTTAGAGCCTAGTTAGACATTGAAGATTACCAAGGTCATCCACTGCATCCAAAGCCATAGAAGGTTATCTTGACTTTTGACTTGCCACTGGACTTTGGCAACTCTGGAAAAGAGAGTGAAGCTGTCACCCCCTGAAAGCTTGGTTAAAAGAGGCAAACAGGCTAGGTGATATATAAATTCATATTATTTATTCCCTTAAAGCTAGCTGAAGCTAGGAAAAAATGTGTAATGGTAATGGGAATTTGAAGATCTTCCCTGCCTCTTAATAAGCCTAAGGGAATTTGAAGACCTTCCCTGCTTTGAAAATATACTCTGCCCCCAATAGGCTGAATGTAATCACATGGAGCCTGTGATGGGAGGAGTTTGCTGAAGGGTGGAGCAGAGCCCAAAGGGAAGCTGGGAGTCAGAGCCAGATAGATGGTTGGGAGAAGAGCATGCTTCTGGGAGACAGACAGGCTTGTGAGTAAAAGTTCGTGTCTCCCACCTGCTGTGACAGCTAGGCTTGTATTGGTTTGTGGGAAGGGTAAAAGATGCTGTAGCTCTCTGTGCTGTTATGGTTTTTTAACTTCTTTGCTACTATGATGGAATTGGCTTACTGGTTTTGGAATTCAGTTTTCTGGTGTCTGAATAAATGTTTTGCTTCTGTCTTCTATGTGGAGAGTCTGTTATATTTTGCTATAGAACACTATGCAGGTATATTTATTGTGACCGTGGGCACCATGAATATTGCATTGGCACTACAACATGTACGTACATGGAGCCAGAATGTAAATTCTGACTGTCTAATATAAGAGTGACCAGCCTTAAATATGTTTTAGAACAATCCTAACTCAGCACCTCTGTGTCACTCAAATTTATGATCTCCATATATGTTTAAACATAGTGTGAGAAAGGAACTTTCTTAATTGAATAGGTTGCAAATATGACAAGATAAGAAAGTTGACAAAGTGTCAAAAGAAAATACAACCCAGGATATCTGTGTTTTCTTTACCATTAACATGACATAACATAGTGTATGTCCATAAAATATTAAGATGAGAAGCAAGAAACTTATTCAAGTTAGTGTCTGGTCAAGATATCTTGTCCTTGATAAGTCATTGCCAGAAGAATGTTTTGGTTAGCTCCCTCTGGCCCTGTTGACACAGGAAGTAAGGCATTCTCTAGAGTTTACTCAAAGAGCAAAGAAGATATCTATTAGGCCAAGAGGCTTCTTCTGGTTGATAAGTTCAGGCTGTGGCCTTTATTGAAGTTCAAATGTTATTAAATGATTATCAAGGCAAAAGACTTTGCAACTCTGCCTCAATTAAACCCAATTCATAAATAAGATACACCAAGCAATCTTGTTAGAGCAGATGTTTTCTAATTGTTTCTATTACTTATACCTTATTAGTGTATACAATTAGAGAAATCTTTCCTTTGATCTTGTTGCTTTCTATATAAAAGATGCCTTGCTGTAAACTCTAATTTGAGTTTGTCCTCAGGGCTGTGTCACTGTGCATTTTGTCCCATTGCATTGCAAGCAAAAAACCCCTATTACTCTGTCGTCTTAAAGAGTTTTTCTTCCAGGAATCACAATACCTCATAGGGTTGGTGTAAGAAAAGTGCTATGTAGAGAACTATAATCTCTGGTCTGGAGAGTCAGGAAACTTTGGTTGTGATCTCAGCTCTGCTGTTAACTTAATGCATAAAAGCTAGGCAAATCCCTTCTCTCCACTTTGGGCACCAGGTTCTCCATCTGCAAGATGAACAAGTTGATTAATGTCTAAGGATGAACCAAACTAAGATACCACTAGACTGGCTCTAAGCTCTCCAACTGTGATGATCTGTCACCAAATAGCTACTTTTATGACCTCATCAAGCTGCTTTCCTGGTGACTCTTTTGAAGGATTGATAGCAAGTGTGGAGCCCAGGATAAAAGCTCTGTCCTCAGGCTTTCTGGGGGGTTATTTTTTTTTTTCAGATGTAATGGCAACGAGGAAGCAAAGGTTGGGTTCCATCTCTTGTGAGAATGTATTTTTCCAGTTTTTGTGTCAGAGCCCAGAAGAAGACCTGGAGGAAAAGCCCAAGGTATATCTTGGGGGACTTGGGAAGAGGGCAGTGGTTAACACATTAAAGGTGCTAGGAAGGCAAAGAAAAAGAGGCGCTAGATGGGCTTTAAATTTTTAAAAAACATATATTGATATCTGTTGCTTTCATATCACCTTAATTTCCCAATCAGAGATGTGTCTACAGGATTTGGTTGGTATCCTAATGTCTCAAAAGAAAAAATGGCTTTGCATTTTTATTTAATTGTATGATAAACTCTTTTAGTTTTAAAGCACGATAGAGCACTGGCCCTGGAGTCAGGAGGACCTGAGTTCAAATGCGGCCTCAGATACTTAACACAAAAAACTAGCCATGTGACCTTGGGTAAGTCACTTAACCCCAACTACCCTCCGAAAAGCCAAAAAAAAAGTTTTAAAGCACAGATTATCGTATTATGCATAAGCATGAAGACTAAGTTTAATTAAAATTTAGTTTCTTTAGTTTGATTAATAAAAAATAATATCTCTTATGGTTGAGTACTCAATAGTTTACCTTTAAAAAATAAACAAAACTGCCTGGATGCACACTAATGGAATGTGCTGCCCTCAGCCTATGTTCCCAATATATCTCTCCCCTTCCCAGAGAATCATACTTTCTAACAATGGCCTTTTGCCACTGACCTTCTCCCCACCTGGGTCTAAGACCTAGAATTTTCTAACCCAGGGTTTCTAAAATCTAGACCCCTAGTCCTTTAGGAAGTTGATCCACTCATCTTTGAAGCTCCCACAGTAGGGCCCAAAGAAGTTGAAAGAGGACTAGGTATGTGCAAACTAACTAGCCTACTCAACCCACTATCTCCTGGCTAGAATGGGTAGTGCTCAGCTTCACATCCCATCTAGCCAGCTATCCAAGTCATTTTTTCCCTCCACTGCTAGGATTTTTAAAAATTATATATATATATTTTTCAATCAATAAAAATTTGCTTTTTCTCCTTTCCCAATCCCAAACCTTTAATTGAGAACAAAAGAAAAATAAAATTCCTGTTGCAAACATGTACAGTCAAGAAAAACAAGTTTCTGCATTGGCCATATCCAAAAACAAATGTATGTCTCATTCTGCATTCTGAGTCCTTTACTTCTCCATTAGGAGGTGGGTGGCATGTTTCATCATTAGACCTTTGGAATTGTGATTGGTCTTTATTCTGATCAGAGTTCTTAATTCTTTCAAAATTGTCTTTATTTTACTGTCTTTGTATTAGTTGCTCTCCTGTTTCTGTTTACTTCAATCTACATAAATCACACAGATTTTTCCCAGGGTTCTCAGAAACCCTCCTCTTCATAATTTCTTATAGCATAATAGTATTATATCACATTTTTATAACATTTATATATAAGTCATTCATCAATTGATGGCTACCTCCTCAAATTCCTATTCTTTGTCACTTCAAAAATTATTATTTTTGTATGTCTTTACTTAGAATTTCTTTTACTTAGGACTAAATCTTTCCCTTACTCTATTTTCTTTCTAATTCTCCCCCCTGCCCTTTTCCCTTTCTTTTCTATTTCCCTGTAGAATGAAATATATTTATGTACCCAACTCTGTATGTGTGTCTATTCTTCCTTCCTTTGACCAGTTCAGATGAGAGTGAGGTTCAAGTGTCAGCTGCTTCCCTCTCATCCCTTCCTCCTTTTTTGTAAAGATGTCTATTTTTGTACTCTGGTATTTTAGATCATTTCCCCTGCCTTTCTCTCCTCCCTCAAGTGTGTTCCTCTTCCCCTCTCTTTACGATCTTAAGATCATCAAGACTAGTCATTTTTTTCATCTGCCTATAATGCCTTCTTATACCTCTCTAGAACAAAGTACTCCTTCCAGGTCACCACTGCTTTATTTGAGTTGTCTTATCTTACTAAATGTAAGCTCTTTGAAAGCAGTGACTGTCTCTTTTTAAAAAAAATGTTACCCTCAAAATTTAGCATAGTTCCTGGTACATAGTAAACTCTTAACAAATACTTTTACACAAAAAAGGGGGGAAAGTCAACACAAGTAACCAACATGTCAACAAGACTGAGAGTATATGCAATGTTCCCTACTTGTATTCTTCAAACTCCACAAAGAAAGGCAGAAGGTAGAGTTTCCTGTCTCTTCTTTGGGGCCAAGCTTTAGATTTTTCAGAATTCAGTTTTGTTCTGTTGTTCTATTTACATTGTAATCATTGTATTTTATTATATTCCTGGTTCTACTTCACTTTGCATCAGTTCATATGTCTTCTTATGCTTTTCTGTATTCTTTACATTGTTTCTTCCTGAATAATAATATTACATGACATTAATGCACTGAAATTTATTTAGTTATTCCCTAGTTAATGGACATCCACTTTGTTTCCATTTCTTTGCCATGACAAAAAGTACTGAACTTTTTATGTATTTGAGACCTTTCTTTTTTATCATTGATCTTCTTAAAATATATGCCTAAGCAGTAGGATTTCTGAGTCAAAAGATATGGACATTTTAGTTACTTCTTTAACATAATTTGAAATTGTTTCCCAGAATAGTTGAACTAATATACAACTCCCCCAATGGTTGTGTATTAGCGTGTCTGTCTTTCTACAATCCCTCTCATTATTCCTTAGCACTTTTTAATTCATTTAATTAGTTAATTAATTAATTAATTTTTGCTTTTTTGGAGGGGGGAAGGTAGGGCAATTAGGTTTAAGTGACTTGCCCAAGGTCACATGGCTAGTAAGTGTTAAGTACTTAAGTGTTAAGTAAAACCAAATGACACATTTAATTCATTAGACAACAAACAGAAAAGTCTTAAAAAGTGAATTCTTTCACACCTGAACGAGCCCTACCAACTCTGTACTTCATCAGTAGGGTTTTTTAGTTTGTTTGAGACCAGATGTCCCCATTTCACCCAGGCTGGAAGTGAAGCTGTCCACTCATGGGCCTGATTCCACTACTTATCGACTCAGAAACTTTTACCATTTCTGACCTGGGCCAATTTGTACCTCCCTAGGCAACCTGGTGGCTTCCCAATCCCAGGGGCTCACCATTTTGGTGCAGAACTTAGTATGGACACCCTAATGGGTTTTAGATTACTGTAGCTCAAAACTCTGGAGTTCAAGTGATCCACCAGCGTCAGCCTCCTCTGTAGCAGTTATTCCAGGAGTGGTCCACCAGGTTCAGCTGAGTTTTTTATTTACAGATCACTTTAACTTACATCTTGAATCTGATCTACATAATAACATTGGGAAGTAGATTGTGTAGGATTAGGATATCAATGAGGAAACTGGAATCATAAAGTGCTGAATCTTGGGAGGAGCCTTAGGGATCCTGTCCTCTAGTTTTACAGTTGAGGAGCTTGAAGCTCAGAGAACAAGAAGGACTTGATCATGGCCATACTTTGAATTGGTGCCAGTCAAAATTTGAATTCAGGTATCCTGACTGTCACTCCTTCCACTTCACCAGACAGCCTGTGTAGTCTATCAGTATTTGGTGAGTGTTTGCTACAAGGGCTCCTTATTAAGAGTGGTATATATGTAAAATTTGGGGAGTGAGGGAGATGTACTATGTACGTATCTGGGTCCTATGGTGAAAAATACAGGCGGCACCTGTCCTGAAGATGCTTAAAGTCTAATAGAGAGTATGACCCAGTTGAAAGAGCAAGCACTGAGCCTAACTGAAGTCAGAGGACCTTGTTTCAAATACCAACTCTGCTGTGACCTTGGACAAATCACTTCTCTGGGCCTCATTTATCTCATCTGTGAAATCAGGGAGTTGAACTAAGTAACCTTGATGGGCCTTTTCAGTTCTCAGTACCATAGAAGAGGACACCCAGTGACTTGAAATGAAATCAGGTTTCCAGACCCAGACAAATGACGATGTCAAGGATCTGAAAGAAGACTGATGTGATCATGGATTCCATTATTTTTATTTTTATTTTTATTTTTTTTGCAAAACCAGAGGGACATGATTGCTGCTTAAATATTTATCTGTCTGTCTGTCTCTCTATCTAATGGACTATCATATGGATTCAGAAAAAGATTTGTTTTTTATGGTTCCAGAGAGTAAAATTAGGACCCATTTGGGTAGAAGTTATTCAGTAGAAAGAAGAACTTTCTAATAGTCTGAACTGTCCAACTATCTTGAGAAGTAGTGAGATCCCCATTACTTGGGGTATCCAAGCTAAGGCCTCCAGGTAAGCTGTAGAGGGGATTTGTGAATTGAATTTGAAGACAGACTAGATGATCTCTGAAGTAGTTTGTTTGTTTAAGTGCCTACTCTGTGCAGAGTCCTGTGCTGGGTGCTGTAGAAAGTTTAAATATGACTTGGTTCTTGCCCTAATGTTCCCTGTCCTTACAGAGAGATGGTCATATAATAAATAATATGTGATCACTTTATTAGAGAGATTCAAATAAAATGCTTTGTGAAGTTCAGTGTCTTTACCAAAGGGTTATGGGGTTAAAGTTTCATGGAGAAAATTGGATTTGAGTTCATGTGAAAGAATGAGTGGGAAGAAGGAGGGAAGAGGGGAGCCTTCCAGGCATAGGAGAAAAATGGTGTGAACAGAGATATGGAGAGGAGATCCCTCTTTTGACTCTGGGATTCTGTGACTTTTGCTGTTAGTGAAAAGAGTAATTTGACAAACTCATTCTTACAGTATTACTGACTTAACATGTGAGTTCTGACAAAGGGTATTTGTATTTTGAAAGAGCACGCAAAGAGAAGACCAAGTTTAGTTCAAAATATTGGAGTTTCCTCTAAATGGTGAGTGGAATCCCTGGCCCTGTAACAGAGGGCGAGTTCCATTCAGTACCCAAAGGCATGGAGCCCCATCTTCCAGGATGGCATCTCAGCGAGATCCCATAGCCATGATGATGAATCTGTTTGTCATCTTTGTATCCCCAGTGCCTAATACTTAATAAAAGTATTTTTCACAATCATTTCATAAAATAGTTTATGATAAACACTTAATAAAAGGACTTAATAAAAATAAAATGTGCTTAATAAAAACCTATTGACTTGAAATGAATTGAATGCTGACATGAATGTTTTCCTCATATTCTCTGTGGGTTCTTACAGAAACAGTTTCATCACTTCATTAAGGACATCATCATCATGATTCGAGTGTGCAAGATATTTCGTCAGGGCCTGCATGGTTTCCGGGAGTGTGAAATCATGCAGACTGCAGATGAAGGGAACCCTGTCTTCTCTGCATGGGACGTAAGGGAAGGGCCCCTGGAATTTGTGCAGTTATTTCTGCTCCCCTCTAATGTCACTGTCTCAAGTAAGGGATAACCCCTGACCCTCAGTAGAGGCCGCCTCCCAAAGGTCCTGCTAAGGATGAATTCCTTTCCCAAAGTCACCTTACCTTTAATCAGCATGATGCAATGAAAGGAACATTGAATTTGGAATCAAAGGACATTGCTTCAAATCCTAGCTCTACTATTTGCTATCTATGTGACCTTGGGCAAGTAACTTAACTTCTCTGGAAACTTATCAGTTTCCTCATTTATGGATTAGACAGCATCTAACCTCCCTTCCAGTTATAAATCTTCAGTCCCTTGATAATCCTGGAAATAACAGTGGCCTGGGAGGTTTGTTAGCAGTTGATCCATTCCTGAGAAATTCTGATCCATTCCCTCTCTAAAATCTATCTTCCCAAAAAGATTGTTATCTTTTTGAAAGAATAGGTGGAAGGTTACACAGAGGCGTATTTTCAGCTTGATGTAAAAAAAACCAAACTCATAATTAGAGCTATTCTAACAAATATATTATGTGTGTGGGAAGAAGGTCTACAAGACTAATAAAAACAAGAATGCCATGGTATGATCAGGCTAAAGTCAGTGTCTTTTAGGATGGAGTTAACATTGGGAAATAAAGGAAGTTTATAGACACATGTAAGTTTATTTATATTCTGTTGAGTTGGGTTAAATCTTGTATGTTCATTTTAAGAATTCTCTTGAATGCCTGTACCTGTGAATGGAAGTTAAAATTAAAATTGTATTTAAAAAAGCAATTAGAGCTGTTGAAAAGTTAGAGTACCATGGATAATGAGTCCTCAGTTACTGGAGGTTCCAGGAGAAGGCTTGTATGACAACTTGCTGGGACACTGGGGTTGTTCCTGTTGAGATCTGGGCTCGACTTGATCATATTTGAGTTTCCTTCTAGCTCTAAGATTCCACAATTCTGTAAATGGGGCATAGAAGACAGTGATAGACAAGGAGAAGTAATCAGTGAGTCTAACCTTATTTCACAGATAAAGAAATTTAATACCCAGAGAAGTGCCTTACCCTAGTTCACACATGTAGTTATCAGCAGAGCCTAGATTTGAACTGAAGTTCTCTGGCTTTCAATTCAATGCTCTACTATACCAGTCTACAGCCATATAAAGCTTGCTTTCCCCTGCTTTGGTCATAATAACTGAAATAGGATTGGCTGAAATTAAAACATGAGACATTAAAGTTACATATCAGGTTAGCCAACATTTCAGTTGTGCTCTCCCCCAGTAATGGATCCAGCTATGTTTTTAGAGTATTGGGTGCAATTTTAGATACATTTTGTCTCTCACAAATGTTTTATGCCCCTACACAGGGAAACCCTGGTAATGTTAGTATCTGGTTCCTTTTGTTTTACCCGAAAGGGCCTTTACCTCATTGCAAGCACTCAGGCTAACAAGACATCAAATATAGGAATGAAGGACAAAGTTGTTTTTTTGTTTTTGTTTTTGTTTTTTTTTTCCCTTGGGAAAAACTACTTTCCCTTGGGACCTATGCAATATACATGACTCAAAGTATCAGAAAAAGGATAATATACAGTTTGTTTCTCAGCACAAGCCTTTCCATGCTAATATTTCTAGTACCAACAAGGACAAAGTCTGAAGGTTTGTTTCTCCCTTTTGTTGGCTCTGTGCCTCATCCTCCTTGGTACATATGGTTCCCTTCTGTCTTCTCTCTCTAATTAGCAAGGGCAAAGTCTATGGATTTGCCCTTTCCTTTCATGGCCCATAATTGACATGGTAAGATGTGAAAAGAGTTCAGAAGAATTTTCTCACTGTAGGCTAGTTAGACTGAATTCAAAAAGTGAGAATCTGAAGCAGAAGTGAGCAATTCAAAAGAAAGACTTTGTGCCTCAGGACTTTTTTGATTGGCCGACTGACTGACCAGTTAGACTGTGGGTCTAAATCTCAAAAGAATTAAGAGAGCTCTGGATAGGAGACACTTCTCCCAAGGAGAAAGCCACAAAGAGCTGCAGATGGCAGCACATGGAAACTCGGTATGGAGTAATTTGTTCAGAAAGATGATAGTGCTGCTGAGAGAATTTGTTAAGCAGAAGATCTTAACAGTTTGTAGGAGTGGAATTCCAAACTCACATCTCCAGACCAGCAGAGACATCAGCACCTCCAAGTGGGAAGCAACAACATCAGAAACAAAATGGTATTACAGAGGGGATGCTGGCTTAGTAGCACGAGTTGCCCTAGGTATGTGTGTTCACTGACCATGTGTTTCTTATGTGTGCTCTCTTTTGCATAAATGTGATAACCTGTGTGTATACAGGGGGTGGGGAAGAGAATGTTCATTGTTGTTGCTGTTATTATCATTAGCTTGGTGTTTTCCTATGCTATTAAGTGTTTCTTTGACCTAGTATGTTCTGATTGGTCTGGTAAAAGAAACATATGTGGGGGCTTGTGAACTATGGTTAAATAGTGGATATTGACTCAAAGTTTGACTGAAAACTAGAAGTAGCTTTCAGGGGTCCATGATTGAGGGTAGATTGGGTTAAATTGGTGGTTTATTTGGTTTTCCTTTTTTAGGGGCACTCTGTCTAGCATTTATAAAGATACTTTTTTCCTTTTTTTTAACATGCATTTATAAAATTTTGAGTTCCAATTTCTCTCCTTCCCTTCTGTACCTCTCCCACCCTTTGAGAAGACAAGCTATATAGCAATTATACATATGAAGTCATACAAAACACATTTCCATATTAGCCTTGTTGGTGGGGGGAGAGCAAAAAAATAACCCAAGAAAAATAAAGTGAAAAAAGTATGCTTCAGTCTTAATTCAGAGTTCATCAGTTTTTTCTCTGGAGGTAGATAGCATTTTTCATTATTATCTTAATCAGACTAGTTGAGTTTTTCACAGTTGACCATCCTTACATTATCGCTGTTACTGTGTACAATATTTTCCTGGCTCTTCTCACTTCATTTTGCATTAGTTCATATGTCTTCTCAGGTTTTGTTTTGATTTGCTTTGTTTTTAAAAGCAATTGGGGTTAAGTAACTTGCTCAAGTTTACACGGCTAGTCATTATTTATGTGTGGGTGCTTATTTTCTGAGGCCGGATTCGATCCCAGGTCATCCCAACTCCGAGGCCGGCGCTCTTACTCACTGCCACCTAGCCGCCCTTTCAGGTTTTTCTTAAACCATACTGTTTGTCATTTCTTATAGTACAATAGTATTCCATCACAATCAGACACCACAACTTGTTCAGCCATTCCCCAATTGATGGGCATCCCTTTAGTTTCCAATTGTATGCCATGACAAAAAGAGTTGCTATAAATATTTTTGTATAAATAGGTACCCCTCCTTTCCTTTTTTTGATCTCTTTGGGATACAGACCTAGCAGTGATATTGCTGGGTCAAAGAACACACATCGTTTTATCACCCTTTGGGCATGGTTCCAAATTGTTCTCCAGAATGATTAGAACAGTTCACAATTCCATCATAGCACATCCCTATTTTTTCCACATCTTCTCCAGAATATGTAATTTTCCTGTAAAGATATTTTTGAGCTTTTCCTCCATCTTCCTTTTGACTGTCCTGATACTTTATAGCTTTTATAATATGTGTAGAACCCATGGGAAAACGAATGAATAAAAGCCATTGTTTACCATTGCAAATACTATGCTAAGCACAGGGTATATACACAGAAAAAAAAAAAGCAAGACAGTTCCTGCTTGAGAACATGGAACTCTATGCTCTAATAGGGGAGATAAAACATATAAAAGCAGGAAGCTGTATGTTAGACAGATCCCACGATCCTTAGGGTGCATTGGCAAACTACATGACAGTGTTGTCTTTAACACCACTTTTGTTGGTATAATCGTTCCATTTCTGATGTGGAACCATTTGATAGTGGCGAGGACTTTGGTTGTGAGAACTTTCTATTCCATGTCAATGACTGCTGAGGAAGTGTGGGGGCTGCAGCACCCATGGAAGCATTTACTAGGTCACATCTTTCTAAGTTGCTTCCTGGATGAGTGGCTCTGAGGATGATGGATCTACAGATGCTGCTGGCTTACCAATTGGTGGTGTTGTGAGTGCTGATGACACCTTTTTCCCCCTTTTTTCTTTGTTTCATACTGCTTGCTTTAAAAAAAAACAAAACTAGCTGCTTATCAGTGCCCCTTCTAAACTTCCTTCTGTTCTCTTCTGTATACTAAAAAATATTTCAAGGGGCAGCAAAGTGGCACAGTGAATAGAGTACTGGCCTGGAAGTCAGGAGGACCTAAGTTCAAATCCAGCCTCAGACACTTCACACTTAACTAGCTATGTGACCTTGGGCAAGTCACTTAACCCCAATTGCCCTGCCTTCCCCCCTCCAAAAAAACTATTTCAGTAGTCCTTTTTTTTTTAGCATCTCTATTGATAACCTCTTCTTTCTTCAATTAGAAACTGAGAGGAATTTTTTTAAATGCTGGTAATGAACAAACAAATGGACTAGAAAAATAAATCCATGCAGTGGCCATCCAAAAGTGTATATTGTTTTCTGTACTATGTCCCTTACCTATCAAACAGTGAAGAACCATGGTCCTCTGGAAACATGGTTGTATTGCCAGAGGTCTTTAAAATTTTTTTTTCATAATGTTCCTATTCCTTGTATAAATTGTTTCTGAAATAATATATTTTATCATGTCTTATGGTCCAGTAATATTCCATTACATTCATAAACCCAGTTTGCTCAACCATTTCCATATTATATAAAAAGGCAATTTAAAGCAACCCCTTAGATTTTAGCTCTTTTTTTCCCTTTTTTAATTCCCCTTCAGGAATAGGAAGTTATACTTATGACCATTCCTTCCCTGGTATTATCCTCCCTCTTAACATTGCTCCCTCTCCATCACTGCTTATTTTGCCATTGTGTGACTAAACCAAACTTTTTGTGTGTGGTCAACCCTCCTTTGTTTCAGATATGCATAAAGTTCATCTGGTGTCTACTCACCCCACCCTTTCTTCTATATTTGTATACTTTTCTGTACCTCAATTATGAGAAAGAGCCTTTCTATATTACCATATTCCTTTTATTTTCCTTCGTTTCCATTTTCAAACTCTTAGAAAGAGAAACAGTCTGCCCCCAGGACCTCTGTTTTACTTTTGAACTCTCTCTTTACCCTTTGCAGACATTAAGTTTCTTTTTTTTTAATTTTTTGCTTTTTGTAGATGGGAAGGTAGGGCAATTGGGGTTAAATGACTTGCCCAAGGTCACATGGCTAGTTTTTATAAGTGTCTGAGGTTGGATTTGAACTCAGGTCCTCCTGACTCCAGGGCTGGTGCTCTATTCATTGTGCCACTTAGTCACGCGATATTAAGTTTCTAGAGGGACATTTGTTTCTCCTGCTAGCACTATTTCATCATACAGTCTCTTCCAATTGTTCCAATAAATTTACCTTTCTAGGTTTCCATGAAATGAATTATTTTGTTTTTCAAAATTCTTACTCAGCTCTAATCTTTTGATAAAAAATACTTGAAAGTCCTCTATTGCACCCCTCCTCAACTCCTTCAGAATTATATTCAAGTTTGACAATTTCAGTTATTCATGGTTGTAAGCCTGTTTTTTCTCTATTTAGAATATTGTATTCTAAGATCTTATTAATAGTAGAAGCTGCCAGGTCTTGTGCAATTGATACTTGAACTGATTCTTTCTGGATACTTACAGTATTTTCTTTTATGTGAGAACTCTGGATTTTAGCTATAATATTCCTGAGACTTTTCCTATCGAGATTTAATTCAGAAGGTGACTGTAGATTTTTTCTTTTTCTTCTGGTTCACTAATGGATCTGGCCAGTTTTCATTTATGATTTCTTGAAATACAGGTCTCTGGACTTACAAATTATGGTTTTCAGGGAGTACAGGGATCCTTAAATTATCTTTCCTTAACCTGTTTTCCTGATCAGTAGTTTTTTATATCAAAAATGTTACATTTTCCTCAATTTTTCAGTATTTTGATTTTGTCCTAATATTTTTTGATGCATAGAGTCATGTCTGTTTTAGTTTTCAAGGAGTCTGTTACTTGGGTAAGATTTATTACTTTCTCTTCTAAGTTATTTATTTTCCTTCTGATTCTTTGCTCATTTTTTTTAACTCATTATGCTAGGTATTTTATGTAGTCCTTGTGGAAAGTTCATTTTTGTGTGTGTCTCTCTGTGTTTGTAGTTGTATAGTGTATTTTCACCTTCTTTTGAGCAATTTTGATTTGCAATTATTTTTTTGCTGTGTTTTCTTCGGTTTACTCATTTTTTTCAGTCTTTTTGAGTTTGTGATTTATGCCATAGCCAAACTCTACTCACAGCTGTGCTTTTGGGAGGCTGATCAATCCTCTTTGGTTTTATTCTGGGATACTTGGGGATCTGCATTGACCTCAACCTTCTGGAGTTGTTTGCCTGCCCCCTAACCCCCAGTCTTTGAAATTTAGAGTATTGGATTGTCAAGGTTCAAGAACATTGGCTCTTTAGGACCCTCTATGGAGTTTTAGGCCGGAGTACTAGGGAATCTTATAGTCCCTGTGTCTGGGAGAAGGGGGTGTCTTTGAGCACTGATTCACTCTGCTAGTCATTCCCCAATACTATTCCCCTTATGTATATGCCACTGAGACCAGAAGAGAGTCCAGTTCATTTCAACCAGACTATCCTGAAGAACCTAAAGGAGAGAAAAAGGAACCATACACAGAACCTCTCTTTACAGAGTCTAAAGCATTTGGGACAAGTGGTAAAGGGAAGACTGCTTCTGCCTCCAAAAGGACCAAACTCTCTGCTATAGATATAGATTAAAAGGTCACATTTTTGTTAGGCATTCTAGAAAGGAAGATCTATCAGAAGGTGAATAGTTTCCTCATTTGTAAAATTTAAGGGATGGATGCAATGGTTTCTAAGATCCCTTTCAGCTCTAAATATATGGTCTTATGAACTCTACTATAACAGCAGCAGAAGATAGAGATGGACATTGAGGAACAGGGCTGCTGAAGGCCCAGAAAGCCCCAATATCTGTCACAACCAATTCCTGGGTCTTTTCCACCTGGAGTCATAGTACCGTGTATAGAAATGACATCAGGGATAGAAGATGCAAAGTATTCTGCTGTGTTGAACCATGGGTCCAAGTGAAAATGCTATTCTGTTTTCTGAAGATAATCCCACATGTACCTTTACAGTTTATTCAGAGACTAACGCCTCTGTGAATGCAGATAGACCACCACCCGTATATCTGGGTTATATGAGTGTGAGCTTGAAGTTCATTAGGAAATAGGAGGAAGGCAGAAACTATGGCTTTGTGATGTCCAGACCCAGCAAAGATGTCATTATGATTGAAACCAACTCTAGCCTGTTGAACATACTGTTAGATATTTCAGGCAGCAGGGGGGGACTCAACACCTGAACACCTTGATAATCCATGCTTCCTATGCTGAAGTTTATAGGAGAGGCCATAGGTGGCAGCAAGTATCAAAGAAACGCCAAAACCTAACTCAAGGTTGGGTCCAGGGAAGTTTGCCTTTAGTCTTAAGACACTCCAATATCCAAGGAAAGGAAGGATCACTGGGGGCAAGAACTTAGCACCAGGACTATTGTGTTCTTTACTGAATGAGTTGGATATGGGTTAGATCCAGAAGGCAATACAGAAATTCCACCCCAATAATCCCTGGCCTTTTTTTTTGAGGGGGGAAAGCAGGGCAGTTGGGGTTAAGTGACTTGCCCAAGGTCACATAGCTAAGTGTGTCAAGTGTCTGAGGCCAGATTTGAACTCAGGTCCTCCTGATTCCAGGGCAGGTGCTCTATTCACTTCACTACTTAACTTCTTCCCCTTTTGAAAGCAGTCACAGGAAAGATACCACTACCTCCTCTGAGATGGATTCTCTAAGGAATCATCACCAAAAGATCTATTGATTACTAGTATCATCATGGAATCTTTCAGTCTGGCTGCCTTACTAGTGGTGGTTTGAGAGAAGATTGGAAAGATCCAAATGGTCATGGGTTATTCGGCTTTGAACAAGAGCTTTATGGTCCATCAGTGCACCATACTACAAGTTCATGAGGTTCTGCATTGACTTCTAAGTAGCCAATGGTTTTCGTTGTTGGACTTGTGCAGTAGAAACCATCACTTCTCCATGCCTGGGGAAGATAAGGAAAAGACAGTTGAATTTGACCAGTTTGGACTGTGTGCCCCAAAGGATTTCTAGGGTTCCTGACACTTTCCAATGGTTTGTGGGTAAGGGGTTGATTGGGTAAATTTCTTAATCAATTTGATAAACTTATATGGTGGTGAACTTGGGACTTTTGAAAGTACCCCTGCCTATGGGGTACAAACATGCTTACTGACACCTTAAGATGACAAAAAACTGAATAAATCCTTGTGCCTAGGGTTTCCACAAGGTGGTTTAGGTCTGCCCTGTCTTTCTCATACTTCCTAGGATATGGGTTTCAGTGATTGTAACCTCGAGATCGTTTGACTGGTTTGTATTCTTGAGAGCTTGGACTTTCTGATAGGAGCTGTCCCTTTGGACTGTTGCTTGACTACAAAGGTGAGCTAGCAACTCTGGTTAGCCCTTTTAGACTAGTCTCATTTTTCTTTTCTTTTTTGCTTTTTTTTTGGAGGGTGATTGGGGTTAAGTGACTTGCTCAAAGTCACATGGCTAGTAATTGTGTCAAATGTCGGGGCGGGTTTTGACTTCAGATCCTCCTGACTCCAGGGCTGGTGGTCTATTCACTGTACCACCTAGCCACTCAGAGTCTCACTTTTCTTATGGAGAAATCTTGAGAGATATGTGAGATCCTGAGAAACTTATGTCTGGGATTAGGGAAAACTATTGGTGGCTCCATGGGGGGCAGAAACACAGGTGAACTGCATATATGTTCACCCACAGCTTTGTTAACATAGAGGATGACATAGAGGTCATGGACACCTGAGAGTGCCGGCTTTCCCTGCCCGAGAAGGCTGCAGCTAAGGTAGTGGTAGACTATCCTGGAGAAGCATATGGCAGCTACATATACTCATCCATTTGGATGAAGGTATGTCGTGGACAATGTTCCTGAACCCCAAACTCTTGTGAACAGGAAAAGGATTGTAACTACCTAAGCAGAGCTCCATCCTAGAATCTAGTCTCCTAAGTAGAAAAAGGTTTCTTGGTCAGTACCAAGTTTCAGGATTGCACAAGAGTTTAGAGATATGAAATTCTGGGGAGAGAAGTGTGCCTGCTTCTTAGAGAAAGGAATTTTACCCACATGATTTCCTTCAGGTAGGAAACTAGTGCATGATATTGGGGAACAGAAGACCTGTACTCTTATCCCTGCTATTACCTTGAGTTATTCAGACTGATTAGGTCCAGGGAAGAGGTTTACCTGTTTAGCTACTCCAGTGTGTTTATTTTCTGGGGGGAGTCCAGTCCACATGATGGTTCTTTAAAATGTCTGTGGGAGAGAAAGATTCCCAGGAATGTCAAGTGTTGTCCACCTGGCAATCCCATGTTCGGTTCCCTTATGAGGGGAGAGCAAACCACAGGGTGGCATTGAGTTGAAAGTAGTCTAGACCCTGTGGAAAATGGAAACACATCATAGAGGAAAAAGTACATAAGATAGAAAATGAGATAATTGATAAACTAAGCATGTAATTTTAAAATAATAGAAAATCATTAAATCATCAAACTCCATATAAACACAAAAGATGAAATCATGAAAATTGGAGGAGAAATAAAGTTGAAAATGACAATATGAAAATAACAAAACTAATAATTATTTTAAAAAATAATAACAAAACCAATAAAGCTTTAGCTAGTTTGATGTTTTTTAAAAGAGAGGACTTGGGGGTGGCTAGGTGGTGCAGTGAGTAGAGCACCAGCTTTGGAGTCAGGAGGACCTGAGTTCAAATCCGGCCTCAGACACTTAACACAAAAACTAGCCATGTGACCTTGGGTAAGTCACTTAACCCCAATTGCCCTCCAAAAAGCAAAAAAAAAAGAGAGGACTTGCTCAAGTTCACACAGCTATTACCAAAATCAAAACTCAGCAAGACAAATTCACAGTAAAAAAAAAAGATAAAAAATATATCAGAGACTTAATATACCCAATTATCTGCTAAAAACATGTAAAGTTAAAGGAAATGGATTACTTACAAAAATACAAAATACACAAATTAACAAAACAAAATCTTAGATAATCTAATATCAGAAAGTGAAACTGAACAAGATATAAAGGACTTGCCAAAGAGAAAAAAGCCCTGATCCAAATGAATTTATGGGTGAATTGTATCAACTGGTTAAAGAACAATTTATTATCTGAGCTACAAAAACAATTTCATGTATTTAATTATTTATTTTTTGGAGGGCAATTGGGGTTAAGTAACTTGCCCAAGGTCACACGGCTTTTTTTTTGTTTGTTTGTACATTGTTTTTTTGTGTGTACATTGTGTCTGAGGTTGGATCCCAGTTCAGGTCCTTCTGACTCCAGGGCCGACGCTCAACTCACTGCCCCACCTAGCCGCCCCAACAATTTTATTTTTAAAGGAAATTCTGAATTTCAAAAAACACAATTACTTTCAATTTCAATTTATGGCACATAGTAGGCATATGATATTCTCTTATTGATTGATTGATTTGTTGAACATACCAATCTTCCTGTTTTCTGCCTTGATTAATATGAGTGTAATTCCTCTGGGGGGGGGGAAAGCTGTCCTTCTGTTTTGCAATGTTTTCTTTGCATCTTTGGCATCAAAGAAAGACAAAAGTACTGAACTGGAATGACTTCAGGGGTTCTACAATAAAGGGCAGAGACCAGAGGAGGTCACACGTAATTGTGAGCTGGTGGAATTTTAAAGAGCCAGAAAAAATGTTTTGTTCTTTATGACTGACAGTATGGATCTGCTTCTTCTGTTCAGAAAGAGACAAAAAGAATGGGGATAATGCTGGTTTCAGAGGCCTGAACTTTCCTATGTTAAGCCCACTGGAATATTTTGCCATTTGATTTGCCTGTTGGACAGCTAGGAGTAGTCCTAATTCAGAGGTTCTTAATTTTTTATTTCATGGATCCCTTTGGTGGTCTGGTGAAATCTATGGACCTCTTCTCAGAATACAGTTTTAAATGCATAAGATAAAATGAAATATATAGAATTAAAAAGGAAGCCAATTATATTGAAATAAAGTTGTGATTTCTTCCCATTCATATTTATGGACCCCTGGAAATCTCTCTGTGGAGGTCTATGGACCTCATGTTAAGAACATCTTGTGTCTACAGGAATAAAGAGATGAAATGAGGCAAGGGTGGTGCTGCAAGTTTTCTAATCTGCTTGATTTTGAGACTGAAAATTCTTGGTAATCTTTTATCAAATAACTTTCAGGTGTATCTGTCCTGGTGATTGGCATAAGATCAAAGAAGCAGCATTTAAAAGAACTGATGGACAGACTTGGAAATTCAGACTCTGTCAGAAGGGGTGGCTGTGGTTTCTTCAATTTTTATATATATATATATATTTTCCCCCCCTTTTTGGAGGGGGGAAGGCAGGGCAATTGGGTTTAAGTGACTTGCCCAAGTTCATGTAGCTAGTAAGTGTTAAGTGTCTGAGGTCAAATTTGAACTCAGGTCTGCTGACTCCAGGGCTGGTGCTCTACTCACTGCACCACCTGGCTGTCCCAAGTGAATGAATTCTTTAAGGCTATATTGAGGAGAGAACCAAAATTGGGACCTCAAGTGGATGGGCTGAGCAAATATGATAAATAACAATTTAATCAATCAACATATATTAAACACTTACCACGTGCCAGGTATTGTGCAAAGTGATTTACTATGCATAGAATGACTCTGTAACCCTTAAGTGATACACAGAACCCTATGAATAAGGCAGAGACTGGAGAAGGGGAGTGGATATCTATACATTCTCAGTTTGGAGAAAGCTGGGGTGACAGCTTTTGAGGGCAGTCTCCTCGTGGCTTATCTCCAAGTATGACACCCTGCAGCAGATGTTTCAGACACTGCACACACTTATTGGTCTATGTGACACAAGTGTTTCCTAGGACTGCAGATTTAGAGCTGGAAGGGACCACAAATAGAAAGTAGTACACAAGAGTCCTTGAAAGCTGTAATACCAAAGATGACCTCGTTTGAACACCCTCTGATTATCCATATCAGAAGAATCCAATGTCAGAAGAATAAATCAGACTGAAAACCAAAGAGCCATGATGGAATCCTAATAAAGCTGGCCCCAGCTCCAATATTCTTACTTCCTTATGGGCCCCACTGAACTGCAGGCATGTCCTGATTTAGCCACACAGTCTGACTTTAACGATACCACAGGCCCCCAGACTCAATTCAGCCACTGTCTCTAGCTAACCACTGCCCCCAGATTCAACTCACATATTTGAACAGGTTTATTCTTATACTCAACCACAATCACATCATCCATTTAGCCCAGGACAGGACCACCATACCTAAATATCCATCTTGGCCATACAGGACCACAATAGCTAACCAATCGGAGGGCAGCATGACCAGGATGTTTGACCACTGAACCATAGAAGGGACCCCTCCCTTATTACCTAATCCCTTAACAAAGTCCTCCTGCCTTTCTAATATTCATAATTTCTGTTGTGTAATCAGCATCACTATACTATAAAATTGCCTGTCTTATCTTACTAAGTTGCTGCTTCCTGTTGGCACCTAGCCCGCTTCTGCAGGGCATCAATCCTCAGTAAATACCTGTACTTGGATTAGAGGTGGTCTGACCAAATTCTTTGAGATGGTGCCGCCACAACATGAAACCACAACAGCTTTAACTGGATTCACCAGATTCAACTGGATTCAGTAGTGAATTCTGCCTTTTAAAAATAAGTAAACTCATTATGTAGACTATTTGAAAAGATATGAAGATTTTATAATGTAGAAATAAAAAGTTCTCACAATATGATAAAAAGTCTATGTTTGAAACCATGAGTTAACTTTATCAGCTTTAAATTTATAATGATATAATGCAGAAACATCAGAATCATTCCCATTAAAGACAGGGAAGGCAACTGTTACTGCTTCTATTTAACATTGTTTTAGAAATCTTAGCAATAGAAATAAGGAATGGAAAAAAAAACTAAAGGAATAAACATTGGCAATGAAAGAGGTAAAATATACTGTTTTGTAGTCATGATAATTTACTTACATAGAAAGCCCAGGTTGTTGTTTGGTTGTGTCTGACTCTTCATGACCCCAGTTGGAGTTTTCTATGTGGAGATACTGGAGTGATTTGCCATTTCCTTCTTCAGCTCATTTTACAGGTGAGGAAACTGAGGCCAACAAGGTTAAATGACTTGCCCAGGGTCACACAGCTAGTAAGTGTTGGAGGCCAGATTTTAACTCAGGGAGATGAATCTTCCTAACTCTAGACCACTCTATCCACTGTACCACCTAGCTGCTCTTGAAAACCCAAGAGAGTCAACAACAGCAAAAAAATAAATATGGAGACAGTAAATCACTTTAGCAAGAGTAGTGCAACACAAGATAAACCCTCAGAATATATCTGCATGAATACTGCTACTAGGTCTATATACCAAAGAAATTAAAAAAGAAAAGGGGAAAGACCCCTATGTACAGAAATATTTATAGCAACTCTTTTTGTGATGGCAAAAAAATTGGAAACTGAGGGCATGCTCATCAACTGGGGAATGGTTGAGTATATGGTCATCTGATACTATGTACTATATTATACTATGTATAAGCTCTAAAGATGCCTGATTTAACTATAAAAGATAACATTAAAAATGAAAAGAATGGAAGGATATGCCATTTCCAAACCTTTCACAACAAACCAGGGAGCAATTTTTTTTTTTAAAGCAATTGGGGTTAAGTAACTTGCTCAAGGTCACACGGCCAGTCATTATTTGTGTGTGGGTGCTCATTTTCTGAGGCCGGTTTCGATCCCGGGTCATTCCAACTCCGAGGCCGGCGCCCTTACTCACTGCGCCACCTAGCTGCCCCCCAGGGAACAATTCTTAACTAAACAAGGGATGAATATTGTAAGAGAAGATAAAATAGATAGTTTTGAATTAGAATTAGAAGAAAATCTAGAATTAGAAGAAAATAAGTTAGTGGGTAAAAATTAACTTTGCCACAAATGTCTCTGATAAAGTTTGGATAGTGAGGGCACATGGGCCATCGGTACAAAACCAGGAGAACAAGAATCATTGTTAGACGGTTAGATATGTAGATAAGTAGCCAAAGCAAATGAACAGTTTTCATAAAAGAAAATGCAAATTTGCAATAAGCACATGAAAGAATGCTCCAAATCACCAATAAGGACAAAGCAAATTAAAACAAATTTGATATTTCACCTCATACCCATAATATTGACAAATGAAAGGAAAAAAAAGAAATTCTGAAGGGGACAGAAATAAAGCATTATACAAATGTTATTATTATCATTCACTGCTATTTTAGAGCATTTAGAACCTGTTCCACATTAGATCCAGAATTTTATTTTCCCCAGTGCCTCAAATCATTGTGGATGGCTTTCATAGATAAGGATCTTTGGACATTGATAAATTACCTTCTCATACCTCTTGTAGTATGATGGAATCATAGATTTACAGTTGGAAGGGACATAGAAGCGGTGGTGTGCAGGTAAATGTTTTAACAATTGACTTTAGGGAGGGGAGGAGCACACTTTTAAGTTTAATCTGCATTATCGACATTTTCCACATCTCTTTCTTAGGTCTAAGCAATCATCAAAACAATAAATCAAGCCCCAATTTGTAGCATTTGCAGATTTCCGAAGTGTTAATGCAATGATTCTCAAGCTGGTTCCAGCACATCTCTGGAGGGGACATTGAGTTCAACCCCCCTCATTTTATAGATTAAGAAACTGAGGCACAAAGGGGTTAAATAACTTGCTCAGAGTCACACAGCTAGTCAATGTCTGAAGTGAAGCTTGAATCTAGGTCCTCTTGATTCCACTAGGTCCAGTCTTCTACCCACTATTCTCTGTTGCCTTCTCAGTGATACTCCAATACGACACTCCATGTCAGAGTTCCAGTGTCTCCCATTCCTGAAAGAGGACATGTCTTTAACCAAATAAAGTCTGCAGCCCCTTTATAAACACATACATGCATATATATGTGTATGTGTATATCCTTTAATGATGCTTTGAAAAAACTCATAGCTACTCCCAGTGAGCCTCCCCTTCCTCCATCTCTCTCTCTCTCTCTCTCTCTCTCTCTCTCTCTCTCTCTCTCTCTCTCTCTCCTTGAACATAATCTTGTCACAAAGTACAAGTAAATAAAACAAATTAGCCCATTGGCCATGCCTGACCATGCACACTTCCTCCTACCCCTATATTTGCCCCCCTCTCTGATGAGAGGCATGCTTCATTGTTATGTCTCTGACGTCATGCCTGTCTTTCAATGTTCTTTTTCTTCATATTATTGTAGTTGTTGTATAGTATAGTTAGATACTATATAGTATTGTGTAGTTATCTAAATTGCCCTCTTAGTTTTGCCTATTACGTATCAGTTCACACAAGTCTTCCTAGGGTTTGTCTGAGTTCCTCATATTGATCACTTCACTTTCTTCTTTCCCCTATGTTCTGTTTTTTCCTCTTCCTCTCTTTTCTTTCTTTTTCCTTTTTTCCCTTATTTTTTCCTCCTCTGTCACGGCAGCAGGACCTCACTGATGTCTGTACCAATGAATGATGGTAAGCTGTAGAGATCAGACCAAAGTGGGTTGGGCCTAATGAAGAGCCCTGAGCTCTTCTTCTAACCAACAGTGATCCAGGGGCTGGAGCCTGTGCTGAGAGCAGGAACTTATCTCCCCTCCCCTCCACTTTTTTCAGAAAAGGAAACAGGCCAAACTGACCTTCAACTACAATGACTTCTTCTTTGAGCAGGTATGAATGGATGGCACTGGTCACTCACAGCCAGAGGCCAATTTCTTATCCTCATGGTGAACTGCTGGGTAGAGTCCTGAAATGTAAATTAGAATCTCACTGGGTTCCAATCCTAGCCATGCCACTGACTTGCTGTGAAGGCCCTTCCTCTCCTTGGGCCTCTATTTCCTCATCTGTTGATGGGCCCTTTCACCTCTGATGTTCTGTAATTCTAGATTTCACTTTTTCTTCAGGACCCAGCTTCTACTGTTACTTAACTGAGGTTCGAGAGGGAGAAAGGAGCTCTTTAATTTGGCTATATCACTTCTCTTTTCTGACACCTCTTCTTATCTTCCCTAAACATTGAGTTGCTCTGAGGGAAAGGGAAGAGGAAGATCACTTCTGTTATTTCTTCCCCCTCCTCCCCCATTACAAACCCTGATAGTTGATTACCTTTGTGCTGGGGATGGGGTGGTACGTGATAGACTGTGGGTGATGACAGTGAAGTCTCTTTTCCATACCAGGGAGCCTGTGGCCTCGAGGCCACACGTGACCTTCTAGGTCCTCAACTGCAACCCTTTGACTGAATCTAAACTTTACAGAACAAATCCTTTTATTAAGGTGTAACATGCTGAAATTAAAGTCTAGTAGGTAACTAAGACTCACAAACCCTGTGAGACAATGAATGAGTGTCCATACGGTACAAGTGCCATAGAAGAACCCAAAGGAGAGAGCTCAGAGTGGACTGGAGTGTTCAGGATAGAACTAGAATATAAGATGTCAGAACTGGGAAGCACCCTAGGACAGAGAACATAGAATACTGCACTGAAGTGGACTCTAGAACTCAGAACACATAGTGTAAGAAGCAGATAGAACTTCAAAGTCAATAGCGTTCATTGAATTAAGGAGGTAACTGAGATCCCATGAGGGGGAAGGGTCTTCAAGTCATGAAATATTAGATTGTCCATAAAGATGGGGACACAATCTCAGATAGGAGAAAAGACTTGGTCAAGTTCACAAAGCAAGTTAGTGGTAGATGATATGAGTCCTATGGGTCCTGATGGGATGAACAGAATTTAGTTAAGGGCAGAGGGGAGGGTGTGACAGGTATTAAGAGAGAATAGTGTGAGCAAAAGCACAGCATTAGTAATATGTATAGGGAGCTGGTGAGGAGATACTCCATCTCTATCTGCTGGAAGATACCTGCTGGGATACAGGAAATAGGCAGTACTAATGGATGGGAAGGGAAATCAGGTCAGGGAAGGGAAGGGGCTCTCTCAGGCCTGGCTTTGGGACATGCCACCTCTTGGGTCTTTTCTTTCCAGGGACACTTCCCTCAAAAAGCTATTCAAATTACTCAGAAGAGGCCAGAGTGGAGAGACGAAAACGAGGTTCACAACCTCCTCAATTTTCTGCAGGTGTTGGAAAGCTTCTCGAGTTATAGTCAGCAGCTCCAGCTGCTGCTGGCCAAAGTCATCCGTTATGAACGGTCAGTACTAGCTCCAGGTCCAGCCATATTCTGCTTCTAGGGAGGGACAGGCCTCCCAAGAAAGGGACACAGAGCTATTATTAAGAATAGTCCCACTTGGGGCAAAACCAGTTGGGAGTGGGGAGAATAGCAGGCAATGCCATTCAGAGGACAGTTCAGTCATGGGGAAATGGTTGAACAACATTCATTCATCCCTCAAAGGAGTTGGGGGGATGGTATGTACTCTAATGGTGGGACCCCATGTGTGTGGTCCAGGGGTAGTAATGATGTATGACAGTCTGGGTCAACAGAGAACTAAAAGGTACGGTGATTCAAGTTCTGGCGAGGAAAGCCCCCTTTGCCTAAGCTTATAATAATTCTAAAAGGAAAAACTTCCTTATAGTCAGAGCAGCAAATGAAAAGGGCTGCTTCAGAAAATACAAAATTCACAACAAAGTACTAAACCATTTCATCATTGGTTCATAGATATAAGAGGAACTGAAGGTCATCTATGAATTCCATCTTCCTCATTTGACAGATGAGAAAACTGAAACCCAAGGAAATTAAGTGACTCACTCAAGGTTATACAGGTAGAAAAGGTCAGAGGTTGAATCTGAACCCAGGTCCCATGCTGCCAAAATCAGGTTTCTTCCCCCTGTTTCTCAGCATAGTAGAACATTGGTGTCAAGCTCAAATAAAAAAGGATCCCACTGGACTACAGACTGACTTAGAAAACCACAAAGGAACATTATGTTGTACTGTATTTTTATTTTGTTCGGTATCTCCCATCAACATTTTTTTTTGCTTTTTGGAGGACAATTGGGGTTAAGTGACTTGCCCAAGGCCAAATGGCTTGTAAGTGTTAAGTGTCTAAGGCCAGATCCAAACTCAGGTCCTCCTGACTCCAGGGCCAGCGCTCTACTCACTGCACCACCTAGCCTCCCCTTCCCATCAACATTTTGATCTGATTCAGATTGCTCTTAAGAATTTTGCAGCAGCTGTATTGGTAATTCATCAGGCAGGCAGTTAGACTAGGGGACCCAGACAATGATTTTACTCAGAGGTCTCTGGGACCATTTATTTCATGAGATTAAGAGGATGAGATGCCAGACTTCATTGGTCATTTGTTCCAGGTCTCACAGATTGGAACTTTTACTCAGATGACCTCACCTCCCTCAATCTTAATTTCCTCACCTATAATGGGTATAATTTTTCTACTATCTATTTCTAAGGGTTGCTCTAAAGAAAATATATTTTTTAAAATATTTGAAACATTTAATTTTAAAACTTCGAATTTCAGATCCATTCCCTTCCTCCCTTGTCACCCACTCCCTCTGGGAAGATAAGCAATTTGGTATGTGTTGTATATGTCTAGCTATGCAAAACATTACCATAATAGATATATTGTAAAAGACTGCTTATATTTCCCTCCCACCCATCCCAGCCCCCACCTGGTCCATTCCCTACTTTGATCCTGTCCCTCTTCTATAGTGGGTACTTCCAACCTCCCCTCCCCCCAGAATGCCCTCTCCTCCAACATCCTCCTCTCATCCCCCTTCCCCCTACTCTCCTGCAGGGTGAGATATCCCATTTAGTATGTATGTCATTCTCTCCCTGAGCCAAATTCAATGAGAATATGGTTTTGCCTTTTTGCCTCCCTGTTCTTCCCCTCCCCTGCAACCACTTCCACTTGCTTCTTCTACATGAGATAGTTTACCCTACCCTGTCTCTCCCCATCTCCTCTTGCCACTTTCCTCTCTTACCTCTTAACTTCATCCCTTAAGTATCATCTCTTCCCACCAAATTCAACCTGTGCCCTCTATCCATGTATACCTGTAAACATATATACACACATTCACATATGTATTCATATGCCCATATACCATTCTTCAATTATTTTCATAATGAGAAAGGTTTCCTCAGTCACAGTTATTGTTATTCCATGTCGGAATGTAAATAGTTCAACTTTGATAAGTTCCTTTTGATTTCTTTTCCCTGATTACCTTCTCAAGCATCTCTTGCTTCTTGTGTCTGAATGTCAAATTTTCTATTCAACTCTGGTTTTTTCCTCAAGAATGCTTGAAAGTCCTCTATTCCACTGAATGACCATATTTTCCCCTAAAACAAAATACTCAGTTTTGCTGGGTATGTGATTCTTGGTTTTAATCCCAGGTTTTTTGCCGTGCGGAATATCATATTCCATGCCCTTCGATCCCTCAGTGTAGAAGCTGCCAGGTCCTGGGCTATTCTGATTGTGTTTCCACAATATTGAAATTATTTCTTCCTGGCTGCTTGTATTATTTTCTCCTTGATCTGGGAGTTCCGGAGCCTGGCTATAATATTCCTAGGAGTTTTCTTTTTGGGATCTTTTTCAGGAGGTGATCTGTGGATTCTTTCAACCTCTATTTCCCCCACTGGGTCTAAAACATC
The DNA here is from genome assembly GCA_011680675.1 of Gymnobelideus leadbeateri. Classification (NCBI taxonomy): domain Eukaryota; kingdom Metazoa; phylum Chordata; class Mammalia; order Diprotodontia; family Petauridae; genus Gymnobelideus; species Gymnobelideus leadbeateri. The sequence continues at coordinate 38,595 of WOXC01008718.1, read as the reverse complement.
AGGGCAGTTTTCCTTGAGAATTTCTTGAAGGATGATTTGTAGGTTCTTTCTTTGATCATGGCTTTCAGGTAGTCCAATAATTTTTAAATTATCTCTCCTGGAGCTATTTTCCAGGTCAGTGGTTTTTCCCATGAGATATTTCACATTGCCTTCTATTCTTTCATTTGTTTGGATCTGTTTAACAGCATCTTGTTTTCTCATAAAGTCACTAGCTTCCATTTGCTCTAGTCTAACTCTGAAGGAATGAATCTCCTCAGTGAGCTTTTGGGATTCTTTTTCCATCTGGCAAATTTGGCTTTTTAAGACATTCTTCTCCTCATTGCCCTTTTGAGCCTCCTTTGCTATTTGAGTTAGTCTATTTTTTAAGATGTTATTTTCCTCAGTCAGGCTGTTGACTCTCATTTCATACTTTTCCTGCATCCTTCTCATTTCTCTTCCCAATTTTTCCTCCACTTCTCTTATTTGGTTTTTAAAATCCTTCTTAAGGTCCTCTATGGCCTGTTACCTGCTCATATTTTCATTTGGGGCTTTTGGTGCAGGATTTCTGACCTCACAGTCCTCCTCCTGTTCCATGCTTTGATCCTCTTTGCCCCCCAAATAGGAGTCTAATGTTGCATTTTTCTGTTTATTTTGTTTCCTTTGCCTAGGCATGTTGCCACTTAATTACTTGACTTTTGGGCTTGTTGCCACAGTAGGACTCTGCCACCAGACAGGGGAGCTTCCATTCCAAACGCTGGGGTCTTCACAACTTCCAGAGGTATTAGTTGGGTGGCCTCTGTGAAGCCTCCACAAGCTCTGGCAAGCTGGATACCCAGCCCAAGACCTCCACCCCAGACCACAATCCAGATCCAGGGAAGTTAAAGCCAGAGCAATTACCCTCCAAGACTGATTGCTGGATCTCCCTACAGTTTGCAGACCAGGAGCTGAAGCTGCCACTGAAGCTGCAAAATGGCGTCTGTGCTGTGTCTCCTCAGCCACTTCTCGCCCCCAGGGGAAGCCAATGCGTTTCCCAAATACTGGTCCCAAAGTCCATAGGCACTAACTTCTCACTTTGTCCTAGGCATGTCTGTGTTGATAATTCTGGAATCACCACAGCTGCTGGTGTTCTGGGGTCCCTTCAGCCAGCTTCTGGCCTGGCCACCCTGGGGCTAAAACCATGGCTCAGGTGGACCTGGGCTCGGCTCCCAGAGAGCTGGGCTGTTGGCTCCCAGAGCACTGCGCTGGCTGCTCCCTGCAGGGCTGCTGGGCTGTCCTCAGTGGGAGGTTAGCTTCTCTGTGTCATTCTGTGGGTGCTGGAGCTCCAGAAGTTGTTCAGAGTCCCCTTTTACATTATTTTGAAGTGGTGTGGGAGAGAGCATCTTGGAAGTGCTGTTTCTACTCCGCCATCTTGGCTCCACCCCCCAATCTGGCCATTTTTAGATGCACCTTGTGCTTCTGTATGTGGGTTATGTAATGAATGATTCTTCTTAAAGGAGAGCAATCATTACCTATAGAGTGTGCCTTAAGAAAGAAAATATTTTTTCAACTTTAAAATATTATTGTTGTTCAGTCATTTTTAGTCATGTTCAACTCTTTGTAACCCCATTTGGGGTTTTCTTGGCAAAGATACTGGAGTAGTTTGCCATTTCCTTCTTCAGCTCATTTTACAGGTGAGGAAACTGAGGCAAACAGGGTTAAGTGACTTGCTCAGGGTTACACAGCTGCTAAGTGTCAGAGGTCATAGAGTCTTCCTGACTTCAGACTCGGTGCCCTATCCACTGTGTAATATAGCTGCCCTAAAGTGTTATGAAAATGTGCTATTGTTATTATTATTATTATTAATAGATCTAACCTTAATCTCTTAATTCACCCAAAGACCAGTTTATTCCATGTCTACCATATGCAAGGCCATATACAGAACACTTTTGGGGAGGCAGAAATGGATAGAGAGAGTCAGAGGACACAGTTTCTGATCCTGGGTCTGCCTATATGACCTTAGGTCCTTCTTTGGGTCTCTTGTTTCCTCATCTGTAAAACAAGAGGATCCAACTTAATGGCTTCTGATATCCTTTCCAGCTATAATTCTATGGCCCTATGCTCATAAGACATTTTTTTTACCTTGCAAGAATTCACAGTCAAGTAAGGGGAATGAGACATCTACTAATCACTACATTGCAAGGTTGACTGTGAACAAGCTTGTTGAGTGGTAGAGGCAGTCAATGCTTGAGTAATGCAGAATAAAGAAGGCTCATTTCCAGCCTTGAGAAGATGACAGAGAGAAGATAACATTTGAATTAGGCCTCTGAGTCATGGAAAATTTCATTTGATTCATTTAAAAAGACATTAAATGCAGACTATGTTAAGCAGATCTCTGAGAGGAATGGTGGCCAAGCGGCTAGAGAACGGGTGTCAGAGCAAAAAGATCTGGGTTTAAGTCCTGTCTCTGACATATCCTGCTTGTGTGACCTTGGGCAAAGTCACTTGACCTCTCAAAGCTCTAGAGGTGTCAAACATATGGCTAGGGGGCATCTAGGTGTCACAGCGAATAGAGCACTGGCCCTGGAGTCAGGAGGACCTGAGTTCAAATCCAGCCTCAGACACTTAACATTTACTAGCCATATGACCTTGGGCAAGTTATTTAACCCCAATTGCCCTGTCTTCCCCTGCCTCCCCCCACAAAAAGCAAAGCAAAACAAAACAAAACAAAAAACCACAAACCACCCAGCTGGCCAGAGGCTACATACCCAAGTGTAGCCCAAGTCAGATTAAAACATAATTGGGAAACATTGAACAAAAATACAATAGGACATAGATAATGTTAATATCTGGTTTTCTAAGTCAAAATGTGCTTAGCAAGGATTTTTATCTATGGTATAATGGCCTCACTTCTGTTTGAGTTTAACACCACTAATCTAGACAACTTTCTAAAACTGTAAACTGCAGAGAAGGTACTGATCTGCATTGGAGGAGGTATTTTCCTCTGCTGGGAGTTCTCTATGCCAGTGAAATCACAGGTCCTGTTTCTAGCTCTATGTTAAGGACATGGATTTAGAACTGGAAAGAACCTTAGAGGTCATTTAGTCCAACTGCCTCATTTTGCAGGTGAGGAAACTGAGGCCCAGTTCAAGACTTGGAATCCAGGTCTTTAGTCTCCAAATCCAGCTTTCTTCCCATGGTATCCCAGAGCCCTTATTGTTCAAGGCATTGTACTGAGAAGCAAACATTCATGTTGCACCGAGCCTTGTGAACCAATTTAGAAGTGGCAACTTTAGACCTAGTCTAAAAATCAACTAAACAGAGGCTCTAGGACCCCCCCAGAACATGCAGAAGTAGCACCAGGAGCTGTCCAGAGCTGAAGTGTCCCTTCTTCAGACTAGGCATAGGATGATGCCAGAGAGAGGGAAGAAGAGTGTGAATTTTGTACTCTACTCTTTCCAAGAGATCTTCTGAGTTCAGGTTTCACCATCAGGTTCTGTTGTCCACTGCTCTCCCAACGATAATGTGTATGCTGTTTCTTAGGTTTGGCCGCAGGCGTGTGATCATTAAGAAGGGGCATAAGGGCAACAGTTTCTACTTCATCTACTTGGGTACAGTTGCTGTGACTACAGATGAAGACGGGAGTAGTGCCTTCCTAGACACACACCCAGACTTACTCTGCAAGGGCTCATCTTTTGGAGTGAGTTGGTATCCTTCAGTCTCTCCCCTTAATCCCGGAAGTTTGGTGGGGTTTGTGAGAATGGCAATTCCATGAAAGGGTGGTATTCTCAGGAAATAGGTCCAGCCTCCAGCTTCCCTCCTGGAAGGTAAAGCAGGGCTCTGAAAGAGTCTTGGGCCAGGACATAAAGGCTGTGGTCCAGATTGGGTAGCTGGATGTCTACAGGAATTTGGGTTTTTAGAATCTCAGTTTCTCTTTACAATGGAGGCTGAATTAGAGCCACTCATAGTGTGATACTAATCACTAAAATCCCTAGAAGGGAATTTGGACATGATCTATTCCAATCAATTCATCCTGTCATTATTCATCTGTTTTCCATATAGGACCTTATGTAAAATATAGGTGCTGAGTGCCATGGTAGAAAATGGAACTAGATCCACATGACCTGAATTCCAATCCCTGCCATTTACTTGTTCTGTGACCCCAGATAAGCCACTTTATTTTTCTGAGTAATAGTTTTCACATCTGTGGAAAGAGGATCTTAACTGTCACATCCCTTTCCTACAGGGTAGGAAGGGGACTTCATTCCACTTGAGGCCCTAGAGAAATGTGAGCCATCATGGACCTTACCACCTCATTTGAATGCTCAAAAATTTTCTTTTACTCACAGTGTGAAATTAATACTCTCCCACCTCCTATTCAAGGACCTCTGTAGACTGGTGCCACCCAGGTTTTCCAGTCTTACATTACTCCGTACTCTTCCAGAGTTTGCTCAACCACCCAAACTGGACTTTTCTTTGTATCCCGAATCCCGTATCTCTCTGTGTTTCTCTCACTTTTCCCTTCCTTTGCCTCTGTCTCTCTTTGTCTCTCTCTCCTCTCTTTTCTGTCTCTTTCAGTCTCTCTCTATTCTCCCTGCTCTCCCCATATATCATTCCCAAGTCTTGTCATTTTTTTCTCTACAACACCTCTTGAAAACACTGGGTTCTCTACTCATAACACACCACCTTAGTCCAGACCCTCGTCATTTCTTGTCTGGACCGTTACAATAGCCTCTTAATTGTGGTCCTGACCTCAAGCCATCCTTGATCCAGCTAACAAAGTGACTTCCTAATCACCATCACTCTTTTACTCTGGAAATTTCAGTGGGTTTTATCTCCAGGCTCAAATATATATTCTTTTTTTTTTTTTCATTTATAGCACTTCACAACCTGTTCTTTTCCTCCCCTTCAGACTTTTAACATTCCACTGCCATCTATAACACTATGATCTGCCTGTGGGGACTCCTTTTTTTTTTGCTTTTTGGAGGGCAGTTGGGGTTAAGTGACTTGCCCAAGGTCACACAGCTAGTTTTTGTGTGAAGTGTCTGAGGTTGGATTTGAACTCAGGTCCTCCTGACTCCAGGGCTGGTGCTCTATTCACTGTGCCACCTAGCAGCCCCAAAGCATAAGGTGCCATGTTGTCTGGTAATCAATTTAAAGATAACTTTTTTTTTTCCTGTGGGTCCTCCTTGCTCTTCCTCTTATATGACATGACATTTCCTGTCTCCATGTCTCCACACTAGTTATATTCTGTGCCTGGAGTGCTCTCCTTCCTGACCTTTGATTTTTAGAATCCCTGGTTTCCTTAAACTCAATTCAAGCAGCTCATCTTTCAGGGGATCTTTAGTGGTTCCTTCCTCCACCCCCATCAGAGGCTAGCATCATAGTGTCTGAGGTTATCTTCTATCTGCTTTGCATTTGTCTTATTTATTTATTAATTCATCTTATTTATATATGCTCTATATTCATCTGATTTAGCTAGGTCATCTCACCCATTAGAATCTAAACTCCTTGAGGGCAAGAACTATTTTTGTTTTTGCTTTTGCTTTGCTTTGTATTCCCAGGGTTCAGCACAGTACCTGACACATACAATGTGCTAAATAAATAAATAACTGTTGGTTGACTGATTAATTAAGATAGGAAGAGGGGCGGCTAGGTGGCGCAGTGAGTAGAGCGCTGGCCCTGGAGTCAGAAGGACCTGAGTTCAGATCCGGCCTCAGACACTTAACACACACAAACAAAAACCTAGCTGTGTGACCTTGGGCAAGTTACTTAACCCCAATTGCCCTCCAAAAAAAAAAAGCAAAAAAAAGATAGGAAGAGAGACCTCCTTTTATGCCCCACCTACAGGAGATGGCTTTGTTGACTGGAGCAGAGAGGATCTCCACTGTGGTCTGTATGGAAGACACTGAGTTACTGGTTGTGGACAAGGAAGATTTTTTTGGTAATAAGATGGATGAGGAAGTGAAGAAGGAATTTCAAGCTCGATTTAATTTCTTCAGGTAAATCAAGCATTGGCTCATCAAGTAGTTATGGAATACTAGCTAGCTCATGGAATACTCATTAAATAGTTATGGAATACTGGAAGCCCATGGCTAGACTCTGGAAGGAAGAAAGGGAAGCAAGGAGGGGGAGGCTGTGTGACGTTGGCAGTCACCTTTAGTTTCCTTTTCTGAGGGAGAAGGGCAGGGCTGAGTTTGTAAGTGGGGGGGGGGGGTGGAGGAAGCATATCTTGGGATGCCAGAAAGCAATTACATTTCAATATCATTATTAAAAGATTTTTAAAAAACACAAATTCATGGATCCTAGAGTATGGACTCATAAATTCTCAAGAAATCCCTTCTAGCCCTAAATCTCTGATCCTATTATAACATGGATCCTGACCTCAAGGCAGGGTTGGTAAGGTCTCTAGTAGAAGAGGCAAGACATCAAATATTACCAGACAGAAAATGAAATGTTCAAGTATGACCTATGACGGCATGTTGAGAACAAGAGGATATAGGGAATTGGAGAGGCCAAGGAAGCCTCTAGAGAAGAAAGGGATCATCCAGATAAGAAAAATGGAGGTGCAAACATGCTGGGTGTGTTTTGGTTGGGGGATAGTCAGGACATCATTCTGGCTGGAGCAATGGGTTTCAAGGAAGGGAGTGAAATAACTCCCTAACATTACAGAGGATGGTTAAATACTAGATCAGATCAAAGGACAAAACCATGAGTAGAATGTGGTTTTCACTTGGTGCAAATAAGGGGTGGGGTACAAGTGGCTTTGGAGATGAGCTTAGTTAGAGTGCAGGAGGAAACACATTTGAGATGCCAGAAAGTTTTTATGCTGCTGAATGACCAGCTAAAGTGGGCAAGGATTGGAGGGTAGGTTGGGATGATTGGTGTATGGTTGGGAGCAAGGCCACGAAAAGGACAATGTTGCCTTTTAGATATTGCTACCCTGGGAAAAACCCTTATTGTTCTGCCTTAATTGTGTCTCTGGCAAGGAAGTGGGTGGGGGAGACAAGATGTCCCCCAAATCCCTGACTCATAAAAGGAAATTACCCCTAATATACTTTCTCCTCAGGGAGCATAAGCTCTTTAAGACATGGTCTGATGAGACCATCTTGAAAGTGGTAAGTCATTGCAAAGTGGAGAAGTTCTCATTTGGGAAGCTGATAACTCGGAATGTGACGGATTCTGGATTTATTGTGTTTGTCACAGAGGTAAGAGTTAGATACAGAAAGGTCAAAGTGCTGGGGGAGAAAGAGTGTGGAGGGTGATGGGCCACTTTGAAGGAGGATGTATACTTGAACAAAAAGGAATCTATATATGAACTACATTTTCACATATATGTATTTGTACATATGCATATACATACACATACATATATGTATTGGTCTATATGTATTTGTATACGTGTGTGTATAGTCTGCAAGCTATGTTCTAAGGATGTAAAGAAGACTTGAGAAACAGTTCTTGCCATAATCTCTTCTCTAACCCACTCACCACCTTTTCTAAACCTCCTCATCTCTCTTCAAGCCTACTCCTGCTACCTCTACTCCCCATTCTCTCTGCTGAGGCTCTTAACTCATGCTTTTTAACCTATGAACATCCTCCCATGTCCCTCATCCTTAAAAAACTCTCACTTGATCCAACCACCTCTTTTCTTTCTTTCTTTTTTTTTTTGGAGGGAGGAAGACAGGGCAGTTGGGGTTGTGACTTACCCAAGGTCACACAGCTAAAGTGTGTCAAGTGTCTGAGGCTACATTTGAACTCAGGTCTTCCTGACTCCAGAGCCAGTCCTCTATTCACTGCACCACCTAGCGGCTCCTCATTCTATATTTCTTTTCCCAGATAAACTCCCTGAAAAATCTGTACTCAGTGCCTCTACCTCCACTCCTCACACTCTCTCCTAAACTTTCTGTAGTCTGGGTCTCAACCTCATTATTCAGCTGAAATTGTTCTCTCTTGAGTTAACGATTGCCTTACCTTTTCAGTTTTCATCCTCCTTGACTTTCCTGCAGCATTTGATACTTTATCACTTTCTCCTACCAGACACTCTTTATTCCCTGGTTTTCTCTTCTGCTTGTCTGACCACTCCTTGTTAGTCTCCTTTGTTCAGCACCATCCTTTTAGTTGCCTACCTTGGCGTCATCTTTAACTTTTCCCTCTTGCTAACCATACACATCTGGTCAGTCAGTGGCCAGGGCTAGGTGGCACAGTGAATGGAGGACCTGCGTTCAAATCCAGCCTCAGACACTTAACATTTACTAGCTGTGTGACCTTGGGCAAGTCACTAAACCCCAATTGCCCTGCCCTCCCCCTCCAAAAAGCAAGTGTCAGTTATCATCACCTTCACATTTCTCACAATTAAGATTAGTGAATTGCACACAGCAAGAGTTTAATTAAATGCTTTATGAAGGAATAAATGAATATTGAACAGAAGAAAATTGAAGCTGTGGCTTATTGTTGTAACATTAAATATTCAGTGCCTATCGGTATTATTTGTCTATATAATCACAACTTAATATTTATAAATCCATTTTCTAAAACTTCAAGCCTGTAACAAGTCATGTAATTTCACTATTTGCCACTAGATGGTGGCCTTGTTCACACAAGTCAGCACTTAGACACCTGATTCAATCCTGAGGTCTTCTCAAAAATCCCCCTTTTGACCCACTCCAAATTTACCCCAAGGGCATCAGAATTTGGCCTGTGGCCAGGTCTTTACAACCAAAGGAAAAACCACTCAGCTCCTGTGAGTCTAAGGAGACAAAGGAGATAGATAGGCTGTATTTCACTTGATAGAAAATACAAAAAGCCAACTACTCTGATTGGTAAATAGTCAAGGAAACTCCTTTTCTAGTGAGACCTTCCTCTCTAGGGATCTAGGGATCTAGGCAGCCTATTCTAGATATTGAGAATTGTCAGAATATCAGGAAACTCTTTTATCTGATGATTCCCACCTTCCCAGTTCTCCAGGTTTTAGTAACCTCCCTGGTTGGGCCCTTCCTTTCCCCAGACATGCATATTCTACCTAATTCACAGTAACACTAAAGGGTGAGGTGGGAGCATTCCCTCTACACCATTTCTCTGCTCCATCATCACCATCATCATCATCATAATGTTAATAATAACTAAAATTTATATAACCTTTACTATGTTCTGGCCTCCCAAACAGTAGGGATGTGGAGGAGGGAGAGATGTCCTTCAATATTCCCCCACTCAACTTTTTGAAGTTCCTTAGATAAAAGTTTGTGAGGTGAAAGTTCCTGAGGTGAAATTTCTTGTGAGTGAGGTGAAAGTTAAGGCAAAACTTCCCCTAGGCCTAGTCTGATTCCTGACAGAGTTGCTCTAGGGCCTGTTGCTTTTTAACCCAGCTGAGTTGGCCTGAAGGTTCCTATATTTCACTCAGGCCAAACCTCAGCTCCTGGAGGGGAGGTCCTATCTTTCCCCAAATCCTCACAAGTGGGCAACTGCTTTACACCTTTATTTTTTGCTGGCTGTGCATTCATTTAATGGTGATTTTCTGTGTGTTTGTAGAGGAAATCTTGAGAGTCTGGAAACTGCTGACCTACTCTGCCATTTTCCCAGAATGTCCCTACCTTAAGAGTTTATGTTAAATTGTAGAAGCAATAGGGAAGTCACTGAATTCACTAGAGCTTACTGAATAGGGAAGGGATATGGTCAAATTTGAGATGAAGAAAAATGACTTTGGCAGGTTGGATTAAAATGGGAAGAGACTTGAGAAAAGTGTACCAGTTAGGAGGCTGTTGCCATAAATCAGGCAAGGAGAGGTGAAAAAAATTTAAACTAAGTGAGGTTGGTGGTTGTGTCAGTAGAGAGAGGAAGGCAAGTGTGCAGGAGATATAGAGACAGAAATGCCCAAGATTTGGCAATTGATTGGATATTTGGAATGAGGGATATTTGGGATGAGAGGGAATGGAATAAGAATTTATTAAGCACCTCCTGTGTGCCAGACTCTCTGCTCAGTGCTTTACAAACACTGTCTCTTTTGAAAGTGAGTAGTCAAGGTCAAAGCCAAGGGAACAAACCTGGGGAGACCAAGAGGAAACATATGGGGGGGTACTTGGCAGAAAGAGGGAAGTTTAGAAAGGAGGATTTGAGGGAAAAGATAATGAGATCTGTTTTAGTTGAAAATGTTAAGTTGGAAATCTCTCTGGGACATCCAGTTTGAAATGTCCATTAGGGAACTGGTGATGCTGGACTTAAACTCTGGGGAGAGATTGTGGTTGGAAATAGTAGATCTGGGAGATATTTTTACAGAGATGACAGTTAAATCCATGGGAGCTAAAGAAATCACCAAGAGAGAGTAGAGAGAGAGAAAGAAAAGAAACCTAAGACAGAACCTTGGGGGACATCATGGTTAGGGGGCATGATCTGCATGATGAATCAGTGAAGAAGCTGGTGAAGTTGTCATCAGAGTAGTAAGAGAACCAGGAGAGAGCAATATCATGAAAACTTAGAGGAGAGAGTGCCCAGGAGGAAAGAGTGGCTGAGAATGTCAAATGCAGCAGAGAGGTCAAGAAGGATGGGAACTTTGGGCACAGTGGTCTGCATCCCAGTTCTGCCCATTCCTGGGGAAGCTTCCACAGTTCTAGAGAGCTCATAGGGATCAACAGTGATATTGGCCTTTTTCCTGAATACTTTCCTTACTAACTTAAACCTCTTCAAATATTTTCCAGAAGAGTAACATCCTTTCAGTGGTGTGCTCATGGTCCATATGCTACCCCCAAAATCAATGATTCTTTGTGAAGATCCAGTCAGGCCTCCAATAGTTGGCCAACCTTTGTGCTTAAACTCGTTCCTAAAATATAATTGAACATGTTCAGCTAGGTTCATATGTACCTCAATATTTATGAGAACATTGTCTATGCTTAGTCACTGCAAATGCTTAAAACATAGACCCTAAGCAACTAAGCAATAATAATACAAAACATACTATAATAACATGCAGAACAACAAAAAATAACTAATGAAAATAAAGTAAAAATAAAATCACAGCAATGACAAAACTCAAAAAAAAAAGGTTTAAAAACTTCTCTGCTAGTGCTTGGAGATGCTAGTGTGCATAGAGGCTTCTTTATTTGGAACTGTAATTTTGCTGTTCCCAACATCCCTAGGGAAATCCCAAGTGGTGACCTGTGACCCAGAACTGTAGTTCTAGGTTTGCAGAAATTAGGTTTAATACATATTCTTCTTACAAATCACTCTCTGTTCTTCAGTGGTTTGATTGCCTCTAGGTTAAGAATTCTTATCTTAACCTGGTACCAATGAACTTGTTTTCTAAATATTTTATTAACTATTTCAATATAATTGGTTTTCTTTGCAATCCTAAAATACTAAATATTAAAACAATACTAAAATGAAATAAATTTTACTTTGTTTAATTAAAAACATTACAAACATAGACTTCACCAGACTACCAAAGGGGTCCAGAATGCACAAAAAGTTAAGAACCTCTCCTTACTGCTAAAATATGAAATACTTAATACAGAAATATCAAATAATTAAATACTTTCTTTTATACATTTAAAAACATTATCCTTAGAAGGTGTCCATAGACCTCACCAGACTGTGAAAGGGGTCTAGGACAAGGAAAATGTTAGGACTCCCTTCTATAAGATAAAATACAAATTCTTCAAGTATGGAATTTAAAGCCATCTGTAGTCTGGTTCCTGTTTCCCTCTTTAGACTAATTTCATTATACTTCCCTTTTGTCTGTCTTCATTTTAGTCACACTGCCCTGTTAACTTAGTGGCTCCCTGTCTGTAGCATCCCTTTGCACAGGAGGGTCTGGGAGGTGCTCACTCCTGACCTCTCTGTCTCTGAGGTTCCTTATCTTCTCTCAAAGCACGGCTCATTTGCTGCTTCTCATAACAAGGCTCTCCTGCTTCTGGTTGAATGGCAAGGCTCAAAGAGTAGTCCATGTCAGCTTGGCAGGAGGTCTCTGTTGGAGAGTCTCAGGGATCTGCTTGGCCCTGTTGGCACTTGAGATTTTTAACATTTTTATTAATGACTTGCATAAAGGCCTAACTGGCATACTCACCAAATCCTCAGATGCCATAAAGCTGGGAAGGATAGCTGACCCAGTGGTTGATTTTGTTATAAGCCAAAAAGGTCTTGACAGGCTAGAACTTTGGGCTTGAGTCTAATAAGATGTAATTTAATAAGGACAGATGTAAAGTTTTCCACTTGGGTCAAGTTGACAGATCTTAATGTTGATGTGCAACACCTCTGTGCCCTCCTCACCACTCACACAGCAGTCAGCCCAGTTTTGTCTGTATGATTGCAATAACCTCTTATTTTGGTCTTCTGTCTCAAGCATCTCCCCCCATCCTCCAAGCTATCCTCTGCACGGCTGACAAAATGATTTTGCCAAAGTGCACATTTGATCTTGTTAACTCCCTACATGGTAAAATTCATCTACTTATTCCCTCCAGGAACAAATATAAACAACATTGGCATTTAAATTTCTTCACAACCCAGGCCCTTTCTACCATTTTCAGTTTTCTTATAATTGCTCCCTCTATGTACTCTGCTCCTCAAAAACATCACCCATCTCCGTGCTTTTGCACTGGCTGTGCCTCATGCCTGCAATGCACTCCCTCCCCCCCTTTGTCTTTCAGGATTGATGATTTCTTTCAAAACTCAGCTCAAGTGCAGCCTTCTACATGAAGGAAGCCTTTGCTGATCCCCTCAGCTGCTAGTGTCCTTCCTCTCCCTAACTTCATTGCATTTATATACCTAGAAATAAATGTGCATGGGGTCTTCCTCTCCCCCTCCCCCCTTAGAAGGTAGGCTCTGGAAGGCAGAGTTTTATCTCCTTTTCTCTGCTTGGCACATAGTAGGCACCTAAATACTTGTTAATTAGTTGGCTCTCTTTTTAATCACATTACATGGCTTTGCACATAGTAGGGGCTTATTATATATTTGCTCAATGACCAGACTTTTGCTCTCATTCTTAGAGCATCAGAATTTGGCTTGTGTCTAGTCTCCCTCTAAAAGGAAGAGGGTTCCCAACTTCCATAAAGTACAGAAACACACACACACACACACACACACACACACGGAGTTGTAAAATGTAGAATAGACTTCTATTTAATCTGATAGAAAATGTATAACACAAAGGACTCATATCAGAGACCACTTGACAAGTAAAGTAAATTTTCCATGCCAGTGCAGGGCCATCATAACCATCATAATAATGCTATCTAGCATTTATGTATCACATTAAGGCTTACAAAGCAATTTACAAGTATTATATCATTTGATCCTCACCAAAACCCTGGGAGGAGGTGCTGTCATTATCCCCATTTTACAGATGAAAACTCAGAATGGGTTTACTAAATCAACCTCAATGATGACCTCCTGACAAGAAACATCTCAATGACTCCTACACTCTGTAAGTGCAGGGCCTGCTTTAGAAACCTTAAAGCATTTGAATAACTACTGACACTTTTGTGTCTTTCCCAACTCAGAGCACAGTGATTTGCAGCCAGTTAAGTTTTAAAAGTTTTTTTCAGAAAAGTTTTTTTTATGCCTTCTGTTTTTACAGCAGTCATTTCGTTAAACCACTGAACCTTTCCAAACACAAAGGAAAACATTTAAATAAAACCAACAGCTATCCACCTCCAGATAGAGAATTGATAGTCTTTGAGTGCAGAATGAAGCATATTTTTTCCTCCTTATTTATTTTTCTTGCCTTCTCCCCCGCCCATGAACGTGGCCAATTCCAAAATATGTTTTGCATGACTATATATGTATAATGGGTAACGTATTTCTTGCCTTCTCAATGGGTGGGGAAGGGTTAGAGGGAGGAAGAACATTTGGAACTGAAAATAAAAATTAAATTAAAAAAAACCCAACAGACATAGCAACCATATCTGACAGAATTTACCACATTGGGCATCCCCCTACCTCTATACCAAGAACAGCAGGGAGATTAATCATTATAATTAATCATTGTTTTCGTGTTGCTTTTAATTATCATATTGTAGCCATTTTATATATGGTTCTTCTTGCTTTATCTTCCATCAGTTCATCTAAGTCTCCCTATGATTCTCTGAATTCTTTCTATTTGGTGGTCTTTTTTATGATATAACATTGAATTACATTCACAGTCCACAGTTTTTCCAGTCATTTCCCAATGGACAGACAAGTATTTTGATTACCGCTTTTTCACTACCACAAAAGTGCTGCTATGGAGATTTTGATACACCTGGGGCCTTTCTTTCAGCTTGGTCAGTTATTTATTGTGCTCCTGTTATGTCCTACCCACTGTGTTTAAGCATTGGGATACAGAGAAAGGCAAAATAAAGTCCCAGTTCTCAAGGAGATCGCAGTTTAATGGGGAAGAGACAACATGCAAACAATTGAGTATAAATAAGCTATAGACAGGATAAATAGGAAGTAGTCAGCAGAGGGAAGGCATAGAATTAAGGGGAATCAAATCTTCCTACAGAAGGTGGGATTTTAGTTGGACTTAAAGGAAACCAGAGAAGGCAGGAGATGGAGCTAGGGATGGGGAGGGAGAATATTCCAGGGAAAATGTCTGAAGTGGAGAGAGTATTTTGTTTGAGGAATAGCTGGGAGGCCAGTGTCAATAGATCTCAGAATACTTAGGGGGAGCGGAGGAGGTAAGGGGTAACACGATTGGAGAGATAGGGGAGAACCAGGTTATGAAGGGCTTTGAATGCCAAAGAGAGCATTTTGTATTTGATCCTGGAGGGAGGTGGGAGTGACTTAATGGTCAGATTTAAACTGTAGGAAGATTTAATCTGCTAGTTGAGCAGAGGATAGGCTGGAGTGGGGAGAGATTTGGGACAGGCTGACCCATGGCAGGCTATTATTTCAATAGTCCAGGTAGGGGGTGATGAGGTCCTGCACCAGAGTGGTGGCAGTGTGAAGGGAGGAGGGGACAAATTTGAGAGACGTTATGAAGGTGAAATCGATAGGTGTTAGTGACCTATGGAGTGAGGACCTTAGTGTGTGACCCTGGGGAGCTGGAGGATAGCAGTGCTCTCAACAGTAATAGAAGAGTTAGGAGGACAGGAATGTTTGGGTGGGAGAGGATGATAATGAGTTCAGTTTTTAATATCTGAGTTTAAGATGTCTCTGGGCCATCTGGTTTGAGATGTCCAATACTCAGTTGAATACTGGAGGTCAGTACAAAGACTAGGACTGGATAAGTAGATCTGTCAATCATTAGCATAGAGATGATAATTTCATCCATGGGAACTGATGGGATTACCAAGTGAAATAGCATAGAGGAAGAAAAGAGAGTCCAGGACAGAGCCCTTTGGTACATGCACGGTTAGGGGGCATGACTTGGATGGAGATCCAGCAAACGAAACTAAGAAAGAGCAGTCAGATAAATAGGAGGAGAGCCAGGAGAGGAATAATGTCCTGAAAACATAGAAAGAAGAAAGCGCTAGGGAGAAGAGCCACCTGGCAGTGTCAAAGGCTGCAGAGAGGTCAAGAAAGCGAGAAAAAGCCATTAAAGATCCTTGGTAACTAAGACATCACTGGCAGCTCTGGAGAGAACAGTTTTAGTTGAATGGCAAGGTCCAAGGACATGCCTATTCCAGGAGGTCTTCTTGAAGAGTTCAGTCACAAAAGGCAGGAGAGATGTGGGACAATAGTTAGCAGAGATAGATGCATCTATCAACTTAAGAGTTTTTGAGAATGAAGGAGACGAGGGTTTGTTTGTAAGGTGGTAGGAAAGTCTCTCCTGGTAGACAAGGAGAGATTGAAGGTAGGCAAAAAAAGTGGGGATGATAGAGCAGACAAGCTGCTGGAGAAGAAGGGGCAGAATGGGTTCACCTGTGCGCATGTAGGAGAAGAGGCCACTTTAATATGTGAGATGGGGAAGAAGGAGATTGTAGCAGAAAGCATCTGTGTGATGTGGGATGAGGTAGAGAGAAGAGGGAGCTCTAGGAGAGCTTGAGTTTTGCCTCAGCTTTTTTCAGCAAAATACTGGGCAAGGTTCTCAGTTGAGAAGGAGGGTAAAGGGGAACCATGAGAAGTTTGAGGAGGGATGAAAAGATCTGGAAGAAGAGGTGTTAATGATGAATTACTTAAGCGTGTATAAAAGGGTTGCCTTTGTTGAATGACCAAACTTTTGCCCTTATTCTTAGAACATCAGAATCTGGCTTGGGACTAGTTTCCCCCTAAAAAAAGAGGGTCCCCAATACCCATACAAGCACACACACATACAGAGTCATAAAATATAGAGTAGACTTTATTTAATCTGGTGGGAAATGCAAAACACAAGAAAACTTGTGTCAGTTGAGGTTATGTAACACAAATTTGTAATGGATCCAGTCATTATGGTTTTGTGATTTTCTCCAGCTTCATTCATCAGCACATGCATAGGAACAAAAGCAAGAGACAGTGAAATTCATCCCAGGCTGAGGCTTGGCAAGGCATGATCACCAATAGGATAAGAGGTCAAGGAACTTGAGAGACAAGAACAGTATAGAATTGAACTTGTTTACCAAGGAATCAAGATGGGGAAGGGTGATGATGACTGTGCAGG
Organism: Gymnobelideus leadbeateri; assembly: GCA_011680675.1. Taxonomy (NCBI): domain Eukaryota; kingdom Metazoa; phylum Chordata; class Mammalia; order Diprotodontia; family Petauridae; genus Gymnobelideus; species Gymnobelideus leadbeateri. The sequence goes on along the minus strand of WOXC01008718.1, from coordinate 22,094 downwards.
TGAGAAGTTGAGAAATGAGAAGTTGAAAGATTTTAGGCCATAACGTGGATAGAAAAACAGGGTTTGGGGTTACAAGGCAGAAGAAATGGAATGAACATAGATTTTGAGCAGATAAGGGAATTTCAGAATTCATGAACATGGAAGGTGGGACATTTATGGGTGATGGCAAGATCAAGAGTCTGACCATAGTGTGGCTAAGGTAGGATGGAGGAATAGATCAGGGAAAATGGGTAAGTCAAGGAACTGGGGAGTAAGGGTGTTTAATGTAATATCAGTATGTATGTAGAAGTCCCCTAGTATGAGGGCAGGGGTTGAGGAGGCAAGAAGGATGGAGTTCATTGAAGAAAGAAAAAGTATTATGGAAGGTGGTAGACAATCACTCCCAGAATTTTTATTAGGGGTAGATATGGATTGAGCCAACCTCAAGGAGGAGAGGATGAATGAAGGTTGAAGTGGGAGAATCTGGAAATGGCAATGGGAAGCAAAGAGTATTCCAACTACCCCCCATTTCCACCAGGGAGTGAGTTGTTGAAAATGAGTGAAAGTTCTGCCAGTGCTAGGAAGAGAAGGCACCTCTTTGGAGTATATACTCTGTAGTGATATTAACGGGTCAAAAGTTTATGAAAAATTTAGTGATTTGGGGGGAGGGTATAATTCTGAACTATTTTTCCGAATGATTGGACCACATTAGAGCTCCATCAACCATGTATCAGTGTGCCTGAATTCCTACAGTTCCTCCAACATTTCAATCTTTTATAATCTTTACAATTTTGAAAAATGTGAGGTAAAATTTCAGAGTTTTTAAATATACATTTTTTTAAAACAAATGCTTTATTAACTTCTGTTTTACATCATTCATTTCTGCCAGATTTTGAGTTACAATCATTTTCTCCCCATTATTCCCCTACCCAACCTCCCAGAATAGTAGTCCCACAAGATATTGCTTCCTCCAATCTGCTCTCTCCCATACCTTCTCCCATACCCCCATCGACTTTTCCATTAGAGGAAGGTGAGTCTTTGTGTCCCAATGCCTGCACATCTTATCTCCCTATTGCAAGCAAAAGAGTATTAATAATAGTATTTATATATATTTGAAACATTTAATGTTAAGACCTCGAATTTCAGATCCATTTCCTTCCTCCCTTGTCACCCATTCCCTCTTGGGAGATAAGTAATTCAGTATATGTTGTACATGTCTAGCTATGCAAAACATTATCATAGTAGATATATTGTACAAGGCTGCTTATAATTCCCTCCCACTCATCCCACCCCTACCTGGTCCATTCCCTACATGATCCTGTCCCTCTTTTATAATGGGTACTTCCAACCTCCCCTCACCCCAAGGATGCCCTCCCATCCATCATCCCTCCTCCCATCCCCCTTCCCCTATCCTGCTGCAGGTTGAGATATCCCATTTAGTATGTATGTCATTTTCTCCCTGAACCAAATTCAATGTGAATGTGGTTTTGCCTTTTTAGCCTTCCTTATTCTCCCCCTCCTTTGCAACCACTTCCCCTACATAAGATAGTTTACCCTACCATGTCTCTCCCCATCTCCTCTTGCCGCTTTCCTCTCTCACCTCATAATTCCATCCCTTGAGTACTCTCCCTTCCCAACAAATTCAACCTATGCCCTCTATCCATATATAACTGTAACCATATACACACACATTCATATATGTATTCATATGACCACACCCCCTTCTTCCATTATTTTCATAGTGAGAAAGATATCATCAGTCCCAGTTATTGCTTTTCCATATAGGAATGTAAATAGTTCAACTTTGATAAGTTCCTTTTGATTTCTTTTCCTGATTACCTTCTCAGGCATCTCTTCCTTCTTGTGTCTGGATGTCAAATTTTCTATTCAATTCTGGTTTTTTCCTCAAGAATGCTTGAAAGTCCTCTATTCCACTGAATGCCCACATTTTCCCCTGAAACAAAATACTCAGTTTTGCTGGGTAGGTGACCCGTGGGTTCATTCTCAGTTCTTTTGCCCTCTGGAATATCATATTCCATGCCCTTCGATCCCTCAGTGTAGAAGCTGCCAGGTCCTGGGCTATTCTGATTGTGTTTCAACAATATTGAAATTGTTTCTTCCTGGCTGCTTGGAGTATTTTCTCCTTGATCTGGGGATTCTGGAACCTGGCTATAATATTCCTGGGAGTTTTCTTTTTGGGATCTTTTTCAGGAGGTGATCTGTGGATTCTTTCAACCTCTATTTGCCCTCTGGATCTAAAACATCAGGGCAATTTTCCTTGAGAATTTCTTGAAGGGTGATTTCTAGGTTCTTTCTTTGATCATGGCTTTCAGGTAGTCCACTAATTTTTAAATTGTCTCTCCTGGATCTATTTTCCAGGTCAGTAGTTTTTCCCATGAGATATTTCACATTGCCTTCTAATATTTCATTTGTTTGGATCTGCTTAACAGCATCTTGATTTCTCATGAAGTCATTAGCTTCCATTTGCTCCAGTCTAACTCTGAAGGAATGAATCTCCTCAGTGAACTTTTGAGATTCTTTTTCCATCTGGCAAATTCGACTTTTAAGGCATTCTTCTCCTCAATGCCCTTTTGGGCCTCCTTTGCCATTTGAGCTAGTCTATTTTTTAAGGTGTTGTTTTCCTCAGTCAGGCTGTTGACCCTCATTTCATACTTTTCCTGCATCCTTCTCATTTCTCTTTCCAATTTTTCCTCCACTTCTCTTATTTGATTTTAAAAGTCCTTCTTAAGGTCCTCTATGGCCTGCACCCCGCTCATGTTTTCCCCTGGGGCTTTTGGAGCAGGACTTCTGACCTCACAGTCCTTTTCCCTCTCTATGCCCCCAAAATAGGAGTCTAGGGTTGCATTTTCTGTTTCCTTTGCCTTGGCATGTTGCCACTTAATTACTTGACTTTTGGGCTTGTTGCCACACTATGGCTTTAAGGCCAGCTAGAGGAATTTTCGTCCCGAATGTGTGTGGGGCAACTTCCGTTTCTGGCAAGCTGTAAACCCACCCACAACTTCCACCCTAGATCACAATTCAGATCCAGGGAGGTTAAAGCAAGAGCGATTACCCCCCAAGACTGATCGCTGGATCTCCCTACAATTTGCAGGCCGGGAGCTGGAGCTGCCTCTGAAAACTACAAAATGGCGTGTCTCCTCAGTGGCTTCTAGCCCCCAGGGGAGGGAGCCAACACATTCCCTAATACCAGTCCCAAAGTCCATAGGACACTAACCTCTTACTTTGTCCTAGGCAAGTCTATGTTGATAATTCTGGAGTCGCCACAGCTCCTGGTGTTCTGGGGTTCCTCCAGCCGACTGCTGGCCCTGCTGCCCTGGGGCTAAAACCTCGGCTCACGGGGACCTGGGCTCCGCTCGGCTCCTGCGCTCTGCGCGCTGCACGCTGCCAGGTCCCAGACCACTGCGCTGGTCCTTCCTGCAGGGCTGCTGGGCTGTCCTCAGTGGCAGGTTAGCTTCTCTGTGTCGTTCTGTGGGTGCTGGGGCTCCAGAAGTTGTTCAGAGTCCCCTTTTACATAGTTTGGGGGGAATCTGGGGGCAGAGTGGCTTGGATGAGCTGTTTCTACTCCGCCATCTTGGCTCTGCCTCCTAAATGTACATTTTTTTAAAGCAATTGGGGTTAAGTAACTTGCTCAACGTTACACGGCTAGTCATGATTTATGTGTGGGTGCTCATTTTCTGAGGCCGGTTTTGATCCCGGGTCATCCCAACTCTGAGGCCGGCGCTCTTACTGCGCCACCTAGCCGCCCCACAAATGTACATTTTTTATATTACTTGTGATTTGGAGCAATATTTTATATGGTGGTTGTTAGTTTGCAATTCTGTTGAAAACTGTACATTTCCTCAGACCATTTGTCTCTTAGGGTAGGGCTCTTGGTGGTGGTGGTGGTGGTGGTGGTGGTGGTGGTGGTGGTGTGTGTGTGTGTGTGTGTGTGTGTGTGTGTGTGTGTGTGTGTGTATGTGTGTGTGGCGTGTGTGTGTGTGTGAGAGAGACAGAGAGAGAGAAAGGAGAAAGTTCTTTATTTAGACCCTCATCTATCAAATGATCTATTACAATTAGCATCCCCATAGTTTCTCTTATCTCTGATCCATCCTCCATACAGTTCCCAAATTAATATTCCTAAAGCACATCTGATCATGTCACTCCCTGTTCACGAAGCTCTCAATTGCTGCAGGGACAAAATACAGACTCCTCTGTCTGGCATTTAAAGCCTTTTATAATCTGGCTCCAGCTATCTTCATAGACTAATTTCACATTATTCTCTCTTGGGCATGGCATATTCTAGTCTGGTCTCTTTACAGTTCTCTATACATGCCATTCTATCTCCCACCTCCCACCTCCAGGGCTTTGCTCAGGGTATACCCCTTGCCTAGAATGTTCTCATTCCTCACCTGTGCTTCCCCAGCTCCTTCTAGCGTTCTAAGGGTCATAGTCTACACAAGGTCTTTCCTGAACCTTCCTCAACCTGCCCCCCAGTTGTTAGTTTTCTCCCCCACCCTCAGATTATTTTGCAAGTATTTGGTATTTACTTGATTTGTGTATGTACTATTTTCCCACTAAGAGAACATAAGCACCACGAGGGAAGAAATTGTTTTGTTTTTGTCTTCGTATCTATAGTGCCTAGCTCAGTGTCTGGCATATCATTAATCAATATTTATTGAATTGGAATTTAAGTTGTCTGTTCATATTCACAACTTCATATTAATAGCATCTACTTATTCATCCCAGAAAAAGCTAAACTCCTTGAGGGTAGGTATCCTCAGTACCTAGCACAGTACCTTAGTCATGATAGGCCTTTAACAAAGCTCCATGAATTGAGTTGAATCCTCTAAACTTTTTTAAATCACTTAATCCTGCAAGTTAAAAAATTTCAAGCTTGCAATCTCAATATGTGCTTATTAACTTACTTATAAATTATATGTAGGTACCACTATACTAATAATGATATATATTATTAAACACACAAAAGCTGAAATTGAAAAAGAATGAGGCAGAGAATAATACTTGACTCTAGAATCAATAGGGAGCCACTGAAGTTTAATGAGAAGGGCAGTAACAAGTCAGACGTAAGCTATAGGAAAATTACTTCATTAGTTGTGGGTGGAAGATAGATTCGAGTGGAGAGATAATTGAAGCAGAAAGACCAATTAGGAAGCTATTACAAAAGGCCAGGCAAGGGATGATGATGTCCCACAGAGTAGATAGGTGGAGACAGAAGCAACAAGATTTGGCAACTGTGAGGGTTTTGAAAGAATGACTCATCAAGAATATCACCAGGTTATGAACCTGGTTGATTGGAAGGATGGTGGTGTTTGACAACAGCAGGGATTTTCTGCTGAGGGGTAGGTTTGAGGGCAATGATAATATTATGAGAGCCTTAATGGATTATGGACCATCCATACTAATGCCTGTCACTCTGTCCCATCTAAAACAAAAAGGGAGAAGAGATAGGGCTCTTATTCACGGTCACTACACTGGAAGGGGGGTGTGGGGAGGGAGCAAGAGCTAGAGTGAGGAATTTTCCCCATGGCACCAGCTGCAGTAAGTAGGTGCCAGGATAATGCTTACATTGTAACTGCCTCGCCCCCCCCCCCAAGGGTGTTCAGAAGGGAAGAGGCTGGGAGCTTGGATTGGTGATGGAGGAGAATGATCTGGTGTTGGTGTCACAGTTATTTGCCAGACAAATCCCAGGATTGGCTACTGTGGGTTTTGCTCTCAGGTGACCCCAGACCCCCACTTTGGAGACTCTGCCCTAAGCCTTCAGGAGTCTTTGCCACTAGATGGTGCCCTCCTGGTTCTGAGCCTTGTAGATTTCACCAGGCAACACAGTGATGTTCCCTTTGAGTCCCATAGAGAAATGACAAAACAAAGCACTTCCTATAGGACAACTCAGTAAGGGAGACAACTGTTATCTCCATTTTTTGGAAGAGGAAATTTCTACTCAAGAAATGAAGCGATGTCTCTGTGGATGCAGAGAAATTGTTTGTCCTTTGTTCTTAGTCAGGACTGGAACCCAAGTCTTCAACCAACCGTTAAGCCGGTCCTCTTTCCCCCGTGCTATGCTGCATCTCCAGTGATATAAAAATGTTTTGCATTGGGGTGGCTAGGTGGCGCAGTGAATAGAGCCCCAGCCCCAGAGTCAGGAGAACCTGAGTTCAAATTCGACCTCAGACACTTAACACTTACTAGTCTTGTGACTTTGGGCAAGTCAATTAACCTCAATTGCCCTGCCTTCCCCCCATCTAAAATGCCAAAAAAAAAAAAAAGCTTTACAATTTGTATCTTTTTAAAAAATAATATTTTATAATTTAGCTCTTCTCAGCAATACAACAATCTGAAACAATTTAAATTTAAATTAAAAATTAAAAACAACTTTGAAGGACTTAGGATGAAAAATGCTATCTATCCCCAGAGAAAGAACTGATGGTGTCTGAATACAGATTGAAGTATACTTTTGTGGGGTTTTTTTTTACTTTTGTTATTTTTCTTGAGTTTTTTTGTTTATGGTTTCTTTCACAAAGTGACTATTATGGATATGTTTAAAAATAATACAACATCAATGGTTTTGAATCTGGTACTCACTCTGGAATATATGCATTCTCTCCAAGTTGGAGGTGGAAGCCATGTGAGAACAGGAATTGCTGGGTTTTTGCTTTTCTTTGTATCACTAATTCGTAGCACAGTGTGTGGAACATAGTAGGTACTTAATAAATGCTTGTTCAGTGATAAAAAATACTATTTTAAGGACAAATTTAACATTCATTTTTTTGATTGAGTTCCAAATTCTATCCCTTCTTTTCCCTCCCCCTTCCTTGAGACAGTAAGCAATTTGATATAGGTTACATGTGCAGTGATGTAAAACCTATTTCCATATGAGTCATTTTGTGGAAAAAAAAACTCAAACAAAAAACAAAAGAAGGAAAGATAAAAATAGCATGCTGTGGTCCATATTCTGATGCCGCCGGTTCTTTCTCTGGAGGTGGATAGTATATTTTCATCACAAGTCCTTTGGGATTGTCTTGGATTATTGTGTTGCTAAGAATAGCTAAGTCATTCACAGTTGTTCATCGTACAATATTGCTATCACTGTGTACAGAATTCTCCTGGTTCTGTTCACTTCACTCTGCAACAGTTCATGTAAGTCTTTCCAGGTTTTTCTGCTTGTTGTTTCTTATAGCAATTTAAAAATAATATTCCATTACAATCATATACCTTCTGTTTTGCATCTTGAAATTTGCCCTTTGCAAGCTCAGTTCCTGGGTCCCTTCTAAAATAGCCTGATACTAAGATCATACCCAAAATTAGATTGACTTAGGTCTCTGGGATTTACCCTACCATTTTCCTTGACACATCTAGGGCCTATGTGACGTCATCCGGCTGTTGGATCTTTCAACTTGTTTCTCCTACTACAAGTGGATATGGCAGCTGCTGACACCAGTGGATCGCAGCCTTCTGGACACTCCGAAACTTGGTAGAGGCATAGAATTGCTAGCTGTGGTTAGGGTGCCCCTGGGCTTCCAAAATCTGACAATGAATAGGCTTAGCAGAAATAAACTCCAGTCTCTTGCCTGGGGCATAGTAGAGCCAGAGAATATTAAGAATGAAAAGGCCCTTAGAAACCATCACAACCAAACCCCTCACAGAATCAGAGCTGTATAATCTCAGAGCTGTCAGGGACTTCAAGTACCATCTAATCCAATCTGTCCTTGACTAAGAACTCAACTTCACAACATCCTCAACCCAGTGATCATTCAGCCTTTCCTTGAGGGCTTTCAGGGAGAGGGGAATACCAGTGCCTCCCCAGTCATCTCTTTTACTTTATGGAATTCTCTCCTTTATAGATGGGAAAACTGAGGCCCAGAGATAGGTTGAGACTTCCCCCAAGGTCACACAGTGAATTAAGGCAAAACCAGAACTAGAACCCAAGTCACCCAACTCCTATTCAACAATTTGTTTCCAATTGTCGTTCTTTTGAAAGGGCACACTCAGGAGGTATGATCAGTTATATTCACATTCTTCATTTAAAGTCCTTTATCATCCTCTTTCTTGCCTTACACTTCTAGGCTTCTTTCACATTACTGTCCCTCATGCCTGGAATGTACTCCCTCCTTCCTTCCAATTCTTAAAGGCATCTTCAACAAAAGTGGCACCTCCCACAGGAAGCTTTTCTGACCAGTTGCTATTGCCCTCCTCCCCAAATTACTTTGTATATGTTTTGTACTTATTTGTATACATGTAATTTCCTCCCGCTTCTCTTTGTTGTCCCCAAACTCTCACACAGTTCCTGGCTAATAATGAATTCTCCCTCAACTGAGTTTCATTCACCATGTCTGGTTCTCATTCCATGATTAATTTTTCTGATCCTTTCATGACCTCTTGGTTCCTTCTCTGGTGACTGAGAGGTAGGGTCATATAGTGCAAGAACATCTGCAATTGCAAAATTAGGGGATTGTGCTACCCACACTCTACCATCCCTCTTGGCTTGACCCAGCTATGCCCTTGTCTTGCTCCTGAGCCTGTACTGGATTTATGAGGGCACTGCATTTTCCTCTTGCTGTACTTTCTCCCTTTTAGAGATAGGTAGGACCTCAGAGCCATATTCTCAGAAGGGCGCTCTCCAGATTAGTCTGGGGCCAGTAATCATTAGCAGCATCTTCTCCTAGAAATTTGACCAGCTTAGACCATCCCCTCTCCTTTGGAAACTTCCTCCTTGACACATAGACACTCACAGACAGAGTTTCTAGCTGGAAATGCAAGGAATGGGAATTCTTGGGCTGGTGCCAGAGGTCCTAACTCAAAGGGAGACACACACACAAGAGCAGGGCAGGGAGAGAGTTCCTGAGGATACCAGGTCTTGCACAATCCAACTTGCCATATGTACGAAGAATCAGTAATCAACAATAATTCCACAGTAGGGCTGTGGAGGGGCCCATTAGAAAATCTCTGGGGCTGATTTATGTCAGCCTCATTGCTTCTGGGTAGGGGCAAGGAATGATCTGCTATTTCTCTCCTGCTGTATGCACAGGCAGCTGTTTATAGCTTGTCACATCTGTGACTGAACCCCCTGAGGTTTTTATGCTGAATTATATTCATCTTCAACTTTAAAGACCCCACAGCCTATGGGTGAATGGGACTGAATCCCAGAATCCCTGATGGCCCTTAATATGGAAGAAAAGCTGTATCTTTCTCCTAAGGTCTTTCTTCAAGTAAATAGGGCCAACCTTTGGAGGAGGGAGATGGGAGGAAGTCATTAAGTATTTCTCATGATTTCAACACTCAGGGACCCTTTTTCTTGGTTTTTTTCCTTAAAATGATATTTCCAAATTGTAAACTAAAAATCAACAAAAAACCAAACGACCCAAATACTCCTTCTTTAACCCTATTCATAACAAAAAATGAATAACAGTAATAGTGTCATCAGAGATATGTATGACTAGAAAGGGTTATTGAAGCATTTAAAAAAACAGCATAGAAAGAACAGAAGGAAATCAAAGGAGATAAGCAGGTCAACTTTGAAATTAACATTGTCCATCATCCTCGCTAATATTTATATAGCACTTAATATGTGCCAGGCACTGTTTTAAGTGTTTTACAATTACTATCTCATTTGATCCTCACAACAACTTTGGGAGGTGGGTGCTATTATTATAATACCCATTTTACAGAAGAGGAAACTGAGGCAAACAAAGTTTAAATGATTTGCCCAGGGGTTATACAGCTAACAAATGTTTCAGGACAGTTCTTCCTTACTCCAGTGTGCTAGCCACCATGCCACCTAACTGTACCTTCCCCCCACATTCATATGTTAAATTTATTATATACTAAAAGGAAAAGCAAACTATATATAATGGAGATTCAGGGTTTCATTCATAATTGTCTTTTTCTGCCTTACTTTGCATATGGAAATTTTGGTTCTATTTGGTGTTAAGGTCAGAATAAAGAGAGAACAAAAGATTTTTTTTTTATTTAAAAGAATAAAAATAAAAAGAGAGAAGGTCAAGGAATAACAAAAAGATGGACTACCACTGCCTCCCAGTGAGAGAGAGAGAGAGAGAGAGAGAGAAAGAGAGAGAGAGAGAGAGGAGAGAGAGGAGAGAGAGAGAGGAGAGAGAGAGAGAGAGAAAGAAAGAGAGAGAAGAGAGAGAGAGAAAGAAAGAGAGAGAGAGAAAGAGAGAGGGGGGGGTCCTCTAGCAGACTGTGTGAACAAAACATGCAGGGGATGCCCAGGAGAACACTGACAAGAGTTGAACAGGATTAGTAGGAAGGATGGGTTGCAATCAGCACCAGGGGAGGGAATATGTCTTTTGATGAAAATGCCGATCTGTCAAAGCATCACAGTATTTATAATAGCTTATTTTCTTCATGTCTCCTTCCCATTTCTGTGCTTGTCTTTTTACATAGAAAGGTATTTTTAAACACTTTAAAAATTTCAAACTTAACAATCTTAATGTAAACCCACTCATGCTTTACTTAGAGAAATCTGATTTTCTCTTAACAGAAAGCTTTCCCCGGAAAAGGTTTAAAGATTTTCAGCTCAAATCCTATCCAGTACTGGACTTCAGTAATCTGAAAATGGCACATCTGGAGAAGATTAGGCAGAGAGAAAAATTTGACAGTCTCAAAGACCATCAAGACAATTCAACTGGCTCCACATCCTTGAATTCAGAGAACAAGTGAGTAGGGTTTGGGAAACAAGGAAACTCCAGGCTCAGAGTTGGGGAGAACAGGAGATTTCTGGTGGGAAGATTGTGGAGAAGACAGTTATTGGTTAGGAAAAGGTGGGAAGCTCTCCCTCATCAAAGAGGCATTCAGTTCTACAGTCTCAGAGCTACAAGGGACCTACCTGAGATCCTATCCAATTGCCCAGCTACCCTCATTACAACAGCTGCTCTGCCCTTGGGTTTAGCATTTAGCATTTAAGCATTGTCTTTGGAACACCATCAGGAGATAATGAACTGGGTGTGAGGAACTAGGGATTTGCCAATTCAATTAAACAATTAATTTGTTAATTATTAAATAATCAAATAATTAATAATTATAATAATATATAATTACAATAAATTATAAACATAACCAATAAATAATTAAATAATGATTAGTTAAATAATTCAATTAAACAAACATTTATTAAATACCTTCTATGTGCAAAGCACTATATTAGGTACTTAGGGATACAAAACCAAAATGAAAAATAGTCTAGTTTTCAAGGAGGACCCATTTTATTGGCAGGTATATTGTACTGAGTTGGCTTAGGGGTTGCAACATTTACATAAATAAATACAATACAGTCTAAGGAGGGAGAGAGAACTGACCTTGAGGTAGTCAGGAAAGGCTTCTCATGGGAGATGATATCTCACCTGTGTCTTGAAGATCAAGAATTAAAAGGTGTAAGGGGCAGCTAGGTGGCGCAGTGAGTAGAGCACTGGCCCTGGAGTCAGAAGGATCTGAGTTCGGATCCGACCTCAGACACTTAACGTACACAACAAAAACCTAGCTGTGTGACCTTGGGCAAGTTACTTAACTCCAATTGCCCTAAAAAAAAAAAAAATTAAAAGGTGTAGAGGGCTAGAGCAGGTGTATTCCAAGTGCAAGGACAGCCCTTAAAAAGGTGTGTGGAAGTGTGAGATAGAATACCAAGTTCAGGGTCAGATGACCATTCTAACTGTAACATAGAGTGTGTGAAGGAAAAGGCTTCCCTCCCCCCCATTTAATTAATTTTTTTTTGTTATTTGAGCTACATTGATTTTGTTTAATGAAAAGTCTTTACATTTTATGTAATCAGAATTGTCTCTTATTTTTTATGACCATCTCTATTCTTTTGCTTGTTTGAAAATTCGCTCCATAGTCATAGTTGTGTAAATTATGTCCTTCCATTTCCCCCTAATTTTTTTTTTTGAGAGCATTTGGGGTTAAGTAACTTGCCCAAGGTCACACAGCTAGGTTTTTTTTTTTTTGTTTGTGTGTACATTAAGTGTCTGAGGCCGGATCCAAACTCAGGTCCTTCTGACTCCAGGGCCGACACTCTACTCACTGGGCCACCTAGCCACCCCATTCCCCCTAATTTTTAAAACTATGTGACCTTTTATATCTAGATTGCAAATCCATTTAGAACTTACTATGGTTATGACGTAAGATGCTGATATAAGCTTAATTTCTCTCAAACTGCTTTCCAGTTTTCCAAGTAATTTTCATCAATTTAGGAGTCTTTCCCCCACTAGTTTGTGTTCTTGGGTTTGTTGAATACTAGGTATTTATGTTAAACTGCTTCTGGGTCTTGCTTACTTAGTTTATTCCATTGATCAACTTTTCTATTTTTTGAAATTGCACCAAATAGTTTTGGTGATTACTTTTTTATAGTATAATTTGACATCTGGTCATACCAGGTCATTTCTACTTTTTTCCCCCTTAAGATCTTTTGTTCCTTCTGATGAATTTTTGTCGTTATTTTATCTAGTTCTAAAAAGTAAAAGCTTTGGTAGTTTAATTGGTTTGGCACTAAATATGTAAATCAATTTAGCTAGTACCATCATTTTTCTTATATAGTTACAGCTAAACCATGAAATAGGTTTTTCAACTATTTGTCTTCCTTTATTTTGATAAAGAAAAAGTATTTTGTAATAGTAGTCATAAAAGTCCCAAGTATGTCTGGCAAGTTAACTTTCAGATACCTATTAGCCATTTTTATTCTGGCATTTCCACTTTAAAGACGATTTTCTTTGGCAAAGAAAACAAGCCAAAAAAAAAAAGTTGAGTAGTCCAGCCTTCTCTCTGTTATCTGTTATCACTGCCTTAGGCAACAGGGTCCCATCTTTTCTTTGATCCTCCTCTTTCCCTCAGGATAGCTGAAAAACTATCCTTGTGTAGAATAGCGATTGCTTATACTGCCAAACATGGTTGACCTGTTGGCTAGTTTTACTGAACTGCCTATTTTGTCTATCTTTTTGATCTTTGTTCCAGTTTGCTGCATATGAGAGTAGGGAGAGATTGTATTTGAAAATTATTGTGATATGAAAACAAAAGGCAGCAACAAAAAAGGAAATGAGAAGGTTTTTGTCTTTATCATTCTTCATCAACCTTAACCTCATTCTCAATGTTATTAGGATTTCTGACATCCTTATAGGACTTACCTCTATTACCTGCCCTTGCTTCTATCTTTTAAATTTTTTATTGATATCTTTTATTTTTTACATGTCCTTGTAAAGTAAAAGTTGAAGCCAGCGTGTAGATTGATGCAAACATCTATATGTATCTGTGTGTGTGATACACACACAGATACATATAGATGTATGCATATATATATATATATATATATCTGTATATATAGAGGCATAACCAATCCATTTCTCCATTTCTGGGCTCTGGGCATTTTCTCTGGCTTTCTCCCATGCCTGGAATGCTCTCCCCTTTGTATATATTTGCTTGCATGTTATCTCTTCCACTAAATTGTAAGTTCTTTGAGGTCAGGAGATGTCTTTTGCCTCTTTTTGTATCCCCAGCACCAAGAACAGTATGTGGAACATAGTAGGCATGCAATCAATGTTTCTTGAATTGAATTGAAACCTGTGATTTTGTTTTGCTTGATTTTTTATGTTTATAAAGAAAGGTTTTGTTTTTCTTGGTTTTTCAAAAGGGGGTGAGAGAGGGGCGGCTAGGTGGCTTAGTGAGTAGAGCGCTGGCCCTGGAGTCAGAAGGACCTGAGATCCCATCCGGCCTCAGATACTTAACACACACAAACAAACAAACAAACAAAAAACCTAGCCATGTGATCTTGGGCAAGTTACTTAACCCCAATTGCCCTCCAAAAAGCAAATAAAATAAATAGGGGCGGCTAGGTGGCGCAGTGAATAGCGCCGGCCCTGGAATCAGAAGGACCTGAGTTCGAGCCGGCCTCCGACACTTAATCCGCACAAACAAAAACCTAGCCGTGTAACCTTGGGCAAGTTACTTAACCCCAATTGCCCTAACGGGGCGCTAGGTGGCGCAGTGAGTAGGAGCCGGCCTTGGAGTTTGGATGACCCGAGATCAGATCCGGCCTCAGAAAATGAGCACCCCACATAAATAATGACTAGCCGTGTAACTTGAGCAAGTTACTAACCCCAATTGCTTTAAAAAAAAAAAAAAAAAAAGCAAATAAAATAAAATAAAGTTGCCTTTTTTAAAAAAGGGGGTGTGTGTGAGAGAAATGGTGGATTTTTCCTAGAAAAAATTAATAAAAAAATAATAAAGAAGTTGGCCAGTTTTCTGTGTATCCACATTGATCCTTTTTGTTAACTTGCCCTTCCCCTCTCCCATTAAAATCATTTATGTGCATGTCTTTAGAGTTCCTTCTTTGATTTTTTCTCATCTCTCTAGGTCTAACATTCTCTGTGGAATTTTAAGACACAATTTTTGACCTATCACTTCTCTGCATCCTTTAATATCTGATCTCCAAAAACCTAGAGTACATTTCAGACTATATCTAGTTTTCCTGGTCTCTATCATAGATTCCAGAACGGATTGGGTCATTTTCCCTCAAGGTTCCCATCATTTCTACTTTAGTTATCTGCTCATTGTCAGAATTAGATTCAGAGTAATGGCTCCTTTGGTTACTTTCTCTCCCTGTTTAAGGATGAAATTATCATCAAGCAAGCTAGGAAATTATTATCTGCTCTCCTTTTGGCAGAGGGAGAGACCTAACAGATAACAGATGGAATCTGCCCATCACTACTGCATCATACCTTTGTGATAGGCTTGTGATCTGTTTCCTAAACTCATGTCTTTCCTCTTCTCTCAGAATCTGCTCACTATATCCCATGACAAGATCACTAACCAACAATAGCTCCCTCCTTCCATTGATCTGAAATTACTCAAAATAGACAGTAAGCTATTTGAGGGCAAGACTGCCTCATCTTTGTTCTCCTTTTTCAGAAGGATCCCCAGAAGCAGCTAGGAGGAGCCAAGCAGGTAGAGCATTGGTCCTGGAGTCAGGACAGCCCTGAGTTCAAATGTGACATCAGACAGTTATTAGTTATGTTACCCTTGTTTGCCTCAGTTTCTACATCTGTACATGGGGAAAATAATAGCATTTATCTTTCAGGGTTGTTGTAAGGACCAAATGAAATCATATCTGTAAAGTGCTTACTTAGCACAATGCACAGCACACAGTAGGTGCTCAATAAATTCTTGTTTCCTTCCTTTCCTTGTCACTTGTGCATAGCACTTGGCGCATAGCTGCCTAATAAATGCTTTTTGTTTGCTATGTCTAATGTGCTCCATTCTCCTTTCTTTTACTGGTTCCTGGATTCCCTACATGAGTATATTTTCGTAAAATAAAATGCTATTCTATCGCCTTCTTTTCCTCTATTCATTTCCTTTTGAATAAGGAAGGAGACCCTTCCTAGAGGCAGATTCTAGCTAGGGTTCCCATTCTACCAGGTATCAGGGATACTCAATAGGTCAAATTTGCCTCCTTATGTCATGATTTCTAGTTTGCCTTGTTTGTCACCTATACTTTGTGCATTTGTGAACAGACATTTGAGGCCTTAAGTTTTATTCTTGTCTTCTCTCTTGAATTTTGTCTCCTGGGAATTTCTGGGCATCTCTGCTGTTATTCTTCCTACCTTGTAGTTATATTCAATTGTATTTAGCTTACTAGATGTGTGTAGGCATTTTTCTTCCTCCTTTCCTTTTTAGTTTAAAGCCCTTTTAATTAGACTTGCAAAACCCCAGGCAAAACACACACACACACACACACACACACACACACACACACACACACACAGAGTCCTCATGAGGTGCATTCCATTCCTGGACAACAACATCCCATCCTTCCGACATTTTAAACTGTCATCCAGAAATTCATTCTTTTTAAGAAGATGGTGTCTGGGGAGATGACGAAGTAAATAGAGCACCGGCCCTGGAGTCAGGAGGACCTGAGTTTAAATCCATCTTCAGACACTTAACACTTAACTAGCCATGTGACCTTGGGCAAGTCACTTAACCCCAATTGCCTTGCTTTTCCCCCTCAAAAAAAAAAAAAGAGAGAGAGAAGATAATGTCTGAGAAGAGGCATTGGATTTCTGGAATCAGCATCAGTGGGGTTCCTTTCCCAAATCTTATCTATCTCATCTTAAGCCCTTGTCTTCCTTCGGCAGCAGGGTGCCTTTGGGGTCTTCACTTTCTTGCTCAGAATTGCCCGTTTGTTAACAATTCTTCCTGCATTGCTCCTGGTAGGATCCTGTCTCCCTGTGGATCTTCAGCAGCTGATAGTAATCTTTGTATCTGATAAGCCTTGGGAGATCTTCCTGTCAGTTCTGATCCAATTGTCCAGGAACATTTTTTCCCCTATGACATCATGGCTGCCTTTTCTTCATCCGAGGAAATTAAAGGAGAAAAGAACAAATTTCTAGGACATATTTACAAGTATCGTTCTCCCCATTTACAGACTAGGAACACGAAATGCACAAAAGAGAAATGGCTCCAGGACTAACATACCTGTATTGTGGAGGGACAAACCGGTAGAGTTGAAGGCAGTGAGCTACGGTGGGAAAAAGTGGGGGGATGTGGAGGCAGCAGAGGCTTCGGTTTGAATCCTGGCTCCAATACTGGGACCTTAGGCAAATCACCTTTTGGAGCCTCAGTTTCCTATTCTACAAAATGGGAGTAAAAATACTTCTAGTAGTCACCACACAGTATGACTGTGAGGAAAACACTTTGGAAACCTTAAGGCAATTGATCAATCAGTCAGCATGCTTTTATTACATGCCAGGCCTAGTGTGAGGAGTTAGGAGATGGGAGTTATGATGATTATCACAGTGACTTCGCTCTTGTCTTCTCCTGGTGACTCATCACTGTACACGTGACCCTGGGCTCTTGGAGGCTGTAAGAGCTGGCTAGCTTGTATATAGAACTTTAAGATTTGCAGAGCACCGTACATATGTCATCTCATTTGGTTCCAACAACACCATAAGGCAGGTCTTACTATTTTCTTCATTTTATAGATGAGGAAACTGAACCTCAGTGAGGTTAGGTAACTTGTCCAGAATCATGCAGCTTGTAAATGTTTGAGGCAGGATTTGAACTCATCTCTTCCTAGCTCCAGGGCAGTTAGATGGTGCAGGGGATAGAGCATTGGGCTTAGAATCAGCCTCAGACACTAGCTGTATGACCCTGGAAAAGTCACATAAACCTGTTTGCCTCAGTTTCCTCATCTGTAAAATGAACTGTAGAAGGAAATGGGAAACCACTCCAGTGTCTCTGCCAAGAAAACTCCAATTGGGGTCACTAAGAGCTGGACACGACTGAAATGACTGAACAACAACTTCCTGACGCCAGGTCCAGTGTGCCACCTAGCTATGCCAATGGACCATTGTGTTGAATATAAGCTGTATGAACTTATCTTTGCTCTCTGTTGACAGAACAGACTGGCAGAGTCTATGTCACTTTTGTCTTTGTAATCTTAGCTCCTGAAAAAATGAATATTGATCTTTTGATGATTAATAATTTGCTGTTTTTGTTCAGCCCTTTCAGTCATGTCTGACTCTTCATGACCTCATTTGGGATTTTCTTGGCAAAGACACCAGAATGGTTTGCCATTTCCTTCTCTGTCTCATTTTACAGATGAGGAAACTGAGGCAAACAAGGTTAAGTGACTTGCCCAGGATCACAAAGCTAGTAAGTATCCGAGGCCAGATTTGAACTCAGGAAGGTGAGTCTTCCTGACTCTAGGCCCAGCATTCTATCCATTTGCTACCTAGCTGCCCTGATGATTAATAATCATTAATTATTACTCCTTTGGTTAAATTTTTTTAATTACCCTCAAGGAAATTACATTCTACAATAGAATACAAAATTTGCATAGTAAAATACAAGGTAATTTGAGTAAACACTTCTAACTCTAAATACTATGAAACAAGAAACACAGCCCTGTTTCCTTGGGCTATGCATGGAAATGGATTCTTTATGGTGGACTCAATCTCCTAACTCTGGGTAAGTGAGAATTCTCCTGGAAAGGGGGGAGGGTGAGTGATCAATAAAAATTGCTTAATAAATACTTGTTGATTTGAGTCATCTAATGTTCTCAGCTCCTCCTGGGCCATCATAGGTGGACATTCGGATTTCAGTGATGCTGATCTCTCATGAGAGATTCCCTGAATCCTTCTATTTTTAGATGCTTCAGGATTGGCACTTCCTCCTGCCCCATTTCCTGCCCCATGGTGATGACACCATTTGGACCACTCCCAAAGGAGGCTGTGGTGGGCGTCTATGTGAAGGTTCACAATCTGGAGCCAGGCAGCATTCTGGTAAAGTATTTACCAAAGACCCTGGGTCCAGATACTAGTAACATTACACTGGTTGTAATTGGAAATCATGGAACCCAACAGACAGCAGAGCCCTGTGGTGGAAAGAGCACTGGATTTAGTGGTGGGCTAAGTTTCAAGATCCAACTTGCTGATTAGGTCTGTGATTTCAGAAGTCACCTTCCCTTTCTGAGTATCAGTTTTTTCATCTGTAAAATGTTAATAGTAATAAAGATGATGATGATGATATTCACGTTTTCCATTTCACAGGATTTTTTATGAGAAGGATACTTTGCAAACTTTATGAAATGCTCTATAAAATATAAATTATTATTACATGTCTGAGCCAACTACGTCCCCTTCAAAAGTCCCTCTTCTGCCTGCTAGCAAGCAATACCCTGATTTTAATCATATGTTGCTGTCTTTCAAGCACTTTTGGATTCAAGTTAGGAGAAATTCGGTTTTACATCTTTAGAGTTAAACCTCATCTGGGAATTCAAAACGGGAATTCCCTTCCCCTCCATCTCCCGTTACCCTTCTTAGTTAAAAGTGCCCACTCCAAAAATGACTTTGGGTCAAACTAATTTTTGAAAAATATTTGCTTCCATTGAGAAGATAATACTAAATACTCCTCCTCCTCCTGCTTCTGCTATTGGCCGCTACTACTACTACTACTACTACCACTACTGTTGTTACTACTACTACGAATTGCTAGCATCATATAATGCTTTAAGGTTTTAAATTTACTGGATCCTCACAACAACCTTGAAGAGTAGGTGCTACAGGTGTTATCCCTATTTTACAAATGAGTAAACTGAGGCAGGCAGAGGTTAAGTGACTTGCCCAAATATTATTTATGTTGTTTCAGTCATAGTTGACTCTTTGTGACCCCATTTGGCATGTTCTTGGCAAAGACACAGAGTGGTTTGCCATTTCCTTCTCCAGATCATTTTACAGATGAGGAGATTGAAGCAAAGAGAGTTAAATGACTTGCCCAGGGTCACACAGCTAGTAAGTGTCTGAGGTCAGATTTGAATTCAGGTACTCCTGACCCCAGACCGAGTGCTCTATCTGCTATGTCACCTAGTAAGCAGCATCACGGAAAGACCAGGAGGAACAGAGGTGAACAACATCAAAAGCTACAAAGATGTCAAGTAGCATAAAGATTAAGAGCAAGCCGCCAGATTCAGCAGTCATAAGATCATTGGTAGTGTGACTTTGGGGTCATTTTCATTTCAACTGAGTAGTGGGGTCCTGGAAGCAAGTCACTGGGGTGGTCCCAGTGAGTAGGAGGTGAGAAAATGCAGGCAAGGAATGGAGATAACTCTTTCTAGATTTCCTTTTCTAGGAAGTTGAAGGAAGTTATAGGACACCTGCTTGAGAAGATGGCAGTATCAACTGACTATTTTTTTTTGGAGGGCAATTGGGGTTAAGTGACTTGCCCAAGATCACATGGCTAGTTTTTGTGTTAAGTGTCTGAGGCCAGATTTGAACTTAGGTCCTCCTGACTCCAGGGCCAGTGCTCTATTCACTTCACCACTTAGCTGACCCCAATTGACTATTTTTTAATAGGTGGAGGAGATTTGGCATATTTCTAGGCAATTGGTGAGGCTCCAATTGATGAGAAATTAAAGACAGAGAGAGAAAGGAATGATCAAAGGGACAGGTTTCCAGAGAAGCTGAGATGGGATAGGATCAAGGGCAGAGCTTTAGTAAGAAGTGTCATTTCTTCAGAGACATCAAAGCAAGAGAGAAATATGAGATGATGTGGAGCAGGGGTGTCAAACATGTGGCCTACAGCACGCCCAAGTGCAGTCAGAACCAGATTAAAATGTAATCAGAGGGGCGGCTAGGTGGCCCAGTGAATAGAACATCAGCCCTGGAGTCAGGAGGACCTGAGTTCAAATCCAGCCTCAGATTAGTCATGTGACTTTGGGCAAGTTACTTAACCCCAATTGCCCTCCAAAAAGCAAAAAAAAAAAATGTAAATCAGAGATGTTTAACAAAATAAATAAGAATACGAGAAAACATAGATAATATTAATATGTGGTTTATTTTTTTTTTTGAGGGAGGAAGACAAGGCAATTGGGGTTAAGTGACTTGCCCAAGGTCACACAGCTAGTAAGTGTTTCAAGTGTCTGTGATTGGATTTGAAGTCAGGTCCTCCTGACTTCAGGGCTGGTGCTCTATTCACTAGGCCACCTAGCTGCCCCCAATATGTGGTTTTCTAAATCAATATGTGTCTTGCAGGGATACTTATGTATGGCTTAGTAGCCCCATTTCTATTTGAATTTGACACCACTGGGTTAAATGTAGGTTAGACGTGGGGAGAATGGGCGGAGGAAGTTCATGGTAGCTGGACTTAATTTTCTCTAGTAGACGATGTCCTCTCCTGAAAAGGAGGGAAGAGGTGGCATGTGGAGCTTGAGGGGAAAAAATGAGATTTGGAAGAACTTCAGCAAAAAGTCAGTCAACCAGGGGAGAATAGAAAGATTGCTGTGCCCTGTTGAGGGCCCATGTAAACATAGGTAACATAAGATAAGAGTGGAAAAGTCAGAGGGTAGGGATAAACAAGGTGGGGCTTGGCAAGAGTTGTATGGCAAATGAATAAGGAGAAAGGCATTCAACGATAAAGGATCACACTAACTGAAATGGTCAACTATAGTGTTAAGGGTGTTAAATGGGGCCAGAGCAGAGGAGATGACAGAACAAGAGTGGTGAGTACTAAATGTTATGGTTAAAAAAAAAAAGAGCAGATTTACAAAAATTAAGAATGAGATAAAAATGTACAAGGGGTTATTGTCAAATAGAGGAATTTCAAAATATAGAATCATGGAGTAATACAGTGATGGTGAAATCTAAAGTAGGACTATACCTGTGAGTAGCTAAGTTGGAGCTAAGATATAGATCATAAGAGTTGATGAGTTGCTGACCTGGGACCCCCAGGATAATTAAGGGCACATAAACATAGGTAATGAAGTCTTGGAATGGAGAGGAAGACTATGAACCAGGTACTGAACTTCTAGAGAAAGGAAGTAAAATAAATACCTTGATGCATTGTTGGTGGAATTGTGAATTGGTGCTGCAAATACAAATGATGAAGGGGAATGGTTTCAGAAAAATGTTAGAAGACTTATATGAACTGATGAAAAGTGCAAGTGAGCAGAACCAGGAGAACAATTTATGTAAGGGCAACAATATAGTAAAACTACTCTAAAAGATTTAGCAACTGATCAACACAGTGACTTATCACAAAGGACTCATGATGAAATATACAATCCACTTCCAGGAAAAGAACTGATGGACCCAGAGTACAGATGGAAGCATATTTTCTCTCTTTCTTTATTATTCTCAGAACATAGTTAATGTGGAATGCATGACTATATATATTTGTAATGATTTTGTTTTTCTTGATTTCTCAATAGGTCAAGGAGAGGGAGAGAATTTTGAAACTGAAAATAAAATAATATTTAAATAAAGCTTAAATAAGAGGTTTTGGAGAAACCTGGAAAGAGTTGTATGAACTGGTATAGAGTGAAATGAGAAGGAGGAGAACAATTTATGCAATAACAACATTGTAGAAGTTGGCAATTTTGAAAGACTTAAGAATTCTGACCAATACAATAATTATTACAGAAGACCAATAATGCAGAATATTACCTCCCTCCTGACAGAGAGGTGACAGGGTAAATAAGGAGAATGAGATACACATTTTTTGGACACAGCCCATATGGGCTTTGTTTTGATTGACTGTCCATATTTTTTTTAAGAGTCTTGTTTTTCTTTTCCAGTAGGAAGAGGAAATGGGAGGCAGAAAAA